>JAIUCV010000219.1:0-1367022 GCA_026724425.1 Erythrophleum ivorense
CTGCATATACATATGTGTACAGGTGTATATATATCACGCGTGCTTATATATAATTCTATAGTGAGTGATGACCTTTCCTTCGAATGTGGAATATAATGCAAGCTCAATCCATTACAAGTTGCACATAATTAGTTAATTGCGTACACACATAGCATTTAATACAATGTTTAAACAATAATGATTATTATCAATACAAGAAAATTTTCTATTTTTGAAGGTCACAAGTGTCGAAAAAGACACCTCTATCTATTGATATTTGTTTTATTGACAGTTATTTAATTAATTGTCAATAAGCATTGATCAAAGTATTATTGATGGTCATTGACCCTCGATAAAAAATTTTATAGCATTTTCGATGGTTATTGACCTTTTTTTTTAATCAACGGTTATTGACCATTAAAAATACTTGTGCCAAATTACAAGACAATTTTCAATGGTTACTAAAAGCAATAGTTATAGATAATTTTCAAAAATTATCAGTGTGCATCTCCAACAATTTTTACTGTAAAAAAAGCATGAATAATAAGTTTTTTAATCCAAATTTCCTTTATATTGTTATTTTTTTGTAGCTAAATAATCTTTTAGTTAATATTATATATAGGTGACGTAAGTATTTCTCCAAAAACTTGTATATATAATCAGCAAAAAAATTTCTATCCAAATATTACAAATGAGTAATGTAGTAATAACAAAAGTATTTGAAACATTAAGCTCCATCATATTAATTAAAATGTCTGCAAAATATACAAAACATTATTAAATTTTTAACAAATTGTCCATACCAGAATATTCTGAATTTGTTTGAATAAAGCTAAAGCGATAGAGAGCCCGGATTCGCTCATGTTTGGATGGTCATGTTGCCTCATGTTCCTCTAACAAAGGATGCATTCCAGAAAAAAAAAAAAAAAAAAAAGATAAGTTCTGTGACTAATATGAGCAACTTTGAACATGAGCGGATCCATTTCCAGCGATAGAGCTCATTCGCTTTCCATCCAAAAAAATAAATTGAATTAGACCATAAGAAGATCGAGTTCGGATTTGCTGAAGTTGTGGCGGCAAAGTGAGGGTGTCATTTTTGTTTCATCCCAGCCACCTAATCAATCCAATAAATGAGGATCTGCCACGTCGCCAAATGTTTAATAAAACGCAGCATTTAGATTTTTTTTTTCAATTTTTGCCTTTGAAACCACAAAAGCTGCCAGGTTGTCCTTCTTCTTCCTCATATCTCTTCCTTTGCCGCAGCGCTTAGAGGCGGCTTTGAGCTTCAGAGCCTCTTTTCACGTCTCCTTCCCCTCCCTACGTTTCTGCTGTTTCTGTTACAAGGAAGTGAGTATTTGGTTAAATATTCTGATTGTCCCTACTTGTTTTGCCCTATGCAGCTTAAATATTCTAGTTGTTACTCAAACCATGAAGATGTATGGCTATGACTCAAACCAGAAACAAGTTTTCCTGCGCTTCGGTTGTTTATGATTTTTTTTTATATAATTGCTGGTTGTTTTTTTTTTCCTGGTTCTGCAGTTCCTCATCCTCCCTGTCCTACACATCAATCACAGACAAAGCAACATAAATCACAAACCAGTTGGGAAAAATCAGAGCAATATAGCAATTAGGAAAAGAAATCAAATGCAAGACCGAGTAAATGTTGCAACAAAAAGAAAGCAGAGGGGAAAAAATCTAACAAAATATAACCTTTTCAAGACAAAATATTGGAACATGGCTCTGAAAATTTATTATTGATTACCCCTTAACATTCTCCACTTTGCAAAGTTCCTGGAGACAATAGATGCCAATTGGAGTCTTAATTTTCTCTGTGTTTGATTTCAACATTAAAAGGGCACATCCTTGGTCGTGCGAATTCAGACTTCGTCGCTGATAGGGTTTTGAAGGTGGAGGACATTACATGAAACGCGCATTTTGGTTCAGGGGAACAAGGTGACATGGCCAAATCTTAGTGGTCGAAAGCGTGGATGGATATGATTTCTCGAGCAAAATCTGAAAATGACTGAAACGCTCCATTTCATATACCCTCCAGCGATGTGGCATGTCTTCCCCTGTGCGATGCGTTGAACGACTCAAATTATGCTAAAATGAGATGCTCATGTTACCACTTCAACTTGAGCAAATCCGTTTCCTAAGAATATCATATCATTAAAGTATAATCTTAAAAAAAAGAAAAAGAAAAACAAGGGTTGAAAGTGCAAGAAGCAAAACACCAGTTGGAACCATTCAAGCAAGTTTTATCGTGCTATATGGAGCAATTTCATAAAAAATGACAATTTGAAAGACTTATTACAATTTGGATATAAGTTTTGCTAAGAATCATTCACCAATTTATAAAATGCAATTACATCTTCATTGGGTTCCTTTGTATCTGAGGCCCCAAAATTATCCATTAACATGTCTTGAATTGATTCCCAATTAGATTAATCACTATCGCTTAAGTCAAGATGGTATTTCTAGATCCTCCCCAAGCTTATATATAATTTGCAATTATTGCATATGCTAGTAAATCTCCTTCAACATCTCCTCGGATTTTTTTTGTTAAGGTTATTGTATTTAACAATACATAGGCAATAAATATCATCCTTATTTGTGTGTTCAAATGCAAAATTTAGGAACTCACTAACCCCTCTTCTATATGTAGAATGTGTTGTATTCTTAATTTACATCCAATCTTTCTCCATGGTCAACTAGAAAATATAGAATATAAAAAGCATAATTAACTTTATATTAATTCTTAGAAACATGTGGATGTAAACACACAAAATCATTCAAAAAATTGTCACTTTAAAGATTTCACATCTCCAAAAATTAAATAAATAAAGACACAAATATTACTCATGATTCTTTTGTTTCCTTTATCTAATTCAGCTTTGAAGCTCACAATCAGGAAATAACTAAGAAAGAAAATTACCACAAATCATAATCAAAGCCTGCCCAAATCATAATCCAATCAAAACAGAGAGAAAGGGATGTATGTACCTGAGAAACAAAAATGCTGGTATTGCATGTTTAGAGTTTTCTTCTGCTTCCTTACTTCCTCTTTAGGGATCAAGAGCTCTAATAAGATACCTGAACACACACACACTTAGAGAGATGTAAATATATATATATATATATAGAGAGAGAGAGAGAGAGAGATGTATCTGTTATTATTTTTATTTTAGTAAATAGTAATAAGATGCTTTGATATTTTGAATTTTCACCATTACGAAGAATCACAAGCATCTCGGTTTGGTAATGAAAATGTTCATATTGTCTAAAGAAATGTGGCCACTCAGCAGCTCATTGGTTAGAGAGCTGAACAAATGAAGATGTTCATATTATCTAACAAGAACAATAGAAACCATATAAATCTAAGCTTCCCATTGATGCTCAATGTGGATTATACAAGAAAACCAAAAAGCTATTATTGTGAAGCTGAACAATACAGTGATTAACTAGAGAGAGACCCCAAAAAAGAAATCTTGTATAGACTTACCTTTTTTTTTTTAATAAACTAACCCAATATTAAGTCTTAAAAAACATACTTGAGCACATGTAAAAAAAAAAACTCACTTAGCTTTACTTCCTCTCTTTTCAATGAAGCAACTTTGATATAGATATATATATTAATGTTTGGAGAAATGTAACACAACACCTTGAGTTGCACAAAGATTTATAAAAAGACTAAGCATTTCATATGTGTAGGCCAAGACATGAAACAAATAACTTAAGGAACAGATCAACCTTCATTTAATAGACACTCACATAAAAGTATGCAAATATTTGAGCTTGTTTGCGGTGGAAATAGCACTTAAAAATCTTAAAGTGTATGAAAGGACCAGAACCTAAAACATAAGCTCCCTTTTGGTCGACACAAAAGATAGTATTCAAAATCAGGGAAAAGGAAAATAATTATTTGGTTGGATTTGTACAGTATTGGTGCAGAAAAGAATCAAAATATATCATTGTTAAGTAGAGAAAATAATGTCTTGTTCACTTCAGAAAACAGAGCAGAAAACAAAAGGGATTCGTTCTCCAATTTTTGCCAGGGGGGATTTGTACATAGTTGCTGTAAGTACTTCATCTCCTTTGTTTTAGACCAACACAAATTGCCCTATAATGGACATCTTTAGTACTTGGGCTTGAGAATTGCTTACCGACATGCATATCTCGACTTCTTTTGGATGAAAAGAACGCCAAATCCAGCTCATCAAAAAGCCAAATCTCTGCACATACTAAAGTTGATAAAACCCAAAAAAAAAAAAAACAGAGAGAAACACGCTAAGAATAGTAGTGGCAAATATGTTACTATCTATTCCATTATAAAATCATGGAAATTGCTAAAAAGTGGACCCAGATGATGCAAAATAGAATAATGCATAATAGCAACTTGGAGAAGAAATTGATCATTGACAAAACGTAGAGTAATTGGAATAAGAAGGCATTACCTTTGGAGCTTCACTAGAAGCGTATAGGAGTAACTGTCCTTTGCCCTTCAATTTCACATTGACTGTCAAAAACAAAAAAGTGACCCAAAAAAAAAAGGAGTGGCAATCTTACACGAGTTTTTAAAATTTTAGAGGAAAATAAAATTAAAAAAGGGTTTTCCAACAGTAAATAATAACCGTAAAAATTAGTGAGTTAAAAATGCTTAGTTTCCCTGTAGTGTATTATTTTACAACTAACATTATTAACATGAAAAATAATTATTTTACAAAAATTATCGGATAATTGTTTATTTACAATATCATCACAGGTTACAGATATCAATTGCAGAAAAATTGCCTTACGTAATTGGAATTTGATTGCACCCGTCATGATATCTGTTTTGTCCGATACCCGTGGAATCCCACTGGTCGGCTAGAAAAGGCTCGACCATATTTGCTTTTCTCTTTCCAAATCCCAAATTAATTTTTTTGGTTCTACAACATATCCTCCAGTTATAAAGGTGGCAGTCCTAAAATAGATACGGTGAATTAAGCATTTTGGTGAAGTGCTCAGTTGCCAAAATCTAGATCATCTAGATTTGATTTAGTCGATTCATATTTTAAGTTTTTTTTTAAGTTCAATTATTATTTGTTTAAATTCATAATTAAAAAATTATTTTAAAAAATAATTATTTATATAAATAAATTATAAAATATGAATCGTTCAAATTGATCTAAGCAATTCAAATTTTGGTAATTGAGCTATGCATGAATAAGGCAATGAAGAGGATCCAAACTAGTCCTTACTAGACCTGATCACAAGTCGGGCTCGTTTAAAAACGAGCCAGGCTCATAAAAAAATTTGCAAATTTTTTGAATCCGAACCTGGGCCGGGCTCAAGCCCGATTAAAACGGACCCGGGCTCGGGCAGGCCCGTTTTGTAAATCTTTTTTTTATTTACATTTTTATCTTTTTTTTTAGTTTTAAATATTATATATATATATATATTTCATTACTTGTTGGGCATACTTTTATTCTTATTTTAATTTTTAAATAACTCATAAAAAAATTACAAAAAGTTTAAATAACTTGAAATAAATATATATATATATATATATAAGATAGTAAAACCTCTCAAAATAATAATTTTTCTAATAATATTACTATTAATAATTTATTTTATTTGAATTATAATTTATTCTTAATAATATATTATATAATAAGTAAAAGTAAAAATAATAATAATCATATATGTTATATAATTCTTTTTTACTTATATCTATAGTTATAAATAAATGTTTTAATAATATTATTCATTAATAATATATAAAAAATAATTATAATACAGGCGGACTTAGGCTCGGGCCGGGCTTTAAAAAAGTCCAAATCCTGTCCTTTTTATATTCGAGCTTTTCTAAAACAAGCTCTTTTTTTTTTTTTGGCCGGGCGGGCTTCTCGACCCATGATTAGGTCTAGTCCTCACCAACCACAAGCAGCCAAGATTTCAAGTCAATAGAGCTAAATATTTTTTTAAAGAAAATTTGTATATTTTATTTAAAAATAATTTTTAAATAAAATATTTTCTGTTAATTTTTTTAATTAAACCATGTGAAATTAACTCACTAATAATATCGTGGTTTCATTCTCTTAAAGCTAGAAATAAGTTTGAATTTAAATAAACAATGAATCAAGTATTATTTTTCATATTTATATCAACAATTTTACTATCTAGATATCTTTGAGAATATATTTTTGTATTAACTAAATACTCAATGCATAATAAAGATATACTAAAAATATATATAACTATTCAATAATATCATAATAATTCATTGAATATTTTAGAGTATTTTAAAAGAAAAAAATATGGAGTAGGGGGAGTAGGAGGGGGAGAGAGAAAAAGCATTGTGTAAAATTGGCCTAAAGCTAAAAGCAATTTGATAAAAGAAAAGGAAAAAGTGGGGATAGAATAGAAAAAGGAAAAAGGTAGCGAGGAAATTAAAAAAAATGAAAGAAAAAATGAAAGAAAATAAATTAAAAAATAAACATGTGAATTTAATAAATTAAAATAAAATGTCAAATAATATATATATATATATATAAATTCAGTGAGATCAATACATCAAATGAATTTAAAGTTTTCAAATGTATCAAAATTTAATATTATGTACTCACAAATTTTAAAAAATTAAGGAGGGCACTTGCCCACCTTTACAATTAATGTAGCTTTGCCAATATCACCAACTATAACTTTTTATGTGATTTGATTACGAGGCATGCATTTTATCAGTATCATATTTTTTAATTCCTTAACTTATCATTGTAGTTAATTTGCAGTATGTAGCCAGGCTTACTTCCTCTAGACTAATTAAGTAAATGCAGCTTATTAGTCACATGATATAAAATGATTAGACTTAGATAATTTTTCTTAAATAAAAATATTTATTATTAAATTTTTCAATAATAATATGGCATGTTAAAAATATTTTTTAAAATATTCAATTATATCACTACAACAAAAACAGAAATTAGGAACGAAATTTTTCATCACAAAGAAGAATTCTGTCGCTAATTCTAGGAATAGCATATTCTGAACTTGTGACGGATTAGTGATAGAATTTTTGTCACTAATTAGTGACAGAATTTTCGTCGCTAATTACCAACGGATTAGTGAAGGAATATTTCGTCGCTAATTAGCAACGAATTAGCAACAAAGTATTCCGTGACTGATTAGTGACAAATTAGAGACAAATTTTTCATCGTTAATCACCGACAGATTTGTGACAGAATATTTCATCGCTAATCACCGACAGATTAGCGATGAAATTTTTTGTCACTGATTACTGATGGATTTATGACGGAATATTTCATTGCTAATCACCGACAGATCAGCGACGAAATTTTTCGTCACTAATTACTGATGAATTTGTGACAGAATATTCAATCACTAATCACAGACAGATTAGCAATGGAATTTTCCGTCACTGATTACTGATTAATTTGTGACAAAATATTCTGTCACTAATCACCGACAGATTTGTGACAAATTATTCCATCGCTAATCAGCGACGAATTTATGGCAGAATATTCTATCACTGATATATTTTTTTATTTTGTAATTTTTTTAAAATTTATCCTCAATATTAATTTGCTTCCTAGCTAATAATATACAATAAAAGCATAATAAAGTAGGGTTAATTGAAAATAATAATATTATTGAATAATAAAATTTTACTTTTGTTTAAGTATTTCTCTCTGTCTAATAGAGTATATAAGCACAATAATATTCAATAAAAAAGTAACAAATATATTAAAATGATTCTTAATTAAACGATAACCATTCTGAAACAAATTATAACAATTCTCAACAAAACATGTCTTAAAATAAGGGAAAGTCATCTTTATGGTAGAGGACGATCATCAGGATCTGATGGAGCATGAGATAATTGCGATTCAAGATCTTGTAACCTATTAAGTATTTGCTAATACTGGTTTAGTAGAGATAAAATTTCTTGATGCTGCTCTGTAATACGTTGATTTTGCTCTCTAAGCTTTTGATTCTCTTGTCTTAAAGGGGCTGTTTCTGTGGTAATCCTCCTACGTAATTCCTCTTCAAAATCTGAATAGAGTCCTAAGTTATGAACGGAAGAAGAGGTCCCACGAGAATAGACAGCATCAATATCTTAAGCCTCATATCCTACCCCAAAAATGCGACCCTTCTTGTTTTTACCACGAACAGCCTCTAACTATAAAGCGACTTCATCATCATCTTCTACATCATTTAATGCTATGCCTGTTAAGTCTTGAGTAGAAGCTCTGGCATTCTTAAGCCTTAAATAATCAGCCTGTTAAAGGAAATAAAGAAATACAATTTTACAATGAGGAAAACAATGACAGTGCATCCAAAACCAAAAGTATGCATATATTTAAACATCTTTTCTGTCATATAGTATTAACATGAAGTGTGATCATATAATGAGGAATAAATATTTTGAAATTATAAATATATTTAGTCATTACAATCAAAGGTATGAAATATTGAAATTACACAATTAGGTATATGGAAAGAATATGTCATGTTAATAGCCACAGAGCAATTAAATAAGTAAAAAATATTAAATGAAGGATCACATAATCCTAGTGACAAAACGAAAAATGAAGACTCACACTATAACTAATTAGGCCTCTAGCCGTCAGCACAAGTCTAGTGATAATTAAAACAAAAAATGAAGATTTACACTATAACTATTCAGGCCTTCGACCGTCGGTACAAGTCTAATAACAATTGAAACAAAAAATAAAGACTCACATTACAGCTAGTCAAACATCCAGCCATTAGCACAAGTCTAGTGACAATTAAAATAAGAAATGAAGACTCACACTATAACTAGTTAGGCCTTCAGTTATTAGCATAAGTGCAGTGACAATGAAAATAAAAAATGAAGACTCACACTACAGCTAGTCAGGCCTCTGGCCATTAGCACAAGTTCAGTGACAATTAAAACAAAAAAAAACAAGACACACATTACAACTAATCAAGCCTCTGGCCATTAGCACAAGTTCAGTGACAATTAAAACAAAAAAGACAAGACACACATTACAACTAGTCAGGTTTTCAGCCGTCAGCACAAGTCCAGTGAAAATGAAAAGTAAAAATCAAGACTTACACTACAACTATTGAGGCCTCTAGTTGTTAGCATAAATTCAGTGACAATAAAAACAAAGAATCAAGACTCACACTACAACTAGTCGAGCCTCTGGCCGTCAGCACAATCCCAATGAAAAAGGAAAAGATAAATATATATATATATATATACATAGACTTCAGCTGCCCTATGGTCCACAAATTGGCCAATTGTCTCGTCATAATGCGTGTGCTTGAATAATTCAAACATTGTAGGTGGTCTTCCAAGCTGTAAAGTCTGTAGATGTTTATTGATATAAGTTATCTCATACATTAAATAAATTTGGGTTATACTTGAATTTAAATGCTTACCAGCCTCCTCTTATGCTCAGTTGAGGGAATGCTACCCTCTTTGTGTTGCATACCTCCTGTGGTAAATGCCCGATTGTTTTAGCTATCTGGCACATGGCTTTATATTCGTTTGACTCCCAATATTGCTTTAATTGGATCATTACATTATCTGAGATCCAATTAGGCATGATCCCCTTTTCCAAGTCTACTCGTACTCTATGCATTGCATTTTGCAATATGTCCCCACACTTTTTATTCCAGTTACGTCTGATAACTTGGTTATATTGTGGCAGCCATTTGTACTTTTTCTGCATAAACAATAGAAAAATAAAAAATGAGACAAAATGAAAAAAAAAAGAATATCAACACATGATACATATATAATGATGAGATAAGATATATACCGCCCATTTATCAAACCATAGTTGCCTGACTATAGGAGGTGTTACTTTCCAACTATAACATACATGTTCAAATTTTGCTTGAATTACAGGGAGAATATCACGAACAACAGCAATAATAAGATTAAACTTAATCATTTAACAACAATGATTGAAAATGTTATAATGGCACTAAGTTGTTAATTGAATAACAAATAAAATAATATAAATTTGATGACTTACATATTCTTGTCAAGATACAACCATGGTCGACCATCTGTGGGGTCACGCCCAAAAGGTTGGATAGGTGGCATTGATGTAGAACTAGTAGAAGGACCCTGAGAAGTAGGGTTTGAGTGCTGGGAGCCAAGAGATGGTACAGGAGGGGATGATACAAGTGATGCTGAAGGTCTCCTAGATGATTCAGGCATAATTAGAGCTAATGCAGGTGCAGTGGATGCGTCTGGTGCTATAGGAGCTAGTGTAGATGTTGAAGTTGGAGGATAAAGAGATGACTGAGGGTGCAGAAGTAGTAGTGCAGAGGTACTCCATCAAGCACGACTTCGCCTAGAGCCACGACCTGACATTTACATATGTAATAACAAATCTTAAGTCAGCATAAGTTGACAAAAATGTAAACAAAATAAATTCACAATATATAAATGTTGATAAAAGGCTTGGATTTCCAACATCCTAGATGGCACATGAATCAGAAGAATTGCAGCAGAAGTAACATCTAAAAAATGATTAATAAAATTCTAAATAGCAAAAGTTGATTGTTTTGGAACTTGGTATCACGATCTCAACGCATAAGTAAAATTAAAATTTTCCTAATGGCCGATATGTACCAAGTCGCTTCATGTTGGAGCTAATACTTGAGTAGATTAACAATGGATGAACCAATGTAATGACCCCTTCATCAAAGGACGAAGGATGCATGATGGGTCTGCTAGACTAACGATTTTTATATATTAAATGGGATATACGAAGTATGCGAAATGGGTCTACTATCTTTTACTTATGTTATTAAAACTTAATATAGGTTATTCCAACATAGGAATCAGATATTAATTTTGTAAAATGTATATAATTTAGAATTAGACAATAAAAAAAATTTACTAAGACGTTATTCCAACAATTTAACATAGTTATATATATATATATTATATAAAATTTGATAAGATAATTTATATAAAAGATTAAATCTAAAAATTAACTAAAACATTTGGTAAGTTAATAATTTAATAATTCAAAATGACATAAAAGAACATTATTTTCAATGATATTTTGCACCACCAAAAGTAGCAAAAAATTCACATCACATCACTTTTTTGTGCGCCATAAAATCTTTTATAGTTATATTGACATTTTAAATATGGTCAAGATACACAGTTTTTTTTTAACTTAAATAACCTGTAAATAATTCTTTTAAAACTTAAATATGGTCAATATGGTCACGCGTCTCTCTCACTCCATTGATACATTGAAATAATGTGTAAATAATTCTTTTTATCTTGAAATCTTTTAAAATAATTTTAAAACTTGGGATATAATATTTTAATATAAATATATTTACTTTAGAATTCTAAACTAAAAATTTCCTTATTTGGATGGAGACGTGGGGAGCTTCATCTATTTGGATCCAATTTTCATATATTTGCCTCTTCATCCTTTTTACCGTCTGTACTGTCTAGTGAAAGATCAATATCATTCTCAATTCAAAAAAATGTTATTATTATTATAAACAAAGACGTAAAGATTAAAAAAAATTATTTTGCAAAATTTAAAATAAAAAATATTATAAAATACTTTTTTTAACTCTAAATCTTTATTTATAATTCTTCAAAAAAAAAAAGTCCAACATCATTATGATGACTCTTATGTCAAAAACATTTCTTTTTTGTTAACCATTTTTTTAATTAAGAATTTGAAGTTATTAGGTATGGTTTGCCTTATTTACTATATGCATCCCATTTTTACTAATCACGTGTGCTTTCAATTTGGCTAATATGATTGTGTACAAACAACTATATGTGGGATCCAACCCACCATATTACATGTAATATTCCTTAAAAATGCAAGGAGATTTTTGTATTGGTGAAGATTTACAAGCAAATTCATTTTTGGAAATTCAAACCAGTTTTTTATGGAATAAAACAACTTATAATCTAACTGACAATCAATTCTAATGAATTCATATGTCTAATCTTTTAAACTTCTAATATATAAACAAATTATCACTAGTGCATGGTTGTATATATCAATCTCATTTATATTTTAATTAATAAATATTTCTTATTTAAAATTTAAAATATAATTTAATCATAATTTAAAATTAAAATATGCGATTTCAATTATAAAAAAAGTTTTGATGAATAAATAGTATTGTTGACTATATAGTTTTTTGAGATATTGAGTTTCTCTTAGACAATTTATAACTTTAAATCAAAGTAGGAGAATGATTAATATATCTTAAATTTGTTTAATTCTTGTTTCTTAATATTTGAAAAAAAAGGACTATAAATATTTAAATCATTGTAAAAAGTAGAAGAAAAAACCAATTTTAATGCTAGAAACTGTATTTGCTATTATGTTATAAGGCCTCCTTAATTGGATCACTTCTTCTTAAGAAAACTTTTGTGCTATTTCATTTCTTCTGCTTACCAAAAACAATGCTTCCAATATGTTTTAGATTTCTTTATCTTATTGACTTGTTATTAACCTATTCATTAAATTCCTATACTATATATATTAGCTATTATTATTTTTAAATTACCTTTTCTAATTTCTTTAAATAAGTTCGATAATTTACCATATTTGCTTTATTTTTCATTTATAAAAAATTACAAATAAATAGTGATTCTATTTACTAGAAATGCATCTTCTTCTAATCAAATTGATTTATGAGTTATTCAATTAATTTTTTTGGGTTGGATGTTATTCAATTAAATTTTAGTATAAAGTATAATGGCTTTTAAATTTCAAGTTTTTAAGTTTTTATTAGGAAAAAAAGTTACTCATATCAATAGACACAAATTATTCTCTCTTTTTTTGAAGTAAAAAAAGTATCTTCATTCCATAATAAAGTAATAGTAGTTAAACTTATTATCAAAATCGAATAGTTATTAAATAATAAAAAAATGTTGGAACATGAACAATAACTAGGTCAATATTCATTTATTATATCAAATTCAACAACTTCCATATTATCATATATATATATATATATAAATTAAAAAGCTTACACACTTTAACAAAAATATGAGCTTAACTCCAATTTAAGCAAGATTAAAAAACATTCAAAGTAGATTGAGAGAATAGAAATTATGAACTTTTCTTCTACTATAGTATGTAATTCCAACTCACACACACACAAAAGTATATATTAAAGTACTAAACTTAGGTAAAATTTTATAGATATTTATTTTCAAATCCCTCAATAAATATATAATACAAAAGGAAAATTATTTTAAAGTCCAAATATATAATATTGAATTTTTAAAAACAAATTACTCATACTTAAGGCTAAATCTCCATAAGTTATTAGAAGAGTGAAAATTTAAAAAAAAAAGTTACAAACTCATAATTTATATAAAAATTTTACATTAACAATATTATATGTAACATACCTTTTTATAATTTAACGCAAGGATTAAAAAATCGGACCGAACCGGCCGGTTCAATCGGTGAACCGGTGGGTTGGCCAGTTCTCAAACCATAGAAAACTGGCTTGTGAGAAAACCGGTCAAAAATCAGTGAAATCGGTAAAAACCGGTCTGCCAACGATTCCCAGTTTTCATTAAACCAAAACTCCAAAACAAAAAAACGTTGTCGCCTGTCGCTGAGTTGCGCCTGAAAAGCTTGAGCTTGTCTGAGTTTGAGAGCGAGAGCGAGATTACATTCGAGAGCATGCAGGAGCAGGAGCAGGTCCACGAGGTCTTCCCCTACAACTCATCCCTATCTGAGCCCTAAATCTTTTCGGCAAATCCCCGACAAAGAAGTCGTGAAGTGAAGAAAAGACTGAGCAGCGAGAGCGATCGGGAGGAGGATGAAGCCATGGCTAAGATCTGGAACTTGAAGTCTTGAACCATTGGGTACACACGAAGCTCTTCTACAACAAAAGTGAGACCAAGAACGAGAGGATGAAGCTGTATCTGAGATCGAGAGTGTGAGCGAAGAATGACCAGGCGGATGAAGCTGAGATCGAAGCTCCTCTGCTCTGCGAAACCAAGAACGAAAACCCAACAACGAAAGTGAGAGCTCCTTTACCATTGGGAACCTATCAATGAAAGCGAAGGTCCTGTGATTGAAGAAGCCGAAACTAAAAGCCTGAACCAACCAAAGGAAGAAGCTTTGAAGTCCTTAAATCATCTTGCTCGAAGGAGAAGAGAAACACTGGGAATTAAGGTAAAGAATAATCAAAACTCTAAATTAATTATGGTTGTTTGCTGGGTGCTGCTCTGGTATTAATTCTGATTGTTTGCTGGGTGCTGTTGGGTGCTGCTAGAGATTAATCGAAGTATAACATCTTTATGAGCTAAAATTGCACACCATGTGTTCAAAGAAATGCCTCAAAGACCAACATTCCATATATTTCAACCTACAGAATAGTGCTTTTTCTTTTGCCTGCTAAGTTTAAACAGAAAGTTAAATTATTGTAAGCTTGGTTTCCAAAATAATGTTGCTGATTGTCTGTTGAATAATGTAAGCTTGGTTTCCATATATTAATGTAAGCTTGGTTTCTAGATATTAATTTATCTATTGATGGTTGTAAGCAACCATCAACAGATAAATTAACCTTGTTGATTGTCTTAAAATATTAACGTTGTATTGTAAGCTAAGCTTGGTTTCCAAAATAATGCGCAGCAAATTAGGAGAAATTCTAACATATATTTGAAATAGCTACTGCAGTCTTTTTTGGCACATACAAACAATACATCAGAAAATTTGTTAATAATGTCATTAAATAACTATGTGTAGCCTAATTAGTATTCTTTAATGAAGAAAAAAAATATGAAATGGAATTTTTTTTAAATTGAGAAAATAATGCCCACAATACTAGATCTATCTATTTGATGCTTGGATTATCTAGACGGAAAATCTTTGTCGTTTAGTGAAATTGAAAAGGACCTTTTTGGTCAATATGTGAAGTTGTTATTGGAATCCAAGTTGTATTGCATAAATCTGCATTTGGATCCTCTTTCAAAATTCAATGTCTTGCATTGTTTTGATAGGTTACAGATGCTTCTGCATATGTCAAAGACCAAAGCAAGCATAAAGAAATCCATTTAATTTAACAATCTCATTGGGTTTATTGTCTCTAAAAATTTTGTGTTATTTATGGTTTATTTGCCCTTTATATGTGTATTTTGCATATTAAATGTGACATTCACACTGATCTAACATATAGTTTATATAATTTGGTCTTTGTAGATTGCTTTTGATTCTAAGTTGGGTTGTTTTACTTTCTATATTTCAATATTATGGTTTTAGAATAATGTGTGCTCTTTTGTGCTGCATGTTAAAAGGTATGGATGCTCCAGATGGTTCCACTCCCGACACTAATAATAATGTTGGTAGTAGTGATGCACCATCATCAGATAAACAATCTACAACAGCATCTTCTGTATCAAATCGTGGGAAAACTGATCCAGCATGGGAGCATTTTTCTTTTAAGAAAGAGGGAAAAACTACTTTGTACACTTGCCTACATTATTTTTCAATATATAAAGGGGGAGGCATAAATAGGATGAAGCAACATCTTGTTGGAATTCCAGGTCAAATAAGCTCTTGTAGAAAAGTTCCTCATGATGCTTGTCACAGGATGCAAGAGTTATTGAAGCAAGTGCAATAAAAGAAAAGAATGAGGAGGTCAATGAAGCATATGGTAATGAAATTGAATGTGGAGAAGAAGTTCAAGAGGTTCACCTACTTAAGAAGCAACCACTTGCTCCAGCCAAAAGAAAAAGTAATGCAATAATGGGAAGTTATTTTGCTCCAAGAACAAC
The DNA here is from genome assembly GCA_026724425.1 of Erythrophleum ivorense. Lineage (NCBI taxonomy): Eukaryota > Viridiplantae > Streptophyta > Magnoliopsida > Fabales > Fabaceae > Erythrophleum > Erythrophleum ivorense. Next base: position 15,776 of record JAIUCV010000219.1, read on the forward strand.
TCCTGGTTCCCAACCAAGTTTGAAAAGTGTACTATCTAGTAAAGAAGCAACACACAAAGCTAAGATGGCAATAGCTAAATGGTTTTATGATGCTTACATTCCATTTAATGCAATTCAATCTCCATACTGTCAACCTGTTGTGGATGCAATGATGGCAATAGGGCCTGGGTTTAAAGTTCCATCTTATTATGAATTAAGAGTTAATTTGTTAGGAGATTGCAAGAAAGAGTGTCAGCTACTTGTTGAAAGTCATCGGGCTAGTTGGAAAGATACTGGATGTACAATCATGGCTAATGGTTGGACAGATCAAAGGCAAAGAACTTTGATAAATTTTTTAGTTTATTCTTCGCAAGGTATAATTTTTGTGAAATCTGTTGATGCCTCAGATGTGGTGAAAGATGCCAAAACATTATTTCATATGTTCTGTGAAGTCATTGAGTGGGCTGAGCCTAATAATGTTGTTCATGTGGTGACCGATAATGCAGCTAATTATGTAGCAGCGGGCAAGTTGATACATGAAAAGTATGAGCACATCTTTTGGTCACCATGTGCTGCTCACTGTTTGAATCTCCTTTTAAAGGACATTGCTAATATGCCTAATGTGGCAGACCTTGCATCAAAGGCTGCAAAGATAACAATCTTTGTATACAATCATATGTATATTTTATCTTGGCTAAGGAGAAGGGAAGGTTGGAGAGAAATTGTACGTCCAGGAGCGACTCGGTTTGCTATTACTTTTATTACATTGAAAAGTATTTATGATCATAAGCATGATTTGCAAGCTTTGATTATGGATAAGCACTTCAACAATTATAAGTTAGCAAAGACTACAGCAGGAAAAATTGTTAGTGTTATCATACTAGATAGTAAGTTTTGGAATGATTGTTTAGTCATCATAAAGGTTGTGGCTCCCCTTATTCGATTGCTAAGAATTGTTGATGCAGATGAAAAACCTTCTTTGGGCTATGTTTACGAAGGCATGCGAAGGGCAAAGAATGGAATAAAAGAACTATTTAAAAATAGAAAGAACTTATACAAGCCTTACACAGACATTATTAAGGCTAGATGGGATAAGCACCTAAAGCGTAATCTTCATGCAGCAGCTTACTATCTGAATCCTGCTTTCTTTTTGGATGAAAGTGAAAAATTTTGTACAAAGAACCACATTATGCAATCAATACTTGATTTGTTTGAGATACAAAAATATTGTTTTAACATAAACCAAGCAGTTCAAGAGATGCAGACTTATCGTACTCGTCAAGGATCTTTTAGTCGATCCTATGCTTTCAATGTGTCAAAGACAGCACAGCCTGGTAATCACCAATTTATACTTTAATAGTTGTTACTTTATTTTTTAAAATTTTTAATACTTTACCTATGGTTAATCATATAATGTACTTTAATCTTTATGTAGATAATTGGTGGCACTTGTTTGGGGCTAGTACTCCAATTTTACAAAAGATGGCAATGCGTCTTCTTAGCCAAACCGCTTCTTCTTCGGGATGTGAGCGAAATTGGAGTTTGTTTGAGCGCATTCATACAAAAAGAAGAAATAAACTAAAACATCAAAGATTAAGTGATGATGTGTTTGTCACTTATAACTTACGATTGAGAAATAAGTACGTAAATATATTCAAAATATAATTTTTATTTATTCATTTTTGCATTATTAAATCTCTATTTGATATTTTAATGCTTTATATATATTAGGTTGCAAAATAAGAAGAGAAGTTATAATCCTGTTGATTATGAATCCATTGATAAAGTTGAATTTTGGATTGTTGAAGAAGAAGCACCTCTTGAGTTTAGTAGTGAGGAGATGGAGAATGAGAATTTTATCTATGAAGAAAATGCAATCCCTATAGTTGGAAATGAAGAAGTGGACATTAAAAATGAACCAATTATGGAATCGCTTGATGATTTAGAAGTTGGACTTGATGATGATAATGGTCCTAGTGTGGATGCTAATACATTGGCACATGATGGATTTGATATCAATGAATGTTATGACTAAGAATGATTGCTTGTCCATTGATCACTTTGTCAGTTTGTTCTATGATTGTGGATGTTGTATTGAATATTGACTTGTTTAGATTTAAATGTTTGGTTTGTTTGGATTTTATTATTATATCTTTTGAATATTATATGATATTATTTATTATATAAGGTTTTTTTATATATGAAATTATCACCGGTTGGACCACGGTTCAACCACGGTTGAGCCACTGAACCGTGAACCAATGCGTAGACCGGTTCAATGACTGGTCTGATTTTTTAATCCTTGATTTAACGACATAAATTACTATGTAGTCTACAAAAAAAAATTATTTTTCATATTATTTAACGAATACAACATTATATTATAGTTAAATTTACTAACACTTATTTTTATTTTTTATAAATTAGGAGTTGGGTAATTAAATAATTTACTTAGCAAGATTTAATAGATTGGTAAACCATAGTTAACATCATATATTATGATAATTTTCATGTTAAGAATAATCATCTTGACAAGTTTTTTTCTTTTGTTGGGAGAGGGAAAAAAAAACTTTCTTATCCTTTGGACTCTTATGAGTAGGAAATGAAAAATTATTGCAAATGTAATTAGAAACATATATAAACCAACAATCAAATCTCAATTGAAAATGAAAGAAAATAAAAAGGATATTAATTATGTTTTTGCATATAGTGTAATTAAAAGAGATTGGGGGAAAAAAAGGAATAGGTGTAAAAAATAAATAAATTGGATACATACTCTTTTATATTATTCTTTCTCTCTAACCACATAACTATATAATATGTATTAGATTTTAAATCATACCCTCTATTTCTTTTTTGATTTTGCACCTTTCGATATTTTGTCTTTACTTCTTTCGAGAGAATTTGAGAGATTTGACATCTAAATGAGAGAAAGACTTAGTTTTCGAACAAAGAAAAACCTTGACACAATCACTTAAAAAAGTGCTAACAGAAATAGAAAAACACCACGAAGAATGTGTGAATTTAACTAAGAATTTACACCATGACAAAAAGAGGAAATCGATTACGAGCACAAAGAGGTGAGAGACATGATGTGATTGAAGGATAGTGGTTGGATAGAGTCATTTTTAATATTTATACAATTCTGGAAAATAGACATGTCATAATTTTTTTATATCATTTATCTTTTGAATTTTGTTGAGTGAAATATTTATTTCATTTTTATTTATTTTGTATATTTTTATTTCAATCATTCCTTATACACAGTTGTTTAAATCATAATTTTAAATTTCCAAATTTTTTTACTATTTGTAGTTAATTAAATATATTTTATATTTATATTAATTTATGACTTAAAATAAATAAATTATACCTTTTTTAATTTTTGAACATGAATGGAGGCCTTTTATTACTCATAGAATAATTAACCACATTACTATTTATCACATTTTACTATTTTGATATTGAAATTATTAAATTATTAATTTAAATTATAATATATAAATTATTAAATTATAATATATATATATATACACACACAATTAATAATATTTAACTAATTTGCAACGGTTTCATATATACATATATATTTAAGTCATTATATTATATAAATTATTAAAAAATAATATTTAAATAATCTGCGACGGATTTAACAACGGATTAGCGACGGAAAATTTTGTGACAACAATTCTGTGGCTAAATTAGTGACAGAATATTCCGTCACAAAATTCCATCGCAAAATTAGAATTGACTATCACGCTTAGTAGTGACAGAATTTTCTGTTGCTGAACTCCGTCACTAACTTGATTTGCGACGGAAATTTTTCACCACAAATTCCGTCGCTAATTTCTGCGACAGACTTAGTGATGGATTTGTGATGAACTTGCGAAGGAACAAAATTTCGTCACTAAATTCCGTCACAAATTTGCTATTTTTTTATAGTTTATAATTCTAAACTATAAAGAAATGTGTGTGTGTGTGTGTGAAATTTAGATTGGAATACTAATATCAAAGATATAAATAATCATCTAAATGTTTTCCCCGTAAGTAAAACCAATAACGGACGATGTAAAATCTAGAATGCCATTTTATTACATGTTTACAAACATCACAAAATACAAGGTTCAAATCTAAAGTAATTTATAGATTATTTAAATTAAATTACTATAGATAAATCTAGCAAACACGCACAACTCTAAAGATGAAGGAACTATTTAAGACAACCACAAATATGCAAACTATATATGATCTTGGTAATTATTCTGATCTTCTGGTCATAGATAAGGTGACATTGATGAATTCGGTTTTTTCTTTGGACATACGATCTGTCAAGATTTCTTGGTATCGCCTAAAAACTTCTTCGACGATACCTTCTCCGAAGTGACTGATCAGCAAGGGTTCAGCCACAGCCCTCATACACTTTGTTACGTTGTATCCACTATCACTCAGTACTTCTGACTCATTAAACTCAGAGTCCATTGCATTCCAGTCATCGTAAGCGTTCCAATTCACTGCAGATACCTTCATACGATTGATGCTAAATGATCCTTCTTTTACTACCTCCTCTTCCACTTCAGACGGGGATGGTGTGTACTGAGGAATGTTGAACGAATCCACTTCCTCTTCTTTTACGATTCCCTGTAACTCACAGTAAAACAAATCAGTTTATTACGTATTTCAAATTAACAATAATTAATATTAGCCATCGTTAAAAGCATAGAGATGGTGGGAACAATAGTTCATTAATATTAAGAAAAATTCAGTTAAGAATAAGTTGGCAAAATTGATAGTCAAGGATCTTTTTACAATTCTTACAATTTGCCCTTCCCAAAGTTATAACTATATTTTTAAAGTTATAATCAGATCATTGTAAAATTAATTTATTCAAACTTAAGGTCATAACTGAAATTTTCTCTTAATATTACACGTATGTTTTCTAAAAGGATAGAGATGCGACTAATAGTTCATCAATTAGCCTTGTTTTTTCTAAAAGGATAGAGATAGGACCAAAAGTTCATTAATTAACCGTGTTTTTTCTTTTTCTTTTCCATTATCTGCAGGAGCTATATGACATTAAAGTTGAACCTTGTTTTTTTAGGGTGGAAGTCGAAATTAGAAATATGTATCTACCTTCGAGGCCATGTCATTGAGAGTAGTGGCCATAAGTTCCCAAATAAGACAACATTCTTTGCTAGAGGGGTCGTCGCTTTTTCTTCCCAAAAACGTTAGAACCATGCTACCTCCTTCCACCACTTCCTCTGCACGACACTTGAGAAACAATGAGAAATCTCTTTGAAATTGCTGGTAATAAGCCTTCAACACGTTTGAGGGGCTTGTGCTTGCCATATAAATGTTGCCCTTATTGTTCTCCACCCCGTCAGGAACCTAATTAATTAATCAATTATCAATGAACAAAAATTTCACTCTGTATAATATGAAAGAGAAAAAAGATCTTAAAAAAATCTAAATCTAAATCTAAATCTAGATATCTAGTATACCTGAGACAGCCATTGAAGGCTGTAAGAGGAATGGACGAAATGGAGACTTCTGGAAGGAAAAACCCTGCCATAGAAGGAACCAGGGACCCCGGTGAAGAAGCAAGGACCAACCCCAGAAACCATTTCATTACCGAGTTTCTCTTTGAAGCTACCAAGAGACCTGAAGATGTTGTTGAAGTCATTCCCTGGAAGATCGTTCAAGAAGACGTTGTATTCTGGAGACTGATGGTTTAGCTCTCGGCAAAGCTTCTGCACTGTTTTGATAACTTCAGAAACCACAAAGAATGTGTTTAGACCAGAAGAGCAACCCAAGTCTGCAATTGCTAGGCTTCCTGGGAGCATGCCGCGGTACAGGTTGGTTATGGCTTCCTCTCGGATCGGCTTTGTCAATGTTAGCACCTTTTGCTGTTTCCCATCACAGAAAAGAGTTAGTTTTACTCTCAGTTAATCAGTTTGTATCCCAGAAAAATTGGTATAACAAGGAAGATGCAATTAATAGTGGTACTTATAATGATACCTGAACTAAGGAATTGTTTGCATAGCTCGTTTCTCCCACGCCTCCATTCATGTGCAGCACTTGAGTTACCTCCATTCTTAATTAGTATTTCTCTTTCCTCCCTGCTTCTCACTTTGATTTCTTAATCTCTTACTTCTGTGATTCCCTGTGTTTTGCAGAATGCACATCCCTATCTATCTATTTATAGAGATGCCGCAGCTCTTGTTTTTCTGAACGAGAGAGCAAAAGATTTTGTGGCCTCTGTTTTTCTTTTTTAATAAAAGAATAAAATTTATTATATTTTTGTTTGTGAACAATTATTGCACGCCAATGAGTCATCACGCGCCTGTGCCCGGTGGCCCGTCGCCTGCAGACAAAATACCAAAAATGCAAGATACATGTTACATGATAGTGAATATTCTTTTTTTTTTCGTAAAATGAATTGAGCTTCAAATATATAAAAGGAAGTCATTCTCATGTTATTTTAAGACGTATATAAAACATAAATATCAAATTTATTATATTTAAATATTTAATAATTAAGTCTCCTAATGTTTAAAAATCTAAATTTCTCTGTACTAAACAGTTTTTAATCTTTTTTACAAATTATAATTTATGATTATTTTATAATTTGTACCCTTAGCTTCACAGTGCAATCGTCTGAAATTGACCGCTCAAGCTTGCTATAGCACGAGGCTTATTAATAAAATCATCTCAAAGTTGGGGACCCTTATCACCTAGTGGTTAATATTAAACTACGGCAATGTCATATTATATATATATATATACTGTGAAAGATTTTTTTTCTTCAACTATTATTCCTAAACCACGTTAACCTTAGTTTTTTTTTTTCTCCTTTATCTCCCTTATTTTTTCTTCCACACTCTTGTCTCTTTGCACCACTTTATTTATTGTAATTATTTTTTTCAATTTATTTTGTCTTCTTTTCCTATCTCTCATTTCCGTACATTGCAATTTTTTTGGGGCTAGTTATTTAAATAAAATTTGTAAGTAATTTTTTTACAAATTTTTAAATAAAATGTAACATGAAATTTTTTGAAAACATCGATCATTTAGTATTCAGTTGTAAAACATACTTACTTCAAATTAAAATTAACCATACTATGAATTTCTATTTATCATGAATTTTATATATGACACAAGAAATCATTATAAAACACTATTTTATTAAATTTCAAATTTATTATTATAATTATTCATATTAATTAAATTTATAAAATAAATTTAATTTATATGCAATTAATAAGTATAATTTTAATAATATATATTAAATAAAATATTATTTTATATATAATAATTATTACATCACAATTAAAGTTTGCTTTAAAATTGAACGTGAGGTAAGCATGCAGAGGTCATGGTACTGACGTAATCAGCTGCCACGGAGATGGACTCGGACTAGAGTTTCATTAACGTGGGCAATGTTTGACTCCGACGAAATGGATGGCCGCATTCACAACGTTCTGTTTTTTAAATTAAATTTAAGCGTTTTATTTCTTTTCAACAAACCTCATTTTGTCACTTTGTAAATACGATAACGAGGATAGTGCTTGCATTTTTTAAAAAGAGATAGAGAAAAGGAAAACGATGGGACGCGTGCATTCATATATGATCATCTGATGCGCTATAGGATCTCGACAAATTTTAAAACAGATCAAATAACATTGTAAGATAATCTATATATTCTATAAAATTACGGGAAGCCAACAATTTCGAAATAATATTAACCTTTTATCTTCGAACTGTGCGTGAAATTTTTTTTTTTACCATTTTTTAAAATTTGACTAATTTGACACTGGCGTCCGTACAACATCCATAGTTATATATAAATATGAATATGTTTGTTATATCTTTTAATTAACAAAGTTTGATTAATGAAATAATATTATCACTTTTATTCATTAAGATAAATTCATCTTAATATATATATATATATATATAAAGATAAAGGCTTCTCAATTTCTTAAGAATAATTATTTTTTTAAAAAAAATTATATTTATCTATCATATTTTTGTTTTTAGTGCAATATTCTCTTAATTTATAATAAACCTTTTGATTTATTAGTCTTATAATAATAAATTTTATATTACTTAAATTTAAAAATTTTAACTATGTAAGATTATTAAAATACCTTTTTATTACTTAATACTCATTTTTTATATCTTTTCCAATCAATTCATTCATTAGTAGTGACCTTGAAATTTTACCATTTCCCACAAGCAGTAGATCTTGGGAGAATGACGTTAACCGACATAACTATCGAAATCTCATGAACTGAATCTGAAGCTGTGCTTCTTGCCACGAACTCGTCTTGATTCATTCCTCGGATTTTTATGGATCGATGCATTCACTTGAAACTGAAATGAAAAAATTGGATGAAAAATATTGTAGGCCAGGCTAAAGAAGTATTAAAGAAGAAAAAGGGTATTATAGTAATTTTATATAATTAAAATTTTTAAATTTAACAAATAAGAGACTTATTGCAATTGAACTAATAAATCAATAGTTGATTGCCATTAATAATATTATACCCGGATATCATAACACATGATTTATTATATTATATATGATTTTTTATTTAGATGTTACAATTAAAAATAATGTTAAAAATTATAATTAATATTTTATTTTATATCTCTTGATATCTTAACAAAAATCAAATTTTTTATATTTTAAAAAGTGCTGTAACTAATACATGTATATTGAATACTTCCAATATACCAAGACAAATTTATTTAGATATTAATTTTCAACCACATGATATTCTTGTCACATCTATCCTACCTTATGTTAATGTCTCTTTCCCTACTTCTGTCATTTCTTAATTTGGAATTGTAGTTGACAAAATGATGATGATTTAAAAAGAAAATAAGAGTTGAAAACTTTAAACTAAAATATTTATATCAAAAGATTTAAAATTTTAAATTATTTTAAAAATTTAAGGATTAAAATTTTAAACTGTGTAAGGAAATTATATTTTAAAACTTTAAATTAAATCTTTTTTATTTTTAAATCTTTTTAAATAATTTTAAATTTTAAAATCTTTTGATAAAAATATTTTCAACTTTAAGATACACAAACTATAATTTTCTTTGTTTAAAGCAAATAATTGATACATGCTCACATGCAACTCTGTACCATTGTCCTAGCGCGTGTCCGGTGCCAATTTGTTTTATTTTGTTTTGTGTTTTTCATTAAAACTATACTAATACAATTTGAAATAAATAAATAAATAAAAGGCATACGCATAGTGTTTTGGTTTCCTCCTTCTTAAGTATGATTGAATATTGTGTTTTTATATTAAAATGCATTAAAAAACGACAAATATAAGTATTGATAAGTGTTGCTAGAAAAAAGTTTAATAGCAATATATGTAAGTAAATAAGTTTTTTTTGCCGACACGGCAGCCCTGACCCTATTATCGTGGACTTACCCACTTACATGACAACTATGTTTAATCCTAATCATAATTTTATTTTATTTTTTACATTTTGATGGCTAAGCTATGTATATTAAATTATTAATTATGATGAATAGATATATAAAATTTGTTAATGTCATACATATATTTTAATAGAATATTTGTTTAATATTCATTTATAATTAACTTATTTATTTCGTATAAGTTAAATCTACTTAAAACTTTATCAACGTCAATATAGTTAAGTGGCATGAAAATGACCTCTCCGAATGCAAAGCAATCTCAATACAATGGGAGTTGCACATAATTACATACCATTTAGGACAATTTATAAGAAAAAAATACAACTAACGTCATTCAAATATAAAATTAATTACTTTTTTAACAAAAAATGTTTAATGATTGTTTATTTGTTTATTTATAACATCAAGTCATGTAACTGACATCAACAATAGAAAAATTGTTTACGTAATAGAGATTTGTTTTTACCCGCTCTGGAGGAATTCAAGTGGCTTGCAAGAAAAGGTTTTGCAGAAAATGCACACTATGTAATTAGTAAGATAAAGAAATAAGGTTGTGCGCTTAATACGGATGGTGTTCATAACACTATTTCTTTCTATCCACTACGTAGTAGAAGAGAAAATTCTAACTTTCCATAGACAGCCACTAATATTTTCTCTTCTAAATACCAATTTTATTTAAGGTGGTGTGTTTCCGAGAGTTCATACTTTTAGGAATTTGAGCACTTGTTGAATTATATTTTAAAATTTGTATATAGTTAAAAATATTGTTTTTATGAATCTTAAAATAATCATAATAAAGTTTAAAACGATCAAATGACTAGAGATTTGAAGTCTTCATAATAAAATCTATTTATTTATTTTTTGTTTTAGAACTTGTCTGACAATTAAAAAGGTGTGAGTCGTACCAATTAAGCCTTCATGGGATTTGGTATGGCATTTCATCAGTATAAATTATTATTATCCTATAACTTGTTACACTGTTAATACACTTGCCCACTAATGTTATACATTAATTAGTTTTTGCCCAATTGATCAGGATCAGTTTGCAACAGCTAGGCTCACTTGCTCAAGGCTAAGTAAATACATGCATGTTATTGCAGGATTCTAAAACAGACCACTTTACGAAAAAAAAATTTTGGCCATCCTTTGCGAAGTTAAATTTTAAGAGACTATTTTACTACATGTTTGCAAACACCACAAATTACTAGAGGTTTAAATCTATAATTACCTGAATTACTCACTGTGGCACCACGTACCTACATATAATTCAAGCGATTGATGCTGAATGGTCTTTCTTTTACTGCCTCCTCTTCCACTTCAGATGGGGATGGTGTGTATTGAGGGATGTTGAACGAATCCACTTCTTCTATGATTCCTGCAACATACGATAACAAAAAATTCATATTCAGTACCGACCAAATTTATTTATTACGTATTTCAACCAACAGTTTATAAAAGGATCGAGATATGGGACCAATAAGCCATTAATTAGTCATGTTTTTTCTTTTCCATTATGAATTATAGCAATATGACAAATTGTAATTTGTGCATCATGTATATCTACACTATAGAAAAATAATCCGGAAATTAAAATTTCAACTATAACAATGTTCAGAATTTCTGACTGAGGCATCTGACTAATTTTGATTAACATTATAATATATATATATATATATATTAACTTTTACATGATTTTTGACTAAATTTTAGTCATTAAACAATAAAAGAAAATAAAAGCTTATATCACAAATTGACACAAACTAATAAAAAGCTGCTGGCTAGCAACTTTTTTCCTTGGCCAAATTTAGTTTTAAGATTTTTTTCACATAAATTTTAATTTAATATTTTTACTTTTCAATGTAATGTTTTGATAAAACGATGAATAATTTTTGTAATAGAATAGTTAAAATATTTTTTTAATAATTAATATAAAATATATATAATTTAAATTTTAAAATAACACATTAGAAAAATTTAAATATCTGTTTATTTTTCTATTTATTTTATATTTAATTATTATTAATTTATTATTTTTAAGTTTATTACTTTAGTTCTATTTGATTTTAGATTTTATATATATATATATATATATATGAGACAGTCAATTGTCTCAGATAATTGATTGTCTTACGCATCCAAAAATCAGTCGAAAACAATTCCAATAGATTTTAGATCAAAATTGCTTTTGAATTGTTTTTGGTTGCCAAAATCACTGAGAACATGGCAAAATTGAAATTTGGCTTAAATTTTTTATTCCACCTAATTTTTTTCTATCTATATATAAATTTTTTATCTTTTGATTTTGATCTTCATACTTTCTTCTTCTTCTCTTCTTCAACACTTCATCTTCTTCTTCTCTTCCCTTCAAACTTTTTTCCTCTTCTCTTTCTTCTGGATTTTTAAGTAAGATCTTTTCATTTTTTTTTAATATGTTTATCAAATTCTCTTATTTCATATTAGTAAGTTTGCTTTTTCTAATGTTTATGTATTTTTCATCAGTTCCAAATTGTTACAATTGGATACTTGCAATTGCAATTTTAATTGGCTCTAGGTAAAGATTTGTAAAAATTTTTTTGAGTTTGTAATGTTTATTGTAATTTTTTAAAAAATTAATTATTCTTATGTTACAAATTTACAAAAAAAAATGATATGATGATGAAGAAAAGATAACTGGATAATAAGAAGAATGCAACTAGATAAACCAAAGAATGCTTTCGGACCAAAAATAATGAGAATAAACAATTTAAAATATTATTAATTAAATTATAATAAATAAAAAATAGAAAAAAAAGGAAATGAATGTTTTTGACTGATTTTCAATCAATATCATTTATCGACAATAAAAAAATCAATAAACAAGAACAACTGATTTTCAATTTGAAATACATTATTTTTTACTAAATTTTTATTTTTACTAACAAATACATCAGTGGCTAATTTCTATCCTTGTAGTGTCTAATAAAAATCAAGAAGAAATAACGTAGTGCAAAAATTTACAAAGCCAGCAATATTACTGCTGGATAGCATGCAGAAAAATCTTGTGGATAGCAGCAAGTAGAAAACACGATGATGAAGCATGTAGGGGATATACGATCCGGATCTTCTGCACATCTCAAGGATGTGTAGAGTAGAGCCTACACATTCTTGAGATGTGATCTGGACTGTCCAAATAATATTTGGACGGTCCAAATTTTATATTTTATGTTTTATATTTTTTATTTAAATTATTATTTTTATAAAAATAGGTAGTTAAAAGATTATTCCTGCACATCTTTAAAGATGTGCAGGGCATCTGCTTTGTATGGCAGAATCTATCTGAACAAGAGGGTGGCAAGTGATCCGCAACATAAGTAACTGACACAGTGCAGAAGATAAGAGGCAATAAAACAATAGAAGAGTGTGTAAAGGAAACATCTGGAAGGTGGTGCAATTGTTTAATCAATCCCCACCGACTTCAACTCGTTTGAATAGGCAATGGACCTGTAATCTGGAAAAAAAAAAAAAAACAACCCGAGAGCCAATTTCAAGCAAAACACGTTCTTCCGCCAAGTTTCTCTCATTAGAATGTTGATATAGACTTCTGTAGGTTGGTATTATATGAAGTCTAGTTATGATACAATAATATTAAATACTATTAAATATAAAATAATATTTTGTTTATTTTATTAAATTTATTATTAGTATATTTATTAATTACATAAAAATTAAAGTAATTTTATTAATGATTAATTAATTATTAATAAAATAATATTTTAAATAATTAAACATAAAATATTATTTTATATTAAATAATTATTACATCATTACTATGGTTGATGGCGTATCTCTTCCGCTATGTTTGGACAAGGGAGGAGAAAATGGAAAGAAGAGAAAAGTAAAAAAAAAAAATATTATCTTTTTACATGTTTGGATAGAGAAAGAGAAAATATAAAAAAAATGTTATTTTGAATATGACAATAATATTATTATTATTTTAATTTTTTACATATGTTTTTAAAAAACATGAAAATAATAAAAACCAATTTAAAAAATATTCAAATGATTAGAAAAAATTATTTTTAAATAAGATAAAAAATCTTTTATTAAAAAATACACATTTAAAATTAAAAAAATATTTTTCAAATTAATTAAAAAATAATTTATATAAATAATTTATAAATTATTATTTTAATATATATTAATTAATTTAAATATAGTAAATATTTTTAATTATATAATATATATATATATAATGCTGGCAATGCCTGGACATATATGTTCGACTAAATGGTAGTATGTCCGACTACCATTTGGTCGGACACCCATCCGACTATTTTGCAGTTGGATGGGTGTTTTTTTTAAAAATTATATAAATGATGTTAATATTAAAAAATATATTATTAATTTTATAAAATATGTTTATTAAATATTATTTATAAATTATTATTATAATAAAATAAATATAATTATTTATTTTAAAATTTTATAAATATTATATATTAAAAATATTTTATGCATATATATACATATTTCGTCTGCCCAATCAGTTTTATATGCATATATATATATATTTCGCATGCCTAGTCAGTTTTCCTTTGCAATCTCTCCAAATATGAAGAGAAAATTTTAGCGGCGGTCCCACGATATTTTTCCCCTCAAGTTTTCTCTCCCCTTCCATTTTTTCCTCTTGCCAAACAAGAGAAAATTCTGTTTTCTCTTTTCTCCCTCCCCTTCTCTTCATTTTTCTCCCCATCTAAACACACTGTTAAAGTCATTTATCATATTGTCATTCTTTCCCAATTTTCGTATACCCATAACCATTTCCTTTAATCCAAATACCAACATATACCTCCAAGACCATGTGATTGAAAGTGGTAGCCATAGGTAGCCATAAGTCACCAAATGAGGCACGTTAGAGGGGTCGTCACTTCTTCCCAACAATGTTAACACCATACTACCCCCTTCCATCGCTTCCTTACACGACACTTAATTAGAAAAAATGAGAAATCTCTTTGAAACTTCGTTGAAGGGGCTTGTGCTTGTCATGTACATATTGCCCTTATTATTCACCATTGCCTACTTAATTAATCAATAAACAATAATTTCCTCTTATTCATTTATAAGAGGGAAAAACAGTAACATTTTCTTAGAATTTTAAATCACTTACAATTAACTTCTTGAAGTTTTCAAAGTGATAAATAGATTGCTCAACGTTGACACTTTAGTGAATAGGCCCTTTTGTCTATTTTACCCTTAACACTAGATCATTTCTTCATATGTCACATGATTAGACTCCCTATAATGCCTTGAAATGAAAATGCTGACATTAGGGAGAAATGAGAGTTTGCCATGTCAATTATGGAGAGTCTAAAGTGGAACATTTGCATTAAGGTTGAAATAGACCAAATGAACTATTTCCTAAAGTGTAAAAGTTGAAGGATCTATTTTTCAGGTTCAAAAGTTGTTGAAGGGGTTATTTGCAAGTAATCTAAAGTTCAAGAAAAGTTTTGCATTGTTCACTTTCACAATAAAAAAAAGGGAAACTAGTGAAAAAAATATAGTGAGGGACAATCTCCTTCATTGATTAGTGGGAAATGATAAATCTCTCACTAAGTCTCACAAATTTGGAGGGAAGAAATGCATAAATGGTGGTATGAATTTTTGTAATAAATTAGTGAAAGATTAACAAGGAAACAACTCCTTGCCATATAATGAGAGATAATTTTTTTAGTAATATGTCTCTAACTAAGAAGGGATTACCAAATGCTCAAGTTCCTTTACTACATCCAACATTGATGCATTTAGAGAGTTATTGCCTCACTAGTTAACCTGTAAGTTTGTAAGGGAATTTCCCCTTGCCAATCCATTGCTAAAGGCTAAACTTAAAGCCTTAATCCCTGAAATTATAAAAATCTCTTGCACCCTCCCTTACTCTCTCCTCTTTCATCACTACCATCAAGAGTCATTGCCACCATAGATCACCATTGTAGTTGTTATGTCACCATCAAAACTTCACCTTCACCACTTGCTATTGTAGTCCTTTGTCACTTAGTAAATGATTTGTTGTTCTTTTATACTCCATCTTTTTTATCATTATCATGTTGTGATCGAATTGAATCTCATTTTATCACTTAGCTCAAGATTGATTTCTCGAACTTTCTGTCTTTGGATTGTTGAATGCCATTGGGAGGAATATCATTTTGAGTTTTTTGGCAGCTAAGTTGAATGGGCAGTTAGAACTATAATAAATGATAAATCTCGTCAGACAACAAACATTATATAGGTTTTTCATTTTAATGCTAATTAGAAGTCATTGGTGCTATCTTTTATGTTTAAATCTACTATCTCAATCTTCCCATTTTATTTTAATGTTAATTAGAAGTCATTGGTGCTATCTTTTGTGTTTAAATCTACTATGTTAATATTTCAAAGGATTCCTTATCACTTCAATGAAGATTAGAGGATACGGAACACCTTGACAACCACTTTGAATTGGATTGGGACTTTGTCTACGTATACTCAATTTTGATTGCCTAACCTCTAGCTCATTTGCAAGGATTCCTCATCATTTATCTAGGGACATTAAGAGGATAGGGGAGTGTATGAGTTAATTTGAGGTTTATTTAAGGGAGACAATGATAATATATAAAGCTTTGATGACTATCAAAGCTTACTATGCTACAAAATTTTCTCCAAGGACCTCTCCTTAGTCAATGAGATCAAGAGGGTAAGGAACATCTAATAATTTTGAATTAAAATTGAAGGTAATTATATGCTGTATCTTAGGTTTAAATCTTATATATGAATCTGTCCTCCCAAGGATTCCTCTTCAATTGGTAAGAATCAATCAAAAGGATAAGGAGTGCATGTATGAATTCGCTTGGGACTGTTTTAGTAGGGTGACAGTGAGGTGGCTTTAATGTTAGCAAAGCTTACATATACCTTAAATTAATTTCCAAGCACATCAACACTATCAAGTTACCTCAAATTAATTCCCAAGGACATCACCACTTTCAAGTGATGAAATTTGTAGTAGGGAATATTTTGTTTAGCGCAGTTTGTTTAATTGGAAATGTTACAATTGTTGAAATTCCCTTGCTTATCTGAAAATATCTCTTGGTTTCTTTTTCCAAGGGTTCTTTACTTTCAAATAACGGTGGTAAGAGATAGGAAACAGCTTTCAATTAATGGTCATAAGCTTTGTTCCTAAATTTATGCCTCTCATGAAAGCAATTTGGGAATAACACAGATGAATGAAAATAGCTGGTTTCATTTCTTACTCTTTTGTAAATTGGATTATAAATATATGTTGATAGAATAAATACACACAAGCACAATCACACTAAGATACACATATGGCAAGCAATCAATAAGATCCTGATTGGCAGAGGTAGAGGGAGACAGAGAAGTAATTCTTTCCTACATCTCATTTAATAGTTTGATTTTGTCCAAACACTAAAAAGGAAAAACGAAATCAATTTCCTTCACATAAGCATGCAACTTAAAAATAATTATTGTGCATAGTTACTCTTTCTAAATATATATACGAGAATCATTTTTTTTATAATTTTTTTCATTCTAATACCTTTTTATATAACCAAACATATAAATAGAATAGTATTATATTAAATGTAATTAGTCCATTATATTTAAATCCTTATTTCTCTTTTATTTCTACACTTAATAACTTTATCTACCAAACAAGGTGTAAGTATATGGCCAACTTCAATTCATAAATGATGAACCTATAGCCCCACAAATAAACCGAGTTCATTTCATACTGTAACCTTTTCATTTTTATTTTTTCTTTGCTCCAGTGGACAAAGATGATAATTATATATGTCATCTGATTCATCTATAGCCGAGCTTAGCCGTGATGATAATAAATATATACCAACTCTTTTCCCTAAATGGATTCTCTGTTACTGGGAATGCTTCTGTTTTTTAAAACAGTTCGATAGTTTAGATCTTATTATTTTTTTTATTTTTAAAATTTTTAATTAAAAAATGGTAGAATAATAATAATTTTTTAATTGTAAATTTTTTAAAAAATAATATTTAAAATTAAAAAAATGATCTAAACAATTCAAATGCTCCTGAAACCGAGAATCCAGATTCACTATTTCCCAGTAAAATGTATTGTTATTACCTTTTCCTTTGAACCGTATTATTTGAATGAAAATCTCTATAACGTTATAATGCATTAATTTGTTACACTAGAGATCATTATCGTTGTCATCGTCGTCGTCAAAAAATGTTATAATTAATTAAAAAATACTAATATATTTTTTATATTAAAGTATTGCACAGTTGAACGCGTCCAAATCCTCTGCATCTCGCGTCCGAGATGCACGCCGTCCATCTCCATAAAACGCACCGTTTTAAGGAAAACGGTGCATTGTGACTCAATTTTTAAAGAAAAAAAATGGAATCCAGCCAAATGCCCCTCAGCAAACACGGCCAAGTCTCTCATGTTCCAGCTTCCTTTCCTCATCTCTCCCTTTCTCTGACTCCATCAGTTCTCTCACTCTCTTCTCCAATTCATCCCCATTCACGAACCCATCTCCCTCTCTGTGCACTAACCCAATCGCCATCTTCATGTTCTCCACCCGCAAGTTCCTGTTCAGATACTGCTCCGCGTACAGCGGCCACACAATCATCGGCACTCCGTTTAATTTGGGAAGATGGGAACAGAAATATAACATGTCCCAATAAGCTGGATCGTCTCTGTCAAGCAACAGTTCTACCATGTGGAAGGCCTTGAGTGGGGGGGCTAGCTGGAAAGTGAAGATTGATGGAGAGGTCCTTGAAGCTCTTGCTGGTTTGCTTGTGAATCTTGGGGAAGTGGGAGAAAGCGAAAAGAACAGCGGCTCCAGAGGTGAAGAAGTAGTAAACGGGGATCCCAAGAGAAGAACCTATGCTAAGTGTGGATGTGCGGAACAGATCGATGACCAAAGCTCCAACACTGAAGGTTTGTGAGATGTCCTGGAGTGTGGAAGCCAAGTTGGTCGTGTTGAGCCGAATGAATTTGAAGAACATAGCGGCACGGTTGTGAGGTGGGTAGGGGTGGACGACAAGGAAAGGGAAGTGGCAGAAGGAGATGGAGGGATAGGATTGGGAGATGTGGTGGATGTAGGAATGGAGAGAGGGACTGTCATGGAAGCCTCTGGTGAGGAGGATGGTGATGGAGGAAGTGTGGGAATGGTGGAGAAGAAGGAGTTTGCCGAGCTCAACCATGAAGACTATGTGGCTTAAGTCGAGAGCTGGACAGAGGACTATCTCACATGGATCGTTCTCGGTGGAGCAAGTGAAGGAGATCGTGGAAGTAGGAAAAAATTTTAGAAAAAATGCATAATTTGATAATTGGTTATTCATGGAAGTAAGAAGATGGAATTGAAGGAAGAGAGTGCGAGAGTGAGATAGCAGCGAAGTGGATAAGTACAGGATCGCCTTCCCCATTGAAAATCGAATGGTTGGATTTCTCTTCTTTTTTTAAAAAAAATTGAGTCAGAACACACCGTTTTAAGTAAAACGATGCGTTTTATGGAGATGCACGGCGTGCATCTCCAATACGAGATGTAGAGGATTCAGACGCCAGTTGAACTTACAACTCGTGTACTGCAGTACTTACGCTTTTCCTTTCTTTATATTTTCTTACCCTGAATCCATTTCCACTTGATTGGGGATTATTGGTTAAAAACAAACTATCTACAATATAATACAAAATAAGCATTCTGAAATTATTAGTCAACGTAAAACCTGGTGAATATGGTGCTTGTAATGTTGTTGTTTGAGATAATAAATAACTTAACTTTAAAGAAAAAAGTGATATTTGGTGGAATAGAAAGAATTTTAGGAATTGGAAAGAAAAATAAAAATGGGAATTAAATAGAATCATGTGGTCTAAAAATCATATTTAGTATATAAATAAAATATTTTTCCATTAGAATATTTGGTAAAGTAAAAATAGTATAACAATAAAATTAAAATATGAACAAAGGACTAAAATATCCCTGAAGCAAAAAATATATATTAAAAAAACTCATTTTTACTAATTAACATAAAATAAAAAAAATTATAATTGAAGACTTCAAGTTGATGATATTTATAAAGAGAGACTTTAAACTCTACAAAAATTTATAATTTTTTATCTTTAAGTTTATCAGAATAATTTTAAAATTTAAATTTTTTCAATATAAATATCTTTAATTTGAGATTTTTAATTATAATTTTTTTAAACAAAAACAAAATTTCATTACTCTTTTCTTTTTTAAACAGTAATATTCTTTTGCACTTTTAATAGAATAATCAATGCCATATAGCATGAAAGACAAGATTATTCCATGCAAACCAACCAGATATAATTTTTTATTCTTTTCATTTTCCACTCCCTTTCTTCACATCCCTTTCACGAATACAGAAGGCTAATGACTTGAATGGGGGATAAGCATGCGGAGGTCATAATACTCAGGTAATAAAGATACCGGGAGGTACATTTTCAGCGCTGTTTTATAAATCTATTTAATGCTTTATTCTCTTTAACAAACCTCATTTTTTCACTTCGTAAAAATTATGTGAATTTTATTTATTTTAAAACTTCTTTTAAAACAGAGTTTGATAAAATGTAAGAAAACTTACAACAAAAATCTATGTCATATAAAATTTATAATAAAAGATCTTAAAAATTAAAATTATCATTAAGAATTTTTACATCAAATAATAAATCTTTTAAAATTAATAGTAAATTCCTTAAAAACTTATAATAATTATGATCCTTAAAAATAATTTAATTTTTAAAATTTTTTTATTATAAATGTTATATGATATGAGTCTCTAAATACAATTTTAAAAAAAAGTACTATAATAAAGAAACATGAGATGACTCAAAGCAAAAGAGAACCAACGAGAACTTTTGTACAGCCACCAAATAGGCTCATGTTAGTCATCACCCCTCCTTAGGTATGAATGTTCAGCAGTTCAATTCAATTAGTTTTTTGCACATAAGTATATACAAATTTTATTAGCAAACTTTTGATTAGAATTAAATTTCTTATCCATAAAGTATAGTTTTTTAAAAATAAAATATCTTAATGTCAAAGGAAAACAATGATGAGAATGGGAAGGGATGAGGACAACGGGAAAAAGGATTAGAGGTAACATGGTAATTAATGATTTTTGAGTGAAGGTACTTTTATTTAATTTTTTTTAACACTTGTTTTAAAGGAGAAGGTGCAAATGTTTTTTTTCAATGCTGACTACTTAAAAATAAGCTACTTCTTTTAAAAAATAAGGCCAAACACAAATAAAAAATTAAAATAAATATTTAAAAAAAAGACAACTTTTTCTTTGTCATAAACAGGCTCAAACAATCGCTGCCTATCACTGTTCGCAACTTTTGGTGCTTGTACCCATTCATAAATTGTCACCTTCATGATCTCGAGATATTTCAAGGTATTTTGTAAGGATAAACTTAATTAATTAAAAATAATATAAACATAATTTTTCATTAAATTTATTTTTACATATTTATTTATAATGAATTTAATTTACTTATTTAAACTTGTGTAATAATTTATTTCATTTATTTGCTTAAAACTTTGTAAATTTATTATACGCTAATAATTTTTTTTTACATATAATATTCTTCTTCCATAAATTAGCTGTCGAATTGCATCCTAGCTACAATTAGATGATTAAAATAAGAATTTTGCTATGGAGTTTTATTTTCTGAAATGTAAAATTTTTTTCAATTATTTGATCATCTTGAAATCTAAATATACAATTATAAAAAATTACTTTACGCAAATTAAAAGAAAAATTCAACGATAAAAAACTCAACCTGTTCTTATATGTTTAATGAAGTATAAAATACTTGCAATTAGAGACAAATTTTAACCTTCAGAGGGGATTGGGAGAAAGGAAAGAGGCAAGATAAGAATTGAGCAGATATATATCAGGTCTCCTTAGAACTTAAGTTTAGGAGAGGTCCCACTTGAGGTAAGGCACTTTGAGCAGCATCTTGCCCTTTATTTTAACTAGAGTTTAAAGTTTAAGAGTTGTTTTGATATGTTTTAAAGTTGATGTATCAATTTTGCAACTTGGCATATTACATATATTTTTTTTAAGTAAAAAATTGTTCTATACATAAATATGTTAACTTTTTTTAAAAAAAATTTGGCCCCAATAATTTAATGCTGGATCTATATATCCCTACTTGCAATGAAGGAATTTTTTGCCTAGAAAAATATTGAAGATCAAAACTGCAACTGCATAGTCAAATATATTATGTATATGTTAAATTTTCATTTAAAAATTTTAAATACCTGTACGAGGAGAATAATATATTAAATATTTAATTAAGTTGTTAAGAAAATTTTGGAAATAAAAATATAAGGAGAAAAGAATAATAGCAAGATTGACAAAATGAAAATGGTTGAAGCCAATAATACATGCTTAAATGGAACTATAGCAACATTATTGTATTTGTCGATTGCAGGACAACGTACCTCATAAGATGATCACAGTAGGATGACGTGACAGGAAATTGCGTGCTTGCCTCTCAATTAGATCACGCAAAGTCAACAAAACTACAGTAACGATCTTCCAAAGGTTTCGTGTTGAAACACTAAACCAACCATCCCTACCAATAAGATTAATCATAGCGTACCAATCACTGCAGTGGAATCTGGCTGCTTACTAATTTCTAACAAATTGACTGAAAAGGATTTGGATTTTTGGGCTCCTGTACTAAGATGTTATGATAAAAAATATTTAATAATTTAAGTGGTACAATATGAAAAATCTTGTATTCATATATTATATTCTTTTTTAAAACTCGAAGGTATTAAATTACATTGAGTTCTTGAAAAATATATTAGAAGAGTTGAAACTTGATGGCATTTGTCCTAGTTTGAAATTTTTTGGTTCAAAATGCCACCGACTTTGAAATTTTACAAATATTAAATTTATTTGTTTATTTTCTAATACTTGTGTTTTGTTAAATATAAATTCTCTAAGATGTTGGAAAACATAGCACCATAACAACAATGCCATCGAATTTTAACTTTTCTGATGCATTTTTTAAGAACTCAGTGGCAATGTCCACTACAAGAAAAACAAGAATTAGCGACGGAATTTTTCGTCGCTAAATATGGATAATTTCGTCGCAAATTAGTTAGCGACGGATAATTTCCGTCGATAATTTTATCGTCGCTAAATAATTAGTGATGGAAAAATAATTTCCGTCGCTAATTTGCGATGGAATAGTCCGTCGTTGACTCAAATTCCGTAGCTAATTATGGGTATAACTTATTCCAAATTAGCGACGGATTAGTGATGAAAAAATCTGTCACTAATTAGCGATGGATCAGTGGCAAAATATTCCGTCACTAATTTGTGACGGATCAATGACAAAATTTTTTGTAACAAATTAGCGATAGATTAGTGACGGAATATTCCATCACTAATTAGCGACGGATCAGTGACAGAATATTCTATCACTAATTAGCAACAGATCAATGACAGAATATTCCGTCACTAATTAACGATGGAATATTCCGTCACTGATTCGTCACAAATTAGTGACAAAATATTCCGTCACTGATCCGTCATTAATTAGTGACAGATTGCTTTGACACTGATCTGGCCCAAATTAGTGACAAAATAGCGACAAAAATACACTACTTAATTAGTGACAAAATAGCGACAAAAATACACTACTTAATTAGTAATATTGACATTAATTATTATATTGTATTTTTTTAATACAATGTCAATATTACTTTTGCTACTCATCTAATAAAATAAAATAACACAATAGTATTCAATAAAAAAGTAATAGATAGATTAAAATGATCCTCAGTTAAACATTTATAAAACAAATTATAACAATCTTTAACTTAAAATACATAACTTAAAATGACATAAAAAAAATAAAATCACATCTATAAAAGGGGACAATCATCAAGGCCTGTCTTCTTAACTACTGATTCTTCTGGTACAGGATCTGATGGGGCACGAGATAAACGCGATTCAAGTTCTTGCAACCTATTAAGTATTTGCTGATGTTGATCTAACATAGATAAGATTTGTTGATTCTGCTCTCTAAGTTTTTGGTTCTCCTGTCTCAAAGGTGCTGTCTCTGTAGCAATCCTCCTGCGTAATTCCTCTTCAAAATCTAGATGGAGTCCTAAGTTATTAATGGAAGAAGAGGTCCTACGAAAACAAACAGTATCAACATCATGAGCCGCAGATCCTACTCCAAAGATGCGACCCTTCTTATTCTTGCCACCTATAGCCTCTAACCATAAGGCAACTTCATCATCATCATCATCATCTATATCATTTGACGCTATGCTTGGTGAGTCCTGAGTAGAAGTTCTGGCATTCTTAAGTCTTAAATAATCAGCCTGTTAATAGAATCAAAGAAAGAAAATTTTAAAATGAAGAAAATAGTGACAATTCATCCAGAAACAAAAGTATGCACATGTTTAAGTATATTTTATGTCATAAAGTATGAACATGATGTGTAATCATATAAAGAAGACTAAGTATCTTGAAACTATAAATATATTAAGCCATCCTAATCAAAGGTATCAAATATTGAAATTACACAATTAGGTATATGAAAAGAATATGCAATGATATTACTAGCAATAAAGTAATAAAATAAGTCAAAGACACTGAATAGAAAATTAAACAATTGTAGTGACAAGAAAAAAAGATGAAAACTAACACTAAAACTGGTTGGACCTTCAGCTATCAACACAAGTTCAATGATAGTCAAAACCAAAAATCAAGATTCACATTACAGCTAGTTAGCCCTTCGACCATCAGCACAAATCCAATGACAATCAAACACAAAGAATAACAACTTATACTGCAACTAGTTAGATCTTTTGCTGTTAACACAAGTCTAGTGACAGTCAAAACAAAAAATAAAAACTTACACTATAACTAGTTAGCTCACTGGTCGTCAATACAAGTTCAGTGATAATCAAAACAAAAAATAAAAAAGCACACTACGACTATTCAGGTCTCTGGTCATCAACACAAGTTCAGTGATAATCAAAACCAAAAATAAAAATTAACACTACAGCTATTCAGGCCTTTGGCTGTTAATATAAGTTGAGTTACAATCAAAACTAAAAATAAAGATTCACACTATAGTTAGTCATCCAGCCATCAGTACAAGTCTAATTACATTCAAAATGAAAAATCAAGACTCATATTAAAGGTGGTCAAGCCTTTGACTATTAGCACAAATCCAATGACAAGCAAAATAAAAAATAAAGAAACACTGTAGCTAGTTAAGCCTGTAGCCATCAGCACAAGTCCAATTATAATCAGAACAAAAAATAAAGACTTACACTAAAGCTAATCAGGCCTTTGGCCATCAGCACAAGTCCAATGACAATCAAAACAAAAAATAAAGACATACTATAGCTAGCTAGACCTCTGACCATTAAGACACGTCTAATTATAATCAAACCAAAAATAAGAATCCAAACTACTACTAGTCAGGCCTTTAGCCATCAGCACAAGTCTAGTTATAATTATCAAGATGCACACTAAAGCTAGCCAGGCCTCTGGCCGTCAACACAAGTCCAATGTCAATTAAAACAAAAAATGAAGATACACTACAACCAGTTAGACCACTCACCACGAGCACAAGTCCAATTATAATCAAAACTAAAAATAAAGACTTACACTACTACTAGTTAGGCCTCTGGCCGTCAGTACAAGTCCAATTATAATTAAAATAAAAAAATTAAGACCCACACTACAGCTAGTAAGGCCTCTGGCCATTAACACAATTTCAGAGAGAAAGGAAAAGATAAACATATACATACATAAACTTCAGCCACCCTATGGTCCACAAATTGACCAGTTGCCTCGTCATAGTGCGTGTGCTTGAATAATTCAAACATTGTAGATGGCCTTCCAAGCACTAAAGTCTGCAGTTATTTATTAATATTAGTTATCTCATGCATTAAATAAACAATGATTACATTTGAATATAAATGGTTACCAGCCTCCTTTTATGTTTAGTTGAAGGAATGCTACCTCCTTTATGTTGCATGCCTCCCATGGTAGATGCTCGATTGTTTTTAGCTGTCTGACATACGACCTTATATTCTTCTGACTCCCAATAGCATTTTAATTGGACCATTACATTATTTGGGATCCAATTAGGTGTGACCTCCTTTTCCAAGTCTAGCCGAACTCTGTGCATTGCATTTCGCAAGACGTCCCCACATTTTTTGTTCCAATTACGTCTAATAACTTAGTCATATTGTGGCAGCCATTTATACTTTTTCTACATAAGCACTAGAAAACTCAAAATTGAGACAAATTGAGGAAAAAAGAAATCAACACATGATACATATATAATGATGGAATAAGATATATACCGCCCATTCATCAAACCATAGTTGTCTGACCTCAGGAGGCGCTACTTTCCAGCTATAACATGGATATTCAAACTTTGCTTGGATTATAGGGAGAATATCACGAACAACAGCAACAACAGGATTAAATCTAATCATTTAACATCAATGATTAAAAGTATTATAATGGCACTAAGTTGTTAAATGAATAACAAATAAACAATATAAACTTGATGACTTACGTATGCTTGTCAGGATATAACCATGTTCGATCATCTGTAATGTCACGGCCAAAAAGTTGGACAGGTGACATTGGTGTAGAACTAGTGGAAGGACTCTGATGAGTGGGATGTGAGTACTGGGAGTCAAGGGATGGTATAGGAGGAGATGATACAGGTGATGTTGAGGGTCTCCTAGGTGATTCAGGCATGGTTGGAGCTTATGCAAGTGTAGTGGAAGCGTCTGGCGCTATAGGAGCTGGAGTAGGTGTTGAAGTCCGAGGACAATGAGATGATTGAGGGTGCAGAGGTGGCGGTATAGAGGTATTCCATCGAGGACGAGCTCACCTGGAACCACGACCTGACATCTACATATATAATAGCAAACTTGAGTCAGTATAAGTTGATCAAAAATTATATAGAATGTAAACAAAAATAAATTCACACTTAAAACAAGAAAATATATTATAAAAAACTCAAACTCAAAATTAAATAAAACCCAACCCTAATCTATGCATCATCATCTTCAGAACCATTATCTTTATTCTCCTCCTCCTCCTCATCATCATCATCTTCATCTTCATCTTCAGAATCATTATCTTTATTCTCCTCCTCCTCCTCCTCATCATCATCATCATCTTCTTCTTCTTCTTCTTCTTCTTCTTCTTCTTTTTCTTTTTCGTCATAGACCATGTTAATAGTTAACATATCTATTTCTTCATATGAACCTTCAGTGTCTCTTAGGTTATAGAATTCATCATTTGGGACAATTGTAGGTAATATGATTTCTAATCCATCCACTTGAAATGACCCTATATTTGTTTCAGATGAAGAAGCATCAATTATGCTACGAGCCTTAACCTTGATTACGACTAACCAATTAGCCTTCTGATGGCAACTAGGATAAGATGCATAGTACACTTGCGTCGCTTGTTGTGCAAGTATAAATGGATCGAACTTGTTATACCTCCTTGATTCGTGAACTTCAACAATCCCATATTGTTTGTGAACCCTCATGCCACGATTAGGTGAAGGATCATACCATTGACAATTGAACAACACTAACCGCTTCACAGGAACCCTTGTATATTCAATCTCCACAATCTCTTCTAGAATGCCATAAAAGTCATATTCTGATTGTGCAAAGTCAGTCCCCTTAATACATACACCGTTATTTATCATTGATTTTCGATGGCTCAATGAATGTATGTGGAATTTGTACCCATTAACAAAATAAATAGGCCAAGTTCTGACGCTTCTCTTTGGTCCCCGAGCAATGTCATGTAAAAGTAGATCCAAAATATTGTTGGCTGGGTTTTGAACCTGTTTGACATTTTTTAATATTTTATATGAGTTGAGGTTAGATTTAATATATACTTAGTTACAATTTATTACTACGTACATGCTCTCGAAACCATGCGAAAAAATTTGCTTCAATTTGACCTTCTATCTCAGCATCCACAATTTGAGGATTGGACAAAGTTAACTCATGAACAAATAAACTGCATAGTAAAGGAATGTGTTAAGTATATACAAACAAATGAATTGTTTAAGTAATATCACTTACTTGACATAAGGTTGCACTTCATCACAGTTTATTAAAACATATTTTGTAGCGGCATCTACTTCTTGATCATTTAAGAAACAACACTTGCATTTTCCAGAAGGCCTTCCAGGATAGTTAAAAATGGAAAGTGCTGTGGCAAGCCTGATTCTCCACCATCATCATTTCTTGGAGGTCTTATAATTTTTGATAGCACATCATGCTCAAAGTAATGCGAGCAAAATGTTGCGATCTCCTCAATTATATAAGCTTCGCATATAGATCCTTCCGCTCGAGCTTTGTTTTTGACTTTTTGCTTCAAGGTATGAAGGAATCTACATATAGAGTAGTTGAACAAGTGTTATTAGCTTTTAAACATATATTCATTCGAAACATATAGTAAAAGGCTTTATTACCTTTCAAATGGATACATCCATCGATATTGAACAGGTCCCCCTACTTTCGATTCATAAGGAAGGTGGATAGGTAGATGCTCCATTGAGTCAAAGAACCCAGGGGGGAAGATCTTTTCTAACTTGCATAAGGTTACAATAATGTTATGCTCTAATAACTCTAGCTGAGCCATCGTCAAGGTAGTGGAACAAAGTTCTCTAAAGAACTGACTAATCTCAGTTATTGGATTCCACACAGCTTCAGGCAAAGTACCAAAGGTAATGGGAAGCAAGCATTGCATAAACACATGACAATCATGACTCTTCATTCCATATACCTTTGCTTCTTTTGTGTCAACACATCGGGCTAAATTAGATGCATACCCATCAGGGAGTCTTAGGTTCTTTACCCATTGACAAACTGCTCGTTTTTGTTCTATATTCAAATTATATTGTGCTTTTGGCTTTAGAACTTTCTTTTCATTATTAACAAGTTCTAATTCTTTTCGTCGGCAATATTCTTCCATGTCCAACTGAGCTTGTGTATTATCTTTAGTCTTCCCTTTTGTGTCCATAACAGTGTAAAATATATTATCAAACACATTTTTCTCAATATGCATGACATCAAGATTATGTCGGATGAGATTGGTTTTCCAATATGGCAATTCCCAAAATATGCTCTGTTTCGTCCAATGGTGAGTGTTATGATACCCTTCGATTGTTACAAGTTTTCCCCACTCAGTCACTTTTGGTAGCTTGCACACTCTTGCCAAACTTGCTCTCCATCTAATCGCGGCGGATTTATTGAGTTCTCAACTCTATTCTTATAAAAAGAGCTTTTATTTCTTCTGTATGGGTGATCTAGTGGAAGAAATTGTCGATAACAATCAAAGAAAGATGTTTTCCTCCCATGCTTTAATTGGAATGACTTTGAGTTCTCCATACATATAGGGCATGACAATCTCCTTGCTGTCATCCAACCAGATAACATGCCATATGCTGGAAAGTCATTGATTGTCCATAATAATGCGGCATGCATCTGAAAGTTCTGTCTCAATGAGACATCATATGTTAGGATACCATCAATCCATAATAATTTTAATTCATCTATTAATGGATGTAAATAAATGTCAATTTTTCCTTTGGGATTGTTAGAACCAGGGATAACCAGTGTTAAAAACATGTACTCTTACCTCATGCACATTACTGGTGGCAGATTGTACGGAGTGACAATAACTGGCCAACAAGAATACTTCCTCCCATATTGGCCAAATGGCGTAAAGCCATCAGCACACAACCCGAGTCAAACGTTTCATGGATCATACGCAAAGTTAGGGTATGTGTTATCAAACACCTTCCATGCTTCTCCATCAGAGGGGTGAGTGAGGATGCCAGTAGCTCGACGGTTTTCATAATGTCACCTCATTTCTTTTGTTGTTTTTCCAGAAGCAAATAATCTTTGAAGCCTAGGAATTAGTGGTAGGTACCACAATTGCTTAGTTGCAATTTTCTTTGTTCTTCCATGGCACTTTCTTGCGGCATACCGTGCTTCACCACAAAATTTACATTGAGTTGCATTTGCATCTTCCTTATAATACAACATACACCCATTATCACAACAATCAATCTTCATATAACCAAGTCCTAATTTTGACACCAACTTCTTTGTTTAATACAAGTTTGGAGGCATACGAGTGTCGTTAGGTTGTGTTCTCTGCATAAGTCGTGACACTAAATTGTAGCTTTGGTGTGACATGTTGGTTTCTGCCTTAATGCTTAGTAATTGCATAGTTACTGAAAGTTCAGATTCATCTTTACAACCTTCCCATAAGGGTTGTTGTGCCGCATGCAACATGTCATAAAATGCCCTCACATCTGGGTTTGGCATCTCTTCAGCAGAGCAATCATAGTTATCCCTGAAACTTGGCCCAGCTGCATCCATCACCATGGTATCATATTGTGACAACTGGTTCCCAAGCGGCTCCTGTGTATTATGTTGGATGCTTGGCATTAGACATACAGGTGAATGATAGGCAATTGGCGTTTCACCATGACTAGTCCATATATAGTAGTCTGACTTGAATCCATGTTTATAAATGTGCACCTTCATCTCGTCAACACATAGATACTTCTTACATTTACACCGGGCACAGGGACACCTAATTTTCTCTGACTGTAAAAAAGAAAGTAATCGACATGCATGGGCAAGAAACTCTTCAACACCTTGCTCGAACTCTGCTATAAAACATCGTCGACTCGAATCCACTCTATTGCACATCCATCTTCGATTTTCTGGTATCTCCATTTGATCAAAGCTATCTGTTTTCAAGTAGCCATGAAGTAGTCCAATAGATACTTAATACTCATCAAAAATTCATCTACAAAGCTATAATGGTTCGTAGTTATGTTTTTGAAGAAAATAATAAAACAGTTTACAAGGGAGTATTTGAATGGATTACTAATTTTATTTTTCCCCTACTATTAATTGGGGCATTCTTAATAATATGGTTACTGTTAAGTAATGGGATAAGAATATTTGGAGAGAGTAAAGAATTGATAAGTCCAATCCCAGGTAGTGGTCATTAATCACGAAGACTAGAGTCAGTAACATTAAAGTTATACAGTAGAGTAATAAAAAAAGGCTAATAACATCTACTTTACAACTAGTTTTTTTCTATTTCAGAATTTGGGAATCAAATGTGAAGTCCATGTATGCATCTTTCATACAGAATTTCATCATTACATCTACACCTTGCGAAAAAGAAATAACTTGAACAAGGAACAACAATATAAGAATCTTATATAAAGGATCCACAAAACAACTCTTATTATGTCCAACAGATTTTTCTCAAAGGAAGGACAAGCACAGGGTAGAAGGATAAAGCTAGAAAAGAAATTAATGCAATAGAAAACTAGAAAAGTCAAACATGGAAAAAAGCAACCCAATATCTCAGCCTAATATCCAAAAAAAAAAAAACTATGTACTTGTGAAATTTTAGTTGGAAAATTGACTTAATTGCCAGAAGCACCTTTTTTAGATAAGCGTGAGAAATATTCCTACGATCACTCATTAAAAAGAAAAGAAAAGATTCTGTAAGGTTATATTGTAAGGTTTAATGTACAAACATAATGTTGATTAAGCCAAATATATACATATACTATTATATATGCTTTTTAATCTTACGTAAAAATAAAAGGGAAAGAACAAGACCTATCATCCCAATATATATATATATATATATATCTCTCTCTCTCTCTCTCTCTCTTTTTCTCTCTGAAAGACTCAATTTTCACTTATAAAAATATAATATGCTATTTTCTGTCTTGTTGCTTTCCCCTCAGTGCTTGCATCGGTTAATTTGGTGATTAATTTGGTCATTTTTTTAATGGCCATCCAATTACTTTGGATTTCTTTTGAAGGAATCTGAATTTACTGTGGTTATGCGTAAGTGTTGCTCCCACAATCAAAAAAAATTTTCCATATAAAAAAATATATCACACCTAAATTTATGGATAATTACAAAATCACAAAAATTCTTATCAAATTTAAAGAAATAAGAAATTAAAAAATATATAGTGAGCGAAAAGATAAGAAGTAAGTTCTATATATATTTTTATTTTTTAATATCATTTTCTCTCTAAACTTTATGAAAATTTTATAATAAAAAACTTTTAAAAGTTGTTAAACAAAGTTAATTAAGTTGTGTAGCTTGTTGATGATCATGTTATTTGAGTATTGATGCCCTTATTTCTGATCTTGTTGTAGAGGTTTATATTTATAAGTTTTGTAAACAATATAGTGATGATATCAATTTGGCCAAATTGCTTAATAAAATTGTAAAAGCTATTACTTGATACACTAAAGTTAGTTTGTTCAAAATAATTTGTGTAACTTATTATATTAGTTTTTTGTTAAATAAAACTTAATAAATAATAACTATTAAATCTTTTGAACTTTTTGAAATTCAACTAGATTTGGTTGACGCAAGAAACTTATGACTAAGAAATATCCGTGACAATTCATTATGACACATGACACTTATGAATTCATAATGTCTCTTCTATTTGGTATCTCGCACATGAAAAAGCTTTCTCTAACCTATATCAAAGTGTCCCGTTCACATGACACAAAAACATACTAGATTTCTTTAAAATATTTTTCCTGTCATAAAAAAAAATTAAAATTATCAAAATTTATAGGTAATTTGATACATTAATATTACACTTTTTTATACAAGATCTTGAAAATTTTGTTATGAAAAATCTAAATAAGATAAAATAAATCTCTATCTAACTTTTAAAAACCATTATATTCATATATGAATTATAGATATTTTTTAAATATGTAATAATTAAGTCCACAACTTGGGATCTTTAAAGATGTAATAATTATCTTCTTTATCAATAATGCATTGTTGACAGGTTTCGCCTGTGTTGGACCCTGCTTGTGTATTTTTTTTCTTTTCTTTTCTTTTGCAAAAAAAAATTATTTTGATTTTTTATAGATAATAATTTTTTTAATTTAATTCATTATACATAAAATTATCTTTTTAATTTAGTTATTTACAAATAAAATATTTTTCAATTTAGTTCATCATAAAATTGACTTTTAAATATAGTCCCTTATAAATAGATATTTTTTAATTTGGTCATTTACAAATAATACTATTATCATTAATATTTTTCTATCAAACCAAGAAATATCCGTACATGAAAATCATTATTGATAAATTTTTTTACTTGTAAGAAACTAAGTTAAAAAATACTTATATATAAATAACCAAATCAAAAAATTCCATATGTGTGAATAATCTAATTAATAAGTTAATTCTAAAAGAACCTAAATTAAGAAATACTTCATGATCAAAATAGAGTTTTACACCTTTTCTTTCCTTTTTTATGGTATTCTTTCTCTCTTATTTTATTATTTAATTTTAATTAAGCAACTAATGATAATCGAATCGAGCCTAACAAATCACATAGTCACTATCGAAATTTTTTTAATGGTACTGCTGCTATGTTGCTCTAACGTGAATTTCTTCCTCTATCAAGAATTCAAGATATGTAAATATAAAAATGAGTAATGTTAGCAAAGATAGCACATTTCTCGTAACAAATATTTTATTGTGAAATCAAGTTATAGTCAAAATGTAACACTTTAGCATGAATTATGTTTGGCGAGGTGTGACTTATAAGCTATACGCTTATCATAATGTTGATTAAGCCAGGAAAAGTCAATACCTTATTAACACTAGGACCAAGTTCTTGCAGAGCCCTGCTTCTTTCTGCTATTCTTTCTCTACACAACTGTTGTCAAAAGGTAACCTGTAACATATTGGCAATTATTAGGCACTAAAGTGTCTAGCAATGAACCCTAAAAAAAAATTACATTTTTCTGGCAAGCAATAAATGTTTTAAAAAAAGAGTCCAACTAGTTCACCGTTTCTATAACGGAAGAAATAAAACCAAAGATAATACTATGAAGATTAGTCGTTTTATGTTTTTGGTTAGTGTCTGGGTAGCTTGATTAGTTGATCTAATTCTATATATTGCATAAAGTACAGTAGGAATTATATAGAAGGTTATCCAACTACATGCAACTGGCAGTTAAGAATTTCTAACATTTTCTTCCTCAGAAGTGCACTTTCTAAGATAGTCTTTGCTTCGAGCACAGGGAGAGTACACACGTGTTATTTAAAAAAAAGGTGATCTTGAACCATGAGGAATTGACGATTTCAAAATACGTAGCAATATGATGACCACTAATGAAGCAAGTTTTTGATGAAGCTAAAGAGAAAAAGTATAGAGGAAAAAGGTAGTATAGATTCCACGTTGAAAACAAAATCATGTCTAGCAAATCACCAAAGCAGTGAGCAAGCTCTGAATAGAGTTTATACTCAATTCCAAACCAGAACCGAGGAAAAGTCATGCTCAAAATTCACTAAGATAGCACGCAGACTCAAAACAGGATTTTCATAAGGGTTCCAAGCTAAGACCCAAGCTAAAATCATGCTTAAGATCAATAGGGAAGCAAGCACACTGAAAAGAGTTTACACGCAATTCCAACCCACAAACTAGGCTTAAAGTTATGCTCAAAAGTCGCTAGGACAGCAAGCACCCTTTCCATTGTAGTCCTTTGCTTTGGTAGACTAGGGAGAGGTCTGAAAGTGTGCTTCTCAATTCCCATTTGAATATGTAAAACCTACGTGAATAATGAGTTGTATACACTTTGCATTTATATTTATTTAAAGCTGGCCCAAAAAAAAAAACCAAACTTTTATTATCAAAGTAGTCACAGCTTGTCTTAAAACCTGAAATATGGATATATAGGAAGAAAGGCTGAGAGAAGTGTGAAGGGAATCAATTTAAAAGTAGTATAGCTTATAGCTATATTCTAAAGCAAAGGCAAGCAGCAGCATCAAGTGGGAAGCATGCCTACATTCATGCCCTTTTGGATATAGATAAGCTCTGGGTTTGGTTGGGATTATAGATATGCAAGATTCAGTTTGGGGAATGTTATTCTTAATTAGTTCTTATTCTACCCACCACCTCACATGTACAGCTCATTTCCAAGCCATGTGTGGCCACTCTTCTTTATTTTTTTATTTTTCTAAAATATAAATATGGCACATACACAGATATGAAGCCACGTATCCCTTTTCTGGGAAGATGCTAGTCGTTTGGTAATTAAATTGTGATCTTCATCGAACGTCAGTGCACATATACCATAAAGTTAAATCTAATATAACCTAAAAGCAATGAAATTTCATATTTATTCACTCACAATGTATATATATATATATGTCAATATTTAGCTCTTTAAAATTTAAAATTTCAAAATACCAAACAATCTCAAACCCTCCCCGCAACCTAAAAATATTTAACACAAGGGAAGTGCATCCTCATCTTCAACTTTCAAAATCAAACAAAAAAAACTTGATTTTTAATTGGAAAGCTTGAAAAAAAGTTTGAAACAAGGGACACCTGTATTATTTCATCAAATCCGAACTATCTTTGTTTAGGAATATGGGGGCCCACCACAGATAGATGCCTCGGCTTTTTTTACAACTCATTTCCTTCCCCAAGGGATCGCTTAGCAGGGGAGATAAAGAAAACTGAATTACGATTGCTTTAGTGATTGGTCTCTTCCCTAGGCCTTGTTTTAAGCTTCAACGAAGAAAGCGAAGCTTTAGGTTACTAGTAGCAGATAGGGAGAGGATGGAATTCAATTGCTTATTGGAGTAAAAGCCTTTCTCCTATCCGGAATCACTCATCTACAGCTTTGTCTCTGACATCAGGAAGAATGGAACGAAGGGGACAGTAAGCAAGCTCTGAACATGATCTATGTCAAATTCCAAGCTAAATTACACCATTAAAGTCACACATGTCTTTGTACAGTATTTTATCTCACAACCAAGATTGAAAGTGAACATAAATCATGTCAAACACATAGAACACAAATATATATTGTGATCAATAAAATAACACAAATATATATATATATATCACAAAACATAAATAGGATAACAAATACGTGAACGAGGGGAGGAGAGGGAGAGAGAGAGAGAGAGAGAGAGAGAGAATGTACGTAACAAGACCTCAATCTTTATACACAAGGGATCCTGAAGCCTTCTCGCATCCACCGCCAGAGCGTCCAAATTCAGGGTATATAGTAATCCAAGATGAAGAAGCTAAGACTCACTATTGTTTTGGCTTGTGCAAGAAGGGCATCAATAACCTGCCATTACCGCAGAACAAGAATGTAATAGTTGACTATACACAAGGAAGTGCAGCTGCCATAGAAGTTTATCAAGATAAGGTCATCTTCATTCCTATTCTTAATCAAACAATTATAAAAGACAGTTGCTTTTTCTAACTTCCCATCCATTGAAACGTTAGAAGGGTGGG
This sequence comes from Erythrophleum ivorense, assembly GCA_026724425.1. Taxonomy (NCBI): domain Eukaryota; kingdom Viridiplantae; phylum Streptophyta; class Magnoliopsida; order Fabales; family Fabaceae; genus Erythrophleum; species Erythrophleum ivorense. The sequence goes on from JAIUCV010000219.1 coordinate 51,643, forward strand.
ACAGATGTTTTGCTGGTTCTGCATTTTCTTACAATGATTCAAGTATATGACTCTGAAACATTGCTCTGTTAAGCTCCACTTTTTCATTTTGAATGGGAACAATGTACAAATCACTCGTTTAAGTGAACTAAAAGGGACAATGTATTCAGGAGATGATGTTTGCTGTTCTTGTAAAACTTTTTGAGGAATATTGACACCTTGAAAATGCCTAAGAAAATCCAAAACAAACAGAACAATATAGTCTTGCAGAGAAATTTCCTTGTTAATAGCTTAACCCAGATCTGCCCATCTGGAGACATGAGAGCCAGTAAAAGAAGCTAGAGATAAAAACAAAGGTGGAGAAGCTAGATCTAAATACTTTGCTGCTAATGGCTTCTATTACTAACATCAGATTCAGATTGAGGGAGAAAGATAGAGGCAGAACAAAAAATACCACCTACGAAGTATATATATATATATATATCCATTTTCACTAAGGAAAGGAAAAGAGAGGCAAACCTTAACTACCAGAGAGAGACGACGACCTTCGACAGAGCTTCAGACAGCAGCTGCAACAAGCTTTGAACGAAGAGGAAAGAGAATGGTTTAGGGCTTTTGGCAGAGGGGGATGGTGTGGATGTAATTTTGTTTGTACTGGGTCTTCTGTCTTCTGAATGGTTAACAAATTTGTATATTTATTTCATGAATATTTATTATTATTTTTAGATCTTTTAATTAAAATATAATAATTATATAGTTTAATTGAAAAAATTATATAATTATTTATAAAAATTATATATTTGTCATGATATTATTAAAAAATATATACTTATTATATTTTAATTAAAAAATCTAAAAACAAAAATATATAGAGGTGTATATAATTTTCTTTCTTATGGAAAAGTAGAATTTTGAGAAATAAGATTTCATTCTTGTATTCCATTAGTTTTATATTAAAATTAAATTATTTTAGTTTCAAATTCGAATAATTTTTATAATAAATTAATTTGGTTTAACAATCATTTTAATCCTTTAATTAACTTATGTATTTTAGTTTATTCCATTAACTTGCCACATCCATTATTTTTTGTTAACTTATTATTTTGAAACACTAAATGAAGCTTAGGAATTAAATTGAAATAAATAAATAAGTTAAAGGATCAAATTAATTTCATCATTTTAGAATGCATTTTTTTTCTTTTATGAGATTTATGATTTGAATAATTACAAAAAAAGTGCGATTATTCATTTTGTAATTCTCTAAATAGAATTTGAGTTTGGGTATAGGTTGAAATTAAATTCATCTTAATTATTTTCTAGGTCGTAGAGGAGAAACACTTAGTGAGTTGATCTATAAAGTGTAGTCTAACTAAAATCCTAGCACATTATTATTTTTAAATTATCTTTTCTAATTTCTTTAAATAAGTTTGATAATTTACCATATTTGCTTTATTTTCTGTTTATAAAAAATTACAAATAAATAGTGTTTCTATTTATTAGAAATGCATCTTCTTCTAATCAAATTTATTTATGAGTTATTCAGTTAATTTTTTTGGATGGGATATTATTCAATTAAATTTTAGTATAAAGTATGATGACTTTTAAATTTCACGTTTTTAAGTTTTTATTAGGAAAAAAAGTTACTCATGCCAATAGATACAAATTATTCTCTCTCTTTTTGAAGTAAAAAAAGTATCTTCATTTCATAATAAAGTAATAGTAGTTAACTTTATTATCAAAATCAAAGAGTTATTAAATAATAAAAAAATGTTGGAACACGAACAATAACAAGTCAATATTTATTTATTATACCAAATTCAACAACTTCCATATTATCATATATACATATATATATATATATATAAATTAAAAGGCTTACACACTTTAACAAAAATATGAGTTTAACTCCAATTTAAATAGAATTTAAAAACTTTCACAGTAGATTGAGAGAATAGCAATTATGAACTTTTCTTCTACTATAGTATATAATTCTAACTCATACACACACAAAAGTATATATCAAAGTACTAAACTTAGGTAAAATTCTATAAATATTTATTTTCAAATCCCTCAATAAATATATAATACAAAAGAAAAATTATTTTAAAGTCCAATTATATAATATTGAATTGTTAAAAACAAATTACTCATACTTAAGGCCAAATCTCAACATAAGTTATTAGGAGAGTGAAAATAGAAAAAAGAAAGTTACAAACTCATAATTTATATAAAAATTTTACATTAATAAGATTATATGTAACATACCTTTTTATAATTTAACGGCATAAATTACTATGTAGTCTACAAAAAAAAATTATTTTTCATATTATTTAACGAATATAACATTATGTTATAATTAAATTTACTAACACTTATTTTTATTTTTTATAAATTAGGAGTTGGGTAATTAAATAATTTACTTAGCAAGATTTAATAAATTGATAAACCATAGTTAACATCATATATTATGATAATTTTCATGTTAAAAATAATCATCTTAACAAGTTTTTTTCCTTTGTTAGAAGGGGAAAAAAGCTTTCTTATTCCTTGGACTCTCATGAGTAGGTGATAACTCCCTAATTTATGATATAAAAGGATTATATTTGAGATAAAAATTAGGGAGTCAAAATGCTTTCTTCTTGATTAATAGAGTTAAAATAGATTCAATCAAATAAAATAAAGAAAGTGTTTTATTGTGTTTTCTTTAGCAGTTTGAGCCTCACTTTTTGAGTGATTTCAATTTCAGGAAAGATAAAAGAAGAAAGAAAGAATTGAGAAAAGAGAAGGAAGCTGAGAAGTGAGAAAGTACAAGTGGATCAAGCATTCTCGCTACAGCGAGGATGGAATTCGCTATGGCGAAAACACACTTCCGCTATAGCGAGGGAGGTACTTCGCCACAGCGAAGTCACGAATCATACAAATTCCAGGGAGAAGCTCGCCATAGCGTAGCAGTAGCGAGAAAAGAAGAAATCTGGGAACTCTAAGAGAGCTCGCTATAGCGAGAAGCACTCCTCGCCATAGCGAGATCGGACCCTGAAACGCACAGTTTTATTTACCAAGCTATAGAAGACGGGGAGAAGTAGGGTTTTCATTCATTCAGCAATTTAGAGAGAGTTCTGGCCGACTAGGAGTGAAGAAAACACATCCAAGGTGTTGGAGAGCTTCAATTTGATCGGGGAATTCGTCAATTTTATTGATTTCTCTTTCGATTAGGTGTTTCTACTCCATCTTCCCTCTTAATTGATGATATTAAACATGTTTGCTGAACTTGTCTGTGGATTTCAAGCCATGAGCGGCTAGATTTTGTAATCCTTAGGGATTTTATGAACCTTTTATCTGTAGAGATTATTTTCCCTTGTTGATTCTGCAGTTTATTGAGAATAGTATTGTTTAATCTGAGTTATATTTCATTCTACTGGGTGGCCTCCTTTAGTTTGATTGTGGATTGAGTAATTAACCTTTGATGGAAGGAAATTGCTTATAGACCATTGGTTAAACAACTTAGGATTAGATATAATCTGATTTGCACTTGAGATAGAAATATTCTCAAGGGCCCTAGGTAGTCGAAAGAAGGTCTGCACGCAATCAAGTATTAACCTCTCCTTGAGACATCAAGAGTGAGTGGATATAAGGGTTCAATTGGATCGAAAGACAATTGCACCTACTTTAACCTTGACTATAAAATTTGCTTTAAGCTGTTTAATTAAAAGGGAAATAATTGACATTTGATAAAAAAGGGATTAAAATTCCTAAGGTGTTTTTGATTGCATAATTCCAATACAACTATCGTTTATTATTTATCTTTGCATCATTCTTATAAATCCATTTATAATTTGATTATTTAACTAAAATGAACATGAGAACTCTAATGCCTAATCGCAATTTGTATTGATTCTCTGAGGGAACGACCTTGATTCATCACGTACTACGATTGCGACCTGTACACTTGCGGTGTCATAATTTAGTGAGCATCAGTAGGAAATGAAAAATCATTGCAAATGTAATTGGAAACAAATGTGAACCAACAAAAATCAAATCTCAATTGAAAATGAAAGAAAATAAAAAGGATATTAATTATGTTTTTGTATATAGTGTAATTAAAAGAGATTGGGGAAAAAAAAAAGAATAGGTGTAAAAAAAATTGGATACATACTCTTTTATATTATTCTTTCTCTCTAACTATATAACTATATAATATGTATTAGATTTTAGATCATACCCTTCATTTCTTTTTTGATTTTGCACCTCTCGGTATTTAGTCTTTGCTTCTTTCGAGAGAATCTGAGAGATTTGACATTTAAATGAGAGAAAGACTTAGTTTTCAAACAAGTAAAAACCTTGACACGATCATTTAAAAAAGTGCTAATAAAAATAGAGAAACACCACAAAAAATGTGTGAATTTAACTGAGAGTTTACACCATGACAAAGAGAGGAAACTGATTAGGAGTACAAAGAGGTAAAAGACATGATGTGATTGAAGAATAGTCGCTGAGTAGAGTCATTTTTTATATTTATACAATTTTAGAAAATAGACATGTCATAATTTTTTTATATTATTTATCTTTTGAATTTTGTTGAGTGAAATATTTATTTCACTTTTATTTATTTTGTATATTTTTATTTCAATCATTCCTTATACATAGTTGCTTAAATCATGATTTTAAATTTGCAAAATTTTTTCTATTTATAGTTAATTAAATATATTTTATATTTATATTAATTATGACTTAAAATAAATAAATTATACATTTTTTTATTTTTAAACATGAATGGAGGCCTTTTATTACTCATAGAATAATTAACCACATTACTATTTATCACATTTTACTATTTTCATATTGAAATTATTAAACTATTAATTTAAATTATAATATATAAATTATTAAATTATAATATATATATACACACACAATTAATAATATTTAACTAATTTGCAACGGTTTCATATATACATATATATTTAAGTCATTATATCATATAAATTATTAAAAAAATAATATTTAAATAATCTGCGATGGATTTAATGATGGATTATCGACAAAAAATTTTGTGATAGAAATTTCGTCGCTAATTTAGTGACGGAATATTCGGTCACAAAATTCCCTCGCAAAATTAGAATTGACTATCTCACTTATTAGCGATGGAATTTTCTGTTGCTGAATTCTGTCACTTACTTGTTTTGCGACGGATTAGCGATGGAAATATTTGCAACGGAAATTTTTTGCCACAAATTCCATCGCTAATTTCTACGACAGAATTAGTGACAGATTTGCAATGAACTTGCGATGGAACAAAATTCCGTCGCTAAATTCCGTCACAAATTTACTATTTTTTTGTAGTGGTCATCGAACTCTAAAAAATATAACATGAATACAATACTTCTAGCATTGTAGTGTTTGTCAAATAATTTTAGTAAATTGCTCAAAATATGTGGATTTTTCTATCTTATATTCTATTTTTGTTTTTCTATCTCAATTTGTATTTTCACTTTGAATCTCTACGAATCAAGTAGGGTAAGCATACAGATATATTGTGTATTGTAACATAAATTGCTTGATCCACGAATGATGGAAGTTGAGAACGAAAAAGTAAAAAGTGAGAAATGCTAAAAGTGAAAATTTGCTAAATACACACACACACACACACACATAATCATTAGCCTTCATTATTAAACAACGCTCATTAAAAATTTGATTAATTTTTAAAAGAGTACATAATTTTTGAAATTTTAATTTTATACAATATTTTTAAAATTGAATTAATCATTAAGCTAATAAAGACATTGATTTATGGTTCATTTATATGACTGTAATCAAATTAGTAACTATTAATATATATATATATATATTAATTTTAGATACTAAAAATATATATAATAAATTATAACAAGTAAATACTGATAAATTTATATATTTTATTACTAATTACACATAAAAATAAAGTTAAACATTATATTTTATAGAACATTCATCCATCAACAACTTTATTTTAACATTTTAACAAATTAATGTATAACTTGAAAATATTGTAGGAGATTTATCATTAAATTTTAAATTTAAAACTTTTCTTTTAAATAAAATGATCGAACAAGAAATACATATTATAAAGAGTCTAATGTTTTTGGAATCTACAACCACATGAACCCTATTCATGCGTTTATGATAAAGCTAATTAACATCTTTAGTCAACAAGGAACATAGGGAGGGACCATGCAGATATAGTGTATTTTCAAATTCATTGTAATTATGAGATCTAAAAGCTTGTGCTGATAGTTGCATTATTCTAACATCAAATTGAATTAGTCAAACCATCACTCTGATTTCATTAATTTGAGGGGATGTTTGTGGAAAATGATGAAGCCGTGGTACAAGGATCAAACACCCACATTTCACGTTGGATAATTAAAGAAAGACGAGCTAAGTCTCATTATAAATAAAGAGTCAACCCAAGGTTGCTTCTCATTTTTTACATATAATATTCTTCTTCCATAAATTATTTGTCCAATTGTATCCTAGCTATAATTAGATGATTAAAATAAGAATTTTGCTATGGAGTTTTAACTTTCTAAAATGTATATTTATTTTTCAATTATTAGATTATCTTGAAATCTAAATATGTAATTATAAAAAAATTACTTTACGCAAAATTCAACGATAAAAAACTTAACCTATTCTTGTATGCTTAATGAAGTATAAAATACTTGCAAATAGAGACAAATTTTAACCTTGAGAGGGGATTGGGAGAGAGGAAAGAGGCAAGATAAGAAATGAGCCCGGATATATATCAAGTCTCCTCAAAACTTAATGTAAGAATAAATCTATAACAATTACATAAAATTAAAATACTAAATTGATTTACCTATAGAAGACATGGTGACAAATTTGAGAATACTCCAATGAATCTAAATCCTTAAAAGTTTGAAGAGACTAAAGCTTCTTCTGTGATTCATACTCCCTATCACAACTTATAATAGGATAAATTGTGGAGTTAAAATATGACGTGAATACAAATGAGACCTAGCCAAATTTAAATAAACCCTAATGTCCACCCATTATGGGCCTATGGGTTAGGGCCTGCACTTTTATTCACACTAATCAATTGGATATCTAGCCCAAAATAATAGAATCGCTAATTTAATATGTGGGTCCAAATGCATCCTACATGGATCATAAATTAGCTAATTTTTATTTAAAACAAAAATTAATTAATTATAGCCCATAATAATTCTAACATTCTCTCACTTGGGCAAAATCAATTCTTCATTTTTTAAAACTTTATTTTGAAAATGATTATTGGGCTAATGACTAATTTTATAATGTAGCCATATTTTAAAACATATGATCTAAGATGGGATATCTAAATATGACTCCATCCAACTAAAACCAAGTAACATTAAATCATGACAGTTAGTATATCTTTTATTGATACTAAATCTTCTATAGTTACAAATGTCATTGATTCTGTTAACTAGTCATTAGTGTGAATTGCAGCAAGAAAATAGTATACCAGTGTGATCCAATAGCCAAACTACTATTTTCTTTGTTAGTTCTCACAATTTCTCCCAAATGCCTTAAAGTCAAAGAAACTATATGGTTTGTCAAAAAAACCATCATGCCTCAACTCCAATATGACATCAATCACAGGCACAATGGTCTTAATGACACCGAGTTCAAAACTTTGCAACCTATGCATATGTACAAAGGTATATAATAACAAAAATTCAATGTATTATCAACTAGCCAGAATACAAATCATGTAAACATTAAAAGTTTCTAAAAAAAATATATTCAATACAACAAGAAAATAATATAAATTTCAAACTCCCACTAACTAAATATATCAAAAGAACTTACAATACCCACATTCTCAACGTGTTTCTTAAATACCACAGGCCTAAGTCCTTTGGTTAAGGAATCAGTTAGCATAAAATATGTATCAATATATTTAACAACTATTTTGTTGTTATTTACTAGATCTCTAACGGTTAAATATTTCAATTCTAGATGTTTAGAATCACTAGTAGTTTTATTATTTTTAGTGTAAAACACTGCAACACTATTGTCACAATAAATCTTTAGTGGTTGCGTAACAAAATCCACAATATGAAACCTTGTCATAAAATTTCTAATAACTTTTTTTAATTGTTTTTCTACCTCAATTTTGAAATTTTAAATTTTTTAAAAGTATCAAATTTTTCTTTAATTAAATAAAGATAGCCAAATCGAGAAAAGTCATTAATGAAAGTGATAAAGAACCTATTACCATAAATAGTAGGAGAAAAGGGTCCACTAATGTCTTTATGAATAATTTCTAAAAGACTTAAACTTCTAGTCGCACTTTTTTTTTTACTCTTACTAAACTTTCCTCTAATATAGTCCATACAAGTCCTTAAATCATTAAACTCTAAGGAAGGTAAAATATCACTTTTAATTAACCTTTCAATTTTTTTCCTAGAAATATAACCTATGCACTTCTGCCATAATGAAAAGGATTTTTCTTTAATTTTAGACCTTTTGGCAACAACATTTTCAGTATTTAAAGATGAAGAAATATTGTCAGAAACCAAAGATAATCTATATAAACTATCCACTAAATATCCATAACCAATAATTTTAGAATTTAACATTAAATTTATTTTTCCATTGCCAAAAGTAAAATAAAAACCAAACTTATCTAAACAAGAAATATAAATCAAAATTTTCCTAAAAGAAGGTACATAAAAAATGTCTTTCAAAATAAGTTCAAATTTGGTCGTCAAAACTAGACTGACGTCTCCCACTGACTCTACCACTACTTCAAGGTCATTTCCTACTCTCAACTTGCTTTCTCTCGGGTTTGGTTTCCTCAAGTTTTTGAACCCTTATAAAGACACAGCAATATGGGTTGTAGAACCACTATAAAGCCACCAAGAATCAATAGGGATATCAACTAAATTAAACTTAAACTCATAATAAACAAAAACCAAGGGATTACTTCCAGATTTCTACTTATTCTCTAGCCAAGCTTGAATTTTATACAATCATTCTTCTTATGCCCCTTTCCCTTATTCTAGAAACACCATATGTTTTTCTTAATAGGAGTTGGTTCAGGACCTCTTACATCATAGTGCTGACCATTACTTGGTTTCTTTGAATTTTGATTCTTATGAGAAGTATTAAATTAATTTTTCTTATGTTTCCATTTACCCTTCCCAGAATGGGGTTTACCATGGGAAATAAAAAGGGCTAAATCACATGATAGGTTACTCTTTTCTTTCTTTAATTTCTCTTCTTTAGCCACACACTTGGTAATAAGGTCATTAATGGTCTACTTCTCACCAAAAGGTATTATAAGCAGTTTTAATTTGTGTAAATTCAACAGGCAGGCAATTCAAGGCATGTGAAATAATAAAGTTTTCATTTAGGTCAATCCTATGGGCTTTCAATTTGGTTTGGATGTGAACCATCTTTAAAATAAACTCCTTTACTCCCTTATTATTATCATATCTCATATTAATCAACTTTTTTATTAGATATCCAAACTCAGCGTTATTAGATACTTGATATCTTTTTTCCAAAATAATAAGAAATTCTTTAGCACTTGTGGTTTCAGGTAAACCACTAAGTAGGTGCTCAGAGATGGTCCTCTTAATGGCAATTAGTCTAAATCTGTTAAATTTCTCCCATTTGGCTAAGAACTCTTTCTATTCAGTTGTACTCTTCTCATTCACTTCAGGCTTATTCTCACATAGTGGCTAGATCAAGATCAGCGATTCCTAAAGAGAGTTCTAGGTCTTGCTTCCCCTTATTATAATTTGATCCAGTTAAAATTTTAATTGAAGCAGAACAATTATTCATAAAAAAAGTAACTGCAAAATGGGAATGCATTAGAATAAACAATAGGGGCAATTTATACATAACTTTAATTAAAATAAGCTATCACAATGAGGCCTACATAATAACACATTTCCCTTTGGGCAGAATGTATAAATCAAGGTCACAACTAAGTTCAGAACTTTAAATGAGTTAATCAGTGAGAATACATTGAGTTCAAATATCTATCCCCTTTAGGCAGATAAACATTTTAGACTAATACATTCTTCAATAACTTCATCCCAAATTAACTCCTAATTATAACATACAACAACTGCCTTTGGGCAGATTATAGCATGAGATAATCAGAAGCTTTCCTTAAATTACAAAAAAAAATTCATGAATTAATATGAACAATTCCACTTTAGTGGCAATTATCCATAATAATTCATAAAATTCCTTGCACAGGAATTATTTTTATCTTGCCTAAAATCATGGTACAGTCTTTAAGGAGATGTAATAAAATATAACACCTCTATTGACTATGAACATATTTTATAGCATTCTCAAAGAGGCTATACACACATAAAATTAAAATAGAATCACATTTTTCTTAAACAAACATATTAAGACATATACTTTAGAATGATAGTACAAAAATATGCATCATCATATAGGGAGAGTAAATATCATCACAAGCTTTAAAATATGATAAATTAATTTTTCAATGCATCCCTTTTCAAAATATGATCCAAATAAATATTGAAATGTATTTTATATATTAATATTTATATAAAAATTATTTTATAGTGGTTTTAAAATTATATTAAAAAAATTCCAAAAAATCACATTTAAAATAAGGATCACAACACAAAAAATGGCACTACAAAAATTCACCTACAGAATGCACACTCTCACTCACTCTCTGAAGCCACGAGTGGGGAACTGTTTAGACCATCTTCCCCTATCTCAGGCAGGTCAACCCAAGACTAGGAAATGGGTCACATAGACCCCCACATAGCCACTTGAATTTAGGAGGATTTCAGCGCAATTTTCACGCAATTTTCATGCATTCTTGGTTCATAACATCATCCTGAATTTATTAGCACCAAAATCCCCAATTATTATCATGGATTTAGAGGCTTTCTAATGCAAGAATTTCTCTTTATGGCTGACAGTATGGAGAACGTCTTCTGATGCATTTTTCTTGCAATTCTTCAATGCATCCCATTTAGAATTTCATGCAAAACAAAACCATAACCAAAGTCCTAAATTTAATCCTAGAATTGCAATGTTTTAATGCATTGTAAATTGCAAGAAAAACGCCTCTTATCACCAAAATTTTTGAACAAAATTTCCATGGAGATAATTAATTTGTTATGCAATTGTTGTGTAGGTTTATCTCATATGATTATAAAGATTACAATATTTGAAAATTGTCTGTCAATTTAAGGTATTTTGAGAATTGGAATTCAATTTTAAAGAACCCTAACCAAAGATTTCAAATTCAAAATTCTCATGGAATTAAACAATTTTGATGCAATTAAAACATCAGTTCTACTTACACAATTAAGAGGAACTTAATGATAAAAAAATTGTTCATCAATTTGGGCTATTTTGTAAGAATTGAAATTGAACCATAAAACCTTAACCTAAAATTTCAAATTCAAAATTCTCCTTCCATAGTGCATGGTAATTTGAATTTCAAGCACCAATTAGTTCAAAATTTTAATATATGCAAAAACTCTAAGGTTTTAGGTTTCAATTTTTTTAATATCATCCAATTTTATTTTTCAAAATTTATATGAATGAAAATAGCCAATGATTAAAATTTTTATGCATATGATCATGTTTTCAACCAATTATTAAATTCTAAATCATATAATTGTGGCTTTGATACCAATTGTAAGAATAAATATATGACAATTACATGAAATTAGAACACTAAATTGATTTACCTATAAAACACATGGTAACAAAATTGAGAATACTCCATTAATTCTAAATCCTTGGAAATTTGAAGAAACTAAGGCTTCCTCTGTGATTTACACTCTCTATCACAACTTATAATGAGATAAATTGTAGAATTAGAATTTAACATGAATACAAAAGGAACCCAGCCAAGTTTAAATAAACCCTAGTGCCCACCCATTATGGGCCTATAGGTTAGGGTTCACACTTTTATCCACACTAATCAATTAGATATATAGCCTAGAATAATAGGATCACTAATTTAATAGGTGGGTCCAAATGCATCTCACATGATCACAAATTAGCCCATTTTTATTTAAAATAAAAATTAATTGATTGTAGCCCACAATAATTCTAACACTCAAGTCTAGGGGAGGTTCTACTTGAGGTAAAACTCTTTGGGCAACATCTTGCCTTTTATTTTAACTACAATTTAAAGTTTAAGAGTGGTTTTGATATGTTTTAAAGTTGATGTATAAATTTCATAGCTAGGTATATTACATATATTTTTTTGGCCAAAAATTGTTATATACATAAATATGCTATTTTTTTTTAGCTTTTGCCCCCAAGAATTTAATGCTAGATATATATCCCTACTTGCAATGAAGAAATTTTTTGTTTAGAAAAATATTGAAGATCAAAACTGCAATTGTATAGACAAACATATTACCTATATGCTAAATTTCCATTTTAAAATTTTAAGTACTTTTATGAGGAGAATAATATACTAAATATTTAATTAAGTTGTTAAGAAAATATTTGAAATAAAAATATAATAATGACGAGAAAAGAATAATAGTAAGATTGACAAAATGAAAATGGTTGAAGTCAATAATACATGCTTAAATGGAACTATAGCAACATTATTGTCTTTGTCGATTGCAAGAAGAAACAATGTACCTCATAAGATGATCACAGTAACATGACATGATAGGAAACTGTATGCTTACCTCTCAATTAGATCACACAAAGTCAACAAAACTACACTAACCATCTTCCAAAGGTTTCGTGTTCAAACACTAAACCATCCCTAGCAAAAAGATGAATCATAGTGTACCTATCATTACAGTGGAATCTAGCTCCTTACTAATTTCTAACAACTTGACCGAAAGGGGATTTGGATTTTTGGGCTCCTGTACTAAGATGTTACAATAAAAAAAGAAATTAATAGTTTAAATGCTACAATATTAAAAATATTGTATTTATATACTATATTTTTTTTAAAATTTAATGGTATTACATCTTTGTTCTTGAAAAATGTAATGGAAGAGTTGAAACTTGGTGGCATTTGTTGTAGTTTAAATTTTTTTGGTTCAAAATGCCATTAAGTTTGAAATTTTACAAATATTAAATTTATTTATTTTTTGATACATGTGTTTTGTTAGGTATAAATTCTCTAAGATACTGGAAAATATAACACCATGACAATGCCATTGAATTTCAACTTTTTAGATTACATTTTTTAAGAATTTGGTGACAATGTCACTAAATTCTAAAAATATATACCATATAAATACAATACTTTTAATATTATAGTTGTTGTCAAAAAAAATTTTCAGTAAATTGCTCAAAATATGTAGATTCTTCTATCTTATATTCTACTTTCAATTTTCTATCTCAAATTGTATTTTCAATTGTCACCAAATTCTAAAAATATATAACATATAAATACAATACTTTTAATATTGTAGTGGTTGTCAAAAATTTTTTTTGTAACATCCAAGATTTCTGAAATTTTTCTAAGTCTACTAGCTATAGCTAGGATAGCGAATGTACCTGTTTGCTATAACGAGTTTCCAGTTAGCTATAGCGAAGATGCTGGTTCGCCATAACAAAGATGCAACCCGCTATAGCGCGTTCATGCATCCCATACAAAATTTAAGAGGTTTCTCGCAATAGCACGCGCCGTAGTGAGAACAGAGGACTTGAGACTAATAAGTGCTCGCTGTAGCAAGAGGTATTTTTCGCTATAGCGAGAATTGATACAGAAAAAAGCATGAAAAAGTGAATTTTTGCTTCTTAAAGACCCCAAAAGCTTCTCTTTTCTTCTAACTGATGTCTCCTCTACTTAAGACCAAGGGAGAGCTTATCTAAGAAGGGCACAAAGGAGGAGGAAGGGAGAAGAAAGAAAACCAAGGCAAAGATGAGAGAAGCTTGAGATTTTCATAGCTTTCCTTCTTAAAATTATGTTCTTCTCTCTTTGCCCTCTCTTTCTATGATTTTAGTTGTTGAATTGGCTCTGTTTTGAGCTTGGTTCAGAAGAGGGAGAGTAAAAATTCAAAGGGATGGCTAAGGCAAAGGGACATACTGTCACACCCGAAAATGCGATCACGTGGCGCCTTAAAGTAAAGAAAAGAAATTTCATTTTTTTATTTCAATTTTCAAAGAAAACCGAAATCAAACAGTAAAATAGTAGGAGACGCTACCAAAATTTTAATTTTTGAGAAGGAAAAATTTTGGAAAAACTTTTTTAGTTTGAAAAATAGTCTACAAACCAGATTTGGATTTGAGAGTCGGTACCCGTTACTAAGAACGGTTACCCTAAGTTAGTTGTGCAAAATTAATATGACATGTGTTCTATTTTTAATTCTCCTTGACAAATCACATGCAAAATTAAAAAAAAAAAGATTAAGGAAATTAAATTAAGGGTAAAAAGAAAAAAAAAGAAGTTAAAGAAATAAAATTAAAAGCATAATGAAAGAAAAGAAATCAAGGAAAAAAATTGAAAGAAAATAACTATTTACAAAGGTGGATTTAACCTAGGATAAAAGTTTAGAACCTACGTACTCTGAAATAGAGATTAAAGTCTACGAAGTTCGAACTTGAAAACTATGTTATTGTTGGTGTTTTGTTTTTTTTGTTTTTTGTTTTTTGTTGTATTGTCTTTTTTTGTTTGTTTTGTTTTATTTTTATTTTTTTCTTAAGTTTTATTTTATTTTTATTTTTTTTTGTTTTTATCTTTTTTTGTTTTTGTTTGTTGTTGTTTTTTTTTCTTTTTCTTTTTCTTTTTGTATATGTTTTTTATTTTTTTTTGTTTTTATCTTTTATTATTATTATTTTTCTGAGTTTTTGTCTTTGTCTTTGTTTTTGTTTTTGTTTTTTCTTTTTTGTTTGTTTTTTTTCTTTTTTCTATTATTATTTTTTTGATTTTTTTGGTTTATTTTTTTCCCTTTTTTTTAGAAGAGAGAAAGAAAATAAAAATCATTTTAGACTTTCACAAATGAAATAACTTTAAAATTGTTTTGTATGTTTAATTTGCAAAACTAAATTAACTTCACTTCTTACTCTCTCTCCTTTCCTATTCTCTTCTTCCTTTTTTTAAGTTATTTTTACAATTTTTCATTCTTATTTATTTTTTTTTGTTTTTGATTTTTCATATTTTTTTATTTTTGTTTTAGTCGAAATTTTCCATTCTCCTTTTTTAATGAAATTTTTTGGATTTAATTTCATTAGAATTTGATTTTTTATTTCTTATGATTGATTCATTTTTATATTTTTTGTTTATTTTTTATTTTTTATTTTAAATTTTTTATTTTATATTTTTTTAATATGTATTTTGCATCTATTTTTTGTCGATTTAAAAAAATTTTCATTTCTATAAAATATATTTTTATTAAAAGAAAAGTTCATAAGTTATAAAAAATGTTGATTTCTCACTTACTTTTTGCGTTTTCTTCTTCTTTGGTATTTGTTTGATTTTGTCTTTTCTTTTTATTTTTTTCTTTTTGTTTTTATATTTTTTTTTTGTAATTTCTCTTTTGTTATTTTTTATTGCTATTATTGATTTCATTTTTTTGTTTTTTGTTTTTATTTATAAAACTTTTTTCATTTTTACCCTTTTTTTATGAGATGCTTCAGGAGGAACAATTAATTTTATTTTTTTAATTAATTAAATTTTTCATCATAATTTTTCAATTTTTGCAAAAGAACCTTTAGTAAGGAAAAGATAAATTTTTAAGCCCCAACTTAATTTTTTGTAAAAAGATTTTTAATCCTCTACTGTTTTTCTTGCTCTTTTTTTTAGTTGAAAATTTTCTTTAAAAAACCATCTGATGAGGCTATTGAAACCCAAAATATATTAAAATATAAATTCAAGACCTAATAGGTACCAAGGAAGCTTATTGAAATCCAAAATATATTAAAATGTAAATTCAAGACCTAATAGGTACCAATGAGGCTTTATTGCCTCACATGATCCCTAGGTTCGCTCCTATGTGCCTAAGGAGATACAATGTCTCACATAGCTATTCTAAAAATAAAAATAAATAAATGAAAAATGAAAATAAAAATAAGAATAAAAATACTTACAAACAAATAACCATTGGTGAGAGTGGGTGCTTATGTGCTCAAGTACTAATCAAACATATCATCTGAATGACAGTTACAAAGAGATTGTGAAAGAAATTTAGAGGCAAGAAAACAAAACCAATTCATATTTGCTAGCTGATGTCCTCCTCATGCAGCATATAACATGTGGTTTAGCCTGGGTCAAATGGCGACTTTTCCTAATGACCTCTTCCCTTGAAGCATCTCATAAATCTCCAGCAAAGTCACATGTCACCAAAGATGAAAACATAAAGAGATGTAATACTTTTCTTGATGGTCATTGTTTACTTAAATTCCAAATCATCATAGAGATAAACTCATGCATCTTTGAAGCCAAAAGATAACAAAGAGCAAAATAACCAGGCACGCTACAAATTCTAATGGCCAATCGGATCAAGTAAGTCACATAGGGAAACCCATAATGCCAATGGTACTTTAGGTGTGAATCAGATAGGAAGGTCTTAAGTGATTTAGATGACTTCAAAATCCATTTCAAGTAAAAAAAAAAATCATGCTGAAACCATGTTTAGACATGTTTGGGACAACCAAAAGCAATTGATGGCATTCGATTCCAAATTACAAGCTAGAAACCAGGCTGTAATCACATAACATCACTAAGGCAGCAGGCATTTGAAAGGATTCAGCTCAAATTTTAGACTCAAAATCTAAGTTAAATCATGCTAGTAACATCAATAAGGGTAGCAGCAAGATTCTTTCAGATTTTATGCTCAAAGTTAAGAAAGGAACTTTAAACTAGGATGAATTAATGACCAGGAAAATAGTAGCAACACTGCAGATAAAGCTTTATCAGGAGTAACATACTTAAAAATGAAAATTACCATGTAAGAATCAAAATGTCATAATAAGCAAAATTCTAACCCGAACTATATATTAAAGTAGTAGCCCACAATGAGAAAAAAATGGCTTGACCTTAACTCATCTCTCATGTTAGCAATAGAGTAGCACAACCAAAAATGTTAACCCATTCAAAAATCACAATGCTAGACTAAACAAAGTCCCAATCCTGTTTTCAAGAACCAAAGTATTACAGCAATGAACATCAGAACATAAATATAAATAATGGAACATGAACAAGCCAATGAATCATGTCCATTTTGACTATTCTCATATTCAATCCTGCAACAAAGTGTACTATGCAGACTTAAAATCACCTTTTGAGTAACAAGCAAATAAAATTGAAATGAATCTCCAAATGAAAGGATAGGACTTCATTAGAATAACATGGCGAAATGAATCTCCTTCAGGTAGACATATTCAGCATGTTAATTTTCAATCCAGGCCATACAAATAGAATTAAAACCCAAACCAGCATAGGCCATAATCAAAGCATACACATACAGAAAGACAATACAGGAACAGAACAAATTAATCATAAATGATATTCTTACACCAGTAAAAAAAATTGATAGAACTCAAGGACCATCAGAATAAAAAAGGAATCCATGAACTCAGCAACATTAATGTAATTCCAAAAAAAAACTTATTCAACTTATGATGAGGGTCACAGCAAAAACTATGTAAGAAAAGGATATTAGAATCTGAACTTGATAAGACGAAGTTATTGAAATAAGATTCCCATTAGAGGCATATTCGTTCATACGCGAAATCAATATTTGAACTGTGGAGAGAAATCAATACCTCTGTTCCTATGTCTTTACCTTTTTCATTCTTTGCAGAACTATTCCTCTGTAACTCGAGAATCACCTAGCAAAAAAACCTCCCCACCATTTTTCTAGATCTCTTGCTTCTCACTTCTCTTGAAAAACCCTCTTATCTCAATCTCTCTTTTCTCAAAAGCTAGAATCTCACCTTCGTCCTCTTGAAGCCAATCCCCTTCTCTGTTCTACATCCAGTCTCTCACTCGAAAATCTCCCAATTTCTCTCCTCTCCCAATCCTCTCATTCTCTCCTCTTCTCCGTCTCTCCTTCTCTCAGTTCTTCCTTCCTCCTTTCTTTTTCAATCTCAGATGCTTCTCCTCTATTATTAGGTTTTTGAAACCTCCCCTCTTTCCATTTTCGAAAACCCCCATGCCTCTCTTTCGATTTCTCTCCCCTCAAACCCTCCAGTCGCCTTTCTGCTTCGCCCTCTCTCCATCTGTCTCTCACGCCATTCTTTCTTTTTAGATCAAAAATCCCCCAAATCTCTCCCTCCTTTCGAATCTCCTCCGAAAGAAAAAAAATCCCCTCTCAAACACAAATTCCCCTATTTTTATAAGCGTTCCTCGCGTGGTCCCCCTATCTCTCATATTCATCGTGCCTCTCTACCCCACTGGAATCTCCATTCCTTCCTGTACATTAGCCTTTTCAGAGTCGTCCTCAGTGAGTGCTCCTGTGTGTCCGTAGAGGTCTGCGAGCTTAGTGCGTGGGTGAGTGAGAAAGTGGTCCCCCTCTCTCTGCCAGAATCACGTGTGAAGGAAAGGAGTAGTTGAAAGAAACGAGTAGGGTTTGGGCGTCTGGATTGGGCTTCTGCTTTGCTTCTCTTTTTTCTTTTCGGTCCATTTTTCTTTTCAACTTTTTCTGGGTAGACTTTTTAGGATGGGCTTTTGCTTCTTTTTTTTCATTTTAGTATTAGGCCAATGAGGTTTAACAGAATTAGGCTGTTTTATTTTTGTTTGTTTTAGTTCTTCTATTTTTTTAAAAAAATTTGCTTTATTATTATTTATTATCTTTTTAAATAAAATTTTTGTTTTATTTTTTTTTAATTTTTATTTTAATGGGCTTATTCTTTGGACTTCCTCATTTTGGGTTAGGCTTAATGGGCTTAAAACAACAAACTTTAAAAAAATTAAATGAAAAAAGATACTTCTCTTTCTATTATTATTATTTTTAGTTTTTCTCTTCTTCTTCTCTTTTTTTTTTCCTATCCTTTGGACCTCCTTTTTTGGGTTTGGGCTTTAGAGATTAGCTTAGAGGAAGAAGATATGGTTTTGGGTTTCACCTTTCATATTGGGATCCTTCTTTTTTTGTTATTTTTTTCTTCTTTTTTTTTTTAATGGTTTGGGCGCTCTTGGATTAGGCTCCAGAATCTTATTCTTTTTTTTTTGTTTTGGGCTTCCCCTTTTTCTTTTTCTTTTTTTATATATATTTTTTACTTTTTTTATTATTTTACTTTATTTTTTCCTTTTTTTAGTCCCTTTTTTATTTTTTTTTAAATTTTTGTTACTCCCTCTTTGATTGATTTTTTTATTTTAAATTTTATTTTTGGCTTCTTTTTTCTTTGAATTTTTCTTTGACCTTATAGATGTGTTTGGTTGGAGATTTTTGGAGGGGAAAGAAAGAGAGGGGAAGCGGATAAGATATTTGGTTAAAAAAAATTAGAGGGGAGCGGAGGGAAGGAGGGCAAATTTTCTTCCCCTTCAAATTGGGGGGTTTTGGAGGAAAGGGGAGAGGAGGAAAATTTTTTAATTTTAATTTACCTTTTTATCTTTTAATTTTAATATATTAACATTTAATAAAAATTAAGATAATTTTTTTTTCATTAGGAATTAAAAATAAAAAAAATTGGAATTCATAATTTTTTTTAAAAAATATTGATATAAATAAATTTTTTATTAAAAAAATTAAAATAATATAAGAATAAATTTGTCCAAATATAATTACCTCCTCTCCCCTCCCCTCCTGAACTAAATAATAATCTCCCCTCCCCTTCATTAACCTCCCCTCCGTTGAACCAAATAGAGCCTATTGGGCTAAAAAAAATTATTTAATTTTTTTCAATTTCTTTGTTAATTTAATTTTATCATTATTTTTAAAACATGTCCAGGCAAAATATAGTGTTAACAGTTGCCTAGTAATGGCATGAGAGATAGACGGAAAGAGGGCGAAGTAGAGAGGCGACTAGAGGGTTTGAGGGGAGAGAAATCGAAAGAGAGGCATGGGTGTAATACCATAATGTCTTAACCTCAATTAATCTCCCTCTTGGCTTGATTCCATATGATTTCCAATGAAAAGGACCAAAACCGTGGTATTTTAATACTTTAAGTCAGGGTTTAAACGCTCATATTTTGCCCTATGGGTCCTGTGAATCTATTATTCACATTCTCTACTCAAACTCCATTTATACAACTTGTACATAGTATAAAACAACCCATGAACCACGGATATGAAGCTAAAAACCAAGAAAATGCAATTTCTCAAATGGGCCCAAAAGTCAGATTTTTTACTCTAATTTGAAAAATCATAACTAATTCTAGAAAATTGAGAATCAAGTAAACCATAACTTTCTGGAAAGCTCTGGATGTTAAATTTACACTAAAAATAATTTCAAACCACAATCTCAACATTTGGACCATTTTGACATTGAAAAAGAGACAGAGGTCTGTCTGTCCCTGGTACAAATGCAATTTGCTATCATGAAATTCAAAACTTCATAACTAATTTCACAAAAATCTAATCTAGGAAAACTATACTAATTTGGAAAGCTACAGATGTTAACTAGAGGAAAAAAAATAAGTTTAGATCATTTCAGTAGTCCTTGGACCTCGAAAATTGATGGAACAATAACAAAGGTCGGATGACTTCCTTGATGCTGACATAAAACTTCAGAAAGTTGTTTCTCCCTCTACATACCTCTAATTGAGGTGCTTCTAATTGGTATAGGTTACTGCAGATGTCTAGTTTATGCCCATAAAATTTCGTGACAATTGGACATCATTTGGTCCATGAATGACACAGATTCATTTTTGGACCTAGTTGCACAGTATAATAACTAAAACCAAAAAATTCTCCTATTTCAACAATTCACCAAATATTCTTTAGACCTCCAAATATTACCCACTTTAGCTTCCCAAGAAGCTCGCAACAAGATCTAGAGGCATGCCAAATTTCATATCAAGAAGAGCTCATTTGGTCATACTTTGACATAGCTCACAAATTTGGCAATTTTGACACCATGAATGGGTCAAAATGGAGGTAAATGGTCTCCTACATGCTCTAGCACCTCTTGGGAAAGTTTTAAATCATAAACATAGCATATATGAAATGTCCAAGTGGTCCATATCATCATACATCTTAAACTCACTATACTACGGGCAAAAATACACTATTGCATACAAGCTACAAAGGAGCCAAATCTCATTTTTCCATTGCCTTGGCTCTATACATGGTTTACACATCCTTTATATATGCATTTACACTTGCTCAGATATTTACATCTCAAAAATAATAGGTACATATTCATTTTGGCACCTCTTTATATAAAAAGAACTAAAATAAACTATACAACTGCCTATACATGCTCAACTAAGCTCCTTGGTTTGCACTTTGATCTCCTTGAGCTCTACCTAACATGTTAAGATAGGAGAGGGAAGGGATAAGATTCATGGAATCTTAATAACTCATGCACTCATTCAAGGAAGCAATCTATAAACAAGTCAAAGCATACAAATAGGCATCTAACCATTCACAATCATACAACACATGTTTTATATACCATGAATATCATATTAATGCCAAGAATAAGCTCTAAGGACTTTTTGTCTAGCCTCACCCAATTTTTGGGACTTTTGGATTGGCCTCACCCTTGATTTAAGGACTTTTGACTCTACCTCACCCATCTCAATGGACTTTTAGCACTACCTCACTCAAGCAATTTTCACAACCCAAAACATAAGCATATTAGTACCAATGTATCAAGACAACATCGAATGGCATATCTCACAATACAAGCATACAATGACTATTACACATCCAAGAATGGAACAAGAAAGAGTGGAGAGTTATCTTATAAGCCAACACAAGCCTTCCCTTTCAATTTTTCTTCTCTCTTCTTGGTTTCACAATTACAACTAGATGGAGTTGCTTCTCTTGAGCCTAGACGTAACAAAGAGCATAGAATTACTCTCTTATAACTAACGCTCACAAAGTTAGGAGCTCTTCATCAAGATAAACCCCACTAAATATGTAAGAAACTAAGGGTTCTCTCTCTCTAGAATTTCACCAACTCTTCTTCTCCTTTCTTTGCATTTCTTAACTTATCATATTCTAATTCAAGGATCTTTTGCTTACTCTAGGTCAGACTTCCTTTCTCTCTCAAGCTCTCAAGGTGGTAGAACCAACATACTCAAGGAAAGTAAGGGGAGAAGATGCAATAAAATGGATTCTCCTCAAATCCTTACACTTCCCCCTCTAACTTAGGTCCAAAACAAAGCCAACTCAACAACCAAAACCATAGAAAGAGAGGGCAAAGAGAGAAGAACAAAATTCTAAGAAAAGCTATGAAAATCTCAAGTTATGCTTACCTTTTTCTTATTCTTCCTTCCTTCTCTAGGTCTCTCTCTCTCCATAGCCCTTTTCTTTGTTTTGGTTGAAGTTTAAGTCAGTTAGAAGAAAAGGAAAGGATCTAGACTCTTTAGAAGCAAAATTTTCTTTTTTCACACTTTTCTGGACTAACTCTCGATAAAGCGAAGAATAACCCTCGCTACGGCAAGCACGTATCAGTCCCAAACCCTTCGCTATGGCAAGCCCTATTGCGAGGAACCCCCTGATTTTTGCATGGGATACCCAAACTCGTTACAGCTAAAAGCATTTTCGCTATAGCGAACAAGCACATTCACTATAGCTAGACCATTTCTCGCTATAGCGAACAAGTATATTCGCTATAGCTATACCATTTCTCGCTATAGCTAGCAGCCTTAGAAAAATTTCAAGATTTCAGAAATTTCAGCAATTTTTAGTTGTTACAATGAGGGTTTTCGAAAATGGAAAGAGGGGAGGTTTTGAAAACCCAATAATGGAGGAGGAGCATCTAATATTGAAAAAGAAAAGAGGAAGGAAAAACTCAAAGAAGGAGAGATAGAGAAGAGGAGAGAATGAGAGGATTGGGAGAGGATGAGAGAGCATTGGGAGAAGGGAGAAATTAGGGGATTTTCGAGTGGGAGACTAGATGTAGAACAGAGAGGGGGATTGGCTTTGAAAGGACGAGGTGAGATTTTGGCTTTCGAGAAAAGAGAGATTGAAAGAAGAGGGTTTTTTGGGAGAAGTGAGAGGCAAGAGATCTAGAAAAATGGTAAGGAGGTTTTTTTGCTAGGTGATTCTTGAGTTATAGAGGAATAGTTCTGGAAAGAACGAAAGAGGCAAAGACACAGGAACAGAGGTATTGATTTCTCACCACAGTTCAAATACTGATTTCGCGTATGAACAAATATGCCTCTAATGGGAATCTTATTTCAGTAACTTTGTCTTATCAAGTTCGGATTCTAATTTCCTTTTCTTACATAGTTTTTGTTGTGACCCTCATCATAAGTTGAATAAGTTTTTTTTTTTCTGGAATTACATTAATGTTGCTGAGTTCATGGATTCCTTTTTTATTCTGATGGTCCCTGAGTTCTGTTAATTTTTTACTGGTGTAGGAATATCATTTATGATTAATTTGTTCTGCTCCTACATTATCTTTTTTGTATGTGTATGCTTTGATTATGGCCTATGCTGGTTTGGGTTTTAATTTTGTTTGTATGGCCTGGATTGAAAATTAACGTGCTAAATATGTTTACTTGAAGGAGATTCACTTCGCCATGTTGTTCTAATAAAGTCCTATCCTTTTCATTTGGAGATTCATTTCAATTTTATTTGCTTGTTACCCAAATGGTGATTTTAAGTCTGCCATAGTACACTTTGTTGCGGGATTGAATATGAGAATAGTCAAAATGGACATGATTCATTGGTTTGTTTATGTTCCATTATTTATATTTATGTTCTGATGTTCATTATTGTAATACTCTGGTTCTTGAAAATGAGATTGGGACTTTGTTTAGTTTAGCATTGTGATTTTTGAATGGGTTAACATTTTTGGTTGTGCTACTCTATTGCTAACATGAGAGATGAGTTAAGATCAAGCCATTTTTTTCTCATTATGGGCTGCTACTTTAATAGATAGTTCGGGTTAGAATTTTGTTTACTGTGACATTTTGATTCTTGCGTGGTAATTTTCATTTTTAGGTAAGTTACTCCTGATGAAGCTTTATTTGTAGTGTTGCTACTATTTTCCTGGTCATTAATTCATCCTAGTTTGAAATTCCTTTCTTAACTTTGAGCATAAAATCTGAAAGAATCCTACTACTGCCCTTATTGATGTTACTAGCATGATTTAACTTAGATTTTAAGTCTAAACTTTGAGCTGAATCCTTTCAAATATGCCTGTTGCCTTGGTGATGTTAGTGTGATTACAACCTGGTTTCTAGCTTGTAATTTAGAATTGAATGCCATCAATTACTTTTGGTTGTCCCAAACATGTTTAAACATGGTTTCAACATGATTTTTTTTTTGACTTAAAATGGGTTCTGAAGTCATCTAAATCACTTAGAACCTTCCTATCTGATTCACGCCCAAAATACCATTGGCATTATGGGTTTCCCTATGTGACTTACTTGATTCGATTGGCCATTAGAATTTGTAGCGTGCCTAGTTATTTTGCTCTTTGTTATCCTTTGGCTTCAGAGATGCATGAGTTTATCTCTATGATGATTTGGAATCTAAGTAAACAGTGACCATCAAGAAAAGTATTACATCTCTTTGTGTTTTCATCTTTGGTGACATGTGACTTTGCTGAAGATCTACGAGATGCTTCAAGGGAAGGGGTCGTTAGGAAAAGTCGCCATTTGACCCAGGCTGAACCACATGTTATATGCTGCGTGAGGAGGACATCAGCGAGCAAATATGAATTGGTTTTGTTTTCTTGCCTCTAAATTTCTTTTACAGTCTCTTTGTAACTATCATTCAGATGATATGTTTGATTAGTACTTGAGCACATAAGCACCCACTCTCACCAATGGTTATTTGCTTGTAAGTATTTTTATTCTTATTCTTATTCTTATTTTCTTTTTTTCATTTTTCATTTATTTATTTTTATTTTTAGAATAGCTGTGTGGGACCTTGTATCTCCTCAGGCACATAGAAGCGAACCTAGGGATCATGTGAGGCAATAAAGCTTCCTTGGTACCTATTAGGTATTAAATTTATATTTTAATATATTTTGGGTTTCAATGGCCCCTATCAGATGGTTCTTTAAAGAGAATTTTCAACAACAAAAAAAGCAAGAAAAACAAAAGAAGATTAAAAATCTTTTTACAAAAATCAAGTTAAGTCTTAAAGATTTATCTTTTTCTTATTAAAGGTTCTTTTGCAAAAATTGAAAAATTATGAAAAAAAATTAATTAATTAAAAAAAAGGGTACAAATGAAAAAAAGAATTTTATAAATAAAAATAAAAAAATGAAAACAATAACAAAAATAAAAAAATAATAAAGAAAAATTAAAAATATATATATAAACAAAAAGAAAAGACAAAATCAAACATACCAAAAAAGAAGAAAACGCAAAAAGTAAGTGAGAAATCAACCTTTTTTATGACTTATGAACTTCTCTTGTAATAAAAATATATTTTATAGAAATAAAAAATTATTTAAATAGACAAAAAAATAAATGCAAAATACATATTAAAAAATCTAAAATCTAAAATAAAAAACTTAAATTAAAAATAAAAAATAAACAAAAATCAAAACAAAAAATATAAAAATGAGAAATCAATAGTTAGAAAAAATCAAAATCTAATAAAATTAAATCCAAAAAATTTCATTAAAAAAGGAGAAAGGAAAAATTCAACTGAAACAAAAAATAAAAAAATAATAATCAAAACTTAAAAATATTAAAAATCAAAAACCAAAAAATAATAAATAAATAAGAATGAAAAATTGTAAAAATCACTTTAAAAAAAAAAGGAAGAAAGGAATAGGAAAGGAGAGAGAGTAAGAAGTGAAGTCAATTTAGTTTTGCAAATTAAACATACAAAACAATTTCAAAGCTATTTCATTTGCGAAAGTCTAAAATGATTTTTATTTTCTTTTTCTCTTTTCAAAAAGAAAAAAGAACAAACAAACAGAAAAAACCAAAAAAATAATAATAATAAAAAGAAAAAGAAAAAAACAACAAAAAAACAAAAAATAAAAAATAAAAACAAAAAAAACAAAAACAAAAAGATAAAAACAAAAACAAAAGAAAAAGAAAAAAACAAGAACAAACAAAAACAAAAAAATAAAAACAAAAACAAAAATAAAAATAAAACAAAACAAATCCAAACAAAACAAAACAACAAAAGAAAAAGAAAACAAAAACAGACAAAAACAAAACACCAACAAGAACACAGTTTTCGAGTTTGAACTACGTGGACTTTGATCCCTATTTCAGGGTACGTAGCCCTTAGATTCTTATCCTAGATCAAGTCCACTCTTGTAAATAAATATTTTCTTTCAATTTTATTTTCTTGATTTTTTTTCTTTCATTTTGCTTTTAATTTTATTTCTTTACCTTCTTTTCTCTCTTTTTACCCTTAATTTAATTTCCTTAATATCTTTCTTATTTTACATGTGATTTGTCAAGAAGAATTAAAAATAGAATAGAGGTCATATTAATTTTGCACAACTAACTTAGGGTAATCGTTCTTAGCAACAGGTGTAGTGAGGTGCCTAACATCTTTTCTACTCACAACCGACTCCCGAATCCAAATTTGATTCATAGACTATTTTTCAAACTAAAAAAACTTTTCCAAAGTTTTGCCTTTTTAAAAATTAAAATTTTGGTAGCGACTTCTACTATTTTACTATTTCATTTTGGTTTTTGATTTTCTTCAAAAGTTGAAATTGAAAAAAATTGAAATTTCTTTTCTTTTCTTTAAGGCGCCACGTGGTCGCATTTTCAAGTGTAACAGTATAGCGACTTCACTGGGGATAGTTTGAGAGTCAAGCCCAATTTTAAGTTAGTTGTACAAGATATTATGACTTTCTTTTTATTTTGATTCTCTTTTTGTTTGTTGTTTGCCTTATATGATTAGGGTAAATAACATGTCATTCACATGCTTGCTTCATCTATTTTTTTTCTTGATTATGTACATAATATGTGTTAGGATAGATAACATGAGGAGAAAACCTTAGGGTAGATGACCATATTTATATATATTTTACTTCTTTTTGCTTATATCTGTATATATATTTCTTTGCCTTTTATTCTGCCAATCTGTCTAGCAGATGAGGATTGGATAGTTTATAGAATGGAAAGGTAAACGCTCTCCTCACACACATCACTAACACGCAATTACCTTACACACATTATAGGCTCTATACCTGAGTCTTAATATACCTTAGGTTAGTAGAGGTTTATATTAATTTCCCTGTGAAACCTTGTGCTTCCTGAAGTTATCATGAAAACCTCATCTGAATTGTGCCTTGTTATATGGATTTGACTTATGTAAGATATCTTTCCTCTCAAAGTCAAGTTTATATAGCGAGATCTTTACCTCATGCCCAGGGCAATTTGGGAACCAATAGTTTAGGAGTCATAGACCTACCTTGAAACTTCCATTGATAGTCAAATCATAACTGCCTCCTAAAGAGTCAAACCATAAATGCCTCCTAAATAGTTAGAGCCAAACTTTTGCAAACCAGTGATCCTAACCTACGGTTTACCCATATTAGGACAAAGGAGGGCATTTTTTAATTATTTCATCACCAATTCCATGCTTCCAATAAAATCCATAGAGAAAGTAACACACCATCACTATTTACTGGAATAACTAATGAGGTGTCATTACACAATTAGATATACATTAGCTATGACAAAGGTATAAGTTAATTAAACCAACCTTTGCTTAGTGGGTTTCCAACCCCAAAGAGGCCACAATCACATTCATCATAATCCCTTGAAAGGGAAACCTTTAACATACGTTTGTCACATGCATAAATAAAAAAAGGATAAGATAAAATAATAAATGATGCACAATTCATTTTTTTAAAAAAAATTCTTTTTTTAAAATTTCAACTGCCACAAAATAACAAATTTTTCATAAAAGGAAGTATTTTCAAAGTTTCAAGGAATTATAGAACTTATAAGTTTTGCTGCATCAACAACTGAGTATTATGTCTTGGTTAGGGATTGGAATTATTTTAAGGCATCAATCGTGTGAAAAGATATATTTCTCTCAATTTGATTGTCAACTAATTTTTCTCAAATAAAGCAGTAAGTTTCTCGAAAAAAAGTATAAAGTCTCTCTTCTCTTCTTATACCAAGACATGGTTCTCAATGATGTACTAGCATGTATGTAATGTCAGTGGATCATCAGATTGGCTTATTTTATACCATCAAAGCCAAAGTTCTGAGCATTAATTGGGTAAGGGCTATCCCTTCCTAAGTTGAACAATAAGCCACAACTCTCAATAAGTCAATGGGCTCCCAAGGGAATGTAGGAGAATATTAACTAATACTAATAATCCACTGATTAATTAGAAAAGCCAATCTTGGGTGACTTACATAAAGATAGCAAATTTTGGCATAATACTATATGTCTCATTTCAAAACAAACGAGGATCAAGTTGGCTGTAAGAGTTGAATCGGTTAGGGTTTAATTTGAGTTGCTCGCAAAAGAATTGAAATGCTTTATGAGTCAATTTAGGTCAACTTCATTTCTCATGGCGAAACAATAAGGTCCTAGAGAAAAGTGGAGGATATGAAAACAACTTTGCAAAGTGTCAAAAAAAATGCAAATTGGCTAGACTCTCCCATAGATATCATCCATGTGGAATTTAGTTTATTCCCTTAAAATGATTTGTTAACTTTAGTTATCCCTGTGTGCAATAAGCATCTAAGGAAGATAAAGGTTCAATGATACAAAATGATTACCATAAATGTAAATGGGAAAGGTCTAGTTTGCCTTTTCTGTCAATTGCTAGTTCTAATCCACTTTATAGACGCAGTAGATTCCCAAAGGAAAATAAAGATTCCTTGTTTTGAAAAACCTTTATGCCAAAATCAATACCCCCATTAGTTTTTAGGTCAAACAATATCAAAAAATTGCATTCATGCATGGTCATGATGCATTTCATGTTAAAATTTTCAAAATCTATAAAATGTAAGAGTTTTGGTCCCTTGCAACGAGAAGATCAATTGAAACAAAATCTGGACACAAAAAGAAAAAAGCTACACTTATGGATGGTCAAGATGAGAAACTGAGGTAAAGATGCAAAAGGAAAAGGCTTGTCACTTGATTAGGCAAAAGGAAGCTCTCAGAGGTCTTGATAAAGTTGCTTATTACTTCCTAACCTTTCATACCACCTTATTTGCAAATTATTACCTCCCACCCACTATAATCCCTTCAAACCCTTAAAAAAAAACTCAAACCAGCCATCTCAAAACTTATTAACACCTATCAAACTTGACCATGTCGAGCACCACAAACCATCTTGATTAAGATATTTGTTATTTGCCTCAATTATGATACAAGCCATTTGCCTAACTTTCACATGAGTGGCTTTGACAAAAACATGATGCTTCCTTCACTAGTCTCTAACCTCCACACCTAAAATGGCATTGCCTAAAAAATAATTTGTGAACTTAACCCTAAGGCAATAGGACACTCCAAAAAAAGCTGCAACCTCTTCATAAGCAAGGTGTAGAAGAACATAAGAAATAAGATCTTATAAGGATTTCTTGGTAACTGAACTTTCAAAAAAATAAAAATGTTTTTCATATCATAATCAGTCAATGCTTGTTTGGTTAATATCCTTCTATCTAGCTAAAATCCAAGGCTAATAGAAGTTGATTCATTGGACCTTATTTTATTTATCTTTGTCAATACAATGGTCATATGTTTCCATCTCACCCTTTATGCATCCTTCCATTCTATCGATTATGTTGGCACATTTTCTTTCCTTGCATGTTTTTCCTAAATAACCAAAAACCCACAAAAACAATAATATATGGAATTCCATATAGAAAGATTCAGTTGATGAAAAAAAAAGTCAAATCTAAAGTTAATTATATGCCCCAAATTCAAAAAAATCCAATCAAAGATACCATTGCATATCTCACAAGCAAGCTATGCCTAGAATACAAGGCATTCTTTGTCTTTCCAAATACAAAGGAGTAACCTTTAGTCACCTCAATTGAGTTAGGAGTGATGTTCATTTCCTTCACTTATAACCACTGAACATTTTGAATGGAAAGTCTTTAATAGATTTTTATGCCAATAATTCAAATATTAAAAGAGGGTCAAATTCTTTCAAATATCCAACATTACTTAACCATTGATAACTACTTTGAGCTGTAAAAATTTTTCAAATACCTAACATGGATTAAACTCGAGAAGCAATGAGAATTCTATATAAAGAAAAGTAATCTTGGCATTATAATGGATTCCTTCAAAGATGAGGATGAAAAAACAAAGAAAAATGTTCAAGGAATGTCATTGGAGGAAAAAGTCATAGAAAAAAGAAATTTTTGAAGTGGAAGCTCCAATGAAATAAAATTTGAAAAAACCAAAGTTTTTAAAATGGAGCTTCACCTTAGCATGCAATCAAGGGGCAAAATCCTCAAAGAGAAGTTTTATGTGGCATAGGAACTCAAAGGAAAAATCCTTTAGAGGAAAGTTGAGCTAAATAGAAAAGAATCCTTTAAAGGGAAAGCTCAAGCCCAATAGATATCACTAAGATTACATAATCACCAAAGCAAATTTCTCATTACAAGTTCACATGAATATTTGGGCCTTGTCACCTTTCTTTCTTAAGCGGCACTTTTATCCATTAGACTCAATTACAACCTTGAGATATCCTCTCTTGCTAAGTGAATTTTGAGTATAGAATTTTGTTAAAGTAACGAAAAAAGAGATTAATAAGAGACTTGATAGGGGCATCTTAATTCTCGAGCCTAATATCTTTTATTTCATAAACCCCTTTACCAAGGCCACATTACAAGTAACAAAAGTCCTTGTTGATGTTTAACTTGTTTGAAAAAAATGGGGCAGATTTTCTTTAAAGGAATGATTAAAAGAAAAACTAGAATAATTGAAACTGGGGCAAAAGTTTTGATTCAAAGCAAATTCTTTAAATTACATCTATTGGTTCTTTCAAAAGGAGTTTAAATCTAGAAGTGAACCTTCTCTCTATCCTATCATATCCATTTTCTTGGCATTTTATTTCTTTATTGTTCAAAAGAGAATACTTCAAACCTAGAATGAGGCATCTTCTTATTCTTTTACACGGTGTCTAGCCATTGTCTATTCCACTTCTCTACTCCTAAACCATTTTACATGATTACATTCTTTATCAGCCCTTGCATCCCTCTAATGTTAGGGACCATTTTTCTTTCCCAAGCTCATGTGTTTGTATCTCTTAATGCATAACTGCATTGACATTGTTAAATAAAGTAAGTGTGGATTTGACTTATTGACCTTTCAAGCATTAATAATGAAGAGTTGACAAGAGGAGACTACTTTATCAAGTTAATAGTCCAAGGTTGATGACAAACAAATCACTTAGAGAAAAATCATTTAAAAATAAGTCAAAGCAAGAGCCTTGGGTCTTTTTAGCTTGGGATATTCCCTCAGGGGCATTAGCCAAAAGCTATCAATAAATTCTTTCATCCAAATTACAAAGGGCAAAATTTGTAGGATAACCAAAAGTTCAATTCTCTCACCAGGGCAAGTGAAAAGCTAGTGTGAGAAATTTTTCCAAATGCATATGGCCAAAAATCCTATATTTTGACAAATTTTAAGATTTTTCATGCATCATGTGCTTGTATTGAATTTGTACATAGATAAAGTATATTTTTCCTTTCAAGTCAAATAAATAAATAAATAACTAACTAAAAAGAAAGGATTACATTTTTTGTTCTCATCAACTCATTTTTCCAAAAAAAAAAAGGGTCCAAAAGTCAAAATCAGTTTAATGACATCCAAAAATAATGTTCCTTCTCTTCCCTTTTTCCTTTAAGATGATTTTGTTTACAAAGATTAAAAAAAAAAGGAAGAAAAAGGGTTAAAAGTTTAAAATCAATATAAAAACATTTTAAAATGATGTCCTCTCTCATTTTCCTTCCTTTGAAAAGATTTTGTTTGCATAAAAAATAGGGGCTTTAAAAATTGAAATCAATTTAAAGATGTTTAAAGATGATGTCCTCATCTTTTTCTCTGTTTGTAGTTAACTTTGCTTGCATAAATTGTACATATCTTGGGAATAAAAATTTCAAATTTAAAAACTTGAAAAAAGAAAAAACATAAAACCTGCATCCCATATGCATTACCTATTATCAGGTTCACATGGAGGCAAGGAAAAACATACATTTTGCATTGCAAAAAAAGAGAGAAAGAACAACTTGCTTTCATATGCTTCACATATCATACTCATGCATATCCTACATTAAACTAAGCTCACATTGGGGCACTTAGAGGAAAATTTGCATCTCATGAAACAAAGCATCACATATTTCATGCATCCTCACACTTGCATACATCACATAAACCTTAGTTTACACTGGGGCAAGCAAAAGAAAAAATTGCATTTCATGAAAGGAAGCATCATATGTTTTATGCATCCTACATTTGCATATGTTGCATAGACCTTGATTCATATGAGGACAACTACAAGCAAAGAAAAAAAATTACATTTCATAAAACAAAACATCTGTGTTTCACAAAATAATGCATAATATGTTTCTTGCATTCCACACTTGCATACATAAATCCTAGTTCGTGCTGGGGCAAGTAAAAAAAAATTACATTTCATAAAATAAAATATCTCATATGCTTCTTACATCCTACATGTGCATACATTATGTGGGCATCCAAGTTAATATTGGGGCAAAAAAAAATTCATAAAGTGTAGCATTTCACATACTTCATGCTTCCTACATTTGCATACATGGACTCTGATCGAGGCAAAATTGAGTTGTTAAACTCAAAGGTCAAGTATTCTATATAATGTCCCACATTGGGTAGGAGACCCTGGGGCTAAGGCCTTATAAGTGGGAGCGAAGCTCTCCCCACCAACGATGCGTTTTCCTAAGGGAGGAACAAAACCCCACCACGTGGGAAATGAGAGTACCACGGGGTGTCATAACAGGGACAATATCGTCGAAGGCTCTATAGGAAAACGCATCGTCAGTGGAGAGAGCTTCGCTCCCACTTATAAGACCTTAGCCCCAGGGTCTCCTACCCGATGTGAGACATTACATTCCACCCCCCTTGGGGCCAACCCGTCCTCGGATTGCACATGTGGCTAGGCCGGTTCTGATACCACTGCCCCACAGAGTCCTCGATGGTATTGTCCCCATTGCGACACCCCATGGTACTCTCATTTCCCACGTGATAGGGTTTTATCTCCTAAAAGCGCACCGTCAAGTGGGGGCCCAACCAACGATATTGTCCCAGTCGGAGGTACTCTCATTTCCTTTCTCGGGTTTTGTCTTGAGCCGATCCGCCATTCAGGGATCCGCGCTCAAGCGTGCCGTCAGGAGGAAGGGATTCTCCCCCACTTATAAAGCCTTAACCCAGGGTCTTTCTACCCGATGTGGGATATTATATTCCACCTCCCTGGGGCTAACTAGTCCTCGAGTTGCACATGTGACTAAGCCGACTCTGATACTACTGCCCCACAGAGCCCTCGACAATATTGTCCCCGTTATGACACCCCGTGGTACTCTCATTTCCCACGTGGTGGGGTTTTATTCCTCCTTTAAGAAAATGCGTCGTCGGTGGGGAGAGCTTCGCTCCCACTTATAAGGCCTTAGCCCCAGGGTCTCCTACTCAATGTGAGACATTACATTTCACTCCCCTTGGGGCCAACCTATCCTCGGGTTGCACATGCAGCTAGGCTAGCTCTGATACCACTGCCCCATAGAGCCCTCGACAGTATTGTCCTCGTTGTGACACCCTGTGGTACTCTCATTTCCCACGTGATGGGGTTTTGTCTTCTAAAAGGGCGCCGTCAAGTGGGGGCCCAACCAACGATATTGTCCCAGCCAAAGGTACTCTCATTTCCCTCCCCGAGTTTTGTCTTGAGTCGATTCGCCATTCAGGGATCCGTGCTCAAGTGCGCCGTCGAGAGGAAGGGATTCTCCCCCACTTATAAGGCCTTAGCTCAAGGTTTTCCTACCCGATGTGGGACATTACATTCTACCTCCCTTGGGGCCAACCCATCCTCGGGTTATACGTGCAGTTAGGCCGGCTCTGATACCGCTACCCCACAAAGCCTCCGACGATATTGTCCCCGTTACGACACCCCGTGGTACTCTCATTTCCCACGTGGTGGGGTTTTGTTCCTCTCTTAGGAAAACACGTCGTCGGTGGGGAGAGCTTTGCTCCCACTTATAAGGCCTTAGCCCCAGGGTCTCCTACTCGATGTGGGACATTATATTCTACATGTATCATGCATACCTTGCATAAAATTTAAGCAAATAAAAAAGAGTTTCTAAATTAAAAGAAAAAAAAAAGAAAAATTGTATAACAATTAACCTTTAAGTCCTGCACAGAATAGGCATAATAAAAGTCCTACTCAAAATAAGTATTCAAAGTCCTACCAGAATAGACACCTTTAAGTCCTACGCAGGATAGGCATCCCAAAAGTCCTGTCAGAATAGGCATCCCTTTAAGTCCTACGCAGAATAGGCATAATAAAAGTCCTACGCATAATAAGCATCCCAAAAGTCCTGCCAAAACATGCACCCAAACGTCAACGTTTCGCAAACCCTGCAAAACCACTATGAGAGATTAAGGATTTTGAATAGGACATAATTACTCCTAAATCCCAAAATCTTTTCAAAATAGGTACCTAAAGTCTTGCTAAAATAGACACTAAAGTCCTGCTAGAACAGGCATCCTAAAAGTTCTGTCAGAACAGGCACTTAAAAGTCCTATACCAGAAGAGACACCAAAAGTCCTGCACCAGAAGAGACACCAAAAGTCCTGCTAGAACAGGCATCCCAAAAGTCCTGCCAGAAGAGGCATTAATAAAAGTCCTGCACCAGAATAGGCACTTAAAAGTCCTGCCAGAACAGGGATCCCAAAAGTCTTATTAGAACAAGTACCTAAAGTCCTGCCAGAATAGGCACTAAAAAAGTCCTACACCAGAATTGGCATCAATAAAAGTCCTGCATTAGAACAAGCACCTAAAGTCCTGCCAGAACAGACACCCAAAAGTCCTGCACCAGAACAAGCATCCCAAAAGTCCTGCACCAAAACAGGCACCAAAATCCTGCCAAAACAGGTACTCAAAAGTCCTACACAAAAATAAGCACCCAAAGTCCTGGCAAAACAGGCATCCCAAAAGTCCTACCAGAACAGGCATCCAAAGTCCTGCCAGAATAGGCATCCCAAAAGTCTTGCACCTGAACAGGCATCCAAAAGTCTTGCACTAGAACAAGTACTAAAAGTCCTGCACCAAAACATGCACCAATTAAATCCCTGTACAGACCAAGTACCCAAAAACCTTGCATAAACCGAGCATACACTCAAAATCCTTGTACTTGCAAGCATTTTTTATCAAGTTCCAGCACTTTTAGGTAAGTTAACTCCCCTTGATCTATTAACTCCCCAAACAAAATATATATTTTCATCTTTACTTATTCTTAAACTAAGGATATCAAAAATTGCATTTTTGATCTCCTAGCTTAAAGAATAAGTAAAGAGGGGCAACTTGTAAACACCATATTTTGTTTGGGTCGCTTTTACCTTTTCTTTATTGTTTTATTGTCAAAGGCAATCAAATCAGCCCAGACAAAATACGTGTTCTTATCTTTATATGTTTTTTATGCAAAAAATATTAAAAATTACATTTTCAATTTCCTTATCCAAAAAACAAGTAAAGAGGGGCAACTGCGAATACCATATTTTGTCTGAACATGCTTCAAAAATAATGATAAAATTAAACTAACAAAAAAATAGAAAACAAAAAAAGAAAGAAAGAAATCAAATAGGTCCTTTTAGCCCAATAAGCTCAAAGAAAAAATCAAAGAGGAAAGAACCCAAAAACAAAATTAAAAATAAAAATAAATAACAAACAAGATAAAAGCTCATTAATCCAAAATTAGAATAAAAAGAAAAAAATCAATCAAAGAGGAAGTAACAAAAATAAAAAAAATCAAAAAGGGACTAAAAAAAGAGGAAAAAATAAAGTAAAATAATAAAAAAGAGTCAAAAAAATATATTAAAAAAAGAGAAAGGGGAAGCCCAAAACAAAACAAAAAAGAATAAGATTCTGAGGTCTAATCCAAGAGTGCCCAAACCATAAAAAAAAAAAAAGAAGAAGAAAAAATAACAAAAAAAGAAGGAGCCTAATATGAAAGGTGAAACCTATAACCATATTTTCTTCCTCTAAGCCAAACTTTAAAGCCCAAACCCAAAAAGGGAGGTCTAAAGAAAAAGCTCAACATCCTTAAAATGAAATCAAAAAAAAAGGGAGGGGGGGAAACAAAACAAAAGACAGACAAATAAAAAAAGAGAAGAAGAGAAACTACTAAAAATAATAATAATAGAAAAAGAAGTATTCCTTTTTCATTTAAATTTTTTAAAGTTTGTTGTTTTAAGTTCATTAAGCCCAACCCAAAAGGAGGAGGTCTAAAGAATAAGCCCATTAAAATGAAAATAAAACAAAACAAAACAAAAATTTTATTAAAATAATAATAAATAATAATAATAAAACAAAATTAAAACAAAGAACTAAAACAAACAAAAATAGGACAGCCTAAATTCCTTTAAACCCCATTGGCCCAATACTAAAATGAAAAAAAAAAGAAAAAGAAAAGCAAAAGCCCATTCCAAAAAGCCTACCCAGAATAAAACGAAAAGAAAAAGAGAGAAGCAAAGTAGAAGCCCAATCCGGACACCTAAACCTTACCCGTTTCCTTCAGCTGCTCCTTTCCTTCACACGCGATTCTAGCAGAGGGAGGGGGACCACTTTCTCACTCACCCATGCACTGAGCTCGTAGACCTCTACGAACACACAGGAGCACTCATTGAGGACGACTCTAAAAAGGCAAACGTCCAGGAGGGAATGGAGATGCTAGTGGGGTAGAGAGGCACAACGAATACGAGAGATAGGGGGACCACGCGGGGAATGCTTATAAAAATAGGGGAATTCACGTTTGAGAGGGGTTCTTTTTTCTTTCACAGGAGATTTGAAAGGAGGGAGAGATTTGGGGGATTTTTTATCTGGAGAGAAAGAATAGAGTGAGAGACAAATGGAGAGAGAGCAAAGCAGAAAGGTGACTTAAGGGTTTAAGGGGAGAGAAATTGAAAGAAAGGCATGGGGGCTTTCAAAAATGGAAAGAAGGGAGGTTTCCAAAACCCAGTAATGGAAGAAGAGCATATGATATTGAAAAAGAAAAGAGGAAGGAAGAACTGAGAGAAGGAGAGATGGAGAACAGGAGAGAATAAGAGGATTAGGAGAGGAGACAAATGTAACACCTTCATCTTTAGCTCTCTAGCATCATGCCTTACATGCTCATATACATATGGGAAGCATAAAAGGGAAATAAGACATGCAATTTCGTTCTCGACAGATTTGGCCTCATTTCTGGGCAGAGTTTGGAAATTCATAACTAAATACAGAAAAATTGAAAACATGTTCTCCTGGTCACTCTGGAAAGCTTAAGACGTCTACATCATGTTAAAAATATGTAGAAGTCTTAAAATCTCATTCATAAAGTGTGTGACATCCGAAAACATCTACTGGTCAGAGGGGTTTTGTTACTGTCACAGTTTACTGATATGAACTTTAAAATGGTCTAACTAATTCCAAAAAAATCCAATGCTTGCAAACATATTACTATGGAAATATGTGGATGTTAGCTAGAGAGGAAAAATACTTCCAGATCAGTTCATCAAGTCAAACTCCCGAAAACCGATGAAACAGTACCTCGGGTCTGGTAAGATGACTGATTCTGGGCTGGAACTTCGAAATTACATATCTTCCTCTCTAGACCTCTAAATGAAGTGCTTCTAGTTCCTATAAGTCACTGTGACTATCTAGTTTCTGTGTATAAAATTTCATAGCCATTGGACTACATTTGGCCCTCAGATGACACGGTTTCCAAACTGACCAAATGAACAGTGTTTTTTGAAGTCCGAATTTCTGATGCCAACTTTGACAAATCATAGAAAATGCTATAGACCTCCAAATGACTTGATCTTTAGCTTCTCAAAAATCTCTAAACAAGATCTAGCCACATGTCAATTTTCAAAGCAAGAAGAGGTCATTTGGTCAACTCTTGACATCATGTGCAAAAAGGGTCACTTTCTTGGTTACAAGGGAGCTAATGGGGTCCAATCTTAGTTCTTCTACCTTTAGGACTCTTTGAGCACATGAGAAAGCATCTATATGGGCTATCAATCATGGCTCAAGTGTCTAACAACCCAGATTGGAGAAACTCACTATCCCATACCCACTTATACACTCATATGGCCTATACTAACATCATGCTTTTCATAATCAAACTTGCTTCTTCATTCAAAATCATTCTAATTCTCATACATACATCATGAATACATTATTTAACAACATTCATAGGTACTACATCATGTGCATCATATCATTAGATTACATCTCTTGACTAGCTACACGATAATTACAAAAGGCTCTTTACACTTTCTTCACTGAAATCCCCTAGCTTCAAGCTTGGTGGCTCCCATCTCTTACCTCACTTGGTCCACCTAGCATGTTTGGATGGTGGAGAGGGGGAGTGAGATTCAAAGAATCTCAATAGCTCATCTCTCATTCAATCATACACACATAGCATGCAAACAAGTCTTACAATGTATGCATGAACATATTAGCATGTGAAGTCATAAGAAAACCTTTGCAACATTTGAGTTGGCTATGCATAAGAAAACATTTTCAACATGTGAATAGGCCATACATAACATATAAGAGCTTACTAGGTAAATGGATTAGCCTCACCCACTCACTTGTGGATTTTGGACTTGCCTCACCCATTCTTAAGAGGTCCTTAGACTCAACCCTTATTCTTTGGGAGTCAACCTCACTTTTGGGAGACTCTTTACATTGTCTCAACCAATTTGAGGGTTTTTGGCTCATCCTCACCATGGCTAAAGGGTTGTTGGCTTTTCCACACTCAAGCAAACCCAAGAAATCACATAAAACATCATCATACTAGCATACTTCTCATAGCTCAAAACATACACACACACAAGCAAGACAAGTAAACATACATCTTATGCATGAGAGAAGGTGGAGAGAGCTACCTTATTGGCTATTCATAACTTTCCTCTTCAATTTGTCTCCTCCCTTGTGGGTTTCACAACCACCTCTAGATGGGAGAGCTTCTCTTGAGCCTAACCACACAAGAAGCATGGAATCATTCTCTTAGTACTTATCTCATAAGCTAGGGATCTCTTTCTAGCAACCCTACTAAGCATATCAAGCTAGGGGTTTCTTTCTCTAACTAGAAATTCACCAATTCTCCTTCCTCTCTCTAGTTCTCAAGAAAGGAAGCAAGGAGGGAGTAAGCATATGTGAGTCTTGGTCTTCTTCAAGAGGAGTTTTCTACTTTCCCTCCTCTGAACCAAGCTCAAAACATGGCTACTTTAACTACCAAAATCGTATGAAAAGAGAGCAAGGGGAGAAGAACAACTTTCTAGGAGAAAAGCCATGAAATTCTTACCTTTTCTTGTTCTTCCTTCATCCTCTAGGCTTCTCTCTCTCTCCTTCGCCCTTTTCTCTGTCTTAGAGGGAGCTTGGGTCGGTTGGAAGAAGAAAGGAGGGATTGAGACGCTTTAATAAGTCAAATCCTCTTTTTTCTCGCTTTTTCATATTAACCCTCGCTAATGTCCCAGACCCCTGCCTTCGCTATGGCGTTCGCTACGGCGAGCAGCTCCCTGGATTTTGTATAGGATGCCCACACTCGCTATAGCTAGAAGCATTTTTGCTATAGCGAGAAGGCACTCTCACTATAGCTAGACCATTTCTCGCTATAGCGAACAGGTACATTCGCTATAGCCGGGTTGTAGCTAGCAGACTTAGAAATTTTCAGCTTTTCAAAAATTTTCAGCTTTTCTTTTCTTTTTCTTTTTCCTTCCTTTCTTTCTTCTCTCTTTTTCCTGGTTGTTACATTCCACCCTCCTTATAAAAATTTCGTCCTCGAAATTTCCTAACATATCTCATGGGAGCAATTACACCCAAGAAGGTGGAAATCATTTCTCTTACTCTTTTATCTTCTGGCTCATTGTTCCTTTCTTTTCCCTTTTTCCTGACTCTATATGCTTTTCTCCTTAGTTTTCTCCCAGCAGGAAAATTCTTTCATTACTAACTTTTAATGAGGGCTCTATTATTATAGAGTATCTGCTAGTCCCTCTTCTAAGGGAAAGAAAGTTCTGACTCTAGAGGCCTATCCTGGGAGAGCTTACTCATTATAGTGGGTTAGTTTTAACCCGTCGTAGGAGTTGTCATTCTTTTCAGTGGACTTGTTTACCTATCTTGGGAGGTATTCTTTTTATATCACGTCTCCCGTATCCTCTCTTTAAGTGGCTTCTCATAACATCTCATCATATCATTTCTAATCGTAGCCATAAGAGATTTTTATCTGTCTACTATTTTGAAGTGTATTGTCCACTGTTCATCTCTACGTTCTTTCTTACTAGTTCATCCCATGATTACAATTCACATTTCTTTCTGTTACAGGCCTCGTATCGCTCCTGCTTACTGGGATTATGGCTCCTTTGAGGAGTTTCTGCTTTTAATGATCCCAGTGCCTTTGTCTATTCTTATATCTATCTCTGTAGGCTGGGACTTTTCTCACTTTCTTTGCTCATTTATATAGGCTCTTATTTCAACACTAACAGCCTAACATGTATCTCATATTGGCACCGAAGAGCTACTACCACTGACTACTGCTGAGTTCCGCTGGGATGCTAGCTATTCTCACAGTTTTACTCACTTGGAGATATACTGTACCACTTACCTTATATAAAATTGCATCTGACCCTTTCCTGAATACATAAGCTAACATATGGGGATCTTTCTATCCCTCGGTCGGGGCTACTATATGCTAGGTAGTGGTTCATCTGGCTCTAACTTTAGAAAGCTAATTTCTTGCTTTTCTCATCCCATACACTATGCTCATCACTAAGAGAGCTAGTCAGTGATCTCATTGTCTGAGTAAAGCCTTCATGTCTCTGTGGCAACGGTCTACCAGACTTAGGAGGTCTGTAGCCTCTGAGACAACGTTAGCTGAAACTATACTGGTCTCTGAGACTAACTGCTCTGCTTTGTAAAACTATCTCAGGCTGTCATCTCTACCAGAAATCTATCATGCTGTAGCTAGGGCTTTCTCTATAACTCTATAGGATCTACTGTGACCCCTAGGTCTTCTATGACCTCTCAGAGCCCTGCTAGGGTCTATTGCAACTCGTTATGACATACTAGGATCTACTACGATCCATCCCTGGGAGACATCAAAGCCTAAGATCACTGTGTCTGATAGTGAAATACATACTCACCAAGTCCAGTTACCATTGCTCATAATAGCTGAGGCTAAACTCAGGAATACGTCATGCTCTTCGTGTGAAGTGGGTTCTGTGTCATCTGATTCTCTAGGATCCCATCATACTGATACTAGAGAGCATTTTAAATTTTCAATCAGTGCTTCTCATAGGATCCGCCTATTCCCACTTCAGCCCCTTTTTGCTTGGGCTTTCCTTTCTTACTCTATTGACTTGCTCACTTACATATACTTGTTCTAGCCCTCCTCTCATATCCCGCAGTTTCTAACTATGCCTACATTCTGCTTTTAAGTCACTTGGCACTAGGGCATTTCACACATTGAGTGTGGTTAACTATTCCCTCTTTTTTCTCGCTTTTCCGGATTAACCCTCGCTATAGCGAGCCATAACCCTCGCTACGGCGAGCTCGTATCTGTCCCAGACCCCTGCCTTCGCTATGGTATTTGCTACGGCAAGCAGCTCCCTGGATTTTGTATGGGATGCCCGCACTTGCTATAGCTAGAAGCATTTTCGCTATAGCGAAAAGGCACTATCGCTATAGCTAGACCATTTCTCGCTATAGCGAACAGGTACATTCGCTATAACTGGGCTGTAGCTAGCAGACTTAGAAAATTTTCAGCTTTTCTTTTCTTTTTCTTTTTCCTTCCTTTCTTTCTTCTCTCTTTTTCCTGGTTGTTACAGAGAAATTGGGGGATTTTCGAGTGGGAGACTGGATGTAGAACAAAAGAAGGGGATTAGCTTCGAGAGGACGGAGGTGAGATTCTGGCTTTCAAGAAAAGAGAGATTGAGAGAAAAGGGTTTTTTGGGAGAAGAGAGAAGCAAGAGATCTAGAAAAATGGTAGGGAGGTTTTTCTGCTTGGTGATTCTCGAGTTACAGAGGAATAGTTCTAGAAAGAACGAAAGAGGCAAAGACGCAGGAATAGAGGTATTGATTTCTCTCCATAGTTTAAATACTGATTTCGCGTATGAATGAATATGCCTCTAATGGGAATATAATTTCTGTAACTTTTGCTTATCAAGTTCGGATTCTTATTTCCTTTTCTTACATAGTTTTTGCTATGACCCTCATCATAAGTTGAATAAGTTTTTTTTTAATTACATTAATGTTGCTGAGTTCATGGATTCTTTTTTTATTCTGATGGTCCCTGAGTTCTATCAATTTTTACTGGTGTAAGAATATCATTTATGATTAATTTGTTTTGTTCCTACATTGTCTTTCTGTATATGTATACTTTGATTATGGCCTATGCTAGTTTAGGTTTTAATTCTATTTGTATGGCCTGGATTGAAAATTAACATGTTGAATATGTCTACCTAAAGGAGATTCATTTCGCCATGTTGTTCTAATGAAGTCTTATCCTTTTCATTTGTAAATTCATTTCAATTTTATTTGCTTGTTACCCAAATGGTGATTTTAAGTCTGCCACAGTATACTTTGTTGCAGGATTGAATATGAGAATAGTCAAAATGGACATGATTCATTAGTTTGTTCATATTCCATTATTTATATTTATGTTCTGATGTTCATTGCTATAATACTCTGGTTCTTGAAAACGGGATTGGGACTTTGTTTAGTCTAGCATTGTGATTTTTGAATGGGTTAACATTTTTGATTATGCTGCTTTATTGCTAATATGAAAAATGAGTTAAGATCAAGCCATTTTTCTCTCATTCGTGGGCTACTACTTTAATATATAGTTCGGGTTAGAATTTTGCCTACTGTGACATTTTGATTCTTGCGTGGTAATTTTCATTTTTAAGTAAGTTACTCCTGATGAAGCTTTATCTGCAGTGTTGCTACTATTTTCCTGGTCATTAATTCATCCTAGTTTGAAATTCCTTTTTTAACTTTGAGCATAAAATCTGAAAGAATCCTGCTGCTTCCCTTATTGATGTTACTAGCATGTTTTAACTTAGATTTTGAGTTAAACTTTGAGCTGAATCCTTTCAAATATGCCTGCTGCCTTGGTGATGTTAGTATGATTACAGCCTGGTTTCTAGCCTGTAATTTGGAATCGAATGCCATCAATTGCTTTTGGTTGTCCCAAACATGTCTAAACATGGTTTCAACATGATTTTTTTTTTTACTTGAAATGGGTTCTGAAGTCATCTAAATCACTTAGGACCTTCCTATTTGATTCACACCCAAAGTACCGTTGACATTATGGGTTTCCCTATGTGACTTACTTGATTCGATTGGCCATTAGAATTTGTAGCGTGCTTGGTTATTTTGCTCTTTGTTATCCTTTGGCTTCAAAGATGCATAAGTTTATCTCTATGATGATTTGAAATTTAAGTAAACAGTGACCATCAAGAAAAGTATTACATCTCTTTGTGTTTTCATCTTTGGTGACATGTGACTTTGTTGGAGACCTACGAGATGCTTCAAGGGAAGAGGTCGTTAGGAAAAGTCGCCATTTGACCCAGGCTGAACCACATGTTATATGTTGCGTGAAGAGGACATCAGTGAGCAAATATGAATTGGTTTTG
This sequence comes from Erythrophleum ivorense, assembly GCA_026724425.1. Classification (NCBI taxonomy): domain Eukaryota; kingdom Viridiplantae; phylum Streptophyta; class Magnoliopsida; order Fabales; family Fabaceae; genus Erythrophleum; species Erythrophleum ivorense. The sequence continues at coordinate 95,490 of JAIUCV010000219.1, forward strand.
TTTTCTTGCCTCTAAATTTCTTTCACAGTCTCTTTGTAACTGTCATTCAGATGATATGTTTGATTAGTACTTGAGCACATAAGCACCCACTCTCACTAATGGTTATTTGCTTGTAAGTATTTTTATTTTCATTTTTATTCTTATTTTTATTTTCATTTTTCATTTATTCATTTTTATTTTTAAAATAGCCGTGTGGGACCTTGTATCTCTTCAGGCACATAGGAGCGAACCTAGGGATCATATAGGGCAATAAAACCTCCTTGGTACCTATTAGATCTTGAATTTACATTTTAATATATTTTGGGTTTTAATGGCCTCATCAGATGGCTCTTTAAAGAAAATTTTCAACTAAAAAAAAAGAGCAAGAAAAACAAAAGAGGATTAAAAATTTTTTTACAAAAAATTAAGTTAGGTCTTAAAAATTTATCTTTTCCTTACTAAAGGTTCTTTTGTGAAAATTGAAAAATTGTGATAAAAAAATTAATTAATTAAAACAAATGAAATTAATTGTTCCTTCTGAAGCGTATTTTAAAAAAAAGGGTAAAATGAAAAAAAAAAGAGTTTTATAAATAAAAACAAAAAATAAAAGAAAATGAAATCAATAATAGCAATAAAAAAATAACAAAAGAGAAATTACAAAAAAATATAAAAATAAAAAGAAAAGACAAAATCAAACAAATACCAAAGAAGAAAACGCAAAAAGTAAGTGAGAAATCAACATTTTTTTATAACTTATGAAGTTTTCTTTTAATAAAAATATATTTTATAGAAATGAAAATTTATTTAAATTGACAAAAAAATAGATGCAAAATACATATTAAAAAATATAAAATAAAAAATTTAAAATTTAAAATTTAAAATTTAAAATAAAGAAAAATCAAAACAAAAAAAATATAAAAATGAAAAATCAATCATAAGAAATAAAAAATCAAAATCTAATGAAATTAAATCCAAAAAATTTCATTAAAAAAGGAGAAAGGAAAAATTCAAATGAAACAAAAATTAAAAAATAATAATCAAAAATTAAAAATATTAAAAATCAAAAACAAAAAAATAATAAATAAATAAGAATGAAAAATTGTAAAAATCACTTTTAAAAAAAAGGGAAGAAAGGAATAGGAAAAGAGAGAAAGTAAAAAGTGAAGTCAATTTAATTTTGCAAATTAAATATACAAAACAATTTTAATGTTGTTTCATTTTTGAAAGTCTAAAATAGTTTTTATTTTCTTTCTCTCCTCTAAAAAAAAGAAAACAAACAAAAAACCAAAAAATAATAAAAAAAAAGAAAAAGAAAAAAAACAAACAAAACAAAAACAAAAAAGAAAAAACAATAACAATAACAATAACAAAGACAAAAACTAAGAAAAAAAGTAAAAACAAACACAAACAAAAACTAAGATAAAAACAAAAAAAAATGCAAAAACATATACAAAAACAAAAAAGAAAATAAAATAAAAACAACAACAAACAAAACAAAAGTAAAAGCAAAAGTAAAAAATAAAAAAAACAAAACAAAACAAATAAAAAAAATAACACAACAAAAAAAACAAAAAACAAACGAAAATAAAACACCAATAAGAACACAGTTTTCAAGTTCGAATTCCGTGGACTTTGATTCTTATTTCAAAGTACGTAGGCCCTAGGCTCTCGTCCTAGGTCAAGTCCACCTTTGTAAATAAATATTTTTTTTTAATTTAATTTCCTTAATTTTTTTTCTTTCATTTTGCTTTTAATTTTATTTCTTTAACTTCTTTTTCTTCTTTTTACCCTTAATTTAATTTCCTTAATCTTTTTCTTTCTTATTTTGCATGTAATTTGTTAGGGAGAATTAAAAATAGAATAGAGGTCATATTAATTTTGCACAACTAACTTAGAATAACCGTTCTTAGTAATGAGTGTAATAGGGTGCTTAACACTTTGCCCATTCATAATCGACTTCCGAATCCAAATCTGGTTCGTAGACCATTTTTTAAACTAAAAAAGTTTTTTTTAAATTTTTCCTTTTCAAAAATTAAAATTTTGGTGGCAACTCTTACTATTTTACTATTTGATTTTGGTTTTCGGTTTTCTTCAAAAATTGAAATCGAAAAAAATTGAAATTTCTTTTCTTTTCTTTAAAGAGCCATGTGGTCGCATTTTCGGGTATGACACCACTTTGTATAGTTTTGTATGGGCTTTGATGTAAAGAGATGTTAATATTCACATGTACATGTTATTTTTGAGATGTAAACGCTGGAGCAAATATAAAAGTATATGAATATATTGTATATATCAAGATTAGAGCAAAAGCAATGAGGATGTATGATTTTTCCACTTGGTAGCTCACTCTTAGTTATGTATTATGGCATGTAACATAGTGAGTTTGAAATGCATGATGGTTTGGACCACTTGGACAATTCATATGTGATGTATTAGTACTTTTAAACTTGCCTAAAATGTGTCAAATACTAAAAGGAGCTATTTGGACCAAAGAATTGCACTATGAGAAGCAAAAATGACCATATTAGTGGGTTGTATCAGTTTTTGTCCAAAGATGCTCTTCTTGATATGAAATTTGGCATGCATCTAGAGCTTGGAAAGAACTTTTTGGGAAGCTAAGGAGGTCTATAGAATTTTTGGTGAATTTTTGAAATTAAAAAATTTTCTGGTTTTTGGTCAGTGTATTAAACAATTAGTCCGAAAATGAATCTATATCATTCATGGGGTAAACAATATCCAATTGCCATGAAATTTTACAAGTAGAAACTAAAGTGTCCCAGTTACTTGTATCAATTAGAAGCACCTCATTTGGATGTCTAGAGAGGGAAATATGCAATTTTGAAGTTGCTGTTATGTTCTAGGTGCACCTCCAGACCCATGTTGCCATTTGATTAATTTTTTGGGTCTGAATGCTTTTCGCTTGGTCTAGAACTATTTTTTCCCTCTAGCTAACATCTGTAGCTTTCCAAATTGGTATAGTTTGCCAGATTGGATTTTTGTGGAATTAATTATGAATTTTCAAAAATTATTTCAATAAGTTGTATCAGATTTATGAGCAACTCGACCTCCCTGCCTTTTTTATTGTCAAACGTGGTCTAGATGAGATTTTTTGGTTGGTAATTATTTTTAGTGTATATTTGACATCCAAAGCTTTCCAAAATATTATATTTTGCTTGATTCCCATTGTTCTAAAATTAATTATGATTTTTCAAAGTTTGAACCAAAAATATGACTTTTGGACCCGTGAGAGAAATTATATTTTTCTGGTTTTTGGCTTCATATCCATGGTTGATGGATTATTTTATGATATGTATGAGTTGTATGAATGGAATTTGAGTAGAGAATATGATTAATAAGTTCATGGGACCCACAAGCCAAAGTATGAGCGTCTAAACCCCTAGTGTAATGTAATAAGTTACTACGGTTTTACTCTTTTTTTTTTTTTAATTTCATAGAATCAAACTTAAGTGGAGATTAGTTGAGGTTAACACATTATGGTGTTACATTTTTTAGTAAATTGCTCAAAATATGTGGATTTTTCTATCTTATATTCTGCTTTCAGTTTTGTATCTCAAATTGTATTTTCACTTGGAATCTTTACAAATCAAGCAAGGAAAACATAGAGATATATTGTGTATCATCACATAAATTGCATGATCCATGAATGACAGAAGTTTAGTGTGAAAAAAGTAAAAAGTGAGATAAGCTAAAAGTGAAAATTTGGTAAACATGTATATGTGTGTGTGTAAAAAATCATTAACCTTAATTATCAAACAACGGTTATTAAAATCAGATTAATTTCTAAAAAAATACACAATTTGTGAAATTGTAATTTTATACAATATTTTTAAAACTGAATCGGTCATTAAATTAATAAAAATACTTATTTACGATTACTTATATGATTATAATTAAATTGCAGTTGAACCTGTAACTATTAAATATATATATATACATATTAATTTTAGGTATTAAAATATATATATAATAAATTATAACAAGTAAATACTATTAAAATTTACATATTTTATTACTGATTATACATAAAAATAAGGTTAAACATGATATTTTATAGGATATTCACCCATCAACATCTTTATTTTAGCAGTTTAACAAATTAATGTATAACTTGAAAGTATTACAGGAGATTTATCATTAAAGTTTAAATTAAAAATTTTCTTTTAAATAAAATAATTCAACAATATAAAAAGAGTCTAGTGTGTCTAGAATCTACATCCTCATGAACCCTATTCATGCATTGATGATAGCTAATTAACATCTTTAATCAACATGGAACATAGGGAGAGACCATGCAGATATAGTATATTTTCAAATTTGTTGTAATTATGAGATTTGAAAACTTATGCTGAAAGTTACATTGAGCTAACATCAAATTGAATTAGTCAAACCATCACTCTAATATCATTTGAGGGAGTGTCTGTGGAAGATGATAAAGCAACAATACAAGGTGCAAACATCCAAATTTCATATTGGATACTTAAGAGAAGAGGAGCTTCTCTCATTGTGTAAATAGAGAGTCAACCCAATGTTGTTTCTTATTTTCTTGGATTGGGCCAATGGATGACTAAGGCCTATGGTCTTATTATCTAAAATAGGGTGGCTTGTTGACTTGTTCAGATTTATCGATTGTTGAATAGTTTTATTGGTTTTTTACCATATTTTTTAATCGATTATATGGGTTAAATGAATTGGATTAATGGTTGTTTCACTAGTTTTCTAGTTAAACTATCTAATCTAGTCTGTTTTTTTTTAATAATGATTATATATATATATATATGTAATATAAATAAACACATTAAATAGTTAGGATTGTTAATATGAGTAGTCTTGGCTCAACTCTAACTTGCTTATGCCTTAAATTTTCACTTCAAGTTGGAAAAATCTTATTTAAATATGAGTTGAAATTTTTTAATCTAATCTAATCCTATGAGTTTAGCCATAATAAGGATATCCAAATAGCAAGCTCTAAGGATTCGTCCTGCGGTTAGCTATGATATTTTGTATATTTATAAGTTGTAAAACAAATTAAAAAAATATACAATTCAACCATTAATAAATCATTGATATTTTAGTATTTTAAATAATACCATAAAACACAAGCAAATATCCACTTGTCTTCAAAGTCAATATATCAAATATTAAAACAAAATAATTCAAATATTGTGTAGTTCAGACTCCCAACATTTTAAACAATCTAAAATTGAAGCCTTTTAAATTCCTACAGAGAAACTATTGAAATAAATCATATAAACATTCAAACATAGAAGGCAAAAAATTGTAAGATAACAAAATGTTAACAAAATATGAAATTTAAGGGAGCTTAGGTAAATGAATAAACCATAAAAGAAGAGAAATGATTGTCATTATTTGAAGTTTATTAATTTAAGATTAAAGTTGACTTTTAATAAGTTAGGCCCAACTCAAGTTGGTTCTAAAGTTAAATAAGGCTAGATCCAACAAGTCAAAATTAGACATGGGCTAAATTTTTTAAAACTCAACTTTAATTTTTAACATTTGACAGGTCGACGCATAAGGCTTTATCATTGAAGACTAATTATATGTACACTTAATATTAAAAATTAGTTAATTTCGTACTTAAATAAACAATTACTCGCGAAATCATTGCCATTCCTGATAACAAGCATGTGGCCCACACACAAAATACCACAAATGCATGCTACATGACTATAATTCCCCATTTCAAAACTATTTCATATATCATGTTAACAGGATTTTGGTTACTCTCATTTATAAAAAAGAAAAAAAAATTCCTGACCTTCCCCCAATTGTGAGAATTATAAGATAGGTTCACTGCACAAAAAGTTAAGAGTAAAATATATACATATATATACATATGTATAATTTTGATTAAATTATATTTAATATCTCATTTATTTTTAAAATTACATTAGACTATTTTAAATTTTATTTTTATTAATTAAGTTAATTTTAAATTTTTTTCAAAAATAAAATTATATTTTTATATTGTACAAAAAGTTAATTTATTTAACAAAAATAAATTAGAGAAGAGATTTCTATAATATAAATATATATGTATGTATGTATGTATGTATAACTAAGTATAATTAAAAAAAACATATAATTTAATCAAACTTTTTAAACAATTAGCATAGTTTCCTCATAACTTAAATTTTTCAATGACGATTACTTAGGGCCTATTTGATATCCGTGCATGGAGGTAGAAAAGGGAAAATAGGAAGGAAAGTTTGAGAAAATTATAATTTTACCCTTATAATTATTATTCAATCATTAAAAGTAAAAGTATAATAGGTATGTCTTATCTACAAAATCACTTTTTTATATTTTATTTTCATTTCTATCCTAATTTTCTATATACCAAATAGGCCCTTAGTTTGTGGTTTTGGGTACCTAACAATTCTGTAGATGCAAATATCTTTTTGGAAGAATTAATTAAGAGGATTAGAAAATCAACCTACTCACATACAAAAATTTAAACACCCAAACTCAATTTTCATAACCAAAATTTTAACTAGAAGAATAAAGTGATCCCTACTTATAATAATTAATGAAAGTTATTTGGAAATGTAATAGCCCACATTCAGTGACTATTAATAATAATCCTCTAGATGTGAGGACCCCTTGCCAAGGCAATGTCAATATTGTATGTGGGTAGCGGTGTTTATCGAGCTCAGAAGCCCGATGAGTCTAACCCAACATGGCCAAATTGGGTTCAGTTAGGTCAGGTATAAAAATATTAAAAAAAATTAGGATTAGGTGATACAAAACCAATTGGGCTAGCCCTAAGGGCTATAATAGCTTAGCCTAGCCTCAAAATTTTAAAAAATATCTTTTATAAAGATTTATATCAAAATTTTAATTTTTTTAAAAATAGAATATAATTTTATAAAGACTTATATAAAAATATTTTTTAGAGATTATTTTATAAATTTTTATAATAAACCTAGACTAGCCTTAAGAGATATATTGGCCCAATCAAATCTAAAAAAATAAAAGAAATTAAAAAATATATAAAGATTTATATCAAAATTTTAATTTTTTTAAAGATAAAATATAATTTTATAAAAACTTATATAATTTTTTTTTGAATCATTTTATAATTTTAATAATAAATTTAAAAAAATACCATGCCACTCTGTATTAGCCTTGGACCTTGGCAACAAACTTTAAATTTAAAACTTATTTAAAATTAGACCAAGCATCAGGCCCGACTTGGCACAGGAGCACTTCTATCCGCGAGGACCTAGATGGCCAATGCTAGAAAGGTGCTGCAAATTTTTTTATTCTTTTGTTTACTATTTTCTTCTTTGTATTAGTGCAAGACGATGTTTATTACATCAATTAATTCATCGATCTGTTGACACTTTCCTGGTATTGATGTATTGCTAAGTGTTGAACAATATATTATCGGAATCAAAATTTGTATAATGTTATAATGTATTAATATTATAAATTTATGATAAAATTTATTATCATTTAAAAATGATATTACTAATTAAATAAAACATTAATATATTTTAGATATTTAAGTTTTCCGTATTTGAACATACAACTCATTTTGTAGCACTTGGGTTTTTCGTTTGTTTACTTTTTTTAACCTAAATTGTGCTCGCCAATTCCCTATTTCCACTTGCTTGGGGGTTGTTGGTCTAAATTGGAGAATCTATGATAATACAAATTAAACATTCATATATTATGTTTCATTGTAAAACCCGGCTTAGATGGCGTTTGTGACAATGTGGCTATTAAAGCTAATATATTAATGAATTAAGGTTAGACGTAGAAGAAAGCTAATGAATTGGAAGTGAGGTACACATGCAAAGGCACACACTTGAGATAATAAGATGCCGAGGAGGGGCGGAATGGGTGCTTTGTTTTTTTGTTTTTTAAAGAACGTGGATGCCAAGGAGGTGGCTGAAATGAGTGTTTCTTTATGGCCTCGTTAATGGAATGGGAATTGAAAGTGGATTGGGAATGGAAAGGAATCTTGTAACCTATAATCATGTTTGGTGTGATATAATAAAGAATAGGAATGATTTTATTTTGTTATGTTTGGTTGGATAGAATTAAAATTGACATGGAATGAGGGAGTGGTTAAAAGTCTAAAATACCCCAAGAAATTTTTTTAAAAAAATACACTTTATAAATTTTTATATTTTAAGTATTTAAAAATTATAAATTAAAAAAAAGGAAAACTTCTAATAATTTCTTCTCTAGCCAATAGCTCTAAACGCACGATCTTCATTATTGCACAACCATAAAGCCATTGTCATCTGCTCTTTAATGATTGGCAAAGATCAGTGTTCGCACTATCTAACATGTTTGTGTTCCTGCAAGCATAGTAATCAAAGAGTAAACCTCTTCGTTGTGGTGAATAGTTGAGGTGTTTGTTCAATGATCCATGAAACACGATCTTGTGCAAGGGTTCCAAGGGTCAGGTTTGCATCAATGAGGATTACAAAACAAATGAGTTGCTTTCAACATTATCTTGGATATGTTCTGAGGAGGACAGTGGTTGAAGGAGGATGTAGAGATGGTGGACATTGGCCTAAAGAGGAAGTGGAGATGGCGGACAATGGCGGCAGCAATTTCTAAAATGGTGGCCAACGCTTTTCCTTCAAGGTGTGAGGAAGATGAGCTCGCACTAACAGCTGGAGAGTAAAGGGCAAGATTGTCTCAAATGATCCCTTCCCACGAAGGAACAGCCTCTCCTTCGATCAATTGGAGGATAATGTATTCTGTCGTTTAAGGGGTAGAGCATTGCTAAGGATGGAAGTATCCGACATACCAAACATACTTTTTTAGCAATCCCTTTCTCTCTCCTATTCCATAATTGCTCTTTCCTGTCTACCAAACAAAGCCTATGTTCCTTTTAAGTCTTGATATGGTCAAAAGTATAAAAAAAATTTTTAATTTTATTTAGGGTTAAATCTTCTCCTTAAAGTTTTTTTTTTGAAGAATTTTTATATTAATTTAACATATTTAAGATTTTACTTTTAAATTGTTATTAAAACATAAACTTAAATTATTAAAAAATACTGTCTCTTTTTACTTGATTAACTACCTGTGCTTTAGGTTGGGAGGAATGAATATGATTAATGTTTGCAGTGTTTGACTCCAATGAATTGGTTGAACACATCCACAAGTTTTTTTTGTTTTCATATGTAAATGTTATATTTTGTTGGCTAAGATGCACAAACTTCTTTCATGTGTAATTAGCCCTCATCTCTTTTAAGAGTTTACAATTGACCCCCAACATTACAAAGAAGAAAAATTTTTATGATTTTAAAAGTTGTCATTAAAAATAGACTTTTATTGATAACTATTATGAGATGTCACAAAAAGTCATCAACAAAAACGTATTCATATTATTCCTTAAACTTTTAGTAACAACTCATAAGAAGTCCCTACATGAAAATATTTGTGGCAACTTTTTAGTCACTACAAAAATTTTTAATGGTAATTTTTTTTTCAGACTGCCACTAAAAACTTTTTTTGTGTGTGTATATTTGCCTGAGACTCTTTTGAGTTCCCACTACACTACTAAAAAATTGGATATTTGCAGCTGTCATTTACTAACTATTTTTAAAAACCATTGATAAATGCGCAATCATCAACAGGTTCTCTGGCTGTTAATAAGTCATTGAGAAATAAAACAATTATCAGTGGCTTTTTTCTTGGGTCAATTTCCTGTGGTTTTCTAACCATTGTTGAATGAATAACAATTTGTGATGCTTATATAACACATTTGAGCAATTAACAACGGTCAGAAATTGCAAATAGAATTAGGGTATTCCCTCCTCCCCAATTTCACTGTTACGTCCTCTTTCCCAACTTCACTCTCAATTTCTCATTCTTGTTCAAAAGGAAATTTACAGGAGGGAAATAACAAGAAGAGATGTAATCACACTTCCACAACATGGAGGGATGAAGTTGCAAAGGACAATCCTTGAACAGCTACCCACTCTTAGTCCTTTTGTGAGGAAAACAAACAACTAATTATTGTGGCTTTTGGTTTTTTGAAAATTTTATTTCACATAATCCTCTCATTTTCTCTCAGTTTCTCACTTTCCATTCTCTCCGTTCTCCATCTCTGATTGCACCCTCAGTCCTTTCACTTTCCCTCTTCGCATGATTAAAAGGGACGATTAACTTCCACCTCATTTCTCTCTGAATTTTGAGTGGAGGAGAAGCAAGCTCAACGGTTGGTGGAGGAGAAAGACAAAGGTGAGGCATCTCTTTTCCTTTTCCATCCATCTTTGCATCAGTTTATGGTTCTAGCAGGAGCTCTATTTGCTCCTATGATATATATTGATCATCCAATCGCTCAACTTCACGATAGCAAGTTAGTTATTCGAAAAATTCGGTCTAGATTAGATTTTGTTTAGTTGTTTTATTTTCTGCATTTTGGTTTCTCCTTTATCACTTTCCATTTTGATTCTAGGTTAGGATTTCAGTTTACAGTTCTATGAATATAAATCGTAGTCGTTTATCACCATCTTTAAACTGGCCAACAACTGTGGCTTCATATCCTATGAAAAGCTGGATCAAGCAGCCAATTGGCTTGGCATCAACATGGCCTCTGCCTTCTTTACTTCCTTGGAATGATGCTCTTGTATCAACCTCAGCACCATCGATAATGACAAAGATGATGAGGCTTTTTGGATGCCCTCTCATGCTTGCCAAGCCCATTTCTCATCACATCACCTCAAATATTGACTCTCAACCCACTAATTTGGCCCAATTTCATGCGTGATGATGGTTTTGATCTGTCGTAACTTTGTTAGCTTTTTTATTTTGCACTTCCCTAATTTAATAATTTTCTTATGTATGTATGGTGCCTGATTTTGCTTTTGGGTTTTCACTTTTTTTTTTTCTTTTTGGTTTGTGAAGGGGGTAGGTTACTATTATTAATGCCATGGAAAGTGAATTATTTTGTTTCGAAAAATTAGCGGGAGTTTATCTACCCAATTTTAGCAACTCTATCTTTTTCACTACCTATTTATGGCTCATAATATCAACGTGCTTTGAACAATAATTTCATACCAAACTCCCTTTTATTCCTTACAGAGGAACTGATTCAAATTTTAGAGCCTTTTAAATATATTTAGTGGGGCAAGTAATCTGGGTAAGTTATCATGGGTGGAAGTTTTAGATCTCATTTATTGTGTTTGCTTGCTGTTCCTACATTAAAAATTTGTGGTGATTGATTTGTTCCTGCATTACTGAAGAATGCAATTGTCCATGAACAGTGAATGAAACTGTACTTGTATTTATGAGTTGGAAGGAATTTGGATAAATATCTAATTCGGGATATGTAGCCGATCTTGGACCAAATTATGATGATAAAGGCAGAATGAGTAGTATGTACGTATTTTAACTTTCTTTTTCCATTATATGGCTTAAGGTGTTGAAAAAAAGAAAAAGGAAACAAAGTAATGGAGGGTACATGAAATTTTTCTATTAGATCAAATGAAATACAAAGCAAATTATTTTTACACACCTGAAGCCACTACTATCACAAAATTTAGAGCTCCCCAATGGCAATTTATTTTAAGATTTTGATAAATAAAAATATCCTTATGAATACAAATAAATACTAAAATGGCTCCTTGAGGTAGATGTTAAGCTCCATAATTATTCTAAAATTATGTAGGCCTTGTTTTCTATCTTAATATGATTTATTTCATATTAATAATCATTGTCTTTAATTTTCATATTTTAGTTATTATCCATTAGGAACTTAATTGTAAGATTTAAATTTTTTTCAGGTTATTACAATTACAATAATTGACAATTTTAGAAAAAAAAAATTTCAACATCTTGTGCATCATACAGAATTAAAATCTATTTAGTCTTAAATTCATCAAAAGATATTGATCATCTATATGTAATTATAAAATCTTAGCAGATATACTTAATTGGTTGATTACTTTGTTGATGAATTGATAAATGTAGTACACGGTGGTATCTAAATGGGTATTTATGATCTCAGTTGGATTCAAGCCGCATAGGAGAAGTCCAGAAACTCACATTCTTATTATTTATATTTCTCAAAATTAAATAAACAATAAATGAATTCAATAACTTAGCAAATCAATTTCTTACTGGTTTGAACATGGAAATTCTAAACATGAATCAAATTAGTATAAAAAAAATGATGTTTTTTTTTTTATTTTTTTGCCCCCTTTTGCATATCAGTGGCATTGCAAGCATATGCACTGTGAGAGTGGGAAACGAAGCTTATTGCCTTTAGAGTTTTTTATTGTAAAGTTCTTGCAAAGTTTGAAGACAAAAAAATAAGAAAAAATAAGAAAAAAAAGCCTCATTTCATTCTTTGTATCAATTTTTTTAAATTTTATAAAAATTTTAAAATATAAAATTGTAGAGGATCCTTACATGTGGTAAACAAAGTGAGAGGAGCAGGCCCCTTAAAGTCTTCGTTTGAATAATTACAATAATTATAAAATTTTGTGTATGATTTTATTTTATATATATATATTTGTGTATATGCATATGTGTATTGGTATATATATATACGCGTTCTTATGTATAATTCCAAAGCGAGTGATGACCTTACCCCCGAATGGAATATAATGCAAGTTCAATCCATTGAAAGCTGCACATAATTAGTTAATTCTGTACATACATAGCATTTACTACAATTTTTTAAAATAATAATTACTATCACTACAAAAAAAAATTGCTATGTTTACAAGTGTTAAGAAAGATGTCTTTATCTGTTGATATTTGTTTTATTAACAGTTATTTAATTAACTATCAATAGCGTCAATAAAAGTATTGTCGATGATTATTAACCATTGAAAAAAATTTTGACATTTTTTTATGATTATTGACCATTAAAAATACTCATGCCAAATTACAAGACAATTTTCCATGGTTACTAAAAGTAACAATCATAAATTATGTTCAACAATTATCAATGTGACATTTTTGACAATTTTGACTGTTGAAAAAGCATGAATAATAATTTTTTTAATCCAAATTTTCTCTATGTTATTCTTTTTGTACGGGTAAATAATATTTTAGTTATTATTATTATTATTATTATTATTATGGGTATGTAAATTTTCTCCAAAAACTAGTATATATCATCAACAAAAAATTTTTCTATCCAAATATTACAAATGAGTAATGTATTAATTACAAAAGTATTTAAAATATTAAACTCTATCGTGTTAATTTAAATATATATAAAATATCTAAAATATTATTGAATTTCTAACAAATTGTCCATGCCTAAATATTTTGAATAAGTGCAAAATAACACTAGAGCTATAGAGCTCATTCACTTTCCATCTTTAAAAAAAAAAGTTGAATTAGACCATTAGAAGATCATATTATTAAATTATAATATTTTTTTAAAAAATAAGAATCAAAAGAGTTGAAAGTGCAAAGTAGGAAAACACTAATTGGGACCCTTCAAGCAAGATTTGCCATGTTATATGGAACAATTTCATAATAAATGACAAGTTAAAAAACTTCTTACAGTTTGGATATAAACTTTATTAAGAACAATTCAACAATTTATATAATATACTTACAACGTCATTGGGTTCTTCAGTATCCCAAGTTTTAAAATGATCTATTAATTGATTCCCTATTAGAATTATTGCTATCACTTAAGTTAGTAGTTACTACTTCTACATCCTCCTCATACTTATATCATGTTATATAATTTGCAACTATTCCATATGCTAGTAAATCTCCTTCAACTTTTTCATAGGTTTTTTTTTTCCTTAAAATTATCACATTTAACAATACATGGGCAATAAATATTATCCTTTGGAGAGAGTTTTTTTCCTTTCTTTCAATTTGAGACAAAGAAAAAAGACTTGGTGAGAGTTTCTTTTCTTTTTTTTAGTTTTTTATTTTTAGAAGAAAAGGGATTTGCACACACTCGCATGATTGGTTTTATTGATACCCTCACTTATCAAGTAATTTGAATTTTGATTTTCAAAATTTAAAAATAAAATTAATTTAAAAGAAAAAATTAATTAATTAATTTAATTAACAATTAATTAAATTAATTTTCCTTTGGGCCTTTTAAATAATGGATCAATTCAACTCATTATAAGCTGTCCAAAAAATCCAACATTATATACATACACACACACACACATATATATATATATATGTTAGATTGGAAGTTTGGAACATTATATATATATATATATATATGTATATATATATATATGTGTGTGTGTGTCTCAAATTTAGATTGGAACACCAATACCAAATATATAAATAATTATCTGAATTTTTTTCCCTGTAAGAAAAACCCAAAATTGACGATGTAAAATCTAAAACGTCATTTTATTACATGTTTGCAAACATCACAAAATACAAGTTTCAAATCTGAAATAATTTACAAATTATTTAAATTACAACAACAACAACAACAACAACAACAACAACAAAGCCTTTTCCCACTAAGTGGGGTTGGCTACATGGATCAATCGACGCCATAAACATCTATCATAAATCATATTTTTAGATAGACCATTTAAATCTATAATAATTATAATGAGTTTAGTGTAGATAAATTTGGCAAACACACACAACTCTAAAGATGGAGGAAGTAATTTGAGACAAACACAAATATGCAAACTATATATAATCTTGGTGATCATGGTGATCTTCTGGTCATGGATAAGGTGACATTGATGAATTCCGTTTTTTCCTTGGACATACGATCTGTTAAGATTTCTTGGTACCGCCTGAAAACTTCTTCGATGATACCTTCTCCGAAGTGGCTGATCAGTAAGGGTTCAGCCACAGCCCTCATACACTTTGTCACGTTGTATCCACCATCACTCAGTATTTCTGCCTCACTAAACTCAGAGTCCATTGCGTTCCAGTCATCATACGCGTTCCAATTCACCGCAGATACCATCATACAATTGATGCTGAATGACCCTTCTTTTACTACCTCCTCTTCCACTTCAGATGGGGATGGTGTGTACTGAGGAATGTTGAACGAATCTACTTCCTCCTCTTTTATGATTCCCTGTACCTCACAGTAAAACAAATTGGGTTATTACGTATTTCAAATTAACAACAATAAATATTGGCCATTGTTAAAAGGAGAGAGATGGTGAGATCAATAGTTCATTAATATCAAGGAAAATTCCAATTAAAAGCTTTAAGTTGGCAAAATTAACAGCCAAAGATCTTTTTACAACTTGATCTTCCCAACATTATAATTAAATTTTTCTAAAGTTATAACAAGATCCTTTTAAAATTATTTTTTTTAAACTTAAGGTCCCTAATTAGAATTTTCTCTTAATAATAGTCATGTGTTTTTTAAAAGGATAGAGATGCGACCAATAGTTCATCAATTAGTGTTGTTTTCCTAAAATGATAGAGATAGGACCAACAGTTCATTGATTAGCCCTATTTTTTCTTTTTTCTTTTTCCATTATCTGCAGTAGCTATATGACATTAATGTCCAACCTTGTTTTTTATGGTGGAAGTCGAAATTAGAAATATGTGTCTACCTTTGAGGCCATGTCATTGAGAGCTTTAGCCATAAGTTCCCAAATAAGGCAACATTCTTTGCTAGAGGGGTCGTCTCTTTTTCTTCCCAAAAACGTTAGAACCATGCTACCCCCTTCCACCACTTCCTCTGCACGACACTTGAGAAACAATGAGAAATCTCTTTGAAATTGCTGGTAATAAGCCTTCAACACGTTTGAGGGGCTTGTGCTTGCCATATAAATGTTGCCCTTATTGTTCTCCACCCCGTCAGGAACCTAATTAATTAATCAATTATCAATGAACAAAAATTTCACTCTGTATAATATGAAAGAGAAAAAAGATCTTAAAAAAATCTAAATCTAAATCTAAATCTAGATATCTAGTATACCTGAGACAGCCATTGAAGGCTGTAAGAGGAATGGACGAAATGGAGACTTCTGGAAGGAAAAACCCTGCCATAGAAGGAACCAGGGACCCCGGTGAAGAAGCAAGGACCAACCCCAGAAACCATTTCATTACCGAGTTTCTCTTTGAAGCTACCAAGAGACCTGAAGATGTTGTTGAAGTCATTCCCTGGAAGATCGTTCAAGAAGACGTTGTATTCTGGAGACTGATGGTTTAGCTCTCGGCAAAGCTTCTGCACTGTTTTGATAACTTCAGAAACCACAAAGAATGTGTTTGGACCAGAAGAGCAACCCAAGTCTGCAATTGCTAGGCTTCCTGGGAGCATGCCGCGGTACAGGTTGGTTATGGCTTCCTCTCGGATCGGCTTTGTCAATGTTAGCACCTTTTGCTGTTTCCCATCACAGAAAAGAGTTAGTTTTATTCTCAGTTAATCAGTTTGTATTCCAGAAAAATTGGTATAACAAGGAAGATGCAATTAATAGTGGTACTTATAATGATACCTGAACTAAGGAATTGCTCGCATAGCTTGTTTCTCCCACGCCCCCATTCATGTGCAACACTTGAGTTACCTCCATTCTTAATCAGTATTTCTCTTTTCTCTCTGCTTCTCTCTTTGATTTCTTAATCGCTCACTTCTGTGATTCCCTGTGTTTTGTAGAATGCATACCCCTAGCTATCTATTTATAGCGATGCTAAAGCTCTTTTTTCTGTACGAGAGAGCAAAAGATTTTATGGCCTTTGTTTTTCCTTTTTAATAAAAGAATAAAATTTATTATATTTTTGTTTGTGAACAATTATTGCACGACAATGAGCCATCACGCGCCCGTGGCCCGTCGTCTGCAGACAAAATACCAAAAATGCGGATGATACAAGAGGCGAGAAAATATAAAAAATTTATTTTATGTCTCTACATTTAAAAAAATAGTTTAATAATTAAAATATTAATTTAATAGATAGCATAATAATTAAAAAGATATAATAAATATTACATAAATTCTGGCTATATATATAAGATTTTTTTTAATTATTATTCCTAAACCACGTTAACTTTGGTTTTATTTTGGGTTTTGTGTTTTTTTTATCTCCTCTTTTTTTTTTTTCAAATTCCTTTGTCTTCTTTTTCTATCTCTCATCTCCACACATTGCAAGGGCTTTTTGTTAGTTATTTGAATAAAATTTTTGAATAATTGTTTTGCAAATTTTTAAATAAAATATAACATTAAAATTTTTTAAAACTTCAATCATTTAGTATTCAATTGTAAAACACACTCAATTCAAATTAAAAATAATGATACTATGAATTTCTATTTATCATGAATTTCAGATATGACATAATAAATTGTTATAAAGCATTATTTTATTAAAATTTAAATTTATTATTATAATTATACATATTAATTATATTTATAAATTTAATTTAATTTTTATATAATTAATAAGTGTAATTTTGGTAATACATGATAAATAAAATATTATTTTATATATAATAAGTATTACATCACAATTAAAGTTTGCTTTAAAATTGAATGTGAGGTAGGCATGCAGAGGTCACGGTAATAAGATGCGGCGGAGATGGACTAGGACCAGAGTTTGATTAGCGTTGGCAATGTTTGACTCCAATGAATTGGATGGCCACGTTCACAACGTTCTTTTTTAAATTAAATTTAAGCATTTCTATTCAACAAACCTCATTTCTCACTTCTTAAATACAATGACGAGGATTGTACTTGCAATTTTCAAAGAGAAACGATTGAATTTATTTTATTTTTTTTCTTACATTTCTTCTTCTTTTCTATTTCTTCTTCACTTTTCTCTCTTTATCTCTCTCTCTCTTTTTTTTTCTTCAAATTATCTATAGTTTGTTAAACTTTATACAATGGTTTTTCTCTCTCCACCAATTGCCCCCTACCTACTTATTTCTTATATTTTTCAATTTATATTTAGTAAATTTATGTCTTTGATACATTTTTATAATTAATTAGTAATTCTATAATAATTAAGTAGAATATAATCAAATTCAAATGTTAATATATTGATTTTAGTTTGACCAACAATTGTCTGCAAAAATGCTATTTTGTGCTTTCCATGGAATTTTTATGATATTGTTAATGATGTATTTTTTTAATGTATCATTGATATGTATTACATCAATATTAAGTAGATGTAAAACAATGTTCTCATGTGTAGATAGTGAAATTTTTGACATTTATATGAAGAATAATTTTTAATATATTACTTATTTAAATTCAAATTTGTTTCTAGCTTTCAGAGAGAGAAAATGAAGTTATTGTCAGTGAAATAATCTGATTTAATTTAATTCAAAAGTTCGAAGGGAAACATTTTATTTAAACGATATATTATAAAAATATAAATTTTTTAAATAAAATATAAAAAAATGTCTATTAAAAAATTTTTTTTGAACCCCACTAACCCAAAATCTTGGCTCCGCTTGATTTTGGAATTTAAAATGGTGAGTGGGACGTGGGAGACTCTCGTAATTTAAAATCCCTTAGATGAAATGAAAAGAAGGGATGAAAAAAATTGTAGGACAGGCCAAAGAAGTATTAAAGAAGAAAAAGAACATTATAGTAATTTCATATAATTAAAATTTTTAAATTTATCAAATAAGAGACTTATTGCAATTGAACTAATAAATCAATAGTTGATTGTGATTAATAATATTATACCTGGATATCATAACACATAATTTGTCATATTATAAATGATTTTTTATTTAGGAGTAACAACTAAAAATAATATTAAAAATATAATTAATATTTTATTTTATATCCCTTGATATCTTAACAAAAATCAATTTTTTGATATTTTAAATATTAGTGTAACTAATGCATGCCTATTGAATACTTCCAATATAATATCTTGTTAATTAAGATAAAAATAAAACAATAATAGCTCCATGTGCATGAGCGTACATATGTGACCTGAATTTATTTAGACATCAACTTCCAACCGCATAATTTTCCCGTCAAATCCTACTTCGGGGTGTGAAATGTAGGTTGAATACTTCCGATGTACCAAGACAATAATAGTCTGCGTGTGAATTTATTTAGATATCAATTTTCAACCACATAATATTCTTGTCACATCCATCCTACCTTATGTTAATGTTTCTTTCCCTACTTCTGTCATTTCTTAATTTGGAATTGTGGTTGACAAAATGATGATGATTTAAAGGGAAGTAAGAGTTAAAAAATTTTAAGTTAAAAATATTTATATTGAAAGACTTTAAATTTTAAAATTATTTTAAGAAATTTAAAGACAAAAAATTTAAACTATATAATTAAATTACATTTTATGACTCAAATTAAAATTTTTATTTTTAAATGTTTTAGAATAACTTTTAAAATTTCAAAACCTTAAATATAAATATTTTTAACTCAAGGCACACAACTATAATTTGTTCTTTGTTTAAAACCAGTAATTGATACATGCTCACATGCAATTCTATACCGTTGTATTAGCGCGTCTCCTGTGGCCATTTATTTTGTTTTGTTTTATTTTTTGTTTTTATTAAAACTATACTAATACAAGTTGAAATAAATACAAAGAACATACGCATAGTGTTTTGGTTTACTACTTATTACATAGGATTGAATATTTTGTTTATATATTAAAATGCATTAAATAATGATAAATATAACTATTGATAAGTGTTGTAGGACAAAGCTTAATAGCAATATATCTAAGTAAATAAGTCTTTTTTTGCCGACACGGCAGCCCTGACTCAATTATCGTGGACTTAGCCACTTATATGACAAATGTGTCATCCTAATCATAATTTACCTTTCTTTTTTATCTTTTGATAGCTAAGCTAAGTATATTAAATTATTAATTATGAATAGGTATATAAAATTTGTTAATGTCAAACCTATATTTTAATAGAATATATCTTTAATATTCAATATAGTTACGTGGCATGAAAATGACCTCTCCGAATGCAAAGCAACCTCAGTCTAAAGGGAGTTGCAGATAATTACATACATTTAGGACAATTTATAAGAAAAAAAATACAACTAACATCATTCAAATATAAAATTAATTAATTTTTTAACAGACAATGTTTAATGATTGTTTATATGATTATTTATAATATTAAATCGTGTAACTGACATAAACAATAAACAAATTGTTTACGTATTAGAGATTTGTTTTCATCCGGCCGTTATTGTATCTGTTTGTCCAGAACGGGAAGGATTCAAGTGGCTAGCAAGAAGGGAAAATTGCATGTAAATAACTATATCATAAAAAATTTATAATGAAGGACATTAAAAATTAAAATTATCATTAAGGATCATCATTATTATCAAATTTTAAAAAAATTATTACTTGATGTAAAAAAGTTTAGTACTTTCCTACACTCAATAATAAATCTTCTAAAACTGTTAGTAAATCCCTTAAAACCTAATAATAATGATGGTTCTTAAAAATAATTTTAATTTGTAAGGTCTTTCATTATATATTTGATATTGTATGGATCTTTGAATGTAATTTTTTCTAACAAAAAAAGGTTTTGCAAAAAATGCACACTTCCTATTTCTCTTTTTCCATTGCATAGTAGAAGAGAAAATTCTAACTTTCCATAGACAACCACGTATATTTTATGTAACATTCGATTCTTCAAAAATATGAAAAAACGTAAAAAAATATAATGTACAGTTTCTCTATAAACATATAAAATTCATCAGATACAAAAGGAAATCTCCCAAAGAGGATGATTTGAGGTCAAATAAAATTATGATAAAATTTTAAATAATGAAAAATGAGAATCTAAGGTTTAAGATGCCCAAAAACCAGAGTTAGAGTAATTCAAAAAATTTGTCGAAAATCTAATGGCATTTTCATAAATATGGGCACTTTTTAGAAAACTCACAAGAGGACTTTTTAAATGAAAATTTTGAGTTTTTCAAAGTTCTCAGAGGCTCTGAAAACTATAGAAAGCTCCAAAACAGTAAAAACTCCTCTGGTGGACATTTTTTAACAAAGGTTGACCCAAACTTTGATCGATTCATTCGAGAAGGTTTTAACTTCGAATTAAGTGATTTTAAAGGCATTTTATAAATTAGAGAATCTTAATTTTATGATAAAAAAGATGGTTCTAAAAAAGAAGCTAAAACGAATCTAAAATAAAAATGCTAAAAAAGCAAGACGTAAATAAAATTTTTAAGCAACAAAGTTAATAAACCAAGTGATATATGTCGTGCCCCTTCTCCTCCCTCACTTAGACTGACTTATTTTCTGCCCAAACCAAAGAGAAAGACCAGCAAGGAGGGTGCACAAGAAGGAGGCCATGGAAGAAGGAAAAGCTTGCAAAAAGGTATGGAAATCTTTGGTTTTTCAAGCACCTTCCTCCACCAAATTTGTTCCTCTTTTCCTCCTCTTCATTCCTATGGTTTTTATGTTGCATATGGGACTGTTTTATGGCTGGTCCAGAGAGGAGAGCTTAGAATTTCAAAGAAGAGTATCAAACAATGGAAAGAGCCTTTGAAATTGTCTTAAAACAAGGTGAGTTCCCTTACTCTTCTCGCAATTTTCCCTTGTTCTTCTTAGTGTGAGATTTGCCCCACTTAGAACCCAACCAAGGGAGACAAAATTTTGACCTAACCAAGGAAGAATCAAAGGTTTTGGAGTGCGAGAAGTAAGTAGGTACAAAGAAATTAGAAGAAAACCTAGTAAAATTCAAGATAACAAAGTTAGGGATTCAAGAACATAACCAAAATTTTGTTTTGATGCAAGAGTTCCCAGGCTAAATTTGTATAAGTTTCAAGACCCCTAGAAAGCTTTCTAAGTAGCTCCACCTTTAAGGAAAAATGTGAAACTCCATGGACTCCATTTATAGTGCTTGGCTTGGCCTAAAGAGGTTCTCCCACTTAGGGAATCATTCAAATCGGAGTTAAAACCTTTCTGAACGAACCAGTCAAAGTTTGGGTCAATCGACATCAAAAAGAGTGCACCTGAGGGCTTTACCAGTCCCGGAGCTTCTCATAATTTTTGGGGCCTCTGAGAACCCTGGGCAACTCAAAATTTCTATTTAAAAAGCCCTCCTAGGTGCTTTTCCAACATTGTATTTATATACGAAAATGCCACTGGCCTTTCGGCAAATTTTTTGAATCATTCCGACCCCTGTTTCTAGGAAAATCAAGGTTCAAATCCTCATTTTCTATTATTTAAAATTTTATCCAAATTTTATTTGGCCTTGAATCACTCATCTCAGGGGACTTACTTCGAAAACTGACTCATTTCGATATTTTACGAAAAATCAAACATTACATTTTACATTTTTCTAAACCTAGAATTACATCATATATGATGAGAGAGTATGAAAGAAAGCTTTAAAGAAAATTTAGAAAGCCTAGAAAGTGTGACGGAGATATAAGTTTCATATTGTAGCATAATAAAGTAACACATAGCTAGGCTCCTTGAAATGAATGTGTGATAGCTCCGAGGAGTTTAAATGGAGTCAAGAGTCATAGATTAAGGGAGAGAATGGAGCCAAGATCATGAAGTCCTAAGGTTGCTTCATTAGGTGCCTTATGGAACCATAATTGAACCATGCGAGTGCCTAAGTCATTCCAATATGTGTGTGGCTTTAGTAAATGTTCCAAGAATGTAATTGGATCCCATTTCATGTGTTTAGGCCAAAGGAATTAAGCTCCACCTCTTTGTAGGTGTTTGGCCAAGGGGGAGGAAGGAATTTTAAGAGGTTAAAGTGTGTTCTTGTATGCAAGGTAACTCTCTCTCCTTTCTCTCATGCATCTTTGGATGTTTTTTGTTTTTGAATGTGTGTATGTATGTTTAAGTCATGAAAGATGTTTCTAGCATGTATCTATATGCCATGGTATCATAATGTTTTGCATATGCACTTGAATGATATTTTTATGAACATGAGTGGCTTGCTTAAGTATGGTGAAGCCAAGAGCCCCTCAGCTAGGGTGAGAATGAGCCAAAAGTCCTCAAGAATAGGTGAGATAAAGCCAAAAGTCTCTAAAGAGTGAGGTTTAGTTAAAAGTCCCTTAAGAAAATGGGTGAGATAAGTCCAAAATCCCAAAGAGAATGGGTGAAGCTAAACTATTTTCTTAGCAAGTCTATGTATGTTTTATGTGACTTCTTGAATGCAAGAAATGTTTCATGTATGTTTATGAATTTCAAGATAGTTATGTATACATTTTTAGATTTGAATTTGCATCCATTATGTGTGCTTGAAAGAAAGAAGAGCTATTGGGATTCTTAGAATCTCACTCTTCCCTTCCCATTACCTAACATGTCTAAGTGGATCAAGAGAGTAAAGAAATGAGAGCCACCATACTTGAAGACATGAAAATTGGCAATGGAGTTGTAAAATGTTTGTATTATCATCATATGGTTGTCAAATGATATATCTCCATGATATATGTGATGTATAAGTCCTTGAACATGTGTAACTACATGAATATATGAGGTATATATGAGAATTGGAAGCAAATGTATGATGTTGCATGGTTTTGACATTGTATGGCAAGAATAAGCATGTGTATTCCATATGTGTATCATCAAGTGGGTGAGTGATTTTGTGAAATCTGGGTTTTTGGACTTTTGAGTCATGTTTTTTAGACTATTCTCATACTTTCCCACGTGTTCAAGTAGCCCTAGAAAAGCTAGAAACAAATATGGACCATTTGGGACCCTTTTAAAAGCCAAAATGTGGCATTTTGTAACCCTATGTCAAAATCTAACCAAATGAATGAATTTTTTTATGAAATTTGGCATGAATATAGATCTTGTCTAAAGCTTTTTGGGAGGATAAAGTGCATATTATTTGAAACTCTAAAAAATATTTGATAAATTTTTAAAGTTGGTAAAAAATTTTCAATTTTGACAATGGCACTATGCATATGGTCAGAAATTTCACCTATGTCACTCATAGTTCAAATGGTGTCCAATTACTATGAAAATGTATAGGGAGAAATGAGACATTCACAATGACCTATACCAACTAGAAGTCAATTGGAGGTTTGTAGAGAAAGAGCTAAATTTTTAAAGTTTTATATCAATATTAGGGATGCCAGCAGACCTTCATTACTGTTCCATTGGTTTTCGAGATCTAAAGGCTTCTAAATTGGTTTGAATTTATTTTTCACCTCTATTTAACATCTGCAGCTTTCCAAATTGGTACAGTTTGCTCAAATTGGATTTTTGTGGAATTAGTTATAAATTTTTAAAATTTATATCAATAAACTATATAAGAAACGCTGAATAGTCTGACTTATATTATTTTTCTATTGTCAAACATGGTCCAAATGATTTTTTCATGGCTTGAAATTATTTTTAGTATAAATTTAACATCCACAGATTTCCAAAAAGCTATGGATTGCATGATTTCGATTTTCTAGATTTAGTTATGATTTTTCAAAGTTGCACTAGAAATTTGTCAAGTTGGACCCAAAACTAACTTGTATTATTTTGTGAATATATGCTATAAACTTGAGTTCTTGGCAACATTTTGAGATGATTTTAAGTTGTATGAATGTATTTTAATTAAAAAATGACATGAGTAAGTTCATATGGCTCATGGAAAGTGAAATGAAAAATTTAAGTATAGTGTAATGCAAAATAATGCAATATTTTAATTGAAATTTTCTACCAATCTTGCTATGCCAAGAAAAAAGTGACTAGGAATGAGATGGAGAAATGCTAGATAATTATGGTATTACATTTTATCTAAGGTGGTGTGTTTCCAATAGTTCATCCTTCTAGGAATTTGAGCAATTTTTGAAATATATTTTTAAAAAATTTATATAGTTAAAAATATTATTTTTGTAAATCTTAAAATAATCATAATAAAGTTTAAAACGATCAAACAACTAAGATTTGAGGTCTTCATAATATAATTTGTTTATTTACATTTTGTTTTTGATCTTATCTAACAATAAAAAAGGTGAGAGTCGTACCAATTAAGCCTTCATGGGATTTGTTATGGCATTTTATCAGTATAAATTGTTACTATCCCATAACTTGTTACATTGTTAATTGTAGCAATACAAATTGTAATTTATAAATAATTTATTTTTATACTGTTGGAAAATAATCTAGAAATTAGAATTTCATTACAACAATATTCATAATTTCTTATTAAGGCATCCAACAAATTCTGACTAACATAATAATAATAATAATAATAATAATAATAATAATAATAATAATAATAATAATATATTAACTTTTACATGATTTTTCATTAAATTTTAGTCGTTAAATGATAAAATAAAAATAAAAAACTGTGCCAAAAATTGATGCAAACAACAAAGAAAAGAAAAGCTACTGCCTATTAACTTTTTCTTTTGGTCAAATTTAGTTTCAAAATTTTTTTAGCTTAAGTTTTAATTTAATAATCTTACTTTTCAATGCAAGTTTTCGATAAAACAATGGGTAATTTTTTTTGTAATAGAATAGCTGATATGTTTATTTTAATAATTAATATAAAAATATATTTTTTAAATTTTAAAATGACACGTTACAAGAATTTAAATTTTTGGATATTTTTCTATTTATTTTATTTTGTTTATTGCTTATTATTTTGATTATTTTGAAAATTATTATTTTACTATTTTAATTTTATTTTATTTTAGATTTTCTATATATATATATATATACATGAGACAATTGATAGTCTCAAGCATAAAAAAATCTATCAAAAACAATTCCAACTTATATTTCAGTAGGCAAATGGCTAACCAAATTTCAATCATAATTGTTTTCAACTGATATTTGTGCTTTTATTTAGATTTATCGGTTGTCAAATTGTTTAATCTTTATTAGTATATTATAAAAAGTAATTATATAAATTTTATATTTTTATAAAATTAAAATTACAAAAAATAAATAAATTTAGAAGTTTTGAAATGTAAAATAACAAAAATAGAGAAGATTTGTTGTAAAGAAAAAAAATATGACACTCAAAAGCACTATTAAAAAAATTTCAACACTGCAACGACAAATTTAAGCATTAAGTAAATGAAAAAAATAGAATCGAAATGTGGCTGTGGCATAAAAATTCAACACCGCGGCACTCATAACCACTATAGATAAAAATTCAAGTACACTATAGCACATTTTAGAAAAGTATATAAATCACATCATTTTTAGCCATGTTTTTTGGAGGTTTTAAAAGGGTTTTAGCATTTCTTTGAAGGAAGGCCACCGTTTTGAACATTTTCGAGAGGAAAAAGAAGGGCTTAGAGTTTCATTTGCTATAAAAGAAACTTTAGTTTGAAAAATATTCATCAATTAAATTAGTTTTTCTCTTTTTTTTTTGTATTTCTGTGCCCATTTGGTTTATACTTTATTGGTAATGTTGTTATTTCTTGTATTATGAGCTAAATATATTGATTTGGGATTGTGGTGAACTTTAATTTATAATATGTTATAATTGCTCTATTTATTTAAAATTAATGGTGTGATTTAATTACTCAATCATTGTTCTTCATGCTTCTAAGTGTATAGAAATTATTAGATAATTTGGATAATCTAAATAAACTTGAAAAAATAGATTTTAAGACTAGGCCATGAATTGGGTAATGTAGATTTATGAAATTTACAATGTCGAGTAGATTGATTTACTTGTAGAATAGAATATACTTACTGACTTTATATAATTATATTAGGACCTATTCTTGATTAAACCTCTAAATCATTTGTATAAAAAATTATGGATTAGTTAAAAGAATACTTATAAGTAATTCGAAAGATACTTGTAAATAAATTAGAGTTATATGCTATTAGTGACATTAAGAGTAATATGAAGAGAGGTAATTAGTTCATACGAAATGGTAAGGGGAATTATAACCATAAATTCTTTTGCTTTCCAATTTTATCTAGAATAGTATTTCTCATTTATTTTGTTATTTTTGTCCTTAATTTAATTTAATTTCTTATCACTTTTTATTATTAACTTGATTTAAATTAAGGCACACAATTTTAATACTTACCAATTATCTTAGTGACAAATCATTGTAAAAATAATAATTTATTCATCATTTTATTACTATTGCAATACGTATACTTGTGTATACATTTTTGAAAAAATAATCAACACTATGTATAAATTTTTGTTCTTCTAATTTTGATCTTTGTACTTTTTTCTTCTCTCTTTGTAATTTTCTTCTTCTTCTTTTCTTTTTCTACACTTCATCTTCTTCTCCTCTTCTCTTAAACTTTCTTCTTCACTTTCTTCTAGATTTTTAAGTAAGATATTTTCATTTTTTTAAACAAGTTTATCAATTTTTCTTATTTCATTTTTGTAAATTCTCTTCTTCAATGTTTATATATTTTTCATCAATTATAGATTCTTGCAATTGGATACTTGCAATTGCAATTTTAATTGCCTTCAAGTAAAGATTTGTAAAAATTTATTTGAGTTTTTAATGTTTGTTGTAAATTTTTTTATAAATTAATTATTTTTAAGTTACAAATTTATAGAGAAAAAATAATTGGATGATGAAGAAAAAGATGCAACTAGATGAATTGAATAATAATTTTGGACAAAAAATAATGAGAATAAATAATTTAAAATATTATTAATTAAATAACAATAAATAAAAAATATAAAGGAAATGAAATTAAAAAAATGATTTGTTCTTTAAAAAAATATTACAATAAAGAAAAGCTACCATGCTAAAAATAAAAAAGCTGCTATTGCAAACAACACTATTTAATACTATTTTTTAACTAATTTTCAATTGTTACTATTTATCGACAATAAAAAAAACCAATGAGCAGAGCGACTGATTTTTCAATTAAAAATATATTTTACTTTTGACTGAATTTTCACTTTTACTAACTGATACATCTATTGCTAATCCCTATTTTATTGTAGTGTCTAACAAAATCAAGAAACAATATTATAATGCAAACATTTACAATGCCAGCAATATTATTACTAAATATGAGCAAGGCGGAATAAACTTCTAGCAAACACGTTCTTCTGCCAAGTTTCTCTCGTTAGAATGTTGATATAGACTTCCATAGGTCGATATTATATGAAGTCTAATTATGATACAATAATATTAAATACTATTAAATATAAAATAATACTTTCTTTATCTTATTAAATTTATTATAATTATATTTATTTATTATATAAAAATTAAATTATTTTTATTAATAATTAATTCATTATTAATACAATAATATTTTACATAATTGAACATAAAATCTTATTTTATATTAAATAATTATTACATCATTATTAGGGTTGAGGGCGTATCTCTTAAAGTCATTTATTATATTGCTATTCTTTCCCAATTTTCACATACCAACCAAGCCATGCCCATAACCATTTCCTTTAATCCAAATACCAGCATATACCTCCAAGACCATGTGATTGAGAATGGTAGCCATAAGTTCCCAAATGAGGCAACACTCTTTGCTTCTTCCCCCCAACAATGTTAACAACATACTGGCCCTTCAACATGTTTGAGGGGCTTGTAATATTACCCTTATTATTCACTACTACCTACCTAATTAATTAATAAACAATAATTTTGCTCTCATTCATTTATAATAAAGAAAAACAGTAACATTTCTTTAGAATTTTGGATCACTTACAATTAACCTCTTGAACTTTTAAAAGTGATAAATAGATTCCTCAACATTGACAATTTAGTAAATAGGTCTTTTTGTCTATTTTACCCTTAACACTATATCATTACTTCATATGTCACATAATTAGATTCCCTATAATGCCTTGAATTGGACGTGCTGACATTATGGAGAAATGAGGATTTGCCATGTCAATTATGGAGAGTCTAAAGTGGCATATGGGCATTAAGATTGAAATAGACTGAATGAACTATTTCCTAAAGTGTTACAGTTGAGGGATCTATTTTTTAAGCTCAAAAGTTGCAGAAGGGGTTATTTGTAAGTAATCTAAAGTTCAAGAGGAGTTTTGCATTCTTCACTTTCACAACAACAAAAAAAGGAAATAGTGAAAGATAATCTCCCTCACTATTAACAAGAAATGATAGATCTTTCACTAAGTCTCATGATTTTGGAAAGAAGAAATATGCAAATGGTGATATGAATTTTTGTGACAAATTAGTAAAGGATTAACAAGAAGACAACTCCTTGCTATATAGCGAGAGATAGTTTTGTCAATAATATGTCGCCAACTAGCAAGGGATTGCAAATGCTAAAGTTCCTTTGCTACTTCCAACATTGATGCATTTAGAGGGCTCTTCCCTCTCTAACTAACCTTTGAGTTAGTAAGGGAATTTTCCCTCACTAATCTCTTGCTAAAGTTTTTAAAATTATATCCCTAATCCCCCAAATCAAAAAAACTCTCTCGCACTCTCCCTTACTCTCTCACTCTTTCATAACTACCATCTAGAGTCATTGCCACCATAGATCATTATTGTTGTTGTTATGCCATTGTCACCACTTCACCTTTGTAATACCATAAATTCACAAGCCTCAAATTATAACATCTACGGCAAACCATACACAATTGTAATAAGATGGCACACTTGGCAACGGAAACACTAGCAAATAGATACCGAAATCCATCATTTTTACCCACATGAGTCATTTAAATTTTTTCTTAAATCATTTTCATCCATAACATATCTAAAAAAATAAGAAAAATAACTCAATTAGGAGCTTACATGATGGATCACAAGCCCTTATATTAGAAATTCCATGTTTTCTTCTCAAGTTGCAGGGCAGTTTACTGATGCAAATTTTAAAAAATTATAATTAATTCTAGAAAAATCGAAATTAAGCACATGATAGCTTTCTGAAAAGCTCTAGATATTAACTAAAGGCTAAAAATCATTCCAGATTATGAAAACATCAATTGAATTGCAAAAAATAATGGAACAATACCAAAGGTCCAACTATATCCTAATACTGACCATCAATTTTAAAAATTCGGTTCTCCCTCTATAGACTTCCAATTGGGGTGCTCTAATTGCTACAAAAAGCTTATTATGTCTAATTTATTCTTGTAAAATTTCAAAAGTATTGGATTTCATTTGACGCTCGAATGATACAGAAATACAAACTAACCTTATAAATATTGCATAGACCAAATCTGCATAATTATCCCAATTTTAAAAATTCATAATTAAATCTTTAGAACTCCAAATAATGTGGCTCTTTCCTTAGCAAAAAGATCTAGGTGAGACCTATATTTATGTCAAATTTCATGCTTAAATTTGTTCATTTGATTAAGTGCAAAAATAAAAATTTTAGGCATCAAATGGGGTCAAATTGAGACCAATTCCTCTCCTACCCTAGCCATGACCTCTTGAGCACGTGAGAATGGTTAAAAGCAGCATACAAAACTTGTTTAAAAGGTCTAATTACTTATGCATCTCAAAACCACTTCCTCACTTGCTCTCACATATAAAGCTACAAGTGCTCAATTAAGTATGTGGATGTCAAAAACATTCATACATACACAAATGGCTCCAAAATCCTTTCATTCATCATAAATACATGTTTTTACATATGTTCAACCTTTTACATCATATATA
Source organism: Erythrophleum ivorense (assembly GCA_026724425.1). Lineage (NCBI taxonomy): Eukaryota > Viridiplantae > Streptophyta > Magnoliopsida > Fabales > Fabaceae > Erythrophleum > Erythrophleum ivorense. Next base: position 125,924 of record JAIUCV010000219.1, read on the forward strand.
TATAGCTCTTATACAATGATCTTGATATACAAGTACAAAAATTCTTATTCTTATGTCAATCTCTCAACTTCAAGCCAAATTACCACTTCCACTTGTCCCTTAAGCTTTACCTGGGTAAAAATAAATATGTGGAGGAAAGAGTGAGATTTAAAGAATTTCAATAGTTCTTTTACCCTTTCAAACATATATATATGATGCAATTTCATGTAAAGGAATGCAAGCATGTCATAAAACTTTCTCGTAAACATACATATCCATTTTTCCATGTTACACAAGTTCATACAAATTAAACATAGACTCTAAAGGTTGTTGGTTCAGCCTCACCCAAATTATTAGGACTTTTAGATTTACCTCACTTATTTCTACGGACTTTTGACTTGGCTTACTCTTTTTTGAGACTTTTAACCTTATCTCACCCATTCTTAAAGACTTTTGGCTCTTCCTCACTCATCTCAAGGAACTTTTGGTCTTACCAAACCCACTCAAACCATCACATCTTTCAAACAAGTTCAAGACACTAAATCAATGGCTACAAACAATTCACATAATTTAAACACACATACAAGCAATCTAAGATAAGCAATAAATAAAGAAATGCATGTGAAAAAGGTTAGAGAGCTACCGCATGCTAGGAAACATAACTTTTCCCCTTTGCACTTCACTTGTTCTTCTCGACCAAACACACACAACTAGGAAGATCTTGATTCTCTTGGCCTAAACACATCAAATGAGACTCAATTACACTCTTGGAACCAAATCTAGCTTCACACAAACTCTATGCAAGCTTACTTGGTTTTAAAACTCTAATATGGTCCACATATGACACAATTAAGCAACCACCTCAAATCTTGCTCTTGACTCCTAACTCTCATTCTTTCTAGACTGTATGGCTCCATATAAGCTCATTGAGGCCCTCTCAAACTCATTCTAGGAAGCCAAAGTTTAGGTGGCCTCATTATGCCTAAATTGGGACCTAAAACCTCAACTCTCAAACTAAGCTTTCTAAATTCAATTCATTGGTTCCTTTAGCACCTATAATTCATATCTAAGCCTCTTATAACCTTAAAATAAAGAAAATCACTCTTTAGGTGGTTAAACTCCTCTTAGGCTAAGACATACACCTACTCATAGAGCCCAAGACTTGCTTGCATTTTCTTGAAAGGAATGGCTCCTATGCAACTTCCTAAAGGTCTAAGGGACTCATAGCATGTCTTACATAAGCCTAATTGTCCTTAGGAAAAATCAGGTTTCAACATTTCCCTTAAAATCCCAAGTTGCGCCAACTTGATTTTCTTGGTTCTCTTTTTGATTTTAATGAACCAGTCTTACTTCTCATGCTTCAAAACCCTCCTTTCTACCTTCCTAAGACTAGAAATCATCCTCTCCTAAATGGGTCTTATTTTGGACGAAATGGACAAGAAAGGAAGAAGCAAGGTGGAGCAAGTTTAATCCATGTATCTTAGCTTAATTCCAAGCTTTCCAAAAGTGCTTGTCAAAGCTTCTAAGACCCCTTTTAATTTCTCTCTTCTTCCTACTGAATCAAACTTGGATAAGCCTTAATATAATCATCAAAATCATGAGAGAAGAGAAAGAAAAGAAGAGAACAAGGCTAGGAAAGGAGAAAGCAAGAAAAAGCTTGAATTTCTTACCCTTTTTTACTTGATATTTCTTCCCTTCTTCCTTCCTTCTTGGTGTGCCAGCAAGAGGCTCTCTTAGCTCTATTTTCAAACCAACAAAGCATCGATTAAGGCTGGAGCAAGTGGCTAGACATTTTAAGAGGCAAAAAAGTAAACATACTTTTTCACTTTTCAATTTAGTCCCTACACCATCGTTTCTTCGTTTGGTCTCAATTCAACTCCTTTTCGAAATCCAACTTTTCTATCATAATATTTAGGCTCTCAAAATTATAAAATAGCTATGGTTTCACTCAAAATAGATTCCAAACCATTCAGTCAAAGTTTCAATCAACTATCTGCCGAAATTACTTACCAGAGGGGTTTCAACTATTATGAGGGTTCCCATAGTTTTCAAGGCCTCTGAAAACCCAACAAAGCTCAAATTCTTAGCTCTTCTGGCTCAAGTTTCTGAGTAACTCAAGTCTCAAATCTTCATTTTTAGAGGTTTAAATTATTACTCTAATTTTATTTTGTTGCTTTTCCCTTGCTTTAGGAGACTTCCTTTAAAAATCACACATTTTAGGCCACTTTTTCAACAAATCGGGTGTTACAACCTTCACCACTTGCTATTGTAGTCCATCGTCACTTAGTAAGTGATTTGTTTTTCTCTTATACTCTATTTTTTTATCTTCATCATGTTGAGATCGAATTGAATCTCATTTTATCACTTAGTTTAAGTTTGGTTTCTTAAAATTTTTGTTGTTAGGTTGTTGAATGTCATTAGGAGGAATCTTATTTTGGGTATTTTGCACTAGATTGATTATGTGTAGTTGGAGCTATGATAAATGATAAATCTAGTCACATAGCAAACATTATATAGGTTTTTTATTTTATTGTTAATTAGAAGCCATTGGTGCTATCCTTTATGTTTAAATCTATTGTCATATTCTCATTTTATATTAATGTTAATTAGAAGTCATTAGTGCTATCTTTTGTGTTTAAATCCATTATGTCAATCTTCCCAAGGATTCCTCATCACTTCACTGAAGATTAGAGGATGAGGAACCCCTTGACAACCACTTTGAATTGGATTGGGACTTTGTCTATGTATGTTGAATTTTGATTGCCAAAGCTTTGATGACTACCAATGCTTACTATGCTAAAAGATTTTCTCCAAGGACCTCTCCTCAATCAATAAGGTCAAGAGGGTAGCGAACATCTAATAATTTTGAATTAAAATTGGAGGTGATTATATGCTGTCTTCTATGTTTAAATCTTATATATAATCTATCCTCCCAAGGATTCCTCTTCAATTAGTAAGAATCAATTAAGAGGATAAGGAGGGCATATACAAATTCACTTAGGGCTGTTTTAGTAGAGCAATATGGATGTAACTTTGATGTTAGCAAAACTTACATAAGCCTTAAATTAATTCCCAAGGACATTACCACTTTCACATGATGAAATTTGTAATAGGGAATACTTATGTTTAGTGTAGTTTGTTTAATTGAAAGTGTTATAGTTGTTGAGATACCCTTGCTTTATATGAAAATATCTCTTGGTTTCTTTTTCCAAGGATTATTTACTTTCAAATAATGGTAATAAGAGATAGGAAACAACTTTCAATTAATGGTCATAAGTTTTTTCCTAAATTTATGCCTCTCATGAAAGAAATTCAGGAATAACACAGATGAATGAAAATAGTTGGTTTCATTTCTTGCTTCTTTGTAAATTGGATTACAAATATATGTAAATAGAATAAACGCATACAAACACAATCACACTTAGATACACATAGCCAAGTAATTACTAACACCTCATTTGGTAGCATGAGGAAGAGGGAGATAGAGAAATAGTTCTTGTTTTACATCTAGTTTGGTAATTTGATTTTGTCCAAATATCAGAAAGGGAAAAGAAATTAATTTCTTTTACATAACATGCAACTTGAAGATAATTATTATACTTAATTATTTTTTCATCATTTTTTTATTTTAACACTTTTTTTAATCCAATCAAACATATAAATAGAATAACATTATCATTCTTTTTTATATTATATTAAATATAATTATTCTATTATATTTACATTCTTATTTTTTTATTTTTATACTTAATAATTTTATCTATCAAACAAAGTTTAAATATATGGTCAATTTCAAATGATAAATGATAAATTTGTAGCCCCATAAGTAAATTGGGGTCATGTCATACTGCAACTTTTTTATTTTTATTTTGTTTTTTTCTTTGTTTTAGTGGATAAGGATGGTAATTATATATGTCATTGGACCTAGATCCTTTGAACTTATATTTGTCTAAGGTCTCTAAGGTCGATCAAGTCCCTCACATACAAGATTTCTCTCTTTAAAAGAAAAAGAAAATTATGTTGAAAAGAAGAAGAAGAAGAAATGTGAGAGACTTCAGCAAACTTAAGAGGGATGCAACTTCAAATGATGCATTCACATACATCGTTTGATTCACCTATAGCCAAGCTTAGCCATGATGATAATAATCTACATCAACTCTATTCCTATAAGATATACTGCTATTACCTTTTCCTTTCAACCATATTATTTGAATGAAAATTTCAAATTTTCTATAACATTATAATGCATTAATTTTTTACATTAGATATCATAATAATAATAATAATTATTAAAAATGATATTATTAATTAAAAATATTAATATTTCTTATATTAAAGTATTGCATGATGAACATACAACTAATGCCCTCTTTTATATTGTGAATATCGTATTTTGTCTGGATATGCTCCGAAAATAATAATAAAGTAAATTAGCAAAAATAAATATTTAAAAGAAAGAATAAGAAAAGAGAGAAAAATTTAAAAGGCAAAAGAGAGAGAGAGAGAGAGAGAACAAAAAGAAAGAGAAAAAAATGTATTTCACAAGAAAAAAAGAGAAGAGAAGAAAAAAAAACAAAAAAAAATTTAAGTATAAAGAAGGAAAAAAAAGGAGGACAAAAGAAGGACAAAAAAAGGAAGCGGGAATCCAACATGATTTAATCTATTAGCCCTAACTTTTCCAAACCTATATAAATCAATTAGTCCCTTCAGTCCCATTATCTTAAATCCATTAATCTAATACCAAAAATGAAAGACAAAGAAAAAAATAAAAATAAAAAAAAACTAATAATAATAATAATAAAATAATATATATATATATATATAATATCAGATAACAAAAAGAAGAATAAAAAGTAAAGCAAAGAAAAAAAAAACTTAAGCAACAAAAAAAAAAGAAAAAAGAGGAGATAGAGGGAAGCCCAAATCCTATTTCTTTGGGTCGTGGGTTTCATTCCACTAAGCCCAATTATTTGCATTTGTTTTTTAGGCTTGCCCTCTTCCCTCTTGGGCTCCCTCTCTATCAGGTTCTGCAGGGGCAGCCAGAAGCTGTGCAGCATTCTCTCGCGGGGTCTCTCTCGGGTTTTCAGAAGTCAAAAGAGGAGCTATGGAAATAGAGCAGAAGAACGAATGGAAGGACCAACTTTTGCAGAGGAGGAATGGACCAATGGACACCAAGAAATCCATGCAAATCTCTGCGGACCAGTAGGCGTATGCTCGCAGTGGCTACAGAAAAAGGGATGAGCACAGAAATGAAAATGCTGGAGCGGAAGAGAAGCGGAGGGGGCACAATAGCAATCCATGCAAAAGGCAGAGCAGGACGCACGAGGGAAAGTGAAATTCACTCTTGGATCTGTTATAAAAGGAGGGGAGCAACATAAATGAGGGTCCTTGGAGAAAATTGGAGGAGAAAAGAAGGTTCTGGGAGGAGAGAACTGAGAGCGAGAGTTGAGAGATCGAGAAGAAATTGGAGAAAGGAGACCTAAAAAGCTTTTGAGTGGGTTTTCGGGTGGAGAGAAAAAAAAATCAAGAGAGTAAGAGAAATTGGGAGGATTTCTTTGGGGTATTTTGGCTTGAGGTTACTCAGTGAAAAGGGGACACCGAGGGGAGCATTAAAGATTCAGCTTAAGGTTTCAGGTTCGAGGAGATCCGAAGGCAAGGGAGCTCAGGGAAAAGGAGAAGCTGAGGGAGAAATTTTTTAGATTCAAAGGAGAAAATAGAGAGAGTTGGTTCGGGTTACAGAGGCCGAGAGAGAGGAGCGGAGAGGAAGAGAGAGAGCTGAGATTCAGCGAGAGAGAGAGGGAAACTAAGTGGGAGAGGGAGAAAGAGATGGAAGAGAGAGGTGACAAAGGGCTTTTCTGAGTTAGGTTCAGCGTGAGAGAGACCAAGAGTGAGGGAATTTTGAGGCACTTTGCAGGGATTTTGGTTTGGAGTATTAAGGGAGGAGGTTTCGATTTCATTTGTCCATTGCAACTAGAAGATTCTTGACTAGAGGCTCTATAAAAAAATGGAATGGGAATGACGAGACCAGGCAGGAGAGTAGAACCGTGAATAAGAGAATACTGGGCATGAGATCAACGACAGAGAAGGAAGATTAGGACCATCAGAGGGCATTTGTAACTTGGTCAAAGAAATAAGCCTCAAGGGGTATGATATTCATCCTTCATTTTTCTCTCAAAATTAGGGGGTCATGAATTTGTTTTAGTGGCTTGGTTTTTGGATTTCAAATTGTTGCTTCAACAGTGCTGTTAATCCGAGTCTGTTCTTGAGATGTGAATTAGTTTTGGAGAAGTTCATTCCCCAGTAGGATTGCTAGTTTTATTTTGATGGGGATTGTATCTTCAATGCTATGGTTATAGGTTTGAAGCCATCTCTATGTTCAATCTGAAAAATTCTAACATATCTCCTTAAGGTTTTGTTCTGAGTCTGACATGTTAAAACCAAGAGTTCATGAATTTCTGGATGATAATTTTTAAAGGTTATGTTTTAGTCATGTCATTAGGCTCTGCTCATATGATGCAAGTTGAGTCAAAGGAAAACATATTTTCTATTGGGAATATAGGTATCAAGTTAATGTTCAACTAATGTTCAATAATTCATGTATGAGTACAATTTGGGGTCAAGTATGAGGAATGTTCATAGACTAATGGGCTGTAGAGATGTTTTGGCCTTACACTTAATTTGTGGGGATTTAAATGTTGTTGATGAACTAGTTCTCCTTAAGCTAAATGTTGAGGATTTAAATGTTGCCATGTTGGATTTAATTTTGTGTTAAAATGGAAGCTGAATGATATGGCAATCACTTGGACAGGAAATATTAGGCTTTCAAGGCTAGATTTATGCCTTGTGTTCACTTGAATGTTTGCTTTTGGCTTGTGTTCTGTGTGAGAATATATTGTTTAAAGCATGAATAGTTGTTTAAATGGCAAATAAATTTTTACTTGATAAGATGTAGAAGTTTTTGGTAAGTTTTGTTTGATTTAAATTTGAAGCAAATTCTAATTCATGCTTTCATTTTTGCATTGATACCTAAGGTCATACAAATTGATTGGATGGATGTTTGAGAGCCTTGAGCAGAAAAGGTTGAGGATGAAGATAATGAAGACTGTATTGGTTTCTTCTAATTTTAGATGTAATGTAACATACTTTGAATAAATGGCTATTGGATGCACATAAAACAAACACCAACACAAATGTTATATGCTTGTAAAATATTTTGTTTATTGTATATTTTTTTAAAGTAGTCGTGTGGAATTTTTTATCCTTTCAAACATATAGAATATCATTAAGGTCACATGTAACAATAAATTTTCATAGGTACCATGTTAGTTTGATCACACAACTAACAAATTATGGATTTTAATAGGTCACATCAAATTGACTTTTTTTTTTCTTTTAAAGAAAAGCAAATACTTGAAAAAAGAAAGAGAAAAAAGAGAAATTGAAAAAATTGTACATAGTTTTTGGAATAATAAAATGTATCACAATTTTAAACATAAAAAAGGAGAGAAGTAAGGTTTTTTAAAAAGTCAAATGTATTTCTTTTAAAATTAAAAATATATTCACAGGAATCAAAATTCAAGTTCTTAGATCAAAAGAAATTAAAAAAATCAATTAAAATAAAAAAATTTAAAATAAAATAAAAAATAAAAAAATTAACAATATTAACAAAATCAATCATAAAAAAATAAAAAAATAAATATAAAGAAAATAAAAAAAGATCAAAAATCAAAAGTCAAAAATAAAAAAATACATATCTAAGAAAATCAATCATGAAAAAATCAAAAATAAATATAAGAAAAATCAAAAAGTTAAAAATTTAATTAACAAAATCAATCATAAAGAAATAAAAAATAAAAAAAAAATCATAAAGATCAAAAAATAAAAAATAAAAAAGAGAGAAGAGTAAAGAAGTAAAATTAACTTTGTTTTTAGCAAATTAAAATATATTAACAAATTTTAAAGTCATTTTATTTGCTAGAGGCAAAAGTAATATTTTTTTTTCTCTTTTCACAAAAAAAGAAAAAAAAAACACAAAAACAAAAGCAAAAAGTAAAAAAAAAAAGCACCATTTAACTCTCATTGTTTTTTTTTCTTATCTATTTGAATTACATGGATTTTAATTCCTTTTATAGGATATGTAAGTTCTAGACTTTTATTTTAGGTTAAGTTTGTCCTTATAAATAAACATTTTTTTGGGGTTAATTTCTTTTCTTTTCTTTATCTTTGTATGTTATTGTTAGAAAAATTAAAATAAAATTACAGTTATTTTAGTTTTGCTCAATTAACTTAGGGTAATCATTTTTAAGAATGGGTGTTGTGGGATGCCAACACTTTTCTTATATACAATTGACTCCTGAAGTCGTTTCTGGTTTGTAGACTATGTTTCTTGTATCATATATTTTTAGCTCATCTCATGATATTCATATGCTTCACATCATCAAATCCATGAGAATGTAAAGAAAAGGAAATAAAATAATGAATATTTTTGTATTGCATCGTGTTTAAAAATTTCATTCGGGATCACGTGGATTGTGTGAGTTCATACAATACATTCTCATATTTAATTACATGAATACAACTCATTTGCATCATAAAATATGGCCTACATCTCAAGAATCATGAAGGGAAGCTTAAAATATACCTATTACATTTCGGCCAGATTTTGCTCAATTTTGCTACTAACTTTGGAAAATCATAACTAATTCTAGAAAAATTAAAATTATACATTCTTGGCCATTCTGAAAAGTTACGGATGTCTACTTCATACTAAAAATATATTTAGACCATAACATTCATCATAGAGGATGTTTGATATCTAAAAAAGTCCAGAGGTTAAACTGCCTCCTACTGCTATTATAGATTTCTGCAATAAACTTTAAAAACGTCTAATTAATTTCATAAAATTCCAATCCATGCAAATGATACCAATTTGGAAAGCTGTGGATGTTAGTTAGAGGGAAAAAATATTTCCAGACCAGTTCATCACGCACAAACCTCGAAATTTAATATAACAGTAACTGAGGTCGGGAAAAACTCCTGATATTGGATAGAAACTTAGAAAACTTATATCTTCCTCTCTAGACATTCAAATGAGGTGCTTCCAGTTGGCACAAGTCACTGGGAACATCTAGTTTTTCTGTATAAAATTTCGTGGCAATTGGACATCATTTGAGCCCTGTGTAATAGATTTTATTTTCAGACCAAGTGAACAGTACATTAGGCCAAAACCAGAAAATTTGCCAACTTTAAAAATTTATCAAATATTTTGTGGACCTCCAAAAATTTCCTACCTTAGCTTTCCAAAAAGCTCTCAATGAACCCTAATTGCATGTCAAATTTCAGATCAAGAAAAGTTCATTTAGGCAAAAAGTGACATAGGGTTCCCATTTGGTTATTTTTGGCCTCATATGAGATATCAAAGTGACCAAATGGTCTTCCATGGGGTTTGGCACCTCTTGGGCAAGTCTAAAAGCATAATCAAGATTTGTCTAAGCTACCCAAATGGTTCCAAATTTCATGCATCTCATTTTGGTCATTTAACCCACACTTATGCATATTTCCATAAACTCATGCATGAAGCTATCTTTGTCATACATACTCAATTCACATTCTATCATCCATATAACACATACTCTCATTTCTACATCATATATTATCATAATTACATATGTTCCAAAGGTCATAAACCATATACATGTATGAGTTACATCTTTTGACAACAATATGGTTTTAAAGTAATAAAATTCAAGCACTTGTTGTCAAACTCTTTCCTTCAAGGTTGTTGGCTCCTATTGTCTTGTTCCTTTTGTCCATCTAGCATGTTAGATCATTGGAGAGGAGGAAATGAGATTCAAAGAATCTCAATAGCTCATCTCCCATTCAATCACACATAATGGATGTAAAACAAGTCTTATAAACGCATGGATGGTATATGGACATGTCAAATCATTCAAGAAGTATTCTTAACATTTGAAAAAGTCACTCATAGCATACAAAGGCTTGCCAAGCAAGTGGATTGGCCGCATTTATTTTCTTGTGGATTTTAGCTTTGCTTCACCCATTCTTTAAGGAACTCTTGGACTCAATCGTGCTTTTGGGAGTCCATCTTACTATTGAGAGACTCTTTGTTTTATTTCAACCAATCTTAAGGGTTCTTGACTCATCCTCACCATAGTTAAGGGTTTTTGGCCTCACCACACTCAAGCAAACTCAAACAAATATCATAATATTATTTAGAAACATAATATGTCATCATGAAACCATGGCATATGAAATTATGTTAGCATACTTTTCATGGCTTAAAAATACACATACATATATTCTAAGACAAGCTAAGCACACATCCATGCATGAGAGAAGGTGGAGAGAAGGTGGAGAGAAGTACCTTGCACACAATCACACACTTTTTCTCTTGAAATTCCCTTCCTTGTTTCGGCCACATACCCACAAAAGTGTGGAAGAGATTTCTCTTAGCCTAGACACAATTTATGGAAGCCAATTAGGTTCATGAACTCAATTCTAAGGCCATACAATTTGTTTAGACACTAGGTTTGCTTATAACTTTATTATGGTCCATAAATACACTTAATGAAGCAACACCTCTCAAATAAATTCTAGATTCTATTCTTTCTTTTCAAATATGATTCTTGACTTCTTTTAAGCCTCTTGGAGTCATCACACAATTAAAACCAAGAGCCTAACTATATGTTGCTTCTTCAGGTTATAATATGGAACTTAAAGTATCAACTCACTTTCTATGAGTTTTAAATTTTTTTCAAGGCCTCCCCTCATTTTCATTCATCATATATAACTCAAGAATGAGTTTAGAAAAATTTAAAACTCTCCCTAACTATGCTATCCTTGCTTGGCCGAGGTTATGGAGGAAATGGAGCTCTTTAGAGTTTGCTTTGTTTTCTCAAGAGAAGAAGCATATGGGGAGCTTCTTAGGGATCTTAGAAGCTCATTTAAACTCTTATTTAAGCTTAAGAATCATTATACAAAATTAGATTTTATAAGGTGCAATTGAAACCCTAGAACTTGCATCTTGAAATCTAATAGTTTTTTTGTTAATTCCTTTTGCATATTCTTAGTCTCCACACCCTTTTTCTTTAGATTCACCCTTAGTTCTGCCTAAAAATCAAGTCCTCCTAGGGTTTTCTCAAGTGGGGCAAAATGGTGGAAAAGGGAACCAAAGATGACAACCATAGAAAGAGAAATTACCTTATTTTCTTGCTTTTTTTTTTCACTTATATCTTGTGTTCTTTGAGCTCCTCTCTTCAAATTCGAATTTTCCTCTCAATTTCTCCTTTAAAACAGATCTATATACTTCATTATAATCATAGGAAATAAAGAAGAATGAAGGAGAAGAGGTTTGGAAGAGAAAGAGCATGGAAAATCATATCCATACCTTTCTACCTTGAATTTCTCCTCCTTTTCTTCCTCCTCTTGTACACCTCATCCCCTTGGGTTTTCCTCTAGTTTTGGGTAGAACATGGTCATGCATAATGAAGGGAGAAGAAGGGTGCATCATATATATAGGTGGGAATAAGTTACACTTTTCAAAAATCTCTATTTTGCCATTCGTTCTTGGCATTTTTGTTTCTCTTTTGTTTTAACTCCTTTTTGAGAATCGTCTTTTCCATTATGAAATTTAGATTCCCAATTTAGTAAAATGCTTTTGGAGTCACTCAAATCAGAGCTAAAACCTTTTCGAATGAATCCGTCAAAGTTCGGGTACACCGACATTAGCAAACATCCACTGGAGGGGTTTTAGTTGTCTTAGGGCTTTCCATGATTTTCAGGGCCTTTGAGAACCACGAAAAACTCAAAACTTTCATTTAAAATGTCCTCCTGTGTGAATTCCAAAATTTACTTAAAATTATGAAAATGCCATTATGTTTCGTAAGCTTTTCATAAGAAATTATTTCTTCATTCTAACTCTATTTTTCTTTCCATTTGAGCCTGGAATTCCCATTTTAGAAGTTTAGAATGCTTCCCAAATTTTTCGGGACCTTAACTATCTCATTTAGGGGGGCTTCCTTTTGTATCCGGTGAATTTCGTTCGTTTACGGAGAAAGCGTATATGACGTTTCTCTTATTTTCAGAGAACCGAATGTTACATTATATATATATATATATATATATATATATTAAGTTTTGCCTTTTAAAAAAATTTGGTGGAAACTCTATTAATTTGATTTTAGTTTTTATTTTTGAAAATCAAAATTTTAAATTTTCTAACACCATTGCAATCATATTGTGGGTGTGACATGTATTTTCTTACCCTGAAACCATTCCCACTAGATTGGGGATTAATAGTTAAAAACAAATGCTCTAGTTGATCAATGAGTTGTGAATATATTCTCTTTATATAATTTATATAATATTTATTATACTTTTATAATTATTATTCTATCTATCAAATTATCATTTTAATTATCAAATTACTCTTTTAGAAGTAAAGATACAAAAATTATTTTTTATCTCACTTATTTATTTTTTACATTCACTTCTATTTTGCATCATCTAATTAAACACACCAAAAGTATTTGTGATATAATACAAATTAAGCATTTGAAGCTTACTATGATGGCAATTGTAATGTTGTTGTTTAAGATAATAAATAAATTAAGTTTAAACAAAAGGGTGATGTTTAGTAAAGTAGAAAATTTTTTTAGGAAATAGGAAATAGAAAGAAAAATAAAAATGAGAATGATATAAAGTTATGTGACCTAAAATTATATTTGGTATGATATGAAAAGGAATAAAAATATTCTTCTATTTAAATGTTTAGTAGGGTGGAAATAGTACAAGAATAAAAACAAACTATGAACAAATGACCAAAACACCCCTGAAGCCAAAAAAAATTAAAATTTTTATTTTTGTTAATTAATGTAAAACAAAAAGATAAAATTATAGTTGAAAACTTTAATTTAAAAATACTTATATTAAAAGACCTTAAACTGCGCAAAAAATTACAATTTAAGAAAATTATAGCTTATGACTTTTTTATCATTAGGTTTATTAGAATAATTTTAAAATTTAAAGTCTTTCAATATAATCATTTTCAATTTGAAATTTTTAACTATAGTTTGTTTAAACAAAAATAAAATTTTAATAGTTAAGACAAAGTAATAATTTTTTTTTACTCTTTTTATTTTTAAACAATAATATTCTTTTACAATTTTAATAGAATAACAATGCCATGAAAAACAAAATCCATTGTTGAATTCCATTCAAACTAACGAGATATATGGCTTGTTTGATTCTGTTCTAATTTTAATATTTTTAAGGTAAATATTTTTTAGAATAAATTTTGAAAAAGAAAATTAAAAAATCTATTTGAATCATTATTTTAAAAAATAGTTATTTTTTGTCTTTTTCCTTATTCTACAAAATAAAAGTTAACAAAACATCTAAAAAATGTTCTGATTTTTTTATTTTCGAAAACAAAATTCTGTTTTTATATTTTACAAAACACTTTTTAAAAATACATTATCAAATAATTTTTTTTTGTTTTTAAAAATAAAAATTGTTTTAAATACAGAAAATCAAATGGGCCATAATTTTTGTTTCTTTTTGTTTTCTGCTCCCTTTCCTCACATCCCTTTCACAAATGCAGAAGAAAGCTAATCACTTCAATGAGGGGTAAGCAAGCGGAGGTCATAATACTGAGGTAATAAGATACCGCGGAGGTCGAATCATGAGTTTGATTAATAATTTCGATGTTTGACCTTAGTGAAGGTTGGTCGAATACATTTTCAGCGTTGTTTTTATAAATCTATTTAATGTTTTATTGTCTTTAACAAACCTCATTTTGTCACATCGTAAAAACTATGTGAATTTTATTTATCTTAAAACTTCTTTTAAAATAGAGTTTGATTAAAAGTATTATAATAAAAAACATGAGATGACTCAATCAGCAAAAGAGAACCAATAAGAACCTTTTAATAGTCACCAAATAAGCTCATGTTATTCATCATCCCTCCTTAGGTAGGAATGGTCAGCAGTTCAATTCAATTAATTTTTTGCACACAAGTATATAAAAATTTTATAATCAAACTTTTGATTAGAGTTAAATTTCTTATCTATAAATTATAGTTGTTTTTAAATAAAATATTTTAATTTCAAGGAAAAACAATGATGAGAATGGGAAGGGACGAGGACAATAGGTAAAAAGGATTACAAGTAACATGGTAATTAATGATTTTTAAATGAAGGTATTTTTATTTAAATATTTTTTTACATTTGTTTTAAAGGGGAAGGTGCACATTTTTTTTTCCTTCACTGCAGACTACTTAAAAATAAGCTACTTTTTTTAAAAAAATTGAAGGCCAAACACTACCAAAAAATTAAAATAAATATTTAAAAAGGCATCTTTTTCTTTTTCATAAACACAGCCAAACAATCGCTGCCTATCACTGTTTGCTACTTTTGGTGCTTGTACCCATTCATAAATTGTCACCTTCATGATCTCGAGATATTTCAAGGTATTTTATAACGATAAACTTAATTAATAAAAAATAATATAAACAAAATTTTAATTAGATTTATTTCTACATATTTACTTATAATTAAATTAATTTAATTGTTTAAAATTTTGCAATATTTAATTTAATTTATTTACTTAAAACTTTGAAAATTTATTATATGCTAGTAATTTTTTTATGTATAATATTCTTCTTCCGTAAATTATTTGTCCAATTGCATCCTAACTACAATTAAACGATTAAAATAAGAATTTTGCTATGGAGTTTTAACTTTTTGAAATGTATTTTTTTTTCAATTATGAGATTATCTTGAAATCTAAATATATAATTATAAAAAAATTATTTTATACAAAATTCAACAATAAAAAACTCAACCTCCTCTTGTATGCTTAACGAAGTATATCAAGTCTCCTTAGAACATAAGTCTTGGGGAGGTTCCACTTGAGGTAAGACTCTTTGGGCAACATCTGCTCCTTTTTTTTTTTTTAACTTGAATTTAAAGTTTAAGAGTTGTTTTGATATATTTTAAAGTTGTTGTATCAATTTCATAGCTAGGTATATTACATATATTTTTTTAGCCAAAAATTGTTATATACATAAATATGTTAATTTTTTTTCAAAGCTTTCGCCCCCAATAATTTAATGCTGGATCTATATATCCCTACTTGCAATGAAGAAATTTTTTGTTTCGAAAAATATTGAAGATCGAAACTGCAAATTGTGTAGACAAACATATTATGTATATGCTAAATTTTTATTAAAAATTTTAAGTATCTCTATCAGGAGAATAATATATTAAATATTTAATTAAGTTGTTAAGAAAATGTTCAAAATAAAAATATAATGACAAGAAAAGAATAACAGCAAGATTGACAAAATGAAAATGGTTTAAATGGAACTATAGCAACATTATTGTGTTTGTCGATTGCAGGAAGAAACAACGTATCTTATAAGATGATCACAGTAACATGACATGATCGGAAACTGCAAGCTTACCTCTCAATTAGATCACGCAGAGTCAATAAAACTACAGTAACCATCCCCCAAAGGTTTCGTGTTGAAACACTAAACCATCCCAATCAAAAAAATTAAAAAACCCCCATATTATATAACAAAGGATCTTAAAAATTGAAATTACTATCAAACACTATTATTATCATTAGATTTTAGGATATTTATTACTAATTTTAAACAATTTATTATTGGATGTAAAGTTTAACAATTTTCTTATATCCAATAATAAATCTCTTAAAATTAGTGATAAATTTCTTAAAACTTTATGGTAATGATGGTTTTCATAAATAATTTTTATTTTAAAAACTTTTATTATAAAATTTATTTGAACTTTCCTACACCTGATAATAATTTTTAAAAAAAAAATAATAAATTTCTTAAAACCTTATAGTAATAATAGTTTGTGAAAATAATTTTGATTTTTAAGATACTTTATTATAAATTTTATATATGTTGGATTCTTAGATGCCATTTTTCCAAAAGATTAATAATAGCGTACCAATCACTACAGTGAAATCTAACTCCTTACTAATTTCTAACAAATTGACCAAAAAGGATCTGGATTTTTGGGCTCCTGTACTAAGATGTTATAATAAAAAAATTTTAATAATTTAAATGTTACAATATTAAAAATCTTGTATTCATATATTATATTCTTTTTTAAAACTTGAAGCTATTACATTGAGTTCTTGAAAAATATAGTAGAAGAGTTGAAACTTGATGGCATTTGTCCTAGTTTGAAATTTTTTGCTTCAAAATGCAACCTACTGTGAAATTTTACAAATATTAAATTTATTTATTTATTTTTTGATACTTGTGTTTTGTTAAATATAAATTCTCTAAGATGCTGGAAAACATAGCACCATGACAATGCCATTGAATTTTAACTTTTCTAATGCATTTTTTAAGAACTCAGTGGCAATGTTATCGAATTCTAAAAAATATGACATGAGTACAATACTTCTAGCATTGTAGTGTCTGTCAAAGTCTTTTAGTAAATTGCTCAAAATATGTGGATTTTTCTATCTTATATTCTGTTTTCTTTTTTCTATCTTAATTTGTATTTTCACTTTGAATCTTTACAAATCAAGAAGGGAAGGCATAGAGTGTGACGACCCTAACCCCTAATCATTGTAATTAAGGTAAATCACATGATTAATAACCATAAAGCAGGGTTATATGGCATTGAGACTAATTACATTATGGAAATACAGGGAAATTTGAACCTTAATAGTGTCAGAGTCATCAACCACATAATCATAACCACTTACATACTTCAGGGGGAAGCAAACATTCATTTATAAGTCTTGATTATATTACCTATCATTCCCACATCACATTTATCTTCTATTAATGTTTCTAAATCATCCCTTGAGGTTACCATGAGAAAAAAAAACCAAGAATTTATAGTAAATATAGGGATTTCGGGACATTCGCTGCGGCCAATTTCCATCTAACCGCGGCCAATTCCCCTCGGCTTCACCCCTCGCACCGTTACTAATTTCGCCGTGGAGAGTTGGACCTTAGCCGCGGCCAACCTACATGGCGCCACGGCGAAGAAGCCTCCTGGAACTTCCCTCGCTCGCCTCTCTATATTGGCCGCGACCAATTCCTCTCTGGAATGCTTGGCTCATTTTCGTAAAAGTTCGCCGCGGCCAATTCCTCAATTTGCCGCGGCGAATTTCCCTCTGGACGACTCCCATTTTAGCCTCTCGAAGTTAGCTGCGGCGAATTTCTCTCTGGTGCTCTCCCTGGGCAACTTCGCCACTATTGGCCGCGACTAATAATATTTTGGCCGCGGCCAACCACCTCCTGAACCTACAACTCTTAAAACCTTGCCTTATACTCTCCACTCTTCCTCCAATAACCCCCTAGGGTCACTCTACCATGAATTATGCAACTCCCATGGTGCTTATGCACCTTATTTACCCAGCTATTCTACCATCTCTAATTTGAAATTTAAGTATGAAATCCTGCCCATCCAACTACCATATGACAGTAATTACACATATTGATATTTCAAGAAATTACATAAGCTCCCAATAATTAACATTCCGTTAAGGTTCCATACATCACTGATTCAAGTCAACAATCTAATATCAAAGGATTTCATTGCTCAAAATGAATGTCAAGGTTCATACATCCATCAACAGCTAAAGTAAAGCCTATATCTCATAGTTACATTCCATGCTATCAAAATACATTCTCCTACACTTGGCAATGCAGATACATGTGATGCTATACAAGACTTAACAAAATTAACATCTACCCTATTCTACTCAGACCGAGTGTAGCTCCCCACACCGGGCCTCAGCTCATGGATGTTCATCCACTTGCTTACCCTTATCCTTACTCGAAGAACCTTCACCTGAAATGTTAATCCCATGAAACGGGATGAGATATAAATCTTAGTAACCAAGGCAATTCCATCATATACTCCATATTAATTCGCATACATGCATAATTTCACATAAACACCAGCAGTAGACCATTCATATTAGTAAATGAAATAATTAGGCTATCATGATTACTATCCCATACTAGCAATCATACTATCACATGTTAAAGGCCATTAACACCGGAGAGGCCTGTCCACGGCACCTACTCCTCATTGAGCACAACCGAGGCTCAGTGCATCTGGGGTTTGATCATAACCCTATGCTCGATCGAAGCACATGCACGGGTGGCAGCTGCACCACAGCTCCACCATGGACTCACAAGGTCCAATCACAATTCAACAGATAGCCAACCAATTCATTCAACATTTCAAATCATTCATGTACAGCAAAATATGAAATTAACACAGATATATAAATGGAGTTAATGTAAACCCGGTTACCTTACTTGTAGACACTTGCAACAATCACCAATGGTGCAGGAATCCCCTTATAACCATAGCATCATAGAATTACTACTCTAATTCATCATTAATAGTCATAATCAGCACCCAAGGAATTTAAAATGCTAATGACTACCCAAGAATCATTTACCCAACCACAACAAGTCCCAATTTCGGATTTAAGTGTCATTTAACAGAAAACTCCACATTCCACCGAAAATCTTAAGCAATTTCGTGCAAAACTAACACCTATTTTCTAAATCAGCTATGGGGGTCTCAAATTAACCAATAAAGCATCAAAATGGAGGGTTTAAACTCACCCAAAGTTAGCCCTAAGCTCAACCTACGAATTTCATCAAGAAAACCCCCAAACACTTACATTTTAGATTTTGGGTGGAGTGAAAATACTCCAAATGAAAAACTAATCGGACCAAATTAAAGGGAAAGATGAGGGGATTAAGTTGTATAACTATTACCTTGGCTGAATCTTGCTCTAAATGTGAGAAAATACATAATTCTTGCCCCAAACCCTAGCCTCCTCTCCAAGCTCCGAATTTGCCTCTTGAGTTTCAGAAAAATATGAGAGTGGCTGAAGCATTAGGGTTTTAAGTGGGCTTAAGTTGGGTCAAAGTGGGTCATGGGTTGCTCCAAGGTCCATCTTCATTTGGGCTTAAGATTTTTAAGTTTGTTGGGCCAGTTTAAAGGTGTTAGGCTGCAGAATTTACTGGGCCAGTTTTTACACTTAAGTTGCTGAAGTTTAACTAGGTTTGGGCCAAGTTTGAAGAGCTCAAGAGTTTTAGGTCAGCACATAATCCATTGGGCCTCCATTAGCCTCTTTTCATGATCTATTAATTTAGGCCTAGATAGAATTTCTATCCCAATTAAATCTCAAACCCATATTAATAATTTATCTCTCTAAAGTCTCCATTCATTTAACTTGCCCAATGAGCCCATATTAATTACTCTTAATTAATTCTAATCCATGATTAATACCTTAATTAATTATGGGGTGTTACATAGAGATATATTGTGCATCATCACATAAATTGCATGATCCACAAATGATGGAAGTTGAGAGCGAAAAACGTAAAAAGTGAGAAATGCTAAAAGTGAAAAATTGCTAAACACACACGTGTGCGCGCACACATACTTATAATTATTAACCTTCATTATTAAACAATGCTCATTAAAAATTTGATTAATTTTTAAAAGAATACATAATTTTTGAAATTGTAATTTTATATAATATTTTTAAAATTAAATCGATCATTAAATTGATAAAGACATTAATTTATGATTCATTTATATGATTGTAATCGAACTGATAACTATTATATATATATATATATATAATAATTTTAGATACTAAAAATATATATAATAAATTATAACAAGTAAATACTAATAACATTCATATATTGTGTTACTAATTACACATAAAAATAAAGTTAGACACGATATTTTACAGAACATTCACCCATCAACATCTTTTGTTGGTGGAATATTATACATTAATATTTTGATAATATTTCCTTTTCTGTTATTAGTTTTCTGACTTTGTTTGTTTCCTTATTTGGTTTAGATTTTTAGGGATTTTATTTTGTATTCTGATTTTCCTTTATTTCCCCTGATTCTCAACAATATTATTGGCATTGAATGGCAGATCATTGTTGCTCATCATCCCTATTTGTACCCTATGTTTATTCAGTGAATTATCATCGAAATTCATTCCCAAATTGTTCATGGTATAAGAATGACTGAACAAGCTCAAGGGATGATTTCTTTTAGGTCAATGAGGGCTATGCATACTGAATCAAAGGACTCATTGAACTCTGGTTCATTTGGCATGGCTCACCAAGGATCAAACCCACCGTTGAACACACCAAGTGGCGCCTCCAACCCTAACCTTCCCTAGAACAGCATGGAAACCACTCTTTTTATGATTATTAATCACAGGATGAATGGCAATAATTACTTGTAATGGTCACACAACATGCTTATGTTCATAAGAGGGAGGGGAAAAGAGAAATATCTTCTCAGAAACACTTAACAGCCAGACATGACAGATCCAAAGTATGAGGCATGGGTAGTTAAGAATAATCAAATCATGAGTTGGTTAGTTAGCTCAATGATTGTCAAGATCAGTGAGCAATTCGTGTTAGCTACAACTGCCAAGGAGATCTGGGAGAATGCAAAGCAAACCTATACCACCATTGAGAACACTGCAGCTCTATTTCAGATAAAGGGTATTCTTTATAACACTAAACAAGATGACAAGATCGTGACCTAATATTACACAGCTCTTGTGAAATTGTGGCAACAGTTGGATCTATATGATCCTCACCAATGGACATGCACCGAAGACCTGATGTATTACAGAAAAATTGTTGAATGAGAGAGGGTCTATGACTTTCTTCTCGGCCTAAACCCAACATATGAAGAAGTTCATGGTAGAATAATGACTACTATACCACTACCTACGATTCAAGAGGTGGTGAACCTTGTGAAGTGTGAAGAAAGTAGAAAACAACTTGTTTAAGGGACACCTAGCGATGAAACCAATTCAGAATCATCTGCCATGGCTTTTAAGGTGCAAATGGACAAGATTCAAGGAAGAAGCAGGGTAAGGGCAGGTGTGAACACTGTCAAAAGAGTGGGCACACTAGAGACAATTACTAGAAGATACATGGCAAGCCTCCAAATCAGAGACAAAAATTCAAGTCAGAAAACAAGAGTTATGTGGTTATTGGAAGTGAGAAGATAGATGAAGAAAATTCACAAATGAGTAAGGAAGAGCTCGAGTTGCTAAGAAAAATTCTCAACAAATATGACCTAAAGACTGAAAAGGTTATCTCTACTAATAATATGGCTCACGCAGGTAATGATGGTATTGCTTTAGCTGTTAAAACCTCTAATGAAAATGATTAGATTGTAGATTCTGGTTGTACGGACCATATGACAAGTGATGTTACTTTAATTGATGATATAAGGCCTTGTCTAGGTAACAGAAGGGTAAAAGTCGCCAATGGTAAATTTGTTAAGGTCCAAGGAATTGGTATTGTTGTTATTAGTGATAAACTTGTTCTTAAAAATGTTCTTTATGTACCTGAATTGGACTACAATTTATTATCTGTCAAAAGGTTGACCAAGTGTAATATCCAATCCTCTGAAAACGAGAGAAAATGTAAGAAATGTAACGTACGATTTCTCCGTCAATGAATGAAACTCACCAGATACAAAAGAAAGTCCCCCGAAATGAGATAGTTAAGTCCTAAAAAATTTGGAAAGTATTCTAGACTCCTAAAAATGAAAATCTCAGGCTCAGACAGAAGGAAAAATGGAGCTAGAATGAAGAAATAATTTCTGACGAAAAGCTTATGAAACGTAATGGTATTTTTGTAATTTTGAGCAAATTTTGGAATTCACACAAGAGGGCTTTTTAAATAAAAATTTTGAGTTTCCCAGGATTCTCAGAGGCCCTAAAAACTATGAAAAGCCCCGGGACAGTTAAATCCCCTCCGGTGGACGTTTTCCAACATCAGTTAACCTAAACTTTGACTGGTTCGTTCGGTAAGGTTTTAGCTCCAAATTGAGTAATTTCGAAGGCATTTTATTAAATTGGGAACTAAATTTTATAATAGAAAAAACGATTCTAAAAAAGGAGCTAAAACGAAGCCGAAATGAAATTGCCATTATGGAAGGATAAAATTAGAATTTTTTAAAAAGTGTTTCTAGAAGCTCCCACACACTTCCCCTTTCTTCTCCCATCTTCTTAAGCATGAAATTTCTGCGCAAAATACAGAATATGATATGCTCTCTTAGGCTCTCAAGAAGGGGAAGAAAAGGAGGAGAAAAATCAAGAAAAGGTATGGATTCTTGATAGTTTTCTATGCTTTCTTTCATCTAAGCCTCCTCTTCTCCATTCTTCTTTGTTTCCTATAATTAAAATGAAGTTTACAAATCTGTTTTAAGGGAGAAATTGAGGGGAAAACTCAGATTTGAAGAAAAGAGCTCAAAGAACACAAGATTCAAGTGAGAAAAAGTAAGAAAACAAGGTAATTTCTCTTCCTATAGTTGCCATCTTTGGTTCCCTTTTCCACTATTTCACCCCACTTGAGAAATACCTAGGAGGAGATGATTTTTAGGCAGAACCAAGCATGAATCTAAGAAAAAAGGGTGTGGAGATTAAGAATATACAAAGGGAATTATCAAAAAACTATTAGATTTTAAGATGCAAATTCTAGGATTTTGTGTGCACCTTCCAAAATCTGATTTCATATGATAATTTCTAGGCCTAATTAAGAGTTTAAATGAGCTCTTAATATCCCTAAGATGCTCCCCACATGCTTTCTCATTCAAAGAAACAAAGAGAATTACAAGGAGGCCAAAAAGGGGCTATGTCTCGACCAAGCATGGATGGAGTAGCTAAGGAGAGTTTTAAATTTTTCCAAACCCATTTTTGTGTCATATATGATGAATGAATATGAGGGGAGGCTTTGGAAAAAATTTAGAACCCATGGAAGGTGAATTGGTGCCTTAGGTTCCATAGTATGACCTAAAGAAGTAACATATAGTTAGGCTCTTTATTTTAATTTTGTGATGACTCCAAGAGGCTTAAAAGGAGTAAAAAATCATATTTGAAAAGAAAGAATGGAGCCTAGAATTTATTTGAGGGGTGTTGCTTCATTAGGTGCAAATATGGACCATAATGGGGGTTATAGAGCCAACTAGTGTTTAAGCAAGTTGCATGGCCCTAGAGATCATTTCATAAACCTAATTGGCTCCCATAAATTGTATTTAGGCCAAGAGAAACCATCTCTACCAATTTGTGGGTGTGTGGCCGAAAGAGGAAGCTTGAATTCCAAGGAAAAAGTGTGTGATTGTAAACAAGGTAACTCTCTCCACCTTCTCTCATACATGGATGTGTGTTTAGCTTGTTTTAGAATGTGTGTATATGTATTTTCAAGTTATGAAAAGTATGCTAGCATGCCTTTATATGCCATGATTCTTGATGCCATGTTATATTTCCAAATGAATACATGATGTTTCTTTGAGTTTGCTTGAATGTGGAAAGGCCAAGAATTCTTAACCATGGTGATGATGAGCCAAGAACCTTGAGCTTGGTTGAGACAAAGTAAAGAGTCTCCCAAAAGCAAAGTGAACTCCCAAGAGTATGATTGAGTCCAAAGCTCTTAAAGAATGGGTGAGGCAAGTCCAAAATCCATGAGGAGAAGTGTGAGACTAATCTAAACACTTGGTGAGCTCTTAAATGTCTTGTATGATTTGTTCATATGCCAAGCTTGCTTTTTACATGTCCATGTCTTCCATTTTCTCTATGCATGTATTTTTAAGACTTGCTTTGCACATATTATGCATGATTGAATGGGAGATGAGCTATTGGGATTCTTTCAATCTCATCCCCTCCTCTTCAATGCTCTAACATGCTAGGTGGACCAAATAGCTATGGCAATGGGAGCCAACAACAATGAAGAAGGAAGATTTACAACCATATGCCTAGTTTTATTCTTTTTGAATCCATAATGATGCTTTACAATGTATATGATGTTGTAAATGGTTTATGACTCTTGAGATATGTGTAAATATGACATTTTGTGATGTTTAAATATATGGATATGATGTATGAGCTCTAGCTTATATTTTGAGTATGTAATGCCTAAGTATGCAATATGAAAGTTTGATGTAAATGTGCATAAGTGTGGGTTGAACGGCCAAAATGAGATGCATGAGGTTTGGGACTATTTAGGCAGCTCATACAATGTAATGTCCTACATCAGATGGAATGGTCCTGGGAACGACCCATATAAGTGGGAGCGAAGCTCTTCCTACCAGCGGCGTGCTTTTAGGCTAAAATGAGAGTAAGCCTAAGGGACAAAACCCCTCCCTTTCCAAGTGAAATGAAAGTAGCTTGATAGAGGGTGTAGAGGAAAATACTGCTGGAGGCTCTGTGTGGTATTTGGTATCAGAGTTGGCCGTTCGAATGTGCAACCTGAGGACTAGTTGGCCCTAAGGGGGGTGGAATGTAATATCTCACATCGGATGGAATGGTCTTGAGAACGGCCCATATAAGTGGGAGCGAAGCTCTCCCCACCAGTGGCGCACTTTTGGGCTAAAATGAGAGTAAGCCCAAGGGACAAAACCCTTCTCTTTCTAGGTAAAATGAGAGTAGCCTGATGGGGGGCGTAGGGGACAATACTGTTAGAGGCTCTGTGTGGTGTTTGGTATCAGAGCTGGCTGTTCAATGTGCAACCTGAGATGGGTTGGCCTCAAGGGGGGTGGAATATAATGTCCCACATCGGATGGAATGGTCATGGGAACGGTCCATATAAGTGGGAGTGAAACTCTCCCCACCAGCGATGCGCTTTTAGGCTGAAATGAGAGTAAGCCCAAGGGACAAAACCCCTCTCTTTCTGGGTGAAATGAGAGTAGCCTGATGGGGGGCTTAAGGGACACCACATCGACCTAGCTCTAAACACCACACAGAGCCTCCAACAGTATTATCCCCTATGCCTCCAATCAGGCTACTTTCATTTCACTCGGAAAGGGAGGGGTTTTGTCTCTTGGGCTTACTCTCATTTCAACCTAAAAGCGCACCACAGGTAGGGAGAGCTTTGCTCCCACTTATATGGGCCGTTCCCAGGACCATTCCATCCGATGTGGGACATTACATTCTACCTCCCTTGGGGCCAACCCATCCTCGGGTTACACATTTGAATGGCCGGCTCTGATACCAAATACCACACAGAGCCTCCAACAGTATTGTCCCCTACGCCCCCCATCAGGCTACTCTCATTTCACCCGGTAAGGGAGGGCTTTTGTCCCTTGAGCTTACTCTTATTTCAGCCCAAAAGCACGTTGCTGGTGAGGAGAGCTTCGCTCCCACTTATATGGGTCATTCTCAGGATCATTCCATTCGATGTGGTACATTACACACAAGTCTTAAATATGCTTTTAGACTTGCCCAAAAGGTGCCAAGACCAAGGGAAATCCATTTGGCAACTTTGGTACCTCATATAGAGCCAAAAATGACTATATTGGAACCCTATATTACTTTTTAGCCAAATGAGTTTGTCTTGATCTGAGATTTGGCATGCAATTAGGTCTCATTAAGATCTTTTTAGGAAGCTAAAGATCATAATTTTTGGAGGTCTATAGAATATTTGATAAATTTTTAAAGTTGGCAATTTTTTTGATTTTGGTCTACTGCACTATTCATTTGGTCCAAAATTGAATTCTGTCACACGAGGCTTAAATGATGTCTAATTGCCACAAAATTTTATACAAAGAAACTAGACATTCACAGTGACTCATGAAAACTAGAAGTACCTCATTTGGAGGTCTAGAGAGGGAGATATGAATTTTTGAACATTCTATCCAGTATCAGGAATTTTGCCCAACTAGAGGTATTGTTCCATTGAATTCCGAGGTCTAGGCTTAATGAATTGATTTGGAGATATTTTTTATCTCTAGCTAACATCCACAGCTTTCCAGATTGGTATCATTTGCATGAATTGGATATTTTGTGAAATTAATTGGACATTTTCAAAGTTTTTTGCAGAATTCTGTGATAGTTACAAAGTGCAGTCTGACCTCTGGACTATTTTGGATGTCAAACGTCCTCTGTGATGGATGTTATAATCTGAGCATATTTTTAGCGTGAATTAGACATCCATAGCTTTCCAGAATGACCAAGATTGTAGAATTTTGATTTTTTAGAATTTATTATTTTTCAAAATTTGGTCAGAAAAAGAGGCAAATCTGGCTGAAAATACACTTAGTTATTTTGAGCTCCATTTCGGTTTTCATGAGTTGTGGGTATGATTTTATGATGCAAATGAGTTTTATTGATGTATTTAAATATGAGAATATATAGTATGTGCTCACATGGTCCACGTGACACCGAATGAAATTTTTAAGTATGACGCAACGCAAAGAAATTCATTATTTTTTCCTCTTTTCCTTATACCTTCATGAACATAATGATGTGAGGCATGTATATATATGATTAGATGAGCTAGAAGTTATGGTATTACACTAAGGATCATAACTGTAGTGCTAACTTTTATTATGATGGCAGTTTATTCCAGGATTTGGAGTAGGGAAAGAAGATTGGCAATGCTAAAGAGATTGATGGTTTATATTACATTGGAAGTTCTTAGATGAATAAAACAAATGCTATGTTGCCTATAAATAATGAAATTGCTCTATGGCACTGTAGGTTAGGCCACCCTAGTCTAGATTATATGAAAAAGTTGTATCCAACTTTCTTCAATAAAAATACTTATTTTCAGTGTGAATTCTATCAACTCTCTAAACATACCCGCACCTCTTACTTGCCTCGACCATATGTACCATCAAAGCCTTTTTCCTTAATCCCTAGTGATGTTTGGAGGCCATTAAAAGTGAAAACTCAAAACAGTCCCTGATGGTTTGTGACTTTTATTGATGACCACAAAAGACTCACTTGGGTATATCTCATGAAAGATAAATATGAGGTTTTTCAATTTTTCAAAAAATTTTGTTCTCTCATTAAAAATCAGTTTCATACAACTGTTCAAATTTTCAGAAGTGATAATGTAAGAGAATACCTTAATCATGCTTTTGAGCAATTTTTAAATGACAATGGTATAATATACTAAACCTCATGTGTCAATACACCATAACAAAATGGTGTTTCTGAACACAAAAATAGACATCTATTTGAAGTTGTTAGATCCCTTCTACTCACTTCTAATATACCTAGTCATTTTTGGGGAGAGGCCATTCTCACATATACCTATTTAATAAATCGTATGCCCTTTAAAGTTTTGGGATTCAGTATAGCTCTAAAAAAATTGTTAAAAACTTATTATTACATTTCTTTCGCTCTTACTCTACCTCTAAAGGTGTTTGGATGTGTTACTTTTGTGTATAATTATGAAGGCAGCAAATTAGAGGCCAGGGCATATAAATGCATTTTTTGGGGCTACTCTTCTAACAAAAAAGGCTATAAATACTACTCTCCCATCCTCAATAAGTATCTTATCACTATGAATGTAACCTTTTTTGAAGATAAACCATATTAACTAAAACTATCCATTCAGGGGGAGAACAGTGGACAAGAATGGCTTATTTTGGGTGCCAATCCAGAACCTGTACCATCCCTTGATGCACTTGAAATGCCCAGACCTAGACTTAAACCCTTTTCTGAAATACCCAAGCCTGAACCCCAATCTGTACCTAACCCAAAACCCACTGATAATCCAGCTTTAAATTCAGAAATTGATCAAAATTCCACTAAACTTGTAACTGATGAGAATGAAAAGACTAGGGTGGATAGACTTATAAATGAAGCTCCAAGAGAGTACACGAGAAGCAGGAGAAAATAGTAGATAAGTGGTGAGATACAACTAGAATAAACCATCATAATCTTTGAGCAAAGCCATGAATCCAACCCAACTTCAAATCCTAAGGAGTTATGTTAGCCAATAGCACTAAAGAAGGGAGTCAGGTCGTGTACTAAACATCTGATGAATTAGTTTGTTTCTTATGCAAATCTTTCTCCTCAGTTTCAAACCTTGTGTCTCAATTGAATGTTGAAAAATTACTTGAGAATTTCTTGGAAGCAGTGAAGGATCTAAGGTAGAGAGAGACTATAAGTGAAGAGTTAAAGGCACTAAAAAATAATCAAACATGGGTAATAACTTCTTTTCCATAAGGGAAGTCCATAATTGGCTGTAGATGGATCTTTACCATCAAGTACAATTTTGATGGTAGCATTAGCAGGTACAAAGCTAAGCTTGTAGCTAGAGGATTTACACAAACACAAGGAATTGATTATCAAGAAACCTTCACACTAGTTGCAAAGTTCAATACCATCAAGATTTTGTTATCTCTAGCAACAAATCTAGACTGACCATTACATCAATTAGATGTAAAGAACGCTTTCTTAAATGGGGACCAAGAAGAAGAAGTTTACATGGAGATACCACTAAGTTTGAGAAATGCTAATCATCCTTTTAAGGTATGTAAACTTAAGAAATCCCTATATGGCCTTAAACAATCACCTAGAGCTTGGTTTGATAGGTTTACAAAAGTGGTTAAGAAGCTTGGTTATTAGCAATGTCAAACTGATCACACACTTTTTGTAAGATATTCAGACAATAGAAAACTTGCTTAGAAAACTTGCTATTCTTATAGTTTATGTTGATGACAGTGTCATTGCTAGTAATGATCATAAGGGTATTCATGCACTAAAAAAGGCTCCAACTACTAAGTTTGAAGTAAAGGATCTAGGAAACTTGAGATATTTTCTAGGTATGGAGGTTGCAAGGTGTAACACCTTCATTCTAGCTCATCTTATGCCTTTGAATAGCATAATTATCATGAAACATACACATAATTCTCATAGAGGAGGCATGAATATTTGGACTTTTATTTGTAAGTCATCCTATCCAAAAACCCATTCGGTGTCACGTGGACCGTGTGAGCTCATTCTATGCATCCTCATATTTAATTGCACAATTATAACTCATTTCAATCACAAAAACTAGCTCACAACTCATGGAAACCGAGGGAGACATGGGACATGCATATTTCTCCTCGGCCAGACTTTGCCCCATTTCTGGGCAAACTTGGAAAATTCATAAGTAAATCTAGAAAAATTGAAAACATACATTCTTGGTCATTATGGAAATCTTAGACTGTCTACTTCATGGAAAAAATATATACAAGTCATAAAATCCCATACATAACGCGTTTGACACGCGAAATCAACTGCAGGTCGGAGGGGTTCCTGATACTGTCACAGTTTACTGATATGAACTTCAAAAATGTCTAACTAATTCTACAAAAATCCAATGCTTGAAAATGATACCAATATGGAAATATATGGATGTTAAATAGAGAGGAAAAATATTTCCAGATCAGTTCATCAAGCCAAACTCCCGAAAATCGATGGAACAGTACCTCGGGTCTGGCAAGATGTCTGATACTGGGCAGAACCTTTGAAAATGCATATCTTCCTCTCTAGACCTCCAAATAAGGTGATTATAGTTTCTACAAGTCACTGTGACTGTCTAATATCTGCTTATAAAATTTCTTAGCCATTGGACTACGTTTGCCCCTCGGATGACACAATTCCATAACTGACCAAATGAACAGTGTTTCTGAAAATCTGAAATTCTGATACCAACTTTGAAAAATCATAGAAAATTCTACAGACCTCCAAATGACTTGATATTTAGCTGCCTAAAAATCTCTTAATGAGACCTAAGTGCATGCCAAGTTTCAGGGCAAGACTAACTCATTTGGCCAAAAAATGGTATAGGATTCCATTATGGTTAATTTTGGCTCCATATTGGGTACCAAAATTGCCAAATGGATTTCCCTTGGTCTTGGCACCTTTTGGGCAAGTCTAAAAGTACATTTAAGACTTGTGTGAGCTGCCCAAATGGTCCCAAACCTCATGCATCTCATTTTGGCGATTCAACCCACATTTATGCACACTTCCATGCATAATTTGGCATCTCATGCTCAAAATATAGGCTAGAAGTCATACATCATATTCATACATTTAAACATCATATAATATTATATTTACATGTGTCTCAAGAGTCATGGTACATTTACAACGACATATACATCAAGAAACACAATTATGGTTCTAAAATGGCTAAAGCTAGACATAGACTTGTCATTCTTCCTTCTTCATTGATGTTGGCTCCCTTCACCATAGTTACTTGGTCCACCTAGCATGTTAGATCATTGGAGAGGAGGGGATGAGATTCAAAGAATCCCAATAGCTCATCTCTCATTCCATCACACATAATATGTGCAAGCAAGTTTCATATATGCATGCATGGAGAAAGCAGAAATCATAGGCATTTTAAAGCAACTTTGGCATGTGAATCAATCATGCAAGACATTCAAGAGCTCACTAAGTGTTTGGATTGGCCTCACACTTCTCCTCATGGATTTTGGACTTGCCTCACCCATTCTTTAAGCACTTTGGACTCAACCATACTCTTGGAAGCTCACTTTGCTTTTGGGAGACTCTTTATTTTGTCTCA
Source organism: Erythrophleum ivorense (assembly GCA_026724425.1). Taxonomy (NCBI): domain Eukaryota; kingdom Viridiplantae; phylum Streptophyta; class Magnoliopsida; order Fabales; family Fabaceae; genus Erythrophleum; species Erythrophleum ivorense. The sequence goes on from JAIUCV010000219.1 coordinate 156,313, forward strand.
ACCAAGCTCAAGGGTTCTTGGCTCATCCTCACCAAAGGGAAGAGTTCTTGGCTTTTCCACACTCAAGCAAACTCACCCAAACATCATGTAATCATTTGAAAAAATAACATAGCATCAAGCATCATGGCATATAAAGGCATGCTAGCATACTTTTCTTAGCTTGAAACAATGTCTAGGGCCATGCAACTTGCTTAAACCCTAGATTACTCTATAAGCTCCATTATGGTCCATAATCACACCTAATGAAGCAACATCCATCAAATGACTTCTAGGCCTCATTCTTTCTGTTCAATTATGATTCTTGACTCCTTTTAAACCTCTTGGAGTCATCACATCATTAAAACAAAGGGCCTAATATCATGTTGCTTCTTTAGGCCCTAATATGGAACCTATGGCACCAATTTACTTTCTTTGAGCTCCAAATTTTTTCTAAGGCCTCTACTCATCTTCACTCATCACATATGACTCAAGAATAGCTTTAGAAAAATTTAAAACTCTCTCTAGCTATAGGAACTTGCCTAGGCCGAGACTATGGGAGGAGAAGAGTTCATGGCCTTCTTGATTTTTCCTTGATGGGAGACACACTTGGGAGACTTTCTAGAGGTCTTAGGAGCTCAATCAAATACTCATATATGCTAGGGAATGCATGAATCAAATCAGTTTTTGCAATCCCTTCAAATGCACTACACTTTTTCTACTTAGAGTTCATTAATTGTTCTTGTAATTTCTTTGCTTTCTTGGATGGCAGGTGTATGTGGGAAGCTCTCTAGGGGTCTTAGGAGCATGTTTAAACATTCAATTAAGTCTAAGAACATTCATATAAAATCAGATTTCCAAGGGAGCATTTAGATCCCTAATGGTTTCATCTTATTTCCTAATGCCCCTTTCTTGATTCTATTGGTTCATTCTTAATCCTTGCACTCCAAAACCTCTAATCCTTCCATAAATTGGGCAGAAAACAGCCCCTAAAAATTGGGCTCATGGTGCCCAAATTCGTGCAAGAGGGAGGGGGAGGAAGGAACTATCAAAGAATGGAAGTTTTACTTTGTTTTCTTGCTTTCCTTTGCTTGCTCTTCCACTTGGTTGGCTTGCTCCCTCAATTTTCGAAATTTCCCTCTCTATTCTGCCCCCAAAATAGCACCAAACTCTCCATTAAAACCATAGAAAGAAAGCTTGAGAGGAGGGGAGCAAGTTTCAAGAAGGAAGGATATGGAATTTCTTAAAGTTTCTTACCTTTTTCTTGAATTTCTTCCTCCAAAATCCTCCTTCTCTTGTGCGCCTAAGAAGCTGGAGTTTCTCTCTGAAAATGGGCAGAAGCAAGTCAGTTTAATGAAGGAGAGGAAGAGCGTGACTTATAAAAAGAATTTGGAAGCTTCCTTTAACAATTAAATTCCATTTTTGCCCTTCCATACTTTGCATTTTCGTTTCTCTTACGTTTTAACTCCTTTTTTAGAACCGTCTTTTCCATCATAACAAATAGGTTCCCAATTTAATAAAATGCTTTTGGAATCACTCAAATCGGAGCTAAAACCTTTCCGAACGAATCAGTCAAAGTTTGGGTCAACCGACGTCGGAAAGAGTACACCGGAGGGGCTTTACCAGTCCCGGGGCTTCCCATGGTTTTTGGGGCCTCTGAGAACCCTGGGCAACTCAAAATTTCCATTTAAAAAGCCCACCTAGGTGCTTCTCCAAAATTACACTTATTTACGAAAATGCCACTGGCCTTTCAGCAAATTTTTTGAATCACTCTGGCCTTGATTTCTAAGCAACTCAAGGTTCAAATCCTCATTTTCTATTATTTAAAATTTTATCATAATTTTATTTGGCCCCAATTCCTTCTATTTTGGGGACTTCCTTTTATATTTAGCTCATTTTTTACGTTTACGGAGAAACCGAACATTGCATTTCTCACATTTACGGAGGGACCGGATATTACACAAGGTCCAGCAAGGGAATATTAGTTTCTCAGAAGAAATATACACTTGATTTGCTCAAGGAAACATGTATTATGGGAACCAAACCAGCTAAAACTCCTATAGAGTCCAATTACAAACTAAGTCTCAAAAAGGAGGGAACACCAGTTGATAAGGGAAGATATCAAAGGCTGGTAGGTAAGCTGATTTATCTCTCACATACATAGCCTGCCATAAGTTTTCCTATTAGTGTAGTGAGCCAATTTATGAGCAATCCACAAGAAGAACATATGGATGTAGTTTTTAGAATTCTTAAATATTTAAAGATGACACCTGGGAAGGGTTTATTTTTCAAGAAAGGGGGACCTAAAAATATTGAAGTATTCACATATGTAAATTGGGTTGGATCAGTTACTGATAGAAGATCAACTACAGGCTACTGTACTTTTGTCTGGGATAATTTAGTTACTTTGAAAAGTAAGAAACAACCTCTGGTGGTCCGAAGTAGTGCAGAAGTTGAGTATAGAGCCTTAGCACTTGGTATTTATAAAGGGATGTGGATAAAAAGGCTGCTGGCAGAATTGAAAATACACTCTGAAACTCAAATGAAGGTGTGGTGTGATAACATGGCAACTATCGAGATTGCTAAGAATCCAATTCACCATGATCGTATCAAACATATGGAGATAGATAGACATTTTATAAAGGAAAAGGTCAATTCTGGACTAATAGATCTTGCCTATGTTTCCACCAGCAACCAAGTAGTAGATTTATTTGTAAAGGCCCTAGCACATGTCAAATTTGAAGACTTAAGTTGCAAGTTAGGAATGATAAATATCTATTCACCAGCTTGAGGGAGAGTATTGATTGAATATTATACATTAATATTCTAATAATATTTCCTTTTCTGTTTATGAGTTTTTTGACTTTATTTATTTCCTTATTTAGTTATAGATTTTTAGAGATTTCATTATGTATTTTGATTTCCCTTTATTTTCCCTGATTCTCGGCAACATTATTGGGATTGAATGGCATATCATTGTGCTCATAATCCCTATTTGTACCCTATGTTTATTTAGTGAATTATCATCAAAATTCATTCCCAAATTGTTCATCTTTATTTTAACATTTTAACAAATTAATGTATAACTTGAAAGTATTGTAGGAGATTTATCATTAAATTTTAAATTTGAAACTTTTCTTTTAAATAAAATAATCAAACAAGAAATACATGTTATAAAGAGTCTAATGTTTTTTGAATCTACAACCACATGAACCCTATTCACGTGTTTATGATAAAGCTAATTAACATCTTTAGTCAACATGTAACATAGGGAGGGACCATGCAGATATAGTGTATTTTCAAATTCATTGTAATTATGAGATCTGAAAACTTGTGCTGAAAGTTGCATTATTCTAACATCAAATTGAATTAGTCAAACCATCACTCTGATATCATTAATTTGAGGGGATGTTTGTGGAAGATGATGAAGTGGCGGTGCAAGGATCAAACACCCACATTTCACGTTGGATAATTAAAGAAAGAGGAGCTAAGTCTCATTATAAATAAAGAGTCAACCCAAGGTTGCTTCTCATTTTTTTACATATAATATTCTTCTTCCATAAATTATTTGTCCAATTGCATCCTAGCTACAATTAGACGACTAAAATAAGAATTTTGCTATGGAGTTTTAACTTTTTGAAATGTATATTTATTTTTCAATTGTTAATTATCTTGAAATCTAAATATATAATTATAAAAAAACTACTTTACACAAAATTCAACAATAAAAAACTCAACCTTTTCTTGTATGCTTAACAAAGTATAAAATACTTCTAAATAAAGACAAATTTTTACCTTGAAAGGGGATTGGGAGAGAGGAAAGAGGTAGGATAAGAAATGAGCCCAGATATAAATTAGGTCTCCTTAGAACTTAAGTCTTGCCTTTTATTTTAACAACAATTTAAAGTCCAACAGTTGTTTTGATATGTTTTAAAGTTGATGTATCAATTTCATAGCCAGGTATATTACATATATTTTTTAGCCAAAAATTGTTATATGCATAAATATGATAAATTTTTTTTAAGCTTTCGCCCCCAAGAATTTAATGCTGGATATATATCCCTACTTGTAATGAAGAAATTTGTTGTTTAGAAAAATATTGAAGATCAAAACTGCAATTGTATAGACAAATGTAACACCATAAATTTTAACTCATTTCATAACATTCATAAGCTTCACATTATCATTTCAATGAGAGCACATGAAAAAGGGATCGAAAATAATGAGTTTATTTGCATTGCGTCATAGTTAAAAATTTGCATTTGATGTCATATGGACCATGTGAGCTCATGCTATCCATTCTCATATTTAAATACATTATTACAACTTATTTGCATCATAAAATCATGCTCATAACTCATGGAAACCGAAAGAAGCATGAAATGGGTTTGTCTAATTTCGGCCAGATTTACCCCTTATTTTGCCCAAATTTTGGAAAATCATAACTAAATTTAGAAAAATTGAAATCATGTAATCTTGGTAATTCTGGAAATCTTAGGATGTCTAATTCATGTTAAGAATATGTACAAGTCATAATATCCCACACACAGAGCGTTTGACATGCGAAATAGTCTGAGGTTGGACTGGGTTCTGACGCTGTCACAGTTTATTGATATGAACTTCAAAAATGTCCAATTAATTCCAAAATAATAAAATCTATGCAAATGATACCAATATGAAAATTTGTGGATGTCAACTACAAATAAAAAATATCTCCAGATCAGTTCATCAAGCCTAGACCTCAGAATTCGTTGGAATAGTACTTTTGGTTGGGCAAGGTTACTGATATTGGACAGAAACTTCAAAAATTCATATCTTCCTCTTTAGACCTCCAAATGAGATTCTTCAGTTGGCACGAGTCACTGTGATTTCCTAGTTTCTCTATATAAAATTTCATGGCAATTGGACACCATTTGAGTCTCATGTGACAGAAAACAATTTCAGACCATTGTAACAGTGCATCAAACCATTTCCATAAATTTTGCCAACTTTGAAAAATCATCAAATATTCTATAGACCTCCAAAAATTATGATCTTTAACTTCTCAGAAAGCTCTCAATGAGACCTAATTTTATGCCAAATCTCAGATCAAGACTAACTCATTTGGCTAAAAAGTGATATAAGGTTCCATAATGATTAATTTTGGCTCCATATAGGGTATCAAAGTTGCCAAATAGATTTCTCTTGGTCTTGGCACCTTTTGGACAAGTCTAAAAACACATTTAACACTTGTGTGAGCTGCCCAAATGGTCCCAAACCTCATGCATCTCATTTTGGCCATTCAACCTCCACTTATACACATATCTATCAAACTTCCACATTGCATACTTTGACATCTCATACTCAAAATATATGCTAAAGGTCATACATCATATCCATACATTTAAACATCACATAATATCATATTTACACACGTCTCAAGGGTCATAGACCATTTACAACATCATATACATCAAGAAACATAATTATGGTTTCAAAATGGATAAAGCTAGGCATATGCTTGTCAATTTCCCTTCTTCATGGTTGTTAGTCCTCATTGCCATAGCTACTTAGTCCGCCTAGCATGTTAGGACATTGGAGAGGAGGGGATGAGATTCAAAGAATCTCAATAGCTCATCTCTCATTCAATCATACATAATGGATGCCAACAAGTCTCATAAATGCATATATGATCATATGGACATGTGCAAACATTCAAGAAGCATTTTCATCATTTAAGAAAGTCATACATAGCATACAAAGGCTTGCCAAGTAAGTGGATTGGCCTTACCCAATTTCTTGTGAATGTTGGACTTGCCTCACCCATTCTTTAATGCATTCTTGGACTCAACCATACTCTTGGGAGTCCACTTTGCTTTTGGGAGACTCTTTACTTTGTCTCAACCAATCTTAAGGGTTCTTGGCTCATCCTCACCATAACTAAGGGTTCTTGGCCTCACCACACTCAAGCAAACCTAAGTACACATCAAAACATCATATGAAACACAATATGTCATAATAAAACCATGGCATATGAAATCATGCTAGCATACTTTTCATGGCTTGAAAATACACATACACACATTCTAAGACAAGCTAACACACATCCATGTATAAGAGAAGGTGGAGAGAGCTATCTTGCTTGCTTTCACACATTTTTTCCTTAAGCCTTGACTCCTCTCCCTTGACCTCACACACCCAAGAAGGTGGAGACCATTTCTCTTGGCCTAGACACACCAAAAGAAACATGAATTACTCATGGAAACAAGTCTTGGCATTATACACACTTTACATGATGCTACTTTGGTTTATGGCTCCATTATACTTCCGTAAGACACTTAATGAAGCAACTACAAAAATTCATGATCTTGGCTCCCTTCTCTCCTTTAATCTATGATTCTTGACTCCATTTAGACTCCTTGGAGTCATCACACAATTATTTTAAGGAGCCTAGTTAGGAGTTGCTTCATTATGTTACATTATGGAACTTATACTTCCATCTCACTATCTATGGTTTCTAAAATTTTTCCAAGGCTTCCTCTCATCCTCTTCCATCATATATAACTCAAAAATAAGCTTGGAACAAATTAAAACACTCCCTAGCTACTCCCCCCTGCTTGGTCGAGACAATGCAAGAATTTCGGGTTCATGGAGTTTGCAATTTTTTCTTGATGGGAGAGTCACTTAGGAGGCTTCCTAGAGGTCTTAGAAGCTAAATTAAACACTTACATAGCCTAGGAAATTCATGAATCAAAACAGATTTTACAAACTCTTCAAAAATCCTACACTTTGCTAACTTGAAATTCAATGGCTTTTACTTGATTTCCTTTGCATATTCTAAATTCCCACACCCTAATTCATGTGATTCATTCTTGGTTTGGCAAAAAATTTAATCCCTCATGGCTGGTCTTACATGGGGGGAAATTGAAGAGAAGAGGAGCAAGGAGACCTAAGCTTAGGAAGTAGCAAAATACCTTAGATTTTTGGTTTGTTCTTCACTTGGCTAGCCTCCCCTCACCAAATCCGAAAATTCCACCTTTGTTCTGCCTTCAAATTAGCACCAAATTAAATGCCAAAACCATGAGAAGGAAGAGGAAGAAGAAGGGAAGAAGTTTAACAAGGCAAAGAGTAGGAAAAAGTGGTTAAAACTTACACTTTTCAAAGCTTCTTCTTCTTTCCTTGGCCTCCCCTCTTGTGAACCACTCTCAACCCTTCTTAATTTTGTTTTAACGTGTGGGAGAGTTGGTGAGGAGATTTGACCGGAGGTGGGGCGTTTTTATAAGCCTAGGGATTCATTTAAGTAACTTTTAAAATTTGCAATTTAGTCCCTCTTCGTAGTTTTGTTCGTTTGGGCTCATTTCAACTCCTTTTTGAAATATGTCTTTTCCATCATATTCCTTAGGCTCTTAATCATAAGAATTGCCTTTGGGATCACTCAAAAAGAATCTAAAACCTTTCTAAACCATTCGGTCAAAGTTTCAGTCAATCATGACTGAAATCACTCACCGGAGGGGTTTCAACTGTTCTAGGGGTTCCCATGGTATTCAGGGCCTCTGAGAACTGTGGAAAGCTCAAATTTTTTATTTAAAAAACTCTTCTATGAGTTTTTCAAATTTTTCAAAAATTACAAAAATGCCTCTACTTTCTTTAGCAAATTTTTTAAGCTCTTCTGGCTCTGATTTTTTGGCATCTTAAACCTTAAATCCTCATTTCCTAATATTTAAAATTTTATGATAATTTTAGTTGGCCCCAATTCAAACTATTTTGGGGACTTCCTTTTGTATTTGGCCTATTTCTGACATTTATGGAGAAACTGAACATTACATTTCTCACGTTTACAGAGGGACCGAATGTTACAACAAACATATTATGTATATGCTAAATTTTCATTTAAAAATTTTAAGTACCTCTATGAAGAGAATAATATACTAAATATTTAATTAAGTTGTTAAGAAAATGTTTGAAATAAAAATATAATAATGATGAGAAAAGAATAACAGCAAGATTGACAAAATTAAAATGGTTGAAGCCAATAATACATGCTTAAATGGAACTACAACAACATAATTGTGTTTGTCGATTGCAAGAAAAAACAATGTACCTTATAAGCTGATCACAGCAACATGACATGATAGAAAACTGCATGCTTACCTCTCAATTAGATCATGCAGATTCAAAAAAACTACAGTAACCATCTTCCAAAGGTTTTCGTGTTGAAACACTAAACCATCCCTACAAAAAAGATTAATCATAGTGTACCTATCACTAAAGTGGAATCTGGCTCCTTACTAATTTCTAACAACTTGACCGAAAAGGGATTTGGATTTTTGGGCTCCTATACTAAGATGTTACAATAAAAAAAAGAAATTAATACTTTAAATGCTACAATATTAAAAATATTGTTTTTATATACTATATTTTTTTAAAATTTAATGGTATTCCATTTGCGTAATGGAAGAGTTGAAACTTGGTGGCATTTTTCATAGTTTAAAATTTTTTGGTTCAAAATGCCACTAAGTTTAAAATTTTATGAATATTAAATTTATTTATTTTTTGATACATGTGTTTTGTTAAGTATAAATTCTCTAAGATACTGGAAAATATAACACCATGACAATGCCATCAAATTTCAACTTTTTAGATTACATTTTTTAATATAACATATAAATACAATACTTTTAATATTGTAGTGGTTGTCAAAATTCTTTTTCAGTAAATTGCTCAAAATATGTGGATTTTTCTATCTTATATTCTGCTTTTAGTTTTCTATCTCAAATTGTATTTTCACTTGGAATCTTTATGAATCAAGCAGGGAAAGCATAGAGATATATTGTGTATCGTCACATAAGTTGCATGATCCATGAATGACGGAAGTTGAGTGCGAAAAAAGTAAAAAGTGAGATAAGCTAAAAGTGAAAAATTGGTAAACATGTATATATGTGTATGTGTGTGTAAAAAATCATTAGCCTTCATTATTAAACAACGATTATTAAAATTAGATTAATTTCTAAAAGAATACATAATTTGTGAAATTGTAATTTTATACAATATTTTCAAAACTGAATCAATCATTAAATTGATAAAAATATTGATTTACAATTACTTATATGATTATAATTGAACTGCAGTTGAACTTGTAACTATTAAATATATATATATATATATATTAATTTTAGGTATTAAAATATATATATATATATATATAATAAATTATAACAAGTAAATACTAGTAAAATTTACAAATTTTATTACTAATTATATATAAAAATAAGGTTAAACATGATATTTTAGAGGATATTCACCCATCAACATCTTTATTTTAGTTGTTTAACAGATTAATGTATAACTTGAAAGTAATATAGGAGATTTATCATTAAAGTTTAATTTGAAACTTTTCTTTTAAATAAAATAATCCAACAAGATAAAGAGTCCAGTGTGTCTAGAATCTACATCCTCATGAACCCTATTCATGCATTGGTGATAAAGCTAATTAACATCTTCAATCAACATGGAACATAAGGAGAGACCATGCAGATATAGTGTATTTTCAAATTTTTTGTAATTATGAATTTGAAAACTTATGCTAAAAGTTGCATTAAGCTAACATCAAATTAAATTAGTCAAACCATCACTCTAATATCATTTGAGAGGGTGTTTGTGGAAGATGATAAAGCAGCAATACAAGGTGCAAACGTCCAAATTTCACATTGGATAATTAAGAAAAGAGGAGCTGAGTCTCTTATTGTAAATAGAGAGTCAACCCAATGTTGTTTCTATTTTCTTGGATTGGGCCAATGATGACTAAGGCCTATGGTCTTATTATCTAAAATAGGGTGGCTTGTTGACTTGTTCAGTTTTATCGATTGTTGAATAATTTTATTGATTTTTTACCATATTTTTTTAATTGATTATATGAGTTAAATGAATTGGATTAATAGTTGTTTCACTAGTTTGTTAGTTAAACTATCCTATTTAGTCTAATTTTTTTAATAATGATTATACATACATATATATGTAATATAAAACACATTAAATAGTTAGGATTGTTAATATGAGTTGTCTTGGCTCAACTCTAACTTGTTTATGCCTTAAATTTTCATGTCAAGTTGGAAAATTCTTATTTAAATATGAGTTGAAATTTTTTAATCCAATCTAATCCTATGAGCTTAGCCCTAATAAGGATATCCAAATAGCAAGCTCTAAGGATTGGTCCTATGGTTAGCTATGATATTTTGTTATATTTATAAGTTGTAAAACAAATTTTAAAAAAATACAATTCAACCATTAATAAACCATTGATATTTTAGTATTTTAAATAATACCATGAAATACAAGCAAAAATTCACTTGTTTTCTATAACATCCGGTCCCTCCGTAAACGTGAGAAATGCAATGTTCGGTTTCTCCGTAAACGTCAGAAATGGGCCAAATATAAAAGGAGGTCCTCAAAATAGAAGGAATTAGGGCCAACTAAAATTATGATAAAATTTTAAATATTGGAAAATGAGGATTTGAGGTTTGAGATGCCCAAAAACCAGAGCCAGAAGAGCTCAGAAAATTTACCGAAGAAAGTAGGGGTATTTTTGTAATTTTTGGAAAATTTTGAAAACTCACAGGAGAGCTTTTTAAATGGAAAATTTGAGCTTTCCGGGGTTCTCAGATGCCCTGAAAATCATGGGAACCCCTAGAACAGTTGAAACCCCTCCAGTGAGGAATTTCGACAAATGTTGACCAAAACTTTGACTGAATAGTTCGGAATGGTTTCAGATCCTTTTTGAGTGATTCCAAAGGCAATTCTTATGATTAAGAGCCTAAGGAATATGATGGAAAAGATGGATTTCAAAAAGGAGTTGATATGAGTCTAAAATGAAAAAGCCAAGAAAAGGGACTAAAATGCAAAAGTAAAAAGTTGTATAAAGTGCCTTTTAGCTCCTTCTTATCCACGTTCTTTCTCTCCTCTCTAAGACTGACTTGCTTCTGCCCAATTTCAGAGGAAAACTCCAGCTTCTTAGGCGCACAAGAGGAGGAGGATTTTGGAGGAAGAGATTCAAGAAAAAGGTAAAAAACTTTAAGAAATTCCATATCCTTCCTTCTTGAACCTTGCTCCTCTCCTCTCAAGCTTTCTTTCTATGATTTTAATGGAGAGTTTGGTGCTGTTTTTGGGGCAGAATAGAGAGGGAAATTTCGAAAATTGAGGGAGTAAGCCAACCAAGTGGAAGAACAAGCCAAAAGAAGCAAGAAAACAAGGTAAAACTTATATTCTTTGGTAGTTTCTCCCTCCCCCTTCCTCTTGCACGAATTTGGGCATCATGAGCCCAATTTTTAGGGGCTGTCTTCTGCCCAATTTATGGAAGTATTAGAGGTTTTAGATGGCAAGGATTAAGAAGGAACCAATAGAATCAAGAAATGAGTATTAAGAGACAAGATAGAACCATTAGGGATCCAAATGCTCCCTTGCAAATCTGATTTTATATGAATGTTCTTAGACTTAATTGAATGTTTAAACATGCTCCTAAGACCCCTAGAGAGCTTCCCACATGCACCTCCCATCCAAGAAAGCAAAGAAATTGCAAGAAAAATTAATGAACTTTAAGCTAGAAAAGTGTAGAGCTCTTGAACACTTTGCAAAAACTGATTTGATATATGAGTTTCCTTGCATGTGTGAGTATTTGATTGAGCTCCTAAGACCTCTAGGAAGCCTCACAAGTGTGTCTCCCATCAAGGAAAAATCAAGAAGGCCATGAACTCTTCTTCCCCCCATAGTCTTGGCCTAGGCAAGTTCCTATAATTAGGGAGAGTTTTAAATTTTTCTAAGGCCATTCTTGAGTCATATGTAAGGAGTGAAGATGAGGAGAGGCCTTGGAAAAAATTTAGAACTCAAAGAAAGTGAATTGGTGCCATAGGTTCCATATTAGGACCTAAAGAAGGAACATGATGCTAGACCCTTTGTTTTAATAATGTGATGACTCCAAGAGGTTTAAAAGGAGTCAAGAATCATAATTGAAAAGAATGAATGAGGCCTAGAAGTCATTTGATGGGTGTTGCTTCATTAGGTGTGATTATGGACCATAATGGAGCCTATAGAGCAATCTAGTGTTTTATCAAGTGATGTAGCCTTAGAATATGTTTCATAGACCTAATTGGCTCCCATAAATTGTATCTAGGCCAAGAGAAACTATTTCCACCAAATTGTGGGTGTGTGGCTAAAAGAGGAGGCTTGAAAGCTAAGGAAAAAGTGTGTGAAATTATGCAAGGTAGCTCTCTCCACCTTCTCTCATGCATAGATGTGTGTTTAGCTTGTTTTAGAATGTGTGTATGTGTATTTTCAAGTTAAAAAAAGTATGCTAGCATACCTTTATATGCCATGATGCTTGATGTTATGTTATGTTTTCAAATGATTACATGATGTTTGTGTGAGTTTGCTTGAGTGTGGAAAGGCCAAGAACTCTTCCCTTTGGTGAGGATGAGCCAAGAACCCTTGAGCTTGGTTGAGACAAAGTAAAGAGTCTCCCAAAAGCAAAGTGGACTCCCAAGAGTATGGTTGAGTTCAAAGTGCTTAAAGAATGAGTGAGGCAAGTCCAAAATCCATGAGGAGAAGTGTGAGGCCAATCCAAACACTTAGTGAGCTCTTGAATGTCTTGCATGATTGATTCACATGCCAAAGTTGCTTTAAAATGCCTATGATTTCTACTTTCTCCATCATGCATATATGAAACTTGCTTGCACATATTATGTGTTATGGAATGGGAGATGAGCTATTGGGATTCTTTGAATCTCATCCCCTCCTCTCCAATGATCTAACATGCTAGGTGAACCAAGTGGATATGCTAATGGGAGCCAACAACATTGAAGAAGAGAGATTGACATTCATATGTCTAGCTTTTACCCTTTTTGAGCCATAATGATGCATATGATTATTGTAAATAGCACATGACCCTTGAGACACATGTAAATATGATATTATGTGATGTATACATGTATGGATATGATGTATGAACTTTAGAAATGAATTTGGGTATGTAATGCCAAGTTATGCAAATTGGAAGTTTGATGCAAATGTGTATAAATGTGGGTTGAATGGCCAAAATGAGATGCATGAGGTTTGGGACCCTTTGGGCAGCTCACACAAGTCTAAAATATGCTTTTAAACTTGCCCAAAAGGTGCCAAGACCAAGGGGAATCCATTTGGCAATTTTGGTACCCAATATGGAGCCAAAATTGACCATAATGGAACCATATTCCATTTTTAGCCAAATGAGTTAGTCTTGCCCTGAAACATGGCATGCAACTAGGTCTCATTAAGAGCTTTTTGGGAAGCTAAATATCATAATTTTCGGAGACCTAGAGAATATTTGATAAATTTTTAAAGTTGAGATTTTTCATGGATTCTGGTATGGGTACTGTTCATATGGGCAGTTTTGAATTCTGTGTCACCCGATGGTCAAATGGTATCCAATGCTTATGAAATTTTATATGCATAAACTAGAGGTCATAAGATTTCTGTGGCCACTGAGATCACCTCATTTGGAGGTCTAGAGAGGAAGATATGCATTTTCGAAGGTTCTGCCTAGTATTAGACATCTTGCCAGACCCGAGGTACTGTTCCATCGATTTCCGGGAGTTTGGCTTGGTGAACTGATCTGGAGATATTTTTTCTCTCTATTTAACATCCACATATTTCCATAGTGATATCATTTGCAAGCATTGGATTTTTTTGGAATTAGTCAGACATTTTTGAATTCCATATCAGTAAACTGTGACAGTATCAGGAACCCCTCTGAATAGTAGATGATTTCGCATGTCAAACGCATTATATATGTGATTTTAAGACTTCTACATATTTTTAGCATGAAGTAGAAATCTTAAGCTTTCCATAATGACTGAGATTACATGTTTTCAATTTTTCTGGATTTAGTTGTGAATTTCCAAACTTTGCCCAGAAATGAGACCAAGTCTGCCGAAAATGAATCTACATGCCTCATATCCCTTTTTGGTTTCCATGGGGTTAAAGCTAGTTTTTGTGATTGAAATGAGTTCTAATCATGCAAATAAATATGAGGATGTATAAAATGAGCTCACACAGTCCACGTGACACCGAATGGGTTTTTGGATATGATGACTTGCAAATAGAAGTCCAAATCTTCATGCCTCCTTTATGAGAATTATGTGTATGTTTCATGATAATTATGCTATTCAAAGGCATAAGATGAGCTAGAATTATGGTGTTACATTTTCAAAGTCAATATATCAAATATTAAAACAAAGTAATTCAAATATTGGTGTAGTTCACATTCCCAACATTTTAAACAATCTAAAATTGAAGCTTTTTAAATTCCTACAGAGAAACTATTGAAATAAATCATATAAACATTCAAAAATAGAAGGAAAAAAGTTGTAAGATAACAAAATGTTAACAAAATATGAAATTCAAGGGAGCTTAGGTCAATGAATAAACCATACAAGAAGAGAAATGATTGTCATTATTTGAAGTTTATTAATTTAAGATTAAAGTTGACTTTTAATAAGTTAGGCCCAACTCAGGTTGGTTCTAAAGTTAAATAGAGCTGGATCTAAAAAGTCAAAATTAGAGATGGGCTAAATTTGTTAAGACTCAACTTTAATTTTTAACATTTAACAGGTCGACGCATAAGGCTTTATCATTGAAGACTAATTATATGTACACTTAATATTAAAAATTAGTTAATTTCGTACTTAAATAAACAATTATTCGCGAAATCATTCTCATTCCTGATAACAAGCATGTGGCCTGCACACAAAATACCAAAAATGCACGCTACACGACTGTAATTCCCCATTTGAAAACTGTTTCATATATCATGTTAACAGGATTTTGGTTACTCTCATTTTTTAAAAAAAAAGAAAAATTTCCTGACCTTCCCCTAATTGTGAGAATTATAAGAGAGGTTCACTGCACAAAAAGTTATGAGTAAAATATATACATATATATATAATTTTGATTAAATTATATTTACTATCTCATTTATTTTTAAAATTACATTCAACTATTTTAAAATTTTTTTATTAATTAAGTTAATTTTAAATTTTTTTCAAAAATAAAATTACAGTTTTATATTGAACAAAAAGTTAATTTATTTAACAAAAATAAATTAGAGAAGAGATTTCTATAATATACATATATATATATATATGTGTGTACGTATGTATAACTAAGTATAATTTAAAAAAAAAAACATATAATTTAATCAAACTTTTTAAACAATTAGCATAGTTTCCTCGTAACTTAAATTTTTCAATGACGATAACTTAATTTGTGGTTTTGGGCACCTGACAATTCTGTAGGTACAAATATCTTTGTGGAAGAATTAATTAAGAGGATTAGAAAATCAACCTACTTACGTACAAAAATTTAAACACCCAAACTCAATTTTGATAACCAAAATTTTAACTAGAAGAATATCAAGTGATCCCCACTTATAATAATTAATGAAAGTTATTTGGAAATGTAATAGCCCATGTTCAACGACTATTAATAATAATCCTGTAGGCGTGAGGACCCCTTGCCAAAGCAATGTCAATATTGTACATGGGTAGTGGTGTTTACCCATCTCGGAAGCCTGATGGGTCTGACCCTAGATGGCCAAATTGGGTTCGGTTTGGTTAAGTATAAAAAAATATAAAATAAAATTAGATTTGGACCAAGCCACAAAACCAGTCGGGCCAGTCCAAAGGACTATAATAGCCTAGCCTGGCCTCAAAAAATTAAAACAAAATTAAAAAATATTTTTTTTATAAAAATTTATATCAAAATTTTAATTTCTTTAAGAATGGAATATAATTTTATAAAGACTTATATAAAATCTTTTTTTAGAAGTTATTTTATAACTTTTTATAATAAACCTGGACTAGCCATAAAAGATATATATTGGCCCGACTAAGTCTAAAAAAATAAAAGAAATTAAAGAAAATTATAAAGATTTATATTAAAATTTTAATCTTTTTTAAAGATGAAATATAATTTTATAAAATTTATATAAAAAAAATTTTTTAGTCATTTTATAATTTTAATAATAAATTAAAAAAATTCCATGCCACTCGATATTAGCCCTTAGCCTTGGCAACAAGCTTTAAATTTAAAACCTATTTAAAATTGGACTAGATATCAAGCTCGACTCGGCGCATGAGCACTTCTATCTATGAGAATCTAGATGGCCAATGCTAGAAAGGTGTTGCAAATTTTTTATTCTTTTGTTTTCTATTTTCTTCTTTGTATTAGTGCAAGACAATGTTAATTACATCAATTAATTCACTGATCTGTTTACACTTTCCTGGTACTGATGTACTGCTAAGTGTTGAACAATATATTATCGGAATTAAAATTCGCATAATGTTATAATGTATTAATATTATATATTTATGATAAAATTTATTATCATTTAAAAATGATATTACTAATTAAATAAAACATTAACATACTTTAGATATTTAAGCTTTCCATATTTGAACATACAACTCATTTTATAGCACTTGGGTTTTTCATTTGTTTACTTTTTTTAACCTAAATTGTGCTCGCTCATTCCCTATTTCCACTTGCTTGGGGGTTATTGGTCTAAATCGGAGAATCTATGATAATACAAATTAAACATTCATAGATTATGTTTCATTGTAAAACCTGGTTTAGATGGCGTTTGTGACAATGTAGCTATTAAAGCTAATATATTAATGAATTAAGGTTAGATGTAGAAGAAAGCTAATGAATTGGAAGTGAGGTACACATGCAAAGGCATGGCATACACTTGAGATAATAAGATGCCAAGGAGGTGCGGCAGAATGAGTGCTCTTTTTTTTTTTTTTTCAAAAGAAGGTGGATGCCGAGGAGGTGGCTGGAGTGAGTGCTTCTTTTTTTCCTCTTAAGTCTTGATATGGTAAAAAGTATAGAAATATTTTGAATTTTATTTCGGGTTAAATCTTCTCCTTAAATTTTTTTTTGAAGAATTTTTATATTAATTTAACGTATTTAAGATTTTACTTTTAAATTGTTATTAAAAAATAAACTTAAATTATTAAAAAATACTATCTCTTTTTACTTGATTAACTACCTATGCTTTAGGTTGGGAGGAATGAATATGATTAATGTTTGCAATGTTTGACTCCAATAAATTGGTTGAACGCACCCACAATTTTTTTGTTTTCATATGTAAATGTTATATTTTGTTGGTTAAGATGCACAAACTTCTTTCATGTGTAATTATCCCTCATTTCTTTTAAAAGTTGACAATTGACCCCCAACATTACAAAGAAGAACATTTTTATGATTTTAGAAGTTGTCACTAAAGATAGACTTTTATTGATAATTATTATGAGTTGTCACACAAAGTCATCAACAAAAATATATTCATATTATTGGTTAAACTTTTAGTAACAACTCATAAGAAGTCACCACATGAAAATATTTTTAGCAACTTTTTAGTTACTATAAAAATTTAGTGATAATTTTTTTTTAGACTGCCACTAAAAGCTTTCTTTTTTTGTGTATATTTGCCTGAGACTCTTTTGACTTCCTATTACCCTACTAAAAAAATTGGATATTTGCAACTGTCATTTATTGGTTATTTTTAAAAACTATAGATAAATGGGCAATCATCAACAGGTTCTCTAGTTATTAATAAGTCATCGGGAAATAAAACAATTATCAGTGGTTTTTTTCTTGGGTCAATTTCTTGTGGTTTTCTAACCATTGTTGAATGAATAACAATTTGTGATGCTTATATAACACATTTAAGAAATTAACAACTATCAGAAATTGCAAATAGAATTATGGTATTCCCACCTCCCTAATTTCACTATTGCACCCTCTTTCCCAACTTCACTCTCCCTTTCAGTTTCCCTCTTTCTCTTTTTCCCAATTTTCTCATTCTTGTTCAAAGGAAATTTAAAGGAGGGAAATAACAAGGAAGAGTTGTAATCACACTTCTACAACATGGAGGGATGAAGTTTGTAAAGGACAATCTTTGAACAACTACCCACTTTTAATCCTTTTGTAAGGAAAACAAACAACCAAATATTGTGGCTTTTGGCTTTTTGAAAATTTTATTTCACATTAGTCCTCTCATTTTCTCTCAGTTTCTCACTTTCCATTTTCTCTATTCTCCATCTTTGATTGTGCCCTTAGTCCTTTCACTTTCCCTCTTCACATGATTAAAAGAGACACTTAACTTCCACCTTATTTCTCTCTTAATTTTGAGTGGAGGAGAAGCAAGCTCAATAGTTGGTGAAGGAGAAAGACAAAGGTGAGGTATCTCTTTTCCTTTTCCATCCATCTTTGCATTAGTCTATGGTTCCAGCAGGAGCTCTATTTGCTCTTATGATATATTAATCATCTAATCGCTCAACTTCACGATAGTAAGTTAGTTACTCAAAAAATTCAGTCTAGATTAGATTTTGTTCTGTTGTTTTATTTTCTGCCTTTTGGTTTCTCCTTTATCACTTTCCATTTTGATTCTAGGTTAGGATTTAAGTTTATAGTTCTATGAATATAAATCGTAGTCATTTATCACCATCTTTAAATTGGCCAACAATTATGGCTTCATATCTTATGAAAAGCTGGATCGAGCAACCACTTGGCTTGGCATCAATATAGCCTCTGCCTTCTTTGCTTCCTTGGAATGATGCTCTTGTATCAACCTCAGCACCATCGACACTGACAAAGACAATGAGGCTTTTTGTGTAATACCTTAACCTTTTAGCTCTCACAAAAATAGTCACATAGGCTATCCTAACACATATATGATATACTAGTGCACATTTGCAAGAAAGCATACACTTTCATATATGGATAATTGTGTAATTGTGAAGCCATACACATGATTCATGGCTTTAGGGACTATGTAAACTCATCAATATCAATTTCCATCCATATTATATCCATACCAGTTAGAAACACCTCATTTCATCTCATATATCTTAGGTTTGGAACCATGCATCAGAAAAATGAAAAGTTGCTCTCGGGTTCCCTGTTCCAAATTTTTGATATGAATTTTGAAAATTCATAACTAATTCTAAAAAAATTGAAATCATACATATGATAACTTTCTAAAAAGATCTAGATGTTAACTAATGATAAAAATGATTTTAGAACATGAAAACACCATCAGAACTATGAAAAATAATGGAACAGTACCAGAGGTACTGCTATGTCTTAATACTAACTAGAAATTTCAAAAATTTGGTTCTCTCTTTACAGAGCTCCAAATGAGGTGATCTCAGTAGCTATGGAAAGCTCATAATGTCTAGTTTATGTCTATAAAATTTTATGAGCATTGAACTTCATTTGCTGTGTGATACAAAGAAGTAAACTGACCACATAAATAGTACACATACCAATTATGTATAATTTGGCCAACATTGACAAATCATAATAAATTCTCTAGAGTTTTAAATTAAATGCTCTTTAACTCTGTGAAAAGCTTTAGATGAGACCTACTTGCTGGCCAAATTTCATGAAAAAATTTATCCATGTGATTAGATTTTGGTTCATCTCACAAATCGATCAAAATTGAAATTCATAATGGGTTCTTAAGGTACTAAAAAGCTCTCTTCTTATTCCATAGCCACTTGGGCATATCCAAAAGCACAATTATTGTTGAGGAAAGCATGTCAAATGGTTCAAATTATCATAGAATTAAATCTCACCATACCACATGCATTCATACACATGAACATAAGGGTGCTAGGATGTCAATCTCTAACATATGCATTCATTTAACTTCAAGAATGATATACACATCATAAATGCATACATTTAAACTTGCTCAAGTGATTATATCTCATATACATCATGTCTTTACAAAGTTTGACATCGAATTACATTTAAAGCTATGCTATTGTCAAAGTGTTGCCCAACATACTTCTTGGCTCCTATTTTTGCTTCCTTGAGCTTCACCTAGATATGGTAGATCAAAAATGGGGAAGAGTGAGATTTGAGAAATCTCAATAGCTCTTTACCTTTTCAAACATACATAACAGATGCATATACATGTCAAAGAATGCATACATGGTATTTTAGCTATTAGTGAACATACATAAAGTATTTTCCTTATCATAGAAACTCATACATAGCAAACATAGGCTTCAAGGGTATTGGTCTTGCCTCACCCATTTTCAAGAGACTTTTGACTTAATCTCACTCTTCTTGAGACTTTTGTCTTTGTCTTACCTATTCATAGAGACTTTTGGCCCCTCCTTACCCATGTTAAGAGGCTTTTGGCACAACCAAACCCATTCAAGTTACTTTGCATTCATAAACACATTTTAAGAAACATAATAGTACCATAACATGTAAGCAATGGCTAGGAACATTTCTTATAGTTTAAACATACATACAAGCACTCAAAGACAAATAAACGTCTAAGTAATGTATGAGAGAAATGTTAGAGAATTACCTTGAAGTAAGAACACAACAATTTTTCTCTTTAATACCTCTTCCCTTTTTCGGCCAAGCATATGTAATTAGGTGGCACTTGATTCTCTTAGCCTAGACACATCAAATAGGACATAATTACATCATTGAAGCAAGTTCTAGCTTTATACAAACTCTATGTAAGGCTACTTTATTCTATGACTCCATTATGGTCCCGTACAAGACACAATGGAGCAATTATTAGAATTCATGATCTTGGCTCTATTTTCTCCTTCAATCTAAGTCTCTTGACTTCATTTAGACTCCTTGGAGCCATCATAAACTCAATTCAAGGAGCCAAACACCAAGTTGCTTCTTTATGCCTCAAAAGGAACCTAAACTTTCATCATTCAAACCATGGTTTCTAAATTCAATGTAATGCTTCCATTATTATTCCTATATCATTTTAAGACTATCCATAGTCCAAGAATCCATTGAATAACTTCTTAACCCCTGGAAATTGCTCTTGGCCGAATATGGAATTATAAAACTCTAACTTGCACATTCCAAAGTTTCAATAAATTTTAAGCTTAAATTCTAGTTCCTTGCATAAAAAAACATCTAAATATACTAATTAGGAATGGAAAACAACATGGTTAGCCATTCAAGAAGCCTAGGCCAAACCATTACGCAATTATGGTTTAGATTACATCTTTTCATGATTTAATGAAAACTAACGTTAGATATGGAATCCTTGGATGTTAAAACCCTTGGTTCCATTAAGAACACATGAAGAAAAACTCTCCTCCTCACTTTCTCTCTCTAGGCCAAAGCTTAAATGGCTTGGAAACACAAGATTTTGCAAGTGTTTCAAATAAAGTCTTACCTTAAAATGAAGCTCCCTTTACGTAGATTATTTTTCATCGATTAGTTTCTTGAAAAGAGTTCCTTTTTGGCTTGGATCAGACCTAAATCTTTAAGTGTTCAAAAAAAAGAAAAATACCATTAAAGAATTCTTAGAGAAAGGAACAACTTTCTTAACTAGTGCGGGGTGAAATGGGATTGTCTACTTACCTAAATGGGAGCTTAAACTTCTTTTCTCTCCCTTCCCTTAGTGTCACACCATGATTGGTCAAAATTCTAAAAATGAAAGCTTGGAGAAGGTGATGGGATGTAATCTTACTTAAGAAACCTCTTTTATAATTTTTTAAAATGACTATTTTGCCCTTACACATTTGTTTGCTCCATTTAGACTCATTTTAACTTCTTTTTGAGAATTATCTTTTTCATCATAAAATTTAGGTCCTCTAATTCATAAAATACCCTTGGTTTCATCCAAATTGGATTAAAAACACTCCTGAATGAATCGATCAAAATTTGGGTCAATTAATATTCTAAAATATAAATCAGAAGGAGTTTGAACTATTTTAGGGGTTCTTATAGTTTTTAAGGCCGTTGAGAACTTCGAAAAACTCAATTTTTTCATTTAAAGACCCCTCCTTTGAGTTTTTTAAAAGTGTCCAAAATTACAAAAATGCCATTCGTTTTTATCAGATTTTATTTAGTTACTCCGACTCTGATTTTTGGGTATCTTAAACTTTGTATCCTTATTTTTTATTATTTAGAATTTTATCCTAATTTTATTTAACCTCAAATCTTCCTCTTTCAAGGACTTTCTTTTATAACTGGTCCATTTCTAATGTTTACGAAGGAATTGAGTATTACATTTTGAATGCCCTCTCATGCTTACCAAGCCCATTTCTCACATCACCTCAAAGACTGACTCTCAACCAACTAATTTGGCCCAATTTCATGCATGATGATGGTTTTCATTTGTCATAACTTTGTTAGCCTTTTTTTTGGCACTTCCCTAATTTAATAATTTTCTTATGTATGTATGGTGCCTCATTTTGCTTTTGGGTTTTTACCTTTTTTTTCTTTTTTGGTTTGTGAAGGGGTTAGGTCACTATTATTAATGCCCTAGAAAGTGAATTATTTTGTTTCGAAAAATTAGTGGGAGTTTATCTATCGAATTTCAGCAACTCTATCTTTTTCACTACCTATTTATGGCTCATAATATCAACGTGCCTTGAACGATAATTTCATACCAAACTCCTTTTGATTCCTTACAAAGGAAGTGATACAAATTTTAGAGCCTTTTAAATATATTTAGTGGGGCAGGTAATCCGGGTAAGTTATCATGGATGGAAGTTTTAGATCTTATTTATTGTGTTTGCTTGCTGTTCTTACATTAAAAATTTGTGGCGATTGATTTGTTTCTACACTATTGAAGAATGCAATTGTCCATGAATGGTGAATGAAACTATAGTTGTATTTATGAGTTGGAAGGAATTTGGATAAATATCTAATTGGTGAGGAAGGATATATAGCCGATCTTGGACCAAATTATGATGATAAAGTAGGGGTGTACATCAGCCCGGTTGGCCCTAGGGGCCCGCCCTAGCCCGGTCTAATCGGGCCGGGTCGGGTCGGGCTAAAAGTATAAATGGGCATAACTTTAAACAAGACTGCTCCGGGCCGGGCCGGGCCACGGGCGAAGGTATGTTCCGCCCAACTTGCCATAATAGTTACTTCTTTTTTTTTAGTTATTAATATCTTGTCATCTTATTTTTTTTATTTCATTTAATTATCTCTGTATACTGCAATTTTTATTATTTATTCAAATATTCTTTACTTCTTAATTATTTTTATCATTGATGTGAATCCTTACTGATATTTTTTTTGTTAAATAATGAAAAAATATATATTTACCTAAGACTAATTATGTTAGTATATCTTATATTTTATTTGATAATACTAGATTATTTTTTTATCACTGATACAAATATAAGAGTTCTAAAAGTCCATTGTTTTGAAATATATGCCTATAAGTTTGTGTAAAAATATTTTTATATTACAAGTATCAATTCATTAAAAAAAAATTAATTTGGGTGGCCCTAACCCGCCCTATCCCAACATAAATCAGACTTATTAGAGTTGAATAAGGCCACAGGTATAAAAACAAGTTTCATGTCTTAATCGGGTCAGGTATCGTATATACTAGATGTTCAGTTTGGTTTTATCCATGTACAGCCCTACTTATTCGAGCCGTCCCAGGCCGCCTCGGGCCGCCCTAAAATCGGGCTTCTCCGGGCCGGGCAGGGCCACGGGCATAAAAATACGCCCAAGACCCTAATCGGGCCGGGCTCCGGGCCAAGCATCGCCCTGACCCGGCCCTGCCCATGTACACCCCTATGATAAAGGCAGTATGACTAGTATGTACATATTTTAACTTTCTTTTTCCATTATATGGCTTCAAGTGTGGAAAAAAAAAAAGAAAAAAAAACAAAGTAATGGAAGGTACATGATATTTTATTATTAGATCAAATGAAATACAAAGGAAATTATTTTTACACAACCGAAGTCGTATCACAAAATTTAGAGATCCTCAATGGCGATTTATTTTAAGATTTTGATAAATAAAAATATCCTTATGAATACAGATAAATACTAAAATGGCTCATTGAGGTAGATTTTAAGCTCTATAATTATTCTAAAATTATGTAGGCCTTGTTTTCTATCTTAATATGATTTATTTCATATTAATAATCATTGTTTTTAATTTTCATATTTTAGTTATTATCCATTAGGAACTTATTTGTAAGATTTAAATTTTTTTTGGGTTATTACAATTACAATAATTGATAATTTTAGGAAAAAAAAATTTAAACATCTTATGCATCACACAGGGTTAAAATCTATTTAGTTTTAAATTCATCAAAAGATATTGATTATCTATATGTAATTATAAAATCTTAGTAGATATACTTAATTAGTTTATTATTGTAACACCATAATACTTATAGCCTTACTTTAGCTTTTCTCATCCTTAGCATGACACTTCACAGAAAAAAAAAAAAAGCATTAAGACAATGCTATATTCCACGTTATGTGGGTTCAAAAATTTTCTTTTATATTCTGTAGATCTCGTGAATTCTCAAATATCATACTTTATTCATAATTCATCTTTACAAGTCATAAACATTATAAAATATCTCATGCAATTCAGATTTGGAACCCTCACATATTAGAAAATGCATGCTCAATTTCGGGTCCAGAGTTTAGATTTCTAGGGCAGATTTTGAAAATTCATAATTAAATCTAAAAAAATCAAAATCTAACAAACCATAACTTTCTAGAAAGCCTTGCATGTGAACTTTATGCTAAAAATACTTCTAGGCCATGAAAACATCATTTGGACCATGTTTGGTAATAGAAAATCATCGATGGTCTAGCTATCCTAGCATTCTAATACAGTTTACTGATATGGATTTAAGAAATTCATAACTAATGCCAAAAAACTCCAAATCAAGTAAAATATACCAATTTGGAAAGATACAAATGTCTAGTTTAAGGAAAAAAATAGCTCTAAGTCCAGAAAATGACCTTAAGCTAATGAAAAATGATGGAACAATGCTCAAGGTCTTACTACATTACAGACTGATAAATTCCAATTTCAAAAATGCATATCTCTCTCTACACACCTGCAAATGAGGTGCTCTAATGGCTACAGGTCATTGTGAATGTCTAGTTTCTCATATAAAATTTAAGAACTATTGGACTTCATTTGGGTCTCAGATGACACAAAAACAATTCTGACCAAATAAATAGTAGCTCATACCAACATGCAACACTTGTTAAACTTCAAAAAATCGTAACAAATTCCATAGACCTCCAAATAATATGGTTCTTAAACTAGCAAAAAGCTCTATATGAGATCTATATGTAAAATCTTAGCCTTAAAATCGTTCATTTGGTCACTTGGTGATATAGAGATATAAAATGACACTTTTAAGCCTTTACATGTGTCATTTGGGTACCAAATGTTCTTCTAATATCATCATGACCACTTGAGCATGTGGGAAAGTATAAAAACAACCTTCTAAACATGCTCAAAGGGTCTAAATACTCATACATCACAAATTCACTCTCCCACTTGCCCTCATGCAAGAGATCTTACATGCATATCTTTGCATTTCAATGACAAAAACATCCCTTCTCATTTATGTGCTTTCAATTTCCATACATACATTATATATACATGTATATACATATGTCTAAGGAGCTATACATCATATACAATATGAGATTACATCATTTGCCAACACTATGGTTACAAAATAGCTAAATACAAAATCTTATTGTCAATCTTCCATCTTTAAGTATGGTGGCTTTCATTCCTTTGCTTACTAGATCCACTTAGATATGTTGAGATGGGAAAGGAAATGGGGTGAGATTCAAAGAATCTTAACAACCCTATACACTTTCAATCATACATGATGGATATAGTTTCATGGAAATGAATGCTATGCATAGTCTATAAGCTACACATGCATATCAAGAACATGATTTCCATTTCATATAGTCTCAAATATATCAAAGTAGACTCTCAAGACCTCGGTTAGCCTCACCCACCTCTCTCGGGACTTTTAGACTTACCTCACCCATTTATTTTGGGACTTTTGACTAAGCTTCACTCCTCTTGAGACTTTGGCTTGTCTCACTCATACTAAGGGACTTTTGGCTCATCCTTTCCCTTATCAAGGGACTTTTGGTATTATCAAGTCTATTTAAGTCTTTATGCACATATAAAAGCAATTTAAGACACATAAATTGTGCCACATATATCCTTACTAGCTAGGCATGCTTTTCATACTTCAAACATACACATAAGTATCCAAAGCAAGAGAACATCCACACACATACATGAGAGAAAGGTTAGAGGGTTACCTTGTAATGAATCATAATACTTTTCTCTTAGAATTCCCTTCCCCTTCACGGTCACACTCTTGCAAGGAGGTGGGACTCGTTTCTCATAGCCTACAGACACAAATGGAGCATCACTAAGTCATTGAAATAAACTCAGTTCCTTACAACTCAAGAGTAGGCTACTTGACTCAAAAGCCTCATTATGGTTCCATGATGCACACAATAAGGTAACACATAGAGTTCATACTCTTGGCCCCTAATTCTTGATCATTCTAGATATCTTGACATCAATTAAACTCTTGGAAGTCATCCCAACTCAAAACCAGGGGTTGTAGACCCAAAATGCTTCTTTGTGTTCTAATATGGAACCTACAAGTCTATCTTCTCCTACAAGCCTCCTAATTTCATTCTAAGGCTTTCTTGAATGTTTCTTACTCATAATTAGCCCCTCTTTAGCCTTAGAACAATTTAAATTACTCCCTAGGTGCTCCAACTCCCTTGAGGCTGAGATATGTATATAAAAGGAGCCCATAGAGTTACTTGCTTTTTCCTTGAGGGAATGGCTCTTTACAATCTTTCTAGGGGTCTAATGGACTCATACAAGCTCTTAGATAAGCTAGAATATCTCTGGAAAATATTAGACTTAAGCATTTTTCTTAAAACCCCAAGATTCTTAATCTTGAATTTCATTGCTTTCCATTTGATTCCAATGAACTATTCTTAATTCTTACATTCTCAAGCACTTGCTTCTTTCTTGCTAAGGTCAGAATTTATCTTCCTTTAAATGGGTTAGGTCTGACTCAAATTTCACTAAAGAGAAATATCCAAGAAGAAGTCATTAAAACTCAAGAAGCTTACCTTGCTTGTGAGCTTTTTCAAGAGACTTCCACTTGCAACAAGCCTCTCCTTTCAAAACTTCCTTCTTCTACTTGGGCTGACCTCAAAATAGAACCATATCAACCTCCAAATTCAAGGAACAAGAGAAGAGAAGATGGAGAAGAAGACTTGACATGAGAAGAAGCAAGGAAAGGAGCAAGGTTTCTCACCTTTTCAAGACTTTTTCTTTCTCTCTTAGCTCTCCCTCCTGTGCACCCCTCTCTCTGGCCTCTCTCTCTCCTTTTAGCCAGCTAAAAGTCAGTTCAGAGGTGAGGGAGAGTTTTAAACTCTTTAAGAAGCAAAATCCTACTTTTTCACATTTTTTTCAAAATAAATCTCGCTATGGCGAGCATTTAACAGTTCTAGGTCCTCCTGTTCTCACCACAGCTGGCGCTATTGTAAAAAACTCCTTGGATTTTGTATGAGCCATGAACTTGCTATAGTGAGCTAGCATTCTCGCTATGGCGAACAAGCATTCTCGCTATAGCGAACAAGCATTCTCACGATAGCTAACAGGCCTCCTTACTATAGGTAGGGGACTTAGAAAAATTCTAAAACCTTGAATTCTTATATCTACAGAAACTCGGATGTTACAATTACTTTGTTGATGAATTGATAAATGTAGTACAATGGTATCTAAATGGGTATTTATGATCTCAGTTGGATTCAAGCTGCAGTGGGAGAAGTCTAGAAACTCACATTCTCATTATTTATATTTCTCAAAATTAAATAAACAATAAATGAATTCAATAACTTAGCAAATCAATTTCTTATTGGTTTGAACATGGAAATTTAAAACATGAATCAAATTAGTATAAAAAATGGTGTTTTTTTTTTTGGCCCTCTTTTGCATATCAATGGCATTACAAGCATATGCAGCGTGAGAGAGGGAAACGAAGCTCATTACCTTTAGAGTATTTTATTGTAAAGTTTGCAAAGTTTGAAGTGAAAAAAAAAGAAAAAAAGTTTTAAAAAAAGCCTCATATATATTTTCATTCTTTGTATCACTTTTTTTTTTTAATTTTATAAAAATTTTAAAATATAAAATTGTAGAGGATTCTTACATGTGGGAAACAAAGTGAGAGGAGCAGGCCCCTTAAAGTCTTTGTTTGAATAATTACAATAATTATAAAATGTTGTGTATGATTTTATTATATATATATATATATATATATTTGTGTATATACATATGTGCATTGGTATATATATACGCGTGCTTATATATAATTCCAAAGCGAGTGAGACCTTTCCCCGAATGGAATATAATGCAAGTTCAATCCATTGAAAGCTGCACATAATTAGTTAATTACGTACATACATAGCATTTACTACAATTTTTTAAAATAATAATTACTATCACTACAAAAAAAAAATTGCTATGTTTACAAGTGTTGAGAAAGATGTCTTTATCTGTTGATATTTGTTTTATTCAGAGTTATTTAATTAACTATCAATAGCGTCAATAAAAGTATTATAGATGATTATTAACCATTGAAAAAAATTTTATGACATTTTTTTATGATTATTGACCATTAAAAATACTCATGCCAAATTACATGACAATTTTCCATGGTTACTAAAAGTAACAATCATAAATTATTTTCAACAATTATCAATGTGACATTTTTGACTGTTGAAAAAGCATGAATAATAATTTTTTAATCCAAAATTTCCCTATATTATTCTTTTTGTATGGGCAAATAATTTTTTAGTTATTATTATTATTGTTATTATTATTATTATGATAATATATTAAAATGGGTATGTAAATATTTCTCCAAAAACTAGTATATATCATCAACACAAATTTTTTCTATCCCAATATTACAAATTAGTAATGTTTTAATTACAAAAGTATTTAAAATATTAAATTTTATCACGTTAATTCAAATATATACAAAATATCCAAAATATTATTGAATTTTTTCAAATATATACAAAATATCCCAAATATTATTGAATTTTTAACAAATTGTCCATGCCCAAATATTATGAATAAGTGCAAATTAACACTAGAGCTATAGAGCTCATTTACTTTCCATCTTAAAAAAAAAAAGTTCAATTCTCTCTGAATTTTGAGTGGAGGAGAAGCAAGCTCAACAGTTGGTGGAGGAGAAAGACAAAGGTGAGGCATCTCTTTTCCTTTTCCATCCATCTTTGCATTAGTTTATGGTTCTAGCAGGAGCTCTGTTTGCTCCTATGATATATATTGATCATCCAATCGCTCAACTTCACGATAGCAAGTTAGTTATTCGAAAAATTCGGTCTAGATTAGATTTTGTTTAGTTGTTTTATTTTCTGCATTTTGGTTTCTCCTTTATCACTTTCCATTTTGATTCTAGGTTAGGATTTCAGTTTACAGTTCTATGAATATAAATCGTAGTCGTTTATCACCATCTTTAAACTGGCCAACAACTGTGGCTTCATATCCTATGAAAAGCTGGATCAAGCAGCCAATTGGCTTGGCATCAACATGGCCTCTGCCTTCTTTACTTCCTTGGAATGATGCTCTTGTATCAACCTCAGCACCATCGATAATGACAAAGATGATGAGGCTTTTTGGATGCCCTCTCATGCTTGCCAAGCCCATTTCTCATCACATCACCTCAAATATTGACTCTCAACCCACTAATTTGGCCCAATTTCATGCGTGATGATGGTTTTGATCTGTCGTAACTTTGTTAGCTTTCTTTTTTTTGCACTTCCCTAATTTAATAATTTTCTTATGTATGTATGGTGCCTGATTTTGCTTTTGGGTTTTCACTTTTTTTTTTTCTTTTTGGTTTGTGAAGGGGGTAGGTTACTATTATTAATGCCATGGAAAGTGAATTATTTTGTTTCGAAAAATTAGCGGGAGTTTATCTACCCAATTTTAGCAACTCTATCTTTTTCACTACCTATTTATGGCTCATAATATCAACGTGCTTTGAACAATAATTTCATACCAAACTCCCTTTTATTCCTTACAGAGGAACTGATTCAAATTTTAGAGCCTTTTAAATATATTTAGTGGGGCAGGTAATCTGGGTAAGTTATCATGGGTGGAAGTTTTAGATCTCATTTATTGTGTTTGCTTGCTGCTCCTACATTAAAAATTTGTGGTGATTGATTTGTTCCTGCATTACTGAAGAATGCAATTGTCCATGAACGGTGAATGAAACTGTACTTGTATTTATGAGTTGGAAGGAATTTGGATAAATATCTAATTCGGGATATGTAGCCGATCTTGGACCAAATTATGATGATAAAGGCAGAATGACTAGTATGTACGTATTTTAACTTTCTTTTTCCATTATATGGCTTAGGCCTTAGGGTGTTGAAAAAAAGAAAAAGGAAACAAAGTAATGGAGGGTACATTAAATTTTTCTATTAGATCAAATGAAATACAAAGCAAATTATTTTTACACACCTGAAGCCACTACTATCACAAAATTTAGAGATCCCCAATGGCAATTTATTTTAAGATTTTGATAAATAAAAATATCCTTATGAATACAAATAAATACTAAAATGGCTCCTTGAGGTAGATGTTAAGCTCCATAATTATTCTAAAATTATGTAGGCCTTGTTTTCTATCTTAATATGATTTATTTCATATTAATAATCATTGTCTTTAATTTTCATATTTTAGTTATTATCCATTAGGAACTTATTTGTAAGATTTAAATTTTTTTCAGGTTATTACAATTACAATATTGACAATTTTAGAAAAAAAAATTTAAACATCTTGTGCATCATACAGAATTAAAATCTATTTAGTCTTAAATTCATCAAAAGATATTGATCATCTATATGTAATTATAAAATCTTAGCAGATATACTTAATTAGTTGATTACTTTGTTGATGAATTGATAAATGTAGTACACGGTGGTATCTAAATGGGTATTTATGATCTCAGTTGGATTCAAGCCGCAAGGGAGAAGTCCAGAAACTCACATTCTTATTATTTATATTTCTCAAAATTAAATAAACAATAAATGAATTCAATAACTTAGCAAATCAATTTCTTACTGGTTTGAACATGGAAATTCTAAACATGAATCAAATTAGTATAAAAAAAATGGTGTTTTTTATTTTTTTGCCCCCTTTTGCATATCAGTGGCATTGCAAGCATATGCACTGTGAGAGTGGGAAACGAAGCTCATTACCTTTAGAGTTTTTTATTGTAAAGTTCTTGCAAAGTTTGAAGACCAAAAAATAAGAAAAAATAAGAAAAAAAATAAGCCTCATTTCATTCTCTGTATCAATTTTTTTAAATTTTATAAAAATTTTAAAATATAAAATTGTAGAGGATCCTTACATGTGGTAAACAAAGTGAGAGGAGCAGGCCCCTTAAAGTCTTTGTTTGAATAATTACAATAATTATAAAATTTTGTGTATGATTTTATTTTATATATATATATATATATTTGTGTATATACATATGTGTATTGGTATGTATATATACGCGTTCTTATGTATAATTCCAAAGCGAGTGATGACTTACCCCCAAATGGAATAGAATGCAAGTTCAATCCATTGAAAGCTGCACATAATTAGTTAATTCCGTACATACATAGCATTTACTACAATTTTTTAAAATAATAATTACTATCACTACAAAAAAATTGCTATGTTTACAAGTGTTAAGAAAGATGTCTTTATCTGTTGATATTTGTTTTATTAACAGTTATTTAATTAACTATCAATAGCGTCAATAAAAGTATTATCGATGATGATGATTATTATTATGGGTATGTAAATTTTCTCTAAAAACTAGTATATATCATCAACAAAAAATTTTTCTATCCAAATATTACAAATGAGTAATGTATTAATTACAAAAGTATTTAAAATATTTAACTCTATCATGTTAATTCAAATATATACAAAATATCTAAAATATTATTGAATTTCTAACAAATTGTCCATGCCTAAATATTTTGAATAAGTGCAAAATAACACTAGAGCTATAGAGCTCATTCACTTTCCATCTTAAAAAAAAAAGTTGAATTAGACCATTAGAAGATCATATTATTAAATTATAATATTTTTTTAAAAAATAAGAATAAAAAGAGTTGAAAGTGCAAAGTAGGAAAACACTAATTGGGACCCTTCAAGCAAGATTTGCCATGTTATATGGAACAATTTCATAAGAAATGACAAGTTAAAAAACTTCTTACAGTTTGAATATAAGCTTTATTAAGAATAATTCAACAATTTATATAATATACTTACATCTTCATTGGTTCCTCAGTATCCTAAGTTTGAAAAAGATCTATTAATTGATTCCCTATTAGAATTATTGCTATCACTTAAGTTAGTAGTTACTACTTCTACATCCTCCCCATTCTTATATCATGTTATATAATTTGCAACTATTCCATATGCTAGTAAATCTCCTTCAACTTTTTCATAGGGTTTTTTTTTTCCTTAAAATTATCACATTTAACAATACATGGGCAATAAATGTTATCCTTTGGAGAGAGTTTTTTCCTTTCTTTCAATTTGAGACAAAGAAAAAAGACTTGGTGAGAGTTTCTTTTCCTTTTTTAGTTTTTTATTTTTAGAAGAAAAGGGGTTTGCACACACTCGCCTGATTGGTTTTATTGATACCCTCACTTATCAAGTAATTTGAATTTTGATTTTTAAAATTTAAAAATAAAATTAATTTAAAAAGAAAAAATTAATTAATTAATTAAATTAACAATTAATTAAATTAATTTTCCTTTGGGCCTTTTAAATAATGGATCAATTCAACTCATTATAAGCTGTCCAAAAAATCCAACATTTAGATTGGAACACCAATACCAAAGATATAAATAATTATCTGAATTTTTTTTCCTGTAAGAAAAACCCAGAATTGACGATGTAAAATCTAAAACGCCATTTTATTACATGTTTGCAAACATCACAAAATACAAGTTTCAAATCTGAAATAATTTACAAATTATTTAAATTACTGTAGATAAATTTGGCAAACACACACAACTCTAAAGATGGAGGAAGTAATTTGAGACAACCACAAATATGCAAACTACATATAATCTTGGTGATCATGGTGATCTTCTGGTCATGGATAAGGTGACATTGATGAATTCCGTTTTTTCCTTGGACATACGATCTGTTAAGATTTCTTGGTACCGCCTGAAAACTTCTTCGATGATACCTTCTCCGAAGTGGCTGATCAGTAAGGGTTCAGCCACAGCCCTCATACACTTTGTCACGTTGTATCCACCATCACTCAGTATTTCTGCCTCACTCAACTCAGAGTCCATTGCGTTCCAGTCATCATACGCGTTCCAATTCACCGCAGATACCATCATACAATTGATGCTGAATGACCCTTCTTTTACTACCTCCTCTTCCACCTCAGATGGGGATGGTGTGTACTGAGGAATGTTGAACGAATCTACTTCCTCCTCTTTTATGATTCCCTGTACCTCACAGTAAAACAAATTGGTTTATTACGTATTTCAAATTAACAACAATAAATATTGGCCATTGTTAAAAGGAGAGAGATGGTGAGATCAATAGTTCATTAATATCAAGGAAAATTCCAATTAAAAGCTTTAAGTTGGCAAAATTAACAGTCAAAGATCTTTTTACAACTTGATCTTCCCAACATTATAATTAAATTTTTCTAAAGTTATAACAAGATCCTTTTAAAATTATTTTTTCAAACTTAAGGTCCCTAATTAAAATTTTCTCTTAATAATAGTCATGTGTTTTCTAAAAGGATAGAGATGCGACCAATAGTTCATCAATTAGCGTTGTTTTCCTAAAAGAATAGAGATAGGACCAACAGTTCATTGATTAGCCCTGTTTTTTCTTTTTCTTTTTCTTTTTCATTATCTGCAGTAGCTATATGACATTAATGTCCAACCTTGTTTTTTATGGTGGAAGTCAAAATTAGAAATATGTGTCTACCTTTGAGGCCATGTCATTGAGAGCTTTAGCCATAAGTTCCCAAATAAGACAACATTCTTTGGTAGAGGGGTCGTCGCTTTTTCTTCCCAAAAATGTTAGCACCATGCTACCCCCTTCCACCACTTCCTCTGCACGACACTTGAGAAACAATGAGAAATCTCTTTGAAATTGCTGGTAATAAGCCTTCAACACGTTTGAGGGGCTTGTGCTTGCCATATAAATGTTGCCCTTATTGTTCTCCACCCCGTCAGGGACCTAATTAATTAATCAATTATCAATGAACAAAAATTTCACTCTGTATAATATGAAAGAGAAAAAAGATCTTAAAACAAATCTAAATCTAAATCTAAATCTAGATATCTAGTATACCTGAGACAGCCAATGAAGGCTGTAAGAGGAATGGACGAAATGGAGACTTCTGGAAGGAAAAACCCTACCATAGAAGGAACCAGGGACCCCGGCGAAGAAGCAAGGACCAACCCCAGAAACCATTTCATTACCGAGTTTCTGTTTGAAGCTACCAAGAGACCTGAAGATGTTGTTGAAGTCATTCCCTGGAAGATCGTTCAAGAAGACGTTGTATTCTGGAGACTGATGGTTTAGCTCTCGGCAAAGCTTCTGCACTGTTTTGATAACTTCAGAAACCACAAAGAATGTGTTTGGACCAGAAGAGCAACCCAAGTCTGCAATTGCTAGGCTTCCTGGGAGCATGCCGCGGTACAGGTTGGTTATGGCTTCCTCTCGGATCGGCTTTGTCAATGTTAGCACCTTTTGCTGTTTCCCATCACAGAAAAGAGTTAGTTTTATTCTCAGTTAATCAGTTTGTATCCCAGAAAAATTGGTATAACAAGGAAGATGCAATTAATAGTGGTACATCTAATGATACCTGAACTAAGGAATTGCTCGCATAGCTTGTTTCTCCCACGCCCCCATTCATGTGCAACACTTGAGTTACCTCCATTCTTAATTAGTATTTCTCTTTTCTCTCTGCTTCTCTCTTTGATCTCTTAATCTCTCACTTCTGTGATTCCCTGTGTTTTGTAGAATGCATACCCCTAGCTATCTATTTATAGCGATGCTAAAGCTCTTTTTTCTGTACGAGAGAGCAAAAGATTTTATGGCCTTTGTTTTTCCTTTTTAATAAAAGAATAAAATTTATTATATTTTTGTTTGTGAACAATTATTGCACGACAATGAGCCATCACGCGCCCGTCTGCAGACAAAATACCAAAAATGCAAGACACATCTTACATGATAAGCCCGGGGATGATACAAGAGGCGAGAAAATATACAAATAAATAAGTAATATAAAAAATTTATTTTTATGTCTCTACATTTAAAAAAATAGTTTAATAATTAAAATATTAATTTAATAGATAGCATAATAATTAAAAAGATATAATAAACATTACATAAATTCTGGCTATATATATAAGATTTTTTTTAATTATTATTCCTAAACCACGTTAACTTTGGTTTCATTTTGGGTTTTGCGTTTTTTTTATCTCCTCTTTTTGTTTTCAAATTCCTTTGTCTTCTTTTTCTATCTCTCATCTCCAAACGTTGCAAGGGCTTTTTGTTAGTTATTTGAATAAAATTTTTGAATAATTGTTTTGCAAATTTTTAAATAAAATATAACATTAAAATTTTTTAAAACTTCAATCATTTAGTATTCAATTGTAAAACACACTCAATTCAAATTAAAAATAATGATACTATGAATTTCTATTTATCATGAATTTCAGATATGACATAATAAATTGTTATAAAGCATTATTTTATTAAAATTTAAATTTATTATTATAATTATACATATTAATTATATTTATAAAATTAATTTAATTTTTATACAATTAATAAGTATAATTTTTATAATAAATGATAAATAAAATATTATTTTTATATATAATAATTATTACATCACAATTAAAGTTTGCTTTAAAATTGAATGTGAGGTAAGCATGCAGAGGTCATGGTACTAACGTAATAAGCTGCCACGGAGATGGACTCGGACTAGAGTTTCATTAACGTCGGGAATGTTTGACTCCAATGAATTGGATGGCCACGTTCACAACGTTCTTTTTTAAATTAAATTTAAGCATTTTATTTCTATTCAACAAACCTCATTTTCTCACTTCTTAAATACCATGATATAGAGAAAAAGACATGATGGGACGCGTACACACCAAAACTCTCGGAACCTGCTGAAAATTTTACTGCCGATAAATTAACTTTTGGTGCTATCCTTTCATATATTGTCACAAGATGCCCTACTATAGGAAGTTATATATTCTATAAAATTACGAAGTTGAAAGTTTTGAAATAGTGTTGGTTTTTTTATTTTTAGGCTGCATGTGAATTTTTTAGCTATTTTTTAAATTTAACTGATTTGACACAAGCCCCCGTGTAATTGCAGGTGATCTCACCTTGTTATATATAAATATGAATATGTTAGTTATATCTTTTAATTAATAAAGTTTGATTAATGAAACAATGTTATCACTTTTTATTAATTGAGATAAATTCATCTTATCATATATATATATATATAAAGATATCACTTTTTATATTTATCTATCATGATTTTTGTCTTTATTGCAATATTCTCTTAATTTATAGTAAACTATTTGATTTATTAGTCTTATAATAATAAATTTCTTATTATTTAAATTAAAAAAATTTAATTATGTAATATTATTAAAATATCTTTTTATTATTTAATACGCATTTTTTATATATATATTTTTTTAACCAATTTGTTCGTAACCTTGAAATTTTACTATTCACCACGGCCAGTAGATTTTTTTGAGAATGATGTCAGCTGATATAACTATCAACAATTTGTCATATAGTGTAGTTTTCTTCCTTACAAATAGGAGGTAACTTGCTTTTTGGCTCAGATTTTCACAATGGCGGAACCAAGTTATGAAGAGGAAGGGGGTATATCCCCCTGAAATTTGTAAAATTACGTGTATATAATATTGAATTTTGGTATTATGTCTTATATTTATTAAAATTTTGAATTTATTAGACTTATAAAATTCACTAAACATATACATATATCATTTATTATTTGACATTTTAAATTGGACCTACTAATTAAATCTAGACATGTAATTTTTTTTCTTTTTTCTTTGAATTTATTTTATTTTTTTCCTGATTTTTCTATTTTTTTCTCACATTTCTTCTTTTCTATTTCTTCTTCACTTTTCTCCTCTGTCTCTTTTTTTTTTTTCTCAAATTATCCATAGTTTGTTAAACTTTATACAATGGTTCTTCTCTCCCCCCTAATTGCCCCTACCTACTTATTTCTTATATTTTTTAATTTATATTTAGTAAATGTATGTCTTTGATACATTTTTGTAATTAATTAGTAATTCTATAATAATTAAGTAGAATATGATCAAATTCAAATGTTAACATATTGTTTTCAGTTTGACCAACAATTGTCTTCAAAAATGCTATTTTGTGCTTTCCATGGAATTTTTATGACATTGTTAATGATAATGTATTAAAGAAGAAAAAGGACATTATAGTAATTTCATATAAATAAAATTTTTAAATTTATCAAATAAGAGACTTAGTGCAATTGAACTAATAAATCAATAGTTGGTTGTGATTAATAACATTATACCTGGATATCATAACACATAATTTGTCATATTATAAATGATTTTTTATTTAGGAGTAACAACTAAAAATAATATTAACAAATATAATTAATATGTCATTTTATATCCCTTGATATCTTAAAAAATCAATTTTTTGATATTTTAAATATTAGTGTAACTAATGCATGCCTATTGAATACTTCCAATATAATATCTTGTTAATTAAGATAATAATAAAACAATAATAGCTCCATGTGCATGAGCGTACTTATGTGACCTGAATATATTTAGACATCAACTTCCAACCACATAAATGTCCCGTCAAATCCTACTTTCGGGGTGTGAAATGTATGTTGAATACTTCCGATGTACCAAGACAATAATAGTCTGTGTGTGAATTTATTTAGATATCAATTTTCAACAACATAATATTCTTGTCACATCCATCCTAGCTTATGTTAACGTTTCTTTCCCTACTTCTGTCATTTCTTAATTCGGAATTGTGGTTGACAAAATGATGATGATTTAAAGGAAAATAAGAGTTAGAAAATTTCAAGTTAAAAATATTTATATTGAAAAACTTTAAGTTTTAAAATTATTTTAAAAAATTTAAACTATATAATTAAATTACATTTTATGACTCAAATTAAATTTTTTATTTTTAAATATTTTAGAATAACTTTTAAAATTTCAAAACCTTAAATATAAATATTTTTAACTCAAGGCACACAACTATAATTTGTTCTTTGTTTAAAACCAGTAATTGATACATGCTCACATGCAATTCTATACCGTTGTACTAGCGCGTCTCCTGTGGCCATTTATTTTGTTTTGTTTTATTTTTTGTTTTTATTAAAACTATACTAATACAAGTTGAAATAAATACAAAGAACATACGCATAGTGTTTTGGTTTACTACTTATTACATAGGATTGAATATTTTGTTTATATATTAAAATGCATTAAATAATGATAAATATAACTATTGATAAGTGTTGTAGGAAAAAGCTTAATAGCAATATATCTAAGTAAATAAGTCTTTTTTTGCCGACACGGCAGCCCTGACTCAATTATCGTGGACTTAGCCACTTCTATGACAAATGTGTCATCCTGATCATAATTTACCTTTCTTTTTTATCTTTTGATAGCTAAGCTAAGTATATTAAATTATTAATTATGAATAGGTATATAAAATTTGTTAATGTCATACCTATATTTTAATAGAATATATCTTTAATATTCAATATAGTTACGTGGCATGAAAATGACCTCTCCGAATGCAAAGCAACCTCAGTCTAATGGGAGTTGCAGATAATTACATACATTTAGGACAATTTATAAGAAAAAAAATACAACTAACATCATTCAAATATAAAATTAATTAATTTTTTAACAGACAATGTTTAATGATTGTTTATATGATTATTTATAATATCAAATCGTGTAACTGACATAAACAATAAACAAATTGTTTACGTATTAGAGATTTGTTTTCATCCGGCCGTCATTGTATCTGTTTGTCCAGAACGGGAAGGATTCAAGCGGCTAGCAAGAAGGGAAAATTGCATGTAAATAACTATATCATAAAAAATGTATAATGAAGGACATTAAAAATTAAAATTATCATTAAGGATCATCATTATTATCAAATTTTAAAAAAATTATTACTTGATGTAGAAAAGTTTAGTACTTTCCTACACTCAATAATAAATCCTCTAAAACTGTTAGTAAATCCCTTAAAATTTAATAATAATGATGGTTCTTAAAAATAATTTTAATTTTTAAGGTCTTTCATTATATATTTGATATGGTATGGATCTTTGAATGTAATTTTTTCAAACAAAAAAAGGTTTTGCAAAAAATGCACACTTCCTATTTCTCTTTTTCCATTGCATAGTAGAAGAGAAAATTCTAACTTTCCATAGACAACCACGTATATTTTATGTAACATTCGATTCTTCAAAAATATGAAAAAACGTGAAAAAATATAACGTACAGTTTCTCTATAAACATATAAAATTCATCGGATACAAAAGGAAATCTCCCAAAGAGGATGATTTGAGGTCAAATAAAATTATGATAAAATTTTAAATAATGAAAAATGAGAATCTAAGGTTTAAGATGCCCAAAAACCAGAGCCAGAGTAATTCAAAAAATTTGTCGAAAATCTAATAGTATTTTCATAAATATGGGCACTTTTTAGAAAACTCACAAGAGGACTTTTTAAATGAAAATTTTGAGTTTTCCAAAATTCTCAGAGGCTCTGAAAACTATGAGAAGCCCCAAAACAGTAAAAACTCTTTTGGTGGACATTTTTTAACAAATGTTGACTCAAACTTTGATCGATTCATTCGAGAAGGTTTCAGCTTCGAATTGAGTGATTTTAAAGGCATTTTATAAATTAGAGAACCTTAATTTTATGATAGAAAAGATGGTTTTAAAAAAGAAGCTAAAACGAATCTAAAACGAAAATGCTAAAAAAGTGGGACATAAATAAAATTTTTAAGCAACAAAGTTAATAAACCAAGTGATATATGTCGTGCCCCTTCTCCTCCCTCACTTAGAGTGACTTATTTTCTGCCCAAACCAGAGAGAAAGACCAGCAAGGAGGATGCACAAGAAGGAGGACATGGAAGAAGGAAAAGCTTGCAAAAAGGTATGGAAATCTTTGGTTTTTCAAGCACCTTCCTTCACCAAATTTGTTTCTCTTTTCCTCCTCTTCATTCCTATGGTTTTTATGTTGCATATGGGACTGTTTTATGGCTGGTCCAGAGAGGAGAGCTTAGAATTTCAAAGAAGAGTATGAAACAATGGAAAGAGCCTTTGAAATTGTCTTGAAACAAGGTGAGTTCCCTTACTCTTCTTGCAATTTTTCCTTGTTCTTCTTAGTGTGAGATTTGCCCCACTTAGAACCTAGCCAAGGGAGACAAAATTCTGACCTAACCAAGGAAGAATCAAAGGTTTTGGAGTGCGAGAAGTAAGTAGGTGCAAAGAAATTGGAAGAAAACCTAGTAAAATTCAAGATAGCAAAGTTAGGGATTCAAGAACATAACCAAAATTTTGTTTTGATACAAGAGTTCCTAGGCTAAATTTGTATAAGTTTCTAAAACCCCTAAAAAGCTTTCTAAGTAGCTCCACCTTTAAGGAAAAATGTGAAACTCCATGGACTCCATTTATAGTGCTTGGCTTGGCCTAAAGAGGTTCTCCCACTTAGGGAATCACTCAAATCGGAGCTAAAACCTTTCTGAACAAACCGGTAAAGTTTGGGTCAATCGACATCGTAAAGAGTACACCTAAGGGTTTTACCAGTCCCGGGGCTTCTCATAATTTTTGGGGCCTTTGAGAACCCTGGGCAACTCAAAATTTCTATTTAAAAAGCCCTCCTAGGTGCTTTTCCAATATTGTACTTATTTACGAAAATACCACTGGCCTTTCAACAAATTTTTTGAATCACTCCGACCCCTGTTTCTAGGCAACTCAAGGCTCAAATCCTTATTTTCTATTATTTAAAATTTTATCCAAATTTTATTTGGCCTTGAATCACTCATCTCAAGGGACTTGCTTTGAAAATTGACTTATTTTGGTATTTTACGAAAAATTAGACGTTACATTTTACATTTTTCTAAACCTAGAATTACATCATATATGATGAGAGAGTATGAAAGAAACCTTTAAAGAAAATTTAGAAAGCCTAGAAAGTGTGACGGAGATATAAGTTCCATATTGTAGTATAATGAAGCAACACATAGCTAGGTTCCTTGAAATGAATGTGTGATAGCTCCAAGGAGTTTAAATGGAGTCAAGAGTCATAGATTAAGGGAGAGAATGGAGCCAAGATCATGAAGTCCTAAGGTTGCTTCATTAGGTGCCTTATGGAATTATGGAACCATAATTGAACCATATGAGTGGCTAAGTCATTCCAATATGTGTGTGGCTTTAGTAAATGTTCCAAGAATGTAATTGGATCCCATTTCATGTGTTTAGGCCAAAGGAATTAAGCTCCACCTCTTTGTAGGTGTTTGGCCGAGGGGGAGGAAGGAATTTTAAGAGGTTAAAGTGTGTTCTTGTATGCATGGTAACTCTCTCTCCTTTCTCTCATGCATCTTTGGGTGTTTTTTGTTTTTGAATGTGTGTATGTATGTTTAAGTCATGAAAGATGTTTCTAGCATGTATCTATATGTCATGGTATCATGATGTTTTGCATATGCACTTGAATGATATTTTTATGAATATGAGTGGCTTGCTTAAGTATGGTGAAGCCAAGAGCCCCTCACCTAGGGTAAGGATGAGCCAAAAGTCCTCAAGAATATATAAGATAAAGCCAAAAGTCTTTAAAGAGTGAGGTTTAGTTAAAAGTCCCTTAAGAAAATGGGCGAGGCAAGTCCAAAATCCTAAAGAGAATGGGTGAAGCTAAACTATTTTCTTAACAAGTCTATGTATATTTTATGTGACTTCTTGAATGCAAGAAATGTTTCATGTATGTTTATGAATTTCAAGATAGTTATGTATGCATTTTTAGATTTGAATTTGCATCCATTATGTGTGCTTGAAAGAAAGAAGAGCTATTGGGATTCTTAGAATCTCACTCTTCCCTTCCCATTACCTAACATGTCTAAGTGGATCAAGAGAGCAAAGAAATAGGAAACACCATACTTGAAGACATGAAAATTGGCAATGGAGTTGTAAAATGTTTATATTATCACTATATGGTTGTCAAATGATATATCTCCATGATATATATGATGTATAAGTCCTTGAACATGTGTAACTACATGAATATATGAGGTATATATGAGAATTGGAAGCAAATGTATGATATTGCATGGTTTTGACATTGTATGGCAAGAATAAGCATGTATATTCCATATGTGTATCATCAAGTGGGTGAGTGATTTTGTGAAATCTGGGTTTTTGGACCCTTGAGTCATGTTTTTTAGACTATTCTCATACTTTTCCACGTGTTCAAGTGGCCCTAGAAAAGCTAGAAACAAATATGGACCATTTAGGACCCTTTTAAAAGCCAAAATGTGGCATTTTGTAACCCTATGTCAAAATCTAACCAAATGAATGAATTTTTTCATGAAATTTAGCATGAATATAGATCTTGTCTAAAGTTTTTTGGAAGGATAAAGTGCATATTATTTGAAACTCTAGAGAATATTTGGTAAATTTTTAAAGTTGGTAAAAAATTTTCAATTTTGACAATGGCACTATGCATATGGTCAGAAACTTCACCTATGTCACTCGTGGTTCAAATGGTGTCCAATGGCTATGAAAATGTATAGGGAGAAATGAGACATTTACAGTGACCTATACCAACTAGAAGTCAATTGGAGGTTTGTAAAGAAAAAATTAAATTTTTAAAGTTTTATATTAGTATCAGGGATGCCAGCAGACCTTCATTATTGTTCCATCGATTTTCAAGATCTAAAGGCTTTTAAACTGGTTTGAATTTATTTTTCACCTCTATTTAACATC
Organism: Erythrophleum ivorense; assembly: GCA_026724425.1. Classification (NCBI taxonomy): domain Eukaryota; kingdom Viridiplantae; phylum Streptophyta; class Magnoliopsida; order Fabales; family Fabaceae; genus Erythrophleum; species Erythrophleum ivorense. The sequence goes on from JAIUCV010000219.1 coordinate 199,288, forward strand.
TGCAGTTTTCCAAATTGGTATAGTTTGCTCAAATTGAATTTTTGTGGAATTAGTTATAAATTTTTAAAATTTATATCAGTAAATTGTATCATAAATGCTAAATAGTCTGACTTATATTATTTTTATATATCAAACATGATCCAAATGATTTTTTTCATGGTTTGAAATTATTTTTAGTATAAATTTAACATCCAGAGATTTCCAGAAAACTATGGATTGCATGATTTCGATTTTTCTAGATTTAGTTATGATTTTCCAAAATTGCATTAGAAATTTGTCAAGTTGGACCCGAAACTAACTTGTATTATTTTGTGAATATATGTTATAAGCTTGAGTTCTTGGCAACATTTTGAGATGATTTAAAGTTGTATGAATGTATTTAATTAAAGAATGACATGAGTAAGTTCATATGGCTCATGGAAAGTGAAATGAAAAATTTTAGTGTAATGCAAAATAATGCAATATTTTAATTGAAATTTTCTACCAATCTTGCTATGCCAAGGAAAAAGTGACTAGGAATGAGATGGAGAAATGCTAGATAATTATGGTATTACAGTTTATCTTCTAAATACCAATTTTATCTAAGGTGGTGTGTTTCCAATAGTTCATCCTTCTAGGAATTTGAGCAATTTTTGAATTATATTTTAAAAACTTTTATATAGTTAAAAATATTATTTTTGTAAATCTTAAAATAATTATAATAAAGTTTAAAACAATCAAACAACTAAGATTTGAGGTCTTCATAATATAATTTGTTTATTTACATTTTGTTTTAGATCTTATCTGACAATAAAAAATGTGTGAGTCGTACCAATTAAGCCTTCATGGATTTGTTATGGCATTTTATCAGTATAAATTGTTACTATCCCATAACTTGTTACATTGTTAATTGTAGCAATACAAATTGTAATTTATGCATAATTTATTTTTATACTGTTGGAAAATAATCTAGAAATTAGAATTTCATTACAACAATATTCATAATTTCTGATTAAGGCATCCAACAAATTCTGACTAACATAATAATAATAATAATAATAATAATAATAATAATAATAATAATATATAACTTTTACATGATTTTTCATTAAATTTTAGTCATTCAATGATTAAAAAAACAAAAAACTATGCCAAAAATTGATGCAAACAACAAAGGAAAGAAAAGCTACTGCCTATTTAACTTTTTCTCTTGGTCAAATTTAGTTTCAAATTTTTTTTAGCTTAAGTTTTAATTTAATAATTTTACTTTTCAATGCAAGTTTTCGATAAAACAATGGGTAATTTTTTTTGTAATAGAATATTTGATATGTTTATTTTAATAATTAATATAAAAACATATTTTTTAAATTTTAAAATGACACGTTACAAGAATTTAAATTTTTGCATATTTTTCTATTTATTTTATTTTTATTTTATTGCTTATTATTTTGATTATTTTGAAAATTATTATTTTACTATTTTACTATTTTACTATTTTAATTTTTTTTTATTTTAGATTTTCTATATATATATATATATATATACATGAGACAATTGATATTCTCAAGCATAAAAAAATCTATCAAAAACAATTCCAACTTATATTTCAGTAGGCAAATGGCTAACCAAATTTCAATTGAAATTGTTTTCAACTGATTTATTGCTTTTATTTAGATTTATCAGTTGTCAAATTGTTTAATCTTTATTAGTAGATTATAAATAGTAATTAGATAAATTTTATATTTTTATAAAATTAAAATTATAAAAAATAAATAAATTTAAAAGTTTTGAAATGTAAAATAACAAAAATAGAGACGATTTGTTGTAAAGAAAAAAAATATGGCACTCAAAAGCACAGTTAAAAAAATTTCAACGCTGCAACAACAAATTTAAGCATTAAGACGGTGAAAGAAATAGAATCGAAATGTGGCCATAGCATAAAAATTCAACACCGCGGCACTCATAACCACTATAAATAAAAATTCAAGTACACTATAGCACATTTTAGAAAAGTATATAAATCACATCATTTTTAGCCATGTTTTTTGGAGGTTTTAAAAGGGTTTTAGCATTTCTTTGAAGGAAGGCCACTGTTTTGAACATTTTGGAGAGGAAAAAGAAGGGCTTAGAGTTTCATTTGCTATAAAAGAAACTTTAGTTTGAAAAATATTCATCAATTAAATTAGTTTTTCTCTTTTTTTCCTTTTTTTTTGGTATTTCTTTGCCCATTTGGTTTATACTTTATTATTAATGTTGTTATTTCTTATATTATGAGCTAAATATATTGATTTGGGATTGTGGTGAACTTTAATTTATAATATGTTATAATTGCTCTATTTATTTAAAATTAATGGTGTGATTTAATTACTCAATCATTGTACTTCATGCTTCTAAGTGTGTAGAAATTATTAAATAATTTGGATAATCTAAATAAACTTGGAAAAATAGATTTTAAGACTAGACCATGAATTGGGTAATGTGGATTTATGAAATTTACAATGTCGAGTAGATTGATTTACTTGTAGAATAGAATATACTTACTGACTTTATATAATTATATTAAGACCTATTCTTGATTAAACCTCTAAATCATTTGTATAAAAAATGATGGGTTAGTTAAAAAAATACTTATAAGTAATTCGGAAGATACTTGTAAATAAATTAGAATTATATGCTATTAGTGACATTAAGAGTAATATGAAGAGAGGTAATTAGTTCATACGAAATGGTAAGGGGAATTATAACCATAAATTTTTTTGCTTTTCAATTTCATCTAGAATAGTATTTCTCATTTATTTTGTTATTTTTTGTCCTTAATTTAATTTAATTTTTTATCACTTTTTATTATTAACTTGATTTAAATTAAGGCGCACAATTTTAATACTTACCAATTATCTTAGTGACAAATTATTGTAAAAATAATAATTTATTTATCATTTTATTACTATTGCAATACGTATACTTGTGTATACATTTTTGAAAAAATAATCAACACTATGTATAAATTTTTGTTCTTCTAATTTTGATCTTTGTACTTTTTTCTTCTCTCTTGTAATTTTCTTCTTCTTCTTTTCTTTTTCTACACTTCATCTTCTTCTTCTCTTCTCTTAAAACTTTCTTCTAGATTTTTAAGTCAAATATTTTCGTTTTTTTAAAACAAGTTTATCAATTTTTCTTATTTCATTTTTGTAAATTCTCTTCTTCAATGTTTATATATTTTTCATCAATTATAGATTCTTGCCATTGGATACTTGCAATTGCAATTTTATTGCCTTCAAGTAAGATTTGTAAAAATTTATTTGAGTTTTTAATGTTTGTTGTAAATTTTTTATAAATTAATTATTTTTAAGTTACAAATTTATAGAGAAAAAATATTGGATGATGAAGAAAAAGATGCAACTAGATGAATTGAATAATAATTTTGGACAAAAAATATTGAGAATAAATAATTTAAAATATTATTAATTAAATAACAATAAATAAAAAAATAAAGGAAATGAAATTAAAAAAATGATTTGTTCTTTAAAAAAAATATTACAATAAAGAAAAGCTACCATGCTAAAAATAAAAAGCTGCTATTGCAAAGAGCACTATTTAATACTATTTTTAACTAATTTTCAATTGTTACTATTTATCGACAATAAAAAAAATCAATTAGCAGGGTGACTGATTTTTCAATTAAAAATATATTTTACTTTTGACTGAATTTTCACTTTACTAACTGATACATCTATTGCTAATCCCTATTTTATTGTAGTGTCTAACAAAATCAAGAAACAATATTGTAATGCAAACATTTACAATGCCAGCAATATTATTACTAAATATGAGCAAGGCGAATAAGCTTCAAGAAAACATGTTCTTCTGCCAAGTTTCTCTCGTTAGAATGTTGATATAGACTTCCATAGGTCGGTATTATATGAAGTCTAATTATGATATAATAATATTAAATACTATTAAATATAAAATAATACTTTCTTTATCTTATTAAATTTATTATAATTATATTTATTTATTATATAAAAATTAAATTATTTTTATTAATAATTAATTAATTATCAATACAGTAATACTTTACATAATTGAACATAAAATCTTATTTATATTAAATAATTATTACATCATTACAAGGGTGAGGGCGTATCTCTTAAAGTCATTTATTATATTGCGATTCTTTCCCCAATTTTCACATACCAACCAAGCCATGCCCATAACCATTTCCTTTAATCCAAATACCAGCATATACCTCCAAGACCATGTGATTGAGAATGGTAGCCATAAGTTCCCAAATGAGGCAATACTCTTTGCTTCTTCCCCCCAACAATGTTAACAACGTACTGGCCCTTCAACATATTGAGGGGCTTGTAATATTACCTTTATTATTCACTACTGCCTACCTAATTAATTAATAAACAATAATTTTGCTCTCATTCATTTATAATAAAGAAAAACAATAACATTTCTTTAGAATTTTGGATCACTTACAATTAACCTCTTAAACTTTTAAAAGTGATAATAGATTCCTCAACATTGACAATTTAGTAAATAGGTCTTTTTGTCTATTTTACCCTTAACACGATATCATTACTTCATATGTCACATAATTAGATTCCCTATAATGCCTTGAATTGGACGTGCTGACATTATGGAGAAATGAGAATTTGCCATGTCAATTATGGAGAGTCTAAAGTGGCATATGGGCATTAAGATTGAAATAGACTAAATGAACTATTTCCTAAAGTGTTACAGTTGAGGGATCTATTTTTTGAGCTCAAAAGTTGCTGAAGGGGTTATTTGTAAGTAATCTAAAGTTCAAGAGGAGTTTTGCATTCTTCACTTTCACAACAACAAAAAAAGGAAATAGTGAAAGATAATCTCCTTCACTATTAACAAGAAATGATAAATCTTTCACTAAGTCTCATGATTTTGGAGAGAGAGAAATATGCAAACGGTGATATGAATTTTTGTGACAAATTAGTAAAGGATTAACAAGAAGACAACTCCTTGCTATATAGCGAGAGATAGTTTTGTCAATAATATGTCGCCAACTAGCAAGGGATTGCAAATGCTAAAGTTCCTTTGCTACATCCAACATTGATGCATTTAGAGGGCTCTTCCCTCTCTAACTAACCTTTGAGTTAGTAAGGGAATTTTCCCTCACTAATCTCTTGCTAAAGTTTTTAAAATTATATCCTTAATCCCCCAAATCAGAAAACTCTCTCCCCACTCTCCCTTACTATCTCACTCTTTCGTTACTACCATCTAGAGTCATTGCCACCATAGATCACTATTGTTGTTGTTACGCCATTGTCACCACTTCACCTTTGTAATACCATAAATTCACAAGCCTCAAATTATAACATCTACAACAAACCATACACAATTGCAATAAGATGGCACACTTGGCAATGGAAACACTAGCGAATGGATACCGAAATCCATAATTTTTACCTACATGAGTCATTTAAATTTTTCTTAAATCATTTTCATCCATAACATATCTAAAAAAATAAGAAAAACAACTCAATTAGGAGCTTACATGATGGATCACAAGCCCTTATATCAGAAATTCCATGTTTTCTTCTCAAGTTGCAGGGCAGTTTACTAATGCAAATTTAAAAATTATAATTAATTCTATAAAAATCGAAATTAAGTACATGATAACTTTCTGAAAAGCTCTAGATATTAACTAAAGTCTAAAAATCATTCCAGATTATGAAAACATCAACTGAGTTGCGAAAATAATGGAACATACAAAGGTCCAGCTATATCCTGATACTGACCATCAATTTTAAAAATTCAGTTCTCCCTCTATAGACTTCCAATTGGGGTGCTCTAATTGCTACAAAAAGCTTATTATGTCTAATTTATTCTTGTAAAATTTCATAAGTATTGGATTTCATTTGACGCTCGAATGACATAGAAATACAAACTGACCTTATAGATATTGCATAGACCAAATCTGCATAATTGTCCCATTTTAAAAATTCATAATTAATTCTTTAGAACTCCAAATAATGTGAATCTTTCCTCAGCAAAAAGATCTTGGTGAGACCTATATTTATGTCAAATTTCATGCTTAAATTTATTCATTTGGTTAGGTGCAAAAATAAAAATTTTAGGCATCAAATGGGGTCAAATTGAGACCAATTCCTCTCCTACCCTAGCCATGACCTCTTGAGCACGTGAGAATGGTAAAAGGTCTAATTACTCATGTATCTCAAAACCACTTCCTCACTTGCTCTCACATATAAAGCTACAAGTGCTTAATTAAGTATGTGGATGTCAAAAACATACATACATACATAAATGGCTTCAAAATCCTTTCATTCATCATAAATACATGTTTTTACATATGTTCAACCTTTTACATCATATATATGGCTCTTATACAATGATCTTGATATACAAGTACAAAAATTCTTATTCTTATGTCAATTTCTCCACTTCAAGCCAAATTACCACTTCCACTTGGCCCTTAAGCTTTACCTAGGTAAAAATAAATATGTGGAGGAAAGAGTGAGACTTAAAGAATTTCAATAGTTCTTTTACCATTTCAAACATATATATATGATGCAATTTCAAGTAAAGGAATGCAAGCATGTCATAAAACTTTCTCGTAAACATACATATCCTGTCACACCCCACAATTTAAGTATTCTGACACAGAAGCGGAAACATAAGGAAAATACTTATGGGCATCAATTTGAATCATGTAAAACATATAAGCTTTTCTTTAAAAGACATTTGTAGAAATTTCGGCAGAGTCTCCTCTATAACGTAGACCTCCCGATATTTCTACAACATGTCAGATAGTACAATACATCCCAAAAGGGCGAACTCATCTCTAATCAAACCAAAGAAAACATCTGGGGTGTGGGGATGTCCTAACTATGATTCAGTGGAGCTAACTTTACAAAGTTTTACAAAGTTTCAAACAAAATACACCTACAGACAAAATACACCCACATGCGCAACTGCGGGCTCGTCAAAAGAAGTACTCAAGAGATCGATACTAGAAAGCTGCTGGGGGTAGAGTAAGGCCCGTACTGCTCTCTGAAAAAAAATAATTAAAAAAAAAAGAGTTGAATACTCAATGAATAAGCAATACTGACCCTTTTTAAAATAAAGGTAGGGTCACAAATATATGGATACATATTTATAGATATATCGCGTAAAACATGTTTTATGCAAACTCTTTCGTACAAATGCACTGAAAGTATCTAAGCAGAACCAATTTAAACAGACGCAGAGCACACAGCTCGCGGGAAAAAATCACTACAGACGCATAGCATTCAGCTTGCAGAAGTTAACATAAGTCTGCGTGTGGTGGCCTACACACGGGGCTAGCACCGCCCCTGCTAGCTGAGGTACAGATCATGGTGCACCAGGGCTAACATCCACTGTTGTTAGCTACAGGGTTCTGAGCAGATAACTTCCTAAAATCATGTAATTTTCATTTAACATCTCAAACAGAATACCTTCCAGATCAATTTCATAGTAAAAATTCCAATTAACTCAAATATCCATCAATTTGCAAAATTTCCTGTTCGAATCAATTTTTGGTAAACATATATATTACAAAACATTTAAATAAGTATCTCAATAAATAGATTGCCCAATTTTAGAACACTGCAAAGAAACTTAATAGTAAAATAGTAATTTCTTGTTTACTCACGGTCCGCATTACTTACTCACCTTCCAAGATTTTTATAGAGATTTCCTGACCCCTTTTCTCAGCTATGCCTCAACCTTCAGAATTTCCTACAATACCCGTTCATTAGATTTTTAGAGGAGGCATCATTGCACTAATCCCATACAGAACTTATCTGATTTTAAAACAATCATTTCGCTACTAATTTTTACGCCTTCCAAACTTGTACAATATATACCATATACCTATATTGTACTTTCTTTTCCTTGGTTCCACTTAGGAGCTAAACCCCAAATTCAAAAACTAAAGGAATGCATACCATCTTTACTCTGTAGCCACACTTTGAAGGGAAATTTATTCTGCATAAATATAATTTAACAAGTAAGAAAGAAAAGAGCATAGTGGGGTTTGGTCTTTAATTAAAATAGATATATATATGCAGAATTTTGGGAGGGATTAATGTATAGGAGAATAGACATACAGTTAAGCATGAATGAAGTCAGAATTTTACAACCAAGATCATCTTCCTGCCTCACTTTTCTCCTGCGCAGGACCCCCCTTTTTGCTGGCCACCACACCAAAACGTATTACAGCAGTAAAATACAGAGGTGAGAAACACTGATAATTGGGATTAAAGAAGCAACACATGCAACAGGAATTTCAAGCCTAGATATACCTAGATGGCGTTACATCACCAGCCCCACACAGCCACAAACTCAACTTAAACGAGGAGAAGCAAGCAGCAACAAGAATCAAACCAAAAAAAGGCACTGTATCGCTGAACAGAGGAGAAAGAATTTACAGTTTTTTATCAACCCAGCCTTCGTCCAGCAGAAGCACTTCGCCTGACAGAACTTGTAGCTTGGGGAGAAGATTATTCTGGAGTGAGTTCACCAATAACCAGCATCGAAATCTAGCAAACCCAAGGAGAGAATTCTGCAGCAGAAAGTTGAAACAGAATCAGCCAAAAATGGCGCTAAATAGAGGAGAAGAAATGGAATTTTTGTGGCATGCTCTCACCCAAAACCAGCAGCAAAACTTAGCAAAATTCAAGGAGTAATTCAGCCATTGAAATTCAAACCATAACCAACGCTGAATAGGGCAGCAAGTAACGCTAAACAGAGGAGAAGAAATGGAATTTTTTTTTTCGGTCAGCACCAGCTTTCATCCAGGAGGAGATTTTATGCGACTGAAATGAAGCTATTCCACCAGATAGATAACAGATACAGCTCGCACAGCATGAAGAAATCGAAGGAGCAAGTCTGCAGCCACAGTTCGAACAAAACCAGCGCTGAACAGGGGAGGAAAATTTGCAACGTTTACTCAGCGTACAGTTCGTCCAACAGGGAGCTTCTATGCGACTTGAATGGAGTAACTTGCTGGAGATGGAGTAGAGAGTAATTCACAGTTCGAAGGAGGAGAAGGAGCAACGTCCAGCAGCGTCTAGCACATTAGATTTGAAGATGTAGAGTTTTTGATCTGTCTCTGTGATTTTCTCTAGCTAGAAGAGATATGTTCTGTAGAGGTTTGGGTGGTAATGACCGAAAAACCAGCTTAAAGTAAATGGAATGAGGATATATCTGTAAAGTTGCAAAATGGAGAAAGTTGGTACGTGGCAGCTACAAGGATCTACATTGACAAGTCAACTCCATTCTCTTCCCTTCCCATGCATGCATATTCACATCGGGTCTTACAATCCATTTTTCCATGTTACACAAGTTCATACAAATTAAACATAGGCTCTAAAGGTTGTTGGTTCAGCCTCACCCAAATTATTAGGACTTTTGGATTTACCTCACCTATTTTTAGGGACTTTTGACTTGGCCTACTCTTTCTTGAGACTTTTAGCCTTGTCTCACCCACTCTTAAAGACTTTTGGCTCCTCCTCACTCATCTCAAGGAACTTTTGGCCTTACCAAACCCACTGAAACCATCACATCTTTCAAATAAGTTCAAAATCACATCATGGTACCAAGACACTAAATCAATGGCTACAAACAATTCACATAATTTAAACACACATACAAGCAATCTAAGATAAGCAATAAATAAATAAATGCATGTGAAAAAGGTTAGAGAGCTACTGCATGCTAGGAAACATAACTTTTCCCCTTTGCTCTTCACTTGTTCTTCTCGACCAAACACACATAACTAGGAAGATCTTGATTCTCTTGGCCTAAACACATCAAATGAGACTCAATTACACTATTGGAACCAAATCTAGCTTCACACAAACTCTATGCAAGCTTACTTGGTTTTAAAACTTTAATATGGTCCACATATGACACAATTAAGCAACCACCTTAAATCTTGCTCTTGACTCCCAACTCTCATTCTTTCTAGACTGTATGGCTCCATATAAACTCATTGAAGCCCTCTCAAACTCATTCTAGGAAGCCAAAGTTTAGGTGGCCTCATTATGCCTAAATTAGGACCTAAAACCTCAACTCTCAAACTAAGCTTTCTAAATTCAATTCATTATATCCTCTAGCACCTATAATTCATATCTAAGCCTCTTATAACCTTAAAATAAAAAAAAATCACTCTTTAGGTGGCTAAACTCCTCTTAGGCTGAGACATACACCCATTCATAGAGCCCAAGACTTGCTTGCATTTTCTTGAAAGGAATGGCTCCAATGCAACTTCCTAGAGGTCTAAGGGACTCATAGCATGTCTTACATAAGCCTAATTGTCCTTAGGAAAAATTAGGTTTCAACATTTCCCTTAAAATCCCAAGTTGCACCAACTTGATTTTCTTGGTTCTCTTTTTTATTTTAATGAACCAGTCTTACTTCTCATGCTTCAAAACCATCCTTTCTACCTTCCTAAGACTAGAAATCATCCTCTCCTAAATGGGTCTTATTCTGGACGAAATGGACAAGAAAGGAAGAAGCAAGGTGGAGCAAGTTTAATCCATGTATCTTAGTTTAATTCCAAGCTTTCCAAAAGTGCTTGTCAAAGCTTCCAAGACCCCTTTTAATTTCTCTCTTCTTCCTACTGAATCAAACTTGGATAAACCTTAATACAATCATCAAAATCATGAGAGAAGAGAAAGAAAAGAAGAGAACAAGGCTAGGAAAGGAGAAAGCAAGGAAAAGCTTGAATTTCTTACCCTTTTTTACTTGATATTTCTTCCCTTCTTCCTTCCTTCTTGGTGTGCCAACAAGAGGCTCTCTTAGCTCTATTTTCAAACCAACAAAGCATCAATTAAGGCTGGAGCAAGTGGCTAGATGTTTTAAGAGGCAAAAAAGTAAACATACTTTTTCACTTTTCAATTTAGTCCCTACACCATGGTTTCTTCGTTTGACCTCAATTCAACTCCTTTTCGAAATCCAACTTTTCTATCATAATATTTAGGCTCTCACAATTATAAAATAGCTATGGTTTCACTCAAAATAGATTTAAAACCATTCCAAACCATTCAGTCAAAGTTTCAGTCAACTATCTGCCGAAATTACTTACCAGAGGGGTTTCAACTATTATGAGGGTTCCCATGGTTTTCAAGGCCTCTGAGCAAAGCTCACATTTTTCATTTAAGAAACCCTCCCGTGAGTTTTCTAAAATTTTCAAAAATTATGAAAATGCCCCAACTTATTTTTGCAAATTTTCTTAGCTCTTCTGGCTCAAATTTCTGAGTAACTCAAGTCTCAAATCTTCATTTTTAGAGGTTTAAATTATTACTCTAATTTTATTTTGTTGCTTTTCCCTTGCTTTAGGAGACTTCCTTTAAAAATCACACATTTTTGGCCATTTTTCTGACAAATCGGGTGTTACAACCTTCACCACTTGCTATTGTAGTCCGTCGTCACTTAGTAAGTGATTTGTTTTTCTCTTATACTCTATTTTTTTATCTTCATCATGTTGAGATCGAATTGAATCTTATTTTCTCACTTAGTTTAAGTTTGGTTTCTTAAAATTTTTGTTGTTAGGTTGTTGAATGTCATTGGGAGGAATCTTATTTTGGGTATTTTGCACTAGATTGATTATGTGTAGTTGGAGCTATGATAAATGATAAATCTAGTCACATAGCAAACATTATATAGGTTTTTTATTTTATTGTTAATTAGAAGCCATTGGTGCTATCCTTTATGTTTAAATCTACTGTCATATTCCCATTTTATATTAATGTTAATTAGAAGTCATTGGTGCTATCTTTTGTGTTTAAATCTATTATGTCAATCTTCCCAAGGATTCCCCATCACTTCAATGAAGATTAGAGGATGAGGAACCCCTTGACAACCACTTTGAATTGGATTGGGACTTTGTCTATGTATGTTGAATTTTGATTGCCAAAGCTTTGATGACTACCAATGCTTACTATGCTATAAGATTTTCTCCAAGGACCTCTCCTCAATCAATAAGGTCAAGAGGGTAACGAACATCTAATAATTTTGAATTAAAATTGGAGGTGATTATATGCTATCTTCTATGTTTAAATCTTATATATAATCTATCCTCCCAAGGATTCCTCTTCAATTAGTAAGAATCAATTAAGAGGATAAGGAGGGCATATATGAATTCACTTAGGGCTGTTTTAGTAGAGCAATATGGATGTAACTTTGATGTTAGCAAAACTTACATAAGCCTTAAATTAATTCCCAAGGACATTACCACTTTCACATGATGAAATTTGTAATAGGGAATACTTATGTTTAGTGTAGTTTGTTTAATTGGAAGTGTTATAGTTGTTGAGATACCCTTGCTTTATATGAAAATATCTCTTGGTTTCTTTTTACAAGGATTATTACTTTCAAATAATGGTAATAAGAGATAGGAAACAACTTTCAATTAATGGTCATAAGTTTTTTCCTAAATTTATGCCTTTCATGAAAGCAATTCAGGAATAACACAGATGAATGAAAATAGCTAGTTTCATTTCTTGCTTCTTTTTAAATTGGATTACAAATATATGTAAATAGAAGAAACGCATACAAACACAATCACACTTAGATACACATAGCCAAGTAATTACTAACACCTCATTTGGTAGCATGAGGAAGAGGGAGATAGAGAAATAGTTCTTGTTTTACATCTAGTTTGGTAATTTGATTTTGTCCAAATATCAGAAAGGGAAAAGAAATTACTTCCTTTTACATAACATGCAACTTGAAGATAATTATTATACTTAATTATTTTTTCATCATTTTTTTATTTTAACACTTTTTTTAATCCAATCAAACATATAAATAGAATAACATTATCATTCTTTTTTATATTATATTAAATATAATTATTCTATTATATTTACATTCTTATTTTTTTATTTTTACACTTAATAATTTTATCTATCAAACAAAGTTTAAATATATGGTCAATTTCAAATGATAAATGATAAATTTGTAGCCCCACAAGTAAATTAGGGTCATGTCATACTGCAACTTTTTTATTTTTATTTTATTTTTTTCTTTGCTTTAGTGGATAAGGATGGTAATTATATATGTCATTGGACCTAGATCCTTTGAACTTATATTTGTCTAAGGTCTCTAAGGTCGATCAAGTCCCTCACATACAAGATTTCTCTCTTTAAAAGAAAAAGAAAATTATGTTGAAAAAAAGAAGAAGAAGAAATGTGAGAGACTTCAGCAAACTTAAGAGGGATGCAACTTCAAATGATGCATTCACACACATCGTTTGATTCACCTATAGCCAAGCTTAGCCATGATGATAATAATCTACATCGACTCTTTTCCTATAAGATATACTGCTATTACCTTTTCCTTTCAACCATATTATTTGAATGAAAAATTCAAATTTTCTATAACATTATAATGCATTAATTTTTTACATTAGATATCATAATAATAATAATAATAATTAAAAATGATATTATTAATTAAAAATATTAATATTTCTTATATTAAAGTATTGCATGGATGAACATATAACTAATGCCTTCTTTTATATTGTGAATACCGTATTTTGTTTGGATATGCTCCAAAAATAATAATAAAAGTAAATTATCAAAAATAAATATTTAAAAGAAAGAATAAGAAAAGAGAGAAAAATTTAAAAGGCAAAAGAGAGAGAGAGAGAGAGAGAGAGAGAGAAAGAACAAAAAGAAAGAGAGAAAAATGTATTTCACAAGAAAAAAAGAGAAGAGAAGAAAAAAGAACAAAAAGAATTTAAGTATAAAGAAGGAAAAAAAAAGAAGGACAAAAAAAAAGGAGGGGAGAATCCAACATGATTTAATTTATTAGCCCTAGCTTTTCCAAACTTATACAAACCAATTAGTCCCTTCAGCTCCATTATCTTAAATCCATTAATCTAATACCAAAAAAGAAAGACAAAGAAAAAAATAAGAACAAAACAAAACTAATAATAATAATAATAAAATAATATATATATATATATATATATATATATATAATCAGATAACAAAAAGAAGAATAAAAAGTAAAACAAAGAAAAAAAAACTTAGGCAAAAAAAAAGAGGAAAGAGGAGATAGAGGGAAGCCCAAATCCTATTTCTTTGGGTCGTGGGTTTCATTCCGCTAAGCCCAATTATTTGCATTTGTTTTTTAGGCTTGCCCTCTTCCTTCTTGGGCCCCCTCTCTATCAGGTTCTCTGCAGGGGCAGCCAGAAGCTGTGCAGCATTCTCTCGGGGGGGCGTCCAAATCCTCTGCATCTCGCGTCCGAGATGCACGCCATCCATCTCCATAAAACGCACCGTTTTAAGGAAAACAGTGCATTGTGACTCAATTTTTAAAGAAAAAAAATGGAATCCAGCCAAATGCCCCTCAGCAAACACGGCCAAGTCTCTCATGTTCCAGCTTCCTTTCCTCATCTCTCCCTTTCTCTGACTCCATCAGTTCTCTCACTCTCTTCTCCAATTCATCCCCATTCACGAACCCATCTCCCTCTCTGTGCACTAACCCAATCGCCATCTTCATGTTCTCCACCCTTAAGTTCCTGTTCAGATACTGCTCCGCATACAGCGGCCACACAATCATCGGCACTCCGTTTAATTTGGGAAGATGGGAACAGAAATATAACATTCCCAATAAGCTAGATCGTCTCTGTCAAGCAACAGTTCTACCATGTGGAAGGCCTTGAGTGGGGGGACTAGCTGGAAAGTGAAGATTGATGGAGAGGTCCTTGAAGCTCTTGCTGGTTTGCTTGTGAATCTTGGGGAAGTGGGAGAAAGCAGAAAGAACAGCGGCTCCAGAGGTGAAGAAGTAGTAAACGGGGATCCCAAGAGAAGAACCTATGCTAAAGTGTGGATGTGCGGAACAGATCGATGACCAAAGCTCCAACACTGAAGGTTTGTGAGATGTCCTGGAGTGTGGAAGCCAAGTTGGTCATGTTGAGCCGAATGAATTTGAAGAACATAGCGGCACGGTTGTGAGGTAGGTAGGGGTGGACGACAAGGAAAGGGAAGTGGCAGAAGGAGATGGAGGGATAGGATTGGGAGATGCGGTGGATGTAGGAATGGAGAGAGGGACTGTCATGGAAGCCTCTGGTGAGGAGGATGGTGATGGAGGAAGTGTGGGAATGGTGGAGAAGAAGGAGTTTGCCGAGCTCAACCATGAAGACTATGTGGCTTAAGTCGAGAGCTGGACAGAGGACTATCTCACATGGATCGTTCTCGGTGGAGCAAGTGAAGGAGACCGTGGAAGTAGGAAAAAATTTTAGAAAAAATGCATAATTTGATAATTGGTTATTCATGGAAGTAAGAAGATGGAATTGAAGGAAGAGAGTGCGAGAGTGAGATGGCAGCGAAGTGGATAAGTACAGGATCGCCTTCCCCATTGAAAATCGAATGGCTGGATTTCTCTTTTTTTTGTAAAAAAAATTGAGTTAGAACACACCGTTTTAAGTAAAATGATGCGTTTTATGGAGATGCACGGCGTGCATCTCCAATACGAGATGTAGGGGATTCAGACGCCTCAGGGGGTCTCTCTCGGGTTTTCAGAAGTCAAAAGAGGAGCTATGGAAATAGAGCAGAAGAACGAATGGAAGGACCAACTTTTGCAGAGGAGGAATGGACCAATGGACACCAAGAAATCCATGCAAATCTCTGCGGACCAGTAGGCGTATGCTCGCAGTGGCTATAGAAAAAGGGATGAGCACAGAAATGAAAATGCTGGAGCGAAAGAGAAGCGGAGGGGGCACAATAGCAATCCATGCAAAAGGCAGAGCAGGACGCACGAGGGAAAGTGAAATTCACTCTTGGATCTATTATAAAAGGAGGGGAGCAACATAAATGAGGGTCCTTGGAGAAAATTGGAGGAGAAAAGAAGGTTCTGGGAGGAGAGAACTGAGAGCGAGAGTTGAGAGATCGAGAAGAAATTGGAGAAAGGAGACCTAAAAAGCTTTTGAGTGGGTTTTCGGGTGGAAAGAAAAAAAAATCAAGAGAGAGTAAGATAAATTGGGAGGATTTCTTTGGGGTATTTTGGCTTGAGGTTACTCAGTGAAAAGGGGACACCAAGGGGAGCATTAAAGATTCAGCTTAAGGTTTCAGGTTCGAGGAGATCCGAAGGCAAGGGAGCTCAGGGAGAAGCTGAGGGAGAAATTTTTTAGATTCAAAGGAGAAAATAGAGAGAGTTGGTTTCGGGTTACAGAGGCCGAGAGAGAGGAGCGGAGAGGAAGAGAGAGAGCTGAGATTCAGCGAGAGAGAGAGGGAGACTAAGTGGGAGAGGGAGAAAGAGATGGAAGAGAGAGGTGACAAAGGGCTTTTCTGAGTTAGGTTCAGCGTGAGAGAGACCAAGAGTGAGGGAATTTTGAGGCACTTCAGGGATTTTGGTTTGGAGTATTAAGGGAGGAGGTTTCGATTTCATTTGTCCATTGCAACTAGAAGATTCTTGACTAGAGGCTCTATAAAAAAATGGAATGGGAATGATGAGACCAGGCAGGAGAGTAGAACCGTGAATAAGAGAATACTGGGCATGAGATCAACGACAGAGAAGGAAGATTAGGACCATCAGAGGGCATTTGTAACTTGGTCAAAGAAATAAGCCTCAAGGGGTATGATATTCATCCTTCATTTTTCTCTCAAAATTAGGGGGTCATGAATTTGTTTTAGTGGCTTGGTTTTTGGATTTCAAATTGTTGCTTCAACAGTGCTGTTAATCCGAGTCTGTTCTTGAGATGTGAATTAGTTTTGGAGAAGTTCATTCCCGAGTAGGATTGCTAGTTTTATTTTGATGGGGATTGTATCTTCAATGCTATGGTTATAGGTTTGAAGCCATCTCTATGTTCAATCTGAAAAATTCTAACATATCTCCTTAAGGTTTTGTTCTGAGTCTGACATGTTAAAACCAAGAGTTCATGAATTTCTGGATGATAATTTTTAAAGGTTATGTTTTAGTCATGTCATTAGGCTCTGCTCATATGATGCAAGTTGAGTCAAAGGAAAACATATTTTCTATTGGGAATATAGGTATCAAGTTAATGTTCAACTAATGTTCAATAATTCATGTATGAGTACAATTTGGGGTCAAGTATGAGGAATGTTCATAGACTAATGGGCTGTAGAGATGTTTTGGCCTTACACTTAATTTGTGGGGATTTAAATGTTGTTGATGAACTAGTTCTCCTTAAGCTAAATGTTGAGGATTTAAATGTTGCCATGTTGGATTTAATTTTGTGTTAAAATGGAAGCTGAATGATATGGCAATCACTTGGACCGGAAATATTAGGCTTTCAAGGCTAGATTTATGCCATGTGTTCACTTGAATGTTTGCTTTTGGCTTGTGTTCTGTGTGAGAATATATTGTTTAAAGCATGAATAGTTGTTTAAATGGCAAATAAATTTTTACTTGATAAGATGTAGAAGTTTTTGGTAAGTTTTGTTTGATTTAAATTTGAAGCAAATTCTAATTCATGCTTTCATTTTTGCATTGATACCTGAGGTCATATAAATTGATTGGATGGATGTTTGAGAGCCTTGAGCAGAAAAGGTTGAGGATGAAGATAATGAAGAATGTATTGGTTTCTTCTAATTTTAGATGTAATGTAACATACTTTGAATAAATGGCTATTGGATGCACATAAAACAAACACCAACACAAATGTTATATGCTTGTAAAATATTTTGCTTATTGTATATTTTTTTAAAATAGTCGTGTGAAATTTTTTATCCTTTCAAACATATAGGATATCATTAGGGTCACATGTAACAATAAATTTTCATAGGTACCATGTCAGTTTGATCACACAACTAACAAATTATGGATTTTAATAGGTCACATCAAATTGACTTTTTTTTTTCTTTTAAAGAAAAGCAAATACTTGAAAAAAGAAAGAGAAAAAAGAGAAATTAAAAAAATTGTACATAGTTTTTGGAATAATAAAATTTATCACAATTTTAAACATAAAAAAGGAGAGAAGTAAGGTTTTTTAAAAAGTCAAATGTATTTCTTTTAAAATTAAAAATATATTCACAGGAATCAAAATTCAAGTTCTTAGATCAAAAGGAATAAAAAAAATCAATTAAAAGAAAAAAATTTAAAATAAAATAAAAAATAAAAAATTAACAATATTAGCAAAATCAATCATAAAAAAATCAAAAAATAAATATAAAGAAAATAAAAAAAGATCAAAAATCAAAAGTCAAAAATAAAAAAATACATATCTAAGAAAATCAATCATGAAAAAATCAAAAATAAAAATAAGAAAAATCAAAAAGTTAAAAATTTAAAAATTTAATTCACAAAATCAATCATAAAGAAATAAAAAATCAAAAAATAAAAACAAAAAAAATCATAAAGATCAAAAAATAAAAAATAAAAAAGAGAGAAGAGTAAAGAAGTAAAATGAACTTTGTTTTTAGCAAATTAAAATATATTAACAAATTGTAAAGTCATTTTATTTGTTGGAGGCAAAAGTAATATTTTTTTTCTCTTTTCACAAAAAAAAAGAGAAAAAAACACAAAAACAAAAGCAAAAAGTAAAAAAAAAAAAAAGCACCATTTAACTCTCATTATTTTTTTTCTTATCTATTCGAATTACATGGATTTTAATTCCTTTTATAGGATATGTAAGTTTTAGACTTTTATTTTAGGTTAAGTTTGTCCTTATAAATAAATATTTTTTTAGGGTTAATTTCTTTTCTTTTCTTTATCTTTGTATGTGATTGTTAGAAAAATTAAAATAAAATTACGGGTATTTTAGTTTTGCTCAATTAACTTAAGGTAATCATTTTTAAGAACGGGTGTTGTGGGATGCCAACACTTTCCTTACATACAATTGACTCTTGAAGTCGTTTCTGATTCGTAGACTATGTTTCTTGTAACACCATATATTTTTAGCTCATCTCATGACATTCATATGCTTCACATCATCAAATCCATGAGAATGTAAAGAAAAGGAAATAAAATAATGAATATTTTTGTATTGCGTCATGTTTAAAAATTTCATTCGGGATCACGTGAACTGTGTGAGTTCATGCAACACATTCTCATATTTAATTATATAGATACAACTCATTTGCATCATAAAATAGGGCCTACATCTCAAGAATCATGAAGGGAAGCTTAAAATATACCTATTACATTTTGGCCAGATTTTGCTCAATTTTGCCACTAATTTTGGAAAATCATAACTAATTCTAGAAAAATTAAAATCATACATTCTTGGCCATCTGGAAAGTTACGGATTTCTACTTCATACTAAAAATATATCTAGACCATAACATCCATCACAGAGGACGTTTGATATCTGAAAAGGTCTAGAGGTTAAACTGTCTCCTGCTGCTGTTACAGATTTCTACAGTAAACTTCAAAAATGTCTAATTAATTTCATAAAAATCCAATCCATGCAAATGATACCAATCTGGAAAGTTGTGGATGTTAGTTAGAGGGAAAAAATATTTTCAGACCAGTTCATCACGCCCAAACCTCAGAATTTAATAGAACAGTAACTAAGGTCGGGAAAAACTCCTGATATTGGATAGAAATTTAGAAAATTCATATCTCCCTCTCTAGACATTCAAATGAGGTGCTTCCGGTTGACACAAGTCACTAGGAACATCTAATTTTTTTGTATAAAATTACGTGGCAATTGGACATCATTTGAGCCCTGTGTAATAGATTTTATTTTCGGACCAAGTGAATAGTACATTAGACCAAAACCAGAAAATTTGCTAACTTTAAAAATTTATCAAATATTTTGTGGACTTCCAAAAATTTCCTACCTTAGTTCCCCAAAAAGCTCTCAATGAATTCTGATTGCATGCCAAATTTCAGATCAAGAAAAGTTCATTTAGGCAAAAAGTGACATAGGGTTTCCATTTGGTTATTTTTGGTCCCATATGAGATATCAAAGTGACCAAATGGTCTTCCATGGGATATGACACCTCTTGGGTAAGTCTAAAAGCATAATTAAGATTTGTCTAAGCTACCCAAATGGTCCCAAATTTCATGCATCTCATTTTGGCCATTTAACCCACACTTATGTATATTTCCATAAACTCATGCATGAAGCTATCTTTGTCATACATACTCAATTCACATTCTATCATTCACATAACACATACTCTCATTTCTACATCATATATTATCATAATTACATATGTTCCAAAGGTCATAGACCATATACAAGTATGAGTTACATCTTTTGACAACAATATGGTTTTAAAGTAATAAAATTCAAGCACTTTGTTGTCAAACTCTTTCCTTCAAGGTTGTTGGCTCCCATTGTCTTGTTCCTTTTGTCCATCTAGCATGTTAGATCATTGGAGAGGAGAGAATGAGATTCAAAGAATCCCAATAGCTCATCTCCCATTCAATCACATATAATGGATGCAAAATAAGTCTTATAAATGCATGCATGGCATATGGACATGTCAAATCATTCAAGAAGTATTCTTAACATTTGAAAAAGTCACTCATAGCATACAAAGGCTTGCCAATCAAGTGGATTGACCTTACCTATTTTCTTGTGGATTTTAGCTTTGCCTCACCCATTCTTTAAGGAGCTTTTGGACTCAATCATGCTCTTGGGAGTCCATCTTACTATTGGGAGACTCTTTGTTTTGTCTCAATCAATTTTAAGGGTTCTTGACTCATCCTCACCATAGTTAAGGGTTCTTAGCCTCACCACATTCAAGTAAACTCAAACAAATATCATAATATCATTTAGAAACATAATATGTCATCATGAAACCATGGCATATGAAATCATGCTAGCATACTTTTCATGACTTAAAAATACACACACACATTCTAAGATAAACTAAGCACATATCTATGCATAAGAGAAGGTGGAGAGAAGTACCTTGCACACAATTACACATTTTTTCTCTTGAAATTCCCTTCCTTGCTTCGGCCACACACCCACAAAAGTGTGAAAGAGATTTCTCTTGGCCTAGACACAATTTATGGAAGTTAATTAGGTTCATGAGCTCAATTCTAAGGCTATACAATTTGTTTAGACACTAGATTTTCTTATAACTTCATTATGGTCCATAAATACACCTAATGAAGCAACACTTCTCAAATAAATTCTAGATTCTATTCTTTCTTTTCAAATATAACTCTTGACTTCTTTTAAGCCTCTTGGAGTTATTACACAATTAAAACCAAGAGCCTAACTATATGTTGCTTCTTCATGTTATAATATGAAATCTAATGTACCAACTCACTTTCTATGAGTTCTAAATTTTTTTCAAGGTCTCCCCTCATTTTCATTCATCATATATGACTCAAGAATGGGTTTAGAAAAATTTAAAACTTTCTCTAGCTATGCTATCCTTGCTTGGCCGAGGCTATGGAGGAAATGAAGCTCTTTAGAGTTTGCTTTGTTTTCTCAAGAGAAGAAGCATATGGGGAGCCTCTTAGGGATCTTAGAAACTCATTTAAACTCTTATTTAAGCTTAGGAATCATTATACAAAATCAGATTTTACAAAGTGCAATTGAAACCCTAGAACTTGCATCTTGAAATCTAATAGTTTTTTGTTAATTCTTTTTTCATATTCTTAGTCTCCACACCCTTTTTCTTTAGATTCACCCTTGGTTCTGCCTAAAAATCAAGTCCTCCTAGGGTTTTCTCAAGTGGGGCAAAATGGTGGGAAAGGGAACCAAAGATGACAACCATAGAAAGAGAAATTACCTTATTTTCTTGCTTTTTTTTCACTTAAATCTTGTGTTCTTTGAGCTCCTCTCTTCAAATCCGAATTTTCCTCTCAATTTCTCCTTTAAAACAGATCCATATACTTCATTATAATCATAGGAAAAAGGAGAATGAAGGAGAAGAGGTTTGGAAGAGAAAGAGCATGAAAAATCATATCCATACCTTTCTACCTTGAATTTCTTCTCCTTTTCTTCCTCCTCTTGTACACCTCATCCCCTTGGGTTTTCCTCTGGTTTTGGGTAAAACATGGTCATGCATAATGAAGGGAGAAGAAGGGTGCATCATATATATAGGTGGGAATAGGTTACACTTTTCCAAAATCTCTATTTTGTCATTCGTTCTTGGCATTTTCATTTCTCTTTTGTTTTAACTTCTTTTTGAGAATCGTCTTTTCCATTATGAAATTTAGGTTCCCAATTTAGTAAAATACTTTTGGAATCACTCAAATTAGAGCTAAAACCTTCTCGAACGAATCCGTCAAAGTTCGAGTATACCGACATTAGCAAACGTCCACTGGAGGGGTTTTAGCTGTCTTAGGGCTTTCCATGATTTTCAGGACCTCTGAGAACTCCAGAGAACTCAAAACTTTCATTTAAAATGCTCTCCTATGTGAATTCTAAAATTTGCTCAAAATTATGAAAATGCTATTACGGTTCGTAAGTTTTTCGTAAGAAATTGTTTCTTCATTCTAATTCTGTTTTTCTTTCCATTTGAGCCTAGAATTCTCATTTTTAGGAGTCTAGAATGCTTCCCAAATTTTTCGGGACCTTAACTATCTCATTTAGGGGGACTTCCTTTTGTATTCAATGAATTTCGTTCGTTAAAAAAAATTTGGTGGAAACTCTATTAATTTGATTTTAGTTTTCATTTTTGAAAATCAAAATTTTAAATTTTCTAACACCATTGTGATCATATTGTGGGTGTGACATATATTTTCTTACCTTGAAACCATTCCCACTAGATTGGGGATTAATAGTTAAAAACAAATGCTCTGGTTGATTCAATGAGTTGTGAATATATTCTCTTTACATAATTTATATAATATTTATTATACTTTTATAATTATTATTCTATCTATTAAATTATTATTTTAATTATCAAATTACTCTTTTAGAAGTAAAGATACAAAAATTATTTTTTATCTCACTTATTTATTTTTTACATTCACTTCTATTTTGCATCATCTAATTAAACACACCAAAAGTATTTGTGATATAATACAAATTAAGCATTTGAAGTTTACTATGATGGCAATTGTAATGTTGTTGTTTAAGATAATAAATAAATTAAGTTTAAACAAAAGGGTGATGTTCAGTAAAGTAGAAATTTTTTTTAGGAAATAGGAAATAGAAAGAATAATAAAAATGAGAATGATATAAAGTTATGTGACCTAAAATTATATTTGGTATGATATGAAAAGGAATAAAAATATTCTTCTATTTAAATGTTTAGTAGGGTGGAAATAGTACAAGAATAGAAACAAACTATGAACAAATGACCAAAACACCCCTAAAGCCAAAAAAATAAAAATTTTTATTTTTGTTAATTAATGTAAAACAAAAAGATAAAATTATAGTTGAAAACTTTAATTTAAAAATACTTATATTAAAAGACCTTAAACTGCGCAAAAAATTACAATTTAAGAAAATTATAGCTTATGACTTTTTTATCATTAGGTTTATTAGAATAATTTTAAAATTTAAAGTCTTTCAATATAATCATTTTCAATTTGAAATTTTTAACTATAGTTTGTTTAAACAAAAATAAAATTTTAATAGTTAAGACAAAGTAATAAGTATTTTTTACTCTTTTTATTTTTAAACAATAATATTCTTTTACAATTTTAATAGAATAACAATGCCATGAAAAACAAAATCCATTGTTGAATTCCATTCAAACTAACGAGATATAGGGCTTGTTTGATTCTGTTTTAATTTTAATATTTTTAAAATAAATATTTTTTAGAATAAATTTTGAAAAAAAATTAAAAAATTTATTTGAATCATTATTTTAAAAAATAGTTATTTTTTGTCTTTTTCCTTATTCTACAAAATAAAAGTTAACAAAACATCTAAAAAATGTTCTGATTTTTTTATTTTCGAAAATAAAATTCTGTTTTTATGTTTTACAAAACACTTTCTAAAAATACATTATCAAATAATTTTTTTTTATTTTTTTGTTTTTAAAAATAAAAAATTGTTTTAAATACAGAAAATCAAATGGGCCATAATTTTTGTTTCTTTTTGTTTTCTGCTCCCTTTCCTCACATCCCTTTCACAAATGCAGAAGAAAGCTAATCACTTCAATGAGGGGTAAGCAAGCGGAGGTCATAATACTGAGGTAATAAGATACCGCGGAGGTCATAATACTGAGGTAATAAGATACCGCGGAGGTCGAATCTTGAGTTTGATTAATAATTTCGATGTTTGACCTTAGTGAAGGTTGGTCGAATACATTTTCAGCGTCGTTTTTATAAATCTATTTAATGTTTTATTGTCTTTAACAAACCTCATTTTGTCACATCGTAAAAACTATGTGAATTTTATTTATCTTAAAACTTCTTTTAAAATAGAGTTTGATAAAAAGTATTATAATAAAAAACATGAGATGACTCAATCAGCAAAAGAGAACCAATAAGAACCTTTTAATAGTCACCAAATAAGCTCATGTTATTCATCATCCCTCCTTAGGTAGGAATGGTCAGCAGTTCAATTCAATTAATTTTTTGCACACAAGTATATAAAAATTTTATAATCAAACTTTTGATTAGAGTTAAATTTCTTATCTATAAATTATAGTTGTTTTTAAATAAAATATTTTAATTTCAAGGAAAACCAATGATGAGAATGGGAAGGGACGAGGACAATAGGTAAAAAGGATTACAAGTAACATGGTAATTAATGATTTTTAAATGAAGGTATTTTTATTTAAATATTTTTTTTACATTTGTTTTAAAGGGGAAGGTGCACATTTTTTTTTCCTTCACTGCAGACTACTTAAAAATAAGCTACTTCTTTTTTTAAAAAAATTGAAGGCCAAACACTACCAAAAAATTAAAATAAATATTTAAAAAGGCATCTTTTTCTTTTTCATAAACACAGCCAAACAATCGCTGCCTAGCACTGTTTGCTACTTTTGGTGCCTGTACCCATTCATAAATTGTCACCTTCATGATCTCGAGATATTTCAAGGTATTTTATAACGATAAACTTAATTAATAAAAAATAATATAAACATAATTTTCAGTTAGATTTATTTCTACATATTTACTTATAATTAAATTAATTTAATTTTTTAAAATTTTGCAATAATTTATTTTATTTATTTACTTAAAACTTTGAAAATTTATTATATGCTAGTAATTTTTTTATGTATAATATTCTTCTTCCGTAAATTATTTGTCCAATTGCATCCTAACTACAATTAGACGATTAAAATAAGAATTTTGCTATGGAGTTTTAACTTTTTGAAATGTATTTTTTTTTCAATTATGAGATTATCTTGAAATCTAAATATATAATTATAAAAAAATTATTTTATACAAAATTCAACAATAAAAAACTCAACCTCCTCTTGTATGCTTAACGAAGTATATCAAGTCTCCTTAGAACATAAGTCTTGGGGAGGTTCCACTTGAGGTAAGACTCTTTGGGAAACATCTGCCCTTTTTTTTTTTTTTTAACTAGAATTTAAAGTTTAAGAGTTGTTTTGATATATTTTAAAGTTGTTGTATCAATTTCATAGCTAGGTATATTACATATTTTTTTTTAGCCAAAAATTGTTATATACATAAATATGTTAATTTTTTTTCAAAGCTTTCGCCCCCAATAATTTAATGCTGGATCTATATATCCCTACTTGCAATGAAGAAATTTTTTGTTTAGAAAAATATTGAAGATCGAAACTGCAAGTTGTGTAGACAAACATATTATGTATATGCTAAATTTTTATTAAAAATTTTAAGTATCTCTATCAGGAGAATAATATATTAAATATTTAATTAAGTTGTTAAGAAAATGTTCAAAATAAAAATATAATGACAAGAAAAGAATAACAGCAAGATTGACAAAATGAAAATGGTTTAAATGGAACTATAGCAACATTATTGTGTTTGTGGATTGCAGGAAGAAACAACGTATCTTATAAGATGATCACAGTAACATGACATGATAGGAAACTGCACGCTTACCTCTCAATTAGATCACGCAGAGTCAATAAAACTACAGTAACCATCTCCCAAAGGTTTCGTGTTGAAACACTAAACCATCCCAATCAAAAAAATTAAAAAACCCCCATATTATATAACAAAGGATCTTAAAAATTGAAATTACCATTAAACACTATTATTATCATTAGGTTTTAGGATATTTATTACTAATTTTAAACAATTTATTATTGGGTGTAAAGTTTAACAACTTTCTTATATCCAATAATAAATCTCTTAAAATTAGTGATAAATTTCTTAAAACCTTGTGGTAATGATGGTTTTTATAAATAATTTTTTTTTAAAAATCTTTTATTATAAATTTTATTTGAACTTTCCTACACCTGATAATAATTTTTTTTAAAAAAATAATAAATTTCTTAAAACCTTATGGTAATAATAGTTTGTGAAAATAATTTTGATTTTTAAGGTATTTTATTATAAATTTTATATATGTTGGATTCTTAGATGCAATTTTTCCAAATGATTAATCATAGCGTACCAATCACTACAGTGAAATCTAACTTCTTACTAATTTCTAACAAATTGACCAAAAAGGATCTGGATTTTTGGGCTCCTGTACTAAGATGTTATAATAAACAAATTTTAATAATTTAAATGTTACAATATTAAAAATCTTGTATTCATATATTATATTCTTTTTTAAAACTTGAAGGTATTACATTGAGTTCTTGAAAAATATAGTAGAAGAGTTGAAACTTGATGGCATTTGTCCTAGTTTGAAATTTTTTGCTTCAAAATGCAACCAACTGTGAAATTTTACAAATATTAAATTTATTTATTTATTTTTTGATACTTGTGTTTTGTTAAATATAAATTCTCTAAGATGCTAGAAAACATAGCACCATGACGATGCCATTGAATTTTAACTTTTCTAATGCATTTTTTAAGAACTGGCAATGTTATCGAATTCTAAAAAATATGACATGAGTACAATATTTCTAGCATTGTAGTGTCTGTCAAAGTCTTTTCGTAAATTGCTCAAAATATGTGGATTTTTCTATCTTATATTCTGTTTTCTTTTTTCTATCTTAATTTGTATTTTCACTTTGAATCTTTACAAATCAAGAAGGGAAGGCATAGAGATATATTGTGCATCATCACATAAATTGCATGATCCACGAATGACGGAAGTTGAGAGCAAAAAACGTAAAAAGTGAGAAATGCTAAAAGTGAAAAATTGCTAAACACACACGCACGCGCGCGCACACACATATAATTATTAACCTTCATTATTAAACAATGCTTATTAAAAATTTGATTAATTTTTAAAAGAATACATAATTTTTGAAATTGTAATTTTATATAATATTTTTAAAATTGAATTGATCATTAAACTGATAAAGACATTGATTTATGATTCATTTATATGATTGTAATCGAACTGATAACTATTATATATATAATTTTAGATACTAAAAATATATATAATAAATTATAACAAGTAAATAATAATAACATTTATATATTGTGTTACTAATTACACATAAAAATAAAGTTAGACATGATATTTTACAGAACATTCACTCATCAACATCTTTTGTTGGCGGAATATTATACATTAATATTTTGATAATATTTCCTTTTCTGTTATTAGTTTTCTGACTTTGTTTGTTTCCTTATTTGGTTTAGGTTTTTAGGGATTTTATTTTGTATTCTGATTTTCCTTTATTTCCCCTGATTCTCAACAATATTATTGGCATTGAATGGTAGATCATTGTTGCTCATCATCCCTATTTGTACCCTATGTTTATTCAGTGAATTATCATCAAAATTCATTCCCAAATTGTTCATGGTATCAGAGTGACTGAACAAGCTCAAGGGATGATTTCTTTTAGGTCGATGAGGGCTATGCACATTGAATCAAAGGACTCATTGAACTCTGGTTCATCTAGCATGGCTCACCAAGGATCAAACCCATCGTTGAACACACCAAGTGGCGCCTCCAACCCTAACCTTCCCCAGAACAACATGGAAACCACTCTTTCTGTGATTATTAATCACATGATGAATGGCAATAATTACTTACAGTAGTCACACAACATGCTTATGTTCATAAGAGGGAGGGGAAAAGAGAAATATCTTCTCAAAAACACTTAACAGCCAGACATGACAGATCCAAAGTATGAGGCATGGGTAGTTAAGAATAATCAAATCATAAGTTGGTTAGTTAGCTCAATGACTGTCAAGATTAGTGAGCAATTCGTGTTAGCTACAACTGCCAAGGAGATCTGGGAGAATACAAAGCAAACCTATACCACCATTGAGAACACTGCGACTCTATTTCAGATAAAAGGTGTTCTTTATAACACTAAACAAGGTGACAAGACTGTGACCTAATATTACACAGCTCTTGTGAAATTGTGGCAACAGTTGGATCTATATGATCTCACCAATGGACATACATTGAAGACCTAATGTGTTACAGAAAAATTGTTGAATGAGAGAGGGTCTATGACTTTCTTCTCGGCCTGAACCCAACATATGAAGAAGTTCATGGTAGATTAATGACTACTATATCGCTACCTACGATTCAAGAGGTGGTGAACCTTGTGAAGTGTGAAGAAAGTAGAAAACAACTTGTTCAAGGGACACCTAGTGATGAAACCAATTCAGAATCATCTGCCATGGCTTTTAAAGGTGCAAATGGACAAGATTCAAGGAAGAAGCAGGGTAAGGGTAGGTGTGAACACTGTCAAAAGAGTAGGCACACTAGAGACAACTGCTAGGAGATACATGGCAAGCCTCCAAATCAGAGACAAAAATTCAAGTCAGAAAACAAGAGTTATGTAGTTATTGGAAGTGAGAAGATAGATGAAGAAAATTCACAAATGAGTAAGGAAGAGCTCGAGTTGTTGAGAAACATTCTCAGCAAATATGAGCTAAAGACTGAAAAGGTTATCTCCACTAGTAATATGGCTCACGCAGGTAATGATGGTACTTCTTTGGCTATTAAAACCTTTAATGAAAATGATTAGATTGTAGATTCTAGTTGTACAGACCATATGACAGGTGATGATACTTTAATTGATGATATAAGGCCTTGTCTAGGTAACAGAAGGGTAAAAGTCACCAATGGTAAATTTGTTAAGGTCCAAGGAATTGGTATTGCTGTTATTAGTGATAAACTTGTTCTTAAAAATGTTCTTTATGTACCTGAATTGGACTACAATTTATTATCTGTCAAAAGGCTAACCAAGTGTAATATCCAGTTCTCTGAAAATGAGAGAAAATGTAAAAAACGTAACGTACGATTTCTCCGTTAACAAACGAAACTTACCAGATACAAAAGGAAGTCCCCCGAAATGAGATAGTTAAGGTCCCAAAAAATTTGGGAAGCATTCTAGACTTCTAAAAATGAGAATCTCAGGTTCAGGCGGAAGGAAAAATAGAGCTAAAATGAAGAAATAATTTCTGACGAAAAGCTTATGAAACATAATGGCATTTTCATAATTTTGAGTAAATTTTGGAATTCACACAGGAGGGCTTTTTAAATGAAAGTTTTGAGTTTCTCAGGATTCTCAGAGGCCCTAAAAACTATGAAAAGCCCCGGGACAGTTAAATCCCCTTCGGTGGACGTTTTCCAACATCAGTTGACCCAAACTTTGACTGGTTCATTCGGTAAGGTTTTAGCTCCAAATTGAGTGATTTTGAAGGCATTTTATTAAATTGGGAACTAAATTTTATAATGGAAAAGATGATTCTTAAAAAGGAGCTAAAACGAAGCCAAAATGAAATTACCATTATGGAAGGATAAAATTAGAATTTTTGAAAAAGTGTTTCTAAAAGCTCCCACACACTTCCCCTTTCTTCTCCCATCTTCTTAAGCAAGAAATTTCTGTGCAAAATATAGAATATGATATGCTCTCTTAGGCTCTCAAGAAGGGGAAGAAAAGGAGGAGAAAAATCAAGAAAAGGTATGGATTCTTGGTAGTTTTCTATTCTTTCTTCCATCCAAGCCTCCTCTCTTCCATTCTTCTTTGTTTCCTATAATTAAAATGAAGTTCAAAAATTTGTTTTAAGGGAGAAATTGAGGAAAAAATTTGGATTTGAAGAAAGGAGCTCAAAGAACACAAGATTCAAGTGAGAAAAAGCAAGAAAACAAGGTAATTTCTCTTCCTATAGTTACCATCTTTGGTTCCCTTCTCTACCATTTCACCCCACTTGAGAAATCCCTAGGAGGAGATGATTTTTAGGCAGAACCAAGCATGAATCTAAGAAAAAAGGGTGTGGAGATTAAGAATATACAAAGAGAATTATCAAAAAACTATTAGATTTTAAGATGCAAATTTTAGGATTTTGTGTGCACCTTCTAAAATCTGATTTCATATGATAATTTCTAGGCCTAATTAAGAGTTTAAATGAGCTCCTAAGATCCCTAAGATGCTCCCCACATGCTTTCTCCTTCAAAGAAACAAAGAGAATTCCAAGGAGGCCAAAAAGGGGCTATGTCTCGACCAAGCATGGATGGAGTAGCTAAGGAGAGTTTTAAATTTTTCCAAACCCATTTTTGTGTCATATATGATGAATGAATATGAGGGGAGGCCTTGGAAAAAATTTAGAACCCATGGAAGGTGAATTGGTACCTTAGGTTCCATATTATGATCTAAAGAAGCAACATGTAGTTAGGCTCTTTATTTTAATTGTCTGATGACTCCAAGAGGCTTAAAAGGAGTCAAAAATCATATTTGAAAAGAAAGAATGGAGCCTAAAATTTATTTGAGGGGTGTTGCTTCATTAGGTGCAAATATGGACCATAATGGGAGTTATAGAGCTAACTAGTGTTTAAGTAAGTTACATGGCCCTAAAGATCATTTCATGAACCTAATTGGCTCCCATAAATTGTATTTAGGCCAAGAGAAACCATCTCCACCAATTTGTGGGTGTGTGGCCGAAAGAGGAGGCTTGAATTCCAAGGAAAAAGTATGTGATTGTAAACAAGGTAGCTCTTTCCACCTTCTCTCATACATGGATGTGTGTTTAGTTTGTTTTAGAATGTGTGTATATATATTTTCAAGCTATGAAAAGTATGCTAGCATGCCTTTATATGCCATAATTCTTGATGCCATGTTATGTTTCCAAATGAATACATGATGTTTCTTTGAGTTTGCTTGAATGTGGAGAGGCCAGGAACTCTTAACCATGGTGATGATGAGCCAAGAACCTTGAGCTTGGTTGAGACAAAGTAAAGAGTCTCCCAAAAATAAAGTGGACTCCCAAGAGTATGATTGAGTCCAAAGCTCTTAAAGAATAGGTGAGGTAAGTCCAAAATCCAGGAGGAGAAGTGTGAGACTAATCTAAACACTTGGTGAGCTCTTGAATGTCTTGTATGATTTGTTCATATGCCAAGCTTGCTTTTTACATGTCCATGTCTTCCATTTTCTCCATGCATGCATTTTTAAGACTTGCTTTGCACATATTATGCATGATTGAATGGGAGATGAGCTATTGGGATTTTTTCAATCTCATCCCCTCCTCTTCAATGCTCTAACATGCTAGGTGGACCAAATAGCTATGGCAATGGGAGCCAACAATAATGAAGAAGGAAGATTGACAACCATATGCCTAGTTTTATTCTTTTTGAATCCATAATGATGCTTTACAATATATATGATGTTGTAAATGGTTTATGACTCTTGAGACATGTGTAAATATGACATTTTGTGATGTTTAAATATATGGATATGATGTATGAGCTCTAGCATATATTTTGAGTATGTAATGCCCAAGTATGCAATATGAAAGTTTGATGTAAATGTGCATAAGTGTGGGTTGAATGGCCAAAATAAGATGCATGAGGTTTGAGACCATTTAGGCACCTCATACAATGTAATGTCCCACATCAGATGGAATGGTCCTGGGAACGGCCCATATAAGTGGGAGCAAAGCTCTCCCCACCAGCGGCGTGCTTTTAGGCTGAAATGAGAGTAAGCCTAAAGGACAAAACCCCTTCTTTTCTGGGTGAAATGAGAGTAGCTTGATAGGGGGCATAGGGGACAATACTGCTGGAGGCTCTGTGTAGTGTTTGGTATTAGAGTCGGCCGTTCGAATGTGCAACCTGAGGACTGGTTAGCCCTAAAGGGGGTGGAATGTAATGTTCCACATCAGATGGAATGGTCCTGAAAACGGCTCATATAAGTGGGAGCGAAGCTCTCCCCACCAGCGGCGCACTTTTAAGCTGAAATGAGAGTAAGCCCAAGGGACAAAACCCCTCTCCTTCCAAGTGAAATGAGAGTAGCCTGATGGGGGGCGTAAGGGACAATACTGCTGGAGGCTCTGTGTGGTGTTTGGTATCAGAGCTTGCTGTTCGAATGTGTAACCCAAGATGGGTTGGCCTCAAGGGGGGGTGGAATGTAATGTCCTACATCGGATGGAATGGTCCTGAGAATGGTCCATATAAGTGGGAGCGAAACTCTTCCAACCAACGACGCGTTTTTAGGCTGAAATGAGAGTAAGCCCAAGGGACAAAACCCCTCTCTTTCTGGGTGAAATGAGAGTAGCCTGATGGGGGGCATAAGGGACACCACACCTGCCTAGCTCTAAACACCACACAAAGCCTCCAGCAGTATTGTCTCCTACGCCCCCCATTAGGCTACTCTTATTTCACCCGGAAAGGGAGGGGTTTTGTCTCTTGGGCTTACTCTCATTTCAGCCCAAAAGCGCGCCACTAGTGGGGAGAGCTTTGCTCCCACTTATATGGGCTATTCCCAGGACCATTCCATCCGATGTGGGACATTACATTCCACCCCCCTTGGGGCCAATCAGTCATCGGGTTACACATTTGAATGGCCGGCTCTGATACCAAACACCACACAGAGCCTTCAGTAGTATTATCCCCTACGCCCCCCCCATCAAGCTACTCTCATTTCACCTGGAAAGGGAGGGGTTTTGTCTCTTGAGCTTACTCTCATTTTAGCCTAAAAGCACGCCGCTGGTGGGGAGAGCTTCGCTCCCACTTATATGGGCTGTTCCTAGGACCATTCCATCCGATGTGGGACATTACACATAAGTCTTAAATATGCTTTTAGACTTGCCCAAAAGGTGCCAAGACCAAGGGAAATCCATTTGGCAACTTTGGTACCTCATATAGAGCCAAAAATGACTATATTGGAACCCTATATCACTTTTTAGCCAAATGAGTTAGTCTTGATCTAAGATTTGGTATGAAATTAGGTCTCATTAAGATCTTTTTGAGAAGCTAAAGATCATAATTTTCGGAGGTCTATAGAATATTTGATAAATTTTTAGAGTTGGCAATTTTTTTGATTTTGGTCTGCTACACTTTTCATTTGGTCCGAAATTGAATTTTGTCACACGAGGTCTAAATGATGTCTAATTGCCACAAAATTTTATACAAAAAAACTAGACATTCATAGTGACTCATGTAAACTAGAAGTACCTCATTTGGAGGTCTAGAGAGGGAGATATGAATTTTTGAACATTCTGTCTAGTATCAGGAATTTTGCCCAACTAGAGGTATTGTTCCATTGAATTCTGAGGTCTGGGCTTAATGAATTGATCTGGAGATATTTTTTCTCTCTAGCTAACATCTACAGCTTTCCAGATTGGTATCATTTGCATGAATGGAATTTTTGTGGAATTAATTAGATATTTTCAAAGTTTTCTGCAGAATTCTGTGATAGTTACAAAATGCAGTCTGACCTCTATACTATTTTGGATGTCAAACGTCCTCTATGATGGATGTTATAATCTAGGCATATTTTTAGTGTGAATTAGATATCCATAACTTTCCAGAATGACCAAGATTATAGAATTTTGATTTTTTTAGAATTTATTATTTTTTAAAATTTGGTCAGAAAAAGAGGCAAATCTGGCTGAAAATACACTTAGTTATTTTGAGTTCCATTTCGATTTCCATGAGTTATGGGCATGATTTTATGATGTAAATGAGTTTTATTGATGTATTTAAATATGAGAATATATAGTATGCGCTCACATGGTCCACGTGATACCGAATGAAATTTTTAAGTATGACGCAACGCAAAGAAATTCATTATTTTTCCCCCTTTTCCTTATACCTTCATGAACATCATGATGTGAGACATGTATATATATGATAAGATGAGCTAGAAGTTATGGTATTACACCAAGGATTATAATTGTAGTGCTAAATTTGATTATGATGGCTGTTTATTCCAGGATTTGGAGTAGGGGAAGAAGATTGGCAATGCTAGAGAGATTGATGGTTTATATTACATTGGAAGTTCTTGGATGAATAAAACAAATGCTATGTTGCCTACAAAGAATGAAATTTCTTTATGGCATTGTAGGTTAGGCCACCCTAATCTAGATTATATGAAAAAGTTGTATCCAACTTTCTTCAATAAAAATACTTATTTTCAGTGTGAATTCTGTCAGCTCTCTAAACATACCCGCACCTCTTACTTGCCTCGACCACATGTACCATCAAAACCTTTTTCCTTAATCCCTAGTGATGTTTGGAGGCCATTAAAAGTGAAAACTCAAAACAGTTCCCGATGGTTTGTAACTTTTATTGATGACCACAAAAGACTCACTTGGGTATATCTCATGAAAGATAAATCTAAGGTTTTTCAGTTTTTCAAAAAATTTTGTTCTCTCATTAAAAATCAGTTTCATACAACTGTTCAAATTTTCAGAAGTGATAATGTAAGAGAATACCTCAATCATGCTTTTGAGCAATTTTTAAATGACAATGGTATAATACACTAAACCTCATGTGTCAATACACCATAACAAAATAGTGTTTCTGAACGCAAAAATAGACATCTACTTGAAGTTGTTAGATCCCTTCTACTCACTTCTAATATACCTAGTCATTTTTGGGGAGAGGCCATTCTCACATATACCTATTTAATAAATCATATGCCCTCCAAAGTTTTGGGATTCAGTACAGCTCTGAAAAAATTGTTAAAAACTTATTCTTACATTTTTTTCACTCTTACTCTACCTCTAAAGGTGTTTGGATGTGTTGCTTTTGTGCATAATTATGAAGGCAGCAAATTAGAGGCCAGGGCACATAAATGCATTTTTTGGGGCTACTCTTCTAACAAAAAAGGCTATAAATACTACTCTCCCATCCTCAATAAGTATTTTATCACTATGGATGTAACCTTTTTTGAAGATAAACCATATTAATTAAAACTATCCATTCAGGGGGAGAACAGTGGACAAGAATGGCTTATTTTGGGTGCCAATCCAAAACCTGTACCATCCCTTGATGCACTTGAAATGCCCAGACCTAGACTTGAACCATTTTCTGAAATACCCAAGCCTGAACCCCAATCTGTACCTAACCAAAAACCCACTGATAATCCAGTTTTGAATTCAAAAATTGATCAAAATTTCACTAAACTTGTAACTGATGAGAATGAAAAGACTAGGGTGGATAGACTTATAAATGAAGCTCAAAAGGAGTACACGAGAAGCATGAGAAAATAGTAGATAAGTGGTGAGATACAACCAGAACAAACCATCATAATCTCTTAGCAAAGCCATGAATCCAACCCAACTTCAAATCCTAAGGAGTTATGTTAGCCAATAGCACTAAAGAAGAGAGTCAGGTCGTGTACTAAACATCCGATCAATAAGTTTGTTTCTTATGCAAATCTTTCCCCTTAGTTTCAAACCTTGTGTCTCAATTGAATGCTGAAAAATTACTTGAGAATTTCCTGGAAGCAGTGAAGGATCTGAGGTGGAGAAAGGCTATAAGTGAAGAGTTAAAGGCACTAAAGAATAATCAAACATGGGTAATAACTTATTTTCCATAAGGGAAGTCCATAATTGGCTGTAGATGGGTCTTTACCATCAAGTACAATTTTGATGGTAGCATTAGTAGGTACAAAGCTAGGCTTGTAGCTAGAGGATTTACACAAACACAAGGAATTGATTATCAGGAAACATTCGCACTAGTTGCAAAGTTCAATACCATCAAGATTTTGTTATCTCTAGCAACAAATCTAGACTTACCATTACATCAATTAGATGTAAAGAACGCTTTCTTAGATGGGGACCAAGAAGAAGAAGTTTACATGGAGATGCCACCAAGTTTGAGAAATGCTAATCATCCTTTTAAGGTATGTAAACTTAAGAAATCCCTATATGGCCTTAAACAATCACCTAGAACTTGGTTTGATAGGTTTACAAAAGTGGTTAAGAAGCTTGGTTATTAGCAATGTCAAACTGATCACACACTTTTTGTAAGATATTCAGACAATAGAAAACTTGCTTAGAAAACTTGCTATTCTTATAGTATATGTTGATGACATTGTCATTGCCGGTAATAATCATAAGGGTATTCATGCACTAAAAAAAGCTCCAACTACTAAGTTTGAAGTGAAGGATCTAGGAAACTTGAGATATTTTCTAGGCATGGAGGTTGCAAGGTCCAGCAAGGGAATATCACTTTCTCAGAAGAAATATACACTTGATTTGTTCAAGGAAACATGTATTATAGGAACCAAACCAGCTAAAACTCCTATAGAGTCCAATTACAAACTAAGTTTCAAAAAGGAGGGAACACCAATTGATAAGGGAAGATATCAAAGGCTGGCAGGTAAGCTGATTTATCTCTCACATACACAGCCTGACATAAGTTTTCCTATTAGTGTAGTGAGCCAATTTATGAGCAATCCACAAGAAGAACATATGGATGTAGTTTTCAGAATTCTTAAATATTTAAAGATGACACTTGGGAAGGGTTTATTTTTCAAGAAAGGGGGACCTAAAAATATTGAAGTATTCACATATGCAAATTGGGCTGGATCAGTTACTGATAGAAGATTAACTATAGGCTACTGTACTTTTGTCTGGGATAATTTGGTTACTTTGAGAAGTAAGAAACAACCTATGGTGCCCCGAAGTAGTGCAGAAGCTGAGTATAGAGCCTTGGCACTTGGTATTTATAAAGGGATGTGGATAAAAAGGCTGTTGGCAGAATTGAAAATATACTCTGAAACTCAGATGAAGGTGTGGTGTGATAACATGGCAACTATTGGGATTGCTAAGAATCTAATTCACCATGATCGTATCAAACATGTGGAGATAGCTAGACATTTTATAAAGGAAAAGGTCAATTATGGACTAAGTAGTAGATTTATTCACCACCAGCAACCAAGTAGTAGATTTATTTGTAAAGGCCGTAGCACGTGTCAAATTTGAAGACTTAAGTTGCAAGTTAGGAATGATAAATATCTATTCACCAACTTGAGGGAGAGTGTTGGCTGAATATTATATATTAATATTCTAATAATATTTCCTTTTCTGTTTATCAGTTTTTTGACTTTATTTATTTCCTTATTTAGTTACAGATTTTTAGAGATTTCATTTTGTATTCTGATTTCCCTTTATTTTCCTTGATTCTTGGCAACATTATTGGGATTGAATGGCATATCATTGTGCTCATAATCCCTATTTGTACCCTATGTTTATTTAGTGAATTATCATTGAAATTCATTCCCAAATTGTTCATCTTTATTTTAACATTTTAACAAATTAATGTATAACTTGAAAGTATTGTAGGAGATTTATCATTAAATTTTAAATTTGAAACTTTTCTTTTAAATAAAATAATCAAACAAGAAATACATGTTATAAAGAGTCTAATGTTTTTTGAATCTACAACCACATGAACCCTATTCACGTGTTTATGATAAAGCTAATTAACATCTTTAGTCAACATGTAACATAGGGAGGGACCATGCAGATATAGTGTATTTTCAAATTCATTGTAATTATGAGATTTGAAAACTTGTGCTGAAAGTTGCATTATTCTAACATCAAATTGAATTAGTCAAACCATCACTCTGATATCATTAATTTGAGTGGATGTTTGTGGAAGATGATGAAGCGGCGGTGCAAGGATCAAACACCCACATTTCACGTTGGATAATTAAAGAAAGAGGAGCTAAGTCTCATTATAAATAAAGAGTCAACCCAAGGTTGCTTCTCATCTTTTTACATATAATATTCTTCTTCCATAAATTATTTGTCCAATTGCATCCTAGCTACAATTAGACGACTAAAATAAGAATTTTGCTATGGAGTTTTAACTTTCTGAAATGTATATTTATTTTTCAATTGTTAATTATCTTGAAATCTAAATATATAATTATAAAAAAATTACTTTACACAAAATTCAACAGTAAAAAACTCAACCTCTTCTTGTATGCTTAACAAAGTATAAAATACTTCTAAATAGAGACAAATTTTAAGCTTGAAAGGGGATTGGGAGAGAGGAAAAAGGCAGGATAAGAAATGAGCCCAAATATAAATTAGGTCTCCTTAGAACTTAAGTCTTGCCTTTTATTTTAACAACAATTTAAAGTCTAAGAGTTGTTTTGATATATTTTAAATTTGATGTATCAATTTCATAGCTAGGTATATTACATATATTTTTTTAGCCAAAAATTGTTATATGCATAAATATGATAAATTTTTTTTAAGCTTTCGCCCCCAAGAATTTAATGCTGGATATATATCCCTACTTGTAATGAAGAAATTTTTTATTTAGAAAAATATTGAAGATCAAAACTGCAATTATATAGACAAATGTAACACCATAAATTGTAACTCATTTCATAACATTCATAAGCTTCACATTATCATTTCCATGAGAGCACATGAAAAAGGGACCGAAAATAATGAGTTTATTTGCGTTGCGTCATAGTTAAAAATTTGCATTTGATGTCACATGGATCATGTGAGCTCATGCTATGCATTCTCATATTTAAATACATCATTACAACTCATTTGCATCATAAAATCATACTCACAACTCATGGAAACCGAAATGGAGCATGAAATGGGTTTGTTTAATTTCGGCCAGCTTTGCCCCTTATTCTGCCTAAATTTTGGAAAATCATAACTAAATTTAAAAAAATTGAAATCATGCAATCTTGGTCATTCTGGAAATCTTAGGATGTCTAATTCATGTTAAAAATATGTACAAGTCATAACATCCCACACACAGAGTGTTTGACATGACAAATAGTCTGAGGTCAGACTGGGTCCTGACGCTGTCATAGTTTACTGATATAAATTTCAAAAATGTCCAATTAATTCCAAAATAATAAAATCTATACAAATGATACCAATATGAAAATCTGTGGATGTCAAATACAAAGAAAAAATATCTCCAGATCAGTTCATCAAGCCTAGACCTCAGAATTTGATGGAATAGTACTTTTGGTCGGGCAATGTTACTGATACTGGACAGAAACTTCAAAAATTCATATCTTCCTCTCTAAACCTCCAAATGATATGCTTCTAGTTGGCACGAGTCACTGTGATTTTCTAATTTTTTTGTATAAAATTTCATGGCAATTGGACACTATTTGAGTCTCATGTGATAGAAAACAATTTCGAACTATTATAACAGTGCATCAGACTATTTCCATAAATTTTGCCAACTTTGAAAAATCATCAAATATTCTGTAGACCTCCGAAAATTATGATCTTTAGCTTCCCAGAAAGCTCTCAATGAGACCTAATTTTATACCAAATCTTAGATTAAGACTAACTCATTTGGCTAAAAAGTGACGAAAGGTTCCATAATGGTCAATTTTAGCTCCATATAGGATACCAAAGTTACCAAATGGATTTCCCTTGGTTTTGGCACCTTTTGGACAAGTCTAAAAACACATTTAAGACTTGTGTGAGCTGCACAAATGGCCCCAAACCTCATGTATCTCATTTTGGCCATTCAAACCCCACTTATACACATATCTATCAAACTTCCACATTGCACACTTTGACATCTCATACTTAAAATATATGCTAGAGGTCATACATCATATCCCTACATTTAAACATCACATAATATCATATTTACACATGTCTCAAGGGTCATAGACCATTTATAACATCATATACATCAAGAAACATAATTATGGTTTCAAAATGAATAAAACTAGGCATATGCTTGTCAATTCCCTTCTTCATGGTTGTTGGCCCCCATTGTCATAGCTACTTAGTCCACCTAGCATGTTAGGACATTAGAGAGGAGGGGATGAGATTCAAAGAATCCCAATAGCTCATCTTTCATTCAATCATACATAATGGATGCCAACAAGTCTCATAAATGCATGTGTGATCATATGGACATGTGCAAACATTCAAGAAGCATTTTCATCATTTAAGTAAGTTATACGTAGTATACAAAGGCTTGCCAAGTAAGTGAATTAGCCTCACCCAATTTCTTGTGGATGTTAGACTTGCCTCACCCATTCTTTAATGCATTCTTGGACTCAACCATACTCTTGGGAGCTCACTTTACTTTTGGGAGACTCTTTGCTTTGTCTCAACCAATCTTAAGGGTTCTTAGCTCATCCTCACCATAATTAAGGGTTCTTGGCCTCACCACACTCAAGCAAACCCAAGCACACATCAAAACATCATATGAAACATAATATGTCATCATAAAACCATGGCATATGAAATCATGCTAGCATACTTTTCATGGCTTGAAAATACACATACACACATTCTAAAACAAGCTAACACACATCCATGCATGAGAGAAGGTGGAGAAAGCTATCTTGCTTGCTTTCACACATTTTTTCCTTAAGCCTTGACTCCTCTCCCTTAACCTCACACACCCAAGAAGCTGGAGACCATTTCTCTTGGGCTAGACACACTAAAAGAAATATGAATTACTCATGGAAACAAGTCTTGGCATTATACACACTTTATATGATGCTACTTTGGTTTATGGCTCCATTATGCTTCCATAAGACACTTAATGAAGCAAATACAAAAATTCATGATCTTGGCTCCCTTCTCTCCTTTAATCTATGATTCTTGACTCCATTTAGACTCCTTGGAGTCATCACACAATTATTTTAAGGAGCCTAGCTAGGAGTTGCTTCATTATGTTACATTATGGAACCTATATCTCCATCTCACTATCTATAGTTTCTAAAATTTTTCCAAAGCTTCCTCTCATCCTCTTCCATCATATATGACTCAAAAATAAGCTTGGAGCAAATTAAAACACTCCCTAGCTACTCCCCCCATGCTTGCCCGAGACAATGCAAGAATTTCGGGTTCATGGAGTTTGCAATTTTTCCTTGATGGGAGAGTCACTTAGGAGGCTTCCTAGAGGTCTTAGAAGCTAAATTAAACACTTACATAGCCTAGAAAATTCATGAATCAAAATAGATTTTACAAACTCTTCAAAAATCCTACACTTTGATAACTTGAAATTCAATGGCTTTTGCTTGATTTCCTTTGCATATTCTAAATTCCCGCACCCTAATTCATGTGATTCATTCTTGGTTTGGCCATAAATTTAACCCCTCATGGCTGGTCTTACATGGGGGGAAATTGAAGAGAAGAGGAGCAAGGAACCTAAGTTTAGGAAGTAGCAAAATACCTTAGATTTTTGGTTTGTTCTTCACTTGGCTAGCCTCCCCTCACCAAATCTGAAAATTTCACCTTTGTTCTACCTTCAAAATAGCACCAAATTAAATGTCAAAACCATGAGAA
This sequence comes from Erythrophleum ivorense, assembly GCA_026724425.1. Classification (NCBI taxonomy): domain Eukaryota; kingdom Viridiplantae; phylum Streptophyta; class Magnoliopsida; order Fabales; family Fabaceae; genus Erythrophleum; species Erythrophleum ivorense. The sequence goes on from JAIUCV010000219.1 coordinate 240,703, forward strand.
GGAAGAGGAAGAAGAGGGGAAGAAGTTTAACAAGGCAAGGAGTAGGAAAAAGTGGCTAAAACTTACACTTTTCAAAGCTTCTTCTTTTTTCCTTGGCCTCCCTTCTTGTGCACCACTCCTAACCCTTCTTAATTCTGTTTTAACATGTGGGAGAGTTGGTGAGGAGATCTGACCAGAGGTGGGGCATTTTTATAAGCCTAGGGATTCATTTAAGTAACTTTTAAAATTTGCAATTTAGTCACTCTTCGTAGTTTTGTTCGTTTGGACTCATTTCAACTCCTTTTTGAAATCCATCTTTTCCATCATATTCCTTAGGCTCTTAATCATAAGAGTTTCCTTTGGAATCACTCAAAAAGGATCTAAAAGCTTTCTGAACCATTCGGTCAAAATTTCGATCAATCGATGACTGAAATCGCTCACCGGAAGGGTTTCAACTGTTCTAGGGGTTCCCATGGTATTCAAAGCCTCTGAGAACCCTGGAAAGCTCAAATTTTTTATTTAAAAATCCCTTCTATGAGTTTTTCAAATTTTTCAAAAATTACAAAAATGCCCCTACTTTCTTCTACAAATTTTTTGAGCTCTTCTGGCTCTGATTTTTGGGCATCTTGAACTTAAATCTTTATTTCCTAATATTTAAAATTTTATCATAATTTTAATTGGCCCCAATCCAAACTATTTTGAGGACTTCCTTTTGTATCTGGCTCATTTCTGACGTTTACGGAAAAACTGAATATTGCGTTTCTCACATTTACGAGGGACCGGATGTTACAACAAACATATTATGTTTATGCTAAATTTTCATTTAAAAATTTTAAGTACCTCTATGAGGAGAATAATATACTAAATATTTAATTAAGTTGTTAAGAAAATGTTTGAAATAAAAATATAATAATGATGAGAAAAGAATAACAGCAAGATTGACAAAATTAAAATGGTTATAGCCAATAATACATGCTTAAATGGAACTACAACAACATAATTGCATTTGTCGATTGCAGGAAAAAAACAATGTACCTTATAAGCTGATCACAGCAACATGACATGATAAGAAACTGCATGCTTACCTCTCAATTAGATCACGCAGATTCAACAAAACTACAGTACCATCTTCCAAAGGTTTTCGTGTTGAAACACTAAACCATCCCTACAAAAAAGATTAATCATAGTGTACCTATCACTAAAGTGGAATTTGGCTCCTTACTAATTTCCAACAACTTGACCGAAAAGGGATTTGGATTTTTGGGCTCCTATACTAAGATGTTACAATAAAAAAAAGAAATTAATACTTTAAATGCTACAATATTAAAAATATTGTATTTATATACTATATTTTTTTAAAATTTAATGGTATTACATCTGCGTAATGGAAGAGTTGAAACTTGGTGGCATTTGTCATAGTTTAAAATTTTTTGGTTCAAAATGCCACTAAGTTTAAAATTTTATGAATATTAAATTTATTTATTTTTTGATACATGTGTTTTGTTAAGTATAAATTCTCTAAGATACTGGAAAATATAACACCATGACAATGCCATCGAATTTCAACTTTTTAGATTACATTTTTTAATATAACATATAAATACAATACTTTTAATATTATAGTGGTTGTCAAAATTCTTTTTCAGTAAATTGCTCAAAATATGTGGAATTTTCTATCTTATATTCTGCTCTTAGTTTTCTATCTCAAATTGTATTTTCACTTGGAATCTTTATGAATCAAGTAGGGAAAGCATAGAGATATATTGTGTATCGTCACATAAGTTGCATGATCCATGAATGATGGAAGTTGAGTGCGAAAAAAGAAAAAAGTGAGATAAGCTAAAAGTGAAAAATTGGTAAACATGTATATATGTGTATCTATGTGTAAAAAATCATTAGCCTTCATTATTAAACAACGATTATTAAAATTAGATTAATTTCTAAAAAATACATAATTTGTGAAATTGTAATTTTATACAATATTTTCAAAACTGAATCAATTATTAAATTGATAAAAATATTGATTTACAATTACTTATATGATTATAATTGAACTGCAATTGAACCTGTAACTATTAAATATATATATATATATATTAATTTGAGGTATTAAAATATATATAATAAAGTATAACAAGTAAATACTAGTAAAATTTACAAATTTTATTACTAATTATATATAAAAATAAGGTTAAACATGATATTTTAGAGGATATTCACCCATCAACATCTTTATTTTAGTTGTTTAACAGATTAATGTATAACTTGAAAGTATTATAGGAGATTTATCATTAAAGTTTAAATTTGAAACTTTTCTTTTAAATAAAATAATCCAACAAGATAAAGAGTCTAGTGTGTCTAGAATCTACATCCTCATGAACCCTATTCATGCATTGGTGATAAAGCTAATTAACATCTTCAATCAACATGGAACATAAGGAGAGACCATGCAGATATAGTGTATTTTCAAATTTGTTGTAATTATGCAATTTGAAAACTTATGCTAAAAGTTGCATTAAGCTAACATCAAATTAAATTAGTCAAACCATCACTCTAATATCATTTGAGAGAGTGTTTGTGGAAGATGATAAAGCAACAATACAAGGTGGAAACGTCCAAATTTCACATTGGATAATTAAGAAAAGAGGAGCTGAGTCTCTTATTGTAAATAGAGAGTCAACCCAATGTTGTTTCTCATTTTCTTGGATTGGGCCAATGGATGACTAAGGCCTATGGTCTTATTATCTAAAATAGGGTGGCTTGTTGACTTGTTCAGTTTTATCGATTGTTGAATAATTTTATTGATTTTTCACCACATTTTTTTAATTGATTATATGAGTTAAATGAATTGGATTAATAGTTGTTTCACTAGTTTGTTAGTTAAACTATCCTATTTAGTCTGATTTTTTTAATAATGATTATACATACATATATATATGTAATATAAAACACATTAAATAGTTAGGATTGTTAATATGAGTTGTCTTGGCTCAACTCTAACTTGTTTATGCCTTAAATTTTCATGTCAAGTTGGAAAATTCTTATTTAAATATGAGTTGAAATTTTTTAATCCAATCTAATCCTATGAGCTTAGCCCTAATAAGGATATCCAAATAGCAAGCTCTAAGGATTGGTCCTATGGTTAGCTATGATATTTTGTTATATTTATAAGTTGTAAAACAAATTTTAAAAAAATACAATTCAACCATTAATAAACCATTGATATTTTAGTATTTTAAATAATACCATGAAATACAAGCAAAAATCCACTTGTTTTCAAAGTCAATATATCAAATATTAAAACAAAGTAATTCAAATATTGGTGTAGTTCACATTCCCAACATTTTAAACAATCTAAAATTGAAGCTTTTTAAATTCCTACAGAGAAACTATTGAAATAAATCATATAAACATTCAAAAATAGAAGGAAAAAAGTTGTAATACAACAAAATGTTAACAAAATATGAAATTCAAGGGAGCTTAGGTAAATGAATAAACCATACAAGAAGAGAAATGATTGTCATTATTTGAAGTTTATTAATTTAAGATTAAAGTTGACTTTTATTAAGTTAGGCCCAACTCAGGTTGGTTCTAAAGTTAAATAGAGCTAGATCCAAAAAGTCAAAATTAGAGATGGGCTAAATTTTTTAAGACTCAACTTTAATTTTTAACATTTAACAGGTCGACGCATAAGGCTTTATCATTGAAGACTAATTATATGTACACTTAATATTAAAAATTAGTTAATTTCCTACTTAAATAAACAATTATTCGCGAAATCATTCTCATTCCTGATAACAAGCATGTGGCCCACACACAAAATACCAAAAATGCATGCTACACGACTGTAATTCCCCATTTCAAAACTGTTTCATATATCATGTTAACAGGATTTTGGTTACTCTCATTTTTTTTAAAAAAAGAAAAATTTCCTGACCTTCCCCTAATTGTGAGAATTATAAGAGAGGTTCACTGCACAAAAAGTTATGAGTAAAATATATACATATATATATATAATTTTGATTAAATTATATTTAATATGTCGTTTATTTTAAAATTACATTCAACTATTTTAAATTTTTTTTATTAATTAAGTTAATTTTAAATTTTTTTCAAAAATAAAATTACAGTTTTATATTGTACAAAAAGTTAATTTATTTAACAAAAATAAATTAGAGAAGAGATTTCTATAATATAATATATATATATATGTACGTATGTATAACTAAGTATAATTTAAAAAAAACATATAATTTAATCAAACTTTTTAAACAATTAGCATAGTTTCCTCGTAACTTAAATTTTTCAATGATGATCACTTAATTTGTGATTTTGGCCACCTGACAATTTTGTAGGTGCAAATATCTTTGTGGAAGAATTAATTAAGAGGATTAGAAAATCAACCTACTTACGTACAAAAATTTAAACACCCAAACTCAATTTTGATAACCAAAATTTTAACTAGAAGAATATCAAGTGATCCCCACTTATAATAATTAATGAAAGTTATTTGGAAATGTAATAGCCCATGTTCAATGACTATTAATAATAATCCTGTAGGTGTGAGGACCCCTTGCCAAAGCAATGTCAATATTGTACATGGGTAGTGGTGTTTACCCATCTCGGAAGCCTGATGGGTCTGGCCCTAGATGGCCAAATTGGGTTTGGTTTGGTCAAGTATAAAAAAAATAAAAAAAAAATAGATTTGGACCAAGCCACAAAATTAGTCGGGCCAGTCCAAAGGACTATAATAGCCTAGCCTGGCCTCAAAAAATTAAAACAAAATTAAAAAAATATTTTTTTATAAAAATTTATATCAAAATTTTAATTTCTTTAAGAATAGAATATAATTTTATAAAGATTTATATAATTTTTTTTTAAAAGTTATTTTATAACTCTTTATAATAAACCTGGACTAGCCGTAAAAGATATATATTGGCCCGACTAAGTCTAAAAAAATAAAAGAAATTAAAAAAACTTATAAAGATTTATATTAAAATTTTAATCTTTTTTAAAGATAAAATATAATTTTATAAAACTTATATACAACTTTTTTTAGTCATTTTATAATTTTAATAATAAATTAAAAAAATTCCATGCCACTCAATATTAGCCCTTGGCCTTGGCAACAAGCTGTAAATTTAATACCTATTTAAAATTAGACCAGGCATCAAGCTCGGCTTGGCACATGAGCACCTCTTTCTGTGAGAACCCAGATGGCCAATGCTAGAAAGGTGCTGCAAATTTTTTATTCTTTTGTTTTCTATTTTCTTCTTTGTATTAGTGCAAGACGATGTTAATTACATCAATTAATTCACTGATCTGTTTACACTTTCCTGGTACTGATGTACTGCTAAGTGTTGAACAATATATTATCGGAATTAAAATTCGCATAATGTTATAATGTATTAATATTATATATTTATGATAAAATTTATTATCATTTAAAAATGATATTACTAATTAAATAAAACATTAATATATTTTAGATATTTAAGCTTTCCATATTTGAACATACAACTCATTTTATAGCACTTGGGTTTTTCATTTGTTTACTTTTTTTAACTTAAATTGTGCTCGCTCATTCCCTATTTCCACTTGCTTGGGGGTTATTGGTCTAAATTGGAGAATCTATGATAATACAAATTAAACATTCATAGATTATGTTTCATTGTAAAACCTGGTTTAGATGGCGTTTGTGACAATGTAGCTATTAAAGCTAATATATTAATGAATTAAGGTTAGATGTAGAAGAAAGCTAATGAATTGGAAGTGAGGTACACATGCAAAGGCATGGCATACACTTGAGATAATAAGATGCCAAGGAGGTGGGGCAGAATGAGTGCTCTTTTTTTTTTTTTTTCAAAAGAAGGTGGATGTCGAGGAGGTGGCTGGAGTGAGTGCTTCTTTTTTTCCTCTTAAGTCTTGATATGGTCAAAAGTATAGAAATATTTTTGAATTTTATTTCGGGTCAAATCTTCTCCTTAAATTTTTTTTTGAAGAATTTTTATATTAATTTAACGTATTTAAGATTTTACTTTTAAATTGTTATTAAAAAATAAACTTAAATTATTAAAAAATACTATCTCTTTTTACTTGATTAACTACCTATGCTTTAGGTTGGGAGGAATGAATATGATTAATGTTTGCAATGTTTGACTCCAATAAATTGGTTGAACGCATCCACAATTTTTTTGTTTTCATATGTAAATGTTATATTTTGTTGGTTAAGATGCACAAACTTCTTTCATGTGTAATTATCCCTCATCTCTTTTAAAAGTTGACAATTGACCCCCAACATTACAAAGAAGAACATTTTTATGATTTTAGAAGTTGTCACTAAAGATAGACTTTTATTGATAATTATTATAAGTTGTCACACAAAGTCATCAACAAAAATATATTCATATTATTGGTTAAACTTTTAGTAACAATTCATAAGAAGTCACTACATGAAAATATTTTTAGTAACTTTTTAGTTACTATAAAAATTTAGTGATAATTTTTTTTAGACTGTCACTAAAAGCTTTCTTTTTTTGTGTATATTTGCCTGAGACTCTTTTGACTTCCTATTACCCTACTAAAAAAATTGGATATTTGCAACTGTCATTTATTGGTTATTTTTAAAAACTATAGATAAATGGGCAATCATCAACGGGTTCTCTAGTTATTAATAAGTCATCGGGAAATAAAACAATTATCAGTGGTTTTTTTCTTGGGTCAATTTCCTGTGGTTTTCTAACCATTGTTGAATGAATAACAATTTGTGATCCTTATATAACACATTTAAGAAATTAACAACTATCAGAAATTGCAAATAGAATTATGGTATTCCCTCCTCCCTAATTTCACTATTGCACCCTCTTTCCTAACTTCACTCTCCCTCTCAGTTTCCCTCTTTCTCTTTTTCCCAATTTTCTCATTCTTGTTCAAAAGGAAATTTAAAGGAGGGAAATAACAAGGAAGAGTTGTAATCACACTTCTACAACATGGAGCGATGAAGGTTGTAAAGGACAATCTTTGAACAACTACCCACTCTTAGTCCTTTTGTGAGGAAAACAAACAACCAAATATTGTTGCCTTTGGTTTTTTGAAAATTTTATTTCACATTAGTCCTGTCATTTTCTCTCAGTTTCTCACTTTCCATTCTCTCTATTCTCCATCTTTGATTGTGCCCTTAGTCCTTTCACTTTCCCTCTTCACATGATTAAAAGAGACACTTAACTTCCACCTCATTTCTCTCTTAATTTTGAGTGGAGGAGAAGCAAGCTCAACAGTTGGTGGAGGAGAAAGACAAAGGTGAGGTATCTCTTTTCCTTTTCCATCCATCTTTGCATTAGTCTATGGTTCTAGCAAGAGCTCTATTTGCTCTTATGATATATTGATCATCTAATCGCTCAACTTCACGATAGTAAGTTAGTTATTCAAAAAATTCAGTCTAGATTAGATTTTGTTCTGTTATTTTATTTTCTGCATTTTGGTTTCTCCTTTATCACTTTCCATTTTGATTCTAGGTTAGGATTTAAGTTTATAGTTCTATGAATATAAATCGTAGTCATTTATCACCATCTTTAAATTGGCCAACAATTATGGCTTCATATCTTATGAAAAAGCTGGATCGAGCAACCAATTGGCTTGGCATCAACATAGCCTCTGCCTTCTTTGCTTCCTTGGAATGATGCTCTTGTATCAACCTCAGCACCATCGATACTGACAAAGACAATAAGGCTTTTTGTGTAATACCTTAACCTTTTAGCTCTCACAAAAATAGTCACATAGGCTATCCTAACACATATGTGATATACTAGTGCACATTTGCAAGAAAGCATACACTTTCATACATGGATAATTGTGTAATTGTGAAGCCATACACATGATTCATGGCTTTAGGGACTATGTAAACTCATCAATATCAATTTCCATCCATATTATATCCATACCAGTTAGAAACACCTCATTTCATCTCATATATCTTAGGTTTGGAACCATGCATCAGAAAAATGAAAAGTTGCTCTCGGGTTCCCTGTTCCAAATTTTTGATATGAATTTTGAAAATTCATAACTAATTCTAAAAAAACTAAAATCATACATATGATAACTTTCTAAAAAGATCTAGATGTTAACTAATGATAAAAATGATTTTAGAACATGAAAACACCATCAAAACTATGAAAAATAATGGAACAGTACCAAAGGTCTATGTCTTGATACTAACTAGAAATTTTAAAAATTCTGTTCTCTCTCTACAGAGCTCCAAATGAGGTGATCTCAGTAGCTATGGAAAGCTTATAATGTCTAGCTTATGTCTATAAAATTTCATGAGCATTGAACATCATTTGCTATGTGATACAGAGAAGTAAACTGACCATATAAATAGTACACATACCAATTCTGTATAATTTGGCCAACATTGACAAATCATAATAAATTCTCTAGAGTTTCAAATTGAATGCTCTTTAACTCTGTGAAAAGCTTTAGATGAGACCTACTTGCTGGCCAAATTTCATGAAAAAATTTATCCATGTGGTTAGATTTTGGTTCATCTCACAAATCGGTCAAAATTGAAATCCATAATGGGTTCTTAAGGTACTAAAAAGCTCTCTTCTTATTCCATAGCCACTTGGGCATATCCAAAAGCACAATTATAGTTGAGGAAAGCATGTCAAATGGTTCAAATTATCTTGGAGCTAAATCTCACCATACCACATGCATTCATACACATGAACATAAGGGTGCTAGGATGTCAATCTCTAACATATGCATTCATTTAAAGAATGATATACACATCATAAATGCGTACATTTAAACTTGCTCAAGTGATTATATCTCATATACATCATGTCTTTACAAAGTTTGACATCAAATTACATTTAAAGCTATGCTATTGTCAAAGTGTTGTCTAACATACTTCTTTGCTCCTATTTTTGCTTCCTTGAGCTTCACCTAGATATGGTAGATGGAAAATGGGGAAGAGTGAGATTTAAGAAATCGCAATAGCTCTTTACCCTTTCAAACATACATAACAGAGGCATATGCATGTCAAAGAATGCATACATGGTATTTTAGCTATTAGTGAACATACATAAAGCCTCACTCTTCTTGAGACTTTTGGCTTTGTCTTACCTATTCATAGGGACTTTTGGCTCCTCCTCACCCATGTTAAGAGGCTTTTGGCACAACCAAACCCATTCAAGTTACTTTGCATTCATAAACACATTTTAAGAAACATAATAGTACCATAACATGTAAGCAATGGCTAGGAATATTTCTTATAGTTTAAACATACATACAAGCACTCAAAGATAAATAAACGTCTAAGTAATGTATGAGAGAAATGTTAGAGAATTACCTTGAAGTAAGAACACAACAATTTTTCTCTTTAATACCTCTTCCCTTTCTCGGCCAAGCATATGTAATTAGGTGGCACTTGATTCTCTTAGCCTAGACACATCAAATAGGACATAATTATATCATTGAAGCAAGTTCTAGCTTTATACAAACTCTATGTAAGGCTACTTTATTCTATGACTCCATTATGGTCCCGTACAAGACACAATGGAGTAATGATTGGAATTCATGATCTTGGCTCCATTTTCTCCTTCAATCTAAGTCTCTTGACTTCATTTAGACTCCTTGGAGCCATCATAAACTCAATTCAAGGAGCCAAACACCAAGTTGCTTCTTTATGCCTCAAAAGGAACCTAAACTTTCATCCTTCAAACCATGGTTTCTAAATTCAATGTAATGTTTCCATTATTATTCCTATATCATTTTAAGACTATCCATAGTCCAAGAATCCATTGAATAACTTCTTAACCCCTGGAAATTGCTCTTGGCAAAATATGGAATTATAAAACTCTAACTTGCACATTCCAAAGTTTCAATAAATTTTAAGTTTAGATTCTAGTTCCTTGCATAAAATAACATCTAAATATACTAATTAGGAATGGAAAATAACATGGTTAGCCATTCAAGAAGCCTAGGCCAAACCATTACGCAATTATGGTTTAGATTACATCTTTTCATGATTTAAGGAAAACTAACGTTAGATATGGAATCCTTGGATGTTAAAACCCTTGGTTCCATTAAGAACACATGAAGAAAAACTCTCCTCTTCACTTTCTCTCTCTAGGCCAAAGCTTAAATGGCTTGGAAACATAAGATTTTGCAAGTGTTTCAAGTAAAGTCTTACCTTAAAATGAAGCTCCCTTTACGTAGATTATTTTTCATTAATTAGTTTCTTGAAAAGAGTTCCTTTTTGGCTTGGATCAAACCTAAATCTTTAAGTGTTCAAAAAAAGAAAAATACCATTAAAGAATTCTTAGAGAAAGGAATAACTTTCTTAACTAGTGCGAGGTGAAATGGGATCGTCTACTTACCTAAACGGGAGCTTAAACTTCTTTTCTCTCCCTTCCCTTAGTGTCACACCATGATTGGTCAAAATTCTAAAAATGAAAGCATGGAGAAGGTGATGGGATGTAATCTTACTTAAGAAACCTCTTTTATAATTTTTTAAAATAACTATTTTGCCCTTACACGTTTGTTTGCTCCATTTAAACTCATTTTAACTTCTTTTTGAGAACTATCTTTTTCATTATAAAATTTAGGACCTCTAATTTATAAAATACCCTTGGTTTCATCCAAATTAGATTAAAAACACTCCCGAATGAATTGGTCAAAATTTGGGTCAATTAATATTCTAAAACGTAAACCAAAAGGAGTTTGAACTATTTTAGGGGTTCTTATAGTTTTTAAGGCCTTTGAGAACTCCGAGAAACTCAATTTTTTCATTCAAAGATCCCTCCTTTGAGTTTTTTAAAAGTGTCCAAAATTACAAAAATGCCATTCATTTTTATCAAATTTTATTTAGTTACTCCCACTCTGGTTTTTAGGTATCTTAAACCTTGTATCCTTATTTTTTATTATTTAGAATTTTATCCTAATTTTATTTAGCCTCAAATCTTCCTCTTTCAAGGACTTTCTTTTATAACTGGTTCATTTATAATGTTTACGAAGGAATTGAGTATTACATTTTGAATGCCCTCTCATGCTTACCAAGCCCATTTCTCACATCACCTCAAAGACTGACTCTCAACCAACTAATTTGGCCCAATTTCATGCATGATGATGGTTTTCATTTGTCATAACTTTGTTAGCCTTTTTTTTTGGCACTTCCCTAATTTAATAATTTTCTTATGTATGTATGGTGCCTCATTTTGCTTTTGGGTTTTCACCTTTTTTTTTTCTTTTTGGTTTGTGAAGGGGTTAGGTCACTATTATTAATGCCCTAGAAAGTGAATTATTTTCTCTCGAAAAATTAGTGGGAGTTTATCTACCGAATTTCAGCAACTCTATCTTTTTCACTACCTATTTATGGCTTATAATATCAACGTGCTTTGAACAATAATTTCATACCAAACTCCTTTTTATTCCTTACAGAGGAAGTGATACAAATTTTAGAGCCTTTTAAATATATTTAGTGGGGTAGGTAATCTGGGTAAGTTATCATGGATGGAAGTTTTAGATCTTATTTACTGTGTTTGCTTGTTGTTCTTACGTTAAAAATTTGTGGCGATTGATTTGTTTCTGCACTATTGAAGAATGCAATTGTCCATGAATGGTGAATGAAACTGTAGTTGTATTTATGAGTTGCAAGGAATTTGGATAAATATCTAATTGGTGAGGAAGGATATGTAACCGATCTTGGACCAAATTATGATGATAAAGGCAGTATGACTAGTATGTACATATTTTAACTTTCTTTTTCCATTATATGGCTTCAAGTGTGGAAAAAAAAAAGAAAAAGAAAACAAAGTAATGGAAGGTACATGATATTTTATTATTAGATCAAATGAAATACAAAGGAAATTATTTTTACACAACCAAAGTCGTATCACAAAATTTAGAGATCCTCAATGGCGATTTATTTTAAGATTTTGATAAATAAAAATATCCTTATGAATACAGATAAATACTAAAATGGCTCCTTGAGGTAGATTTTAAGCTCTATAATTATTCTAAAATTATGTAGGCCTTGTTTTCTATCTTAATATGATTTATTTCATATTAATAATCATTGTTTTTAATTTTCATATTTTAGTTATTATCCATTAGGAACTTATTTGTAAGATTTAATTTTTTTTTGGGTTATTACAATTACAATAATTGATAATTTTAGAAAAAAAAATTTAAACATCTTATGCATCACACAAGGTTAAAATCTATTTAGTTTTAAATTCATCAAAAGATATTGATTATCTATATGTAATTATAAAATCTTAGTAGATATACTTAATTAGTTTATTATTGTAACACCATAATACTTATAGCCTTACTTTAGCTTTTCTCATCCTTAGTATGACACTTCACAGAAAAAAAAAAAAGCATTAAGACAATGCTATATTCCACGTTATGTGGGTTCAAAAATTTTCTTTTATATTTTATAGATCTCGTGAATTCTCAAATATCATACTCTATTCATAATTCATCTTTACAAGTCATAAATATTATAAAATATCTCATGCAATTCAGATTTGGAACCCTCACATATTAGGAAATGCATGCTCAATTTCGGGTCCAGAGTTTAAATTTTTAGGGCAGATTTTGAAAATTGATAATTAAATCTAAAAAAATCAAAATCTAACAAACCATAGCTTTCTAGAAAGCCTTGCATGTGAACTTTATGCTAAAAATACTTCTAGGCCATGAAAACATCATTTGGACCATGTTTGGCAATAGAAAATCATCGATGGTCTAGCTATCCTAGCATTCTAATACAGTTTACTGATATGAATTTAAAAAATTCATAACTAATGCCAAAAAACTCCAAATCAAGTAAAATATACCAATTTGGAAAGATACAAATGTCTACTTTAAGGAAAAAAATAGCTCTAAGTCCAGAAAATGACCTTAAGCTAATGAAAAATGATGGAACAATGCTCAAGGTCTTACTACATTACTGACCGATAAATTCCAATTTCAAAAATGCATATCTCTCTCTACACACCTGCAAATGAGGTGCTTCCAATGGCTACAGGTCATTGTGAATGTCTAGTTTCTCATATAAAATCTAAGAATTATTGGACTTCATTTGGGTGTCAGATGACACAAAAACAATTCTGACCAAATAAATAGTAGCTCATACCAACATGTAACACTTGTTGAACTTTAAAAAATTGTAATAAATTCTATAGACCTCTAAATAATATAGTTCTTAAACTAGCAAAAAGCTCTATATGAGATCTATATGTTTGTAAAATCTTAGCCTTAAAATCGTTCATTTGGTCACTTTGTGATATAGAGATATAAAATGACACTTTTAAGCCTTTACATGTGTCATTTGGGTACCAAATGTTCTTCTAATATCATCATGACCACTTGAGCATGTGGGAAAGTATAAAAACAACCTTCTAAACATGCTCAAAGGGTCCAAATACTCATACATCACAAATTTACTCTCCCACTTGCCCTCATGCAAGAGATCTTACATGCATATCTTTGCATTTCAATGACAAAAACATCCATTCTCATTTATATGCTTTCAATTTCCATACATGCATTATATATACGTGTATATACATATGTCTAAGGAGCTATACATCATTTACAATATGAGATTACATCATTTGCCAACACTATGGTTACAAAATAGCTAAATACAAAATCTTATTGTCAATCTTCCATCTTCAAGTATAGTGGCTTTCATTCCTTTGCTTACTAGATCCACCTAGACATGTTGAGATGGGAAAGGAAAGGGGGTGAGATTAAAAGAATCTTAACAACCCTATACACTTTCAATCATACATGATGGATATAGTTTCATGCAAATGAATGCTATGCATAGTCTATAAGCTACACATGCATATCAAGAACATGATTTCCATTTCATATAGTCTCAAATATATCAAAGTAGACTCTCAAAACCTCGGTTAGCCTCACCCACCTCTCTCAGGACTTTTAGACTTACCTCACCCATTTATTTTGGGACTTTTGACTAAGCTTCACTCTTCTTGAGACTTTGGCTTGTCTCACTCATACTAAGGGACTTTTGGCTCATCCTCGCCCTTATCAAGGGACTTTTGGTATTATCAAGTCTATTTAAGTCTTTATGCACATATAAAAGCAATTTAAGACACATAAATGGTGCCACATATATCCTTACTAGCTAGGCATGCTTTTCATAGTTCAAACATACACATAAGCATCCAAAGCAAGAGAACATCCACACACATACATGAGAGAAAGGTTAGAGGGTTACCTTGTAATGAATCATAATACTTTTCTCTTAGAATTCCCTTCCCCTTCACGGTCACACTCTTGCAAGGAGGTGGGACTCGTTTCTCATAGCCTATAGACACAAATGGAGCATCACTAAGTCATTGAAATAAACTCAGTTCCTTACAACTCAAGAGTAGGCTACTTGACTCAAAAGCCTCATTATGGTTCCATGATGCACACAATGAGGTAACACATAGAGTTCATACTCTTGGCCCCTAATTCTTGATCATTCTAGATCTTTTGACATCAATTAAACTCTTGGAAGTCATCCCAACTCAAAACCAGGGGTTGTAGACCCAAAATGCTTCTTTGTGTTCTAATATGGAACCTACAAGTCTATCTTCTCCTACAAGCCTCCTAATTTCATTCTAAGGCTTTCTTGAATGTTTCTTACTCATAATTAGCCCCTCTTTAGCCTTAGAACAATTTAAATTACTCCCTAGGTGCTCCAACTCCCTTGAGGCTGAGATATGTACATAAAAGGAGCCCATAGAGTTACTTGCTTTTTCCTTGAGGGAATGGCTCTTTACAATCTTTCTAGGGGTCTAATGGACTCATACAAGCTCTTAGATAAGCTAGAATATCTCTAGAAAAGATTAGACTTAAGCATTTTTCTTAAAACCCCAAGATTCTCAATCTTGAATTTCATTGCTTTCCATTTGATTCCAATGAACTATTCTTAATTCTTACATTCTCAAGCACTTGCTTCTTTCTTGCTAAGGTCAGAATTTATCTTCCTTTAAATGGGTTAGGTCTGACCCAAATTTCACTAAAGAGAAATATCCAAGAAGAAGTCATTAAAACTCAAGAAGCTTACCTTGCTTGTGAGCTTTTTCAAGAGACTTCCACTTGCAACAAGCCTCTCCTTCCAAAACTTCCTTCTTCTACTTGCTGACCTCAAAATAGAACCATATCAACCTCCAAATTCAAGGAACAAGAGAAGAGAAGATGGAGAAGAGACTTGACATGAGAAGAAGCAAGGAAAGGAGCAAGGTTTCTCACCTTTTCAAGACTTTTTCTTCCTCTCTTAGCTCTCCCTCCTGTGCACCCCTCTCTCTGGCCTCTCTCTCTCCTTTTAGCCAGCTAAAAGTCGGTTCAGAGGTGAGGGAGAGTTCTAGACTCTTTAAGAAGCAAAACCTTACTTTTTCACATTTTTTTCAAAATAAATCTAGTTATGGCGGGAAACACTCCTCGCTATGGTGAGCATTTAACAGTTCCAGGTCCTCCTGTTCTCACCACAGTTGGCGCTATTGTAAAAATCTCCTTGGATTTTGTATGAGCCATGAACTTGCTATAGTGAGCTGGCATTCTCGCTATGGCGAACAAGCATTCTCACGATAGCTAACAGGCCTCCTCGCTATAGGTAGGGGACTTAGAAAAAATCTAAAACCTTGAATTCTTATATCTACAGAAACTCAGATGTTACAATTACTTTGTTGATGAATTGATAAATGTAGTACAATGGTATCTAAATGGGTATTTATGATCTCAGTTGGATTCAAGCTGTAGTGGGAGAAGTCCAGAAACTCACATTCTCATTATTTATATTTCTCAAAATTAAATAAACAATAAATGAATTCAATAACTTAGCAAATCAATTTCTTATTGGTTTGAACATGGAAATTTAAAACATGAATCAAATTAGTATAAAAAATGGTGTTTTGTTTTTTGGCCCTCTTTTGCATATCAATGGCATTACAAGCATATGCAGCGTGAGAGAGGCAAACAAAGCTCATTACCTTTAGAGTATTTTATTGTAAAGTTTGCAAAGTTTGAAGTGAAAAAAAAAAAAGAAAAAAAGTTTTAAAAAAAGCATCATATATATTTTCATTCTTTGTATCACTTTTTTTTTAATTTTATAAAAATTTTAAAATATAAAATTGTAGAGGATTCTTACATGTGGAAAACAAAGTGAGAGGAGCAGGCCCCTTAAAGTCTTTGTTTGAATAATTACAATAATTATAAAATTTTGTGTATGATTTTATTTTATATATATATATATATATATTTGTGTATATACATATGTGCATTGGTATATATATACACGTGCTTATATATAATTCCAAAGCGAGTGATGACCTTTCCCCGAATGGAATATAATGCAAGTTCAATCCATTGAAAGCTGCACATAATTAGTTAATTACGTACATACATAGCATTTACTACAATTTTTTAAAATAATAATTACTATCACTACAAAAAAAAAATTGCTATGTTTACAAGTGTTGAGAAAGATGTCTTTATCTGTTGATATTTGTTTTATTAAGAGTTATTTAATTAACTATCAATAGCGTCAATAAAAGTATTATAGATGATTGCTAACTATTGAAAAAAATTTTATGACATTTTTTTATGATTATTGACCATTAAAAATACTCATGCCAAATTACAGGACAATTTTCCATGGTTACTAAAAGTAACAATCATAAATTATTTTCAACAATTATCAATGTGACATTTTTGACAATTTTGACTGTTGAAAAAGCATGAATAATAATTTTTTAATCCAAAATTTCCCTATATTATTCTTTTTGTGTGGGCAAATAATTTTTTAGTTATTATTATTATTGTTATTATTATTATTATGATAATATATTAAAATGGGTATGTAAATATTTCTCCAAAAACTAGTATATCATCAACACAAATTTTTTCTATCCAAATATTACAAATTAGTAATGTATTAATTACAAAAGTATTTAAAATATTAAATTTTATCATGTTAATTCAAATATATACAAAATGTCCAAAATATTATTTAATTTTTTTAAATATATACAAAATATCCCAAATATTATTGAATTTTTAACAAATTGTCCATGCCCAAATATTATGAATAAGTGCAAATTAACACTAGAGCTATAGAGCTCATTTACTTTCCATCTTAAAAAAAAATGTTCAATTCTCTCTGAATTTTGAGTGGAGGAGAAGCAAGCTCAACAGTTGGTGGAGGAGAAAGACAAAGGTGAGGCATCTCTTTTCCTTTTCCATCCATCTTTGCATTAGTTTATGGTTCTAGCAGGAGCTCTATTTGCTCCTATGATATATATTGATCATCCAATCGCTCAACTTCACGATAGCAAGTTAGTTATTCGAAAATTTCGGTCTAGATTAGATTTTGTTTAGTTGTTTTATTTTCTGCATTTTGGTTTCTCCTTTATCACTTTCCATTTTGATTCTAGGTTAGGATTTCAGTTTACAGTTCTATGAATATAAATCGTAGTCGTTTATCACCATCTTTAAACTGGCCAACAACTGTGGCTTCATATCCTATGAAAAGCTGGATCAAGCAGCCAATTGGCTTGGCATCAACATGGCCTCTGCCTTCTTTACTTCCTTGGAATGATGCTCTTGTATCAACCTCAGCACCATCGATAATGACAAAGATGATGAGGCTTTTTGGATGCCCTCTCATGCTTACCAAGCCCATTTCTCATCACATCACCTCAAATATTGACTCTCAACCCACTAATTTGGCCCAATTTCATGCGTGATGATGATTTTGATCTGTCGTAACTTTGTTAGCTTTCTTTTTTTTGCACTTCCCTAATTTAATAATTTTCTTATGTATGTATGGTGCCTGATTTTGCTTTTGGGTTTTCACTTTTTTTTTTCTTTTTGGTTTGTGAAGGGGGTAGGTTACTATTATTAATGCCATGGAAAGTGAATTATTTTGTTTCGAAAAATTAGCGGGAGTTTATCTACCCAATTTTAGCAACTCTATCTTTTTCACTACCTATTTATGGCTCATAATATCAACGTGCTTTGAACAATAATTTCATACCAAACTCCCTTTTATTCCTTACAGAGGAACTGATTCAAATTTTAGAGCCTTTTAAATATATTTAGTGGGGCAGGTAATCTGGGTAAGTTATCATGGGTGGAAGTTTTAGATCTCATTTATTGTGTTTGCTTGCTGCTCCTACATTAAAAATTTGTGGTGATTGATTTGTTCCTGCATTACTGAAGAATGCAATTGTCCATGAACGGTGAATGAAACTGTACTTGTATTTATGAGTTGGAAGGAATTTGGATAAATATCTAATTCGGGATATGTAGCCGATCTTGGACCAAATTATGATGATAAAGGCAGAATGACTAGTATGTACGTATTTTAACTTTCTTTTTCCATTATATGGCTTAGGCCTTAGGGTGTTGAAAAAAAGAAAAAGGAAACAAAGTAATGGAGGGTACATTAAATTTTTCTATTAGATCAAATGAAATACAAAGCAAATTATTTTTACACACCTGAAGCCACTACTATCACAAAATTTAGAGATCCCCAATGGCAATTTATTTTAAGATTTTGATAAATAAAAATATCCTTATGAATACAAATAAATACTAAAATGGCTCCTTGAGGTAGATGTTAAGCTCCATAATTATTCTAAAATTATGTAGGCCTTGTTTTCTATCTTAATATGATTTATTTCATATTAATAATCATTGTCTTTAATTTTCATATTTTAGTTATTATCCATTAGGAACTTATTTGTAAGATTTAAATTTTTTTCAGGTTATTACAATTACAATATTGACAATTTTAGAAAAAAAAATTTAAACATCTTGTGCATCATACAGAATTAAAATCTATTTAGTCTTAAATTCATCAAAAGATATTGATAATCTATATGTAATTATAAAATCTTAGCAGATATACTTAATTAGTTGATTACTTTGTTGATGAATTGATAAATGTAGTACACGGTGGTATCTAAATGGGTATTTATGATCTCAGTTGGATTCAAGCCGCAAGGGAGAAGTCCAGAAACTCACATTCTTATTATTTATATTTCTCAAAATTAAATAAACAATAAATGAATTCAATAACTTAGCAAATCAATTTCTTACTGGTTTGAACATGGAAATTCTAAACATGAATCAAATTAGTATAAAAAAAATGGTGTTTTTTATTTTTTTGCCCCCTTTTGCATATCAGTGGCATTGCAAGCATATGCACTGTGAGAGTGGGAAACGAAGCTCATTACCTTTAGAGTTTTTTATTGTAAAGTTCTTGCAAAGTTTGAAGACCAAAAAATAAGAAAAAATAAGAAAAAAAATAAGCCTCATTTCATTCTCTGTATCAATTTTTTTAAATTTTATAAAAATTTTAAAATATAAAATTGTAGAGGATCCTTACATGTGGTAAACAAAGTGAGAGGAGCAGGCCCCTTAAAGTCTTTGTTTGAATAATTACAATAATTATAAAATTTTGTGTATGATTTTATTTTATATATATATATATATATATTTGTGTATATACATATGTGTATTGGTATGTATATATACGCGTTCTTATGTATAATTCCAAAGCGAGTGATGACTTACCCCCAAATGGAATAGAATGCAAGTTCAATCCATTGAAAGCTGCACATAATTAGTTAATTCCGTACATACATAGCATTTACTACAATTTTTTAAAATAATAATTACTATCACTACAAAAAAATTGCTATGTTTACAAGTGTTAAGAAAGATGTCTTTATCTGTTGATATTTGTTTTATTAACAGTTATTTAATTAACTATCAATAGCGTCAATAAAAGTATTATCGATGATGATTATTATTATTATGGGTATGTAAATTTTCTCTAAAAACTAGTATATATCATCAACAAAAAATTTTTCTATCCAAATATTACAAATGAGTAATGTATTAATTACAAAAGTATTTAAAATATTTAACTCTATCATGTTAATTCAAATATATACAAAATATCTAAAATATTATTGAATTTCTAACAAATTGTCCATGCCTAAATATTTTGAATAAGTGCAAAATAACACTAGAGCTATAGAGCTCATTCACTTTCCATCTTAAAAAAAAAAGTTGAATTAGACCATTAGAAGATCATATTATTAAATTATAATATTTTTTTAAAAAATAAGAATAAAAAGAGTTGAAAGTGCAAAGTAGGAAAACACTAATTGGGACCCTTCAAGCAAGATTTGCCATGTTATATGGAACAATTTCATAAGAAATGACAAGTTAAAAAACTTCTTACAGTTTGAATATAAGCTTTATTAAGAATAATTCAACAATTTATATAATATACTTACATCTTCATTGGTTCCTCAGTATCCTAAGTTTGAAAAAGATCTATTAATTGATTCCCTATTAGAATTATTGCTATCACTTAAGTTAGTAGTTACTACTTCTACATCCTCCCCATTCTTATATCATGTTATATAATTTGCAACTATTCCATATGCTAGTAAATCTCCTTCAACTTTTTCATAGGGTTTTTTTTTTTCCTTAAAATTATCACATTTAACAATACATGGGCAATAAATGTTATCCTTTGGAGAGAGTTTTTTCCTTTCTTTCAATTTGAGACAAAGAAAAAAGACTTGGTGAGAGTTTCTTTTCCTTTTTTAGTTTTTTATTTTTAGAAGAAAAGGGGTTTGCACACACTCGCCTGATTGGTTTTATTGATACCCTCACTTATCAAGTAATTTGAATTTTGATTTTTAAAATTTAAAAATAAAATTAATTTAAAAAGAAAAAATTAATTAATTAATTAAATTAACAATTAATTAAATTAATTTTCCTTTGGGCCTTTTAAATAATGGATCAATTCAACTCATTATAAGCTGTCCAAAAAATCCAACATTTAGATTGGAACACCAATACCAAAGATATAAATAATTATCTGAATTTTTTTTCCTGTAAGAAAAACCCAGAATTGACGATGTAAAATCTAAAACGCCATTTTATTACATGTTTGCAAACATCACAAAATACAAGTTTCAAATCTGAAATAATTTACAAATTATTTAAATTACTGTAGATAAATTTGGCAAACACACACAACTCTAAAGATGGAGGAAGTAATTTGAGACAACCACAAATATGCAAACTACATATAATCTTGGTGATCATGGTGATCTTCTGGTCATGGATAAGGTGACATTGATGAATTCCGTTTTTTCCTTGGACATACGATCTGTTAAGATTTCTTGGTACCGCCTGAAAACTTCTTCGATGATACCTTCTCCGAAGTGGCTGATCAGTAAGGGTTCAGCCACAGCCCTCATACACTTTGTCACGTTGTATCCACCATCACTCAGTATTTCTGCCTCACTCAACTCAGAGTCCATTGCGTTCCAGTCATCATACGCGTTCCAATTCACCGCAGATACCATCATACAATTGATGCTGAATGACCCTTCTTTTACTACCTCCTCTTCCACCTCAGATGGGGATGGTGTGTACTGAGGAATGTTGAACGAATCTACTTCCTCCTCTTTTATGATTCCCTGTACCTCACAGTAAAACAAATTGGTTTATTACGTATTTCAAATTAACAACAATAAATATTGGCCATTGTTAAAAGGAGAGAGATGGTGAGATCAATAGTTCATTAATATCAAGGAAAATTCCAATTAAAAGCTTTAAGTTGGCAAAATTAACAGTCAAAGATCTTTTTACAACTTGATCTTCCCAACATTATAATTAAATTTTTCTAAAGTTATAACAAGATCCTTTTAAAATTATTTTTTCAAACTTAAGGTCCCTAATTAAAATTTTCTCTTAATAATAGTCATTTGTTTTCTAAAAGGATAGAGATGCGACCAATAGTTCATCAATTAGCGTTGTTTTCCTAAAAGAATAGAGATAGGACCAACAGTTCATTGATTAGCCCTGTTTTTTCTTTTTCTTTTTCATTATCTGCAGTAGCTATATGACATTAATGTCCAACCTTGTTTTTTATGGTGGAAGTCAAAATTAGAAATATGTGTCTACCTTTGAGGCCATGTCATTGAGAGCTTTAGCCATAAGTTCCCAAATAAGACAACATTCTTTGGTAGAGGGGTCGTCGCTTTTTCTTCCCAAAAATGTTAGCACCATGCTACCCCCTTCCACCACTTCCTCTGCACGACACTTGAGAAACAATGAGAAATCTCTTTGAAATTGCTGGTAATAAGCCTTCAACACGTTTGAGGGGCTTGTGCTTGCCATATAAATGTTGCCCTTATTGTTCTCCACCCCGTCAGGGACCTAATTAATTAATCAATTATCAATGAACAAAAATTTCACTCTGTGTAATATGAAAGAGAAAAAAGATCTTAAAACAAATCTAAATCTAAATCTAGATATCTAGTATACCTGAGACAGCCAATGAAGGCTGTAAGAGGAATGGACGAAATGGAGACTTCTGGAAGGAAAAACCCTGCCATAGAAGGAACCAGGGACCCCGGCGAAGAAGCAAGGACCAACCCCAGAAACCATTTCATTACCGAGTTTCTGTTTGAAGCTACCAAGAGACCTGAAGATGTTGTTGAAGTCATTCCCTGGAAGATCGTTCAAGAAGACGTTGTATTCTGGAGACTGATGGTTTAGCTCTCGGCAAAGCTTCTGCACTGTTTTGATAACTTCAGAAACCACAAAGAATGTGTTTGGACCAGAAGAGCAACCCAAGTCTGCAATTGCTAGGCTTCCTGGGAGCATGCCGCGGTACAGGTTGGTTATGGCTTCCTCTCGGATCGGCTTTGTCAATGTTAGCACCTTTTGCTGTTTCCCATCACAGAAAAGAGTTAGTTTTATTCTCAGTTAATCAGTTTGTATCCCAGAAAAATTGGTATAACAAGGAAGATGCAATTAATAGTGGTACATCTAATGATACCTGAACTAAGGAATTGCTCGCATAGCTTGTTTCTCCCACGCCCCCATTCATGTGCAACACTTGAGTTACCTCCATTCTTAATTAGTATTTCTCTTTTCTCTCTTTGATCTCTTAATCTCTCACTTCTGTGATTCCCTGTGTTTTGTAGAATGCATACCCCTAGCTATCTATTTATAGCGATGCTAAAGCTCTTTTTTCTGTACGAGAGAGCAAAAGATTTTATGGCCTTTGTTTTTCCTTTTTAATAAATGAATAAAATTTATTATATTTTTGTTTGTGAACAATTATTGCACGACAATGAGCCATCACGCGCCGTCTGCAGACAAAATACCAAAAATGCAAGACACATCTTACATGATAAGCCCGGGGATGGTACAAGAGGCGAGAAAATATAAAAAATAAATAAGTAATATAAAAAAATTATTTTTATGGCTCTACATTTAAAAAAATAGTTTAATAATTAAAATATTAATTTAATATATAGCATAATAATTAAAAAGATATAATAAATATTACATAAATTCTGGCTATATATATAAGATTTTTTTAATTATTATTCCTAAACCACGTTAACTTTGGTTTTATTTTGGGTTTTGTGTTTTTTTTATCTCCTCTTTTTTTTTTTCAAATTCCTTTGTCTTCTTTTTCTATCTCTCAATTCCAAACATTGCAAGGGCTTTTTGTTGGTTATTTGAATAAAATTTTTGAATAATTGTTTTGCAAATTTTTAAATAAAATATAACATTAAAATTTTTTAAAACTTCAATCATTTAGTATTCAATTGTAAAACACACTCAATTCAAATTAAAAATAATGATACTATGAATTTCTATTTATCATGAATTTCAGATATGACATAATAAATTGTTATAAAGCATTATTTTATTAAAATTTAAATTTATTATTATAATTATACATATTAATTATATTTATAAAATTATTTAATTTTTATACAATTAATAAGTAAAATTTTTATAATAAATGATAAATAAAATATTATTTTTATATATAATAATTATTACATCACAATTAAAGTTTGCTTTAAAATTGAATGTGAGGTAAGCATGTAGAGGTCATGGTACTGACGTAATAAGCTGCCACGGAGGAATCCGGATCCCCTGCATCTCTCTTAGAGATGCAAAACCTGCATTTCCTCAAAACGTTGTCGCTTCTTTCCATTAAACCCACACACGCAATCTGATAGACAAAAAGGAGTGTGACATGACTTTAGAATTAAAACACACAGTTTCTACGTTAGTGAAACGGTGCGTTTCACACAAAAATTTCATTAAGAAAGAAAAGATATGAGGAAGCATCAAGTTCGTTCATTTCAAAGCAATATACAGCATCCATTTAAAAACACAAATGCACACTATTTTGAGCTATGAAGGAGGCCCCTGTTCCATATTGTCTTGATCATATTTTTGACGTATAAGCTGAGGCAAGCTCCAATTATGTTGACTACAGATTCAATTTTTTTATCAAATTCAACATATGTATTTTACTACGTTCTTTAATTGATAGGGGGAAGGGTGCAATGCAGAAAATAGAAAGTGCCCTTCAAGAACTAAGGGGTTTGCTCTCAGGATCTGAATTTCCTTCTGTTAAGGCTGCTATTAAAGCTAGAGCAATATCCATACTAGCTTAGTGTCTTTCATTTGGTTTTCCAGATGAACAGGTTTAAAAAGTCATCTTACTATGTGATTTAACATACGCTTTGCTGCATAAATTAATGGCAACTCATAATTGATATGAATAAATATTCAATTGTTGCAATAGTTATTAGTTACTGCAATATCTATCAAGCATTTATCACTTAACACTTGCTACTACATAGGTTCCCTGATTGTTTCCCAGAGCAGGTTTGAAATTATCTTTCTAACAGAGAGTTAGTGAAATGGAATATAGGACTAGGTCTAATTTCTTACGAAGTCTTAAACATGATGAAGAAGCTGTCATAGCAATATCAAATTAATCTTTGATGCTGCCGGACCATAACATTAGCTTCATCGCATAAAATGAACTGTGCTATCTTAAATGAACTTAATTTGTCGATGGGAAGCATTTTTTGGCACTGTGATGCTATCTTAAATGAACTGTGCAAGGTTGTTTTGTGTTTTGATAGTTATTTTAGCAACATAAAAATCTTCAATATATTTCTTCAATTTATCAAGCACTACTAGTGTTTTGTTTTGGATGTTCTAACATTGTATACTTAACTGAAATATCAGCAATCTTGAAGATTAACTTGTAATGAAATTAGGAAGGTAGTCTTTTGTCAATGGTCTTGTTCAAGCCAGTATGTGTCACTGCAATATGCTTCCAAGTTTTGCTACTTTCTATATCTTGCCTGAGACTCAATCCCTTGTATTTATGATGGATATAATTTATTTCATTTTAAAGTTATTCTTGAAGGCTGAGATTATTATAATCTTTGTAGTCTTTATGACTACCATATAAGCATGGAACATGATGCAAGCATATCATGAGAGTATGAAGCAAAAGACAATATTCAAGCATTAAGAAAGCAACAAGAGACTATCATAACTTGTATTAGAACCAATTCCATTCCATTGTACATGAAGCTACCTGCCTTTTCAACCTTTTTGCATAAGCTTATCCTATGATTGGTTGTAACCTAGCAAAAGAGATAAGAAACATAATTTCAATGTAATGAATAGTGATCTTTGTACTATGAACAAGTACTTGTATTCAAGTTGTGTTATTATTACGTACCATTTGAGATATTTTCGCTAAACTCTAGTGCCTCAAGCGATAGCATAGGACATCTAAGTGGTGCCTATAAAACAAAACAATTCTTGTCACAAATAATCATTACTTAAAACAAATCTCTAAACATCAAATACTTTACTGTTCATACCAACAACATTTTAGTATAAGTAAGTTCACTTCCAACTGTTTGGGAGCATGCATACGACGCTAAAGATGTAGATGGTGCTTGAGGTGCACATGATACTCCTGGTACTAGAGGTGCATATAATGCGTGAGGGGTGACGTTAGAGGAGATTACTTGCATTTGATTGTCCTAAAAGAAAGAGAGACAACAGTAAGACTTCTTGGTCAACATTAATAAAATAGAGAAATGCATATATATGCATACCATAGAGGGATGATCTTGTGAATTTGTAGCTGTTAAAACTTTTGTACTTCTTTTTCATAGTTTCTTCGGCCAACTCTTCGGTTGATTCTTTTTCCTCTTGCCATCTCTCTTTTTAAATCCCTTTGGTTGTGCAACAGAAATCGTTGGTGGTGTTATACTTGCACCACCATCGTCATTTGGACTTTGTAGGCATGACTGAAGTTCCATTGCTTGCTTGCTTAGATTCAACACACCCTTATGAACTAATGAGAATACTTCTGGATAATCAAATGCCTCAGTTGCTAATCTGATCATCATGCTACATAATTGTGTATACTGTTGTGTGCTTTCATGCTTAGGATCTGCTTGGACTTCATTTCCTTTACTATCATATATCATCCCACTTCTTGCTTCTTTTGTCCATCTCTTGAGAATGTATTGCTCAGGGAGTTTCTTTACATCCCTTACATCATAAACTTTCAAAGCATGGCAACATATTATTTTAAATGTTTCAAACTTTCGACAGCTACATGAAATATACCCATTGCTTGGGTAATATTGAACTCTCCATTCCCCTTCTTGGTCAACCATAGTAACAACGTAATCAAAAATTAACTCTTTCTCATTTTTGTGCTTTATGTAAGCAGCAGCATAGAGATCCCATTGTTCTTGAAACTGTTCAAAGATAGGGGCTATGTAAATATTAGCAACTTGTCGAAGCATCGGCGAGCTTTGGACAATCAATCGTGGTAGCTTTTGCCATCCTTCAAACTCCATCTTCAACTCATTGTACCTCTTCTCCTCTACAACTCATTCAAAGTGTCAAAAAAATTGATTGATGTCTAAGTCTGGTCTTGTCATACTCTTAATATCAGCATTCACACTCTCACTTAATTGTGTGCTCCGTATGCCGAGCGCGAACGCATTCTTCATGTGACACCACGCCCATTTATGCTTTATGTTATATGTTGAGGTCAACCATAAGTTTCCTTGCACATCGTAAGAGGAAAGCAACTGACTCCATGCTTCCTCAAATTGTGATTCATCTTCATACTCAAACATGCATTTCTTAAAATCTGCTAGAAAACATGATTAAGCTTTCATCAAGTTTCCAAGATGCTTGACTTCATTGTTCATTAAATGCCAAGTACATAATCCATGCTTTGTATCTGGCATCACCTCATGCAATGCTCTTGCTATTACTTGATCTTGATCAGTAAATACTGTGAGAGGCTTTTTTTGCTTGTGTGTCTTTAGGAAAGTTTCCAATAACCACTTAAATGATTCGGTGGTTTCATCATATAATAACACTGCCCCAAAAATGACTACTCCTCTATAGTGATTAAATCTCGAAAATATAGCAAGTGGCCTATGATCATGATTTGTAGAATATGTTGTGTCCATGGCTAACACCTCACCAAAGTAAGCATAGTCTATCAACATTTTTGCATCAACCCAAAAGAAATTTGTAATCTGTTCTTCCATATCCATCTGATAAGCATGATAAAATGACAGATTTTCTGCAAGCTGTTCTTGAAATATCGCAACAAACATCCAGCTTCCCCATATATCATACTTCTCTATCTTTTGGATTTTAGATAATTTTTAGCATCCAATCGAGTGTAGCTAAGATTAGCTCTCCCTCCAGCATGCCTACTCATCAACTCAAACAATGCCTTCTATTGAAGCCCATAATCTTTTGCCAAATCAATCTCGTAAGCTTGCACTTCGGTTAATTTACGTTGGGAGGCTAACATGTGAACTGTCTCTGGAAGATGAAGTGGGTGATTATGCTCCTCAACAAAGATATTGATTTTATATTTTTCATCGACAAGTGTGACTCCCATTCTTGCTTTACAGTAGGTCCTAGTCTCAAACCGATGAATGGTGGTCATACTATCCCTTTTATCTGGCTTTCGCAACAAACATATCTATATGACAATATAGTTCCATCCTTCTTACTCTTAGTACAATTATATTTTCTCGCACCAAATCCAATTCTCCCAGCATATGCAACCCAAAACTTCCATGCTTCATCTAGGTTGTCAAATTCCATACCCAATCTAGGGATTAAATCACCCTCCATTGAATGGTTCCTAAGGACAAATATAAAAATATCAAAATTAAACATAAAAAATTTAACCAAATTAATTGAGCACTTGTTTTGCATCAAATATAAAATATTTTATTGATATTTATATGAATTTTGACATTTGTTAATTACTCATGTAGGCAAACAAATTGTATATTGAGCAAAAGAAAACAAGATAAAAATATTTTTGATTAAAGCATATTGCATCTAGTAGTAACAGATTACTTATATTAAAAAGAAACTATTATATACTTCATTGAAGCTTTAATCTTTCACGGTTTCATTCTTTATTGGATATTCAAAAAACAAGAATGCATAAAAGGGGTCAAAGTTCAAACTTTTTTCAACTAGTTGAAAATAGGAACACCTAAATCTCCAACAAGCTATTTTAAATAGCCCCTCCCTATTTTCCTCTTTAAATGATCTTAAGTTTGCTACAGAGCACTATTAACATGACTAAGCTATGAAAAAAATGAGCTCTTGATATTGTGCATGAAACATATTGATTTTATGTTTGAGTTTGAAAGCTACATTGCGTGCTTACCTTATTCTGATGTGAATGTGGTACCTGGCTGAAGAAACCCGCGAATTCCCGCTCAATGGAATTTCTTAATCTATGGAAGAAGAAATGGAACAGGGGCCTCCTTCATAGCTCAAAACGGTGTGCATTTGTGTTTTTAAATAGACGCTGTATATTGCTTTGAAATGAACGAACTTGATGCTTCCTCATATCTTTTCTTTCTTAATGAAATTTTTGTGTGAAACGCACCGTTTCATTAACGTAGAAACTGTGTGTTTTGATTCTAAAGTCACGTCACTCCTTTTTGTCTGTCAGATTGCATGTGTGGGTTTAATGGAAAGAAGCGACAACGTTTTGAGGAAATGCAGGCTCTGCATCTCTAAGGGAGATGCAGGGGATCCGGATTCGCCATGGAGATGGACTAGGACTAGAGTTTCATTAACGTCGGCAATGTTTGACTCCAATGAATTGGATGGCCACGTTCACAACGTTCTTTTTTAAATTAAATTTAAGCATTTTATTTCTATTAAACAAACCTCATTTTCTCACTTCGTAAATACAATGATATAGAGAAAAAGACATGATGGGACGCGTACATACCAAAACTCTCGGAATCTGCTGAAAATTTTACTGCCGATAAATCAACTTTTGGTGCTATCCTTTCATATATTGTCACCAGATGCCCTATTATAGGAAGTTATATATTCTATAAAATTACGAAGTTGAAAGTTTTGAAATAGTGTTGGTTTTTTTATTTTTAGGCTGCATGTGAATTTTTTAGCTATTTTTTTAAATTTAACTGATTTGACACAAGTCCGTGTAATTGCAGGTGATCTCACCTTGTTATATATAAATATGAATTTGTTAGTTATATCTTTTAATTAATAAAGTTTGATTAATGAAACAATGTTATCACTTTTTATTAATTGAGATAAATTCATCTTATCATATATATATATATATATATATATATATATAAAGATAAATCCTTCTCAATTTCTTAAGATTAATTTTTTTTTAAAAAATTATATTTATTTATCATGATTTTTGTCTTTATTGTAATATTCTCTTAATTTATAGTAAACTATTTGATTTATTAGTCTTATAATAATAATAAATTTCTTATTTTTTAAATTAAAAAAATTTAATTATGTAAGATTATTAAAATATCTTTTTATTATTTAATACGCATTTTTTATATATATATTTTTCAACCAATTTGTTCGTAACCTTGAAATTTTACTATTCACCACGGCCAGTAGATTTTTTTGAGAATGATGTGAGCTGATATAACTATCAACAATTTGTCATATAGTGTAGTTTTCTTCCTTACAAGTAGGAGGTAACTTGCTTTTTGGCTCAGATTTTCACAATGGCGGAACCAAGTTATGAAGAGGAAGGGGGGTATATGCCCCCTGAAATTTGTAAAATTACGTGTATATAATATTGAATTTTGGTATTATGTCTTATATTTATTAAAATTTTGAATTTATTAGACTTATAAAATTCACTAAACATATACATATATCATTTATTATTTGACATTTTAAATTGGACCTACTAATTAAATCTAGACATGTAATTTTTTTTCTTTTTTCTTTGAATTTATTTTTTTTTCCTGATTTTTCTATTTTTTTCTCACATTTCTTCTTCTTTTCTATTTCTTCTTCACTTTTCTCCTCTGTCTCTTTTTTTTTTCTCAAATTATCCATAGTTTGTTAAACTTTATACAATGGTTCTTCTCTCCCCCCTAATTGCCCCTACCTACTTATTTCTTATATTTTTTAATTTATATTTAGTAAATGTATGTCTTTGATACATTTTTGTAATTAATTAGTAATTCTATAATAATTAAGTAGAATATGATCAAATTCAAATGTTAACATATTGTTTTCAGTTTGACCAACAATTGTCTTCAAAAATGCTATTTTGTGCTTTCCATGGAATTTTTATGACATTGTTAATGATAATGTATTAAAGAAGAAAAAGGACATTATAGTAATTTCATATAAATAAAATTTTTAAATTTATCAAATAAGAGACTTAGTGCAATTGAACTAATAAATCAATAGTTGATTGTGATTAATAATATTATACCTGGATATCATAACACATAATTTGTCATATTATAAATGATTTTTTATTTAGGAGTAACAACTAAAAATAATATTAACAAATATAATTAATATGTTATTTTATATCCCTTGATATCTTAAAAAATCAATTTTTTGATATTTTAAATATTAGTGTAACTAATGCATGCCTATTGAATACTTCCAATATAATATCTTGTTAATTAAGATAATAATAAAACAATAATAGCTCCATGTGCATGAGCGTACATATGTGACCTGAATATATTTAGACATCAACTTCCAACCACATAAATGCCCCGTCAAATCCTACTTTCGGGGTGTGAAATGTATGTTGAATACTTCCGATGTACCAAGACAATAATAGTCTGTGTGTGAATTTATTTAGATATCAATTTTCAACAACATAATATTCTTGTCACATCCATCCTAGCTTATGTTAACGTTTCTTTCCCTACTTCTGTCATTTCTTAATTCGGAATTGTGGTTGACAAAATGATGATGATTTAAAGGAAAATAAGAGTTAGAAAATTTCAAGTTAAAAATATTTATATTGAAAACCTTTAAGTTTTAAAATTATTTTAAAAAATTTAAACTATATAATTAAATTACATTTTATGACTCAAATTAAATTTTTTATTTTTAAATATTTTAGAATAACTTTTAAAATTTCAAAACCTTAAATATAAATATTTTTAACTCAAGGCACACAACTATAATTTGTTCTTTGTTTAAAACCAGTAATTGATACATGCTCACATGCAATTCTACACCGTTGTACTAGCGCGTCTCCTGTGGCCATTTATTTTGTTTTGTTTTATTTTTTGTTTTTATTAAAAGTATACTAATACAAGTTGAAATAAATACAAAGAACATACGCATAGTGTTTTGGTTTACTACTTATTACATAGGATTGAATATTTTGTTTATATATTAAAATGCATTAAATAATGATAAATATAACTATTGATAAGTGTTGTAGGAAAAAGCTTAATAGCAATATATCTAAGTAAATAAGTCTTTTTTTGCCGACACGGCAGCCCTGACTCAATTATCGTGGACTTAGCCACTTCTATGACAAATGTGTCATCCTGATCATAATTTACCTTTCTTTTTTATCTTTTGATAGCTAAGCTAAGTATATTAAATTATTAATTATGAATAGGTATATAAAATTTGTTAATGTCATACCTATATTTTAATAGAATATATCTTTAATATTCAATATAGTTACGCGGCATGAAAATGACCTCTCCGAATGCAAAGCAACCTCAGTCTAATGGGAGTTGCAGATAATTACATACATTTAGGACAATTTATAAGAAAAAAAATACAACTAACATCATTCAAATATAAAATTAATTAATTTTTTAACAGACAATGTTTAATGATTGTTTATATGATTATTTATAATATCAAATCGTGTAACTGACATAAACAATAAACAAATTGTTTACGTATTAGAGATTTGTTTTCATCCGGCCGTCATTGTATCTGTTTGTCCAGAACGGGAAGGATTCAAGCGGCTAGCAAGAAGGGAAAATTGCATGTAAATAACTATATCATAAAAAATGTATAATGAAGGACATTAAAAATTAAAATTATTATTAAGGATAATCATTATTATCAAATTTTAAAAAAATTATTACTCGATGTAGAAAAGTTTAGTACTTTCCTACACTCAATAATAAATCCTCTAAAACTGTTAGTAAATCCCTTAAAATTTAATAATAATGATGGTTCTTAAAAATAATTTTAATTTTTAAGGTCTTTCATTATATATTTGATATGGTATGGATCTTTGAATGTAATTTTTTCAAACAAAAAAAGGTTTTGCAAAAAATGCACACTTCCTATTTCTCTTTTTCCATTGCATAGTAGAAGAGAAAATTCTAACTTTCCATAGACAACCACGTATATTTTATGTAACATTCGATTCTTCAAAAATATGAAAAAACGTGAAAAAATATGACGTACAGTTTCTCTATAAACATATAAAATTCATCGGATACAAAAGGAAATCTCCCAAAGATGATGATTTGAGGTCAAATAAAATTATGATAAAATTTTAAATAATGAAAAATGAGAATTTAAGGTTTAAGATGTCCAAAAACCAGAGCCAGAGTAATTCAAAAAATTTGTCGAAAATCTAATGGCATTTTCATAAATATGGGCACTTTTTAGAAAACTCACAAAATGACTTTTTAAATAAAAATTTTGAGTTTTTCAAAATTCTCAGAGGCTCTGAAAACTATGAGAAGCCCCAAAACAGTAAAAACTCCTCTGGTGGATATTTTTTAACAAAGGTTGACCCAAACTTTGATCGATTCATTCAAGAATGTTTCAGTTTAGAATTGAGTGATTTTAAAGGCATTTTATAAATTAAATAACCTTAATTTTATGATAGAAAAGATGGTTCTAAAAAAGAAGTTAAAACGAATCTAAAACGAAAATGCTAAAAAAGAGGGACGTAAATAAAATTTTTAAGCAACAAAGTTAATAAACCAAGTGATATATGTCGTGCCCCTTCTCCTCCCTCACTTAGACTGACTTATTTTCTGCCCAAACCAGAGAGAAAGACTAGCAAGGAGGATGCACAAGAAGGAGGACATGGAAGAAGGAAAAGCTTGCAAAAAGGTATGGAAATCTTTGGTTTTTCAAGCACCTTCCTTCACCAAATTTGTTCCTCTTTTCCTCCTCTTCATTCCTATGGTTTTTATGTTGCATATGGGACTATTTTATGGCTGGTCCAAAGAGGAGAGCTTAGAATTTCAAAGAAGAGTATGAAACAATGGAAAGAGCCTTTGAAATTATCTTGAAACAAGGTGAGTTCCCTTACTCTTCTTGCAATTTTTCCTTGTTCTTCTTAGTGTGAGATTTGCCCCACTTAGAACCCAGCCAAGGGAGACAAAATTCTGACCTAACCAAGGAAGAATCAAAGGTTTTGGAGTGTGAGAAGTAAGTAGGTGCAAAGAAATTGGAAGAAAACCTAGTAAAATTCAAGATAGCAAAGTTAGGGATTCAAGAACATAACCAAAATTTTGGTTTGATACAAGAGTTCCTAGGCTAAATTTGTATAAGTTTCTAAGACCCCTAGAAAGCTTTCTAAGTAGCTCCACCTTTAAGGAAAAATGTGAAACTCCATGGACTCCATTTATAGTGCTTGGCTTGGCCTAAAGAGGTTCTCCCACTTAGGGAATCACTTAAATCGGAGCTAAAACCTTTCTGAACAAACCGGTCAAAGTTTGGGTCAACCGACATCGTAAAGAGTACACCTAAGTGCTTTACCAGTCCCAGGGTTTCTCATAATTTTTGGGGCCTTTGAGAACCCTAGGCAACTCAAAATTTCTATTTAAAAAGCCCTCCTAGGTGCTTTTCCAATATTGCACTTATTTATGAAAATACCACTGGCCTTTCGACAAATTTTTTGAATCACTCCGACCCCTGTTTCTAGGCAACTCAAGGCTCAAATTCTCATTTTCTATTATTTAAAATTTTATCCAAATTTTATTTGGCCTTGAATCACTCATCTCAAGGGACTTGCTTTGAAAATTAACTCATTTCGGTATTTTACGAAAAATTGGACGTTACATTTTACATTTTTCTAAACCTAGAATTACATCATATATGATGAGAGAGTATGAAAGAAAGCTTTAAAGAAAATTTAGAAAGCCTAGAAAGTGTGACGGAGATTTAAGTTTCATATTGTAGTATAATGAAGCAACACATAGCTAGGTTCCTTGAAATGAATGTGTGATATCTTCAAGGAGTTTAAATGGAGTCAAGAGTCATAGATTAAGGGAGAGAATGGAGCCAAGATCATGAAATCCTAAGGTTGCTTCATTAGGTGCCTTATGGAATTATGGAACCATAATTGAACCATACGAGTGCCTAAGTCATTCCAATATGTGTGTGGCTTTAGTAAATGTTCCAAGAATGTAATTGGATCCCATTTCATGTGTTTAGGCCAAAGGAATTAAGCTCCACCTCTTTGTAGGTGTTTGGCCAAGGGGGAGGAAGGAATTTTAAGAGGTTAAAGTGTGTTCTTGTATGCAAGGTAACTCTCTCTCCTTTCTCTCATGCATCTTTGGATGTTTTTTGTTTTTGAATGTGTGTATGTATGTTTAAGTCATGCAAGATGTTTCTAGCATGTATCTATATGTCATGGTATCATGATGTTTTGCATATGCACTTGAATGATATTTTTATGAACATGAGTGGCTTGCTTAAGTATGGTGAAGCCAAGAGCCCCTCAACTAGGGTGAGGATGAGCCAAAAGTCCTCAAGAATATATGAGATAAAGCCAAAAGTCTTTAAAGGGTGAGGTTTAGTTAAAAGTCCCTTAAGAAAATGGGCGAGGCAAGTCCAAAATCCCAAAGAGAATGGGTGAAGCTAAACTATTTTCTTAGCAAGTCTATGTATGTTTTATGTGACTTCTTGAATGCAAGAAATGTTTCATGTATGTTTATGAATTTCAAGATACTTATGTATGCATTTTTAGATTTGAATTTCCATCCATTATGTGTGTTTGAAAGGAAAAAGAGCTATTGGGATTCTTATAATCTCACTCTTCCCTTCCCATTACCTAACATGTCTAAGTGGATCAAGAGAGCAAAGAAATGGGAGCCACCATACTTGAAGACATGAAAATTGGCAATAGAGTTGTAAAATGTTTATATTATCACTATATGGTTGTCAAATGATATATCTCCATGATATATATGATGTATAAGTCCTTGAACATGTGTAACTACATGAATATATGAGGTATATATGAGAATTGGAAGCAAATGTATGATGTTGCATGGTTTTGACATTGTATGGCAAGAATAAGCATGTGTATTCCATATGTGTATCATCAAGTGGGTGAGTGATTTTGTGAAATCTGGGTTTTTGGATCCTTGAGTCATTTTTTTAGACTATTCTCATACTTTTCCACGTGTTCAAGTGGCCCTAGAAAAGCTAGAAACAAATATGGACCATTTGGGACCCTTTTAAAAGCCAAAATGTGGCATTTTGTAACCCTATGTCAAAATCTAACCAAATGAATGAATTTTTTCATAAAATTTAGCATGAATATAGATCTTGTCTAAAGCTTTTTGGGAGGATAAAGTGCATATTATTTGAAACTCTAGAGAATATTTGGTAAATTTTTAAAGTTAGTAAAAAATTTTCAATTTTGACAATGGCACTGTGCATATGGTCAGAAACTTCACCTATGTCACTCATGGTTCAAATGGTGTCCAATGGCTATGAAAATGTATAGGGAGAAATGAGACATTTACAGTGACCTATACCAACTAGAAGTCAATTGGAGGTTTGTAGAGAAAAAACTAAATTTTTAAAGTTTTATATCAGTATCAGGGATGCCAACAGACCTTCATTATTGTTCCATCGGTTTCCGAGATCTAAAGGCTTCTAAACTGGTTTGAATTTATTTTTCACCTCTATTTAACATCTGCAGCTTTCCAAATTGGTATAGTTTGCTCAAATTGGATTTTTGTGGAATTAGTTATAAATTTTTAAAATTTATATCAGTAAATTATATCAGAAACGCTAAATAGTCTGACTTATATTATTTTTCTATGTCAAACATGATCCAAATAATTTTTTTCATGGCTTGAAATTATTTTTAGTATAAATTTAACATCCAGAGATTTCCAGAAAACTATGGAATACATGATTTTGATTTTTCTAGATTTAGTTATAATTTTCTAAAATTACACTAGAAATTTGTCAAGTTGGACCCGAAACTAACTTGTATTATTTTGTGAATATATGTTATAAGCTTGAGTTCTTGGCAACATTTTGAGATGATTTTAAGTTGTATGAATGTATTTAATTAAAGAATGACATGAGTAAGTTCATATGGCTCATGGAAAGTGAAATGAAAAATTTAAGTATAGTGTAATGCAAAATAATGCAATATTTTAATTGAAATTTTCTACCAATCTTGCTATGCCAAGGAAAAAGTGACTAGGAATGAGATGGAGAAATGCTAGATAATTATGGTATTACATTTTATCTTCTAAATACCAATTTTATCTAAGGTGGTGTGTTTCCAATAGTTCATCCTTCTAGGAATTTGAGCAATTTTTGAATTATATTTTAAAAACTTTTATATAGTTAAAAATATTTTTTTTTAAATCTTAAAATAATTATAATAAAGTTTAAAACGATCAAACAACTAAGATTTGAGGTCTTCATAATATAATTTGTTTATTTACATTTTGTTTTAGATCTTATCTGACAATAAAAAAGGTGTGAGTCGTACCAATTAAGCCTTCTTGGGATTTGTTATGGCATTTTATCAGTATAAATTGTTACTATCCCATAACCTGTTACATTGTTAATTGTAGCAATACAAATTGTAATTTATGCATAATTTATTTTTATACTGTTGGAAAATAATCTAGAAATTAGAATTTCATTACAACAATATTCATAATTTCTGATTAAGGCATCCAACAAATTCTGACTAACATAATAATAATAATAATAATAATAATATATTAACTTTTACATGATTTTTCATTAAATTTTAGTCGTTAAATGATAAAAAAATAAAAAACTATGCCAAAAATTGATGCAAACAACAAAGGAAAGAAAAGCTACTGCCTATTTAACTTTTTCTCTTGGTCAAATTTAGTTTCAAAATTTTTTTAGCTTAAGTTTTAATTTAATAATTTTACTTTTCAATGCAAGTTTTCGATAAAACAATGGGTAATTTTTTTTGTGATAGAATATTTGATATGTTTATTTTAATAATTAATATAAAAATATATTTTTTAAATTTTAAAATGACACGTTACAAGAATTTAAATTTTTGCATATTATTCTATTTATTTTATTTTTAGTTTATTGCTTATTATTTTGATTATTTTGAAAATTATTATTTTACTATTTTACTATTTTAATTTTATTTTATTTTAGATTTTCTATATATATATATACACATGAGACAATTGATAGTCTCAAGTATAAAAAAATCTATCAAAAACAATTCCTACTTCTATTTCAGTAGGCAAATGGCTAACCAAATTTCAATTGAAATTGTTTTCAACTGATTTATTGCTTTTATTTAGATTTATCGGTTGTCAAATTGTTTAATCTTTATTAGTAGATTATAAATAGTAATTAGATAAATTTTATATTTTTATAAAATTAAAATTATAAAAAATAAATAAATTTAGAAGTTTTGAAATGTAAAATAACAAAAATAGAGAAGATTTGTTGTAAAGAAAAAAAATATAGCACTCAAAAGCACAGTTAAAAAAATTTCAACGCTGCAACAACAAATTTAAGCATTAAGACGGTGAAAGAAATAGAATCGAAATGTGGCCGTGGCATAAATATTCAACACCGCGGCACTCATAACCACTATAAATAAAAATTCAAGTACACTATAGCACATTTTAGAAAAGTATATAAATCACATCATTTTTAGCCATGTTTTTTGGAGGTTTTAAAAGGGTTTTAGCATTTCTTTGAAGGAAGGCCACTGTTTTGAACATTTTGGAGAGGAAAAAGAAGGGCTTAGAGTTTCATTTGCTATAAAAGAAACTTTAGTTTGAAAAATATTCATCAATTAAATTAGTTTTTCTCTTTTTTCCTTTTTTTTTGTATTTCTTTGCCCATTTGGTTTATACTTTATTAGTAATGTTGTTATTTCTTGTATTATGAGCTAAATATATTGATTTGGGATTGTGGTGAACTTTAATTTATAATATGTTATAATTGCTCTATTTATTTAAAATTAATGGTGTGATTTAATTACTCAATCATTGTACTTCATG
The DNA here is from genome assembly GCA_026724425.1 of Erythrophleum ivorense. Classification (NCBI taxonomy): domain Eukaryota; kingdom Viridiplantae; phylum Streptophyta; class Magnoliopsida; order Fabales; family Fabaceae; genus Erythrophleum; species Erythrophleum ivorense. The sequence goes on from JAIUCV010000219.1 coordinate 279,186, forward strand.
CTTCTAAGTGTGTATAAATTATTAAATAATTTGGATAATCTAAATAAACTTGGAAAAATAGATTTTAAGATTAGGCCATGAATTGGGTAATGTGGATTTATGAAATTTACAATGTCGAGTAGATTGATTTACTTGTAGAATAGAATATACTTACTGACTTTATATAATTATATTAGGATCTATTCTTGATTAAACCTCTAAATCATTTGTATAAAAAATTATGGGTTAGTTAAAAGAATACTTATAAGTAATTCGGAAGATACTTGCAAATAAATTAGAATTATATGCTATTAGTGACATTAAGAGTAATATGAAGAGAGGTAATTAGTTCATACGAAATGGTAAGGGGAATTATAACCATAAATTCTTTTGCTTTCCAATTTCATCTAGAATAGTATTTCTCATTTATTTTGTTATTTTTTGTCCTTAATTTAATTTAATTTTTTATCACTTTTTATTATTAACTTGATTTAAATTAAGGCGCATAATTTTAATACTTACCAATTATCTTAGTGACAAATCATTGTAAAAATAATAATTTATTCATCATTTTATTACTATTGCAATACGTATACTTGTGTATACATTTTTGAAAAAATAATCAACACTATGTATAAATTTTTATTCTTCTAATTTTGATCTTTGTACTTTTTTCTTCTCTCTTTGTAATTTTCTTCTTCTTCTTTTCTTTTCTACACTTCATCTTCTTCTTCTCTTCTCTTAAAAATTTCTTCTTCACTTTCTTCTAGATTTTTAAGTCAAATATTTTCATTTTTTTTAAACAAGTTTATCAATTTTTCTTATTTCATTTTTGTAAATTCTCTTCTTCAATGTTTATATATTTTTCATCAATTATAGATTCTTGCCATTGGATACTTGCAATTGCAATTTTAATTGCCTTCAAGTAAAGATTTGTAAAAATTTATTTGAATTTTTAATGTTTGTTGTAAATTTTTTTATAAATTAATTATTTTTAAGTTACAAATTTATAGAGAAAAAATAATTGGATGATGAAGAAAAAGATGCAACTAGATGAATTGAATAATAATTTTGGACAAAAAATAATGAGAATAAATAATTTAAAATATTATTAATTAAATAACAATAAATAAAAAATATAAAGGAAATGAAATTAAAAAAAATGATTTGTTCTTTAAAAAAAATATTACAATAAAGAAAAGCTACCATGCTAAAAATAAAAAAGCTGCTATTGCAAAGAGCACTATTTAATCTTTTTTTAACTAATTTTTAATTGTTACTATTTGTCGACAATAAAAAAAAACCAATGAGCAGGGTGACTGATTTTTCAATTAAAAATATATTTTACTTTTGACTGAATTTTCACTTTTACTAACTGATACATCTATTGCTAATCCCTATTTTATTGTAGTGTCTAACAAAATCAAGAAACAATATTGTAATGCAAACATTTACAATGCCAACAATATTATTACTAAATATGAGCAAGGCGGAATAAGTTTCAAGAAAACATGTTCTTCTGCCAAGCTTCTCTCGTTAGAATGTTGATATAGACTTCCATAGGTCGGTATTATATGAAGTCTAATTATGATACAATAATATTAAATACTATTAAATATAAAATAATACTTTCTTTATCTTATTAAATTTATTATAATTATATTTATTTATTATATAAAAATTAAATTATTTTTATTAACAATTAATTAATTATCAATACAATAATACTTTACATAATTGAACATAAAATCTTATTTTATATTAAATAATTATTACATCATTACAAGGGTTGAGGGCGTATCTCTTAAGTCATTTATTATATTGCGATTCTTTCCCAATTTTCACATACCAACCAAGCCATGCCCATAACCATTTCCTTTAATCCAAATACCAGCATATACCTCCAAGACCATGTGATTGAGAATGGTAGCCATAAGTTCCCAAATGAGGCAATACTCTTTGCTTCTTCCCCCCAACAATGTTAACAACGTACTAGCCCTTCAACATGTTTGAGGGGCTTGTAATATTACCTTTATTATTCACTACTGCCTACCTAATTAATTAATAAACAATAATTTTGCTCTCATTCATTTATAATAAAGAAAAACAATAACATTTCTTTAGAATTTTGGATCACTTACAATTAACCTCTTAAACTTTTAAAAGTGATAAATAGATTCCTCAACATTGACAATTTAGTAAATAGGTCTTTTTGTCTATTTTACCCTTAACACGATATCATTACTTCATATGTCACATAATTAGATTCCCTACAATGCCTTGAATTGGACGTGCTGACATTATGGAGAAATGAGAATTTGCCATGTCAATTATGGAGAGTCTAAAGTGGCATATGGCCATTAAGATTGAAATAGACTGAATGAACTATTTCCTAAAGTGTTACAGTTGAGGGATCTATTTTTTGAGCTCAAAAGTTGCTGAAGGGGTTATTTGTAAGTAATCTAAAGTTCAAGAGGAGTTTTGCATTCTTCACTTTCACAACAACAAAAAAAGGAAATAGTGAAAGATAATCTCCCTCACTATTAACAAGAAATGATAAATCTTTCACTAAGTCTCATGATTTTGGAGAGAAGAAATATGCAAACGGTGATATGAATTTTTGTGACAAATTAGTAAAGGATTAACAAGAAGACAACTCCTTGCTATATAGCGAGAGATAGTTTTGTCAATAATATGTCGCCAACTAGCAAGGGATTGCAAATGCTAAAGTTCCTTTGCTACATCTAACATTGATGCATTTAGAGGGCTCTTCCCTCTCTAACTAACCTTTGAGTTAGTAAGGGAATTTTCCCTCACTAATCTCTTGCTAAAGTTTTTAAAATTATATCCTTAATCCCCCAAATCAGAAAACTCTATCCCACTCTCCCTTACTGTCTCACTCTTTCGTAACTACCATCTAGAGTTATTGCCACCATAGATCACTATTGTTGTTATTACGCCATTGTCACCACTTCACCTTTGTAATACCATAAATTCACAAGCCTCAAATTATAACATCTACGGCAAACCATACACAATTGCAATAAGATGGCACACTTGGCAACGGAAACACTAGCGAATGGATACCGAAATCCATCATTTTTACCCACATGAGTCATTTAAATTTTTTCTTAAATCATTTTCATCCATAACATATCTAAAAAAATAAGAAAAAAAACTTAATTAGGAGCTTACATGATGGATCACAAGCCCTTATATCAGAAATTCCATGTTTTCTTCTCAAGTTGCAGGGCAGTTTACTAATGCAAATTTTAAAAAATTATAATTAATTCTAAAAAAATCAAAATTAAGTACATGATAACTTTCTGAAAAGCTCTAGATATTAACTAAAGTCTAAAAATCATTCCAAATTATGAAAACATCAATTGAGTTGCGAAAAATAATGGAACAATACCAAAGGTCCGGCTATATCCTGATACTGACCATCAATTTTAAAAATTTGGTTCTCCCTCTATAGACTTCCAATTGGGGTGCTCTAATTGCTACAAAAAGCTTATTATGTCTAATTTATTCTTGTAAAATTTCATAAGTACTGGATTTCATTTGACGCTCGAATGATATAGAAATACAAACTAACCTTATAGATATTGCATAGACCAAATCTGCATAATTGTCCCAATTTTAAAAATTCATAATTAATTCTTTAGAACTCCAAATAATGTGGCTCTTTCCTCAGCAAAAAGATCTTGGTGAGACCTATATTTATGTCAAATTTCATGCTTAAATTTGTTCATTTGGTTAGGTGCAAAAATAAAAATTTTAGGCATTAAATGGGGTCAAATTGAGACCAATTCCTCTCTTACCCTAGCCATGACCTCTTGAGCATGTGAGAATGGTTAAAAGCAGCATACAAAACTTGTCTAAAAGGTCTAATTACTCATGCATCTCAAAACCACTTCCTCACTTGCTCTCACATATAAAGCTACAAGTGCTCAATTAAGTATGTGGATGTCAAAAACATACATACATACACAAATGGTTCCAAAATCCTTTCATTCATCATAAATACATGTTTTTACATATGTTCAACCTTTTACATCATATATATATGGCTCTTATACAATGATCTTGATATACAAGTACAAAAATTCTTATTCTTATGTCAATTTCTCCACTTCAAGCCAAATTACCACTTCCACTTGGCCCTTAAGCTTTACCTAGGTAAAAATAAATATGTGGAGGAAAGAGTGAGACTTAAAGAATTTCAATAGTTCTTTTACCCTTTCAAACATATATATATGATGCAATTTCAAGTAAAGGAATGCAAGCATGTCATAAAACTTTCTCGTAAACATACCTATCCATTTTTCCATGTTACACAAGTTCATACAAATTAAACATAGGCTCTAAAGGTTGTTGGTTTAGCCTCACCCAAATTATTAGGACTTCTGGATTTATCTCACCTATTTCTAGGGACTTTTGACTTGGCCTACTCTTTCTTGAGACTTTTAGCCTTGTCTCACCCACTCTTAAAGACTTTGGCTCCTCCTCACTCATCTCAAGGAACTTTTGGCCTTACCAAACCTGCTCAAACCATCACATCTTTCAAACAAGTTCAAAATCACATCATGGTACCAAGACACTAAATCAATGGCTACAAACAATTCACATAATTTAAACACACATACAAGCAATCTAAAATAAGCAATAAATAAATAAATGCATGTGAAAAAGGTTAGAGAGCTACTGCATGCTAGGAAACATAACTTTTCCCCTTTGCACTTCACTTGTTCTTCTTGACCAAACACACATAACTAGGAAGATCTTGATTCTCTTGGCCTAAACACATCAAATGAGACTCAATTACACTCTTGGAACCAAATCTAGCTTCACACAAACTCTATGCAAGCTTACTTGGTTTTAAAACTCTAATATGGTCCACATATGACACAATTAAGAAACCACCTTAAATCTTGCTCTTGACTCCCAAATCTCATTCTTTCTAGACTGTATGGCTCCATATAAACTCATTGAAGCCCTTTCAAACGAAGCCAAAATGAAATTGCCATTATGGAAGGATAAAATTAGAATTTTTGAAAAATTGTTTCTAGAAGCTCCCACACACTTCCCCTTTCTTCTCCCATCTTCTTAAGCACGAAATTTCTGCATAAAATACAGAATATGATATGCTCTCTTAGGCTCTCAAGAAGGGGAAGAAAAGGAGGAGAAAAATCAAGAAAAAGGTATGGATTCTTGATAGTTTTCTATGCTTTCTTCCATCCAAGCCTCCTCTCTTCCATTCTTCTTTGTTTCTTATAATTAAAATGAAGTTTACAAATTTGTTTTAAGGGAGAAATTGAGGGAAAAATTTAGATTTGAAGAAAGGAGCTCAAAGAACACAAGATTCAAGTGAGAAAAAGCAAGAAAATAATGTAATTTCTCTTCCTATGGTTACCATCTTTGGTTCCCTTCTCTACCATTTCACCCCACTTGAGAAATCCCTAGGAGGAGATGATTTTTAGGCAAAACCAAGCATGAATCTAAGAAAAAAGGGTGTGGAGATTAAGAATATACAAAGGAAATTATCAAAAGACTATTAGATTTTAAGATGCAAATTTTAGGATTTTGTGTGCACCTTCCAAAATCTGATTTCATATGATAATTTCTAGGCCTAATTAAGAGTGTAAATGAGCTCCTAAGATCCCTAAGATGCTCCCCATATGCTTTCTCTTTCAAGGAAATAAAAAGAATTCCAAGGAGGCCAAAAAGGGGCTATGTCTCGACCAAGCATGGATAGAGTAGCTAAGGAGAGTTTTAAATTTTTTCAAGCCCATTTTTGTGTCATATATGATGAATGAATATGAGGGGAGGCCTTGGAAAAAATTTAGAACCCATGGAAGGTGAATTGGTGCCTTAGGTTTCATATTATGACCTAAAGAAGCAACATGTAGTTAGGCTCTTTATTTTAATTTTATGATGACTCCAAGAGGCTTAAAAGGAGTCAAAAATCATATTTGAAAAGAAAGAATGGAGCCTAGAATTTATTTGAGGGGTGTTGCTTCATTAGGTGCAAATATGGACCATAATGGGGGTTATAGAGCCAACTAGTATTTAAGCAAGTTGCATGGCCCTAGAGATCATTTCATGAACCTAATTGGCTCCCATAAATTGTATTTAGGCCAAGAGAACCCATCTCCACCAATTTGTGGGTGTGTGGCCGAAAGAGGAAGCTTGAATTCCAAGGAAAAAGTGTGTGATTGTAAACAAGGTAGCTCTCTTCACCTTCTCTCATACATAGATGTGTGTTTAGCTTGTTTTAGAATGTGTGTATATGTATTTTCAAGCTGAAAAGTATGCTAGCATGCCTTTATATGCCATGATTCTTGATGCCATGTTATGTTTCCAAATGAATACATGATATTTCTTTGAGTTTGCTTAAATGTGGAGAGGCCAATAACTTTTAACCATGGTGATGATGAGCCAAGAACCTTGAGCTTGGTTGAGACAAAGTAAAGAGTCTCCCAAAAGCAAAGTGGACTCCCAAGAGTATGATTGAGTCCAAAGCTCTTAAAGAATGGGTGAGGCAAGTCCAAAATCCATGAGGAGAAATGTGAGACTAATCTAAATACTTGGTGAGCTCTTGAATGTCTTGTATGATTTGTTCATATGCCAAGCTTGCTTTTTACATGTCCATGTCTTCCATTTTCTCCATGCATGCATTTTTAAGACTTGCTTTGCACATATTATGCATGATTGAATGGGACATAAGCTATTGGGATTCTTTCAATCTCATCCTCTCCTCTTCAATGCTCTAACATGCTAGGTGGACCAAGTAGCTATGGCAATGGGAGCCAACAACAATGAAGAAGGAAGATTGACAACCATATGCCTAGTTTTATTCTTTTTGAATCCATAATGATGCTTTATAATGTATATGATATTGTAAATGGTTTATGACTCTTGAGACATGTGTAAATATGACATTTTGTGATGTTTAAATATATGGATATGATGTATGAGCTCTAGCATATATTTTGAGTATGTAATACCCAAGTATGCAATATGAAAGTTTGATGTAAATGTGTATAAGTATGGGTTGAACGGCCAAAATGAAATACACGAGATTTAAGACCATTTGGGCAGCTCATACAATGTAATGTCCCACATCAGATGGAATGGTCCTGGGAACGGCCCATATAAGTGGGAGCGAAGTTCTCCCTACCAGCAGCGCACTTTTAGGCTGAAATGAGAGTAAGCCTAAGGGACAAAACCCCTCCCTTTCCGAGTGAAATGAGAGTAGCTTAATAGGAGGCGTAGGGGACAATACTACTAGAGGCTCTGTGTGGTGTTTGGTATCAGAGTTGGCCGTTCGAATGTGCAACCTGAGGACTGGTTGGCCCTAAGGGGGGTGGAATGTAATGTCCCACATCGGATGGAATGGTCCTGAGAACGGCCCATATAAGTGGGGGCGAACCTCTCCCCACCAGCGGCGCACTTTTGGGCTAAAATGAGAGTAAGCCCAAGGGACAAAACCCCTATCTTTCCAGGTGAAATGAGAGTAGCTTGATGAGGGGCGTAGGGGACAATACTGCTAAAGGCTCTGTGTGGTGTTTGGTATCAGAGCTGGCTATTCAAATGTGCAACCCAAGATGGGTTGGCCTCAAGGGGGGTAGAATGTAATGTCCTACATCAGATGGAATGGTCCTACGAACGGTCCATATAAGTAGGAGTGAAACTCTCCCCACCAGCGATGCACTTTTAGGCTGAAATGAGAGTAAGCGCAAGGGACAAAACCCTTCTCTTTCTGGGTGAAATGAGAGTAGCCTGATGGGGGGCTTAAGGGATACCACACCGGCCCAGCTCTAAATACCATATAGAGCCTCTAGCAGTATTGTCCCCTACGCCCCCATCAGGCTACTCTCATTTCACCCAGAAAGGGAGGGGTTTTGTCTCTTGGGCTTACTCTCATTTCAGCCCAAAAGCGCATCACTGGTAGGGAGAGTTTTGCTCCCACTTATATGAGCCGTTTCTAATACCATTCCATCCGATGTGGGACATTACATTCCACCCCCCTTAGGGCCAACCCGTCCTTGGGTTACACATTTGAATGGCCGGCTCTAATACTAAACACCACACAGAGCCTCCAATAGTATTGTCCCCTACGCTCCCAATCAAGCTACTCTCATTTCACCCGGAAAGGGAGGGGTTTTGTCCCTTGAGCTTACTCTCATTTTAGCCTAAAAGCACGCCGCTGATGGGGAGAGCTTCGCTCCCACTTATATGGGTCATTCCCAGGACCATTCCATCCGATGTGGGACATTACACACAAGTCTTAAATATGCTTTTAGACTTGCCCAAAAGGTGCTAAGACCAAGGGAAATCCATTTGGCAACTTTGGTACCTCATATAGAGCCAAAAATGACTATATTGGAACCCTATGTCACTTTTTAGCCAAATGAGTTAGTCTTGATCTGAGATTTGGCATGCAATTAGGTCTCATTAAGATCTTTTTGAGAAGCTAAAGATCATAATTTTTGAAGGTCTATAGAATATTTGATAAATTTTTAAAGTTGGTAATTTTTTTGATTTTGGTCTATTACACTATTCATTTGGTCCGAAATTGAATTCTGTCATACAAGGCTTAAATGATGTCTAATTGCCACAAAATTTTATACAGAGAAACTAGACATTCACAGTGACCCATGAAAACTAGAAGTACCTCATTTGGAGGTCTAGAGAGGGAGATATGAATTTTTGAACATTCTATCTAGTATTAGGAATTTTGCCCAACTAGAGGTATTGTTCCATTGAATTCCAAGGTCTGGGCTTAATGAATTGATCTGGAGATATTTTTTATCTCTAGCTAATATCCAAAAATTTCTAGATTGGTATCATTTGCATGAATCGGATTTTTGTGGAATTAATTGGACATTTTCAAAGTTTTTTACAGAATTTTGTGATAGTTACAGAATGCAGTCTGACCTCTGGACTATTTTGGATGTTAAACGTCCTCTGTGATGGATGTTATAATCTGGGCATATTTTTAGTATGAATTAGACATCCATAGCTTTCTAGAATGACCAAGATTGTAGAATTTTTATTTTTTTAGAATTTATTATTTTTTAAAATTTGGTCAGAAAAAGAAGCAAATTTGGCTGAAAATACACTTAGTTATTTTGAGCTCCATTTCGGTTTTCATGAGTTGTGGGCATAATTTCATGATGCAAATGAGTTTTATTGATGTATTTAAATATGAGAATATATAGTATGCGCTCACATGGTCCACGTGACACTGAATGAAATTTTTAAGTATGACACAACGCAAAGAAATTCATTATTTTTCTCCCTTTTTCCTTATAGCTTCATGAACATAATGATGTGAGGCATGTATATATATGATAAGATGAGCTAGAAGTTATGGTATTACACCAAGGATCATAACTGTAGTGCTAACTTTTATTATGATGGCTATTTATTCCAGGATTTGGAGTAGGGAAAGAAGATTGGCAATGCTAGAGAGATTGATGGTTTATATTACATTGGAAGTTCTTAGATGAATAAAACAAATGCTATGTTGCCTACAAATAATGAAATTGCTTTATGGCACTGTAGGTTAGGCCACCCTAGTCTAGATTATATAAAAAAGTTGTATCCAACTTTCTTCAATAAAAATACTTATTTTCAGTGTGAATTCTGTCAGCTCTCTAAACATACCCGCACCTCTTACTTGCCTCGACCACATGTACCATCAAAACCTTTTTCCTTAATCCCTAGTGATGTTTGGAGGCCATTAAAAGTGAAAACTCAAAATAGTCCCCGATGGTTTGTGACTTTTATTGATGACCACAAAAGACTCACTTGGGTATATCTCATGAAAGATAAATCTGAGGTTTTTCAGTTTTTCAAAAAATTTTGTTCTCTCATTAAAAATCAGTTTCATACAACTGTTCAAATTTTCAAAAGTGATAATGTAAGAGAATATCTCAATCATGCTTTTGAGCAATTTTTAAATGACAATGATATAATACACTAAACCTCATGTGTCAATACACCATAACAAAATGGTGTTTCTGAACGCAAAAATAGACATCTATTTGAAGTTGTTAGATCCCTTCTACTCACTTTTAATATACCTAGTCATTTTTGGGGAGATGCCATTCTCACATATACCTATTTGATAAATCGTATGCCCTCCAAAGTTTTAGGATTCAGTACAGCTCTGAAAAAATTGTTAAAAACTTATTCTTACATTTCTTTCACTCTTACTCTACCTCTAAAGGTGTTTGGATGTGTTGCTTTTGTGCATAATTATGAAGGCAGCAAATTAGAGGCCAGGGCACATAAATGCATTTTTTGGGGCTACTCTTCTAACAAAAAAGGCTATAAATACTACTCTCCCATCCTCAATAAGTATTTTATCACTATGGATGTAACCTTTTTTGAAGATAAACCATATTAACTAAAACTATCCATTCAGGGGGAGAACAGTGGACAAGAATGGCTTATTTTGGGTGCCAATCCAGAACCTGTACCATCCCTTGATGCACTTGAAATGCCTAGACCTAGACTTGAACCTTTTTTCTGAAATACCCAGGCTTGAACCCCAATCTGTACCTAACCCAAAACCCATTGATAATCCAGTTTTGAATTTAGAAATTGATCAAAATTCCACTAAACTTGTAACTGATGAGAATGAAAAGACTAGGGTGGATAGACTTGTAAATGAAGCTCCAAGGGAGTACACAAGAAGCAGGAGAAAATAGTAGATAAGTGGTGAGATACAACCAGAACAAACCATCATAATCTTTGAGCAAAGCCATGAATCCAACCCAACTTCAAATCCTAAGGAGTTATGTTAGCCAATAGCACTAAGGAAGGGAGTCAGGTCGTGTACTAAACATCCGATCAATTAGTTTGTTTCTTATGCAAATCTTTCTCCTCAGTTTCAAAGCTTGTGTCTCAATTGAATGTTGAAAAATTACTTGAGAATGTCCTGGAAGCAGTAAAGGATTTGAGGTGGAGAGAGGCTATAAGTGAAGAGTTAAAGGCACTAAAGAATAATCAAACATGGGTAATAACTCATTTCCATAAGGGAAGTCCATAATTGGCTGTAGATGAGTCTTTACCATCAAGTACAATTTTGATGGTAGCATTAGCAGGTACAAAGCTAGGCTTGTAGCCAGAGGATTTACACAAACACAAGGAATTGATTATTAGGAAACTTTTGCACTAGTTGCAAAGTTCAATACCATCAAGATTTTGTTATCTCTAGCAACAAATCTAGACTGACCATTACATCAATTAGATGTAAAGAATGCTTTCTTAAATGGGGACCAAGAAGAAGAAGTTTACATAGAGATGCCACCAAGTTTGAGAAATGCTAATCATCCTTTTAAGGTATGTAAACTTAAGAAATCCCTATATGGCCTTAAACAATCACCTAGAGCTTAGTTTGATAGGTTTACAAAAGTGGTTAAGAAGTTTGGTTATTAGCAATGTCAAACTGATCACACACTTTTTGTAAAATATTCAGACAATAGAAAACTTGCTTAGAAAACTTGCTATTCTTATAGTATATGTTGATGACATTGTCATTGCCGGTAATGATCATAAGGGTATTCATGCACTAAAAAAGGCTCTAACTGCTAAGTTTGAAGTAAAAGATCTAAGAAACTTGAGATATTTTCTAAGCATGGAGGTTGCAAGGTCCAGCAAGGGAATATCAGTTTCTCAGAAGAAATATACACTTGATTTGCTCAAAGAAACATGTATTATGGTAACCAAACTAGCTAAAACTCCTATAGAGTCCAATTACAAACTAAGTCTCAAAAAGTAGGGAACACCAGTTGATAAGGGAAGATATCAAAGGTTGGTAGGTAAGCTGATTTATCTCTCACATACACAACCTGACATAAGTTTTCCTATTAGTGTAGTGAGTCAATTTATAAGCAATCCACAAGAAGAACATATGGATGTAGTTTTCAGAATTCTTAAATATTTAAAGATGACACCTGGGAAGGGTTTATTTTTCAAGAAAGGGGGACCTAAAAATATTGAAGTATTCACAGATACAAATTGGGCTGGATCAGTTACTGATAGAAGATCAACTACAGGCTACTGTACTTTTGTCTGGGATAATTTGGTTACTTTGAGAAGTAAGAAACAACCTATGGTGGCCCAAAGTAGTGCAGAAGATGAGTATAGAGCCTTGGCACTTGGTATTTATAAAGCGATGTGGATAAAAAGGTTGCTGGCAGAATTGAAAATACACTCTGAAACTTAGATGAAGGTGTGGTGTGATAACATGGCAACTATTGGGATTGCTAAGAATCCAATTCACTATGATCGTATTAAACATGTGGAGATAGATAGACATTTTATAAAGGAAAAGGTTAATTCTGGACTAATAGATCTTGCCTATGTTTCCACCAGCAACCAAGTAGTAGATTTATTTGTAAAGGCCTTAGCACGTTTCAAATTTGAAGACTTAAGTTGCAAGTTAGGAATGATAAATATCTATTCATCAGCTTGAGGGAGAGTGCTGGCTGAATATTATACATTAATATTCTAATAATATTTCCTTTTCTGTTTATCAGTTTTTTGACTTTATTTATTTCCTTATTTAGTTACAAATTTTTAGAGATTTCATTTTGTATTCTAATTTCCCTTTATTTTCCCTGATTCTCGACAACATTATTGGGATTGAATGGCATATCATTGTGCTCATAATCCCTATTTGTACCCTATATTTATTTAGTGAATTATCATCGAAATTCATTCCCAAATTGTTCATCTTTATTTTAACATTTTAACAAATTAATGTATAACTTGAAAGTATTGTAGGAGATTTATCATTAAATTTTAAATTTGAAACTTTTCTTTTAAATAAAATAATCAAACAAGAAATACATGCTATAAAGAGTCTAATGTTTTTTGAATCTACAACCACATGAACCCTATTCACGTGTTTATGATAAAGCTAATTAACATCTTTAGTCAACATGTAACATAGGGAGGGACCATGCAGATATAGTGTATTTTCAAATTCATTGTAATTATGAGATCTGAAAACTTGTGTTGAAAGTTGCATTATTCTAACATCAAATTGAATTAGTCAAACCATCACTCTGATATCATTAATTTGAGGGGATGTTTGTGGAAGATGATGAAGCGGCGGTGCAAGGATCAAACACCCACATTTCACGTTGGATAATTAAAGAAAGAGGAGCTAAGTCTCATTATAAATAAAGAGTCAACCCAAGGTTGCTTCTCATTTTTTTACATATAATATTCTTCTTCCATAAATTATTTGTCCAATTGCATCCTAGCTACAATTAGACAACTAAAATAAGAATTTTGCTATGGAGTTTTAACTTTTTGAAATGTATATTTATTTTTCAATTGTTAATTATCTTGAAATCTAAATATATAATTATAAAAAAATTACTTTACACAAAATTCAACAATAAAAAACTCAACCTCTTCTTATATGCTTAAAAAAGTATAAAATACTTCTAAATAGAGACAAATTTTAACCTTAAAAGGGGATTGGGAGAGAGGAAAGAGGCAGGATAAGAAATGAGCCCAGATATAAATTAGGTCTCCTTAGAACTTAAGTCTTGCCTTTTATTTTAACAACAATTTAAAGTCTAAGAGTTGTTTTGATATGTTTTAAATCTGATGTATCAATTTCATAGCTAGGTATATTACATATATTTTTTTAGCCAAAAATTGTTATATGCATAAATATGATAAATTTTTTTAAGCTTTCGCCCCCAAGAATTTAATGCTGGATATATATCCCTACTTGTAATGAAGAAATTTTTTGTTTAGAAAAAAACTGAAGATCAAAACTGCAATTGTATAGACAAATGTAACACCATAAATTCTAACTCATTTCATAACATTCATAAGCTTCACATTATCATTTCCATGAGAGCACATGAAAAAGGGATCGAAAATAATGAGTTTATTTGCGTTGCATCATAGTTAAAAATTTGCATTTGATGTCACATGGACCATGTGAGCTTATGCTATGCATTCTCATATTTAAATACATCATTACAACTCATTTGTATCATAAAATCATGCTCACAACTCATGGAAACCGAAATGAAGCATGAAATGGGTTTATTTAATTTCGGCCAGATTTGCCCCTTATTTTGCCCAAATTTTGGAAAATCATAACTAAATTTAGAAAAATTGAAATCATGCAATCTTGGTCATTCTGGAAATCTTAGGATGTCTAATTCATGTTAAAAATATGTACAAGTCATAACATCTCACGCACAGAGCATTTGACATGCGAAATAGTCTGAGGTCGGACTAGGTCCTGACGCTGTCACAGTTTACTGATATAAATTTCAAAAATGTCCAATTAATTCCAAAATAATAAAATCTATGCAAATGATACCAATATGAAAAGCTGTGGATGTCAACTACAAATAAAAAATATCTCCATATCAGTTTATCAAGCCTAGACCTCAGAATTCGATGGAATAGTACTTTTGGTTAGGCAATGTTACTGATACTGGATAGAAACTTCAAAAATTCATATATTCCTCTCTAAACCTCCAAATGAGATGTGTCTAGTTGGCACGAGTCACTGTGATTCCTTAGTTTCTCTGTATAAAAGTTCATGGCAATTGGACACGATTTGAGTCTCATGTGACAAAAAACAATTTTGAACCATTGTAACAGTGCATCAGACCATTTTCATAAATTTTGCCAACTTTGAAAAATCATCAAATATTCTGTAGACCTCCGAAAATTATAATCTTTAGCTTCCTAGAAAGCTCTCAATGAGACCTAATTTTATGTCAAATCTAAGATCAAGACTAACTCATTTGGCTAAAAAGTGATATAAGGTTCTATAATGGTCAATTTTGGCTCCATATAGGGTACCAAAGTTGCCAAATGGATTTCCCTTAGTCTTGGCACCTTTTGGACAAGTCTAAAAACACATTTAAGACTTGTGTGAGCTGCCCAAATGGTCCCAAACCTCATGCATCTCATTTTGGCCATTCAACCTCCACTTATACACATATCTATCAAACTTTCATATTGCACACTTTGACATCTCATACTCAAAATATATGCTAGAGGTCATGCATCATATCCATACATTTAAATATCACATAATATCATATTTACACATGTCTCAAGGGTCATAGACCATTTACAACATCATATACATCAAGAAACATAATTATGGTTTCAAAATGGATAAAGCTAGGCATATGCTTGTCAATTTCCCTTCTTCATGGTTGTTGGCCCCCATTGCCATAGCTACATGGTCCACTTAGTATGTTAGGACATTGGAGAGGAGGGGATGAGATTCAAAGAATCCCAATAGCTCATCTCTCATTCAATCATACATAATGGATGCCAACAAGTCTCATAAATGCATGTATGATCATATGGACATGTGCAAACATTCAAGAAGCATTTTCATCATTTAAGAAAGTCATACATAGCATACATAGGCTTGCTAAGCAAGTGGATTGGCCTCACCCAATTTCTTGTGGATGTTGGACTTGCCTCACCCATTCTTTAATGTATTCTTGAACTCAACCATACTCTTGGGAGCCCACTTTGCTTTTGGGAGACTCTTTGCTTTATCTTAACCAATTTTAAGGGTTCTTGGCTCATCCTCACCATAACTAAGGGTCATTGGCCTCACCACACTCAAGCAAACCCAAGCACACATCAAAACATCATATGAAACATAATATGTCATCATAAAACCATGGCATATGAAATCATGCTAGCATACTTTTCATGGCTTGAAAATAAACATACACACATTCTAAGATAAGTTAAGCACACATCCATGCATGAAAGAAGGTGGAGAAAGCTATCTTGCTTGCTTTCACACATTTTTTCCTTAAGTCTTGACTCCTCTCCCTTGACCTCACACACCCAAGAAGGTGGACACCATTTCTCTTGGCCTAGACACACCAACAAAAACATGAATTACTCATGGAAACAAGTCTTGGCATTATACACACTTTACATGATGCTACTTTGGTTTATGGCTCCATTATGCTTCCATAAGACACTTAATGAAGCAACTACAAAAATTCATGATCTTGGCTCCCTTCTCTCATTTAATCTATGATTCTTAACTCCATTTAGACTCCTTGGAGTCATCACATAATTATTTTAAGGAGCCTAGCTAGGAGTTGCTTCATTATGTTACATTATGGAACCTATATCTCCATCTCACTATCTATGATTTCTAAAGTTTTTCCAAGGCTTCCTCTCATCCTCTTCAGTCATATATGACTCAAAAATAAGCTTAGAGCAAATTAAAACACTCCTTAGCTACTCCCCCCATGCTTGCCCGAGACAATGCAAGAATTTTGGGTTCATGGAGTTTGCAATTTTTTCTTGATGGGAGAGTCACTTAGGAGGCTTCCTAGAGGTCTTAGAAGCTAAATTAAACACTTACATAGCCTAGGAAATTCATGAATCAAAATAGATTTTACAAACTCTTCAAAAATCCTACACTTTGCTAACTTGAAATTCAATGGCTTTTACTTGATTTCCTTTGCATATTCTAAATTCCCACACCCTAATTTATGTGATTCATTCTTGGTTTGGCCAGAAATTTAATCCCTCATGGCTAGTCTTACATGGGGGGAAATTGAAGAGAAGAGGAGCAAGGAGACCTAAGCTTAGGAAGTAGCAAAATACCTTGGATTCTTGGTTTGTTCTTCACTTGGCTAGCTTCCCCTCACCAAATCCAAAAATTCCACCTTTGTTCTGCCTTCAAAATAGCACCAAATTAAATGCCAAAACCATGAGAAGGAAGAGGAAGAAGAGGGGAAGAAGTTTAACAAGGCAAGGAGTAGGAAAAAGTGGCTAAAGCTTACACTTTTCAAAGCTTCTTCTTCTTTCCTTCGCCTCCCCTCTTGTGCACCACCCTCAACCCTTCTTAATTCTGTTTTAACATGTGGGAGAGTTGGTGAAGAGATCTGACCAGAGGTGGGGCGGTTTTATGAGCCTAGGGATTCATTTAAGTAACTTTTAAAATTTATAATTTAGTCCCTTTTCGTAGTTTTATTCGTTTGGACTCATTTCAACTCCTTTTTGAAATCCTTCTTTTCCATCATATTCCTTAGGCTCTTAATCGTAAGAATTGCCTTTGGAATCACTCAAAAAGGATCTAAAACCTTTCTAAACCATTCGGTCAAAGTTTTAGTCAATCGATTATCGAAATCCCTCATCGGAGGGATTCCAACTGTTCTAGGGGTTCCCATGGTATTCAGGGCCTCTGAGAACTCTGGAAAGCTTAAATTTTTCATTTAAAAAGCCCTTCTATGAGTTTTCCAAATTTTTCAAAAATGCCCCTACTTTCTTCGGCAAATTTTTTAAGCTCTTATGGCTCTGATTTTTGGGCATCTTAAACCTTAAATCCTCATTTCCTAATATTTAAAATTTTTTCTTATTTTTAGTTGGCCCCAATCCAAACTATTTCGGGGACTTCCTTTTGTATTTGGTCTATTTCTGACGTTTATGGAGAAATCGACGTTTACGGAGGGACCGAATGTTACAACAAACATATTATGCATATGCTAAATTTTCATTTAAAAATTTTAAGTACCTCTATGAGGAGAATAATATACTAAATATTTAATTAAGTTGTTAAGAAAATGTTTGAAATAAAAATATAATAATGATGAGAAAAGAATAACAGCAAGATTGACAAAATTAAAATGGTTGAAGCCAATAATACATGCTTAAATGGAACTATAGCAACATAATTGTGTTTGTCGATTGCAGGAAAAAACAACATACCTTATAAGCTGATCACAGCAACATGACATGATAGGAAACTACATGCTTACCTCTCAATTAGATCACGCAGATTCAACAAAACTACAGTAACCATCTTCCAAAGGTTTTTGTGTTGAAACACTAAACCATCCCTACAAAAAAGATTAATCATAGTGTACCTATCACTAAAGTGGAATCTGGCTCCTTACTAATTTCTAACAACTTGACCAAAAAGGGATTTGGATTTTTGGGCTCCTATACTAAGATGTTACAATAAAAAAAAGAAATTAATACTTTAAATGCTACAATATTAAAAATATTGTATTTATATACTATATATTTTTAAAATTTAATGGTATTACATCTGCGTAATGGAAGAGTTGAAACTTGGTGGCACTTGTCATAGTTTAAAATTTTTTGGTTCAAAATGCCACTAAGTTTAAAATTTTATGAATATGAAATTTATTTATTTATTGATACATGTGTTTTGTTAAGTATAAATTCTCTAAGATACTGGAAAATATAACACCATGACAATGCCATCGAATTTCAACTTTTTAGATTACATTTTTTAATATAACATATAAATACAATACTTTTAATATTGTAGTGGTTGTCAAAATTCTTTTTCAGTAAATTGCTCAAAATATGTGGATTTTTCTGTCTTATATTTTGCTTTTAGTTTTCTATCTCAAATTGTATTTTCACTTGGAATCTTTATGAATCAAGCTGGGAAAGCATAGAGATATATTGTGTATCGTCACATAAGTTGCATGATCCATGAATGACGGAAGTTGAGTGCGAAAAAAGTAAAAAGTGAGATAAGCTAAAAGTGAAAAATTGGTAAACATGTATATGTGTATGTGTGTGTAAAAAATCATTAGCCTTCATTATTAAACAACGATTATTAAAATTAGATTAATTTCTAAAAGAATACATAATTTGTGAAATTGTAATTTTATGCAATATTTTCAAAACTGAATCAATCATTAAATTGATAAAAATATTGATTTACAATTACTTATATGATTATAATCGAATTGCAGTTGAACCTGTAACTATTAATATATATATATATATATATATATTAATTTTAGGTATTAAAAAAAAAAATATATATATATATATATAAAATAAATTATAACAAGTAAATACTAGTAAAATTTACAAATTTTATTACTAATTATATATAAAAATAAGGTTAAACATGATATTTTAGAGGATATTCACCCATCAACATCTTTATTTTAGTTGTTTAACAGATTAATGTATAACTTGAAAGTATTATAGGAGATTTATCATTAAAGTTTAAATTTGAAACTTTTCTTTTAAATAAAATAATCCAACAAGATAAAGAGTCTAGTGTGTCTAGAATCTACATCCTCATGAACCCTATTCATGCATTGGTGATAAAGCTAATTAACATCTTCAATCAACATGGAACATAAGGAGAGACCATGCAGATATAGTGTATTTTCAAATTTGTTGTAATTATGCAATTTGAAAACTTATGCTAAAAGTTACATTAAGCTAACATCAAATTAAATTAGTCAAACCATCACTCTAATATCATTTGAGAGAGTGTTTGTGGAAGATGATAAAGCAGCAATACAAGGTGCAAACGTCGAAATTTCACATTGGATAATTACGAAAAGAGGAGCTGAGTCTCTTATTGTAAATAGAGAGTCAACCCAATGTTGTTTCTCATTTTCTTGGATTGGGCCAATGGATGACTAAGGCCTATGGTCTTATTATCTAAAACAGGGTGGCTTGTTGACTTGTTAAGTTTTATCGATTGTTGAATGATTTTATTGATTTTTTACCATATTTTTTTAATTGATTATATGAGTTAAATGAATTGGATTAATAGTTGTTTCACTAGTTTGTTAGTTAAACTATCCTATTTAGTCTGATTTTTTTAATAATGATTATACATACATATATATGTAATATAAAACATATTAAATAGTTAGGATTGTTAATATGAGTTGTCTTGGCTCAACTCTAACTTGTTTATGCCTTAAATTTTCATGTCAAGTTGGAAAATTCTTATTTAAATATGAGTTGAAATTTTTTAATCCAATCTAATCCTATGAGCTTAGCCCTAATAAGGATATCCAAATAGCAAGCTCTAAGGATTGGTCCTATGGTTAGCTATGATATTTTGTTATATTTATAAGTTGTAAAACAAATTTTAAAAAAATACAATTCAACCATTAATAAACCATTGATATTTTAGTATTTTAAATAATACCATGAAATACAAGCAAAAATCCACTTGTTTTCAAAGTCAATATATCAAATATTAAAACAAAGTAATTCAAATATTGGTGTAGTTCACATTCCCAACATTTTAAACAATCTAAAATTGAAGCTTTTTAAATTCCTACAGAGAAACTATTGAAATAAATCATATAAACATTCAAAAATAGAAGGAAAAAAGTTGTAAGATAACAAAATGTTAACAAAATATGAAATTCAAGGGAGCTTAGGTAAATGAATAAACCATACAAGAAGAGAAATGATTGTCATTATTTGAAGTTTATTAATTTAAGATTAAAGTTGACTTTTAATAAGTTAGGCCCAACTCAGGTTGGTTCTAAAGTTAAATAGAGCTGGATCCAAAAAGTCAAAATTAGAGATGGGCTAAATTTTTTAAGACTCAACTTTAATTTTTAACATTTAACAGGTCGACGCATAAGGCTTTATCATTGAAGACTAATTACATGTACACTTAATATTAAAAATTAGTTAATTTCGTACTTAAATAAACAATTATTCGCGAAATCATTCTCATTCCTGATAACAAGCATGTGGCCCACACACAAAATACCAAAAATGCATGCTACACGACTGTAGTTCCCCATTTCAAAACTGTTTCATATATCATGTTAACAGGATTTTGGTTACTCTCATTTAAAAAAAAAAAAGAAAAATTTCCTGACATTCCCCTAATTGTGAGAATTGTAAGAGAGGTTCATTGCACAAAAAGTTATGAGTAAAATATATACATATATATATAATTTTGATTAAATTATATTTAATATCTCATTTATTTTTAAAATTACATTCAACAATTTTAAAATTTTTTTTATTGATTAAGTTAATTTTAAATTTTTTTCAAAAATAAAATTACAGTTTTATATTGTACAAAAATTTAATTTATTTAACAAAAATAAATTAGAGAAGAGATTTCTATAATATACATATATATATATGTACGTATGTATAACTAAGTATAATTTAAAAAAAAAACATATAATTTAATCAAACTTTTTAAACAATTAGCATAGTTTCCTCGTAACTTAAATTTTTCAATGACGATCGCTTAATTTGTGGTTTTGGGCACCTGACAATTCTGTAGGTACAAATATCTTTGTGGAAGAATTAATTAAGAGGATTAGAAAATCAACCTACTTACGTACAAAAATTTAAACACCCAAACTCAATTTTGATAACCAAAATTTTAACTAGAAGAATATCAAGTGATCCCCACTTATAATAATTAATGAAAGTTATTTGGAAATGTAATAGCCCATGTTCAACGACTATTAATAATAATCCTGTAGGCGTGAGGACCCCTTGCTAAAGCAATGTCAATATTGTACATGGGTAGTGGTGTTTACCCATCTTGGAAGCCTGATGGGTCTGACCCTAGATGGCCCAATTGGGTTCGGTTTGGTCAAGTATAAAAAAATATAAAATAAAATTGGATTTGGACCAAGCCACAAAACCAGTCGGGCCAGTCCAAAGGAGTATAATAGCCTAGCCTGGCCTCAAAAAATTAAAACAAAATTAAAAAATATTTTTTTTAAAAAATTTATATCAAAATTTTAATTTCTTTAAGAATGAAATATAATTTTATAAAGACTTATATAAAATTTTTTTTTAAAAGTTATTTTATAACTTTTTATAATAAACCTGGACTAGCCGTAAAAGATATATATTGGCCCAACTAAGTCTAAAAAAATAAAAGAAATTAAAAAAATTATAAAGATTTATATTAAAATTTTAATCTTTTTTAAAGATAAAATATAATTTTATAAAGCTTATATAATTTTTTTTAGTTATTTTATAATTTTAATAATAAATTAAAAAAATTCCATGCCACTCGATATTAGCCCTTGGCCTTGGCAACAAGCTTTAAATTTAAAACCTATTTAAAATTGGACTAGGCATCAAGCTCGAGCATGAGCATTCTCTCTGTGAGAACCCAAATGGCCAATGCTAGAAAGGTGCTGCAAATTTTTTATTCTTTTGTTTTCTATTTTCTTCTTTGTATTAGTGCAAGACGATGTTAATTACATCAATTAATTCACTGATCTGTTTACACTTTCCTGGTACTGATGTACTGCTAAGTGTTGAACAATATATTATCAGAATTAAAATTCGCATAATGTTATAATGTATTAATATTATATATTTATGATAAAATTTATTATCATTTAAAAATGATATTACTAATTAAATAAAACATTAATATATTTTAGTTATTTAAGCTTTCCATATTTGAACATACAACTCATTTTATAGCACTTGGGTTTTTCATTTGTTTACTTTTTTTAACCTAAATTGTGCTCGCTCATTCCCTATTTCCACTTGCTTGGGGGTTATTGGTCTAAATCGGAGAATCTATGATAATACAAATTAAACATTCATAGATTATGTTTCATTGTAAAACCTGGTTTAGATGGCGTTTGTGACAATGTAGCTATTAAAGGTAATATATTAATGAATTAAGGTTAGATGTAGAAGAAAGCTAATGAATTGGAAGCAAGGTACACATGCAAAGGCATGGCATACACTTGAGATAATAAGATGCCAAGGAGGTGGGGCAGAATGAGTGCTCTTTTTTTTTTTTTTCAAAAGAAGGTGGATGCCGAGGAGGTGGCTGGAGTGAGTGCTTCTTTTTTTTCCTCTTAAGTTTTGATATGGTCAAAAGTATAAAAATATTTTTGAATTTTATTTCGGGTTAAATCTTCTCCTTAAATTTTTTTGAAGAATTTTTATATTAATTTAACGTATTTAAGATTTTACTTTTAAATTGTTATTAAAAAAATAAACTTAAATTATTAAAAAATACTATCTCTTTTTACTTGATTAACTACCTATGCTTTAGGTTGGGAGGAATGAATATGATTAATGTTTGCAATGTTTGACTCCAATAAATTGGTTGAACGCATCCACAACTTTTTTGTTTTCATATGTAAATGTTATATTTTGTTGGCTAAGATGCACAAACTTCTTTCATGTGTAATTATCCCTCATCTCTTTTAAAAGTTAACAATTGACCCCCAACATTACAAAGAAAAACATTTTTATGATTATAGAAGTTGTCACTAAAGATAGACTTTTATTGATAATTATTATGAGTTGTCACACAAAGTCATCAACAAAAATATATTCATATTATTGGTTAAACTTTTAGTAACAACTCATAAGAAGTCACTACATGAAAATATTTTTAGCAACTTTTTAGTTACTATAAAAATTTAGTGATACTTTTTTTTAGACTGCCACTA
This sequence comes from Erythrophleum ivorense, assembly GCA_026724425.1. NCBI lineage: Eukaryota > Viridiplantae > Streptophyta > Magnoliopsida > Fabales > Fabaceae > Erythrophleum > Erythrophleum ivorense. Next base: position 302,429 of record JAIUCV010000219.1, read on the forward strand.
AAAGCTTTCTTTTTTGTGTGTATATTTGCCTGAGACTCTTTTGACTTCCTACTACCCTACTAAAAAAATTGGATATTTGCAACTGTCATTTATTGGTTATTTTTAAAAACTATAGATAAATGGGCAATCATCAACAAGTTCTCTGGTTATTAATAAGTCATCGGGAAATAAAACAATTATCAATGGTTTTTTTCTTGGGTCAATTTCCTGTGGTTTTCTAACCATTGTTGAATGAATAACAATTTGTGATGCTTATATAACAAATTTAAGAAATTAACAACTATCAAAAATTGCAAATAGAATTATGGTATTCCCTCCTCCCTAATTTCACTATTGCACCCTCTTTCCCAACTTCACTCTCCCTCTCAGTTTCCCTCTTTCTCTTTTTCCCAATTTTCTCATTCTTGTTCAAAAGGAAATTTAAAGGAGGGAAATAACAAGGAAGAGATGTAATCACACTTCTACAACATGGAGGGATGAAGTTTGTAAAGGACAATCTTTGAACAACTACCCACTCTTAGTCCTTTTGTGAGGAAAACAAACAACCAAATATTGTGGCTTTTGGTTTTTTGAAAATTTTATTTCACATTAGTCCTCTCATTTTCTCTCAATTTCTCACTTTCCATTCTCTCTATTCTCCATCTTTGATTGTGCCCTTAGTCCTTTCACTTTCCCTCTTCACATGATTAAAAGAGATTCTTAACTTCCACCTCATTTCTCTCTTAATTTTGAGTGGAGGAGAAAGACAAAGGTGAGGTATCTCTTTTCCTTTTCCATCCATCTTTGCATTAGTCTATGGTTCTAGCAGGAGCTCTATTTGCTCTTATGATATATTGATCATCTAATTGCTCAACTTCACGATAGTAAGTTAGTTATTCAAAAAATTCAGTCTAGATTAGATTTTGTTCTGTTGTTTTATTTTCTGCATTTTGGTTTCTCCTTTATCACTTTCCATTTTGATTCTAGGTTAGGATTTAAGTTTATAGTTCTATGAATATAAATCGTAGTCATTTATCACCGTCTTTAAATTGGCCAACAATTATGACTTCATATCTTATGAAAAGCTGGATCGAGCAACCAATTGGCTTGGCATCAACATAGCCTCTGCCTTCTTTGCTTCCTTGGAATGATGCTCTTGTATCAACCTCAGCACCATCGATACTGACAATGACAATGAGGCTTTTTGTGTAATACCTTAACCTTTTAGCTCTCACAAAAATAGTCACATAGGCTATCCTAACACATATGTGATATACTAGTGCACATTTGCAAGAAAGCATACAATTTCATACATGGATAATTGCGTAATTGTGAAGCCATACACATGATTCATGGCTTTAAGGACTATGTAAACTCATCAATATCAATTTCCATCCATATTATATCCATACCAGTTAGAAACACCTCATTTCATCTCATATATCTCAGGTTTGGAACCATGCATCAGAAAAATGAAAAGTTGCTCTCGGGTTCCCTGTTCCAGATTTTTGATATGAATTTTGAAAATTCATAACTAATTCTAAAAAAATTGAAATCATACATATGATAACGTTCTAAAAAGGTCTAGATGTTAACTAATGATAAAAATGATTTTAGAGCATGAAAACACTATCAGAACTATGAAAAATAATAGAACAGTACCAGAGGTACTGCTATGTCTTGATAATAACTAGAAATTTCAAAAATTTGGTTCTCTCTCTACAGAGCTCCAAATGAGGTGATCTCAGTAGCTATGAAAAGCTTATAATATCTAGCTTATGTTTGTAAAATTTCATAAGCATTGAACTTCATTTACTGTGTGATACAGAGAAGTAAACTGACCATATAAATAGTATACATACCAATTCTGTATAATTTGGCCAACATTGACAAATCATAATAAATTCTCTAGAGTTTCAAATTGAATACTCTTTGACTATATGAAAATTTTTAGATGAGACCTACTTGCTGGCCAAATTTCATGAAAAAATTTATCCATGTGGTTAGATTTTGGTTCATCTTACAAATCGGTCAAAATTGAAATCCATAATGGGTTCTTAAGGTACTAAAAAGCTCTCTTCTTATTCCATAGCCACTTGGGCATATCCAAAAGCACAATTATAGCTGAGGAAAGCATGCCAAATGGTTCAAATTATCATAGAGCTAAATCTCACCATACCACATGCATTCATATACATGAACATAAGGGTGCTAGGATGTCAATCTCTAACATATGCATTCATTTAACTTCAAGAATGATATACACATCATAAATGCATACATTTAAACTTGCTCAAGTGATTATATCTCATATACATCATGTCTTTACAAAGTTTGACATCGAATTACATTCAAAGCTATGCTATTGTCAAAGTGTTGCCCAACATGCTTCCTGGCTCCCATTTTTGCTTCCTTGAGCTTCACCTAGATATGATAGATGGAAAATGGGGAAGAGTGAGATTTAAGAAATCTCAATAACTCTTTACCCTTTCAAACATACATAATAGATGCATATACATGTCAAAGAATGCATACATGGTATTTTAGCTATTAGTGAACATACATAAAGCATTTTCCTTATCATAGAAACTCATACATAGCAAACATAGGCTTCAAGGGTATTATTCTTGCCTCACCCATCTTCCTTAGGACTTTTAGATTTGACTCACCCATTTTCAAGAGACTTTTGACTTAGCCTCACTCTTCTTAAGACTTTTGGCTTTGTCTTACCTATTCCTAGGGACTTTTGGCTCCTCCTCACCCATGTTAAGAGGCTTTTGGCACAACCAAACTCATTCAAGTTACTTTGCATTCATAAACACATTTTAAGAAACATAATAGTACCATAACATGTAAGCAATGGCTAGGAACATTTTTTATAGTTTAAACATACATACAAGCACTCAAAGACAAATAAACGTCTAAGTAATGTATGAGAGAAATGTTAGAGAATTACCTTGAAGCAAGAACACAACAATTTTTCTCTTTAATACCTCTTCCCTTTTTCGACAAAGCATATGTAATTAGGTGGCACTTGATTCTCTTAGTCTAGACACATCAAATAGGACATAATTACATCATTGAAGCAAGTTCTAGCTTTATACAAACTCTATGTAAGGCTACTTTATTCTATGACTCCATTATGGTCTCGTACAAGACACAATGGAGCAATTATTGGAATTCATGATCTTGGCTCCATTTTCTCCTTCAATCTAACACAATGGAGCAATTATTGGAATTCATGATCTTGGCTCCATTTTCTCCTTCAATCTAAGTCTCTTGACTTCATTTAGACTCCTTGGAGCCATCATAAACTCAATTCGAGGAGCCAAACACCAAGTTGCTTCTTTATGCCTCAAAAGGAACTTAAACTTTCATCCTTCAAACCATGGTTTCTAAATTCAATGTAATGCTTCCATTATTATTCCTCTATCATTTTAAGACTATCCGTAGTCCAAGAATCCATTGAATAACTTCTTAACCCCTGGAAATTGCTCTTGGCCGAATATGGAATTATAAAACTCTAACTTGCACATTCCAAAGTTTCGATAAATTTTAAGCTTAGATTCTAGTTCCTTGCATAAAATAACATCTAAATATACTAATTAGGAATGGAAAATAACATGGTTAGCCATTCAAGAAGCCTAGGCCAAACCATTACGCAATTATGGTTTAGATTACATCTTTTCATGATTTAAGGAAAACTAACGTTAGATATGGAATCCTTGGATGTTAAAACCCTTGGTTCCATTAAGAACACATGAAGAAAAACTCTCCTCCTCACTTTCTCTCTCTAGGTTGAAGCTTAAATGGCTTGAAAACACAAGATTTTACAAGTGTTTCAAGTAAAGTCTTACCTTAAAACGAAGCTCCCTTTGCGTAGATTATTTTTCATCGATTAGTTTCTTGAAAAGAGTTCCTTTTTGGCTTGGATCAGACCTAAATCTTTAAGTGTTCAAAAAAAGAAAATTACCATTAAAGAATTCTTAGAGAAAGGAATAACTTTCTTAACTAGCGCATGGTGAAATGGGATCTTCTACTTACCTAAACGGGAGCTTAAACTTCTTTTCTCTCCCTTCCCTTAGTGTCACACCATGATTGGTCAAAATTCTAAAAATGAAAGCTTGGAGAAGGTGATGGGATGTAATCTTAGTTAAGAAACCTCTTTTATAATTTTTTAAAATGACTATTTTGCCCTTACATGTTTGTTTGCTCCATTTAGACTCATTTCAACTTCTTTTTGAGAACTATCTTTTTCATCATAAAATTTAGATCCTCTAATTTATAAAATACCCTTGGTTTCACCCAAATTGGATTAAAAACATTCCCGAATGAATCGGTCAAAATTTGGGTCAATTAATATTCTAAAACGTAAACCAAAAGGAGATTGAACTATTTTAGGGGTTCTTATAGTTTTTAAGGCCTTTGGGAACTCCGGGAAACTCAATTTTTTCATTTAAAGATCCCTCCTTTGAGTTTTCTAAAAGTGTCCAAAATTACAAAAATGCCATTCGTTTTTATCGGATTTTATTTAGTTACTCCGACTTTGGTTTTTGGGTATCTTAAGCCTTGTATCCTTATTTTTTATTATTTAGAATTTTATCCTAATTTTATTTAGCCTCAAATCTTCTTCTTTTAGGGACTTTCTTTTATAATTGGTCCATTTCTAATGTTTACGAAGGAATTAAGTATTACATTTTGAATGCCCTTTCATGCTTACCAAGCCCATTTCTCACATCACCTCAAAGATTGACTCTTAACTAACTAATTTGGCCTAATTTCATGCATGATGATGGTTTTCATTTGTCATAACTTTGTTAGCCTTTTTTTTGGCACTTCCCTAATTTAATAATTTTCTTATGTATGTATGGTGCCTCATTTTGCTTTTGGGTTTTCACTTTTTTTTTTCTTTTTGGTTTGTGAAGGGGTTAGGTCACTATTATTAATGCCCTAGAAAGTGAATTATTTTGTTTCAAAAAATTAGTGGGAGTTTATCTACCGAATTTCAGCAACTCTATCTTTTTCATTACCTATTTATGGCTCATAATATCAACGTGCTTTGAACAATAATTTCATACCAAACTCCTTTTTATTCCTTACAGAGGAAGTGATACAAATTTTAGAGCCTTTTAAATATATTTAGTGGGGCAGGTAATCTGGGTAAGTTATCATGGATGGAAGTTTTAGATCTTATTTATTGTGTTTGCTTGTTGTTCTTACATTAAAAATTTGTGGCAATTGATTTGTTTATGCACTATTGAAGAATGCAATTGTCCATGAATGGTGAATGAAACTGTAGTTGTATTTATAAGTCGGAAGGAATTTGGATAAAGGAATTTGGATAAATATCTAATTGGTGAGGAAGGATATGTGGCCGATCTTGGACCAAATTATGATGATAAAGGCAGTATGACTAGTATGTACATATTTTAGCTTTCTTTTTCCATTATATGGCTTCAAGTGTGGAAAAAAAAAAGAAAAAGAAAACAAAGTAATGGAAGGTACATGATATTTTATTATTAGATCAAATGAAATGCAAAGGAAATTATTTTTACACAACCGAAGTCGTATCACAAATTTTAGAGATCCTCAATGGCAATTTATTTTAAGATTTTGATAAATAAAAATATCCTTATGAATACAGATAAATACTAAAATGGCTCCTTGAGGTAGATTTTAAGCCTATAATTATTCTAAAATTATGTAGGCCTTGTTTTCTATCTTAATATGATTTATTTCATATTAATAATCATTGTTTTTAATATTCATATTTTAGTTATTATCCATTAGGAACTTATTTATAAGATTTAAATTTTTTTGGGTTATTACAATTACAATAATTGATAATTTTAGAAAAAAAAATTTAAACATCTTATGCATCACACAGGGTTAAAATCTATTTAGTTTTAAATTCATCAAAAGATATTGATTATCTATATGTAATTATAAAATCTTAGTAGATATACTTAATTAGTTTATTACTATAACACCATAATACTTATGGCCTTACTTTAGCTTTTCTCATCCTTAGCATGACACTTCACAGAAAAAAAAAGCATTAAGACAATGCTATATTCCACGTTATGTGGGTTCAAAAATTTTCTTTTATATTCTGTAGATCTCGTGAATTCTCAAATATCATACTCTATTCATAATTCATCTTTACAAGTCATAAACATTATAAAATATCTCATGCAATTCAGATTTGGAACCCTCACATATTAGAAAATGCATGCTCAATTTCGGGTCCAGAGTTTAGATTTCTAGGGCAGATTTTGAAAATTCATAATTAAATATAAAAAAATCAAAATCTAACAAACCATAGCTTTCTAGAAAGCCTTGCATGTGAACTTTATGCTAAAAATACTTCTAGGCCATGAAAACATCATTTGGACTATGTTTGGCAATAGAAAATCATCGATGGTCTAGCTATCCTAGCATTCTAATATAGTTTACTGATATGGATTTAAAAAATTCATAACTAATTCCAAAAAATTCCAAATCAAGTAAAATATACCAATTTGGAAAGATACAAATGTCTACTTTAAGGAAAAAAATAGCTCTACGTCCAGAAAATGACCTTAAGCTAATGAAAAATGATGGAACAATGCTCAAGGTCTCACTACATTACTGACTGATAAATTCCAATTTCAAAAATGCATATCTCTCTCTACACACCTGCAAATGAGGTGCTTCCAATGGCTACAGGTCATTGTGAATGTCTAGTTTCTCATATAAAATTTAAGAACTATTAGACTTCATTTGGGTCTCAGATGACACAAAAACAATTTTGACCAAATAAATAGTAGCTCATACCAACATGCAACACTTGTTGAACTTCAAAAAATCGTAATAAATTCTATAGACCTCCAAATAATATGGTTCTTAAACTAGCAAAAAGCTCTATATGAGATCTATATGTTTGTAAAATCTTAGCCTTAAAATCGTTCATTTGTTCACTTTGTGATATAGAGATATAAAATGACATTTTTAAGCCTTTACATGTGTCATTTGGGTACCAAATGTTCTTCTAATATCATCATGACCACTTGAGCATGTGGGAAAGTATAAAAACAACCCTCTAAACATGCTCAAAGGGTCCAAATACTCATACATCATAAATTCACTCTCCCACTTGCCCTCATGCAAGAGATCTTACATGCATATCTTTGCATTTCAATGACAAAAACATCCATTCTCATTTTTATGCTTTCAATTTCCATACATACATCATATATACGTGTATATACATATGTCTAAGGAGCTATACATCATTTACAATATGAGATTACATCTTTTGCCAACACTATGGTTACAAAATAGCTAAATACAAAATCTTATTGTCAATCTTCCATCTTCAAGTATGGTGGCTTTCATTCCTTTGCTTACTAGATCCACCTAGACATGTTGAGATGGGAAAGGGAAGGGGGTGAGATTCAAAGAATCTTAATAACCCTATACACTTTCAATCATACATGATGGATATAGTTTCATGCAAATGAATGCTATGCATAGTCTATAAGCTATATATGCATATCAAGAATATGATTTCCATTTCATATAGTCTCAAATATATCAAAGTAGACTCTCAAGACCTCGGTTAACCTCACCCACCTCTCTCGGGACTTTTAGACTTACCTCACCCATTTATTTTGGGACTTTTGACTAAACCTCACTCCTCTTGAGACTTTGGCTTGTCTCACTCATACTAAGGGACTTTTGGCTCATCCTCATCCTTATCAAGGGACTTTTGGTATTATCAAGTTTATTTAAGTCTTTATGCACATATAAAAGCAATTTAAGACACATAAATGGTGCCACATATATCCTTACTAGCTAGGCATGCTTTTCATAGTTCAAACATACACATAAGCATCCAAAGCAAGAGAACATCCACACACATACATGAGAGAAAGGTTAGAGGGTTATCTTGTAATGAATCATAATACTTTTCTCTTAGAATTCCCTTCCCCTTCACGGTCACACTCTTGCAAGGAGGTGGCACTCATTTCTCATAGCCTATAGACACAAATGGAGCATCACTAAGTCATTGACATAAACTCAGTTCCTTACAACTCAAGAGTAGGCTACTTGACTCAAAAACCTCATTATGGTTCCATGATGCACACAATGAGGTAACACATAGAGTTCATACTCTTGGCCCCTAATTCTTGATCATTCTAGATCTCTTGACATCAATTAAACTCTTGGGAGTCATCCCAACTCAAAACTAGGGGTTGTAGACCCAAAATGCTTCTTTGTGTTCTAATATGGAACCTACAAGTCTATCTTCTCCTACAAGCCTCCTAATTTCATTCTAAGGCTTTCTTGAATGTTTCTTACTCATAATTAGCCCCTCTTTAGCCTTAGAACAATTTAAATTACTCCCTAGGTGCTCCAACTCCCTTGAGGCTGAGATATGTACATAAAAGGAGCCCATAGAGTTACTTGCTTTTTCCTTGAGGGAATGGCTCTTTACAATCTTTCTAGGGGTCTAATGGACTCATACAAGCTCTTAGATAAGCTAGAATATCTCTAGAAAAGATTAGACTTAAGCATTTTTCTTAAAACCCCAAGATTCTCAATTTTGAATTTCATTGCTTTCCATTTGATTCCAATGGACTATTCTTAATTCTCACATTCTCAAGCACTTGCTTCTTTCTTGCTAAGGTCAGAATTTATCTTCCTTTAAATGGGTTAGGTCTGACCCAAATTTCACTAAAGAGAAATATCCAAGAAGAAGTCATTAAAACTCAAGAAGCTTACCTTGCTTGTGAGCTTTTTCAAGAGACTTCCACTTGCAACAAGCCTCTGCTTCCAAAACTTCCTTCTTCTACTTGGGCTGACCTCAAAATAGAACCATATCAACCTCCAAATTCAAGGAACAAGAGAAGAGAAGATGGAGAAGAGACTTGACATGAGAAGAAGCGAGGAAAGGAGCAAGGTTTCTCACCTTTTCAAGACTTTTTCTTCCTCTCTTAGCTCTCCCTCCTGTGCACCCCTCTCTCTGGCCTCTCTCCCTCTTTTTAGCCAGCTAAAAGTCGGTTCAAAGGTGAGGGAGAGTTCTAGACTCTTTAAGAAGCAAAACCCTACTTTTTCACGTTTTTTTCAGAATAAATCTCGCTATGGCAAGAAACACTCCTCGCTATGGCGAGCATTTAACAGTTCCAGGTCCTTCTATTCTCACCAAAGCTGGCGCTATTGTAAAAAACTCCTTGGATTTTGTATGAGCCATGAACTTGCTATAGTGAGCTGGCATTCTCGCTATGGCAAACAGACATTCTCACGATAGCTAACAGTCTTCCTCGCTATAGGTAGGGGACTTAGAAAAATTCTAAAACCTTGAATTCTTATATCTACAGAAACTAGATGTTACAATTACTTTGTTGATGAATTGATAAATGTAGTACAATGGTATCTAAATGGGTATTTATGATCTGAGTTGGATTCAAGCTGCAGTGGGAGAAGTCCAGAAACTCACATTCTCATTATTTATATTTCTCAAAATTAAATCAATAATAAATGAATTCAATAACTTAGCAAATCAATTTCTTATTGGTTTGAACATGGAAATTTAAAACATGAATCAAATTAGTATAAAAAATGGTGTTTTTTTTTGGCCCTCTTTTGCATATCAATGGCATTACAAGCATATGCAGCGTGAGAGTGGGAAACGAAGCTCATTACCTTTAGAGTATTTTATTGTAAAGTTTGCAAAGTTTGAAGTGAAAAAAAAAAAGAAAAAAAGTTTTAAAAAAAGCCTCATATATATTTTCATTCTTTGTATCACTTTTTTTTTTAATTTTATAAAAATTTTAAAATATAAAATTGTAGAGGATTCTTACATGTGGGAAACAAAGTGAGAGGAGCAGGCCCCTTAAAGTCTTTGTTTGAATAATTACAATAATTATAAAATTTTGTGTATGATTTTATTTTTTATATATATTTGTGTATATACATATGTGCATTGGTATATATATACGCGTGCTTATATATAATTCCAAAGCGAGTGATGACCTTTCCCCGAATGGAATATAATGCAAGTTCAATCCATTGAAAGCTGCACATAATTAGTTAATTACGTACATACATAGCATTTACTACAATTTTTTAAAATAATAATTACTATCACTACAAAAAAAAAATTGCTATGTTTACAAGTGTTGAGAAAGATGTCTTTATCTGTTGATATTTGTTTTATTAAGAGTTATTTAATTAACTATCAATAGCGTCGATAAAAGTATTATAGATGATTATTAACCATTGAAAAAAATTTTATGACATTTTTTTATGATTATTGACCATTAAAAATACTCATGCCAAATTACATGACAATTTTCCATGGTTACTAAAAGTAACAATCATAAATTATTTTCAACAATTATCAATGTGACATTTTTGACAATTTTGACTGTTGAAAAAGCATGAATAATAATTTTTTAATCCAAAATTTCCCTATATTATTCTTTTTGTATGGGCAAATAATTTTTTAGTTATTATTATTATTGTTATTATTATTATTATGATAATATATTAAAATGGGTATGTAAATATTTCTCCAAAAACTAGTATATATCATCAACGCAAATTTTTTCTATCCAAATATTACAAATTAGTAATGTATTAATTACAAAAGTATTTAAAATATTAAATTTTATCATGTTAATTCAAATATATACAAAATATCCAAAATATTATTGAATTTTTTCAAATATATACAAAATATCCCAAATATTATTGAATTTTTAACAAATTGTCCATGCCCAAATATTATGAATAAGTGCAAATTAACACTAGAGCTATAGAGCTCATTTACTTTCCATCTTAAAAAAAAAAAAGTTCAATTCTCTCTGAATTTTGAGTGGAGGAGAAGCAAGCTCAACAGTTGGTGGAGGAGAAAGACAAAGGTGAGGCATCTCTTTTCCTTTTCCATCCATCTTTGCATTAGTTTATGGTTCTAGCAGGAGCTCTATTTGCTCCTATGATATATATTGATCATCCAATCGCTCAACTTCACGATAGCAAGTTAGTTATTCGAAAAATTCGGTCTAGATTAGATTTTGTTTAGTTGTTTTATTTTCTGCATTTTGGTTTCTCCTTTATCACTTTCCATTTTGATTCTAGGTTAGGATTTCAGTTTACAGTTCTATGAATATAAATCGTAGTCGTTTATCACCATCTTTAAACTGGCCGATAACAGTGGCTTCATATCCTATGAAAAGCTGGATCAAGCAGCCAATTGGCTTGGCATCAACATGGCCTCTGCCTTCTTTGCTTCCTTGGAATGATGCTCTTGTATCAACCTCAGCACCATCGATAATGACAAAGACGATGAGGCTTTTTGAATGCCCTCTCATGCTTACCAAGCCCATTTCTCATCACATCACCTCAAATATTTGATTCTCAACCCACTAATTTGGCCCAATTTCATGCGTGATGATGGTTTTAATATGTTGTAACTTGGTTAGCTTTTTTTTTTTTTGCACTTCCCTAATTTAATAATTTGTACGTATGGTGCCTGATTTTGCTTTTGGGTTTTCATTTTTTTTTTCTTTTTGGTTTGTGAAGGGGTTAGGTTACTATTATTAATGCCTTGGAAAGTGAATTATTTTGTTTCGAAAAATTAGCGGGAGTTTATCTACCCAATTTTAGCAACTCTATCTTTTTCACTACCTATTTATGGCTCATAATATCAACGTGCTTTGAACAATAATTTCATACCAAACTCCCTTTTATTCCTTACAGAGGAACTGATACAAATTTTAGAGCCTTTTAAATATATTTAGTGGGGCAGGTAATCTGGGTAAGTTATCATGGGTGGAAGTTTTAGATCTCATTTATTGTGTTTGCTTGCTGTTCCTACGTTAAAAATTTGTGGTGATTGATTTGTTCCTGCACTACTGAAGAATGCAATTGTCCATGAACGGTGAATGAAACTGTACTTGTATTTATGAGTTGGAAGGAATTTGGATAAATATCTAATTCGGGATATGTAGCCGATCTTGGACCAAATTATGATGATAGAGGCAGAATGACTAGTATGTACGTATTTTAACTTTCTTTTTCCATTATATGGCTTAGGGTGTTGAAAAAAAGAAAAAGGAAACAAAGTAATGGAGGGTACATGATATTTTTCTATTAGATCAAATGAAATACAAAGCAAATTATTTTTACACACCTGAAGCCACTACTATCACAAAATTTAGAGATCCCCAATGGCAATTTATTTTAAGATTTTGATAAATAAAAATATCCTTATGAATACAAATAAGTACTAAAATGGCTCCTTGAGGTAGATGTTAAGCTCCATAATATTCTAAAATTATGTAGGCCTTGTTTTCTATCTTAATATGATTTATTTCATATTAATAATCATTTTTTTAATTTTCATATTTTAGTTATTATCCATTAGGAACTTATTTGTAAGATTTAAATTTTTTTCAGGTTATTACAATTACAATAATTGACAATTTTAGAAAAAAAAAATTAAACATCTTGTGCATCACACAGAATTAAAATCTATTTAGTCTTAAATTCATCAAAAGATATTGATCATCTATATGTAATTATAAAATCTTAGCAGATATACTTAATTAGTTGATTACTTTGTTGATGAATTGATAAATGTAGTACGGTGGTATCTAAATGGGTATTTATGATCTCAGCTGGATTCAGGCCGCAAGGGAGAAGTCCAGAAACTCACATTCTTATTATTTATACTTCTCAAAATTAAATAAACAATAAATGAATTCAATAACTTAGCAAATCAATTTCTTACTGGTTTGAACATGGAAATTCTAAACATGAAAGAAATTAGTATAAAAAAATGGTGTTTTTTATTTTTATTTTTTTGCCCTCTTTTGCATATCAGTGGCATTGCAAGCATATGCACTGTGAGAGTGGGAAACGAAGCTCATTACCTTTAGAGTTTTTTATTGTAAAGTTCTTGCAAAGTTTGAAGACAAAAAAATAAAAAATAAAAAAAAAGAAAAAAAAAGCCTCATTTCATTTTTTGTATCAATTTTTTTAAATTTTATAAAAATTTTAAAATATAAAATTGTAGAGGATCCTTACATGTGGTAAACAAAGTGAGAGGAGCAGGCCCCTTAAAGTCTTTGTTTGAATAATTACAATAATTATAAAAAATTTTGTGTATGATTTTATTATATATATATATATTTGTGTATATACATATGTGTATTGGTATGTATATATACGCGTTCTTATGTATAATTCCAAAGCGAGTGATGACTTACCCCCAAATGGAATAGAATGCAAGTTCAATCCATTGAAAGCTGCACATAATTAGTTAATTCCGTACATACATAGCATTTACTACAATTTTTTAAAGTAATAATTACTATCACTACAAAAAAAATTGCTATGTTTACAAGTGTTAAGAAAGATGTCTTTATCTGTTGATATTTGTTTTATTAACAGTTATTTAATTAACTATCAATAGCGTCAATAAAAGTATTATCGATGATGATGATTATTATTATGGGTATGTAAATTTTCTCTAAAAACTAGTATATATCATCAACAAAAAAATTTTCTATCCAAATATTACAAATGAGTAATGTATTAATTACAAAAGTATTTAAAATATTTAACTCTATCATGTTAATTCAAATATATACAAAATATCTAAAATATTATTGAATTTCTAACAAATTTTCCATGCCTAAATATTTTGAATAAGTGCAAAATAACACTAGAGCTATAGAGCTCATTCACTTTCCATCTTAAAAAAAAAGGTTGAATTAGACCATTAGAAGATCATATTATTAAATTATAATATTTTTAAAAAAAATAAGAATAAAAAGAGTTGAAAGTGCAAAGTAGGAAAACACTAATTGGGACCCTTCAAGCAAGATTTGCCATGTTATATGGAACAATTTCATAAGAAATGACAAGTTAAAAAACTTCTTATAGTTTGAATATAAGCTTTATTAAGAATAATTCAACAATTTATATAATATACTTACATCTTCATTGGTTCCTCAGTATCCCAAGTTTGAAAAAGATCTATTAATTGATTCCCTATTAGAATTATTGCTATCACTTAAGTTAGTAGTTACTACTTCTATATCCTCCCCATTCTTATATCATGTTATATAATTTGCGACTATTCCATATGTTAGTAAATCTTCTTCAACTTTTTCATAGGGTTTTTTTTTTCCTTAAAATTATCACATTTAACAATACATGGGCAATAAATATTATCCTTTGGAGAAAGTTTTTTCCTTTCTTTCAATTTGAGACAAAGAAAAAAGACTCGGTGAGAGTTTCTTTTCTTTTTTTAGTTTTTTATTTTTAGAAGAAAAGGGGTTTGCACACACTCGCGTGATTGGTTTTATTGATACCCTCACTTATCAAGTAATTTGAATTTTGATTTTCAAATTTTAAAAATAAAATTAATTTAAAAAGAAAAAATTAATTAATTAATTAAATTAACAATTAATTAATTTAATTTTTCTTTGGGCTTTTTAAATAATGGATCAATTCAACTCATTATAAGCTGTCCAAAAAATCCAACATTATACACACACACATATATATATATATATATATGTTAGATTGGAAGTTTGGAACATTATATATATATGTGTATATATATATATATATGTGTGTGTGTGTGTGTGTCTCAAATTTAGATTGGAACACCAATACCAAAGATATAAATAATTATCTGAATTTTTTTCCCTGTAAGAAAAACCCAGAATTGACGATGTAAAATCTAAAACGCCATTTTATTACATGTTTGCAAACATCACAAAATACAAGTTTCAAATCTGAAATAATTTACGAATTATTTAAATTACTGTAGATAAATTTGGCAAACACACACAACTCTAAAGATGGAGGAAGTAATTTGAGACAACCACAAATATGCAAACTATATATAATCTTGGTGATCATGGTGATCTTCTGGTCATGGATAAGGTGACATTGATGAATTCCGTTTTTTCCTTGGACATACGATCTGTTAAGATTTCTTGGTACCGCCTGAAAACTTCTTCGATGATACCTTCTCCGAAGTGGCTGATCAGTAAGGGTTCAGCCACAGCCCTCATACACTTTGTCACATTGTATCCACCATCACTCAGTGTTTCTGCCTCACTAAACTCAGAGTCCATTGCGTTCCAGTCATCATACGCGTTCCAATTCACCGCAGATACCATCATACAATTGATGCTGAATGACCCTTCTTTTACTACCTCCTCTTCCACCTCAGATGGGGATGGTGTGTACTGAGGAATGTTGAACGAATCTACTTCCTCCTCTTTTATGATTCCCTGTACCTCACAGTAAAACAAATTGGTTTATTACGTATTTCAAATTAACAACAATAAATATTGGCCATTTTTAAAAGGAGAGAGATGGTGAGATCAATAGTTCATTAATATCAAGGAAAATTCCAATTAAAAGCTTTAAGTTGGCAAAATTAACAGCCAAAGATCTTTTTACAACTTGATCTTCCCAACATTATAATTAAATTTTTCTAAAGTTATAACAAGATCCTTTTAAAATTATTTTTTCAAACTTAAGGTCCCTAATTAAAATTTTCTCTTAATAATAGTCATGTGTTTTCTAAAAGGATAGAGATGCGACCAATAATTCATCAATTAGCGTTGTTTTCTTAAAAGGATAGAGATAGGATCAACAGTTCATTGATTAGCCCTGTTTTTTCTTTTTCTTTTCCATTATCTGCAGTAGCTATATGACATTAATGTCCAACCTTGTTTTTTATGGTGGAAGTCAAAATTAGAAATATGTGTCTACCTTTGAGGCCATGTCATTGAGAGCTTTAGCCATAAGTTCCCAAATAAGACAACATTCTTTGGTAGAGGGGTCGTCGCTTTTTCTTCCCAAAAATGTTAGCACCATGCTACCCCCTTCCACCACTTCCTCTGCACGACACTTGAGAAACAAAGAGAAATCTCTTTGAAATTGCTGGTAATAAGCCTTCAACACGTTTGAGGGGCTTGTGCTTGCCATATAAATGTTGCCCTTATTGTTCTCCACCCCGTCAGGGACCTAATTAATTAATCAATTATCAATGAACAAAAATTTCACTCTGTATAATATGAAAGAGAAAAAAGATCTTAAAACAAATCTAAATCTAAATCTAAATCTAAATCTAGATATCTAGTATACCTGAGACAGCCAATGAAGGCTGTAAGAGGAATGGACGAAATGGAGACTTCTGGAAGGAAAAACCCTGCCATAGAAGGAACCAGGGACCCCGGCGAAGAAGCAAGGACCAACCCCAGAAACCATTTCATTACCAAGTTTCTCTTTGAAGCTACCAAGAGACCTGAAGATGTTGTTGAAGTCATTCCCTGGAAGATCGTTCAAGAAGACGTTGTATTCTGGAGACTGATGGTTTAGCTCTCGGCAAAGCTTCTGCACTGTTTTGATAACTTCAGAAACCACAAAGAATGTGTTTGGACCAGAAGAGCAACCCAAGTCTGCAATTGCTAGGCTTCCTGGGAGCATGCCGCGGTACAGGTTGGTTATGGCTTCCTCTCGGATCGGCTTTGTCAATGTTAGCACCTTTTGCTGTTTCCCATCACAGAAAAGAGTTAGTTTTATTCTCAGTTAATCAGTTTGTATCCCAGAAAAATTGGTATAACAAGGAAGATGCAATTAATAGTGGTACATCTAATGATACCTGAACTAAGGAATTGCTCGCATAGCTTGTTTCTCCCACGCCCCCATTCATGTGCAACACTTGAGTTACCTCCATTCTTAATTAGTATTTCTCTTTTCTCTCTGCTTCTCTCTTTGATCTCTTAATCTCTCACTTCTGTGATTCCCTGTGTTTTGTAGAATGCATACCCCTAGCTATCTATTTATAGCGATGCTAAAGCTCTTTTTTCTGTACGAGAGAGCAAAAGATTTTATGGCCTTTGTTTTTCCTTTTTAATAAATGAATAAAATTTATTATATTTTTGTTTGTGAACAATTATTGCACGACAATGAGCCATCACGCGCCGTCTGCAGACAAAATACCAAAAATGCAAGACACATCTTACATGATAAGCCCGGGGATGGTACAAGAGGCGAGAAAATATAAAAAATAAATAAGTAATATAAAAAAATTATTTTT
This sequence comes from Erythrophleum ivorense, assembly GCA_026724425.1. NCBI lineage: Eukaryota > Viridiplantae > Streptophyta > Magnoliopsida > Fabales > Fabaceae > Erythrophleum > Erythrophleum ivorense. The sequence goes on from JAIUCV010000219.1 coordinate 319,524, forward strand.
ATGGCTCTACATTTAAAAAAATAGTTTAATAATTAAAATATTAATTTAATATATAGCATAATAATTAAAAAGATATAATAAATATTACATAAATTCTGGCTATATATATAAGATTTTTTTAATTATTATTCCTAAACCACGTTAACTTTGGTTTTATTTTGGGTTTTGTGTTTTTTTTATCTCCTCTTTTTTTTTTTCAAATTCCTTTGTCTTCTTTTTCTATCTCTCAATTCCAAACATTGCAAGGGCTTTTTGTTGGTTATTTGAATAAAATTTTTGAATAATTGTTTTGCAAATTTTTAAATAAAATATAACATTAAAATTTTTTAAAACTTCAATCATTTAGTATTCAATTGTAAAACACACTCAATTCAAATTAAAAATAATGATACTATGAATTTCTATTTATCATGAATTTCAGATATGACATAATAAATTGTTATAAAGCATTATTTTATTAAAATTTAAATTTATTATTATAATTATACATATTAATTATATTTATAAAATTATTTAATTTTTATACAATTAATAAGTATAATTTTTATAATAAATGATAAATAAAATATTATTTTTATATATAATAATTATTACATCACAATTAAAGTTTGCTTTAAAATTGAATGTGAGGTAAGCATGTAGAGGTCATGGTACTGACGTAATAAGCTGCCATGGAGGAATCCGGATCCCCTGCATCTCTTTTAGAGATGCAGAGCCTGCATTTCCTCAAAACGTTGTCGCTTCTTTCCATTAAACCCACACACGCAATCTGATAGACAAAAAGGAGTGTGACATGACTTTAGAATTAAAACACACAGTTTCTACGTTAGTGAAACGGTGCGTTTCACACAAAAATTTCATTAAGAAAGAAAAGATATGAGGAAGCATCAAGTTCGTTCATTTCAAAGCAATATACAGCATCCATTTAAAAACACAAATGCACACTATTTTGAGCTATGAAGGAGGCCCCTGTTCCATATTGTCTTGATCATATTTTTGACGTATAAGCTGAGGCAAGCTCCAATTATGTTGACTACAGATTCAGTTTTTTTATCAAATTCAACATATGTATTTTACTACGTTCTTTAATTGACAGGGGGAAGGGTGCAATGCAGAAAATAGAAAGTGCCCTTCAAGAACTAAGGGGTTTGCTCTCAAGATCTGAATTTCCTTCTGTTAAGGCTGCTATTAAAGCTAGAGCAATATCCATACTAGCTTAGTGTCTTTCATTTGGTTTTCCAGATGAACAGGTTTAAAGAGTCATCTTACTATGTGATTTAACATACACTTTGCTGCATAAATTAATGGCAACTCATAATTGATATGAATAAATATTCAATTGTTGCAATAGTTATTAGTTACTGCAATATCTATCAAGCATTTATCACTTAACACTTGCTGCTACATAGGTTCCCTGATTGTTTCCCAGAGCAGCTTTGAAATTATCTTTCTAACAGAGAGTTAGTGAAATGGAATATAGGACTAGGTCTAATTTCTTACGAAGTCTTAAACATGATGAAGAAGCTGTCATAGCAATATCAAATTAATCTTTGATGCTGCCGGACCATAGCATTAGCTTCATCGCATAAAATGAACTGTGCTATCTTAAATGAACTTAATTTGTCGATGGGAAGCATTTTTTGGCACTGTGATGCTATCTTAAATGAACTGTGCAAGGTTGTTTTGTGTTTTGATAGTTATTTTAGCAATATAAAAATCTTCAATATATTTCTTCAATTTATCAAGCACTACTAGTGTTTTGTTTTGGATGTTCTAACATTGTATACTTAACTGAAATATCAGCAATCTTGAAGATTAACTTGTAATGAAATTAGAAAGGTAGTCTTTTGTCAATGGTCTTGTTCAAGCCAGTATGTGTCACTGCAATATGCTTCCAAGTTTTGCTACTTTCTATATCTTGCCTGAGACTTAATCCCTTGTATTTATGATGGATATAATTTATTTCATTTTAAAGTTATTCTTGAAGGCTGAGATTATTATAATCTTTGTAGCCTTTATGACTACCATATAAGCATGGAACATGATGCAAGCATATCATGAGAGTATGAAGCAAAAGACAATATTCAAGCATTAAGAAAGCAACAAGAGACTATCATAACTTGTATTAGAACCAATTCCATTCCATTGTACATGAAGCTACCTGCCTTTTCAACCTTTTTGCATAAGCTTATCCTATGATTGGTTGTAACCTAGCAAAAGAGATAAGAAACATAATTTCAATGTAATGAATAGTGATCTTGTACTATGAACAAGTACTTGTATTCAAGTTGTGTTATTGTTACGTACCATTTGAGATATTTTCGCTAAACTCTAGTGCCTCAAGCGATAGCATAGGACATCTAAGTGGTGCCTATAAAACAAAACAATTCTTGTCACAAATAATCATTACTTAAAACAAATCTCTAAACATCAAATACTTTACTGTTCATACCAACAACATTTTAGTATAGGTAAGTTCACTTCCAACTGTTTGGGAGCATGCATACGACGCTAAAGATGTAGATGGTGCTTGAGGTGCACATGATACTCCTGATACTAGAGGTGCATATAATGCGTGAGGGGTGATGTTAGAGGAGATTACTTGCATTTGATTGTCCTAAAAGAAAGAGAGACAACAGTAAGACTTCTTGGTCAACATTAATAAAATAGAGAAATGCATATATATGCATACCATAGAGGGATGATCTTGTGAATTTGTAGCTGTTAAAACTTTTGTACTTCTTTTTCATAGTTTCTCCAGCCAACTCTTTGGTTGATTCTTTTTCCTCTTGCCATCTCTCTTTTTAAATCCCTTTGGTTGTGCAACAAAAATCATTGGTGGTGTTATACTTGCACCACCATCGTCATTTGGACTTTGTAGGCATGACTGAAGTTCCATTGCTTGCTTACTTAGATTCAACACACCCTTATGAACTAATGAGAATACTTCTAGATAATCAGATGCCTCAGTTGCTAATCTGATCATCATGCTACATAATTGTCTATACCGTTGTGTGCTTTCATGCTTAGGATCTGCTTGGACTTCATTTCCTTTACTATCATATATCATCCCGCTTCTTGCTTCTTTTGTCCATCTCTTGAGAATGTATTGCTCAGGGAGTTTCTTTACATCCCTTACATCATAAACTCTCAAAGCATGGCAACATATTATTTTAAATGTTTCAAACTTTCGACAGCTACATGAAATATACCCATTGCTTGGGTAATATTGAACTCTCCATTCCCCTTCTTGGTCAACCATAGTAACAACGTAATCAAAAATTGACTCTTTCTCATTTTTGTGCTTTATGTAAGCAGCAACATAGAGATCCCATTGTTCTTGAAACTGTTCAAAGATAGGGGCTGTGTAAATATTAGCAACTTGTCGAAGCATCGGCGAGCTTTGGACAATCAATCGTGGTAGCTTTTGCCATCCTTCAAACTCCATCTTCAACTCATTGTACCTCTTCTCCTCTACAACTCGTTCAAAGTGTCTAAAAAATTGATTGATGTCTAAGTCTGTTCTTGTCATACTCTTAATATCAGCATTCACACTCTCACTTAATTGTGTGCTCCGTATGCCGAGCGTGAACGCATTCTTCATGTGACACCACGTCCATTTATGCTTTATGTTATATGTTGAGGTCAACCATATGTTTCCTTGCACATCGTAAGAGGAAAGCAACTGACTCCATGCTTCCTCAAATTGTGATTCATCTTCGTACTCAAACATGCATTTCTTAAAATCTGCTAGAAAACATGATTCAGCTTTCATCAAGTTTCCAAGATGCTTGACTTCATTGTTCATTAAATGCCAAGTACATAATCCATGCTTTGTATCTGGCATCACCTCATGCAATGCTCTTGCCATTACTTGATTTTGATCAGTAAATACTGTGAGAGGCTTTTTTTGCTTGTGTGTCTTTAGGAAAGTTTCCAATAACCACTTAAATGATTCGGTGGTTTCATCATATAATAACACTACCCCAAAAATGACTACTCCTCTATAGTGATTAAATCTCGAAAATATAGCAAGTGGCCTATGATCATGATTTGTAGAATATGTTGTGTCCATGGCTAACACCTTACCAAAGTAAGCATAGTCTATCAACATTTTTGCATCAACCCAAAAGACATTTGTAATCTGTTCTTCCATATCCATCTGATAAGCATGATAAAATGACAGATTTTCTGCAAGCTGTTCTTGAAATATCGCAACAAACATCCAGCTTCCCCATATATCATACTTCTCTATCTTTTGGATTTTAGATAATTTTTAGCATCCAATCTAGTGTAGCTAAGATTAGCTCTCCCTCCAGCATGCCTACTCATCAACTCAAACAATGCCTTCTATTGAAGCCCATAATCTTTTGCCAAATCAATCTCGTAAGCTTGCACTTCGGTTAATTTACGTTGGGAGGCTAACATGTGAACTGTCTCTGGAAGATGAAGTGGGTGATTATGCTCCTCAACAAAGATATTGATTTTATATTTTTCATCGACAAGTGTGACTCCCATTCTTGCTTTACAGTTGGTCCTAGTCTTAAACCGATGAATGGTGGTCATACTATCCCTTTTATCTGGCTTTCGCAACAAACATATCTATATGACAATATAGTTCCATCCTTCTTACTCTTAGTACAATTATATTTTCTCACACCAAATCTAATTCTCCTAGCATATGCAACCCAAAACTTCCATGCTTCATCTAGGTTGTCAAATTCCATACCCAATCTAGGGATTAAATCACCCTCCATTGAATGGTTCCTAAGGACAAATATAAAAATATCAAAATTAAACATAAAAAATTTAACCAAATTAATTGAGCACTTGTTTTGCATCAAATATAAATATTTTATTGATATTTATATGAATTTTGACATTTGTTAATTACACATGTAGGCAAACAAATTGTATATTGAGCAAAAGAAAACAAGATAAAAATATTTTTTGATTAAAGCATATTGCATCTAGTAGTAACAGATTACTTATATTAAAAAGAAACTATTATATACTTCATTGAAGCTTTAATCTTTCACGGTTTCATTCTTTATTGGATATTCAAAAAACAAGAATGCATAAAAGGGGTCAAAGTTCAAACTTTTTTCAACTAGTTGAAAATAGGAACACCTAAATCTCCAACAAGCTATTTTAAATAGCCCCTCCCTATTTTCCTCTTTAAATGATCTTAAGTTTGCTACAGAGCACTATTAACATGACTAAGCTATGAAAAAAATGAGCTCTTGATATTGTGCATGAAACATATTGATTTTATGTTTGAGTTTGAAAGCTACATTGCGTGCTTACCTTATTCTGATGTGAATGTGGTACCTGGCTGAAGAAACCCGCGAATTCCCGCTCAATGGAATTTCTTAATCTATGGAAGAAGAAATGGAACAGGGGCCTCCTTCATAGCTCAAAACGGTGTGCATTTGTGTTTTTAAATAGACGCTGTATATTGCTTTGAAATGAACGAACTTGATGCTTCCTCATATCTTTTCTTTCTTAATGAAATTTTTGTGTGAAACGCACCGTTTCATTAACGTAGAAACTGTGTGTTTTGATTCTAAAGTCACGTCACTCCTTTTTGTCTGTCAGATTGCATGTGTGGGTTTAATGGAAAGAAGCGACAACGTTTTGAGGAAATGCAGGCTCTGCATCTCTAAGGGAGATGCAGGGGATCCGGATTCGCCATGGAGATGGACTAGGACTAGAGTTTCATTAACGTCGGCAATGTTTGACTCCAATGAATTGGATGGCCACGTTCACAACGTTCTTTTTTAAATTAAATTTAAGCATTTTATTTCTATTAAACAAACCTCATTTTCTCACTTCTTAAATACAATGATATAGAGAAAAAGACATGATGGGACGCGTACATACCAAAACTCTCGGAATCTGCTGAAAATTTTACTGCCGATAAATCAACTTTTGGTGCTATCCTTTCATATATTGTCACCAGATGCCCTATTATAGGAAGTTATATATTCTATAAAATTACGAAGTTGAAAGTTTTGAAATAGTGTTGGTTTTTTTATTTTTAGGCTGCATGTGAATTTTTTAGCTATTTTTTTAAATTTAACTGATTTGACACAAGTCCGTGTAATTGCAGGTGATCTCACCTTGTTATATATAAATATGAATTTGTTAGTTATATCTTTTAATTAATAAAGTTTGATTAATGAAACAATGTTATCACTTTTTATTAATTGAGATAAATTCATCTTATCATATATATATATATATATAAAGATAAATCCTTCTCAATTTCTTAAGATTAATTTTTTTAAAAAAATTATATTTATTTATCATGATTTTTGTCTTTATTGTAATATTCTCTTAATTTATAGTAAACTATTTGATTTATTAGTCTTATAATAATAAATTTCTTATTTTTTAAATTAAAAAAATTTAATTATGTAAGATTATTAAAATATCTTTTTATTATTTAATACGCATTTTTTATATATTTTTTTTTCAACCAATTTGTTTGTAACCTTGAAATTTTACTATTCACCACGGCCAGTAGATTTTTTTGAGAATGATGTGAGCTGATATAACTATCAACAATTTGTCATATAGTGTAGTTTTCTTCCTTATAAATAGGAGGTAACTTGCTTTTTGGCTCAGATTTTCACAATGGCGGAACCAAGTTATGAAGAGGAAGGGGGGTATATGCCCCCTGAAATTTGTAAAATTACGTGTATATAATATTGAATTTTGGTATTATGTCTTATATTTATTAAAATTTTGAATTTATTAGACTTATAAAATTCACTAAACATATACATATATCATTTATTATTTGACATTTTAAATTGGACCTACTAATTAAATCTAGACATGTAATTCTTTTTCTTTTTTCTTTGAATTTTTTTTTCCTGATTTTTCTATTTTTTTCTCACATTTCTTCTTCTTTTCTATTTCTTCTTCACTTTTCTCCTCTGTCTCTTTTTTTTTCTCAAATTATCCATAGTTTGTTAAACTTTATACAATGGTTCTTCTCTCCCCCCTAATTGCCCCTACCTACTTATTTCTTATATTTTTTAATTTATATTTAGTAAATGTATGTCTTTGATACATTTTTGTAATTAATTAGTAATTCTATAATAATTAAGTAGAATATGATCAAATTCAAATGTTAACATATTGTTTTCAGTTTGACCAACAATTGTCTTCAAAAATGCTATTTTGTGCTTTCCATGGAATTTTTATGACATTGTTAATGATAATGTATTAAAGAAGAAAAAGGACATTATAGTAATTTCATATAAATAAAATTTTTAAATTTATCAAATAAGAGACTTAGTGCAATTGAACTAATAAATCAATAGTTGATTGTGATTAATAATATTATACCTGGATATCATAACACATAATTTGTCATATTATAAATGATTTTTTATTTAGGAGTAACAACTAAAAATAATATTAACAAATATAATTAATATGTTATTTTATATCCCTTGATATCTTAAAAAATCAATTTTTTGATATTTTAAATATTAGTGTAACTAATGCATGCCTATTGAATACTTCCAATATAATATCTTGTTAATTAAGATAATAATAAAACAATAATAGCTCCATGTGCATGAGCGTGTACATATGTGACCTGAATATATTTAGACATCAACTTCCAACCACATAAATGTCCCGTCAAATCCTACTTTCGGGGTGTGAAATGTATGTTGAATACTTCCGATGTACCAAGACAATAATAGTCTGTGTGTGAATTTATTTAGATATCAATTTTCAACAACATAATATTCTTGTCACATCCATCCTAGCTTATGTTAACGTTTCTTTCCCCACTTCTGTCATTTCTTAATTCGGAATTGTGGTTGACAAAATGATGATGATTTAAAGGAAAATAAGAGTTAGAAAATTTCAAGTTAAAAATATTTATATTGAAAAACTTTAAGTTTTAAAATTATTTTAAAAAATTTAAACTATATAATTAAATTACATTTTATGACTCAAATTAAATTTTTTATTTTTAAATATTTTAGAATAACTTTTAAAATTTCAAAACCTTAAATATAAATATTTTTAACTCAAGGCACACAACTATAATTTGTTCTTTGTTTAAAACCAGTAATTGATACATGCTCACATGCAATTCTATACCGTGATACTAGCGCGTCTCTTGTGGCCATTTATTTTGTTTTGTTTTATTTTTTGTTTTTATTAAAAGTATACTAATACAAGTTGAAATAAATACAAAGAACATACGCATAGTGTTTTGGTTTACTACTTATTACATAGGATTGAATATTTTGTTTATATATTAAAATGCATTAAATAATGATAAATATAACTATTGATAAGTGTTGTAGGAAAAAGCTTAATAGCAATATATCTAAGTAAATAAGTCTTTTTTTGCCGACACGGCAGCCCTGACTCAATTATCGTGGACTTAGCCACTTCTATGACAAATGTGTCATCCTGATCATAATTTACCTTTCTTTTTTTTCTTTTGATAGCTAAGCTAAGTATATTAAATGATTAATTATAAATAGGTATATAAAATTTGTTAATGTCATACCTATATTTTAATAGAATATATCTTTAATATTCAATATAGTTACGTGGCATGAAAATGACCTCTCCGAATGCAAAGCAATCTCAGTCTAATGGGAGTTGCATATAATTATATACCATTTAATTAGGACAATTTATAAGAAAACAAAATACAACTAACATCATTCAAATATAAAATTAATTAATTTTTTAACAGAAAATGTTTAATAATTATTTATTTGTTTATTTATAATAGCAAGTCGTGTAACTGACATGAACAATAAAAAAATTGTTTATGTAATAGAGATTTGTTTTCATCCAGTCGTCATTGTATTTGTTTGTCCAGAACTGGAAGAATTCAAGTGGCTAGCAAGAAAAGGTTTTGCAGAAAATGCACACTCCCTATTTTTTTTTTCCACTGCGTAGTAGATGAGAAAATTCTAACTTTCCATAGACAGCCACGTATATTTTATCTTCTAAATACCAATTTTATCTAAGGTGGTGTGTTTCTGAGAGTTCATCCTTCTAGGAATTTGAGCAATTGTTGAATTATATTTTCAAAATTTTTATATAGTTAAAAATATTATTTTGTAAATCTTAAAATAATCATAATAAAGTTTAAAATGATCAAATGACTAGAGATTTGAGGTTAAGTCAAAAGTCCTTTGAAAATAGATGAGGTAAATCTAAGAGTTTTAAAAAAATGGATGAGGCTAAAGTAATGCCCTTGAGAGTCTATGTATGATATGTATAAGTTTCTATGACAAGGAAAATGTTTTACATATGCTCAGTAGTAGCTTGAAAGCCATTCATGCATTCTTGGACATGTATATACATCCATTATGTATGTTTGAAAGGGTAAGGAGTTATTGAGATTCTTTGAATCTCACTCTTCCCCTCCATATACCTAATTATGTCTAGGTGAGTCAAGTGGACCAAAGAATGAAGGCCAAATCACTTGAAGAGCAATACTTTGACAAAGGAGTAGAGAAATGGATATTACAATAGCATATTGATGTCAAGAATTGCATCCATGTAATGTATATATATTGTAGACCTTTGAGAAAGTCCAAATGTATGTATATATGATGTATGAACTCATGTTGGCGCTAAAGGTATGTAAATGTGAGATTTTGCCATCAAGGAGCCCTTATGTGATATGATATGCTTGTGTATGATAGTAGGTGGCATAGTGAGAATTAGCTCCATGATGATTCAGACCATTTTCCATGCTTCCTTAGGCTATGTTTGTCTTATGGGACATGCTCAAGTGGCTATGGAATGGTAAAGGAGTCATTTGGTGCATTTATGAACTCATTTTGAATTTTAAAAGTGACCAAAACATGAGTTAAAGCACAAAGTAACCAAATGGATGAAGCTTCCCATGAAATTTGACATGAATATAGGTCTCATCTAGAGCTTTTCACAAAGTTAAAGAATACTCAATTTGGAGCTCTAGAGAATTTATTATAATTTTTTAAAGATGGGAAAAATCTACTGAAATGGTATCAGCACTGTTCATATGGCCAGTTTATGTTTTTGTATCACAAGTAGGCCAAATGATATCCAAGGCCCATGAAATTTTACAGGTATAAATTAGACATCATAAGCTTTCGTAGCCATCAAGATCACTTAATTTGGAGCTCTGTAGAGGGAGAACCAAAATTTTGAAATTGCATGACAATACTAGTAATACAGCTCGACTTCTGGTACTGTTTCATTATTTTTTGCTGGTTAAAGGCCACTACATTGGTTTGAAATTATTTTTAATTAGTTAACATTTAGAGCTTTCTAAAAAGCTATCATCTGCATGATTTTAATTTTTCTAGAATTAGTTATGAATTTTCAAAATTCATATAAAAAATACTGAATGAGTAAACTCGAGAGCAAACTTCAATTTTTGGGTGCATGGCTTCCAAACCTATGTTTCATGAGTTAAATGATGATGTTTATGACTTTAATAGATATGTTATAGATAGGAAATGATATTGATGAGTTTATATAGTCTATGAAGTATAAGATGAATTTTTAAAGTCTTACGTAACACAACTAAATGATATTAAATATGCCATTTTCTTTGTAAATGTATGAAACTAAGCAAGTAAAACCTTGAAAATGCAGTGGAAAGGCTAAAGAGACTACGTATTACATCGCCAACTAGCAAGAGATTGCAAATGCTAAAGTTCCTTTGCTACATCCAACATCGATGCGTTTAGAGGGCTCTTCCCTCACTAACTAACCTTTGAGTTAGTAAGGGAATTTCCCTCGCTAATCCCCTACTAAAATTTTTAAAATAATATCCCTAATCCCCCAAATCATAAAAATCTCTTGCAATCTCCCTTACTCTCTCACTCTTTTGTAACTACCATCTAGAGTCATTGCCACCATAGATCACTATTGTTGTTGTTATGCCATTGTCACCACTTCACCTTTACCACTCCACCTTCACCACTTGATATCATAGTCCTTCATCACTTAGTAAATGATTTGTTTTTCTCTTATACTCCATTTTTTTATCTTCATCATGTTGAGATCGAATTGAATCTCATTTTCTCACTCAGTTTAAGTTTGGTTTCTTGAACTTTTTGTTGTTACGTTGTTGAATGTCATTAGGAGGAATCCCATTTTGGGTATTTTACACTAGATTGATTGTGTGTAGTTGGAGCTATGATAAATGATAAATCTAGTCACATAGAAAACATTATATAGGTTTTTTATTTTATTGTTAATTAGAAGTCATTGGTGTTATCTTTTATGTTTAAATCTACTATATGATATTCCCATTTTATATTAATGTTAATTAATTAGAAGTCATTGGTACTATCTTTTGTGTTTAAATCTATTACGTCAATCTTCCCAAGGATTCCTCATCACTTCAATGAAGATTAAAGGATGGGGAACCCCCTGACAACCACTTTGAATAGGATTAGGACTTTGTCTATGTATGCTGAATTTTGATTGGCAAACCTCAAGCTCATTTGACAGGATTCCTCATCATTTATCTAGTGAAAATTAAGAAAATTAAGAGATAGGGAAGTGTATGAGTTCATTTTAGGTTTATTTAAGAGAGGCAATGATAATAAAGCTTTGATCAACGCTTACTATGCTACAAGATTTTCTCCAAGGACTTTTCCTTAATCAATGAGGTCAAGAGGGTAACAAACATCTAATAATTTTGAATTAAAATTGGAGGTTATTGTATGCTGTCTTCTATGTTTAAATATTATATATGAATCTATCCTCCCAATGATTCCTCTTCAATTAGTAAGAATCAATCAAAAGGATAAGGGGGACATATATGAATTTGCTTGGGGCTGTTTAAGTAGAGCAATATGGATGTAACTTTGATGTTAGTAAAACTTACATAAGCCTTAAATTAATTCCCAAGGACATCACCACTTTCATATGATGAAATTTGTAATAAGGAATACTTAGGTTTAGTGTAGTTTGTTTAATTGGAAGTGTTATAGTTGTTGAAATACCCTTGTTTTATATGAAAATATCTCTTGGTTTCTTTTTCCAAGGATTCTTTACTTACAAATAATGGTAATAAGAGATTGGAAACAACTTTCAATTAATGGTCATAAGTTTTTTCCTAAATTTATGCCTCTTATGAAAGCAATTCAGGAATAACACAGATGAATGAAAATAACTGGTTTCATTTCATGCTTCTTTGTGAATTGGATTATAAATATATGTAGATAGAATAAACTCATACAAACACAATCACACTTAGATACACATAGCCAAGTAATTACTGACACCCCATTTGGTAGCATGAGAAAAAGGGAGATGAAGAAATAGTTTTTTTCTACATCTAGTTTGGTAATTTGATTTTGTCCAAATATCAGAAAGGGAAAAGAAATTAATTTCTTTTACATAAGCATGCAACTTGAAGATAATTATTATACTTAATTATTTTTTCATCATTTTTCTTCATTTTAACACTTTTTTAATCCAATCAAACATATAAATAGAATAACACACTAATTATTTTTTTATTATATTAAATAAAATTATTCTATTATATTTACATTCTTATTTTGTTATTTTTACACTTAATAATTTTATCTATTAAACAAAGTTTAAATATATGGCCAATTTCAATTGATAAATGATAAATTTGTAGCCCTACAAGTAAACTGGGGTCACATCATATTGCAACTTTTTTATTTTTATTTCTTTGTTTTAGTGGATAAGGATGATAATTATATATGTCATTGGACCTAGATCCTCTGAACTTATATTTCTCTAAGGTCGATCAAGTCCCCCACAAACAAGATTTCTCTCTCTAAAAGGAAAAAAAATTATGCTGAAAAAAAAAAGAAGAAATGTGAGAGACTTGAGCAAACTTAAGAGGGATGCAACTTCAACTTATGCATTTGTATATATTGTCTGATTCACCTATAGCCAAGCTTAGCCATGATGATAATAATCTACATTGACTCTTTTCCTATAAGATGTACTGCTATTACCTTTTCCTTTGAACTATATTATTTGAATGAAAATTTCAAAATTTCTATAATGTTATAATGCATTAATTTTTTACATTAGATATAATAATAATAATAATAATAATAATAATAATAATAATAATAATTAAGATGATATTATTAATTAAAAATATTAATATTTTTTATATTAAAGTATTGCATGGATGAACATACAACTAATGTTTTCTTTTATATTGTGAACACCATATTTTGTCCGAATATGCTCTAAAAATAATAATAAAAACAAATTAACAAAAATAAATATTAAAAAAAGAAAAAAAGAGAAAATTTTAAAAGGCAAAAGAGAGAGAGAGAGAGAGAGAGAGAGAGTGAGAGAGAGAGAGAGAACAAAAAAAGAGAGAAAAAATGTATTTCACAAGGAAAAAAAAAGAGAAGAAAAGAAGAAAATTTTAGTATAAAGAAGGAAAAGGAAAAAAAAAAGAAGGACAAAAAAAAGGGGGGGGGGAATCCAACATGATTTAATCTATTAGTCCTAACCTTTCCAAACCTATATAACCCAACTAGTCCTTTTAGCCCCATTTCTTAAATCCATTAATCCAATACCAAAAAAGAAAGACAGAAAAAAACAACAACAAAGCAAAACCAAAAAGAATAATAATAAAATAATATATATAATCAGATAAAAAAAGAATAAATAGTAAAGTAAAAAAAATCTTAGCCAAAAAAAAAGAGGAAAGAGAAGATAGAGGGAAGCCCAAATCCTTTTTCTTTGGGTCGTGGGTTTCATTCCACTAAGCCCAATTATTTGCTTTTTTTTTTGGCTTGCCCTCTTCCCTCCTGGGCTTTCTTTATATTAGGTTCTCCAGAGGCAGCCATAAGCTAAGCAACATTCTCTCAGGGGGCCTCTCTTGTAACATCCGATTCTCTAAAAATGAAAGAAAACATGAGAAATGTAACGTACGGTTTCTCTGTCAACGAATGAAACTCACAGGATATAAAAGGAAGTCCCCCAAGATGATGTAGTTAAGGTCCCAAAAAAATTGAGAAGCATTCTAAACTCTTAAAAATGAGAATCCTAGGCTTGGAAGGAAAGAAAAATAAAGTTAGAATGAAGAAATAAATTCTTACGAAAAGCTTACAAAACGTAATAGTATTTTTGTAATTTTAAGCAAATTTTGGAATTCACACAGGAGGGCTTTTTAAATGAAAGTTTTAAGTTCTCCAAGGTTCTCAGAGGCCCTGAAAAACTATAGAAAGCCTCCGGGACAACTAAAATCCCTCTGGTAGATGTTTTTCAATGTTAGTGTACCCAAACTTTGACGGATTCGTTCAGAAAGGCTTTAGCTCTGATTTGAGTGATTCCAAAGGTATTTTACTAAATTGGGAACCTAAATTTCATAATGAAGAAGACGGTTCTAAAAAAGGAGTTAAAATGAAAGAGAAACGAAAATACCAAGAACGAAAGGCAAAATGGAGATTTTTGAAAAGTGTAACTTATTCCCACCTATATATATGATGCACCCTTCTTCTCCCTTCCTTATGCACGACCATGTTCTGCCCAAAACTAGAGGAAAACCCTAAAGGATGAGGCACACAAGAGAAGGAAGAAAAGGAGGAGAAATTTAAGGTAGAAATGTATGGATTTTCATGATTTTTCATGCTCTTTCTCTTCGAAACCTCTTCTCCTTCATTCTCCTTTATAATGAAGTATATGGATCTATTTTAGAGGAGAAATTGAGAGGAAAATTCGGATTTGAAGAGAGGAGCTCAAAGAACACAAGATTCAAGTGAGAAAAAGTAAGAAAACAAGGTAATTTTTCTTCCTATGGTTATCATCTTTGGTTTCCTTCTCCACCATTTCACCCCACTTGAGAAAACCTTAGGAGGACTTGATTTTTAGGTGGAACCAAGGATGAATCTAAGGAAAAAGGGTGTGGAGATTAAGAATATGCAAAGGGAATTAACAAAAAACTATTAGATTTCAAGATGTAAGTTCTAAGGTTTCAATTGCATCTTGTAAAATCTGATTTTGTATGATGATTCCTAGGCATAAATAAGAGTTTAAATGAGCTCCTAAGATCCCTAAGAGGCTCCCCATATGCTTCTTCCCTTGAAAAAACAAAGCAAACTTCAAGGAGCTCCATTTCCTCTATAGCCTCGGTCAAGCAAGGATAGCATAGCTAGGGAGAGTTTTAAATTTTTCTAAGCCCATTCTTGAGTCATATATGATGAATGAAAATGAGGGGAGGCCTTGGAAAAAATTTAGAACTCATAGAAAGTGAGGTGGTGCTTTAGGTTCCATATTATGACCTAAAGAAGCAACATATAGTTAGGCTCTTGGTTTTAATTGTGTGATGACTCCAAGAGGTTTAAAAGGAGTCAAGAATCATATTTGAAAGGAAAGAATAGATCCTAGAAATTATTTGAGGGGTGTTGCTTCATTAGGTGCATTTATGGACCATAATAGTGTTTATAGAATAACCTAGTGTCTAAGCACATTGTATGGCCTTAGAATTGAGTTCATGAACTAAATTGGCTTCTATAAATTGTGTCTAGGGCAATAGAAACCTTCCCCACACTTTTGAGTGTGTGTGGTCGAAAAGGGGAGCTAGAATTCAAAGGAAAAAATGTGTGATTGTGTGTAAGGTAGCTCTCTCCACCTTCTCTCATGCATGGGTGTGTGCTTAACTTGTCTTAGAATGTGCGTATGTGTATTTTCAAACCATGAAATGTATGATAACATGATTTTGTATGCCATGGTTTTATGATGACATATTATGTTTATATGATGCTTTTGATGTATGCTTGGGTTTGCTTGAGTGTGGTGAGGCTAAGAACCCTTAGCCATGGTGAGAATGAGCCAAGAACCCTTAAGATTGGTTGAGACAAAGTAAAGAGTCTCTCAAAAGCAAAATGGGCTCCCAAGAGCATGTTTGAGTTCAAGAATGCATTAAAGAATGGGTGCGGCAAGTCCAATATCTATAAGAAATTAGGTGAGGCCAATCTACTTGCTTAGCAAGCCTTTATATGTTATGTATAACTTTCTCAAATGATGAAAATGTCTCTTGAATGTTTACACATGTCAACATGTGAATGGCTTGTCGCACAACCCTCAAAATAATATTAGGTTGATAAAATATGTAGCGAATGGCACAACCTAGGTCATCTCCCTTGGAATTGGCGTTCAATGTTTAATTGAGTGTTCTAAATGTTAAAAGACTCTAAAATTTCTAAACTAAAGGGGGTGTTGATTTACTTAAAATAAATTTGACTTAAAATTCCTAAATTCTACCTAATTGTATGGATTATAGTTGAAAGATAGACTTGTGATTAGCTTTGGATTCATTCCTTGGTATCTACTATCCTTATCCTATTCTAATTGTAATTGATTCTGGCCTAAGAGCTCCTAAATGTGTTCATAACAATTTATCTTGGGTAACCACTCAAGATTCAAGAGATTAACAATCTAACGTTGAATTGAAACCTCACATCCAAATTAAATTGTCAATTCTTGTTTTAGGATCAATGAACATCCAATTTGATTGATTAACTAATTGATTAACCTCTAAATCATCCTAAATATTTAATTAACCAACTAAACATTAAGGAATCTTCAAATTAAACAATTAAGCTCACTCATGTATTTTATCGAACACCTTCGAAGCATACATGGGAATTCAGATAATATTGGAATTAATCAGATCAATTAATCAACAAAAATACTTCCTAATTAGTGTCTAACCAGCCACTAATTATAATTACACAAATTCCCTATCAAATACAACTTAACCAAGATAATATATGAAAGAGAACAAGTGTAGGAAAAATAGAGAAATTCTTAGCCAAAAACTCTATGTTTTCTCCATGGATTCAAGCTTTTCCAAGGGTTCCTCCTAGCTAGCCTCAAGATGGATTAGAACTTCATGGGATGTAGAGATGGAAGATGGAGTGGAGTGGTGAGAAGAGGATGGAGTGGACGATGGAATGGTTGAATGGGTGAATGGAATGAATGAATGGCTTGATGGATGGATGAGGCGTGGTGTGGATGGATGGTTGAATGGTTGGATGGTTTGATGGATGGATCCTCCGAATGAATGGGAACGAAGGATATATATAGATGAAGATTTCCGTAAACATTGAGGCGTGAGATGGTTGGATTCCATGAATGGATAATGGATTGTCATGAGCTGAACGAAGGAAGTGTGCAGAATGAAATCTCCTTCTCCTTCACGTATCTTAGCTGCTGCCTGCGTTCTATCCGAAGGTAATTTATTTTTATTCACCTCACGTGCTCAGCTATTCAAGAGTTTATATTGTATATGAGTGTGGGCCCCATTTTAAAGCTAAATATAATATTCGAATTCATGTGAGCTGCCTACTTTTCACGTAGCTTTCTTCTTGGTTCTGCTTCTCTTCGCTCTGCTCGTGGCTGCTACGTTTATTCTACTCGTTCAGCTCGTTCAACTCGCATTGTTCTCCCATGTGATTTCTTTCATATCATGCAGCTTCTTCTTCAACTCATTCAGCTCATTCACGTAGCTTCTGTTTGTGGCTTTGTCTCCATTAACTTAACTCCAGCTCCTGCATGTTCTCTACGTGAACATGCTCTATTTTCCACGTTGGCTGCTGTCTGCTTTGCTTTCAGCTCCTTTTCACGTTGTTTTTTTGTGTTGTTCCCCCCAACTCCCCTCTTTGCATTTTTCTTCAGCTAGCTCTCAACCCCCTTTTCATGTTATTTTCATGTCTTCATTTAATCCAATATTTCATGTGATTTACTACTTTCTCATCTAAAAACCCGTTGCTTAATTCTTACTAAATGAATCACGTGGCTTCTTCTCTTTAATCTCCAGCTCATACATGTAATTCTTTCACATGGCTGCTTTTAGCTCCAAAAACTCGTAGCTTAAGTGAGAGCTACCTAGGTTAATTTCCCTATGCTTCATTTAATTTTATTTTATGTTCCTCACATGCTTCATAGTTCCACGTTTTGCCCTTTTATGTGTTGTCTGAGTTGTACATGGACAGAATACATGAACCCATGGTCACATGCATCATTTCCACGTCATTTATATTCCCAGCTCTTTCATATGGGAGCTTCTTCCATGTTCTATCCAGCCCATAGCAAACACGTCAACCCAAGCTCAAGTCCCTTTCTATTTTTATCTCTTCCTCACTTGCTTTTCTTCAATTTAATTTTCTATTCAAATGCTCCAATTACATATTAAAATTCTGCACAAAGAAGTGAGAAAAATCAAATAGGAATATTCACAAAAATTATTTCAGATAAATTTAAGCATTAAAAACCAATAATTTGTAAATAAATTCCTAAAATATAGAAAATGGCTACTAAAACAAAATTCCATTTAATTAGACTCCTAGAACCATATTTTGAACTAAAATGTCTAAATTAAGGAGAATAAAATGTATATAAATTATGCTTATCAACATGACCATACATGCATTTATGAGACTTATTTGCATCCATTATATATGATTGAATGGGAGATGAGCTATTGGTATTCCTTGAATCTCATTCTCTCCTCTCCAATGATCTCACATGCTAGGTGGACCAAGTGGACAGGGTAATGGAAGCCAACCACCTTGAAGAAAAGAGTTTGACAACCAAATGCATAGTTTTGGTTCTTTAAGGTCATAATTGTGTCAAATGATATAATCCAATGATGTATATGGTCTATGACCTCTTAGACATGTGTAATTATAATAATATATGATGTATAAATGAATAGATATGATGTGTGAACCCTAGAATGTAATTTGGGTATGGAATGCCAAATTATGTTTCTTGAGAGTTTGATGGAATTATACATATGTGTGGATGAAATGGCCAAAATGAGATGCATGGAGTTTTGGACCATTTGGGCAGCTTACACAAGTCTTAATCATGCTTTTAGATTTGCCTAAAAGGTGCCAAACCCTAGGGAAAGCCATTTGGTTACTTTGGTACCTCATATGGTGCCAAAATTGACCATAATGGAACCCTATATCACTTTTTAGCCAATTGAGCTCTTCTTGATTTGAGATTTTTCACACAATTAGATCTTGTTGATAGATTCTTGGGAAGTTAAAGAACATAATTTTTAGAGGTTTATAGAATATTTTATGAATTTTCAAAGTTGTCAAATTTTCTGGTTTTGGGTCTGATGCACTATTCATTTGATCCAAAAATGAAATCTGTCACACAGGGTACAAATGATGTCCAATTGCCATAAAATTTTATATAGAAAAAATAGACATTCACAGTGACTTGTGCCAACTAGAAGCACCTCATTTGGTGGTCTAGAGAGGGAGATATGAATTTTTAAAAATTTTGTCCAGTATCAAGAGTTTTACCCAACCTCAGTTACTGTTCTATTGAATCCCGAGGTCTGGAAGTGCTGAACTGATCTAAAAATATTTTTTCCCTCTAGCTAACATCCATAGATTTCTATATTGGTATTGTTTACATCGATTGAATTTTTTTGAAATTAATTGGACATTTTCAAAGCTTACTGCAGAAATCTGTGACAGCATCAGGAAACAATTTGACCTCTAGAATTTTTTGGATGTCAAAAGTTCTCTGTGATGGGTGTTATGGTCTGGACATATTTTTAGTGTGAAGTGGACATTTGTAGGTTCCCAAAATGGCCAAGAATACTTGATTTCAATTTTTCTAAAATTAGTTATGATTTTTTAAAGTTTGATCAGAAAAGAGCCAAATCTGGCCGAAAATAAATGTCCATGTTTTATGCTTCATTTTAGTTTTCTTATGATGTGAGCCACATTTTATGATGCAAATGAGTTGTATTCATATAGTTAAATATGAGAATAGATAGTATGAGTTCATACGGTCTACATGACATCGAATGAAATTTTTACATATGACGCAACGCAAGAAAATGTATTAATTTTAATGAAATTTCTTACTTCCTTCATAGAACATATCACATGAACTTGTAAATGATGATAGATATGAGCTAGAAATGATGGTGTTACATCTCTCGGGTTTTTAGAAGAAGCCAAAAGAGGAGTTGTGGAAATAGAGCGAAAGAACAAATGGAAGGACTAGCTTTTGTAGAGGAGGAATGGACCAACGAGAACACCAACAAATCCATGCAAATCTCTATAGACCAGTAGGCGTATGCTCTTAGTGGCTACAGAAAAAGGGATGAGTATAGAAATGAAAATGCTGGAATGGAAGAGAAGTAGAGGACGCACAACAGCAAACCAGAAAGACAGAGGAGGATACACAAGGGAAAATGAAATTCACTCTTGGATCTATTATAAAAGAAGGGGAGCAACATAAATGAAGGGGTCCTTGGAGAAAATTGGAGGAGAACAGAAGGTTTTGGGAGGAGAGAATCGAGAGTTAGAGTTGAGAGATTGAGATGGAGAGAAGAAATTAGAGAAGGGAAACCTAAAAAGCTTTTGAGTGGGTTTTCGAGTGGAGAGAAAAAAAAAGCCAAGAGAGAGTAAGAGAAATTGGGAGGATTTCTTTGGGGGATTTTGGCTTGAGGTTATTCAGTGAAAAGGGGAGACTGAGGGAAGCATTAAAGATTCAGCTTAAGGTTTTGGATTCGAGGAGATTCGAAAGTAAGGGAGCTAGGGGAAGAGGAGAAGCTGAGGGAGAAATTTTTTAGATTCAAAGGAGAGAATAGAAAGAGTTGGTTTCAGGTTACAAAGGCCAAGAATGAGAAGTAGAGAGGAAGAGAGAGATCTGAGATTCAGCCAGAGAGAGGGAGACCAAGTTCGAAAGGGAGAAAGAGATGGAAGAGAGAGGTGATAAGGGGCTTTTTTAAGTTAGGTTTAGCGCGAGAGAGACCATGAGTGAGAGGGGATTTTGAGGGCACTTTGCAGGGATTTTGGTTTAAAGTATTAAGGGAGGAGGTTTCGATTTCATTTGTCCATTGCAACTAGAAGATTCTCGACTAGAGGCTCTGTAAAAAGAATGGAATGGGAATGATGAGACCAGGCAGGATAGTAGAGCCATGAATAAGAGAATACTGGGCATAAGATCAACGACAGAGAAGGAAGATTAGGACCATCAGACGGCATCTGTAACTTGGTCAAAGAAACAAGCCTCAAGGGGTATGATATTCATCCTTCATTTTTCTCTCAAAATTAGAGGGTCATGAATTTGTTTTAGTGGCTTGGTTTTTCGATTCAAATTATTGCTTCAACAGTGTTGTTAATTCGAGTCTATTCTTAAGATGTAAATTAGTTTTAGAGAAGTTCATTCCTACTAGGATTGCTAGTTTTATTTTGATGGGGATTGTATCTTCAATGCTATGGTTTTAGATTTGAAGCCATCTCTGTGTTCAATTTGAAAAATTTTGACAAATCTCCTTAAGGTTCTATTCTGAGTTTGACATGTTAAAACCAAAAGTTCATGAATTTCTAGATAATAATTTTTAAAGGTTCTATTTCAATCATGTCATTAGGCTCCACTCATATGATGTAAGTTGAGTCGAAGGAAAACATATTTTCTATTAGGAATATAGGTATCAAGTTAATGTTTTGCTAATGTTCAATAATTCATGTATGAGTACAATTTGGGGTCAAGTATGAGGAATGTTCAAAGACTAATGGGTTATATAGTTGTTTTGGCCTTGAACTTAAATTGTGGGGATTTAAATGTTTTTGATGAACTTGTTCTCTTGAAGCTAAATGTTTAGGATTTAAATGTTGCCATGTTGGGTTTAATTTTTGTTAAAATGGAAGTTGAATGATATTGCAATCACTTGGACTGGAAATATTAGGTTTTCAAGGATAATTTATACCATGTGTTCACTTGAATGTTTGCTTTTGGTTTTGTGTACTGTGTGAGAATATATTGTTTAAAGCATGAATAGTTGTTTAAATGGTAAATAAATTTTTACTTGATCATATGTAGAAGTTTTTGGTAAGTTTTGTTTGATTTAAATTTGAAGCAAATTCTAATTCATGCTTTCATTTTTACATTGGAACTTGAGGTCATATAAATTGATTGGGGGGATATTTAAGAGCCTTTAGCAAAAAAGGCTGAGGATGAAGATGATGAAGACTGTACTGGTTCCTTCTAATTTTAGATGTAATGCAACATACTTTGAATAAATGGCTATTGGATGCACATAAAACACACACCAACACAAATGTTATATGCTTGTAAAATATTTTGTTTATTTCTATTGTACTTTTTTTTAGAGTAGGCGTGCAGGATTCTTTATCTCCTCAGGCATATAAGATATCATTAAGGCCACATGTAACAATAAATTTTCTTTGATACCTATGTCAGTTTGATCACACAACTAACAAATTATGTGTTTCAATGGGTCACATCAAATTGACTTTTTTGTCTTTTAAAGAAAAGCAAATACTTGAAAAA
Source organism: Erythrophleum ivorense (assembly GCA_026724425.1). Classification (NCBI taxonomy): domain Eukaryota; kingdom Viridiplantae; phylum Streptophyta; class Magnoliopsida; order Fabales; family Fabaceae; genus Erythrophleum; species Erythrophleum ivorense. Next base: position 341,862 of record JAIUCV010000219.1, read on the forward strand.
AGAAAAAGAAAAAAGAGAAATTAAAAAAATTGTACATAGTTTTTGGAATAATAAAATGTATTAAAATTTTAAAAATAAAAAGGAGAGAAGTAAGGTTTTTTGGAAAGTCAAATGTGTTTCTTTTAAAATTAAAAAGGTATTCACAGGAATCAAAATTCAAGTTCTTAGATCAAAAGGAATAAGAAAATCAATTAAAAGAAAAAAATCAAAAATTAAAAATTTACAAAATCAATCATAAAAAAATCAAAAATCAAAAAATAAATATAAGAAACAACATAAAAAAATAATCATAAAAAAAGATCAAAAATCAAAAGTCAAAAATAAAAAAATATATCTAACAAAATCAATCATGAAAAAATCAAAATAAAAAATAAAAAAAATAAAAAACTTAAAACTTAAAAAAATTTAAAAATTAATTAACAAAATCAATCATAAACAAATCAAAAATCAAAAAATAAAAACAAAAAATTATAAAGATCGAAAATAAAAAAAAAATAAAAAGAGAGAAGAGTAAATAAGTAAAATCAATTTTGTTTTTAGCAAGTTAAAATATATCAACCAATTTTAAAATAGTTTTATTTGTTAAAGGCAAAAATAATTTTTTTTTCTCTTTTCACAAAAAGAGAGAGAGAGAAAAAACACAAAAACAAAAGCAAAAATTTTTAAAAAAAACACCATTCAACTCATATATATATATATATATCTCTATTCAAACTATGTAGACTTTGATCTTTTTTATAAGATATGTAAATCCTAAACTCTCATTTTAGGTTAAATTCGCCTTTATAAATAAACATTTTTTTATTTATTTTTGGCTAATTTCTTTTCTTTTCTTTTATCTTTACATGTGATTGTTAAGAAAATTAAAATTAAATTAAGGCCATTTTAGTTTTACTCAATTAACCTAGGGTAACTATTTTTAGGAACAAATGTTGTGGGATGTCAATACTTTCCTCATACACAATTGACTTCCAAACTCATTTATAGTTCTCAAACCATGTTTCTTGTAATTTTTTTTTTAAGTTTTGCCTTTAAAAAAAATTTGGTGACAACTCTACTAATTTGATTTAAGTTTTCATTTTTGAAAATCAAAATTTTAAATTTTCTAACACCATTGCGGTCATATTGTGGGTGTGACATATATTTTCCTACCCTGAAACCATTCCCACTTGATTGGGGATTATTGGTTAAAAACAAATACTATGCTTGATTTAGTGACTTGTGAATATATTCTTTTTACATAATTTATATAATATCTATTATACTTTTATAATTATTATGTTATCTATCAAAACATTATTTTAATTATCAAATCACTCTTTTAGAAGTAAAGATACAAAATTATTTCTTATTTTACTTATTTATTTTTTACATTCACTTCTATTTTACATTATCCAATTAAACACACCAAAAGTGTATATGATATAATACAAATTAAGCATTCAAAGATTACCATTCAATGTAAAACATGGTGAAGATGGCAATTGTAATGTTGTTGTTTAAGATAATAAATAAATTAAGTTTAAACAAAAGGGTGATGTTTAGTAAAGTAGAAAGATTTTTTAGGAAATAGGAAATAGAAAGAAAAAAAAAGAGAATGATATAAAATTATGTGATCTAAAATCATATTTGGTATGACATGAAAAGGGGCGAGAATATTCTTGTATTTAAATGTTTGATAGGGTGGAAATAGTATAAGAATAAAAACAAACTATGAACAAATGACCAAAACACTCTTGAAGTCAAAAATAAATTTTACAAAAAAAATTTTAAAAAATTTATTTTTGTTCATTAACATAAAACAAAAAGAAAAAATTATAGTTGAGAACTTTAATTTAAAAATACTTATATTAAAAGACCTTAAACTATGCCAAAAAATTACAATTTAAGAAAATTATAGCTTATGACTTTTTGATCATTAGGTTCATTAGAATAATTTTAAAATTTAAAGTCTTTCAATATAAATATTTTTAATTTAAAAATTTTAACTGTAATTTGTTTTAAAAAATAAAATTTTAATATTTAAGACAAAGTAATACATTTTTTTACTCTCTTCTTTTTAAATAATAATATTCTTTTACAATTTTAATAGAATAAACAATGCCATGAAAGACAAAATCCATTGTTGAATTCCATTCAAACCAACGAGACATAATTTTTGGTTCTTCTCGTTTTCTGTTCCCTTTCCTCACATCCCTTTCACGAATGCAGAAGAAAGCTAATGACTTCAACGAGGGGTAAGCGAGCGGAGGTCATAAATACTGAGGTAATAACATACCGCGGAGGTCGAATCATGAGTTTGATTAATAATTGCGATGTTTGACTTTAGTGAAGGTCGGTCGAGTACATTTTCAGCGTTGTTTTATAAATCTATTTAATGTTTTATTCTCTTTAACAAACCTCATTTTGTCACATCATAAAAATTATGTGAATTTCATTTATCTTAAAAATTCTTTTAAAATAGAGTTTGATAAAAATTATTATAATAAAAAACATGAGATGACTCAATCAGCAAAAGAGAACCTTTTAATAGTCACCAAATAAGCTCATGTTATTCATCATCCCTCCTTAGGTAGGAATGGTCATCAGTTCAATTCAATTAATTTTTTGCATATAAGTATATAAAAATTTTATAATCAAACTTTTGATTAGAGATAAATTTCTTATCTATAAATTATAGTTGTTTTTAAATAAAATATTTTAATTTCAAGGGAAAACAATGATGAGAATGGGAAGGGATGACGACAATAGGTAAAAAGGATTACAGGTAACATGGTAATTAATGATTTTTAAGTGAAGGTATTCTTATTTAATTTTTTTTTCATTTGTTTTAAAGGAGAAGGTGCACATTTTTTTTCCTTCACTGTCGACTACTTAAAAATAAGCTACTTCTTTTTAAAAAAAAACTAAGGCCAAACACAACCAAAAAATTAAAATAAATATTTAAAAAAGGCATCTTTTTCTTTTTCATAAACAGGGCCAAACAATAGCTGCCTATCACTATTTGCTACTTTTGGTGCCTGTACCCATTCATAAATTGTCACCTTCGTGATCTCGAGATATTTCAAGGTATTTTATAACGATAAACTTAATTAATTAAAAATAATATAAACATAATTTTCAATTAGATTTATTTATACATATTTACTTATAGTTAATTTAATTTACTTGTTTAAAATTTTGCAATAATTTATTTTATTTATTTACTTAAAACTTTGTAAATTTATTATGTGCTAGTAATTTTTTTTACGTATAATATTCTTCTTCCGTAAATTATTTGTCCAATTGCATCCTTGCTACAATTAGACGATTAAAATAAGAATTTTGCTATCGAGTTTTAACTTTCTGAAATGTATATATATATATATATATTTCAATTATTAGATTATCTTGAAATCTAAATATATAATTATAAAAAAATTTCTTTACATAAAATTCAACGATAAAAAACTCAACCTCTTCTTGTATGCTTAACGAAGTATAAAATACTTGCAAATAGAGACAAATTTTAACCTTGAGAGGGGATTGGGAGAGAGGAAAGAGGCAGATAAGAAATGGGCCCAGATATATATCAGGTCTCCTTAGAATTTGAGTCTTGGGGAGGTTCCACTTGAGGTAAGACTCTTTGGGCAACATCTTGTCTTTTTTTTTTTTCTTAACTAGAATTTAAAGTTTAAGAGTTGTTTTGATATGTTTTAAAGTTGATGTATCAATTTCGTAGCTAGGTATATTACATATATTTTTTTAGCCAAAAATTGTTATATATGTAAATATGTTAACTTCTTTTTCCTTTTTTAAGCTTTCGCCCCCAATAATTTAATGCTGGATTTATATATCCCTACTTGCAATGAAGAAATTTTTTGTTTAGAAAAATATTGAAGATCAAAACTGCAATTGTATAGACAAACATATTATATATATGCTAAATTTTTATTTAAAAATTTTGAGTACCTCTATGAGGAGAATAATATATTAAATATTTAATTAAGTTGATAAGAAAATGTTCAAAATAAAAATATAATGATGAGAAAAGAATAACAGCTAGATTGACCAAATGAAAATGGTTGAAGCCATTAATACTTGCTTAAATGGAACTATAGCAACATTATTGTATTGGTCGATTGCGGGAAGAAACAACGTATCTCATAGGATGATCGCAGTAGCATGATATGACAGGAAATTGCATGCTTGTCTCTCAATTAGATCACGCAGAGTCAACAAAACTACACTAACCATCTTCCAAAGGTTCCGTGTTGAAACACTAAACCATCCCTACCAAAAAAATTTTAAAAAAATTAAATTCTATATTATATAAAATTTATAATAAAAAATTTTTAAAATTAAAATTATTATTAAAGACTATTATTACTATTAGATTTAAAGACATTTACTTCCAATTTTAAAAAATTTATTATTGGATGTAATAAATTTTCTAAAATTGATAATAAGTTTTTTAAAATTTGATGATAATAATGATTTTTTAAAATAATTTTAATTTTTTAGGTCTTTTATTATAAATTTTTTAAAAACTTTTCTACACCTAATAATAAATTTTTAAAATTAATAATAAAATTTTTAAAATTTTAAAATATTTTATTATAAATTTTATATGATATGAATATTTAGATATAATTTTTTTGAAAGATTAATTATAGCGTACCAATCACTGCAGTGGAATCTGGCTCCTTACTAATTTCTAACAAATTGACTGAAAAGGATTTGGATTTTTGGGCTCCTGCACTAAGATGTTATAATAAAAAAATTTTAATAATTTAAATGTTACAATATTAAAAATCTTGTATTCATATATTATATTGTTTTTTAAAACTCGAAGGTATTACATTAAGTTATTGAAAAATATATTAGAAGAGTTGAAACTTGATGGCATTTGTCCTAGTTTAAAAATTTTTGCTTCAAAATGCAACCAACTTTGAAATTTTACAAATATTAAATTTATTTATTTTTTAATACTTGTGTTTTGTTAAATATAAATTCTCTAAGATGCTGGAAAACATAGCACCATGACAATGCCATCGAATTTTAACTTTTCTATGCATTTTTTAAGAACTCTGGCAATGTAATCGAATTCTAAAAAATATGACATGAGTACAATACTTCTAGCATTGTAGTGTTTGTCAAATTTTTTTAGTAAATTGCTCAAAATATGTGGATGTTTCTATCTTATATTTTGTTTTCGTTTTTCTATCTCAATTTGTATTTTAACTTTGAATCTTTACGAATCAAGTAGAGAAAGCATAGAGATATATTGTGTGTCGTCACATAAATTGCATGATCCACGAATGACGGAAGTTGAGAACGAGAAACGTAAAAAGTGAGAAATGCTAAAAGTGAAAAATTGCTAAAAACACACACACATATATAATCATTAACCTTCATTATTAAACAATGCTCATTAAAAATTTGATTAATTTTTAAAGGAATACATAATTTTTGAAATTGTAATTTTATACAATATTTTTAAAATTAGATCAATTATTAAATTGATAAAGATATTGATTTATGATTCATTTATATGACTGTAATGGACTTGGTAAGCATTAATATATATATATATATATTAATTTTAGACACTAAAAATATATAATAAATTATAACAAGTAAATACTAATAACATTTATATATATTTTTACTAATTACACATAAAAATAAAGGTAGACGTGATATTTTATAGAACATTCACCCATCAACATCTTTTTTTTTTTTGGGTGACTCAGTGGGTCAAAGACCCAAAAGGAAAAAGACAACGAAAACTACAAATGAAGCATCCTGGTTTCACCAGGGCCGGCAAGATCACCCCGTATGAGAAGCATAAGCTCAGGGGTAGGAGTTTCTAAGATAACAAAGCCAACTGAATGGAGCAGACTTCGAGAAGCAATCAAGTCCGCACATTTGTTCCCTTCCCTATAAATATGCATCACCTTCACCTGCCAATCTTTGCTCAGCCAGTTTTTAATCCTTTGCCATATGTGACTCTAACCTACTAAATAATCAGTTAGCCCATTACAAGCTTTAACAATACGCAGGTTATCACACTCAATAACCAGATCATGCATACCCTTTATCCAAGCTACCTCCAAGCCTTTTAAAAGGCCCCATAGTTCAGTAGTTGTGGCGTCGCAAAAGCCTATGTGCATGGAGAAATCGAGCAGCCAATCGCCATTACAATCACGAAAGATTCCACCGCATCCCGCAGCACCTTGAATTGTCTTTGAAGCTCCATCAATGTTTAATTTTATCCAACCTTCCTCTGGTCACTTCTAGATGATGTTGACTGGGTGCATGACTTTCTGAATATCTGGCTCTTCTTTCCTCCCATCGAAATAATGCTTAGCCAACTGGAAAATGGTAGCAAGAGGGTTATTCGTGCATACCTCTTAGTTATGAAAAATTCTCTCATTCCGCCACCTCCATAAACACCAGCAAGTGGTAGCAAAGATACTCTTCCATTGGTCATTGTTTTCACGACCAAAATTTTGGCAGAGGTTGCTGGCAATCCAATTCTTCAAATCCCCCATGTAGAAGGTCGCATATTTAGTGGGCTAAATCAGGTCCCTCCAAACCTTGTTAGCTTCCCAACAGTCACGTAACACATGTAATGTTGTCTTGTCATGTTTGTCGCAAGCATGGCACCTTCCATCCCCAGCACCCCACTTTTTGTAGACTATCGCAGTAAGGAGGTGATTATGATAACACTACCACATAAACACCTGAATCCACTACATGGTTGGTAATTTCCATATTTTCTGCCAAGTAGGGTCCTGAGGTACCCCTTCCCAATTGCCTAGCTCCCAGTACGCTGAACTCACATTAAACTTGCTGTCGCTCCCTCCCCCTAGTAAACTGTGTCTGCACCATCTCTATCATTTGGAGGAAGGGTTGCAACGATCTATAGTTTTACATTGGTAGGGATAACGTGTTCAAGTGCCTCCAGATTCCAGCTCCTAGAATCATCGACAACTTCGGCCACAGTGAGATTCACATTCACATCTCCTTCATGCAAATGCATTCTTTCTTTGATAGTTCCCATTCCACAAATCCATTTGTCCTCCCAGAAGCAGGTAGATTGCCCATCCCTTACTTCCCACATTATATTGTTATGCAAATTATCCCAGTTATGACAAATATCCTTCCAAAGCTTGGAGTCAAAGTTCCTGATGACACAGCCTCTTCTTAAGTTGGCGTTTCTCCTGTACTTCCCTTTGAGTATGTTAACCCAAAGAGCAGTATCATTAGTAATTAACTTCCAGTCTAGTTTCATAAGTAGAGCATCATTCATCACTAAGAGTGATTTAATATCGAGACCTCCTATGTCTTTCGGAGCATAAATCGTTTTCCAAGGAAGTGCGTGCCATCTGCGTTCTGTATTATCCTCTCCCCAGAGAAATCTTCATTCCACTCTCTCAATTTCCTGAATTGTTTTTTTTGGAAATTTGTCATGTTGCATTTGAAAAATTGGTATACTACTAGTAACAGATTGAATAAGGGTGGCTCTTCCTGCGAAGGAAAGACATTTAGCTTTCCATCCACTCAATCTCCTTTTAATCTATTCCACCACTCCTTTATATCTCATTTTAGTGTGGCCACTATTGGTAATCATACTTTCAAGGTAGCGACTTATTTCATCAACTCGCTCAAAACCACTATTGTCACAAATTTCCTTTTGGAGCACTTTATCTACATTTTTGGAGAAGAAGATCTGGGTGTTTGCTCTACTAAGCTTATGGCCCGAAATCTCACAGAAACTATCTAGACAACTCTTCACATTCTGAAACTGGTCTATATTGGCCTCAGCAAAGAGGATCACGTCATCTGCAAACATTAGGTGAGAAATACTAGGGCCCCTTCTACCCACACGAATAGGTTTCCATTTTTGCAATGTCACATAGTCAGCAATAAGATGGGATAATTTTTCCATTCCTAGAATAAAAAGGTAAGGTGAAAGAGGATCACCTTGTCTTATCCCTCTAGAAGGATTGAAAGGCGAAGTCTTTTCACCATTTCATAATATGGTAGTGGGAGTGGAACTAATGCGCATCATGATCAAATTAATAAGATGTTGAGGGCACTATAGTTCTTGCAACACCTTTTGTAAGAAGCTCCAGTTCACTCTGTGATAGGCTTTTTCTAAATCTATTTTAATAGCCATAAAGCCTCATTTGCCTTGCATCCTCCTCATTGAATGGATGATCTCTTTAGTAATGATAATGTTGTCTTGAATATTTCTCCCCAGAACAAAACTGGCTTGGTAAGGAGAGACCACTTGGGGAAGGATTGGTTTAAGCCTATTCACAATAATTTTAGTAAGGCATTTGTACAACACATTACATAAGGAAATAGGTCTGAATTGGCTCACTTTTTTAGGATGATCAACCTTCAGAATGAGTGTGACCAGCGTGCCATTAACCTCGCCAACTCTAGAATGGTCATGCCATAGGCCTTTAATATAGTCATAGACGCTGTTCCCCAAAATTTCCTAATTCTTGTGGAAAAAAATAGCAAGAAAACTATCCTCTCCTAGAGCTTTAAAACTCCCAATGTGCATAATGGCATCTTTAATCTCAGTACTAGTAATAGGGATATTTAAATAAGTTAACTTCTCTATTGGTAAGGTAGGCCACGAGTGAGATGTGGTAGTCCATCCTCTATCAGTTTGCTCCTCATTAAATAAGTTCTAAAAGTAATGGGTAACCTCTTTGATAAGAAGTTGATTATCCTCAATCCATTCTCCCATATCATTTTTCAGCATGCTCACCCTGTTACGTCTTCTTCGAATAGCTATTTTTGTATGATAATATCTTGTATTCCTATCTCCCTGAGAAGCCGAATACCTCTAGATTTTTGATACCACAAGATCTCCTCCTGATAAAGGATCTTATCCAGCTCTTGGCCTAGCTTAATATTAAGCTCTTCTAAGAAAGGATTATTGTTTTACTCTTGTAACTTTCTTTGAATGCCACTAATTCTATTAAGAATATGTTTTTTTCCTTCTCCCAATGTGCCTAAACTTTTTGTAATTCCACTATAATAACGGGTCTCGTAGGTTCCCCAGCATCTCATAAGCGTTGCTACCAATGTTCCAACAATCCTGAAGGAAAGTTTTGAATTTAGCATCGGTTAGCCAGACAGCCTCAAAATGAAAAAGTCTTAAGTGTCGATTTCCCATGCTCTTCACAGTTGAAATAATAATGGGGTGATGATCTGACTGCAGCCTTGGCCCGACCTTGACTTCAGCATCAATAAATCTGGTCTGCCACTCAATATTACACATCGCTCTATCTAGTCTTTTATAAACTCTATCATAGTTAGGGCATTTAGGACCTTTCCAGGTAAATTTGGATCCTTCAAGACCCAAGTCAATAAGATGGCAATGATCAATCTAATCAGCAAATCTAATGCATCGACTAACATTGACATGAGCACCACCACTCTGCTCTTCCTCGTTAGCAATTTCATTAAAATCCCCAGCGATTAGCCAGGGATCGGTAATTGAATTTGCCATTCTTTCGAGGTCCTCCCACAAGGTACCCTTCTCAGAAATATGGGGGCTCACATAAACAGCGATAAAAAGCCAAGGACTCATGCCCTCCTTCTCAATGTAGTTATGAAGGAACTGAGAAGTTTTCTGGATTATCGTTATCTTTATATCCGGGTTCTTCCACATAACCCAGGTGCCACCCGCAAACCCATTAGCCTTAATAACTTCATGATTAGTGAAACCCAGCCTTTTAATAACACGGGCCACCTTATCACCACTAACTCTCGGTTCCAAAAGCACTATAACATCTGGTTTGTGGTTCTAATCTCTTTGAAGGCCTAGCCAAACTAACGATTGGCTGCCCCGCGGCAATTCCACACAATAATCATTGAAAATAAAAGGACAATCCAAAGGCGCTCTTTGAGACCCCCTATAGTCAACCTACTGAACATGGTCAGGACTTGAAAATAGTCACCTCATGGGCCACCTCATCTCCGATGATCTCCATGTCCATTCTTTGAACGGACCTTTCTCCTTCGTGGCCATCAGTTTCTGCACCTATCACCCCCATTATATTTTGGACATCAAGGGGTTCGCCTAAGTTATGGAAGTTCTGGTTCTACATTATTTCCACTGCATGGCCTTCACCGTGTTTATAATGCAACGTGCTATAATTCAGACTCAAAATCGGGCCCTTATTCTCTACCTCAGATTGTCTCTTATGATATCCTTGTTGTGTCTCACGGTTCGTCTGATAATAGCCCACTTTAGGAGCTTTATTCTGTCTTTTATTAATCACATTGCTATTTCTTTGGGCCCGCTCATTTTCATGGCCCAGAGTGGGCAATTGTTGCTGTTGGTGCCCTTCCTTATTTATCTCCATTTTATTTAAGTCTATGTTTGAAACGTCTGTTAGCACGCTTTTCTTTGATTTTGTGCTTATCTCATCTAATTGCATATTTTGAAGGACCGAAAATCTTGATCCTTATTCTTTAACTCCACGAGATCCGCCATTACCAAACTCTTTCCTAATTTCATGCCTAGAAGATCGCTCCTCACTGGATTTTACAGTCCTTCCCCTCCTGGTACGCTGCACCACCATCCATGGGCCAAACTTGGCCTTTGTCTCTCCATTGGGGGTTTGATGCCGCTCCTCTTTACCGTTCTCACCGTTGTTGGTTCCCCTGTCACTCTGCAACGGAGTATTCTCTTGATTACTCCATAAAGAATAGTGTTCAGGATAATGCCCATATTTGCTGCATTCAAAACATATCAACTGGATTCCTTCATACTCGATTCGTTTTTCCTTTCCCTTAATCAGATAAGTAAGGAGTAGAGGCTTGGTAAGATCAATTTCAATGCACAATCTAGCATACCTTCCCCGAGCCTGGTTAGCCATCGTGTCATCCACTCGAATGATTTTTTTGATTTGATTTCCCAGAGCAGCTAGAAATTTTGTATCAAAATATTCCATTGGTAGTCCAGGAAGTCTAATCTATGCAGCAATTCACTCAATCTGTTCTGTCTTTGGGTCAAAGTCTTCTTTCCAGGTTTGAATTGCTAAATAATGATCGAAAACCAACCAAGGACTGCCCATTAATGCAAATTCATAATCTATGGAGATTTGAAACTTTGCCAAGAAAAAACCATTGCTTACGTCGATTAGTTCAATTTCTCCCATTCTCCCCCATAGCTGTTGCACTTTTCTAGATAAGAAGTTGTAGCCAATAGTTTTGCCTAGTAATTTAATGATCAAGGTTTTTCTCCATGGTTTCTCTAGTCTTCGCTGCTCCTTCTCAAAGAAATAGAAATCAGGCCCTTTGTCGGTGTTTACAATCGCGATTCCACTCACGTCACCCTCTAACGACTCTTCATCTAAGGAGTCGCTTTCTGAATCAGAATCACTCTGTACTTTACCACCAGTCAATGACTCCTTGTATGATACTCTCACTAATAGCACGTTCTCTTCCTCCACTACTGCATTCTCCCCCTCCATCCAATCTTCATGTCTAGGCTCTATCAACGTCAAACCCAAGTAGCCCTCCCTGTCTGTTCAAACCTTTTTCTTACTTCAATTCAGAATGTCGGCCTCTTCCTCTGACTTCAGATTGTTCCAATGTTCTTCGTCTTTGCTCCCGTCATCCATCTGTCACTTCTCTTAGAAGGTAACCTGAAAAAGATTTTTTCACCCATCAACATCTTTATTTTAACATCTTAACAAATTAATGTATAGCTTAAAAGTATTATAGGAGATTTATCATTAAATTTTTAAATTTGAAACTTTTCTTTTAAATAAAATAATCAAACAAGAAATACATATTATAAAGAGTCTAATGTTTCTGGAATCTACAACCACACGAACCCTATTCACCCGTTTATGATAAAGCTTGTGCTGAAAGTTGCATTATTCTAACATCACTCTTATATCATTAATTTGAGGGGATGTTTGAGGAAGATGATGAAGCGGCAGTACAAGGAGCAAACACCCAAATTTCACATTTGGATAATTAAAGAAAGAGGTGCTAAGTCTCTTATTATAAATAGAGAGTCAACCAAGATTGCTTCTCATTTCTTTGGATTGGGCTAACGAATGACTAAGGCCCATAGTCTTATTATTTAAAATTGGATAGTCTGTTGACTTATTTGATTTTATGGATTGTTGAATGGTTTTATTGATTTTTTACTAGGTTTTTTAAATTGATTTTATAAGTTAAATGAATTGCATTAATGGTTGGTTTACCAATTTTTAAATTAAACTATCTAGTTTAGTCTATTTTTTTAATAATCTCTCTCTCTCTCTCTCTCTCTGTAATTCAGATAGAACACATTTAATAGTTAGGGTTGTTAATATGAGTTGTCTTGGTTCAACTTGAACTTGTTTAGGCTTTACATTTTTATGTCAAATTGAAAAAATTTTATTTAAAAGAGTTGAAATTTTTTAATCCAATTTAATCCTATGAGCTTAGCCATAATAAGGATATCCATATAGCAAGCTCTAAGGATTAGTCCTATGGTTAGTTATGATATTTTGTTATATTTATAATTTATAAAACAAATGAAAAAAAAATACAATTCAACCATTAATAAACCATTGATAATTTAGTATTTTAAATAATACCATAAAATAAAAACAAACATCCATTTGTCTTCAAAGTCAATATACCAAATATTAAAACAAAATAATTCAAATATTGGTGTAGTTCAAAATCCCAACATTTTAAACAAACTATCATTGAAGCTTTTTAAATTCCTACAAAGAAACTATTGAAATAAATCATATAAACATTCAAACATGGAAGGAAAAAAGGCGTAAAATAACAACATTTTACAAAATATGAAATTTAAGGGGCTTGGGTAAATGAATAAACCACAAAAGAAGAAAAATGATTATCATTAGTTGAAATTTATTGATTTAAGATTTAAGAAGCTTGGCCCAACTCAAGTCGGCTCTAAGGTTAAATAGAGCCGAATCTAAAAAGTCAAAATTAGAGATGGGCTAAGTTTTTAAAACTCAACTTTAATGTTTAAAATTTAAGAGGCTGACCCATAAGGCTTTGTCAGCGAAGACTAATTATATGTAGATTTAATATTAAAAATTAGTGAATTTAGTACCTAGATAAACAATTATTCGCGAAAGCAGTCTCAATCCTGATACAAAGCACGTGGCCCACACACAGTATACCAAAAATGCATGCTACACGACATTGATTCCCCGTTTCAAAACTGTTAAGTCCCACGTCGACTAGAATTTAAGTTAGAATACTTCTTATAAGGCTTGTGACAATCTTCCTCTTATAAACTAGTTTTTAAAATTGAGTTAGACCCAAGCTAAATTTGTAATAAAAACTGTTTCATATATCATGTCCACAGGATTTTGCTTACTCTAATTTTTTTTTTAATTTTTCCTGACTTTACCCCAATTGTGAGAATTATAAGAGAGGTTCACTGCACAAAAAGTTAAGAGCTGAAATTACATTAGATATTTTATAATTTATTTTTTATCAATTAAGTTAATTTTGTGTTTTTTCAAAAATAAAATTACAATTCTATATTATAGAAAAGTTAATTTATTTAACAAAAATAAATTAGAGAAGACATTTCTATAATATATATGCATAACTAAGTATAATTCTTTTAAAAATATCATGTAATTTAATCAAACTTTTTAAAAAAATTAGCATCGTTTCCTCCCAACCTAAATTTTTCAATGACAGTCACTTAGTTTGTGGTTTTGGGCACCTGACAGTTCGGTAGGTACAAATATCGTTTTGGAAGAATTAAGAGGATTAGAAAATCAACCTATTTAATCACAAACTTTTAAATACTCAAACTCAATTTTCATAACCAAAATTTTAACTATAAGAATCAAGCGATCGCTACTTATAATAATTAACGAAAGCTATTTGGAAACGTAATAGCCCATGTTCTGTGACTATTAATAATAGTCCTCTGAACGTTGGGACCCCTTGTCGAAGGTAATGTCAATATTGTCGTGGGAACCCAAATGGCCAACGCCAGAAAGGTAAGGCAATTTTGTTTTTTCTTCGCATTAGCGGAAAACGATGTAAATTACATCAATTGATTCATCGATCTACTGACACGTTTCCAGTGTTGATGTACGGCTAAGTGTTGAACCATACATTATTGGAATCAAAATTCGTAAAATGTGATAACGTATTGATATTATATATTTAAGATAAAATTTATTATCATTTAAAAATGATATTACTAATTAAATAAAATATTAATATATTTTGGATATTTAAGTATTCCGTATTTGAGCATACAACACATTTTATAGTACTTGTGTTTTTCGTTTGTTTACCAAACCTAAATCGTGCGCGCTAATTCCCTTTTTCCACTTGATTGGGAATTATTGGTCTAAATCGGAGTATCTATGATAATATAAATTAAACATTCATAGATTACGTTCCAATGTAAAACCCGGCTTAGATGGCATTTGTGACAACGTTGCTGTTAAAGCTAATATATTGATGAATTAAGGTTAGATGTAGAAGAAAGCTAATGAATTGGAAGTGAGGTACGCATGTAGAGGCATGGTACATTTGAGGTAATAAGATGCTTAGGAGGTGGGCGGAATGAGTGTTTTTTATTTTTTATTTTTCATTTCTTGGGAGTTGGATGGAGAGGAGGTGGCGGGAATGAGTGTTTCTTTCTCTTTTTTTTTTTTTTAATTTTGAAATCTTGTTACAGTAAAAAATATAGAAATGTATTTGAATTTTATTTGAGGTTAAACCGTCTCCTTGAAGATTTTTTTGAAGAAATTTTATATTAATTTAACGTATTTAAGATTTTACTTTTAAATTATTATATTAAAAATAAAAATTAAGTTATTAAAAAACTACTATTTCTTTTTTACTTAATTAACTACATGTGCTTTAGGTTGGGTGAAATGAATATGATTAATGTTTGCAATGTTTGACTCTAGTGAATTGGATGAACACATTGACAACTTTTTTGTTTTCAAGTGTAAATGTCATATTTTGTTGGTTAAAATGCACAAAACTTTTTTTGTAGCATCCAGCTATTGGGGAAACAGGGACTCAAGGTTCTAGAATTGTCTAAGCCTCCTCGCTATAGCCAGAATATCATTTCACTATAGCCAGGATGCCAGTTCATTACAGCAAGAATATCAGTTCACAATGGCGAGTGTAGATCTCATACTAAATCAAGGGGATTCTTTGTAGTAGCGTGCGCTGTAGCGAGAACTGTCAAGTCTGGAACTATGAGCTCTTGCCATAGAGAGGAATATTTTCCGCTATAGCGAGCCCCTTTTTGAAAACTCACAAGAGGACTTCTTAAAAGGAAGATTTGAGCTTTTTAGGGTTCTCAGAGACTCTAAAAATTATGAGAACCCTTAAAATAGCTAAAACCTTTTCGGTGAGCGATTTTGGTAAAGAGTTAACCCAAACTTTGACCAAATAGTTCGGGAGGATTTTAAATCCAAATTGAGTAATTCCAAAGACAATTTATATGTTAGAGAACTTGAATTTTATGATGAAAAAGACAATTTTCAAAAAAGAGTTGAAATAAGCCCAATTGGACAAAACGAAGGAATAAGGACTAAAATGCAAAAAGTGAAAAGTTGCCAAAAGTGGCTTTTGGCTTCTAGAAAATGTCTAGCTTCTTCTCCCTCCTTCTAATCGACTTTAGCTAGCTGAAAATAGACCCTCAAAGTTTTGGAAGTGGCCCACCAAGGAGGAGAAAGAGGAGGAGGAAGAAACTAAGAAAAGGTAAGAAATTTCATAGTTTTTTCTTTAGTAAGTTGATTCTCCTCCTTCCCATCTCCCTTTTTATGGTTTTAATGTTGTCTTTGGTGTTGTTTTGGGTCTGATTTAGAGGGGGAAGAGTGGAGTTCTAAGAAAAGGAGTTAACCACTTTAATGAACAACCAAGGAAAAACTAGAAAGCAAGGTACATCTATTGCTTTTCATGCTTCTTCTCCCTTGCTTCTACGTGTGTGGTTTGGCCACTTATGGGATAACTAAGGGGGAGTTGTTTTGAACCAAACCAAGTGTGAAACTTAGGAGTTAGATTGTGGGAAACAAGACGGTGCAAAGAAATCCAAGAAAGAACCCTTGAAATTCAAGATACAATTTCTAGGGATTTTGTTGCACCACGATTTGTGTGAAGCTTCCTAATGGTATTTTCAATTGTCTAAGAGTTAGTATAAGTCCCTAAGACATCAAGGAAGCCTCCCACATGCATCCCCCATCAAAGAAATAAAACAAAGTCACAAATAAGAACCCAAGCTTTTCTATAGTGTGTGTTGTGCTAGAATTTGTTTCAAGAGTGTAATTGGATCTTAATTGATGTGTTTAGGCCAAAGAAATCCTACTCCACCTACTTGCAAGGGTGTATCCAAAGGAAGGGAAGAGAAATCAAGCAAAAGTGTGTGTAATTGCACTCAAGGTAGCCCTCTAACCTTTCTCTCATGTATATGTGTGGATGTTTTCTTGCTTTGGATGCTTGTGTGTGTGTTTGAATCATGAAAAGTATGCTTAGCTAGTAGGGACATGTGTGGTGCCATTTATGTATCTTAGATTGTTTTTATTTATGCATAAGACTTGAACAAACTTGGCAATGCCAAAAGTCCTTTGATAAGGGTGAGGATGAGCCAAAAGCCCCTTAGCATGGGTAAGACAAGCCAAAAGTCTCAAAAGAAGTGAGGCTTAGTCAAAAGTCCTAAAAGAAATGGATGAGGTAAGTGTAAAAGTCTCAAGAGAAGTGAGTGATACTAACCAAGGTCATGAGAGTCTACTTTGCTATATTTGAGACTTCATGAAATGGAAATCATGTTCTTGATATGCATATGTAACTCATAAACCATGCATGGCATTCTTTTGCATGAAATTACATCTATCATATATGATTGAAAGTGTATAGGGCTATTAAGATTCTTTGAATCTCACTCCCTCCCCATTACCTAACATGTCTAGGTGGACCAAGTGAGCCAAGAGATAGAAGCCACCAAGCTTGAAGAGGAGAGAGTGACAAAGGAATTATGTGTCTAGCCATTTTATAACCATTTGGTTGTTAAATGATGTAATCTTATGATGTATATGTTGCATAGACACTTGAACATGTGTAAATATATGGATATATGATGTATGTATGAGAATTGAAAGTGTATGAATGAGATTAGAGGTTTGTGATATTGAAATGCATGGTTGTGCCCTTAAGAACTCGTGCATATGAACAAGTGGGGTAGTGGCTTTGTGATATATGGATATTTGGAGTCTTTAGACAAGTTTAATAACCTATTTTGAAGCTTTCCCATATACTCAGGTGGTCTTGGTTCTAGAGGAAGGCCATTTGACACTTAAATAAACCATTTGGGGACCAATAATGACTTATTTTGTGAGAAGAACCCCAACTAGACCAAATGAGAGATTTTGAGGTTGAAATTTTGCACACCTATAGATCTCACATAGAGCTTTTTGCTAGTCTAAGAACCACATTATTTGGAGGTCTATAGAATTTCTTATGATTTTTCAAAGTTAACACCATAGCTTTCTAGAATAGTATGGTTTGCTGGGTTTTGATTTTTCTAGAATTAGTTATGAATTTTTGAAGTTCACGTCAGTAATCTATGATAGCAAACTAGGGCAGCCAGAACTTTCATACTTTTCTATTGTCAAATGTGGTCTAGCTAGGTTTTCATGGCCTGGAATTAATTTTACCCTATAGTAGACATCCAGAGCTTTCTATAAAGCTATCATTTGCTTAGTTTCAATTTTTCTAGAATTGACCATGATTTTCCAAAGTTGGTGGTAGAAACTTGAATTTTAGACCCGAGGCAAAAACTCCATTTTTCTTATGTGTGGCTTCTTAACTAAAATGTACGAGATGTTTGGCAATGGCTATGACTTGTTTAAGTGGAATATGAGTAGGAGATAATATTAGGGAATCTATAGGGTCCACGGAGCAAAATTTGAAAATTTAAAGTACTTTGTAATGCACAAGTATTACATGATTTGATTCCATTACCTTGAAATTCATGGATGAAGCATGTATGAGCTTTGATATATGATATAGTGAGGCTAAAGGGATATGGTGTGACATTTTTGGTACCAGAGCTTCATTTCAAGCATGTTAGGGTGGGTTATGGGCTGAGAATGTGACTTGTTGCATGTTTATGCACCATATATGGATGGGTTGAGTGTGTAAATGTGGCTTGTGTTCATGTTTGATCTTAAACTATGTTAATGTTGTTTTAAAATTATGGCGAACACACGAAGAGGTAAAGGTAAGCCTCCTAGAAAGGCTAGATCCAAGCCTAGAGAGGCTAGAGTAGAGCTTAGTGATCTAATGGCTGGAGCCTTACAAGCTATTATGGCTCATCTCAATCAATAGCAAGCCATGATAATGCAATTACAAGAGAGGCTTGCACATAAAGATACTAAGAGGCCTACTCCTTCTCTACCACAGCAATTAGACCATCTAGAGGATTCAGAGGCAGTCCATTTAGGCTAGCACCCATGTACCTCTCAAACTCCCCTAGCTCAGAAACCTTTCACCCTAAAGCAGCCTTCCACAAGGCAAGTCAAAGCTCAATTCAGAAAATTTGGGCCTCCTACCTTTGATGGGGAGTTGAATATAGAAAAAGCAGAGGCTTGGATTATGCAACTAGAGAAGATCTTTAGGGTGATGGAGTGCATGTCTAAGTAGAAGGCCGTGATGACCTCGTTCTAATTAGAAAAAAAAGCATACTACTGGTGGAGAGGCACTGAACCAATACTAAAGTTGAGGAACCTCCTGATCACCTGGGAGATGTTCCTTCAGGCCTTTTAGGAGAGGTAGTCCCTAGTTTTATTAGAGATAAGAAGGAGTCAGAGTTTGTACTTCTGAGACAGACTGAAAGGATATCCATGGACCAGTATGTGACAAAGTTTGTTGAGCTCTCTTGATATTACTCGTACCTTCAAAAGCATGATGATGAGAGGTAGAGAGTAGATAAGTTAGGGAAGGGTTTGTTGTCTGAGATCAGTGACAGGGTGGTGCCATAGAGGATTAGGGACTTTAATGCCCTAGTTGAGATCTGTAGAGTCATAAAGGCGAACTTGAGGACGATGCAGATAGTCCTTAGTGCTAGACCTCCCTTCCCTAAAAGTAAGAGACCATGATAAGAGTTATAGACCACTGGAAGTAGTAAGAGAGGTGGCAAAGGTTTGTAAAACAAAAGAGGCAAGGGCAGGAAGAGATAAGCTCAGTCCACCAGAGGCAGTGCCACTCCAATATTATCAATTAGTGTGGCAGAACCATGAGGGCAGACCATATTATGCAAGGCAGAATGTGTGCTATAGATGTGGTAGGCCAGGTCATATAGCTAGAGATTGCATATGACTTGCACAGTAGAGGGAGGTAGCTTCTACACCCAGACCACAGACCCAAGGTAAAATCTTTGCCTTGATATAGCAAGAGGCTAGCCGATCCCTGAGTCTGATTCAAAGTATCATTAAAGTTAATGATTGTGCTGTACTTGCACTATTTGATTCTGGCACTAGCCACTCTTTTATATCTTATGACTGTGCTAGAAGATTGGGTTTGGATATACATACATTGTCATATGATTTACATGTAACCACCCCTACAGGAAATTGAGCTATTATCTCTTATGCTTGTTTGAACTGTGTAGTCTAATTTAACCTTTGCTATACCACACTTGATTTGATTTGCATGCCCGTCATTGATATTGATTTGATCATTGGTATGAACTGGATATCTGCAAATAATGCCACATTTGATTGTTATCATAGATATATTTCCTTACCTGAATGTGGAACTATGCCTAGTATTAGAATTGAGTTTACTTTTATGACTATCTCCTAGGCTAAGAGGTCATTAGAGCATGGTTGTTAGGGGTTTTTAGTTTTCTTTTCAGTCTAAGTTGAGGTAGAAGAAGTTATAAATGAGATCCCTGCAATAAGAGAGTTTTCGAGGTATTCCCTAAGGAGATTAGTGGACTATCCCCAGATATAGAGGTTGAGTTTGCTATAGATATTATACCTGTTGTGGGTCTAGTGTCTAAGGCCCTATATAGGATGGCCCTTATCGAGCTGGTAGAGCTAAAGAAACAAATAGAAGAGCTCTTAGAGAAGGGTTTTGTCAGACCTAGTGTATTACCGTGGAGAGCTCTAGTTTTATTCATAAAGAAGAAAGACGGAAACCTTAAGATGTGTATAGATTACACGGAACTCAATAAGCTTACTATTAAGAACAAATACCTTCTTCCCAGGATAGATGACCTCCTAGACCAGTTAGTAGGAGTATTAGTATTCTCCAAGATAGACCTTAGGTCAAGATATCATTAGCTCAGGATCAAGGCTAAGGATATCCCTAAGACAGCCTTCAGAACTAGGCATGGGAACTATGATTTTTTAGTTATGCCCTTTGGGTTAATGAATGCACCTGCAATGGTTTTCATAGATTTGAACAGGGCGTTTAGGCAATACCTGGATAGTTTGTAGTGGTTTTCATAAATGACATTCTTATTTATTCTAAGAGTAGAGAAGAGCATAAGCAGCATGTGAGATTAGCCCTTAAAACCTAGAGAAAAACTTAGTAAATATGAGTTTTGGCTCACTAAGGTCCCATTCATAGGCCATGTGATCTCCTAGGCAGGGGTTGCAGTAGATCCTCATAAAATAGAGGCTGTATTATAGTAGGGGAAACCTAGGACAGTTACAAAAATCAGAAGCTTCTTAGGTTTAGCAGGGTACTACATGAGATTCATTTAGGGCTTTCCTCAAATAGAGATGCCATTTACTAAACGTACCAAAAAGAATGTAGCATTTATGTGGGATGAGAAGTGTGAGAAGAGCTTTCAGGAGTTAAAGCATAGATTAACCACAGTCCCAATTCTAGTACTTTTTGACCCTAAGGAGACTTTTGTGGTCTATAGTGATGCTTCAAAGAAAAGGTTAGGATGTATGCTTATGCAAGGGGGTAGAGTAGTACTTTATACTTCTAGATAGTTAAAACCCTATGAGAAAAACTACCTCACACACTATTTAGAGCTAGCGGTGGTGGTATTCGCACGCAGGATATGGAGACACTACCTGTATAGGGCAGCTATAGAAATCTATAGTGATCACAAAAACCTTAAGTATCTATTTGAGCAGAAAGAGTTAAATATGAGGCAGAGAAGGTGGTTAGAGTTCTTAAAAGATTATGACTTCACCTTGAAATACCACTCAGAGAAAGCTAATGTGGTTGCAGATACTTTGAGTAAGAAATCCATACACATGCCCTTCTTGATGATCCGAGAGTAGGAATTGATTGAGAGGTTCAGGGATATGAATCTCTCATGTGAGGTGCATTCGAGGAAGTTATGTATGAGTGAGACTTAAATAGAAAGTGACTTGAGGAGTCAGAGTAGAGAGACCTAACAAGAGGATGAACATATAAGGAAGATTAAGGCCTAGATGTCTCAGGGTAGCACTCCAAACTTCAATTTGTTTGAGAATGGGATAGTGAAGTATTGAGATAGGCTATATGTGCCTAAGAATTCAAAGATAAGAGAAAGGATATTAGAAGAGGCACACAAAAGTAGGTATACGATTCATCCAGGTAGTAACAAGATGTATCACGATTTGAAGAAAATATTTTAGTAGCCTAAGATGAAATTAGACATAGTTGAGGATGTCTCTCGATATTTAGTATGTCAAAAAGTTAAGATAGAGCACTAAAAGCTAGTTAGGTTACTTCAGCCCCTATATATCCTTGAGTGGAAGTAGGATAGTATAGCTATAGATTTTGTTATGGGTTTACCTAAAATATCATTAGGGTAATGCACTATATGGGTGATAGTGGATAGATTAACAAAGTTAGCTCATTTTCTAACAATGAAAGCCATTTACACCCTAGATAAGTTAGCCTAGCTGTACATTAGGGAGATAGTAAGATTACACGGTGTACCTAGGAGCATTGTATTAGATAAAGATCCTAGATTCACTTCAAATTTTTGAAAATCATTACAAGATACCCTAGGAACTAGATTAAGATTCAGCATAGCCTATCACCCTCAGATAAATAGTCACACAGAAAGGACCATCCAAACCCTAGAAGACATGTTGAGGGCATGTATTTTAGAGCTAAAGGGTAACTGGGATACATACTTGCCTCTAGCAGAGTTTGCTTATAATAATAGTTATCATGCTAGTGTTCAGATGGCACCGTTTGAGACATTGTATGAGAGGAAATGTAGGTCTTTAGTGTGTTGGATTGAGCTTGAAAAGAAGAGACTTATAGACCCAGAATTAGTGGACCAAACCTCTGGATAGATAGAAACCATAAGAAAAAAACTTCTGATACATAGAGAAGACAAAAAAGTTACGCAGATAGAAGGAGAAGGTCATTAGAATTTAAAGTTAGAGGCCTTATTCTTGTTAGAGTGTCTCTAGTCACAGGAATAGATAGGTTCATTAAAAGTAGAAAGCTCAGTCTAAAGTACATAGGTCCATTCCAAATTCTAGATAAAGTTAAACTTGTGGCCTACAGACTTGCCCTTCCTCTAAACCTAAGCAAACACACGATGTTTTCTATGTATCCTAACTCAAAAAATACCAACCCGATCCTTCACAAGTCATAGAATATGAGAATGTGCAATTATAGGACAATATCTCTTATACAGTATTACTAGATTGGATCGTGAATGTTAGACTCAAGCAGTTAAGGAATAAAATGGTACCGCTGATGAAAGTGGTTTAGAAGGGACTATCTACTAAGGAAGCAACTTGAAAGCTAGAGGAAGAAATGAGAAAGAAACATACGGAACTATTCCCTTAAGGTATGTAATTTAAATTTCAAGGACAAAATTTTATTTAAGGGGGGGTAGAAATGTAACATCCAGGTTTTGGGGAAACAAGAACTCAAGGTTCTAGAATTGTCTAAGCCTTATCGCTATAGCTAAAATACCAGTTTTCTCTAGCCAGGACGCCAGCTCACTATAACAAAAATATCAGTTTGCTATGGTAAGTACAAATCCTATACAAAATCTAGGGGATTCCTCATAATAGCGTGTGCTGTGGCGAGAACTGTCAGGTTTGGAACTATGAGCTCTTGCCGTAGAGAGGGACATTTTCCTCTATAGCGAGCCCCTTTTTGAAAACTCATAAGAGAGCTTTTTAAAAGGAAGATTTAAGCTTTCTAGGGTTCTCAGAGGCTCTAAAAACCATAGGAACCCCTAGAATAGTTAAAACCCCTCTGGTGAGCGATTTTGACAAAGAATTGACCCAAACTTTGACCAAATCTTTTGGGAGGATTTTAAATCTAAATTAAGTGATTCCAAAGCCAATTTATATGTCAGAGAACTTGAATTTTATGATGCAAAAAATAATTTCCAAAAAAGAGTGGAAATGAGCCCAATTGGATAAAACCAAGGAATAGTGACTAAAATGCAAAAAGTGAAAACTTGCCAAAAGTGGCTTTTGGCTTCTAGAAAGTGTCCAGCTTCTTCTCCCTCCTTCTAACTAACTTTAGCTAACTAAAAATAGACCCTTAAAACTCTGGAAGTGGCCCACCAAGGAGGAGAAAGAGGAGGAGGAAGAAACTAAGAAAAGGTAAAGAATTTCATAGTTTTTCCTTTAGTAAGTTGATTCTCCTCCTCCTTATCTCCCTTTTTATGGTTTTAATGTTGTCTTTGGTGCTATTTTGGATCTGGTTTATAGGGGGAAGAGTGGAGTTCTGAGAAGAGAAGCTAACCACTTTAAAGAACATCCAAGGAAAAACTAGAAACCAAGGTACATCTATTACTTTTCATGCTTCTTCTCCCTTGATTCTATGTGTGTGGTTTGGCCACTTATAAGATAGCTAAAGGGGAGTTGTTTTGAACCAAACCAAGTGTGAAACTTAAGAGTTAGAGTGTGGGAAACAAGATGGTACAAAGAAATCCAAGAATGAACCTTTGAAATCCAAGATACAATTTCTAGGGGTTTTGTTACACCAAGATTTGTGTGAAGCTTCCTAGTGGTATTTCCAATTGTCTAAAAGTTGGTATGAGTGCCTAAGACATCAAGAAAGCCTCCCATATGCATCCCCTATCAAAGAAACAAAACAAAGTCCTTAGGTGTTATATGGAACCATAATTGAAGCAAATAAGAACCTAAGCTTTTCTATAGTGTGTGTGGTCCTAGAGTTTGTTTTAAGAGTGTAATTGGGTTCTAATTGATGTGTTTAGGCCAAAGAAATCCTACTCCACCTACTTGCAAGGGTGTAGCCAAAGGAAGGGAAGAGAAATCAAGCAAAAGTGTGTGTAATTGCACTCAAGGTAGCCCTCTAACCTTTCTCTCATGTATATGTGAGGATATTTTCTTGCTTTAGATGCTTGTGCGTGTGCTTGAACTATGAAAAGTATGCTTAGCTAATAGGGACATGTGTGGTGCCACTTATGTATCTTACATTACTTTTATATGTGCATAAAACTTGAATAGACTTGGTAATGCTAAAAGTCTTTTGATAAAGGTGAGGATGAGCCAAAAGCCCCTTAGCATGGGTGAGACAAGCCAAAAGTCTCAAGAGGAGTGAGACTTAGTCAAAAGTCCTAAAAGAAATGAGTGAGGCAAGTCCAAAAGTCCCAAAAAAAGTGGGTGAGGTTAACTGAGGTCTTGAGAGTCTACTTTGATATATTTGAGACTTCATGAAATGGAAATCATGTTCTTGATATGCATATGTAGCTCATAAACTATGCATGGCATTCTTTTGTATGAAATTACATCCATCATGTATGATTGAAAGTGTATAGGGCTATTAAGAATCTTTGAATCTCACTCCCTCCCCATTACCTAACATGTCTAGGTGGACCAAGTGAGCCAAGAGATAGAAGCCATCAAGCTTGAAGAGGAGAGAGTGACAAAGGAATTATGTGTCTAGCCATTTTATAACTATTTGGTTGTCAAATGATGTAATCTTATGATCTATATGTTGCATAAACACTTGAACATGTGTAAATATATGGGTATATGATATATGTATGAGAATTGAAGGTGTATGAATGAGTTAGAGGTTTGTGATATTGAAATGCATGGTTGTGCCCTAAAGAACTCATGCATATGAACAAGTAGGGTAGTGGCTTTGTGTTATATGAATGTTTAGACTCCTTAGACAAGTTTAATAACTTCTTTTAAAGCTTTCCCATATGCCCAAGCGGTCGTGGTTCTAGGGGAAGGCCGTTTGACACTTAAATAAACCATTTGGGGACCAATAATGACCCATTTTGTGAGCTAAACCCTAACTTGACCAAATGAGCGATTTTGAGGCTAAAATTTTGCACACCTATAGATCTCATATAGAGCTTTTTGCTGGTCTAAAAACTATATTATTTGGAGGTTTATAGAATTTCTTGTGATTTTTCAAAATTAACATCCATAACTTTCCAAAATGGTATGGTTTGTTGGGTTTTGATTTTTTTAGAATTAGTTATGAATTTTTGAAGTTCACATCAGTAATCTATGATAGCAAACCAGGGCAGCCAGAACTTTCATGCTTTTCTATTGTCAAACATGGTCTAGCTAGGTTTTCATGGCCTGAAATTATTTTACCCTATAGTAGACATCCATCCTGAACTTTCTGGAAAGTTATCATTTGCTTAGTTTCGATTTTTTTAGAATTAACCTTGATTTTCTAAAATTGGTGGCTAAAACTTGAATTATGGACCCGACACCAAAACTCCATTTTTCTTATGTATGGCCCCTTAGCCAAAATGTATAAGATGTTTGGCAATGGTTATGACTTGTTTAAATGGAATATGAGTAGGAGATGATATTAGGGAGTCCACGAGGTCCACGGAGCAAAATTTGAAATTTTATAGTACTTTGTGATGCACAAGTATTACATTATTTGATTCCATTGCTTTGAAGTTTATGGATGAAGCATGTATGAGCTTTGATATGTGATATAGTGAGGCCAGAGGGATATGGTGTGACATCTTTCATGTGTAACTAGTTTTCATGTCTTTTAAAAGTCTATAATTGACTCGAAAACATTACAAAGAGGAGCATTTTTAGCAGTGACACTAGAAGTTGCCACTAAAAGTAGACTTTTTTTAGTAACTGTCATGAGTCACCATAAAAAATCATCAATAATGGTTAAACTTTTTGTGATAGCTCATGACAAGTCACTACATAAAGGCTTTTATGGCAACTTTTTAGTCACCACAAAAGACTTTTAGTGGCAACCTTTCTTGGGTCACCAATGAAGACTCTTTTTGTGTATAGTTGCCACAAACTCTTTCTTGGGTTGGCACTACACTGCTTAAAAAGCAAGATATTGTAGTTGCCATTTTCTTGGGTCACCACTAAAGACTCTTTTTGTGTATGGTTGCTACAAACTCTTTCTTGGGTTGCTACAACATTACTAAAAAAGCAGGATATTTGCAGTTGTCATTTACCAATGGTTTTTTAACAATAACTGATAAATGTGCAATCATTAGCAAGTTTTCTAGCGGTTGACAAATTGTTAGGAAATAAAACAATTATCAATGTCTTTTTTTTAGGTCAATTTCTAGCGTTTTCTAAATGCTATTAAATGAATAACAATTTATGATGATTATGTAACACATTTCAATTGATAACAATTGCCAGAAATTGCAAAAGAATTAGGGTATTCCCTCTTCCCTAATTTTATTGTCACGCCCTCTTTCCCAATTTCACTCTCCCTCTTACTTCCTTTCTTTCTCATTTTCCCAATTTCTCACTCTTGCACCCTTTTTGTTCTCAATAAAGGAAAAAATGAAGTGGGTTTTAGTCAAAAGGAAATCTAAAGAAGGGAAATCATAAGAAAGAGATGTAATCACACTTCTTTGACACTGAAGGACAAAGTCACAAAGCATGATCTTTGAATAGGTACCTACTCTCAGTCCCTTTCTAAGGAAAACAAACAAATAAATATTGTTGCTTTTGGTTTTTGGAAAATTTTATTTCACATTAGTCCTTTCACTTTCTCTTGGTTTCTCACTTTCCATTTTTCCATCTCTGATTGCACCCTTAGTCTTTTTACTTTCCTTCTTGACATGATTGAAAAGGACGCTTAACTTCCACCTCATTTCTATTAAAATTTTAAGTGGAGGAGAAGCAAGCCCAATAGTTGGTGGAGGAGAAGAACAAAGATAAGGCATATCTTTTCCTTTTCTGTCCATCTTTGCATCAATCTCTAGATTTACCATAAGCTCTATTCGCTCTTATGATATGATGATCATTCAATCTCTTCAACTTCATGATAGAGGGTTGGTTATCTCAAAAATTCAATCTAGATTATATTTCATTTTTTTATTTTATTTTATGCATTTCGGTTTCTCCTTTATCCCTTCCATTTTCATTATAGGTTAGGTTAAGTTTACAATTCTATGAATATAAATCATAGTCCTTTATCACCATCTTTAAAATGGCCAGCAATTATGGTTTCATATCCTATCAGAAGCTAGATTAAGTAGCCAATTGGCTTGGCACCAACATGGCCTCTGCTTTCTTTATTTCTTTAGAATGATGCTCTTGTGTTAACCTCAGAACCATTGATAATGACAAAGATGATAAGGCTTTTGAATGCCCTCTCATGCTCATCAAGCCTATTTCTCACATTGCCTTAAGGATCGACTATAAACCCATCAATTCAGACCAACTTCATGCGCGATGACAGTTTAAATCTTTCATAGCTTTGTAAGTTTTTTTTCTTTTGCACTTCCTTAATTTAATAATTTTCTTATGTATATATGGTGCTTGATTTTGCTTTTAGGTTTTCACTTTTTTTTAAAGGTTTGTGAAGGTGTTAGGTTACTATTATTTATGCCTTGGAAAGTGAATAATATTGTTTTGCCAAATTTATAGGAGGAGTTTATCTACCCAATTTTAACAACTCTATCTTTTTCATTACCCAATTTATGGATCATAATATGAGATGCTTTGAACAATACTTTCTTACCAAACTCCTTCTTGTTCCTTATAGAGGAAGTGATACAAAGTTTGGAGCCTTTTAAATATACTTAATGGGGCAAGTAATCTGGTAAGTTATCATGGATGGAAGTTTTAGACCTTGTTTATTATGTTTACTTGTTATTCCTACATTTAAAAATTTGTGGTGATTGATAGCTTATTCTTGCACTATTGAAGAATGCAATTGTCCATGAATAGAACTGTAGTTGTATTTATGAGTTGGAAAGAATTTGGATAAATTTGATCTAATTTGTGAGGAAGGATATAGCCAATCATAGACCAAATTATGATGATAAAGGCAGTCTAACTAGTATATATTTATTTTAACTTTCTTTTTCCATTATGCTCTAGACTAGGGAGTACTCAAGTATAGCAACCTCTTTGGTCTCAAGTAAAATTCACTTCACATCCATTTTTGTGATAGATATATGGTTTATGAGTGTCATCTATGCTAGTTATGTTGTTCTTGCTATAACTTCCTCATGGCTCAAACATATTTTATCTAAAGCTTGGAATTTCTTCATCTCTGATTAGGTACCATGCTTAGCTTTTTTTCTTTTTTTTTTTTCCTTTCTTGTATCTCCTGTTCATGTTTAACTGGGCCCCTTTTTGCTAATTATGGAAAATAGATGTAATCATGATTTGCTAATGGTTTTTATTATATTCCATTTCCATCCAATTCAAGCTCTTGATGGTGGCATCTCTTTCTTCAAGTAGTTTACATCTTCCTACTATTAATGAGGGTTGTAATGAATAAGGAAACTCAAGTAAAAGGAATGGTTTGGAAACTAAAATATAAATAATAATGCAACAAGAATAATAAAGGAGAAATCTTGAATAAAAAAGTAAAAAATAATTAAAGTCCATCATGAAAATAAATATAAATTAGGAAAGATATGTAAACATTAAATTAAAGATTATATACATAAGAGAATATAAAAAGGGATATTAGCAAAACATGATTTCAAGTTATCTATAAATTAAATTTATAAAAACAATTAAAGGAAAAAGTGAAAGGGAGGTAAAATAGAACCAATAAATCAATAAAATAAATAAAAGAAAAACCTTTAAAAAATATTAGAATTATTTAATAATGATACAAACCAACAAAATGAAAGTTTCACCATTTTCATCACTTTGCTCATGTGTGTACATGTGTGTGTGTGTGTGTAAATGTTACCAATACCACTTTCACTTTGCATGCCATACATTTTCATTTCATATATTACATAGTTTCTACACCATGAGTACATAATTTCTGCTTCACATGTATTTCATATCACATCTCTTATTAGTAATCTTCACCACACTATTACCACTTTCTCTCTCTCTCTCTATATATATATATATATACACTACACTATACAAATTGAAGGTTTTAAAACAAAGATTTGTTTCCTTTTAAGAATGTAGAGCATAAACATCCTAAATATGAAAGTAGGCTAGGAAAAACATCAGCATAGAGTGAAAAGAAAGTGTTACTTTGTTATTTATACATGCACTAATAAGGATCATAGTAGATATCTTTCTCCTACTACTAAAGATTAAACTCCTTTGAAGGAGTATCCTCAATGTTGCTTAAAACCACAATTAATATAAAATTTGTGATTTAGCTAATTATTTAGCATATATTATTATCAATTTAACTGAATACACTCTTTAACACCTAAACCCCTAATTTTAGTTTAACTTCCTTATCTTCATCACTAACTTTAGATCTAGAATTTTCAACTTAAGCATCTATAATTTAAATTGAACTTAGATATTACATTATGGAGATTAATGGATGAAGATTAAAGTGTTAATTTGCACTCTAAAGGCACAAATCAAGAAATGCAATTTGAGAGCAACACCAACAACAACAATGGAGGAAAGAAGCTATAACATTGAAGCATCATCAAAATATGGAAAAAAAGGGAGAATAATGGAGAGAAGAAGATGGAGGTGGAAGAAAAGATACCTACTTTCTCAATCACCCAAGATTCATAGCCAAAGCAAGGAGAAGATGAAATGAAAAAGATAAAGGTGCTACATTGAAGATGGAGGATTCTAATGATGCAACTCATTAGAGATGAAGGCACGGCAGTAGTAGAGACACAATGTGGCTAAACAAAGCTTTTGTCAAAACTAGCTCTATATAGAGGTTTTTATATCATTTAACTTAAATAGCAACAAAAAATACAACTGTTACCAAACTTTTGGGAGTAGTTTTAGGCCTTTGTATACTTCAAGTGGAAAATAGGGGTCAAATTTTGAATTTCTTTCCTTTTTTACTCAAGGCTACCATAAACAAGTTTATTTTGATCCATAAGACTAGAATATGGGATCCATTTGCATATGAAAGCTATATAACTCATTTTGGCCACTTTGATATAATAAAGCCTAAAATTTCAAAAATTCATAACTTTTGCTATATAACTCTAATTTATGCAAGTTATGTGTTTATAGAAAGTTTATGATCTGAACTTTATGTTGCAAAAATATCAAGTAAAATTGAATTTATTTGGCCCTTAAAATATCATGAAATCTACGGCTGGTATAGTGTGAACAACGATTGTCAAAATCTTCATAATTTTGCCAATTTCAAAAATTCATAAAATATTGTATAGAGTTCCAAAAAAAAGTATCATTTTTAGCTTATTAGAAAGCTTTATAAATTCTATAATTACATGCCAAATTTAAGCTCCAAACTACGTCATTTGGGCTATCAAAGATAGAGATGCAAATTATGGCTTATTCAGACCATTTTTTTTAAAGTGGTCCAATTGACTTTTAAATTACACTCTTCCATTTTGAACAAATTTTAATCATTTCAAGCATCATTTCCATAAGGTCCATTGCATAAAATAAGGCTAACATCAAAATTTGATTACCTCACACCTAATGATCCATATGTATTACATGGCATCCCATATACATATTTAAGGACAAGTGGCCACCTGATACATCAAAATAGCATATATTTATATGCTCAAGCTTATACACAAGTTATCAATACATATTCTTGTCATATACTTCATATCTCATTACTAATATATCTCATACATTCTCAAATTACATAATTAAAACAAAAACTCTTAATACATGGCTTTTATACTCTATTGCTTCTTATTTTCCTTTTCTTTGCTTGGGAACCTTGAAATGGTTAGTGGGGAATACATGGTTGAGATTTTGGGGAGAATCTTAGTAGCAAATTTCAACAATATCAATACATGCAAGAATGTCATGAGGAAATGTAATGCATGTGGTGTAAGCATGTGAATCATATGCATTATGTAACTCAAACACAACTTTTAGTATGAAATCTTAATTCTCATCAAGCCATGACATCAAAACATACTAGTTGGATTCAACTAAGCTCAACTCTAGGCCAAGGAAGAGCTATTGCGCTCAATTCCTCGCCATGGGGAGATAAAAGCCGAAAACATATAACACATAAGCATAAAATTCTTGATGAAAGCCATATCAAAGCATAATTCATAAATACATCAAGCAACTACAAATACAAACATCTCAACTCATTCAAACACTCAAATGTATGTAAGATAGGTAAAGAAAGCTACCCTGTGGACTTGGAAGCTCTAACCACTACTAACTCTCTTGGTTCTTCTCTTTTCTTTGGCTTTTCTTGACTTGACACCCACAAATAGGTGAACTCGGGCTAGCTTGGTTTATAGATATAGATTTATGAGGCAAGATAACTCATTAGGATCCATTCTAAGTCTTGTCATTAGTGCTTAACTCTATTAGAACCCAATGTGCAACTTAAACCATTTTAAGTCTCTTAAGAGGCAACTATTAGATTTCACTTTCTAGCTCTGAAATTTCATTTGTTATGAGTCATATCACTCTAATGGAACTTATTAGGGCCATCATATACATAACTACACAAGCCAAAGGCCATCTTGTTTCTTTAGGCTCTTTTAGACCCTAAAATTTCACCTTTCAATTTAGGGCTCTTAAATTCATTCTAATGATTCCATTAGTATTTATTCATCCCATTTAGCTCTCTTAAAACCTTAAAATCCATGAAACCTCTTCCTAGGTAGCTCATCTACTCCTTAGCTGAGCCTATGTCCTAGTTATGGGCTAAGGGAGTTTTGGTCATTTTTCTTGAGAATTTGGCATATATAGAGATTCCTTGACTCTTTTCTAGTTCAAGGTTGGCATTAAGTAGCTTAAAACATCTTCTTAAGGTTCCAAAGTTTCAAAGGTGCAAAACCCTAGGTGCTCTATCTTGCATTCTATACCTTTTTAATTGATTCCTTTTGTATCATTTTTATCTCCATGCTTCAAAACCCCTACGCTTATCAAGTTTCAACCAAAATCAAATTCCCTTTATGTTCTCCATGTCTAGGCCAAACCAATAGAGAGAAGAGTTCCAAAAGAGAAACGAATTTCCTATTTTATATTATATCTTGTATGAAACTATGTTCAATAAAGATTCTAGTGGTAAGATTGATGGATCTAATTTTTTTTTCTTTCTCCAAGTGTTTAACCACTAAAAACTTCTTTCAAGTAACTAAAACCATCAATGAAGAGAGCTTAGAGAGGAGAAGAAGTTTGATAACTAACATGTAGTGAAAAAGTGCAAGATTTCTTACCTTTCTTACCTTTTTTTCCTCCTCTTTCTCCCTTCTCTTTGAATGTCTTCCTTGGTCTACTTCAGAGGTACAAAGTGGTTATAAGGGGCTGACCAAGTGGCATGACACATATATAAGGGGAAGGAGGTGTTTTAAAATAAGTTACAAAATTTGTGTTACATTCCACAACTTTAATTTCTCTATCTAAGTTCATTTTGAACCCTTTTTTAGAACCGTGTTTTCCATAATAAAATTAAGGCTCTTTAGTTTATCAAGAATATTTACTTTGAAAACCATTTGGAATAGTTTGGTTAAAGTTTTAGTCAATTGATATTCTAAATTGCATATTATTAGGGATTTTGTCATCCTAATAGCCTCTATGGTTTTTAGGACCTCCAAAAACTCTAGTGAGTTTAAATTCATCATTTAAAACTTTTTTCTTCGAGTTTCTAAAATTTTACCTAAAATTACAATTTGCCATTACTTGTTCCATTTATTCTCTTTAGCTATTTTGGTTTCAATTTCGAGCCATTCATAATTTTATAACCTTATTTCTAGATACTATAATTAATATTCTAACCTTGATTGTCCTTACTTTATTTTATTCTAGGGTTCTCTTTCATTATTTTACTAGTTTTAGTCTAATTTTTGGACAAACTAGATGTTACAGCTTTGTTACACCTTAAAGGAAAGAGATGTAGAGCTTTAAAAATGGAAGAATGAAGCTTCATGAAAATGCATTAGAATATGAGGTGTAGGTGAAGAAAAAAGAAAGGAAAAAAGAGGGGAAAATGAAAAAGAAAAAGGAAAAGGAAAAAAATAATGGAAGGTACATGATATTTTTCTATTAGATCAAATAAAATACAAAGCAAATTATTTTTATGCATCAGAAGCCATTACTATCATAAAATTCAAAGATCCTCAGGGTCATTTTATTTTAATATTTTGATAGGCAAACATATCTGTATGGGTGCAAGATAGATACTTAAATAGCTCCTTAAGATAAAATTTAAGCTCTATAATTATTCTAAAATAGCTCCTTAATGATCATTTTTTTTAATTTCCATATTTTTGTTATTATCCATTAGGAAGCTATTTGTAAGATTTAAATTTTTTTAGGGTACTACAATTACAATAATTGACAATTTTAGAAAATATATTTTTCAACATGTATCACACAATGTCGATATCTAGTTAGTCTTGAATTCATCAAAAGATATTGATTATCTATATGTAATTATAAAATCTTAGCAAATATACTTAATTAGTTGATTACTTTGTTAATGAATTGACTAATGTATGGTATCTAGGTGGGTATTTATGATCTTAGTTGGATTCAAGTCATAAAGAGAGAAACATGGAAATTTTGAACATGAATTAAATTAGTATACAGAATGGTGTCCCCCCTCTTTGTCTCCTTTGCATATAAAAGGCATGGCAAGCATATGCAATATGAGAATGGGGAACGAAGCCTGGATCATCTAGGGTTTTTTATTGTAAAACTCTTGCAGAATTAAAGGAGAGAAAAAAGAAAAAGGAGAGTAGGGGAAAAAAAGAGGAAATGGGTCCTATACGCACTTTCACTCGTTGTGTCACTTTTTCTTCCTTAATATGAACTTTAAAATATAAAACTGTAGAGGATCCTTAAATGTGAGGAACAAAGTGAGAGGAGAAAGCCTCTAGCTACAATGTGCAAAGAGAGAAACACCACAAAAAATTAAGGTTTTTTTTGCGGAATATGTGTTGTGAGAACTTTTTAGGGAATTTCTCATGAATTTTGTTATAGTTTACAAGTTTTTCACAATTCTCATAATAAATTCTTGTGTTTTTTTTTCATAAGAACTTTTTTAGATAGTTTCAAGAAATATCGTAACAAAAGTGCTGCAGTATAGCAGGAATAAGGTGCCAACAATTCTTGGAAGATGTAGTTAAGCATTTTGACATGGACATTCATAGAAGTAGAAGATGGATGGATTGTGGTAGAGTCAATAAAGAATATTTACATAGAGTTAAGAAGTTTCTATAGCATGCCTTCAAGGAAAAAAATGATAGAGAGACAATTCCATATCCTTGTAAAGAATATGTTCTACATTATAAAGTAAATTAGGCAATGGCATATGATTACCTTGTGATTAATGGTATTATACCATCATATGATATTTGGTTCTGTCATGGGGAGCCAATCAATATTGGATCAAATTTTATTGAAAAGACTAATTACACCAAAGAAGCTACTAGAGGTGGTGATGATAGAGAGTAGATCCTCTGAAGTGTTGGTCTCTGAGGTTCTCTAAAGTGCCTTACAAACTAAAACTTCTGTCTATTTAAAAAAAAGAAAAAGTACGTTAAAAATAAAAAAAAGTCAAATTTGTGAGATACTTCATTGAACTTTAGAGAGCAACACTTCAGAAGATCTGCTCTCGGTGATGATATGGTAGGAATGATACATGATGCTTTTGGAGGCTTTACACAATTCATGGATAATAATACTAAAGAAAGGGATGAGGTGAAGCCAAACTTAGAAGAAAAAAATCCTTAACCATCACAAAATCAACCTCATTAAGAGATAGAGAATTTTGAACAACTAATAAAAGATGTAGATGAAAAACTATGCCTTAGATGCAAGAAATTTAGTAAACTTTCATTCGTGTTGCATCTTTACCTAATAAAAAGGTTGTTTAAATGGACAAATAAATCTTTTGATGCTTTGTTCAGACTATTGAAGGATGCATTACTTGATGGGGAAAAGTTACCTCCTCCCTATTATGAAACCAAGAAGATAGTTGAGGGATTAGGCTTAAAGTAAGAAATGATCCATGCTTGTCCCAATGATTGCATGCTTTTTAGGAAAGAATAAGCTAATGATGATAAATGCTCAATTTATGGGCCTTCTAGATGGAAAACAAGTGAGAAGAGTTTATGAACTGCAAATTCAAGTACAAATAAGAGAAAACAGAAAAAAAAAAAATTCCAGCCAAGGTTTTAAGATATTTTCCTTTGAAACCAAGGCTATAAAGATTGTTTATGTCATAAAAAACTACTAAACTAATGAGATGGTATCATAAAGAATGCAATATAGATGGAGTCTTATGACATCCTATAGATCTAAAGTTTGGAAAAGTTTTGACACTTATCATCTAGAATTTGCTAAAGATCCTTGCAATTTTTGCCTTGGATTGACTAGTAATGACTTTTATCCATATGACACAGTGCAAAATGTTTATAGTACATGGCCAGTGATTTTAATACCATATAACCTTCCACCATAATTGTGTATAAAGCAAGAATTTTTCATCCTATCCTAACTCATTCCTAGACCAAAACACTTGGAAATAATATTGATATATTCTTGGAACCTTTAATTAAAGAATTGAAGGAATTATGGGATGTGGGGCTAGAAAGCTATGA
Organism: Erythrophleum ivorense; assembly: GCA_026724425.1. Lineage (NCBI taxonomy): Eukaryota > Viridiplantae > Streptophyta > Magnoliopsida > Fabales > Fabaceae > Erythrophleum > Erythrophleum ivorense. Next base: position 377,794 of record JAIUCV010000219.1, read on the forward strand.
TGCCTATACTAGGGAGACATTTAAGATGGAGCAGCTCTTATGTGGACTACAAATGATTTTCCAGTATATAGTACTTTATCTGGATGATGCACTTATGGTCGATTTACATACTCTTCTTGCAACAAAACACTTGATCTAGAAGGCTCAAACATGGTAAAAAATTTTGCTACATGGACCATTGGCATTTCTTAAAGCCAAGGCATAAATATCGAAATAATGCAAAGTCATTTGATGGGACTAAGGAATTAAGTCCTACACCTTACCCAATATTTGGTTTATTAGTTGTAAGTCAAGTTAAAGGCATAAAGTTCACTCTTGGTAAGTTCAGTAAGGAGGTAAGTGGGGTGATGATAAACACATGAAAAAATATGTGTGATGCATATAGCAAAAAATGTGTTGAGAGTACAACTTTGTATGCCATAACCTTGATGTGATACATATAGAAAAAAATGTGTGTGATAACTTGATTTACACATTGTTTAGTCTTGATAACAAGGCAAAAGACAATCCAGAAGCTCAGTTAGACTTGATGGAGATGAACATCAGACCAAGCTTATGGCCTCAACAATGAGCTAATGAGAGGACATATCTACCTCTTACTTATTTCACAATGTCATCGAAGGAAAATAAGTTCTTTTATGAAGTACTAGAAAATGTTAAGTTTTCTCATGGTTATGCATCTAATATCTCATGTTGTATTCATAAATAGAAGATATCTAGATTGAAGACTCATGATTGCCATGTTATAATGAAAGAGCTTCTTCCTCTTACATTGTAAGGAACACTAGATCCAAAGGTGAGTACTGTTTTGATTAAATTATGCATATTTTTTTGAGTGCTTTGCAACAAAGTGCTTAAAGTGGAAGAGTTAGAGTTACTTGAAGAAAAAAATTGCACCAACACTATGTCATATGGAGAAACTCTTCCTTCCATCATTTTTTACAATTATGATACTTTTGGTAATACATTTGGCAATTGAGGCTAAAATTGCAGGCCTGTATATTATCGTTGGATGTACCTAATTGAGAGGTAAGAATAATCAAAGTAAGTTTATTATATAGTATAAGTTGAACTTAATTGCTAAAATATTATATTGCTAACATTATTTTATACTATAGGTACTTATCTACTTTAAAATCATATGCTTATAATCGAGCATACCTAGAAGGTTCAATAATAGAAGCATATCTTGCAAATAAGTGTTTGCCATTTTGCTCAGGATATATGGATGGTAGAGATTCAAGGTCTTATTGGTCAAGAAACAATGAAAATGAGCTTGAGCATGATATTAATAAAGAAGGATGCTTTTCCCTACCATTTACAGCAAAATAGAAGCATTCATTATAGATGGGAAGGCATCGTTGCAAACACATCAATATGTGCTCTTCAATTGCAAATCTAATGTGCTTGAAAATTATAAAAAGTGAGGGGCTTATCTTTATGTTATTGATTGTATTTAACTTTATGTGATAATGTTGCTAAGATTAAGATATCACATCTTAAGCGTCGCCTTACACAACATCAGCTTGATCACTTGCACTTTGAGACATTACACTAATGGATAAAGGAGAAAATAGTGGGATTTTGATACATATTTATTATTACTTGATGACTTGGTACTTATATTACTAATTATTTATGTTATGGAGTTGGACCACACATTTGATATCCAAAATAATCTAAAAGTCCTTGCACAAGGTCCAAGTTACATTACAAGGAGATTCAAAGCATTTGACATAAAATAATGGGTATTGATTTCGAGCAAAACAATATGAAGAGTTCATGGAGATGCAAAATAATGGTGTTGTGGTTGTTTCAAAGACAAAGAGCTATGCAAGTATAAGTGACAATGCTTCAAAATCAGTAAATATTACCTATTATGGAAGATTGAATGATATTATGGAGTTAAATTATTTTGAAAAATTTAAACCCTAAGTAGAGGAGTTAAGGAAGATGAATTAGGTTTCACACTTATGAACTTCACACACTTAATACACTCTAATGATTGAGAAAGTAATGAACTTTTCATGTTTGTAGACAAAGCATTGCAAGTAATATTTGTGCAAGGCCTTCAAGATCATGCATGGTTTGTTCCTAGGTCAATTAACCTCAAGACTCTTTTGATATAGGAGTAAAAAAGAGTATGCAGTTTGAGTTATCAATACCTAATGAGCCTACTGACTTAAGGTGCTTGAAAAATATGTGATTCAAAACATGATAATAATGAATGGGTGAGAAGTAGTGTTGATGGGATAGTCATTGATTTAAGCTAACCTTCCAACCCTCCTCCAAATAACGGAGGAAATGGCAATGACTATAATAGTCATTTTGAATAAGATAGGTAATACTTAGAAAATAATTAATTCTTTTGTCAAGTTTTATATTTCTTATAATTGTAATTTCTTTCATTAGTATTGGAAACATGTTAATTTACTTATTTAATAACACTTTTTCTTTACAATTTTGTAGGGAGGAAAGTGGCATATTATCATGACTAGGAAAAATGGCCTCAGGTTTGTCACTAAACAACACCAAGATAAAGAAGTGCAACCTTACATAGAGCAATTAAGGCTTGGTCAGAATAGCTCTCAAACCCAAGCACTTGGTATTGAATATGATGGAAGGAATAATATTATTAGTATTGATGATGATCAAAATGATGAATTAAGTTGCATTGTTATAAAAAAAGAAAATTGCTTTAAATTTTTAAATTTGCCAAACACTTGAATGATGACATTTAAATGCATTATCTTAGGTTTATCAGAGGTAAGGAAGGTTCATGGGCTTACGCTACTAAAAGATATATGGAATTTGCCTCTAGAGAAGACAATTGTTATGCATTTCAATCCTTGCAACCAAGCGATAGGAAAAGAGGGTCGAAAGCTTGCTAGCTTTTTAGGCATTGTAGTTAGAACCCTTTATAAATGCCAATTTTATATTTTTTTTTTGCTTTAATTTGGATGTTTTGATGATGAATTATGGTTTAATGGATTTAATTAGATAAGATTTGATTTTATTGGCTATTTTTGCACTCTAGGAATTAATTTGCAAAATTGTTAGTTTTTAATGCATAAATTCTCTTAAATGATTTTGTGAATTTTCCTACTTAATATTTCTAATTCTTTGTGCAGATTTTTAATGGGCAAATGAAAATTAAATGATGGAGATTAATTTGGAAAAGAATTGAAGATTGAAGCTAAAGCCAAGATTTTAAGATGGAGGCTTCATGTGTGCAACATTAAAATAGTGGAAAAAATTTCCAAATCTTTTAATGGATTTCTATAATATGAAAAAATGGAAAATAGAAGCCACATGGAAGTACACACATTGATTCACGAGGGGCTTCACACACCATTCATATATTCAAGCACATAATCACGTGGAATCACACATCAACATGTCTAGGCACTCTCTCATGTCCAAGTCATTGGCTTTCTCATCCATTCACACATGAAGCACACACGAGAGGAGCAAATTTTGGGTTGACATTCACATCCAAGAAATTCATGCATCATTCACATTGACACATATGATCTGCACGGCTAGCCTACACACATTCATATATTCTCACCAGGTCTCACTTTTACAAAGGGACACACAACCCTCTTATAATGCTTAATTTTTCTAAAAAAAAGGCTAGAAAGGTGTGGGTTCCAGAGGAAGTCCCCTAAATCAAGGGAATAGCAGTCAAATAAGATTAGAGTAGTAATTTAAACCCTTAATAATAAGGATTTGAGGCTTGAGTTGCTCAAAAATCTGAGCTAGAAAAGTTAAGAAAATTGGTGAAAATACGTTGAGGCACTTTTGTAATTCTTGAAAATTTTAGAAAACTCATAGGAGGTCTTTTTAAACAGAAAATTTGAGTTTTCAGGGTTCTCAGAGGTCTTAAAAACTATGAAAACTCCTAGAATAGTTAAAACTCTTCTAGTAAGCAATTTTGGCATATGGTTTATTGAAATTTTGATAGAATGGTTTGGAATGGTTTTAAATATAATTTGGGTCAAACCAAAGGCAATTTATAAGTTAGAGGACCTAAATATTATGATGGAAAAGATGAATTTCGAAAAGGATTTGAATTGAGCTTAAATGAAAAGAACCAAGAAAAGAAACTAAAATGTAAAGTATAAAAGTTATTAAAGTGACTATTTAGCTCCTATTACACGTTCCCTTTTTAGCCTCTCTCTTCACTAACACTTAGAGCATCTGAAATCAGAAATTCCATGAGGTTGTAGGGTGCTGAACATAGAGAGGGAAGAAGGAAGTGAACTTGTGTCAAAAGGTGAAAAACCTTGCTTCTTTCCTTGCCTCTTCCGATGTCAAGCTTCTTCTCCATCTTCTCTTCTCTTTTTCCATGAATTTTAAGGTTGATATGGTTCTATTTGATGTCAACCCAAGTAGAAGAAGTGAGTTTTAGGGGAAAAGGCTTGTAGTAAGTGAAAGCTCCTTGGAAGAACAAACAAACAAGGTATGTTTCATGGATCCTTTTGGCTTCTTCTTGGATGTTCTTCCTTAGTGTAATTTTGGTTAGACCTAACTCTCTTGAGGGAAGATGAATTTTGACCTTAGTAAGAAAGAACAAGTTTTTAAAGGTGTGGGAATTAAGATTAGTCTATTGGAATAAAAAAGAGAAGCAAAAAATTCATGTAGATGCAACTTGGGGTTTTAAAATAAATGATGAAATCTGATTTTTCCTAGAGATATTCTAACTTATGCAAGACATGGTATAAGTCTCTTAGACCTCTAAGAAGTTTTATATAAGCCATTCCCCCAAGAAAAATCAAGCAAACTACATGGGTGTATTAGCTTATATAGGCCTTGGCCTAGACCACTTCAAGCACCTAGGGAGTGTTTTAAATTTTTATAAGGCTAAAAAGGGATTAAATATGATAGATGAACATCAAAGGAAGCCCTTGGAATAAATTTAAAAAGCTTGGATTGCGAGATGGAGGTGTAGGCTCCATTTTAAGATATAAAGAAGCAACTTGTATTTAGGCTCCTTGAAATGAAATTATGATGGTTCCATGGAGTCTAATATAGAGCCAAGAGACTTAGATTGAAGGAGAAAATAGAGCCAATATCATGAATTCTAATAGTTGCTTCATTATATCTTGTATGAGCCATTATGTAGTTATATGAGAAAGTAGTCCTCCATAGAGTTTGTATCAAGCTAGAGCTTGTTCCAAGGATTGAAATGTATCTCATTTGATATGTTTAGACTAAGAGGATTAATTGCCACCCAGCTCTAAGTACTTGGTCAAAAAAGGGGAAGAAGAATTAAAGAAAAAGTGTGTGATGCTTACTTCAAGGTAGCTTTCTAACCTTTCTCTCATGCATTGCTTGGATATTTATTTATCTTTGAATGCTTATATGTATGTTTAAACTATGAGAAATGTTCCTAGCCATTCTTATATGTTATGGTACCATTATGTTTCTTGAAATGTGTTTATGCATGCAATATGGCTTGAATGGATTTGGTGATACCAAAAGTCCTAAGAAAGATAGGTGAGGCTAGACCAATACCCTTGAGAATCTACGTTTGCTATCTATGAGTCTCTATGAGAAGGAAAATACTTTATGTATATTCACTAATAGCTAAAAGGCCATGCATGCATGTTTAAAAGGGTAAGGAGCTATTGAAATTCTTTGAATCTCATTCTTCCCCCACATATGTCTAACCATGTCTAAGTGAGCCAAGTGGACCAAGAAATGGAGGGCAATAACCTTGAGAAGCAAGACTTTAACAAAGAATAGAGGAATAGGCTTTTTTTTTACATTTTAATGTCAAGAATTGTAACTACATGTTATATATATGATGTAAACTTTTGAGCAAGTCCAAATGTATGTAAATATGATGCATAGATCAATGTGAAAGCCAAATAAATGAATGAGTTTTTGCCACCCATGAGCCTTTATGTTCAGTGTATGAATGCAAGTGGCATGGTGAGAATGAGTTCCATAATGATTTGAATCATTTGGCATGCTTTTATATGTTGTAATTATGCTTTTAAACTTGCTCAAGTGATTGTGGAAAGATGAGAAGAGCATTTGGTGCCTTGGTACCTCATTATGGACTTTAAAATTGACCAATTTGTGAGTTAAACCAAAGTCTAACCAAATGAATGATTTTTTGCATGAAATTTGGCCAAAAGTGGGTCTCATCTAGAGCTTTTCATGAAGTCAAAGAGTACTCAATTTGGAGCTCTAGGGAATTTATTATGATTTTTCAAAGTTGGCCAAATTATATAGAATTGGTATGTACACTGTTCATATAGTTAGTTTGCTTCTCTGTGTCACACATGGGCTAAATGAAGTTCAATGCTCATAAAATTTTATAAGTATAAACTAGACATCATAAGCTTCCCATAGCCACTAAGATCACCTTATTTAAAGATTTGTAGAGGGAGAATAAAATTTTTAAACTTACAAGTCCTAGAGCTGTTCGAGAAATGACCTGAAGTACTATTCTATTCCTTTTTGTAGGCTAAATGCTTCTTTTTTGGTCTAGAACTATTTTTAAGCATTAGTTACCATGTAGGTATTTCCAAAAACCTATCATATGTATGATTTTAATTTTTCTAGAATTATTTATGAATTTTCAAAATTCATATCAGAAACTTATAACAGCAACCCATGAGCAATTCTACTTGTTCTTAAATTTTGGTTTCAAATCCATGGCAAATGAGATGAATTGGGATGTTTATGATTGAATGGATATGTTATGGATGGAAAATAATATTAGTAAGTTTAAAAGGCCACCAAAGCCATGACTCATGTATATGGCTTATCTATTACACAATCATCCATGCATAAAGTATATGTTTTCTTGCAAAATGTGTTCCAATATTCATGAGATATGTTAAGATAGCCTATGTGACCATGGTGTAAGAGCTAGGAGGCTAAGGTATTACACCTCTCACACATACACATAAATGCATAAGTCTGATATAGCTAGATGTAGAGGGAGCTTCACACAGAAGACACGTCTAGGATGCATTGGTTCACGAAGGTTGCATGGCTCTCTCATGTACTCCATCCCTATGGCATTCCACACATGGATGAGAAAGAAGGAGCTAACATGGAAACATACATGCATAGGGGAGAGGCTTAGGCTTTTGGATAGGAGATTAACACGCATGCACTCCATGAGTTTCAGGAGGCTACATGGCATTTTCATTCATACACACTCATTCACACGTGGCCTCTCATGCTTACGTACATGGATGAATGATAGCTATGTTTAAGTCTCACATTCTCCATTCATCCACGTCACACTCATGACCTTACTCAATCACAAGAGCAAAAACATGCATGGAGATGATGTGGAAGTCACACATGGATGCACGGCATTATTCACACATTTACGAAGAATAAAAACACACACATGGAGTTGGGCCACGAATACATTCACGTGCGAAGCGAGAGGCACGAGAGAGTCTTAGGTCCAAGAGGTTACTTGAGATGGGGTTATGGTACAGAGAGAGGGATTAAAGAGAACACGTGAGAGAAGAAAGGGACATGTGATTTTGGCTCGAGATTGGAGGGCATGGTCCAAAACGTGATTCACACAAGGGAGGTAAGAAGCATAACGTGATATTCTCCATCATTCTTTTGGAAGTTGATGGTCAAAGATCATCATCACATTTCCTCCATCATTTTACAATCCATGGAAGCTTAATTCAATCTTATGGATAGCTTGGATGAAGACCTTGATGTGGAGCTTGAATCTATAAAGAATATCTAAGGATTTGGCTAAGATTTTTGCACTTTATTTTCTCTCTTTCTAGCAGTTTTTCTTATTCTTGTACTAGCTTGGTTAACTTTATGTTGGATTAAGATTAGTGTTGTTTATGATTGGTGGTTGGTTAGACATCAATTAGGAGAGAATTTTGATAATTAATGGATCATTATTTTGATGAATTAAGTGCTATAATTTTCATTTGCCTTCAATTTTCATCTTGTACAATCAAAGTGTTTGATGAAATGCATGTTGAAAATTGTGCACTTGAATGTTTAATTTAAGGTTTTCTTGGAGTTTAATTAGTTAATTGAACCTCCTAGGATGAGAGTTTAAAAACTAATTTGATTGATTAATCATTCTTTTTGAGTATTCAATAAGCTTAATCACAAAAATTAATGATTTCATATGGAGTTGAAGTCTCAATCAACAATGAATTGTTGTGTGATAACTCAAGATAAATTACCATGAACACATGTAAGAAATCTTAGACCAGAACCATTAATAATTGAATGAGAATAAGGATAATGAACATTAAGGGATGAATCCAACTTAGTCACACATTTATTATTTGCTTGTTAATTTGTTGCATTTTAATTAGTAGTTGCATTTTTAATTCATTTTAAATTTTAGCTAATTGAATTTAGTTAAAAACTCTTTGAATTAGGTAGCTTTTAGGTTTCCCTTAACACTTGGAAAGCTCTTTTAAATCATTAGAATCCATTTCCAAGGGAAATAATCTAGGTTGCATCTTATATTACAAATTTTTATTCAACCTAATTTATTTAAGGTTGCTCGGCACAACCATCAACCCCAAAACTAACACCTTTAAACATAAATAATTGGAAGGTGTTTTCTAAAGATGAAAAGAAGAAATTGGTGGAGGTTATAAAGGTATGGTAAGTGTTAATATAGTTTTAGGTTATTTTAGCTTACAAGATATGAGCTTGTAATTGTTGCTTATGTTTTTTATAGAAGTTCTCAATTTAATCACGCGGTGAAGAATTTGTCAAAAAATTACTAGGGAAGAAATAGAAAGATTACAAATGTGATTTGAAGAATATGTATTTGATAAAGTATAAGACTAAAAATGCCTTACTAAAAAATAGACCTAGTCATATACCAAGAGAACAATGGATTGGCCTTATTTCTTGCTAGGTTTCAGATGGAGCAAAGGTATGAATGTTGGATGCCTTAGCAAATTCACACACACACTTAGTGGTTACATTATTTTTATATTTTATAGAAGGCTTGCATTATTTTTCTTTAGTTTCTATAAATAAATTACCTAGATATTATATTTATTTTATAATGGTAGAAGCATAGCTAAACAAATAGAATCAATAAGGCAAAGCAAAAGATGCCTCACACAAAAGGACCTAACAGCATTGCATGTTTGATGAATGAAATGGTATTCATTTATAAATTATTACATATAATATTTATAATTAACATTTGTCTTAAGAATTTGTCTACTATCAATTTAGTGGTATTAGGCTAAAGATGGGGTAGAGGCTAAAGATGGGGTAGCGCATACACAAGTAGATATATTCATAGAAACTCATCAGAAGTGTAAAGATAGTAGACCATTGGATGAGGAGTCAGCAAAAATAATTGTAAGATTTCTTACCCTTCGATACCATTGATTTTAGTTATAGTATGTGATCTCTAGTATGTGACATACAATTGTTTTGAAACTTTAACTAGAACTAAGATGATGGTTGTGTTAGTTACAAACTCTTCTCAACAAAATTTTAATTTTGTGCTTGGTGTAATGCATACTTAGAATATAAATACAAGATTTGTCCCATTAATATATACCTTGTTGCAACATTAATATATTCAAATTTCTCGCCATGGTTGAATTTATTGAAAATTTTATTATAATAAAACTTGTCAAACATTTTGATTGCATATGGCTTCATTAATTTTGATTAAGACATGATGAAAGAAAAGTTCAACAATAGTGAAACATTGAATGACCAAACTACTGGAAGGGTTGCTCGGGAAGGAGATGTGTACTCCCAAGTGTTGGGAAGTAAAAGAAGTGGTCATGTTTGTGGCTTAAAACTTGGTCTAACTCCTTCTCAATTGTGGGGTAATAGATCCTCTTAAAGGAATATTAATATGGATGATTTGTCTAATAAGGCAATCCAAAGGTTAGACCAATAGATAAAGGACTTAAAGGAAAAGCATGTTGAAGAAATGAATGTGATAAAAGAAACTTAAGAGAAGTTATTGTTTAAATTAACTTTTATGAGACAAGTTCTGTGTAAATTTCTTCCTGCAAAATTATCTATGCCTTAAAACTTCAATGGAAGCTTATCTGGACAAGTAATGTTTTCAAAGATTTTAAAATCTTAAAATTTGCTCTCATGAGACAATTATGTTATCTTGCATCTTAAAATCTATTAGGTCCCTAATCCTAGTAGTGGCCATGAAAGAGTAACATAAATACCATAGATGACATTTTGATTAACGTTTGCTCATAAAAATGCTACAGCCTACCATGGTATTGTATTTGTATTTAAATATATTAATGCTAATTTTTTTAGAGATATCAATTCTTTGTTTGTGTTTGATTTTGTATGTTATTTGAAATATATTTTTGTTGATTGATTTTAAACATATTTGTATTTATTTTGTTGAAATTTATTCAAATAACATTCTTTTTATTTTTCATTTTAGGTTATACACTATGATCTTAAATTCACTACAAAAGAGCTCTTTGTAATCAAGCTCAAGAGTTCAAAAAATGATCATATCTATTATCCTCTATTGTGACTTTGTTTGATGATAATAACTAATTATTATACTCATGGTGCACTCTCTTGTATTTTGTTATTAACACATAAAATTAATAACTAATAGTTGTTCTTTTAATTGTGGATTTAATGAGATACGTTTTTTTAGAATGAATTTTATTATAATTATTGATATTTCATAAGTAAATTAATTTTATAATTATCTATCTTGTTATGACACTAGATTATAACAATTACCAGTATACAATTGTCGCCATAAATTCCCTTTTTATTAGCAATAAAAACGGCTGTCAAATGGTGATATTATTTAATTTTAGAACCATTTTTAGTAGCTATAACAATTGTCTATATATAATTGCCACTATAAGGCCCATCTTTAGTGGCAATAAAAGGCTATTATATGGTGATAATGATCAATTTTGGAACTAGTTTTAGTAGCCATACCAATTGTTGGTAGATAATTACTGCTATAAGCACTTGTTTTTAGCGGCAATTAATTGGATTTTTATCAGCCATTGTCATAATTGTCAAAAAACTTTTAGCAACATTGGATATGATAGCCGTTGTTTAATTGTCAATAAAAGTTTTAGCGGCAACTAGTATGGCTACTAATGTATACAATAATGGCCACTAAATACATGATTTGACAGTGTATAATTAGTAATGTTATGAGCGTTTGGTTCATGATTCAAATATTGTTTTTTTGGGGTCAGATTACCAAAAGGATATTAATGAAAGTGTTTTTTATAGACAATATTAGTTTATATTTTTATTATTTGAAAATGCTTCTAAAAAAATTTGTGAATGTATATGTTAATATAATTGGTCTTCGTTTTCCACTTTAGGATTATGAAATAAATTTTTTAAAAAATATTTTTTATTACCACTAAGATTTTTTTTAAATAAAAAAACAACTCTTAGCAGCCACTATTGTTGCCACTTAAAACTTTTTCTTCGTAATGGTTCACACAATAAATTAGTGTGAGAATAGAAAAAATTTCAATTCTTTTTATATTCTCACAATAATTTACTATAAGAATTCATAATTTTTATTTTGTTCTCATGGTAAAATATTATTAGAAGATAAAAAATTAAATTTTTTTAAGATAAATTACTATGACAATTTTGTGAAAAATCATAAATTTTATCACAACTTTTGAAAAAATAATCTTGTAAAATTTTTTTGTTTATATTCTCATAGAAATCTTTTACAAGAATACTTTTTCCACAAAAAAAATTTCGATAGAATTTGTAAGAATTTCCATGAGAACAAAAATTTTTATAGAATTTTTGGGACTTCTTATAAAAAAATTTGCAAAAATTTTTCTTTTTTCTTATAGTGAGAAAGGGTATGATTATATATATATATATATATATATGAGTAGGCCCCTTAAAGTCTTTGTTTGAATAATTACAACAGTTATAAAATTTTATGTATGATAATATATATACGTGTATAGGTGTATATATTTACACACGTGCTTATATATATTTCTAGAGTGAGTGATGACCTTTCATTCGGATGTGGAATATAGTGCACGCTCAATCCATTAAAAGCTGCACGTAATTAGTTAATTAAGAACGGACATAGAATTTAGGACAATCATTTAAAATAATAAATGTAATCATTATAAGAAAAATTTTCTATTTTCAAAGGTCAGTAGTGTCAAAAAAACGTCTGTCTATTGATTTTTGTTTTATTGATAGTTATTTAATTAACTTTTAATAAGCATTGATAAAGTATTATTAAGAGTTATTGACCCTTTGGAAAATTTTTTATAGATTTTCGATGGTTATTGACCATTAAAAGTACTCATGCCAAATTACAAGACAATTTTTGATAGTTACTAAAACTAACAATCATAGATTATTTTCAACAATTATCAGTGTGCATTTTCAACAATTTTAACTATTAAAAAAGCATGAATAATTTTTTAATCCAAAATTCCTCTTTATTGTTCTTTTTGTGTAGGCAAATGATCATTTAGTTAATATTATATATATATATATATATTAAAATGGATGATATAGCTATTTCTTCAAAAACTTGTATATATCATCAATAAAAAGTTTTTCTATCTAAATATTACAAATTAGTAATGTATTAATTACAAAAGTATTTAAATCCCTCATGTTAATTCAAATGTCTACAAAATATCCAAAATATTATTGAATTTCTAACAGATTGCCCCTGCCCAAATATTCTGAATAAGTGCAAAATAATACTTGAGCTATAGAGCTCATTCACTTTCCATCTAAAGAAGGAAAAAAAAACATTGAATTAGACCATAAGAAGATTATATCATTAAAGTATATTTTAAAAAGGAAAAAAAATAAGAGAATAAAAAGGGTTGAAAGTACAAAGAAGCAAAATACTAGTTGGAACCTTCAAGCAAAAATTTTATAGATTTTCGATGGTTATTGACCATTAAAAATAGTCATGCCAAATTACAAAACAATTTTTGATAGTTACTAAGACTAATGATCATAGATTATTTTCAACAATTATCAATGTGCATTTTCAACAATTTTGACCATTAAAAAAGCATGAATAATTTTTTAGTCCAAATTTCCTCTTTATTGTTCTTTTTTGTGTAGGTAAATAATCTTTTAGTTGATATTATATATATATATATATTAAAATGAGTGATGTAAATATTTCTCCAAAAACTTGAGTATATCATCAACAAAAAGTTTTTCTATCTAAATATTACAAATTGGTAATATATTAATCACAAAAGTATTTAAATCATATTAATTCAAATGTCTACAAAATATTCAAAATATTATTGAACTTCTAACAAATTGTCCATGCCCATATATTCTAAATAAGTGCAAAATTACGCTTGAGCTATAGAGCTCATTCACTTTCCATCTAAAACAAAAAGGGAGAATTACAAATAAGGACCCAAAGTTAAAAAAAATTATTCTACAAGATCTGTTATCATTATTTTAGGATAAATTATTTCTAACTTTAATTAAAACTAGTGGTAACAAGTCCCTCAAAATAATTTTTTCAACTCTCAATCCTTATTTATAATTCTCAAAAAAAAAATTGAATTAGACCATAAGAAGATCATATCATTAAAGCATACTCTTTGAAAAAACAATAAGAATAAAAAGGGTTGAAAGTACAAAGAAGCATAATACTAGATGGAACCATTCAAGCAAGTTTTACAATGTTAGATGGAACAATTTCATCAAAAATGACAATTTAAAAAACTTCTTACAATTTGGATATAAGCTTTGTTAAGAATCATTCAACAATTTATAGAATATACTTGTATCTTCATTGGACTCCTCTGGATCCCAAGCCCCAAAATGATCCATTAACATGTTTTGAATTGATTTTTATTATTAGATTCATAACTATCATGTAAATCAGAAGATGGTACTTCTAGATCTTCCCTATGCTAATACCATGTTGAATAATTTGCAATATTCCATATGCTAGTAAATCTTCTTCAACTTCTTCATGTGTTTTTTTCTTAAGATTATGGCATTTAACAAAACATGGGCAATAAATATCATCCTTGTCTGTGTGTTCAAATGCAAAATTTAGAAACTTAATAGCCCTTCTTTTATATGTAGAATGTGTTGTCATCTTAATTGGCATCCAATCTTTCTCCATGATCAACTAGAAAGAAAAAGAAAATAAAAAGCATAATTAACTTCATGTCAATACTTAGAAACATGTGGATATAAACACACAAAACCATTCAAAAAAATTTAAGACTTCAAAGATTTCATATCTCAAGAAAATAAATAAAGGCACAAATAGTACTCATGACTCTTTTGTTTCCTTTCTCTAATTCAGCTTTGAAACTTACAATTAGGAAAGAAAATTACCACAAATTATAATCAAAGCCTACACAAATCATAATCAAAGTGAAAACAAAGAGAGAGGGATGTATATATGTACCCAAGAAACAAAAGAGAGAGAGATGTATGTGTCATTATTTTTATTCTAGTAATAAGATGCCTTGATATTTTAAATTTTCACCATTACAAAGAATTACAAGCATCTCGGTTTGGAAATGAAAGTGTTCATATTGTCTAAAGAAATGTGGCCAATCAGTATTATCTAACCAAAACTAAAGAAACCATAAATCTAAGCTTTTCATTCATGCTCAATGTAGATTATACAAGAAGACAAAAAAACTATTATTGTGAAGCCGAATAATACTGTGATTGAATAGAGAGAGAGAGACAAAAAGAAAAATATTGTATAGATTAACCAATTTTTTTTAATAAAGTAAGCCAATAATAAACCTTAAAAGACGTACTTGAGCAGAAGTTAAAAATAATAATAAAACTCATTAGCTTACCTTCCTCTCTATCCAATAAAGCAACTTTGATATATGTGTGTGTGTATGTGTGTGTGTGTGTGTGTGTATTAATGTTTGGAGAAATGTAACACAACGTGTAGGCCAGGTCATGAAACAATTAATTTAAAGATCAGAGCCTTCTTTTATTGGACACTTACATTATAGCATGCAAATATTTGAGTTTGTTTGAGGTGGAAATAGCATTTAAAAATCCTTAGTGTATGAGTTGGTCGACACAAAATATAGTATTCAAAATCAGGGAAAAGGAAAACAATTATTTGGTTGGATTTGTACATTATTGGTGCAGAAAAAAGCCAAAATATATCACTGTTAAATAGAGAAAATAATGTCTTGTTCACTTCAGAAAACAGAGCAGAAAACAAAAGGGGGTCCATTCTCCAATTTTTGCCGTGGGATTTGTACATAGTTGCTCTAAGTGTCTCCATCACCTTTGTTTTAGATCAACACAAATTGCCCTAATATTGATATCTTTAATACTTGGGTTTGAGAATTGCTTACCACCGTGAATATCTCGACTTCTTCGGGATGAAAAGAACGCCAAATCCAGCTCATCAAAAAGCCAAATTTCTGCACAACACTAAAGTTGATAAAACCAAAAATAAAATAAAATAAAGAAGAAGAAGAAGAGAGGAACATGCTAAGAATAGTAATGGCGAATATATCAGTATAATACCATTATAAAATCATGGAAATTGCTAAAAAGTGGACCCCGATGGTGCAAAATAGAATAATGCATAATAGCAACTTGGAGAAAAAATTGATCATTGAGAAAATGTAGAGTGAATGGAATAAGAAAACATTACTCTTTGGAGCTTCATTAGAAGCGTATAGGAGCAAATGCCCTTTGGCCTTCAATTTCACATTGAGTGTCAAAAAACAAAAAAGAAAAAAAGTGACAGACGAAGAGCGGCAATCTTACATGAGTTTTTAAAATTTTAAAGAAAAATAAAATTTAAAAAAGGCTTTTCCAACAGTAAATAATAACCGCAAAAATAGTGAGTTAAAGTTATTTTGTTTCCCTGCAATGTATCATTTTACTATTAACATTATCAACATGAAAAAAATAATTACACTGTGCCAGAAAAAAACTTTGTTGACGATTATTTTTCCTTTTATTAACAGTTTATAACTGCCAACAATGCATACGCCAACAAAAGGCTTAATCATTTGTTGGCGGTTAACAAATAATCGCCAACAAAAGTTATGCTAATGAGAAAGAAAAGTAAGTCTTTGTTGGCTGTTACTTATTAATCGCCAACAAAAGTTGCGCTTTGTTGGCGATTCTATTTAAAACCTCCAACAAAAGTACATGATTTTGTAGGTAGTGGGCAACTTTTGTTGGCAGTTTTGAATAGAACCGCCAACTTTTTCTTTTTTTTTCTTCATTACCTAGCTCTAATTTATGCACTTTATTACTACTAACCATCAATTATTCACCAACTCAAAACAACCAACAAGAAAACTATTATAAAGCAATCAAATAATAATTACAATCAATAAATTAAATATTACTAAATAATAAATTAACACAAGTAAATTTCAACTAAGCCAACAGACATTGTTGGAACACGTATTGAGACCATTCTTCCCTTAATTCATCTATCTGAGCATTAGAGTATTCTTTGCAATATATATCTAGGAAGTACTACAGAATAAAATAACAACGATATGAAGTAAGATAACTGGAATTTAGTAAAATTTTAGAAGTATTTTTTTTAAAGCAAGTTTTATATTTAAAAAAAATCTAGCAGCATAACGACTTAAAAATAGAAATTCCCTAGGTCTTAAGCCCTCTTTTTCAAACAAATTACATACTAATATTACCAAATACAACTTGTAACAGTAGATTACCAACAACTGATACCATCATATAGTTAAATTTTATTACAGAAGGAAATATAGAGGCAAGAAAAACTATTCAATCACTTAAAGGAACTGAATTACATATCATGTCTGGAATCGTTGACTGTCCGTGTATGACAATATCCTTCATGAATACACAGTCTATGTTGTTTGGTTGTTTTGGACACTGTAAAAATCTAATAAAAAACATATTAAATTTAGGAAATGGTGTGCTCAATAATTGCCTAAATATTGATAAATACCTTTACTTTGTTCTATTTGTATAACGTGGCAAGTGTTTTTGATTTCGACACCTTAAGCCTATGATTTGCGTCGAACATCATTACCGCTCTATCAAGCAAGTGGAAAAAAACTTGATATAAAAAACTATTTTGAAATTAAAACACATAACTATATAGAAATATGTAGAAAATAAATACATATTCTTACTGATTAAATAATTCCTGCATCTATTCATGGTTTGTTGGATAATCATTCAAAGGATCCATATAATATATCTTTAGAGCATATGGATTGATGACGATTAACATCTAGTGTGCTATAAGATAATTAACCAATGTCAACAAATTCTAATTAAATAGTTGACATTTAAATTACATATAATTGAAAAGTTCAACATTAAGTGACTCACCCTTGTATGTAAGGGGCCAAGAATAACACTTCATTCTCGGCTCTTGCAACAAAAAGATCTGTTACTTGTTGTGATTGACTTGTAAGTTGGCTATGCAGCATCTGTGGAGAAAAAGCGGGCAATGTCATGGGGATTGATAAATATAAACTTCCTTGTAATGTTGCCAAGGACCAATAATGTATGGTACAAGTACCTGAGATGAAGAAACCAATGGATTAATGAGAAACTTATATGAACATAGTAAAAAATAGTTTATGTACAGTAGATGAAGTATCTAATATATAAATTAATAGCATTGGCTCCTATCATTTCACGTTGGAAGATCTCATTTATGACTTCCATTGTAAGCACATCATGTGTTTCTTTATTTTAAATCTCTTTATCAAAATTTACAATTTTTATGTTATCATTCCCTAACATTTGTTCTATTGACGCTTCAAGAGCCAATATATATTTGTTTGAGACCTAAGGATCGAGCTTTGGCTTTGATGGTACGATCATTGATTCCTTGCTAAGTCCTGACACTTTTAGGTGTTTCCCTTTAGACTGTGCAACAAATTGAGTCAGTTTAATTTAGAATCAATAAAGAATTATAAGGAAGTAAACTATAAGGAAGTGTCAACTAACAAACCTATCTTGATGGAGCTACCATAGTGAGATTGGTAGGCCACACAATGAAGCTCCCCATTACTTGTCCTACTATTCTTGCGTCATCAGTAGGAATAGGCAATTTAGCATTCTCCTCCATAAGGATATTAATTGCTACTCTTATGTGGTCAGTGAGTAATATTGCATTGTGAAGTATGTCTCTTGCAATGTTATGCATATGACCCTCTGCAACCACATGACAAGTAAGGGTGTTTAACCACAATAGACAGTCTGCTTCATCCTAGACAAATCATAACAAAAGAAATTACTGATAAGTAGTGAAACCACTTAACTGTTAACTTAGTTAAAGAAAGCAATTACCTTAAGGAGATGCTGAGAGGGAAGTGTGCAGCTATCTTTACCACTGGGGCTAACTTTCACTAGCTGCATCCCCATCATCTGCATCTTGATCGAATTTTCAATAAGGCATCGTTAATCCTCTTGTTGTTTTTGCTACTTAGATTGCTCTTGCTCTTGTCTCTCCAACTTCTCTCTTAACTTGGCAACCTCAGCTAAAAAATGCAACTTTGAGTGCTTTTGTCTCCTAAAATAGTCTCTTTGACTAACAATGAAGTGACACCTCTAACATGACTAGGGTGCTCCGAGACACCAAGTGCCTTGCCCAATATATCATCACCCCTTGGGAGCACATTGCTTTCTGGGAGGGTCTATGATAAGACATCCTGTGACATATAAATTAAAAAGCAAATGTTATTGAAAGTAAAAAAAGGAAATAGACTTATTGAAATTTTTTATAATCAATTAACACTTACACATTTGTTCCAAACTTCAAGGATGAGCTCATTGTCAATTTTGCCTGCTTTATTGACTTGAGCTTCCTTCCAATGAATGTGATAGGATATTGAGCTAACTTCTGATCCCTCCTGCTCGATCTGTGTATTAGGATAAAAAATCAACGTGTAAGTATTGCATTACATTATATATTCATAAATAGATAACATATATATTCACATACCATCTGTTATTCAAGGCCTGAGTATCCCAATCGGCTTTTCCTGTACGGGTATTGAATATTCTTTGCTTTTTCTCGATTATCCTAACTTAATTTCTATGAAAAGACATAATAATCTAATCAATACATATTGTTGTACACTAACATGAACAACTATATATTGTAAAATACGATTACCTAGAAAGACTCCACTTATCGTTAGCCAATAAATGTATCCTAAGCCTCTTGAGTTATGATAGCTTGAAATAATTTAGGAGGATGGTCAAGGATGTTTCCATCAACATGTCTCAAGAATCTATTACTGAGTATATAGCAGAACAATCTTAATGTCTTGCCAGTTGTCCCAAGTACAAACCTCATTCGACTCCGATCAATATTAAAAAAAACATCTGCGAACCAACATAATCAACTTGTCAAAGCATGTATATATATGAAATAACATAATGCTTGTGGTAGAATATGTTACTACTATTTTATCCTAAATGGTGTTCTTCGTGGCATTATCAACCCTTCATCAATCACTTACAGTAATGCGCACATTCATACAAGTCACAACTCTGATGTAGTTAATTAATTTTTTATCATTTTTCTTAATTGGTTGACCTTTGGCATTCCATTGAATCTCAAATTTCTTCCCAATACTTCTTGTGTGGGTCACCTCTTTTAGGATGGTTAAACTTTGTTTAATTTGGTTTATCTCCTTTGTCACATCATCTAGAGCACTGTCATGACCACCTAGAGAAGCCATTCACCTACAATGAAATTCAAACACATAAGTTAGAAGAATAAGCAAAATTAATTTTGAGATTAAAAGTAAAAATATTTAAAAAAAATTAATGGGATATATAAAGAAATTAAAGAATAAAATGAAGCATACGTATGTAAGAAAATATTTTTCCTTTTTCTCGTCTAATTTAGACTTCTTTGCCTTTTTTTTAAAATCTAAATACCCTTTTTATAATCATGTCTCATATACAGGGCATCATCTTCAGTGGAATCACTTTCAAGCGATGTTTCCAAAAAAGGATCGTCCTCAACATTAGTATGTTGATCGTGTTGAACATCATCTTTGTCCTCATTCATTTTGTTTATCACCAGAACAATGGACCACTTCTTCCTACTAGGATCAGGGACATAAAACACTTGATGAACTTAGGATGCAAAAATAAAATGCTCATCTTTGTACCCTACCTTATTAAGATCCACTTAGATAAACCTTGACTCATCACTCTGAAGGCCGTTCTTGTTGTCAACCGATTTACAACTAAAAATCGGCACTTGAGACAAAATGTAATCTAACTCCCATATGTGTTCAATTATCCTAAAGTATGACATGTTTACATAGATAAGGTTTTTGTCTTTAGTACTAGAAATATGCATAGAATGAGCTATAAGTTTTACACCACTATTTTGTATTATACATCAATCATCCTATGCTTTTGTATAGAAAGTGTAACCGTTGATGAAATAACCAGTGTAAGAAAGAACATGTAGGCTTGAACCTCTTTTGCTAACCATCTTAATTTTTCAGAAATTGCACCAAGATTCATATATAACTCCAAGAAAATGTGATTATGTTCTTTTGATATCCAACTTTCATTCTTATTAGGGTTCAAGCTTCTAAGTATCTCGTTGTGCTTCCACACATATGGCTTAATCTCATCAGAGTTCTACAGAACATATAGGTGTTCTTGTTCCTACTTTGCACTTGTGAAGCTAACTATTTCATTTTCCATAATCCCTTCCCCAATATTCTTCCCATATGTCAAGATACTGAAAGCCCAATATTATTGACATTAGATAGGTATTCGGTACAGAATTAAACAGTTTTTTTAACTATGTACCATTTAATAATGCAACCCTTTGGTTGACTTCGATTTTTAACAAACCCTTTTAATATCTTCATGTAATGTTCATTTGGATACATCCACCTTAAATAAGCTGGGCCACACATCTGTGTCTCCCTAACCAAGTGAACAGTTAGATGAACCATCATGTCAAAGAACGAAGACGAGAAATACATCTCAAGCTCACACAAAGTGATCACAATTTGTCTTTGTAATACCGACAATTTTGCAGGGTCAATCACTTTGCTACAAATGTACTTAAAGAAGAAACATAGTTTGGTGATTGTCCCTCGTACGTTTCTGGGCAAAATGAAACGTAGAGCCACTAGATCTTTCATTGATACAAGTTTTCTAATGTTTGAAGAACACTCCTATGGAACCTTAATTCTATCAAGAAATTCATAAAAAGAAATTTTTTCTTTCCTAAATAGAGTATGCACCGCTGGAGGTAGATAAGTATGATGTCCCTCCTTCACCAATGTTAATTCTCCTTTTATTCCCAAAGTAACTAAGTCCAACCTCACTTTGATCCCATCTTTAGTCTTTCCTGACACATTAAGTAGCATATCAATTACACTATTACATACATTTTTCTTGATATACATTACATCAAGGAAATGTCTCACATACAAGGACTTCCAATATGGCAGTTCAAAGAAAATAGACCTTTTCTTTCACTCGCTTGTCCCAAGGTGTCCTGCAAAAGGTTTGCCAAAATTATTATTCAAATCCTTTACTTTTTCATACAACTGCTTACCAATCAACAACAAAAGTGCACTACCTTTCTCTGTCATCCCATTGAAAGCTTTTCTTTACCACCGGTAATGATATCTTAGAGAAAAAAATATACAATATCCAAGGAAGGCATTCTTCATACAATATTCCAACCACAAAGAATGTGTATGTAATATTCAGCTCCTCAAAAATATGAGAAAATGTGAGAAACGTAACGTACAGTTCCTTCGTAAATGTATGAAATTCACTGGATACAAAAGGAAGTCCCCTAGATCGAATGATTTGAGGTCTAATAAAATTAGAATAATATTCTAGACCTAAAATAATGGTGATTCAAGGCTAGAGGAGCCTTGAAATCAAAGCCAGAATAGCCAAATGAATTTAAATGAAAATGCAATGAAACGTAATGGTATTTTCGTAATTTTAGGTAATTTTTAGAATACTCACAATAGGGCTTTTTAAATGAAAATTTTGAATTCTTTAGGGTGCTCAGAGTCCCTGAAAACCAAGGAAAGTGCCAAGGCAGTTAAAGCCCTTCCAGTATACATTTTCTAATGGTAGTAAGCCCAAACTTTGACCAATTCATTTAGAATGTTTTATCTCCAAATTGAGTGATTCCAAAGGCATTTTACAAGATTGAGAACCCAAATTTTATGATGGAAAAGACGGTTTTCAAAAAGAACTAAAACGAATTAGAAACAAAAATGCTAAGAACAAAGGACAAAATTAGAATTTTTCAAAATGAATGTTCAAGAAGCACCTTTAAATACATGCCCTTCTTCTCTCCCTCATATGACCAACCTTGTTTCTACCCAAGAATAGAAGGAAGACTAGCTGAAAAGGGTGTCCAAGCATGGAGGAAAATGAAAGGGAAAATTTCAAGAAAAAGGCAAGAAAAGTGTATAATTTCAAGCTCCTCCCTTTAGCAATTTGATTTCCCTTCTTCTCCTCTTTCTTCCCATAGCTTTGGCACATGAATTGGTTCTATTTTAAGCCTAGAATAGAGGAGGAATTTTCAAGTTTTGAGAGGAGAGTCCAAGCAAAGGGAAAAGCATTCAAGAAAGGCTTGAATTCAAGGTAAAATTCTTAGTTTCCATGCTTCCCTTTTCTTGTTCTTCTTATATGCTTTTCGTCCTCCATGTGGACAGCCAAGAGGAGAGTGATTTTGGGCAGAACCAAAGATGAATCATGTGAATTAAGGTGTGGAAAGTAAGAATATACAAAGGAAACAAATAAAGAACTATGAAAATGCAAGGTAGAAAGGCTAGGGATTCAAGAACATAACTAAAATTCTATTTTGATATAAGAGTCTCTACACCAAAGTAAGTGTTTTTATAAGCTCCTAAGATCCCTAGAGAACTTCCCACATACATCTCCCATCAAGGAAAGTAAGACAACCTCTATTGGTGCCAAGGTGAGCATAGGTTCGGCTAAAAGGAGATGAAGCACCAAGGGAGTGTTTTAATTTCTTCCAAGCTTATTTTTGTATCATATATGATGGGAGAGTATGAGAGAAATCCTTGGAAAAATTTTAGAAGTCATGGATAATGAAATGGAGCTATAGGTTCCATATTGTAGTATAATGAAGCAAGACCTAGCTATGCCCCTTAAAATAAATGTGTGATGACTCTAAGGAGTCTAAATGGAGTCAAGAGTCATAGATTAAGGGAGAGAATGGAACTAAGATCATAAATTCCCAAGATTGCTTCATTAGGTGCTTTATGGAACCATAATTAGACCTTTTAAGCAACCAAGTTGTTTTGGTGTATAAGGGATTTTAGTAAATGTTCCAAGAGTATAATTAGGTCTTATTTCATGTGCTTAGGCCAAGGGAATCAAGCTCCACCTCTTCATGGAGGTTTGGCCAAAGGAGGAGAAGGACTTTTAAAGGTTAAACTGTACACGTATATGTAAGGTAGCTCTCTATTCTTTCTTTCACGCATGAATGGATGTTTATCTTGTTTTTGAATGTGTGTATGTATGTTTTGAGCTATGAAAAATGTTTTATCAAGTATTTAAATGCCATGGTACCATGATGCTTTGTGTATTTGCTTGGATTTGCTTGAGTGTGGTACAGCCAAGAACCCTATAGCCATGATGAGAATGAGCCAAGAACCCTCAAGAATGGTTAAGACAAAGCCAAAAGTCTCCCAAGAGTAAGGCTTAGTTAAGAGCCATTAAAAATATGGATGAGGCAAGTCCAAAATCCTTAAAGAGAATGGGTGAGGCTAAACCACCTGCTTGGTAAGCCTATGTATGTTTTATATGACTTCTTAAATGCTAAAAATGTTCTATAAATGATTATATATGTCATGATGTTCATGCATGCATTTTTAGGCTTGGATTTATATTCTTTATATGTGATTGAAAAGGAGAAAAGCTATTGAGATTCCATGAATCTCACCCCATTCCCTCTCCTATCTCATATGGCTTAGGTGGGACTCGAGCCAAGGAATGGAGGCAATGAAGCATGAATAACATTGTTTTGACAATGATGTAGCTTATTAAATCTTAAAGTGTGTAGGAATGTCAAAATACTTATGTATATATTATTTTTTAGTTATAGATCAATGAGCAAATGTAATAGCATATATGAATGATGTATGAACCACTTTTGGTGCAAAATCAATGGAAATGTGAGATTTGGTTACCTGATGGCTTACATTTGTTAGTGTATTCATGGATGTGGGATAGCCAAAATGAGATGCATGATATTTGGGACCACTTGGATAATTCATACAAGTTGTATTTATGCTTTTAAACTTGCCCAAGAGGTACCAAACATAAAGGAAAGCCATTTGGACCAAGTTAGTGTCTTGTAAGAGGCAAAAATGACTATAATGATGAGTTATGGCAAAATCTATTCAAATGAGCTCTTCTTGGTCTAAAACTTGGCATACATCTAGATTTTGTTGAGACCTTTTTGGAAAGAACAAGTACATAATATTCGAAAGTCTACAGAATTTTTGGTGAATTTTTGAAGTTCGCAAATTTTGAAGTTCATATGGTCCAAAAATGGATCTCTATCATTAATAAGACAAATGATATCTAATTTCTATGAAATTTTACAAAAAGCAACTAGACCTTCCCAGTGACCTGTGCCAATTAGAAGCACCTCATTTGGATGTCTAGAGAGGAAGATATGAATTTTTAAACTTTCTATTCTATTCCAAGCTCGCAGTCAGACCCCCAGCACTATTCCATCAATATTCAAGGTCTGGATGCTCTTAGATTGCTCTAAAATTATTTTTTTTCCTCTATTTAACATTTGTAGCTTTCCAAATTGGTATAGTTTACATGAACTAAATTTTTGTGGAATTAATTATATATTTTCAAAGTTTATATCAGTAAGCTGTATTAATAATATTAGATAGTACAACCTTTGTGCCTTTCCTATTGTCAAACATGGTCTAGATAAGGTGTTCATAGCTAGGAATTATTTTTAGTGTAAATTTAACATCTAGAGCGTTCTAGAAAGCTATAGGTTGCTTGATTTTGATTTGTCTAGATTTAGTTATAATTTTTCAAAATTGCTAGTAGAAAACTGAAATATCAACCCGAGGATGCATGTATTATTTTTATGTACATACTCCATTTGCTTGAGTTCTTGGCCACTTCTTGAGATGGTTATAAGTTGTATTTGTATATTTAAATATGAGAATGAGATGGATGAGTTCATATGGTCTACAAGACATGAAATGAAAAATTTATCCATGACGTAACATAATTTAATATAATATTTTAATGGCTTTCATTGGAATTCTTGTATTATGCATGGAAGGAAGCCTAGAAATAACTTGAGATGAGTTAGAGAATTATGATGTTACATTTATTGGTATCAAAGCAAAGTTCTAGGTACAACGGCTTGAGGATGTGGCGATAAGGCTATAGAAAGGCTTGTACAATTATGTAAAGCCTTGTATAAGGTATTTTAAGTGTGTGAAGGTGGTAAGTTGTGGGTGAGGTTGGCCTTTAGTTCTAGAACATAGTTAAGTGATCCAATGGCTAGAGCTCTATAAGCTATAGTAGCTTATTAGGATCAGTGACAAGCTCTGTGTATTAGTAGCAAGAGATGTTTGTGTAGCTGTTAGAGAAGCTTACCTAGAGAGGTTATGAAAGGCCTAATTTCCTTGAGTTCCACACTCGAACCATTCAAGGATGTCTTGCCCGATGCAGGCCCAAGCAATAAGGCAATGCAGTATGGGGAGAAATTGCCACTGCATAAAGCAAATGTTGAGAGAGTTATTTTCCCCTTAGCCATAACACCTAGATATTATGATGATGTGAACAGCCTAGCAAGCTATTCTTTCAAGCCAAAAATGTGAGTTAAAGCTACACTCCATAAAGCCTTGACAGCCCAGAGGTAGCAATTAGTTATACATGAATGAAGCAAGAGGTGGAATCCTCTGGCTTTGATAACGAGCTACATACAGAGGTAGTGAGGCTCCCAGCCATAGTGAAGTGTAGTGCGGTTTAACAAGTCTTGTTGGTCATATTCAAGCCAACTTGAGAAATAAACTATTTTGAGGTCAATCGAAATTCAAAGAATAGGGACCCCTAGTGTAAACAAAGAAAAGAGTAGTAAATGATCCATTAGCAAACATGAAGGACTGTAAGTAACATTTTAGTAATGCGCCTAGTAACTAAAACTGAGAAAAAGCCCAATGTAAGTGGGGGCTTAGCACAAGGATGTCATAGGTGGGTAGCAGTTAAAGTTAGAGAATGTCAAACATAGGAATGGTAAAGTTGTTGATACCTGCCTACAAGGTGTTAACTCCAACCTAGGATGTTACCCTGTATATTCGAGGACGACAGGCTAATATGATTAACTTAAGACCTTGTTGACAAGATGCTAATGTAGTTTAGAAGTCAGTATAATGTGAGACTAATAACAATGATAAGTACAGTGAATGTACAAGTAGGGTGCACCTTATGGGTAATATTTAAAGGTGAGTATGATTGGCCCAGTTTCAAAAATTCAGAAAAGGGAATGAAAACAATTTGAAAGTGTTAAATTCATCATAAGCCTATATGAGCTAATGGGGCTTATTGCAAGCTATAGCTCTGATGAGATAGGTGGCCTAGGTTAAGTATAAGTTGAATTTTAAAAGGAATGAATAATAAAAACCCCTAGGTAAGATGTAATGAGATAGAAAGACCACCTAGTAGTGGTTAGTTAGGCAAACTCTCAACCGTGAGACTTATGTAAGGCCAAAGCACATAAGTAATTAGAGCACCTAATGGAGCATAAGTCTTTAATAAGATACAATCTGAACATTGGAAGTACTTGTCTTGGATTGGGTTAGTAAAACCCTAAAATCAGTACATTGTGTTTCTAGGGATGAGAGTAAAGAGGTTCAACAAAAAGAATGTCTAGCTCTGGTGCGAATGTAGATATAAGCTAAGGCAAGTAGTTAGTGCTTTAGTGTCTTCCAAGAAGCACGAGAGAGCCAAAGACTACCTAAAAAGGTGAATCTTTGCATTACACAAAGAAGAAAGGTAAGCCAAGAGTGCCACAAAATGTAACTCTTGGAGTTACATGAAATAGGATTTTTCTTACAAAGGGACAGTCTAGTTAAGAGCAAAGTAAGAGTATAAGAGGAAGTAGATCCCCTTGATGTTATAGAGAGTGAACAAGTAAAGGAACCTAGGAAAAAATATATGTGCTCTTGAACATAAAGAAACACGAACTAGCAAGAGGGACAGTCAGTAATAAAGCATCCTTTTACCTAAGTAAAAGGATAGTAGGGGTAAAAAGAGAAAGAATATATGACGGTGTTCAAGCCAAGGACATAATAGATTGAGAATAAATATTGAGTTGATATGCTTGCGTACTTAAGAAAGCACACTTGTCCTTAGCATAGATGCCCTTTTAGTATGATAGTGCTCGGAATAAAAATAGTTAGGCAATGTAAAGTGATCTTAGAATGAAATAGAGGAAGAGTCCTATTTTCCCCAAGTATCCTACGAAAATAAGGCAGATAAAGAAAAGTAAGAAAGGAATACTTTAGATTATTAGGAAACTTGTAATATACTAGTCAGCCCATCGTTACAACACAATAGTTCTCTGGGGAGATGACAGCCTGAGAAAGTTTTTACAGAGTAATTAGTCTCAGAGACTTGTACAGTTTCAGTTAGCTTTTATCTCAGAGACCAAAAATCTCCTAAGTCTAATAAACTGTTGCCTCTAGATACAGTAAGACTATACCCAGATGACTAAATCACTAACTATCCTCTTTGATAGATGAGTGTAGTATGTGGGATGAGGAAAGCAAGAAGGTAGTTTTCCTAAGTTAGAGTTAGATGAACCACTCCCCAACAGATATTAACCTGACCAAGGGATTGAGAGAGATCCCTATATGCTAAAGCCATGTTTCAAAAAAGGGTCAGGTGTAGTCTTCATAATAGGGTAAGTGGTAACCGTATCTCCAGTGATTAAGACTATGGGTATAGTTAACAGTCCACCAGAGTTTGGCATTAGTCAGTGGTAGTTGCTCTTTGATGCCAGTATGAAGAATGTGAAGTTATGTTAAACAATTTGAGATAAAGGACTATAAAACACCTACTCGTAAGTGAGCAAAAAATGTAAGAAAAAATCCCAGCCTCCAAAGGCAAATATGTTAATAAACAGAGAAACTGGGATCATTAAAAGTAGAAACTCCTCGAAGGAGCTGTAATCCCAGTAGGTAATTGAGATATGAGGCCTATGATAGAAAGAAATATAAATTGTGATCATAGGATGGGCTAGTAAGTAAAAGTGCGAAGATGAATAGTGGATAGAAAATTCCAATGGCTCTGATGAACAAAAAAAGGTAACGAAATCTTATAGAAATCCATTGGAAGATGATACAGGAGATTTGACATTAAGTGAATTACCTCCCGAGGTACATAAATGAGTCCACTGAAAAGAATGTTAACCCTATGAATGGGTTAAAATTAATCAAATATGATTAGTAAGCTCTCCCAGGATAAGGTTAAAATCATGAGAGCATAATCCAAAATCAGAACTTCTTTCCCTTATGAGAGGAACTAGTAGTACAGGAAAAGAAGAGCTCTCACTAAAAGTTAGTAATGTAAATTCCCTGGCCAAGAGAAACTTAAAAGAGTGAAATCGCTGAGAGAAGCATGTAGAGCTAAGAAGAAGGGAAAGAAAGGAGCAGTTAGCTAGAATATAAAAGAGTAAGAGGAAAGTGTACCCCAAATTTTGAGGATGAAATTTATTTAAAGGGGGAGACATGTAATATCTAGCTCCTCAAAAATATGAGAAAATGTGAGAAACATAACATATAGTTTCTCCGTAAATGTACGAAATTAATTGGATACAAAAGGAAGTCCTCTAGATAGAGTGATTTGAGATCCAATAAAATTATAATAATATTTTAGACCTCAAATAATGGTGATTCAAAGCCAGAGGTGCCTTGAAACTAGAGCCATAATAGCCAAACATGAAAATGCAATGAAATGTAATGGTATTTTCATAATTTTGACCAATTTTTAGAATACTCACAAGAAGGCTTTTTAAATAGAAAATGTATGAAGTTTCCCAATCAAAATCATTTTCATTGGTGCCATCTTATACAATTCAAATTCACATGAATCACGCAAGAAAGGTAACTGCTAAGTCTATAGTCCATTATACCCACCTTAAAGAAACTCTAAAGACTAACCTAAGATTATGGGATCCGACAACCATATTCAAAAAAGAACAACCAGGGGTCGACTTCAAGAAAGGGGTAAAGGATCGGTGGTTGAATAGAGGAATATAAACTTCCCCTAAAAAAATGAAGGTGAAACTATTTGAACCCAAAGGGCTAAAGTAGAGAACAATAATTATGCAATTTTTAAAAAAATTTTATGAACAAATCATAGGGGAAACAAACTCTCTCAAGCTTAATAGGATTATTCCAAAAAAAAAATTCATATTTTAGCAGCAAGGGTAAGAGATAGTTCTAGTAAACATACCAGAAGCTGGCACCAAGTAGAGAATTAATTAAAGAAATGGCATCATCAATAAACAATAAACAAAATTAAAGTATTGCATTATTAATAATGCCCAACGAATATGATACCACTAGGAAACATAATAAATTCAAAGGCAGTTGTCTCATCTTTCAACTAATAGATGAAAAGTATGATATATTTTGAGGAGATTAAGATGCCAAGTTTATAAATAAACAAAAGCGAAGTAGCCATAAGTACAACACCAACTTAGTATTAATGTATTGCAACTAGCATTGATTGTACCTATGCTTAAAAGTTAAACAAGATTCAAAGTCATAATAGACAGGGTTTGGAAATCATTTGGCCATTTCATAATTCTGTCCAAGTCATGCTATGTCACGTGGTAGATGATTCATGTTTCAAATAACCAAAATAGCTATACCAACAAATATATTATAGGGGTAAAGAGAGGCCCAGTAGGTCCAAAAAAAATCATATGATATAGCATTATAAGGCTAAAGAAAGAAAGAAACCTTAAATCAAGTGCAATTTTTGGATTTTTGTTACCAATACTTTCTCTTGATTAAGAAACCAATACCAAAAGACAGTATAATTTTTGTCCTCTTTAGGTTAGGACAAGCAAGAGCCCGCATTATTTGATTGTTATAATGATTAAAAATCTTCCTTTCCTTGGTTCTTTTAAATAAAAACTAATAAGAAAAAAAATCACCATAAATGGTATCAGGATAGAGTACATACCTTCTACAAATTAGATTTGAGTATAAACAAGATCTATATACATCCATTAAATCACAGCAAATCCATTGCATCTTCTTCACAACATAGATCCAATATTCTAGAATGATAAACCCATGAAACCAACACCAATTTTTCAGCTTTCAAAAATAAAATTTTACAAACAAAAATGTATCAAATTTTGACCTTTTACAATTTAGATTTTGCACTTTCAAATTTGGGCATTTTTAGAGTGTGTTTGGTTTGGCGATGGAAAAGCTGAAAATTACGTTTGCTGAACTGCAGTATGTGAAGCAACAAATTGTTGCTGTGTTTAAAATATAGTTTGAAAAACTCAACCGTCCATCCAAACACGTACTTATTGTCTAAATCTCCAATGGCAGAAGTGTAAGGAAGCTTAACTTTACTATTTAGACAAGCTCTCCCATCTGCATCGCATCTCACCTCTATGGCTGAGCTCTAGATCCTCAATGTTTGAAGTTCCCACGAGAGACTTACGGATACAGAAGTAGCTTCTTTGCATCTTCAAAAAGGTAGATGTTCTTGCTCCTAATAAAACAGCAGTGTTTTGGATTCAAAAGTAGAATTTGAATCGTTAATTTTAAAGCAATTTAGACCGTTCTTTAGAGACCCCAAAACATGTCGTTTTATCACACTCTTCAATCCCATTACCCACGGAGTTCAACACCTTCTTCCCTGTTCTCTCTGTTGCTATTCATATTACTGTTCAGGAGTATAATCTATATAATATATTATATTATATTATATTACTTATATATATTATTATACATAGTATATTATGACTAATCCTAGCATGTTATATTCTATTTTTTAAAAAAAAAAATTGACTTTTGTTAGCAGTTATTTAACAATCGCCAACAAATGGTTAATAGTGATATTACATAATTATTCAAAGGTTTACAAGCCTTTATTATTATATCCTTAAATTAAAGGTTAATTAATTAATCTGCACCATATTATAAAAAAATATGTTAAAAATCTTATAAACTTATTATTTTACTATTTTATAAAAAAATTCAAGCAAAGTTTATTAATAGGCATATATTGCATATCAATGTCACATGCACAATTTCAGCCATTTTATTGAAATAAAGTTTGAAAACAAAAGGAAAAAAAATTAATGACTTTCTATTTACTGTGCTTAAGAAAATATGTAATGTTATTGAAGTTGTTGTTGTTGTTGTTACTATTATTATTATTATTATTACAATTAAAGAAAATATCTTACTATTTTCTTTATTTATTTTCTTTACACATTTTTATTTTAAGTTTTTGTGATTTAAAAAAATTATTCTCATTAACTTGTTCCTTTATAAATTTTATAAATTATTCTGTTCTAAATCTATCTAAAAGTTTAGATGTATTTTAAATAGCTTAGCTTTTATACAAATATAATGTTAATTTATATAACATTCCTTCTCTAAATTTAAAAGAATTTTTGCATAAATAAAACTTAGAAAATAATATTATAATTATCTTTTATTGTATTTCATCCTTAATTTGTCTTAAATTAGAGATGAATTTTGAACAGAAAAACTATTTTACAAATTTTTTTATCCTTGTATAATATTTTATCTAAAAATCATCTCAAATTTAAAACAGATTTTAGACGGATATTATATAACAAATATTCTATCATAAATTTGTCCAAAAGCTATCAAAAATATTTTGCCTCCAACTTGGTATGAACCGTTGGGACAAATTTCGGACGGATTTGGTACAGAAGTCTTTCTCTATATTTAATCTCTGATTTCATGAAAATCTGTTTGAAATTTGTTTGTAATTTCAAACAGGATATAATCTGTCCAAAAATTTCATCTAAAATTTACAAATTTCTAATAGTGTGAAGGGGCTGCTAACTGTGCTTTTATCGCTAGTGGTGGGCCGAGCTCTACCTTCAACATTAAGAGGCGTGAAGATGAAAAGGAGAGACACATGCATGAGGCTACTGCAAATCTTGTGAAGACCATATCTTGTAACGCTACAGTGGACTTCATTTTTTAAAAGTGGATTTAACCACGATTTTTTTTAAACCATGGTTAATGTAATCATAACCACAGTCATTATCCATGGTTGAATCTCATTAATGCTTAACCACGGTTACAAGAAACTATGGTTAAGACTTGTGTCTTAACACAATTTCTTGTAACCATGGTTAAACCTAAACTTAACCACAATTTTAATAATTGTGGTTAAGACTATTGATGTCTTAATCATAGTTACAAATAACCATGGTTAAGCCATTCAATGTCTTAACCATTTTTACTCTAAACAGTGGTTAAGCCTAACTTTAATTACAATTATATAACAATTGTAGCTAAACCTTTGACTTAACTGTGTTTAAGTTATGAAATTGCCACAAATTTTAGAACTATCATTAAACCACTATGCTTAAATCCACCTTTTGTAGTGACACAGCTTTGCCAATATCACCAATTATAAGTTTTCAGGTGATTTAATTACGTGGCATGCATTTTATTTGTATCATATTTTTTAATTCCTTAACTCATGTAGTTAATTTGCAATATGTAGCCAAGCTTACTTCCTCTAGACTAATTAAGTAAATACAAGTTATTAATTGCATGATATAAAATGATTAGACTTAGATAATTTTTCTTAAATAAAAATATTTATTATTAAATTTTTCAATATATGCTTAAAATAATTTTAAAATATTCAATCATATAATTCTAAACTATAAAGAAATATGTGTGTGTGTGTGTGTGTGTGTGTGTGTGTGTGTGAGAGAGAGAGAGAGAGAGAGAGAGAGAGAGAGAGAGAGAGAGAGAGAGAGAAAGAGATATTGGAACACACCAATATCAAACACCATTTTATTACATGTTTGCAAGCACCACGAAATACAAGGTTCAAATCTAAAGTAATTTATAAATTATTTAAATTAAATTACTATAGATAAATCTGGCAAACACACACAACTCTACAGATGAAGGAACTGACTTACGACAACCACAAATATGCAGACTATATACGATCTTGGTGATCATGCTGATCTTCTGGTCATAGATAAGGTGACATTGATGAATTCGGTTTTTTCCTTGGACATACGATCTGTTAAGATTTCTTGGTACCGCCTGAAAACTTCTTCGATGATACCTTCTCCGAAGTGGCTGATCAGCAAGGGTTCAGCCACAGCCCTCATACACTTTGTTACGTTGTATCCACTATCACTCAGTACTTCTGATTCATTAAACTCAGAGTCCATTGCATTCCAGTCATCGTAAGCGTTCCAATTCACTGCAGATACCTTCATACGATTGATGCTAAATGACCCCTCTTTTACTACCTCCTCTTCCACTTCAGACGGGGATGGTGTGTACTGAGGAATGTTGAACGAATCCACTTCCTCTTCTTTTATGATTCCCTGTAACTCACAGCAAAATAAAATGGTTTATTATGTATTTCAAATTAACAACAATTAATATTAGCCATCGTTAAAAGGATAGAGATGGTGGGAAAATTTCAGATAAGGACGTTAAATGGATAAAATTGAAAGTCTCAGATTTTTTTACGACTTCTTAATCTTTCCAAAGTTACAATTTAATTTTTCGAAA
The DNA here is from genome assembly GCA_026724425.1 of Erythrophleum ivorense. Lineage (NCBI taxonomy): Eukaryota > Viridiplantae > Streptophyta > Magnoliopsida > Fabales > Fabaceae > Erythrophleum > Erythrophleum ivorense. Next base: position 411,630 of record JAIUCV010000219.1, read on the forward strand.
GTTGCAATCAGATCCTTCTAAAATTAGTTTTTCCAAACTTAAAGTCCTAACTGAAATTTTCTCTTAATATTAGCCATTTGTTTTCTAAAAGGAGAGAGATAGGACCAATAGTTCATTAATTAGCCGTGTTTTTTCTTTTTCTTTTCTATTATCTGCAGTAGCTGTATGACATCAAAGTTCAACCTTATTTTTTACACTGGAAGCCGAAATTAGAAATATGTGTCTACCTTCGAGGCCATGCAATTGAGAGCTGTAGCCATAAGTTCCCAAATAAGGCAACATTCTTTGCTAGAGGGGTCGTCGCTTTTTCTTCCCAAAAACGTTAGCACCATGCTACCCCCTTCCACCACTTCCTCTGCACGACACTTCAGAAACAATGAGAAATCTCTTCGAAATTGCTGGTAATAAGCCTTCAACACGTTTGAGGGGCTTGTGCTTGCCATATAAATGTTTCCCTTGTTGTTCTCCACTCCCTCAGGAACCTAAATTAATCAATGAACAAAAATTTCACTCTGTATAATATTTTTTCCCATTTATATGAAGGAGAAAAAAGATCTGAAAAGTCTAAATCTAAATATCTAGTATACCTGAGATAGCCATTGAAGGCTGTAAGAGGAATGGACGAAATGGAGACTTTTGGAAGGAAAAACCCTGCCATAGAAGGAACCAGGGACCCCAGCGAAGAAGCAAGAACCAACCCCAGCATTCATTTCATTACCGAGTTTCTGTTTGAAGCTGCCAAGAGACCTGAAGATGTTGTTGAAGTCATTCCCTGGAAGATCATTCAAGAAGACGTTGTATTCTGGAGACTGATGATTTAGCTCTCGGCAAAGCCTCTGCACTGTTTTGATAACTTCAGAAACCACAAAGAATGTGTTTGGACCAGAAGAGCAACCCAAGTCTGCAATTGCTAGGCTTCCTGGGAGCATGCTGCGGTACAGGTTGGTTATGGCTTCCTCTCGGATCGCCTTTGTCAATGTTAGCACCTTTTGCTGTTTCCCATCACAGAGGAGAGTTAGTTTTATTCTCAGTAAATCAGTTTGTATGCCAGAAAAATTGGTATAACAAGGAAGATGCAATTAATAGTGGTACTTATAATGATACCTGAACTAAGGAATTGTTTGCATAGCTCGTTTCTCCCACGCCTCCATTCATGTGCAGCACTTGAGTTACTTCCATTCTTAATTAGTATTTCTCTTTCCTCCCTGCTTCTCACTTTGATTTCTTAATCTCTCACTTCTGTGATTCCCTGTGTTTTGCAGAATGCACATCCCTATCTAACTATTTATAGAGATGCCGCAGCTCTTGTTTTTCTGAACGAGAGAACAAAGGATTTTGTGGCCTCTGTTCTTCTTTTTTTAATAAAAGAATAAAATTTATTATATTTTTGTTTATTAACAATTATTAAACGCCAATGAGTCATCAGGCGCCTGTGGCTTGTGGCCCGTCGTCTGCAGGCAAAATACCAAAAATGCAGGATACATGTTACATGATAGTGAATATTCTTTTTTTTTTTTCAACTACATGAAGATTTATTCGTAAAATAAATTGAGTTTCAAATATATAAAAAGAAGTCATCCTCTGTGAGACGTATATAAAACATAAGTATTAAGTTTTAATATTTATTATTTCTAAATATTTGATAAATAAGTCTCCTAGTGTTTAAAAATTTAAAGAGAGAATTAGATACAATGATTCAAAGTTAACAAAAAATATTTTACGGGATTTATTATCATTATTTTAAGATAGATTATCACTTAGTGATAATAGATCTTGCAAAATAATTTTTTTTAATTTTAGATCTTTATTTATAATTCTTTCAAGTTTAAATTTCACTATACTAAAATGTTTTTGATATTTTCATTAATTATAATTTATGATTATTTTTTTACATTATTTTATAATTCGTACCCCGAGCATCGCAGTCCAATTGTTTGAAATTGACCGCTCAAGCTTGTTATAGCCTTGGGTTTATTAATAAGGAAAAATTACAATAAATGATGATATCTTATAAAATTTATAATAAAAAATTTTTAAAATTAAAATCATTTTTAACGATCATTATTATTATTAAATTTTAAGAGATTTTATTATCTATTTTAAAATAAATAATAAATGCTTTAAAATTAATAATAAAATCTTTTAAAATTTTATGATAATAATAATTTTTAATAATAATTTTAATTTTTTAACATTTTTTAATATAAATTTTACATGATATGAATCATTTGTTATAATTTTTTCTATTAATAAAATCCTCTTAAAATTGGGGACTCTTTATCACCCTGTGGTTAATATTAAACTCCGGCAGTGTCATTTTACACAAACACACACATCATATACTGTGAAAGAATCTTTTTTTGGTTTCCTTCAATTATTACCCCTAAACCGCGTTGACTTTGGTTTTATCTTGAGCTCCTTTATTTATTGTAATTATTTTTTTTCCAAGATTCTTTGTCTTCTTTTTCTATCTCTCATCTCCGTGTTGCAAGGGTTTTTTTGCTAGTTATTTAAATAAAATTTTTAAGTAATTTTTTTTTCAAATTTTTAAATAAACTGTAACATGAAAAGTTTTTAAAACTTCAATTATTTAGTATTCAGTTGTAAAACATGCTCACTTCAACTTAAAAATAATGATACTATGAATTTCTATTTATCTTGAATTTAGATATGACGTAATAAATTATTATAAAACACTATTTTATTAAATTTTAAATTTATTATTATAGTTATTCAAATTAATTATATTTATAAAATTAATTTTATTTTTATACAATTAATAAGTAAAATTTTAATAATAAATGATAAATAAAATATTATTTTATATATAATAATTATTACATCACAATTAAAATTGAATGTGAGGTAAGCATGCAGAGGTCATGGTACTGACGTAATAAGCTGCCACGGAGATGGACTAGGACTAGAGTTTCATTAACGTCGGCAATGTTTGAGTCCAATGAGTTGAACGGCCGCATTCACAACGTTCTGTTTTTTAAAATTAAATTTAAGCGCTTTATTTCTCTTCAACAAACCTCATTTTGTCGCTTCTTAAATACGCGTACAATGACTAGGATTGTACTTGCAATTTTCAAAAAGATGTCCTCACCATTATTTTATTTTCTTTTATATCTTTTGATAGCTAAGCTAAGTATATTAAATTATTAATTATTAATAGATATATAAAATTTGTTAATGTCATACACATATTTTAATAGAATATATCTTTGATATTCATTTATAATTAACTTATTTATTTCTTTTAAGTTAAATCATCTTAAAACTTTATCAACGTCAATATAGTTACGTGGCACGAAAATGACCTCTACGAACGGAAACCAATCTCAATAAGTGGGAATTGCATATAATTGCATACCATTTAGGACAATTTGTATGAAAAAAAAAATACAACTAACATCATTCAAATAATTAATTAATTAATTTTTAACAAAAAATGTTTAATGATTGTTTATTTATGATATCAAGTCATGTAACAGACATCAACAATAGAAAAATTGTTTACGTAATAGAGATTTGTTTTCATCCGGCCGTCCTTGGATCTGTTGGTCCAGAACTGGAGGAATTCAAGTGGGCAGAAAGAAAAGGTTTAGCAGAAAATGCGCACGAGTAAGGTCATGCGCTTCATACCGATGGAGCTCATAACCCTATCTCTTTTTTTCCACTGCGTAGTAGAAGAGAAAATTTCAACTTTCCATAGACAGCCACATATATTTTCTTTTCTAAATGCCAAATTTAGGAATTTGAGCAATTGGTGAATTATATTTTAAAATTTTTATATAGTTAAAAATATTATTTTTGTAAATCTTAAATAATCATAATAAGGTTTAAAACGATTAAATGACTGGAGATTTGAGGTCTTCATAATATAATCTGTTTATTTTCTTTTTGTTTTAGAACGCATCTGATCATTAAAAAGGTGTGAGTAGTACCAATTAAGCCTTCATGGGATTTGGTATGGCATTTTATCAGTATAAATTATTATTATCCCATAACTAATTGTTATACTGCTAATTCACTTGCCCACTAGATACAAATTATGTTTTCTTTCCCCTCAAAAAAACTCTTACACATTAATTAGTTTTTGAAACAGCTGGTCTCACTTGCTCAAAGCTAAGTAAATACATGCATGTTATTGCAAGACTTTAAGACACACATACTGTACTTTACGAAGTAATTTTTTTTGTGCATTCTTCACGGCGTAAAATTTTAAAACACTATTTTATAACATGCTTACAAACACCACAAATTACAGAGGTTCAAATCTATAATTACCCGAATTACTTACTGTTGCACCACATGCCTACATATAATTCATGTGATTGATGCTGAATGACCCTTCTTTTACTACCTTCTCTTCCATTTTAGATGGGGATGGTGTGTATTGAGGGATGTTGAAGGAATCCACTTCTTTTATGATTCCCTGTAACAAACAATAACACAAATTCATATTCAATACAGACCAAATTTAGTTATTACATATTTCAAACAACAGTTTATAAAAGGATAGAGATATGGGACCAATGGACCATTAATTAGCCACGCTTTTTCTTTTCCATTATGAATTGTAGCAATATGACAAATTGTAACTTGTGCATCATGTATGTCTATACTATTGGAAAATAATCTAGAAATTAAAATCTAACAAAATCATGAAACAATAACGTAGTGCAAAAATTTGCAAAGCCAGCAATATTACTGCTGATATGAGGCGAGGCGGTTCATGTAAAAAAATTTTGTGGACAGCAGCAAGTAGAAAACACGATGATGAAGCATATAGAGAATTAGATAGTAGTGGCACAATCTATCAGAACAAGAGGGTGGCAAGTGATCCGCAAAATAAGTAACTAACACATGGTGCAGAAGATAAGAGGCAATAAAATAATAGAAGAGTGTGTAGTGAAAAAGTGGTGCAATTGTTTAATCAATCTCCACCAACTTCAACTCATTTGAATAGGCAATGGACTTATAATCTGGAAAAAGCAATCCAAGAGCCAATTTCAAGCAAAACACGTTCTTCTGCCAAGTTTCTGTCGTTAGAATGTTGATATAGACTTCTATAGGTCGGTATTATATGTAGTGAGACAATAATATTAAATGCTATTAAATATGAAATAATATTTTCTTTAATTTATTAAATTTATTATTATTATTATATTTATTGATTATATAAAAATTAAAATTAATTATTAATTATTAATAAAATAATATTTTAGATAATTAAACATAAAATATTATTTTATATTAAATAATTATTACAACGTTACAAGGGTTGATGGCGTATCTCTTAAAGTCATTTATCATATTGCCTTTCTTTCCCAATTAATGTATGCCAACCGAGCCATGTTCATAACCATTTCCTTTAATCTAAATGCCAACATACACCTTCAAGACCATGTGAATAAGTGCAGTAGCTATAAGTTTTGAAATGAGGCAACATTCTTTGTCAGAGAGGTCGTCACTATTAGAAAAATAATAGGAATAGAAAATCAAAAACAGACTTTAAGGTGTGAAAATTTACTATTTATAAAGAGTGATTGCCTATATATATATATGGGGATTTATACATAATACTCTTTTAGGATATAACAAAATCTTTAAAAAAACACTTAAAAAAACTTAGCACTTTTGGTTTAGAAAAAAGTTATTTATAAACTCTAAACAATAGTCTTTCAATAGTCACTTCTCTTTATTTCATTAATAGATGTGTCTATTTTCTATTAACAAATATACATGTTCTATTTTAACAATTGTCTTTTAATAAACATGTATGTTCTTTATTAATAGACATATCTATTCTTTATCAACAAATGTCTAATTTAACAGACACATTCTTTTATTTAATTTTAAATTCAAATTTTAAAATAATTAAATTAAAACTATCAAACTTTATTTCTTTTAGAGGCCTAAGGCCAAGCCTCAAGTCCAAGCCTTTTAATATATATAATATATATTATTTTAGACATATTAAATAGATTTATCTTTATATATCTCTAAATAACCTCTTACCTATTCAATATGGGACTTTAAATCCCTCTCTATATCACAAACTACATAACAATCCCCCATTAGTTTGTAATATTGTTTCGTAATATCATGTATATAAAAAAGTATCTTATAATAATTTAGACTTTCTGTTAGTGTAAATCCCTTATGCTCTGTTTGGTTGGTGAAAGGAATGGTGAAGGGAAAGTAAAATGTGGGTAGGTAGAGGTAAGTGAGATAAAAAATAACTATTTTACCCTTACTTTTAAAAAGATAATTTGATAGATAGAATAATAAGTATAAGGGCATAATAGACATTACACCAATTATGTAAAGGGAATATGATTGCGACCCAGTGAACTAAACGGAGCCTTAAAGTTTTGACAAAGTTATTAGTGTTCTAAGATTTGATCAACAACTCCTTGTGTCAAAATCCAAAAAATCACACACAAGATATTATTAAATATTAAGAACTTTCAGCATTTTGCTTTAGCACTTTTATGGTCATGTGCTAATATTGGTTTCATAAATATTTATAAGATCAACCTCTTAAATCTTATTTGAAGTGGCACCACTTCAATATTCATATAGGTAGAGCTTGTCATTATGTCCTTGTTACTTTAGTCATTTAACAACTCCATTAAGACTGTTGTCAACCTCCTCTCATAACAGTATGCATAATAGAGTTTGTTTTTATGTACTTGTTACTTCAAATACTTTTAATTTCATGAACTTATCTTGTAATAGTTTGCACAATATGCTATATTATGAAACTTTACTAAAGAGTCTAGTGCTTATTCAACACATAGTAACTTGTTGTTACTCATTGAACTTGTATTGTTAGTGTATACTAATTCGAAGTTGGTTCCCATTATTAGTGTTTTGTTTTAATGGTTTAAGCCCCATTTTTTCATAAGTTTGTTGTACTATATCTCTTGATAATACTTAGGTAAAAGGATCAACCAAATTCTTGCTTGATCATACATAGAACACTATCATAATTCTATTTATTATTAACTCTCTTATATAAATATGTCTTAAACTTATATGTCTTGATTTCCCATTATACATCTTGTTGTGGACTACACACATTATAGCCTCACTATCACAAGATATAGAAGTAACTGTCATAGATTGTGGCCACAACTTTATATCCAATAACAGGATTCTTAGCCATTCTACTTCTTTTCTAGTAGCTACTAGTGTCATAAATTCTGATTTAATAGTAGAATGAGAAATGTAAATTTGCTTTTTATAAATCCAACTAATGGCACCCCCACCTAAGGTGAATATCCACTCTATTTTGGATTTATTATCATTTACACTTGTTATCCAACTTGCATTTGAATAACCTTCTAACACTATAGGAAAACTACCATAATGAATTCCCATGTGTTTTGTTCTTTTCAAATATCCAAGCATTCTAACAATTGCTTTCTAGTGATCATTGATTGGATTATTAGTAAACCTTGAAAGTTTACAAACAACAAATGCTATATTAGGCCTAGTACAATGCATTGTATGTATCATACTACCTATTACACTTATGTACTCTAATTGTGCTATTGCTCTCCCAGAATGTTTAGTCAACTTGATAATAGAATCATAAGGAGTATTAAACTCATTTATTACCAAATGATTGAATTTTTCTAGCACTTTGCTTATGTAATGTGACTGTGTCAAAGTCACTCCTTTATTTTTTTTTTCTTTTTTACTTTTATACTTAAGATTGTATCCACTTCATTCAAGTCTTTTATCTTAAAAACTAAAGTTAGATACTTCTTAGTTTCAAAGATACCAAGCATATTTGTACCAAAAATCAACAAGTTATCAACATATAAACAAATAATAACACCATCCTCTTTTATGAATTTAGAGTAAATACATTTATCTTCATGATTATGAATAAATCCATTTAATAAAATAGCATTATCAAATTTCTCATGCCATTACTTTGGTACTTGTTTCAGACCATAAATAGATTTTATTAGTTTGCAAACTTTGTTTCCATTTCTAAGGAGAACAAAACCTTTATGTCTTTGCATATAAATTTCTTCACTTAGATCTCCATTTAAGAAAGTTGTTTTAATATCTATTTGATGTACATACAAATTATATATTAAGGGTAAAAATAAAAGTACTCTAATGGATGCTACTCTTGCCATAAGTGCATATGTATCAAAATAGTGCTAACGCTTTTCCTTTCTTTGTATTTTCTTGCCTTGAATCCATTCCCACTTGATTGGGGATTTCTGGTTAAAAACAAGGTATCTTCAACCTAATACAAATTAAGCATTTTGAGACTATTATTTAACGTAAAACCTAGCAAAGAAGGCGTTTGTGATGATGTCATTTAAGATAATAAATAAATTAAGTTTAAATGAGAAGATAGTGTTTTATAGAATAGAAACTTTTTTTAGAAAATGACAAGAAAAATAAAAATGAAAATACAATGAAATCATATGACCTGAAATCACGTTTGGTATGATATAAAAAGGAATGAAAATGCTTTTCTATTTAGATGTTTGGTAAAGTAAACATAATATAGGAATAGAAATGAAATATAAACAAATGACCAAAATACCCCTATTACTTTTTGAAAACATATATGCAATTTTATGTATCACAAGAGTAATAAAGTGAGCAAAAAAATCATTTCCTTGAGAATTTGTTATCAAAACTCATCAAGTATCAAAATTTACACTCTAATTTAAATTAAGTGAATCAATTTCAAATGAATGTGTAAAGTAAAGCAAATAAACACTATATACCATGCAAAATCTAAGATCAAAACTAGTGTTTGGATTTCAAAATGATTTAATTCAACACTCTTAAACTTCACTCTTAATGGTGATATATGTTAACCTAAGGTTTAATTGCACCTATAAGTATCTTTCCAAATCTCATACAAGTTTACCTAATTAATTCTCTAATGTCTTACAAAATCAACTAAGCTAAACTTAGTAGCACAATCCTTAATTTAATTATATGAGGCTACTGAGTATATTTCTATCTTATTAATGAAACCATTCACTCATCAAAGCAAGCTTCAAATACTCACACAATTCAATGCAATGCCTAATTTTACTTTCCTTTTCCTAAGTTCAAGTAAAATACCAAACAAATCCAATTGTTAGCCAAGCCATCAATAAGTATGAAGCATAAGGCTGAATAAATATATATGCACCAATAATCACAAAACAAAAGTGCAAACCACTAATCTATACAAGGGTTCATAATAATAATATATTATGAAGTTTAACTATAATTAATCATAAAAACTAGCAATAAATTTGAAGCAAGAACAAGATACATTCTTAATAAATGCAAAGAAAAAAAGAAAAGGAGAGGAAAATGGATGCTTGTTTCTCTTCAATCTTCAATGCCTAATGTTCTCTTGCTCCAAAATCCTTCCAAGAGCTCTTCGTCAGCCTCCAACAAACCTAGAATGACAGCTAAAGCAAATGGGTGAGGTATATCTATCAAAACCTAGCCAAAAGTACCTCGACTAGGTCTAAGTAAGATTTGGTGCTTGCTCATCTCAAATGTTTAGCTAATCTCATCGCTACCATAAAAGGACTCCATCATCTAGACTTTCTTACTTAGACTCATAGAATGAGGTGCTAGGCCTTGGAATGCAACTTAAAGTAAAACGAGAACAAAATAGACCATAACAACAATAGGTGAATGTAGCTTTGGCGTTCCTCCTACGAAATTTTCAAGGTGAAGTGCCACTTGAGTTTGCTAGTATCGGCATTTGAACGGTATTATGATAAACTTTTTCATCTCATATAAACTATATTAATGAACTTTAATTTCTTTTAGTATTTAATTTGGTATTAATACTATTCCACTTATATTTTTAGGCATCAAGTGATCAAGATAGTAGCAACCTTGGCCTTGTAACTCAATCTCCAAACTCTTGTAATAGGGATAATTAGTAGAAACTTTGATCTTTACCTGAACTTGACTCTAGCGTTGTAGAAATTTTAATGAAATTTTAATTATAATTAAATATATTTGGATTTCCTTGGCTGGTTGTGGGTTCAATATGTTATATAGGTCTATAACATTGCCAAAACCAGTAGGGAAAAACAAATTCAATGAAAAAAGTCTTTTTTTTTTTAAAAATAAATTTAAACTACTGGTAAAGAAGTTCATTTTTCATTACAGTTATAAAAATTGTAGTTAAGCTAAGTTAAGCCATATCTTAATCTTGGAATTTCTTGCAGCTGTCATAAACCGCAATAAAATCTATCCCTATGAACAATTCTACCATAATTATGAAATTGTGGCAAAACCATAATATAACCACATTTAAAAGCCTTTTTTTTGTAGTGAAATGCCTCAAAAAAATGATTCTGCATCCATTGCCTTGTTGATTGCCCATCATAAAACAAAAAAAAACATACATTAAAAAAATGTAAAGAAGAAAAATTTATATTTGAAAATGTCAAAAATTTTAATTATATAGTCAAATATTATCTATGAACATTTCATTTATGAATTTTGAATTCCAATAACAATATATTGAAGAAATAATGCATTGACAAATTAAATTAAAGTAGAAAGTGTGTTATTTGGATAACATTTGCTTTAAGTGCTTTATCCTTTAGTATATGGTCTAAAAAATGTATTAACAAATTAAATTTATTATTATTAAAATCACTCAATTAAAAAAATGCATTAACAAATTAAATTTATTATTGTTAAGTTCACTCAATTCTAGAAAAGAAAGTTAATGATTCATGAACCATTAAAGAACGATGTATAGACATAATGGCTAGATTTTATCACAAATTTAAATCACGACCTAGCTAATTTTTTGAGATCAGGATAACTTTTTTTTGGTGAATGTTTTAATTAATTTTAGCATTATTAAACTAAATATTTGAGAATTGATATATAGTATGCATAAATTAACTTAAACAACCATTTTATTCCACTGTTTATTTCTTACAACAAGATGCTCATGGTATTTATTGTTGACATAAGATGCAGTGGCCCTTGTTTCACATGAAGTAGAGGTGGTAGTCATAGTCGGATTGATCAAGCCCTCATAAATGCTTCTTGGCATATGAACTTTCCTCATGCATCCATGACTCATCTCCCTAGACTCAATCGGATCACTCTCTTGTTCCTCTTAAGCTTGATAATAGCAAGAACCTTAGAGCCAGAAATTGTCCATTTCAATTTTTTGCTCCTTGGGTTATGCACACTGATTTCAGTGAGCTTGTTCGAAATTCTTGGAAAGCAGAGTTGGGTTGGCATGAAATGGTCTCTTCATTCATGGAGGAAGTGATTAAGTGGAATAAAAAGGTTTTTAGAAATATTCATAGTAGAAAGGACTCTTTCTATCGTAGATTGGATGGTATTAATCGAAAGTTTGCTGAGTTAGGCCTTTCACTCAAATTAGAATAGCTATGGGATGACCTTTGGATTGAGTTAGAGGCTATCTTGGCCTAAGAAGAAGCTATGTGGCCCCAGAATTCTCGATGCAACTAGTGTAGCCAAAGGGATAGGAACACACGGTACTTCCACTCTATGGAGAATAGTCGATGGCGATGTAATCATATTGAGGCTCTAAAAATGGAAGATGGCTCCTGGTCATATGATCAAAATGAGATTATGGCCATGGGTACTAGGTTCTTTAAGAAGTTGTATACAAAGAAGGGCACCCATGATGTTAATTTGCATCTTGAGTGCACTTTTCCATTGATGGATGACCAAAATCTAAAAGCCTTAAGACATCATATGAGTTACGAAGAGATTAAACAGGCGCTCTTTGCAATGGGGCTCTTGAAGGTCCCCAACCCTGATGGGCTTAACCTTTTCTTTTTCTAAAGTCAATGGGATGCTGTTGGATGTACAGTAGTGGAAATGGTCAAAGAGGTATGGAGGGAACCCTCAAGAGTGAGATAGATTAATGATACTCATATTGCTCTAATTCCAAAAGTGGAAAATCCAAAGACTATTAAGGAATTCAGTCTAATTATCCTATGCAACGTGATTTATAAAATTATGACAAAAGTTATATCGAACAGGTTGAAGAGAATTATACCTCTCATTGTGGCCCCAAATCAGTGTAGCTTTGTGCAAAGGAGAAAAGTGTAGATAGTATTATCCTTGCCCTTGAGATTATACACTCTATGCGAAGCTTGAAGAAGAAGAAGAAAGGCTTTATGGCCATAAAGATTGATCTCAAGAAGGCTTATGATAGAATCAGATGGAAATTTATTCTACAATGCCTTCAGGATTTACGGTTCCCTAATTAGTTTATAAATATCATTTGGGAACGTATCTCATCTGCCATAATGCAATTGCTTTAAAATGGGGAAAAAGTGAGGGAGTTCGCACCCTCTAGGGGATCAATCATGGAGATCCTATCTCTCCTTAATTATTTTCTTTGGCTATTGAGGAATTGGGTCACATGATCTAAGGGGAGGTGGAATAGAAGAATTGGCTCCTGTTCAAATTGAATAGAAAAGGTATGCCCATTTCTCATCTTTTTTTTTTTTTTACTGATGACCTGATTTTCTTTGCAGAAGCAGATATAGAGCAAGTTGGTATTATCAAGGCTACCTTAGACGATTTTTGTGAAGCCTCTGGGGAAAAGGTGAATGCTTTAAAATCAAGAATATTCTTTTCTAAGAGTGTGAATCATAACTGCGTGTGGGAGCTGAGTCAATTTCTGGGTTTCCCTCCTATTGGTGATTTGGGCAAATATCTTGGGATGCCGTTGCATCATAAACGAGTGTTGCTAACTTGAAGCATACACACAAGTATACATATCATAAAAAGCAATATAGTGATAAGAAGATCGTTCCCTCGAGAATTTGTTGTCAAAACATTATCAAGCCAAAATTCACACTTTAGCTTAAATCAAGCAAATCAATTTTAAGTGTTAGTATTAACATGAGATGATTATAGATTATATGCTATGCTAAGTTTAGGGTTAGTATTTGGATTTTCAAGTGAATATTAGCATCTAGGATTATTAGTCCCTTTTGTATTTCATAGCAAGTTGCTTTAACACTTAATACCCTTACTCTAAATGGTGATACATGTTAGTGTAGGCTTCGTTTGTCCTTATAAGTATTTTTCCAAATCGCATATAGGGTTATCTAATTAACTTCATAATTCCTTATGAAATTAACCAAGATCAAATGGATAGCATAATACCTAATTTGACCATGTAAGGTTAATGAGTATTCCTATCTCATTAACTAAACCATCCACTTTCCCAAACAAGTTTCAAGCACTCACACTACTCAACTCTTGATGTACTTCACTTTCCCTTTTCCAAGTTCAAGTGTAAGTAACAAATCATTCTAATTGTTGGCCAAGTAATCAAAGAGCAATAAATATGGAGTTGAATAAACATGTAATCATCATTAACTACAAGTTTAGAGTGAAAAACACCCACTAATCCATACAAAAGTTTCTAATAATCCTAGATTAGGGAATTTAACTATACATGTTCATGAAAACTAGCAACAAATTCAAAGCAAAGCTTAGACACATAAGAGAAAATGCAAAGAAAAAAAGAAGGAAGGAAGAAACTCATAAATGAATTTTGTCTTTACTTTAATCCTCAATCCTTAGCATCCCTTGCTTCAAAAATGCTTTTCTTAGCTTCTCCCTAGCCTCTACACACTCAAACCAAACCAAAGACAACCCAAAATGACTATTGCCCTCACAGCAAAAGCCATATGAAGCAAGAAACCCTTAAAATTTTGGCAAAGAAAATGTAGCATTTCAATAAAAAGTATCACGCCGTGGCTTAGTTAGGTTATGGATGAATATACATTGCGGCATGCCTATTCACACTACAACGAGTTTGGCTATTAGATGGAATGGGTACACTCCATGCCATGATGCAGCATATCGTGTTGCGGCGAAGTTTGCCTCTACCTGATAATGTGCTATGGCTTAGCATTTTCCTTGCCGTGGCTTTAGCTTGTCTCACCTCGCATCGCGGCGCAATATGCTCTTGTCGTGGCACTTTCAGCTTCTGTGTGGTGTTTTGTCGTGGCATGATTAGGATGCACTATGGCGCAACATGTCCTGCAAGCTTGCTTGTATTTTCTTCCCTCTTAATTGTAGCTTAATGAATTCTAACCATGGCAAACTTCTAAAAACAGTAGCTATAAGTATTCTTGAGCTTCTTTGACATAAGGAATTTTGATCCTCTCTTAAACATGCATCCTGCAGTAAGAGCAAAGTATGATTAGTTTTCAATATACTTAAAATTAAAACAAAACCTATCATCTACAATGTAAAAGCTGAGTATGGAGCTATTCATCCTAAGTGAGTTTATTTTATTTATAAGAGTATTATTTACCCTGTAATTAGAGGCTAAATCCATATTTATTAAAGGAAAATATGCACAATAACATGAATAATAGGGAACTATCAATGGCTAAGCAAATCAACGTACTAATTTATTCTTGACAAAATGGAGTCCAGGTTATCAAACTGGGAGGCAAACACTTTATCTATGGTTGCCCGACATACCCTTGCTAATTCAGTGCTCTCTGATATGCCATCTTATGCTATGCAGACTACTCTGCTTCCCAGTTATACTTGCAAGGAAGTGGACAAAAGATGCTAAAACTTTGTCTAGGGAAGCAACAACACTAGGAGGAAAATTCACTTAACCTCTTGGGACTATTTATGCAAGAAGAAGGATGAAGGCGAGTTAGGTATGCGTCAAGCTAGGCCACAAAACAATGCCTTCATGATTAAACTGGGATATGGTATGATTAAACGAAGCGATGCTCTGTGGATGCAATTCTTGAGGGAGAAGTATAAGTGTGGCAGTGATATAATCCTTCGCATCAACACTAGATGCAAAGGATCGAGAATGTGGTGTGGCATTAAGTCCAATTGAGAGAACCTGCTTGATGGATTAGCTTGGAAGCTGGGTAATGGAGAGAAAGTTAGATTTTGGAAAGACTCATGGGTGCCACATATGAACAAGTTAAAGGATCTTGCTACCCGTGAAATCTCCCCCGAGATATCATCGTGGTCTATGGTGGAGTGTATTACAGCCTCTGGTAGCTGGGACCTGGGGAAGTTGAATGCATATCTTCCTGTAGATGTTGTTTGGGAAATTACCAAAATAAATATGGGTGCGAGATTACATTGTGATGATTCTTTGATATGGAAATGGGCACCTAATGGTGAGTTCTCGATTAAGTCAGCTTAGGATAGCTTGTGTCCTCGGACCCACATAACCTCCCCTAGTTTATGGAGGAGCATCTGGAAGCTGAAGGTCCCATAGTGGTGTAGGGTGTTTCTTTGGTTGAGTGCGAACAACGTATCCTCATTAACTTGGAAAGACAGAGAAAGGGTTTTTATGATACTAAAGCCTGTGAGCTATGCAATAGTGGGCATGAAAGTAGTATCCATGCGCTATGAGATTGCACTTACGCTGTGAAGCTGTGGAAGGTGATTGTTCCTAATGATCTTGCCGAACACTTTTATACCAGTAACGATGTTTGTGACTGGATAAGATGGAACCTAGGCATGAGATGCATCATGGAAGGCATCGATTGCAGGATATGGTTTGGGGTAACATGTAGATATGTATGGTTGGCAAGAAATTAAAGAGTCTTCCAAGATAGTTCATCTATGAATGCTGGTTTTAAGGCCCATATTCGTGCATGCCTTGCATAGGGGTCTCCTAACCTTGTGAAGCAAACCTCAAATAATTTAGAAGATGAGACTTGGTGTGCTCCTCCTAAGGGGGTCCTTAAAGTGAACATGGATGGGGCTTATAATATGGTTAATCATGTTTTTGCATGTAGAGGTATAGCCCGAAAGTCTAATGGAGAGACCATAGCTGGTTTTATGCACCAAGTGGGTTTGGGTTATAGTACCAAGGCTGAAGCTTGGGGCATTCTTTGGGGTCTTAAAATGGTTTGGGATTGAGGAATCCATAAGATGATTATTGAGAGTGATTGCTTGGATGTGGTACATGAGGCAAAGTTTAGG
This sequence comes from Erythrophleum ivorense, assembly GCA_026724425.1. Classification (NCBI taxonomy): domain Eukaryota; kingdom Viridiplantae; phylum Streptophyta; class Magnoliopsida; order Fabales; family Fabaceae; genus Erythrophleum; species Erythrophleum ivorense. The sequence continues at coordinate 427,632 of JAIUCV010000219.1, forward strand.
GTTCCCGAAGATCATCCAAACTATGATGCTCTTAAGGAGAGATTCATGGCTTGATTGAAAAAGACTGGCAGGTGGACTATTGTTGACAAATTGATGTTGGTTGAAGCCAATAATTCATGACATTGGGATCCTATGTGAATCCACAAGAATGTGCATGTCTTGTGTATTTTATTTAAAATATTTAGATTTGATTTGAATTGTCTATATATATATATTATTTTATAAGAAACAACCATAAAATAAAAATAATTTCTTAATTGTCAATTTAAAAAATAATATTTAATTTTAAAAAATATAAAATATAAATTACCTAAATCAAATTTAAATAATTTACATATGGCTTGTGCATCCCACCTAATTCAATGAGAAACTAATTGATGAGGTACATGTTTGATGAAAAGCGAATCGATAATAAGAAAAATTATAAATAAAGATTTAAAATTAAAAATATTATTTTATAGAATTTATTATCATTATTTTAAAGTAAATTATTATTGACTTTAATTAGAATTAATAATAATAGCTCTTATAAAATAATAATTTTTAAATTTAAGTTTTTATTTGTAATTCTCTACGTACTCACATGGAGCTACTGTCAATTTGAGGAGAAACCAATTGATAGTACATGCTCACATGGAGCTATCGTCCAATTGGATGAGAAACCAATTGGTAGTACATGCTCACATGGAGCTACCATATTCTTTGGGAAAAAGATCTTTTCTCATGCCTTTCTCTCTTTCTTTCTCTTTTATCTTTCTTATAAGATTTGGACCATTTAAATTTTAATTTAAACGGTTCAAAATTTTTTTGAGTTTTTTTAGGCTTAAAAATATTTTTAAAAAATTTTATAGTTAAAAAAATAATTTTATTTTATATTTTACTCTCTTTTAAAAAAATATTTTTTAAAAAATAAAAAAAAATAAATCTAAACTGTCTAAATTAATTTAAACAGTCACAGTACACTCGAGAGAGCAAGAGAGAGATTTGGACGGTGGGAGAGAATCCAAATCCCTTTCTTTGTCTACTGCAATGAGAAACAGTACCACCTGATGAGACTGCCTCAGTAATATGACGTCATAGATAATTGCTTGCATACTTACCATGTATAATTAAATTACACGAAGTTTCCCACGAGCCATTCTCCAAACGTTTTCTTACCAAATATTGTCGGTGTAAATTTGGGAAGAAGAAAGTCACATTTTGTGTGGATCCAGACACCATAAATTCTATCATTTAAGCAGAATTTATTTGGGAAGATGAACTTATTGATTTTTAACAAATTTATTTGTCTAAAATTAAATGATCTGTTTCTTAAAAATTCATCCCTTTGTAAAATTGAAATCACTAATTTTTCAAAAAAACAGAAAAAATTCATATGCCAATAATTACAATGTATCATATATAATAATACTTGTACAATTAAAATAAAAATGAAAATTTTTAATATTAAAAACTGCTTTCAATTAATATTGGTTTTACACTCTTGATTTGTCTCTTTCTCTAATAGGTGACATCAATTTTTTGCAATATATATAAAGTAAATTATACAGGTTTTTTTAAGTTTTTAAAAAATATATAAATCTTGCCTAAAATAAAAAAAATTATATTTTAGTTTAATTTTAAATTTTTTAAATGAAAATATTACAATTAAAATTTTTAAAATTAAATTAAAATATAAAATAATTTTTTATTTAAAAATATTTATGTATATTTTAAAAATAAAAATATATATAATTATAACAAAACCCAACAAAAACTTAAATAATTTAGTCAAATATATATGTGAATGCATGCCAACAATCCACGCGGTTTGTCCTGTGAGAGTTGAAATTATTCAGAGAGGGACTTGGGGAGCATCCTTGTGAAGTGGTAGGTCCCTGAAGAGTGAAGATTGATAGCGAGACGACGAGGATCTACGTGACCCCGTCCCCCACCTGTAAAACTTGTATGAAGAATTTGAATTTTCTCTCTTTTTTGTGGTGGATGAGAACCAACGGGGTTTCCGATTTCCAAGCTTAGTACTGATGAGGGAATTTTTTCTACGTTACGTTTAGTTTAAATCAATCACGTCAAATCCTGTGCCGTAAATTCCACTGCGCCTCCTGCATGCATCAAATAATGAAACTTCACGTTCTGGCCATAAAATTATGGGAATCCAAAAGTTGAACTTGAAGGTCTGGTCCACTTTATAATTTTCGAAACGGATCCTCCCCCGTTCCTTCTTCCGTACTCGCCGCTGTATAAAATTTAAATTGTCCAAGTTAATCTAAGTAATGTAGATCTAATTTTGATTTTCTTTAATTTTTTAAAAATTAATTTTTTAAAAACATAAAATAAAAAATAATTTTTTAGCTATAAATTTCAAAAAAATAATGTTTAAAGTAAAAAAAAATTTAAAATATTTAAATTAAAATCTAAATAATTCAGATTTTGTGAGAGAAGTAATAAAGGAAAATTTATGGGAAAGAACCCAGGTTCTATACTTTTTCATCAACAATCTTTAACGAGAGTCTGATAAAACCATAAATCATAAGGAGTGCAGGGTTGGATTATCAATCGGATAAAAACATAAAATCAAATGTTTCATGTTGAACATGTATCATCACTGCATAAAAGATTAATCATAGTGTACCTATCACTGCTGTGGATCTGACTCACCATTAGTATATATAACTGCTTGAATGAATAGGACGTGGATTTTTCTATGGCTCCATTTGTTTTGTATGAAAGAGAAAAATTTATGTCTCACTCCGCAATAATCTTCTTTCAACGGAAATTATTAAAATATTCAGATTTAATCAGTACTTGTAAAATCTATCTGCTTATGTTCAGATACTGGAAAAAAAAAAAAGGACCCCGTCTTGGGCCTAAACTTTTTTAACAATTTCTAATGTTGAGCTTGGTATGATGCAAATGCAAGCATTCTCTTTTTATATAATTATACAATATTTATTATATTTTTATAATTATTATTTTATTTATTAAATTATTATTTTAATTATTTAATCATCTTTTTAAAATTAAAGATATAAAAATAATTTTTTATTTCATCTATCTTTATTTACTCATTTTTTTACATTTTTTTTAATATTATTATACCAAACATACCATAAGAGTCTAAATAATATTCACTCTGTTCAGACTAGCAGGGTGTATATATATAGTCTGAAATATTACAATTGAGATTCTTAAGACCAAAAAATTAGGCGTACTTTCCTTTAGTTCAATCTTCCAAATTATTGAAACCAAATAATTTCAAGTTATGTTAATTTTGTATTTAAATAAATATTAGGCTGTGAGACTTCTTATTTTTTTCATAATTTTATATAAATAAATTTATGTAAACAAGTTTCATTTAAAAAAAAAGACAAAATTTGAAATTTCTCTGGGTGAAAGAGTTCCGATAAGAGGATTTAAGAATTCAACAAGAAAAGGGAAGAGGATTGAGTTCACCACTTGCTAGAGTACATAGGTTCGAGAAAAATATTTTTTTTGAATCTGAATATGAGGACTTTAATACCTTACCCATACCTATCCATACCCATCTCTATCTTTAGAGCGTGCTTAATGGTTTAAATCTTCAAAAAAAATTTTGGTCAATTTATATAGCTAAGTAGATTAAAACGTTAATTATAAATAAAGATATAATATATTAATGCTATATATTTTTTGATAAAATATATATTCAATATATTAATTAATTTAATTGAGATTTAAATGTACTAAAAAATCTTTCAAGTACTGATTTATTTATAAAGCAAGAATACTCTTCGAATATAAGCTCAATCCACAGGAGCTACATTTGTTTGCATACCATTAATTACATCAAATTATAGGGAAAATAAGACGAGCATTAATAAAATAAAAAAAATGTCTTTTACAAATATTGCTTAATGATTGTTTATTTGGAATATCATCTCATGCGACTAACATCAATCATAGAAAAATTGTCTTACGTAATTGGGATTCCTTTGTGCCTATCTATTAATATCCGGTACTCGATCCAGGAATCTAAGTGGCAAGAAAAGGTTCAGCGCAAATCCCAATTTTACTTATTGTGAAAGTAACATTTTAATATTAAATTAATCTCTAATTATAAATTTAATATATTAGTTTCAAAATGTAATAAAATACTTCTTAAACTTTAAATGAAAATAAAAATATTAAATTTTAATTAAAATTTGAAACCAAAGGAGAACTTTAGAGAAATAGAAATAATTTTTTTTACAAAGTTCAATTTTCACAAAACTTATGCTTTATTTGGTTGTGTGAAAAAGTTGGATACGAAAAGAAAATGATATATGTAAAAAAAGCTTGTTCGGTATAGTGCAAATGGAAATTAGTTGCCTGCACAGGTTGAAAAACTCTTTACCTTACAAGATTGGTGGAATCTCAAATTTTTCACATTACAAAAAAAAAAAAAAGAAATTATAGATTTAACTACAATTTTTTAGTGGCCTTAGCCACTGTTTTAACCATGATTATGCCCCTTAACTAGGTTACAACATCTATGGTTAAACCATTTGTAAAAAAAGATTTAACCATGATTTTCAATGACCATTGATAAGATCGTGGCTAATACATGATTTAGCCATGGTTTAAATGAATCGTGGCTAAACCTGGCCTTAGCCACAGTTAGGCCAAACCTGGGCTAAGATTGTGCTTAGCCATGGTTACTATAACCATGGTTATGGCAAACATTAGCTACAATTATATAAGGCTCAGCCACGTTTATAGTAACAGTGACTAAGTCTATCTTAGCCACAGTTAGATTAAACTATGGCTAAGATGACTATTGGCCTATACTTTAAGTTATGAATTGTAATAGCCAATTTTTTTGGTCACAAATTTATAATAATAAATTTTAAGTAATATATCCATCAATTAATTTCCAATGACAGTTTTCAACAATATATCCAACAGCAAGAACTAAGTTTCAATAACAACAGTTATACTATCATTAAAATTTTAAAAAAACATTCATGGTCCATTAATCTGCAAACAAATAATGTAACTATAAAGTTTATCCAGATAATATGTCCATTCTTATAGGAATGATTATTGTTAGCAGGTTGGTGTTCACTATCTTAATTACTTGGTTCCTAAAATTTAAAATAAAATATCATTAATCAAAATTCACTTGTATAGCTGCAACTAGGATATAAATTTAGAAAATTATCCGTTAAACTTGTAAGGCTACAAGCCCCAGTGGTAATGCACCCAGAAAATTTTGAAGTATGAAAGCTATGGTTACTTCTATTTGTTGTTATCGCTAAACAATAGTAGTATTTTCAGCCTCTACTTGTCATTGTCACTTGCCTCTTTCAGCTATTTGTGTTTTAAGTTGAGCAACCTCATTTTACAATTCTATATAAGAAGTTCCAGATGAACTCTCATAAGCCTAACATCCGAACACTTGGGATAGGCAAACACCAAGTCTCATTCCTCAAACTCGACCACAGTGCTCTTTACTTCCCAATACTCAAGTCAATTAATCATCACTTGAAATTTCTTGAGAAAAGGAGTCCTCAACCTAAAACATTCTAATCTATTCTTACAAATTTGAATAAAAGGAAATAAATCAATTGAAAAAAAAAGATTTCATTAAAATAAAAAATTAGCACCCATGTCATTCAAATACTTACACAAATAGTTTTAGCCTTGTCGTTGATGTAAGATCCATCATTATGTTTATAGATTGCAGTTTACACGTCTCCGTATGACACTGGACCCCATGCTTAACTTCCTACAAATTTAAAGACATATGTTACGCATCTCAAATTACATCTAAAATTCAAATGACTTGTTTACTAAAATGAACTTACCATTTCGATTTTTTTTGTGCAAAGTTTTTTGAACCACTTGTATATGGCGTGGTTAACATCTTTCTATTTTGTTTATTTATCACTACAATTTTCTAATTATTAAGAAAAATATTAAATCTGATTAGTACATCTTAAAATATTTATCATATAAGAAGTTATACACCTTAAGAAATAAATGTAATTACTTGATATCTCTCGCTAAAACGATGGTTTATAAATGATGCCCTATGATCCCTATCTATGCCATCTAGGACATTTTCAATTATTTGCTCTTTGGTATGAGTCCCATCATTTTTATATAATTTATAGCGCGCATATCTTCACCTAGCTCCCAATGACTGTAAAATATATCTCTTGTGTATGTCATCAACAACAAATTTAGTCTATAAGATAAAATACAATAGTTAGTAAAGATATGAACTCAATGTGCTAAGAGAAATGAATATTAAATGTGATATTACCTGAATAACATTTTTATATATGTGATCTTCATACTCTTGTGGAATATTCCTCCAATCTGGGTAAATAAGTGGAAACCATTTAACATCAGTCCCAACCATGCTTGAAAATGCATCCAACAATTCATCGCCATCTTCAATTGGTTGGAGGGAATTGTTCTATAATACTATGATCCTTTGCTTAGAAGGAAGGGCCTAAACATCATGCATAGTCATCTACCTATGTGTCGCCATTCTTACCTAATCTATTGAATTAAAGTTAGTACCCAAATGAGAATAAGCAAATTAGCACTAAGATACCAATTTCATTTCCATGGTTGTTGTGTGGGCTATGCAGGCTACTTGGGCTGCTCTTGATCATTATCTACGAATCCTAAACATTCAAATCCAACTGGAAGCTGACGATATCTAGAACATTTAAAACAAGTAATGTGAATGAAGTAGGTGGATTAATAGGATCCAAGTAACTTGAATGTCCCCTATCACTGACGGGTAACCTTGGCAAAGGACTACTAGTGTTAGGCACATCGACTCTGCTTGTGCTAATTGATTTAGACTTCTTGAAGAACATTTTTATCATTAAAATTCCTATTAATGAAGACAAAATAATATATAAGCTATATAAGCCAAAGAAAATAAAAACATACAAACATATATATTTAATGAAAATGCACAAAAGGAAAAAGCTAAATAATATTTGGCATAGATAAGCATAAACATACTTCCAAGTTTGGGAATAGCATTTCCACTTGTTGTGGTTGGTTTGGCTCACTCTCATAAATATCTTTGACGTAGACAAGCATAAATGTACTTCCAAAAAAACTAGACCCTTAGCTTCATCTACATTTGTGTTATCATGAACCCCAAATGCATCAAGAGCCATGTCTAGCATAGAATCATCCTTACAAATTCATTCTTCTCTCATTGGCGGCTTTAACTAAGGTTCTACGGTAAGTTCATTTCTAAATCTCTCTCCATGTCAAACCAAAAAAATATACCTTTGTGGGAAAGGTTTAACAATCAAGTAATCATGCACAACTTCTTTAATATGTCATTTCTTAAATTAACATTTAAGACATGGACATATTAGTTTACCCTTCGCACTCCTATAGGCAAATGTAAAGTCTAGGAAGCCATTTAGCCTATCTAAGTATTCATAGGTATTTTGGGGTTTAACGGTCTAAGACTTGTTTATTTTTGTAACATAAAAAAATCTTTAATTATTTAATGTTTTAAAAAAAATATCTTATTAGGTTATTAGCCATCACTAAAGATAATAAAACATCACTACTTAAACTTAATGTAATGCACTATCTCTCCCTATATACATTAAGAGTAAAAATACTTATGAATCATTATGCATGTATGTTAACATATATTCATGTGTGTTTAAGAATTATTTTTATTTTTTATGTCATTTTTTTCACTTTTCCTATTTTTTTAACTTCATCTAATTTTTTTTATGCATTTCTCATATGAATTGAACTTGTAATAATAATTTTTTGTCTTGTATCATTATAGACTTGATCCTTTCTAAAATAACCTTTAACATTTTATATATTAGAATGATATATTGAAAAAATAAATTTTTAAAATGTTGACTGAATTTTTTAGCTAAGTAATTAAACATAAAAATAAAATGACATTCTCATGCCTTTTTAATTCTAGATATACCAAATGTGATTTTAGGCTACAGAATTCCTTTTAATCCTAATTGTCATTCTCATTCCAATTCGCATAAAATCATTCCTTTGTATCAAATTAGCCCTTAAGTATTTTGAATCCAAAGTTTAGTAAATTTTGTTATATTTATGTATTAAATAATTAATATAATTAGACCTCAATTTAAGAGGATTTGGGTGTTTTTTTTTTGGGAACATAGTACTTATCTTGCAACTAAAAAGATGAAAGTCCTACCAACTAAGACTTCATTTGGTATGTAGGATAAGTTTTTAATAGAATGAAAATTGAAGATGAATTGGGAATAGAAAGAAATCTTGTGGACTACAATCATGTTTGATGTGATAAATCAAGGAATATGAATGCTTTTGCCTTTTTTTTTTGGTTGATAAACATGAGGTAGGAATAGAATGAAAGAGATGTTAAAAGTCCAAAATGCCCTTAGAAAAATAAAAATAATAAAAAAATTATTAATCTTTATATTTTATTTATTTAGAAACAAACGCTTTAAAATTATATATAATATAATATATTTTACCTAAATTGAAAAAAAATGATCAAATTGAATTTGCCTTCTTCCGTATTATGGTAGCCACTTCTTTTGTCTTCTTCCAAAATTGCAGAAATTTTACAGCCATCTAAAGTAGCATTTGTAGCCACCCAAAAAGCATTATAGTACCATGTGAGGTACATTACTTCCTTCATCTTCTTCTGTATGTTAATTCATCTTCTTCCAAAATTACATTAACACCAAAATCTTCAAATCTACATTACACTATACCAAAAATCCAAAAGGGGCTCCAGTTAAACATTAACATAAAAAATCTACAAATCTACATTACAAAAGCCACATTTCTAGATGACAAGATATGAAAGAAGAGGACAATGACTTCAGAGATGAAGAGGTGGGCGACAAACATAAGTGGCTAAGGCAATTCATGACATGTGGTAGAGGGGAATGTGATTGGAAATGTGGTTGAGGCAACCATGATGCAGGGTGGAGGAAGCAACTGGAATAGCCATTAGTGTTGCTACAAAGAAGTAAGACATCAAGGATCAAGATGAATTCAAAATATTTTAGGGAGAAAGTGGTTATAAATTTGTCTCTCCTAAGATGGATTGTGCTTTCCATCAACTTATACAAAATACTGAACTCTCCCACATATGAAGGAGAATTGAAACCCAATGAGGAAGGAAGATGTGTATAAAATGTGAAAAATTAGCAATCCCACTCCCTCTCCCTCTCCCATTCTAAAATAGATGTTTCTTGCCTACAAATTAAGGCCTAAGTTTTCCTGGAACATGTTATGTGCATGTTGTCGGTATAATATATTTTTGTCCCTCAACTTATATATGTTAACGCGCATTCTTTTTTTTCATTTTTTGCCTAGTTTTGGATTAATTTATAGTGGCTAGACTCTCTTGTTTATGCTAATTAAGTAAATATATATTATTGTAGGATTTTAAAGTAGACCTAAACTTTATATGAAGTACAATTTTTAAACACTATTATTTTATTACATAAGTTTGCAAACAATATAAATTATAAAAGGTTCAAATGTAAAACATCTATAAATTATTTAAATTACAAATTCCCACTTAATTAATCATTGAAAATATGCAAACACATAGCCCTAAAGATGAAGGCAATTATTTAAAGCAAGCACAAATGAAACTAATAGCATCTTGGTGATCATGCTCTTTTGATCATAGATAAGGTGATGTTGAAAAATTGGGTTTTCTCCTTGGGCATATGTGTCATAACCATCACATATTATATGCTATAACTTATTATGATAGAAAATCTTGTCGACATGATGTTGGCTGAGTTGACAGGATCTTGTCTTTCTAAGTTTCTCAATTTAAGAAGATCTTATTGTAAAGTAACAAATCTTGTTGACAAGGTCCTAAATTTTCCTTTGCTAAATCCAATATCTTCAATCTTAGCCACTGGATTTAAAGACATTGTTGATAAGATCTTCAACCCTGTCAATAACATGTTACCCTAGTCTTAATATCCTATACAGTCATTTCTATATTCTTTATATTCAGAAACATTGTCATTCTCATATTATTTTTTTCCATAGGCTTAAAATACGATCACATCAAGCACTTAGCAATATTCCCATAAGATTTCTAAATGTAAAAGGAAGCTATAAGGGTCAAAATTAAAATTTCCTTCTCTTTTATTCCATAAACTAAATAGATGTATTTGTTTCAACCCAAGGAATTAGCATCCAAGACCTATATGAATAAATGAGTTATATTTCTTAATTTGGCCTCTTGGGACATATTATAGGCCAAATTTCAAAAATTCATAACTTATTCTATATAACCCCGATTCATGCAAGCTCAATGTCTATGAAAAGCTTATAATGAGAGTTATCTACTATTAAAATCTCAGGTGAAAACAATTTCGTTTGACACTTTAAAAATGAGAAAAACAAAAACTGCATTAATGCTACAGTACTACATAATTTCAAGTGTTTTAAACCAGATTCAAAAATTCATAATATATTTTGTATAGCACAAGAAATTCTTGTCTTAGCTTGCTATAAAGCTCTATAAATCTTCTAATAGCATGCTAAATTTTAGCGGCAAACTAGGTCATTTGGGCAATCAAGGGTAGATATACAATTTAAGGCTCATTTGGACCCAACTCGGGTTTTAAAGTAGACTAATTAGTTTCTAATTTGCACTCGCTCACTTGGAGCAACTTTTAATCATCCTAAGCATCCATTACATATGGTCCAATACATATGATAAAACTTACATCAAAATATAACTATCCAATGCCTAAGTATACACATAAACTTTAAGACTTCATATATACAATAACATGAACTATTGGCCATATCATGTAACAAATTGGCTCATAATCATGTTCTCAAGTTCATATACATGTTTCTATTATAAAACCTTGTCATATACATAAGAGTTCATCATTCATACACATGTTTGCCATCCACTTGGGTTTATCACATACATTAAACATATATACATGTCAAATTTCTAGTCACATCATTTCTTTCTTGTCTAGCCCTTCTCAACTACTTTTTCTTTACTTGGAAAACCTAAAATAATTAATAGGAAGGACATGGGTCAGATTCTTGAGAGAATCTCAGTAGCTAATCTCAACAAAATAAATGTATACAAGAATGCCATGAGAAAATGCAATGCATGTGGTGCAAGGATGTGGTTCTTATGCATCATGAAACTCAATTACTACTTTTAGTATAAAAACTCATTTCTCAACTAGCCATGGTATCTCAACATACTAATTGGGCTCAACTTAGCTCAACCTTAGGCCAAGGAGAGCTACTATGCTCAAATCCCTACCATAGGAAGCAGGGAGCCAAAAACACATCAATCTCAAGCATAAAGCTCATAATGGAAAACATATCAAAACATAGATCAAGAATACATCAAGTAACAACACACTTAAGCATCTCAACTCGTTCAAGCATTTAAATGCATGCAAGATAGGGAGATAAAGCTACTTTGTGAAATTATGAGCCTTAAGCTACCATTAACTCCCAAATCTTTCTCTTTTATTTAATCTTTTGCTATATCCTTCTTAGACTCATAAACACCCAAAATGAGTTTGCATGGCTCAGCTTAAATTACATCAATTACCATAGAAAGCACCCATTAGGATACTTCTAACTCATATTGTTGCCATATAGACTTAGTAAAACTGAAAAGGGCATTTGAACTACTTTATGCCTCTTTAAGTAACAATTTTTAGATTTCACTTTCTAGGCTCTTAAATCTCACTTGATATGAGCCATGTAACTCTAATGGAACTTATTGAAACCATAATATACATAATTACACAAGCCTAGGCCACCTACTTCTTTAGTCCCCTTTTGAACTCTAAAATTTTATTTTTCAAAGGTTTCTAAATTCAATCCAATTGTTCCATTAGTGCTTATTTATCATAATTAGGCCTATTGAAACCTTAGAATCCATCAAAGCTCTCCCTAGGTACTCCAACCATGCTTGGCCAAACCTATGCCATATAAAAGGGCCAAAGGAGTTTTGCTCATTTTCTTGGACTTTCTTAATTCTAACTTCATTTCCATGATATAATTAACTTAAAATAATCATATAAAACTTATTTGGGCAGCCCCAACAACACAATTCTATGATAGCATCTCAAATTCTCAACTTAAGCTACACATATGACTAAAATTCAAGAATGCATATCCATGGACAATAGCATCATTCTAACTTAATTTACATCTTTAAAACACTCCTTTAAGCCCTTAATAGCCTCAATTATAGTAGAAATTCATCTCTCCTATATTATCTCTCTTTGACCAGCCTATGCACATACAAGAACACCTAATACACAAATCCAACCATTTCAGTTTAACCCATAAGAAACAATTTTTAAAACACCCATTCATGCTCTTAAATCGTTTAAAGACCTAAGAGAAACATCGTATGTTTTTAGCAACACCATGGATGAAATGTGGGCTCTAGGGGTTAACACAAAACTAAAAATCTTGCAACAAGATACACATGGATGTGAAGAGCTCTTTACCTTGAAGCTTTTTCTTCAAAGGAGCATCCTCGAAATCTAAACTTTAGCCTCACATCAGCCACAAAAATAAGGAATCAAAATGCAAGCTTTTTGTTTCTCTTTCTTGAGCATTCATGGCTACACTTTTCTCCAAACTTTTCTCTCTCTCCTTTCATTGGTCAAGTTTGGTTTGATGGGGGGAGAAAGAGAGAAAGATGACTTTAAATTGGTACATGGATTCCAAGGCCAAAAGTGACATATTTAAGTTTTTATTACACCTATTTTGAATTTCAAATTGATCTAACTCTTAAACTCTATATTTTCTAAGTTGCTTTATTAATTAATTTATTTAATTGCCTCTCATACTCAAGAAAATAATTGTTGGGCTTGCAGTAGCTTTAAACAGCTTAGATTTATATTATGCCACTAATTTTCTTAATATAAATGTAATTAAGGTTTTGGCCTACTTTGATTGTTCTGAAACCTCTAGTAACCTTAATTAACCTTATTTAGCCATAAAATAATTTATTTTATCATTATATTATTATTTTCTAATAATTATCATTTTGCCCTAAAATTCTCAAAATCTTTGTAATTTAATCCTTCTAGACTATCAACTTGGTCTTTTTCTACTTCTGGATTCTATGGACCTTAATTACCCATATTTAACTTTAAATAGGAGAAAATAACTTTTACTTTCATAGTATTGATATTTTTTCAAAATTATTGTTTTGCCACTAGGATGTTAGTTTCCTTTATTTAGGCACCTTGACTCCGTTTCCCCTTTTTTTGCTCTTTTCTTTCATTTTATCTAGATTTTTAGTCCCTCATTATCATGCTCATAAACCTTTCTTATGATGTCTCAATATTTAGAAACACAGGATGTGACAATATAATTTGTTAAGATTTCTTGATGCTACTTGAAAACTTCATCAATGATACCCTCTCTAAAGTGGCTGATCAGAAATGGTTTAGCCACAGCCCTCATGTACTTTCAAACATTGTATCCACTATCACTTAGTACTTCTAACTTACTAATCTTATGCTTCGTTTGGTTGGCCACAATGTGGTCACATTCCCTTTACATAGGCTGTGCAATGTCTATTATACCCTTATATTTTTTATTATATCTATCAAATCATCATTTTAACTATCAAATCACCTTTTTAAAAGTAGGGACAAAAAAGTCATTTCCTATCTTACCTACCTCCACTTACCTATATTTTACATTCCCTTCCCCATTCCCTCATCTAACCAAACGGACCCTTAGAGTCCATTGCATTCTAGTTGTAACATCTGATCCCTCCGTAAACGTGAAAAACGTGATGTTCGATTTCTCTGTAAACGTAAAAAATGGGCCAGATACAAAAGGAAGTCCCTGAAATAGAAGGAATTGGAGCCAAATAAAATTATAATAAAATTCTAAATAATGAAAAATGAGGATTTGAGCCTTGAGTTGTCCAGAAATTAGGGCGAAGTGATTCGAAAAATTTGCCAAAAGGTCAGTGACATTTTCGTAAATATGGACACTTTTTGAAAAACTCATAAGAGGGTTTTTTAAATGAAAATTTTAAGTTCTTTGGGGTTCTCAGAGGCCTTAAAAACCATGGGAAGCCCTGGGACAGTTAAAGCCCCTCCGGTAAGCGATTTTAGCTGTCAGTTGATTGAAACTTTGACCAGATTGTTTGGGAAGGTTTTAGCTCCAAATTGAGTGATTCCAAAGGCATTTTATAAGATTGAGGACCTAAATTTTATAATGAAAAATATAGTTCTAAAAAAGGAGCTAAAACGAACCTAAACGAAGCAACAGAAGTGGAGGGACATAATCGATATTTCGGGAATTGTTATAAAAATCATCCTCTACCTTTTTAAATGACTAGGCAGCTTCTCCACCCTTCCAAGAATGTCTCTTGAGCTCAGAACCAGACCAAAAATCGCATGAGAATTGGGAGAAGAGAAAGGAAGAAAACTAAGGCAAAAAGGTATGAAAATACATGGCATTTTGCAACAAGTTAGTTATAAAATTTTCTCCTCTCTTCATTCTCCTTCTCTTGATGGTTTTAGATTCTTAAAAGGAGGAATTTGGTGGCTGACCTCATGAGAAAAAGTGGAAGTTTTGAGCAACCAAATAGACAAGAGAATCACCATTTAGCAAGCTCTCAAATGAGGTATGATGTGTACTAGAAAAACTTATTTTTCTTTGAATTCCAATGGCTTCCATATTAGGTCTAGAGAGAGAAACTAGAGAGGGAAAGGAATTCAAGCCAAAACAAGGTAGAGACAAGAATATTCAAACATAAGAAATAAGAATATGCAAAGGAAACCAAGTAAAAGCCATTGAATTTTAAGTTAGCAAAGTGTAGGATTCTTGAAGAGTTTGTAAAATCTGTTTTGATTCATGAATTTCCTAGGCTATGTAAGTATTTAATTTGGCTCCTAAGACCCATAAAAATCCTCCAAAGTGGCTCTCCCATCAAGGAAAAATTGAAAACTCCTTGAACCCTAAATGCTTCCATAATGTCTGCCTAGGACAAATGGAGGCATTAAAGAGTGTTTTAATTTATTCTAGCTTTGGTTTGGGACTTCATATGATGGTAGAAGGTGGGAGGAACCCTTGGAAAAAATTTAGAAGCCATGGATTAGGAGATGAGGCAATGGCTTCCATAATGTGACCTTATGAAGCAACTTGTGTCTAAGCTTTTGTAAATGAATATATAATGGCTCCAAGGACCTTAAATGAGGTCAAGAGGCCTAGAAATGAGAAGAGAATGTAGCCAAGAATTTGAATCATGATGGTTACTTCAATAGGCCATTTATGAAACCATTATGTGATTTATGGAACCAAGTATGTTCTTAAATATAAGTTTAATGTCCTAGCTTGTTTCAAGAGTGTAATTAGCTTCCATATGATGTGTCTAGGCCAAGAGAAACCATCTCTACCAATTTGTGGGTATGTGGTCGAAAGAGGAGGCTTGAGTCCAAAGAAAAAAGTGTGTAATTGTACACAAGGTAGCTCTCTCTCTTTTCTCCCATGCATGAATAAATGTCTACATTGTCTTTGAATGTGTGTATATATATTTTAAGCTATGAATTATGTTTTAGTATGATGCCTATGTTCCATGAAACCATAGTGTTGCATTATGTATTCAAATGATGCTTAGAATGTTTGCATTAGTTTGCTTGAATGTGGAGAGGCCAAGAACCTTCTATCTTCAGTAAGGATAAGCCAAGAGCCCTTAGAAATGGTTGAGACTAAGAGAAAGTCTTCCAAGAGCAAGGCTTAGTTCAAGGCCTTTGAGAAAAAGGGTGAGGCAAGTCCAAGAACCGTGAAGAAAGTGGGTGAGGCTAATCTATTCATTTGGAAAGCCTAAATGTGTTATGTGTGCTTTATGTAAATGCCAAGAATGTATCTTGCACTATTTTCTATATTAATATGCCATGCATGAATCCTTAAGACTTGTATTACCTTCTTTATGCATGATTGAATGAGAGATGAGCTATTGGGATTCTTTGAATCTCACTCCCTCCTCTCCAATATCCTAATATGCTAGGTGGACCAAGTGATCAAAGACATAGGAGCCACCAAGTTTAAAGATAGAGAAATTGGTAAAGGATTTGTGAAATAGTCATTTTGTCACCACTTTGTTGTCAAGAGATGTAATCTAATGATGTACATGGTGTATGCACTTATGAATACTTGTAAATGGATGTACATATTGTATATGTATGAGAATTAGAACTATATTGAATGATGTAGCAAGTTTTTGGTATGAATAGCAAGATCTTGGCATTATGTACATGGTGTATGTTTTGGTGTGGGAGAGTGAGTTTTGCAAATCTGGGTTATTAGACATTTGAGCCATGTTTGATAGCCTATGTTGATGCTTTCCCAAGTGCTTATAGAGCCTTAGGAGTAGGAGAAGCAAATTTGAACCCTTGGAACCCTCTTTTAACACAAAAAATTGTCACTTTGCTCCCTTATGTCAAAGTATGACCAAATGACCTCTTCTTGACTTGAAATTTGGCAAGAAATTAGATCTTGCCTAGAGATTTTTTAGAAGCCAAAGATCAAGTCATTTGGAGGTCTTTGTAATTTTCTATGATTTTTCAAAGGTGGTATTAGAATTTCGGATTTGCACTAGTACTGTTCATTTGGTCAGTTGTGTCATCCGAGGGGCAAACGTGCTCCAATGGATACAAAATTTTGTAAGAAGAAACTAGACATTCAAAGTGACTTGTAACAACTAGAAGTACCTCATTTGGAGGTCTAGAGAGGGAGATATAAATTTTTGAAATTTTTGTCTAGTATCAATAACTTTGCCCGACCAGAAGTACTGTTCTATCTAATTTTGAGGCCTGGACTTGATGAACTGACTAGAGATATTTTTTCTCTTTAGTTGACATCCACAAATTTTCAGATTGGTATCATTTGAATGGATTAAATTTTTTTGGAATTAATTGGATATTTTTGAAGTTCATATCAGTAAACTATGACAGCATCAGAACTCAGTCTGACCTCTAGAATATTTCACATGTCAAACACTCTATGTTTGGGATTTTATGACTTGTACATATTTTCAGCATAAAGTAGACATCACAAGATTTCTATAATGATAAGGATTTCATGATTTCAATTTTTCTAGATTTAGTTATGATTTTTCAAATTTTGCCCAGAAAGGAGACCAATTCTGGCCGAGAATGAAACCTCCTTTTCCACCTTCCAATTCGGTTTCCATGAATTGTAGGCATGTTTTTGTGATACAAGTGAGTTGCAATGATGTAATTAAATATGAGGATGTATAACATGTGCTCACACGGTCCACGTGACACCGAATGAAATTTTTAGTCATGACGTGACACAAAAAATTTGTTATTTTCAATGAAATTTCTCACTTCCTTCTTATTATATATCACATGAGCATGTAAATGATGATGGATGTGAGCTAAAAATTATGGTGTTACACTAGTCATCATAAGCATTCTAATTCACTACAGATATCTCCATGTGATTGATGTTGACCCTTCTTTTACTACCTCCTATTTCACTTTAGATGGGGATGGTGCGTGCTGAGGAATGTTGAATAAATCCACTTTCTCTTCTTTTATGATTCCCTTCTCACACAATAAAATAAATTCATATTCATTACTAAGTAACTTTTTTTGTTTAATATTTCAAATATCAATTAATGATGTGTATCTTACTATCTATTTGAAAGAAAGATGGGACCATATTTCATTAATTGGCCAAGTTTTTCTTTCTCTTTCTTTTCCATTAATATATGAGTAGTAACAATATGACAAATTACAACTTGTGCATCATGTATCCAAGGTACAAACTCCTACCTACTTTGTTTGGGTTTTTGGGAGGAAGCTGAAATTAGAAATGTGTGTGTGTGTGTGTGTGTGTGTGTGTGTGTGTGTGTGTATACCTTCAAGACCATGTCATCGAGAGCTGTAGCCATAAGTTCCCAAATGAGGTAACATTCTTTGCTAGAGGGGTTGTAACTTTTTCTTCTTAGGAGTGTAAGCACTATACCATCCCCTTCCATCACTTTCTTTGCATGACACTTTAAAAACACTAAGAAATTTATTTGAAATTGCTAGTAGTAAGCCTTCAACATGTTTGAAGGACTTGTGTTTGCCATGTAAATATTGCTCTTAATATTCTCCACTCCTTTAAGAACCTAATTAATTAATTAACCATCAATAAATAAAACATTTCACTCTTTGTAATATTTCTTACCATTTATATGAAAGAGAGAAAAGATATAAAAAAATCTAAATCTAAATATCTAGTATACTGTATACCTAAAATAGCCATTGAAAGCTATAAGAGGAATGGACAAAATTGAGACTTTTAAAAGGAAAAACCTTGCTATAGAAAGAACTAGGGATCCCAGTGAAGAATCAAGAAGACTTTGAATTTTGGGATTGATGGTTTAGGTCATGGCAAAACTTCTTCACTATTTTGATTACTTCAAAAACCACAAAGAAGGTGTTTAGTCCATAAGAGCAACCCAAGTCTACAATTGCTCAGAGGTTGGTTATGGCCTCCTTTCATATTGGCTTTGTCAATGTAAGCACTTTTTGTTGTATGCTATCCAATCATTCATATAACAAAAAAAAGTTAGTACACATGCATATTTAGTAGTTTTATTCTCCATTGCATTAACAATCAATTATTTCACACAAAATAATTGGTAATAAGGTACTTGTAATAAAAAGTTGTATGATACCTAAACTAAGGAGCTTTTTGCATAGCTTATTTCTCCTACACCCCTCTTCATCTGCAACACTTGAGTTACCATCACTAAAATATTGGTATTGTGCGGTATTTTTTTTTATGGATATAGTGACGGTTGCAATCATTGCTAAAACTTTTAGTAGTGGTTGTAAGATCCACTACTAAAAGCTCTTTTACGAGTATTATTTGCAACTGTTGGATCAAACATTGCAAAAAGCCACAACTACTATAGTTGCAGCTCGAATTTAGCAATGGTTGGGTTATAGTCATTGCAAAAAAATCCCTTTAGTGACTTTTTTAATTGTCGTTAAAGCAATTGTAACTCTTTTTTTAAAAAATTTGGTTTCAAATTTTTTTAATAGTTGAATAATATTATGAGCATAATTAAAAATAACTAATACACAATAATCATAAAAATTATAAATTATAATTAGATATAGCATTAAAAATTAGGTTTGCTATATGTGTCATAAGTCATACAAATACAAGTTAGTAAATAAATCATATAAATATAATATCATTTAACAAACAATCTTATAAGTGATAAATCTATTGATTGTTATCTTCTTGATTGAAATATTCTCCTACACTTGCTCGATATCCACTTTCTTGATCAGGCACCTAAATTAAAAATATAAAATATAATTAGAAACATATAAAAATTAAATTACAAAAAAATAAACATTATTCTCTAAATTCATTATAAATAGCCATTGGAGCTTGGAAGGAAGCTAACTCAGGGGGGAGGTGACTGAAATAATTCTGGAAAATAAAAAGCCATTGTTGCATCAAGTTTTCTTACTTATTTAGCAACTGTTATTTGCGATTAAGAAATTTGATTTTTTACCTCTATAATTGAATGAGTAGTAGAACTAATCCTACTATAAGAATAGGTGGAACATCCAAACACTTGAGATAGGGGAGGTCCCAATCCCAAGCCTCGAACATGACTCTAATGCTCTTGACTTCCTAGAGCATAAGCTAATAAATCTTTTGATGATATTTCCTAGGACTGAGACATTAAACTAGATTCATGTTTGGGAATTTTTTCTTGCATTAACACAATATTATCAAATATTACCAATTCCGCAATTACCAAAATTGCAAGTTCAACCAATTTCACAACTCATAATCACAATATTGTTAAATATTATCATTTCCACAAACTCAAAGTCACATATTACCAAGTTTACAATCCACAATCAAGATATTACCAAATATGACCAATTCAACAACTGACAATCACATTATTTTCAAATATGAACCTGTTATTGAACTATAATTATGATATTGCCAAACATCCACTACAATGACCAAAATTGCCAAATACAACCAATTTCATAGCCCATAATCAAGATATTACCTCCATAACCAATTCTTAAGTGCTAAACCTATAAGGAACATATTACCAAGTTCATAACCCATAATCAAGATATTATCAAACATGCACTACAAGAAAATAGGTAATTTCTCGTGGTATTTTTCCATGAGAAAACACAATAATTTTCGTGAGAAAGGCTTTTCTCATGGAAATTCTCACTCAATGGGCACTGTGAAAAAACTAGCCGTAGGAAATTTAACTTCTCACAGAAAATTTTTGTGCGAAAATTTTCTCACAAATTAATTTTCATGAGAAAAATGAGAGAGAAAGGTGATGTGAAATTCATGGTTTTGTCACAAACTTTCTCACCAAAAAATGGGTGAGAAAATTATGTGAGAATTTTCTCACGATAAAAATCTGCAAGAAAGAGTTTCTCGTAGAAAAATTCTGTGAGAAAAACAAGGAGAAGTTT
This sequence comes from Erythrophleum ivorense, assembly GCA_026724425.1. Taxonomy (NCBI): domain Eukaryota; kingdom Viridiplantae; phylum Streptophyta; class Magnoliopsida; order Fabales; family Fabaceae; genus Erythrophleum; species Erythrophleum ivorense. The sequence goes on from JAIUCV010000219.1 coordinate 448,160, forward strand.
TTCTCACAGAAAAAAACCGTGAGAAAATGGAATTTTTAAATTATTTCCTATGGATAAATTCCGCGAGAAAATTAGTGAGAAAATTTCTCATAGAAAATATCATGAGAAACATGAAAATATTACGTGTTTCCAACTTTTTAACAGAAAAAATACGCGAAAAATACTATGAGAATGTGTTTCTCACAAATTTTTTCCATGAGAAAAATAAAAAATTTCGTATTTTTAGCTTTCTCACAGAAAAATTCTATGAGAAAATTGGAAAAATTGGTCATAAACACTACTTTTATACCTTCACCTTTGTTTGAATAATTACAACTTATTCAAACAGTCAAAAATCATAGTGCTTATGTCCAGCCAACCAATAACAAAACCTTACTAATAACAAAACTATAAGTTTGTAATTTTTGTGTAGGAAATATCTGAAAGTACATTAAACTTAAGATAAATATGTATTCAGCATTACAAAGTTGCATATCATAATTTTATAATGTGACATAAATAATAATTCTAGGATTACTGTTCATCATCATCATCATCCACATCATCAAAATCATCATCACCACCACCACCGCCATCATTGTCACCATCATCATCATGGGTTGGTTCATCATAAGAAGTGCCACCTCTTTCAGTTCCTATACTCATGTGAGTCAGAATTTGTTTCATGAAAGCTTCCCTCTTGTCTTTGTGTACCTTTTGCATCTTGGCAAGACTTGTCTCATAAATTTGGGCTTGTTTTGATAGTTTCTCTTCTAAGTTCTTCTCAAATGAGGCCTCTAAGTGCGCTCTCATTTGTGAAAGCTCACCAGGGCCATATCCAAAGTGCTGTGTGCCATTAAAAGTAAGAAAACCAGCCTCTGACCTAAACCCATAAGCACGACCTCTTTTGTTCTTTCCATCGACAACTTTGAGCCATATAGAACAATCAGTGTCATCTGACCTTGACTATTGAGTTTGCTTCATCTGCTCATACTGGCTCTGTAACAACGAAGAACAAATGAATATTAAGTACATAAACAAATTATAATAACAATCTTAATAACAAACTAGTTAAATGACTTACATAAGTGTCAAAGGCTTTTTTACCAATCCAACCTCCCTTCTTCTCATTGTGTTGGATCCTCTTGAATACTTTTGGGGATCTAAACCTCTCTACCCAACTCTATTTTCTACAACACTTAGTTAAAATACATAAGAATTATAATATTTAAAAGGAAATATTTAAAAAGAAATAATAATCCAAAAAAACCATCGCAGATAAAGAATATTTACCATCCTTCTCTTATGATCTGAAAATGGAACACGCCCTCCTCTATGTAGGCATCCTCCAGTATCTGCAGCCTTGTTTACCTTATTATGTGTAGACTTGGCCTTGAATTCATCACTTTGCCAATACTCATCTAACTCAGCTCGAGCTGTTACAGATAACTAATCACCTTTGGTTTTTCCAGTACAAATGTCTCTAAAGGATGCACGCATAATAGTGCTACACTTTTTCCTCCATATCTTGTAAATTCGTCGCTCAGTAGATGGATCCCAAGCACACAATCTTTGTATTAAAAATAAGCAAAGCTAATATTATAAATAATCAGAGTAACCCATCAACTATATGTATTATAACTTACAAGGTTATAAAATTAGCTTACTTTAAACTCTACAAACCATAAATTCTTCACAATATCAGGTACTTTAGTAAATGTTGGCCAATCATGCTCAAACTTACTATGAATAATCTAAGACAATATTGTGACAAGTGGGATATATGGATAAAATGTGCAAATGAAAAAAATGATGCAATAAAAGTAAAAATAATAAAATAACTACAGTACAAAAAAAGTTGCGTTTAAAGAATTCTTACTCATCAACTCCATGAGGTCTAATAACTAGTTGTCCATCACTCAACCTTGTCCCTGGCTCATATCTAATGGGATGAGAAGATGAGCCAACTACATCTGTACTCAAAACATATGTAAAATGTATCTCTGAACCAATGAAGGTTGAGGAATCAGGTGGTGTTTAAATGTGTGGAGACGGAAAAGAAGATGATGCAGATGCTAATCCAGGAGGGGTCCCAGCATGTAGAGATAAGTGAGGAGATGATGACTATACAGCATGTAATGGTATGTGAATTGGCTCAGACTATTGTACAAACTTTCCTTTTCCCTTTTTGGGTGCAACAGATCCTCCACCCTTATTACGACCTTTATCTAACATCTGGAGGGAAAAATGAAAAAACATTATCATCACCGACATTAGAAAATAAGTTATGTAAGTTAAATAAATGTTAAATAATAACAAGTTAGTACCAAACACTGTCAATCACTTGTTAAGGAATAATTAGTAAGAGGATCCTCTTGAGTATCGGATGAGTCAGTATCTAATAGTTCCTTTTCTAAAACTTCATCATTTTCTTCTTCAATTTCACCAGTTGCATCAATAAAAAAGTCAACATGTACACCATCCACTTCTTCACTTTAACCCATATTATCTCTTAGATCTTGCTCATTAATGTCAACATCAACTAACTGAGGTAATCGTTACTTTCATCTTGAAATGGTGCATCTACATTATCATCACCAGGGGCTTCAATCCTATTTCTTGCTTTCGTTCTAATCACAACAAGCCAACCATTTTTGTTAGATATCAATTTTGGATATGGTGTAAAGTATACTTGATCAGCTTGTTGGGCAAGGATAAAAGGGTCATTACCCTTGTATGTTCCTTTAGCCTTGACTTCTATAATACCATATTTAGCGCAAACTCAAGTTTCTTGGTTGGTAGGATCATACCAATCACAGTTGAAGACTATCAATCGCTTAGTTGGTAGGCCAGTAAACTCTAACAGTATAATCTCCTTTAACACACCATGATATGAAAATTCAATTTCACCATGGCTATTTCCTTTTACACATACTCCACTATTGTTTGTCTTTCTTCCTTTTGTCCAAGAGGCTATATGAAACTTATACCCATTAACATACCATTGATCCCATGTATGTACAAGTCTTAAAGGACCCCAAGCAAATGAAACTAATAAAGCATCTTGCATTCCATTTGTAGGATTCAAAACCTAATCAAAGAACAGATATTATGAAAATATAATATAAGAAGTTTAGTTCCATAACTATATAACCAATTATTCATAAATTGAATTACATACTTACATGAGTTTTGAACTAATCATGAAATTCAGATGAAATATACTTATCAATCGCCTCATTGGATAAGGTAGAATTCTTGGAAAGTAATGTCTCAACATACAAACTACAATATACCACAAAAAGTTAATCTTAAATAGTGAAAATATTATGAAAAAAAGATATATATATATATATATATATTTATATATGCACTTAAGTTATGAAAGAATCTTAATTTAGAAAAGGTTTAACCACTAGACAATTGAGAAGAACATACAACGTTATAACATTAGCCTCATTATCAGTAAGATAACGAGTGTTACCAGTAGATCTTCCATGAGGCTGGCTAGGATAGTTGAAAATTGAAATGGGAGGATGATCATTGCACTCCCTACCATCATCATTTTGAGGAGCTCTCCTAGTTCTTGAGTGAACATATGACTCAAAGTAATTAGAAGAAAAAGTTGAAGTTTCTTCAAGTATATATGCTTCACAAATAGATCCTTCACCATGTGCCTTATTTTTAACCTTTCTTTTTAGTATATGCAGAAATCTCTCAAATGGATACATCCACCTATATTGTATAGGTCCACCCACTGTTGCTTCATACACCAAGTGAATAGGTAAGTGTTCCATGGCATCAAAGAAACTAAGAGGGAAAATCTTTTTAAGTTTACATAAAATGATAGAAATATTTTGCTCTATCACATTAAGGTTATTTAGTTGTAAAGTAGGAGCACAGAGATCTCGAAAGAAATTACTCAACTCTGTTAAAGTATTAGAAATCGAGGTTGGTAACCCATTGGATATGATTGGTAATAGCCTCTCCATGAACATATGACAATCATGACTTTTCATCCCTATTAAAATGCAACTCTTCATATTAACACAACGTCCCAAGTTGGATGCATAACTATCTAGAAGCTTCAAAGATTTAATCCATTCGCATACTGCCTGTTTTTTATCCATATTAAATGTGTACGCTACCTTTGGCTTTGTCATTTTACCATTCCCTTTATCCTCCATGTGTAAAGTAGGTCATTTTCAGTACACAGCTAAATCTAACCTTGCTTTCACATTATCTTTTGTCTTACCTTTCACATCCATTACTGTGTTGAACACATTATGAAAAATATTACTTTCTGCGTGCATTACATCTATATTATGTGGATTCAACAAGTCATGCCAATAAGGTAGGTCCCAAAAGATACTACGTTTAGTCCAGTTATGATCTTGACTGTATCCCTCCAAAGATAGGCTTGGAAATTCAGTTATTTTAGGAAATTTTTGAACTTGCTCATACACTTCTTCTCCTGAATACCTTAATGGTGGTGGTGAAGTCTCTATGGTATTCTTTAGGAAGTTTTGTTTATTTCGACAAAATGGATGATTTATTGGCAAAAATTGATGATGACAATCAAAATAATAAGTTTTTCCTCCATGCTTCAATCAGAATGCCTTTGAACAACCCATGCAAATAGGACAACCCAATCTTCCTGCAGTTTACCAACCACTCTACATGCCATAAGCTGGGAAATCATTAATAGTCCACATAAGGGCAGCTTTTAACTTGAAATTTTGTTTCATAGAAATGTCATATGTTTGCACACCCTTTCCCCAAAGCAACTTCAAATTTGTAATTAGAGGTTGTAAGAAAACATCAATTTTACTTTTTGGATTATGAGGCCCAAGTATTATGATTGTCAAGAACATATATTCTCGTCGCATACACATACTAAGTGGAAGATTATATGGGATAACAATTACAGGCCAACAAGAGTAGGGCTTAGAACTCAAACTAAATGGAGTAAACCCATCAATACAAAGACCCAATCTGACATTCCTCGACTTTAATGCAAATTTTGGATGAGTTTGATCAAAATGATTCCAAGCATTTCCATTCAATGGATGCGACAACACACCTTCATCACGATGATTTTCATGATGCCATCTCATGTACTTAGCTGAGGCATTAGAGGCAAACAATCTTTGGAGTCTTGGAATAATTAGTAAATACCACATTTATTTATTGGGAACCTCCTTAAACCTCCCTTTTCCAACTCTTGCCTCCTTAAATCTAGCTTCATCTCAAAATTGACATTCCCTATCATTGGCTACATCACCATAGTACAACATACACCTGTTGCTATAGCAGTCAATCTTTTGATAACCACAACCAAGTTTCGAAACTAATTTTTTAGTTTGATACAAGATGGCAGGCATTCGGTGATTAGTAGGTAAAATTTCAGACATCAATGTGATAATCTCATCAGTACATGCCTCTGGAATGTTATAATCATATTTAATACTCAACAATCTTACAGCCACTGACAACACTATATGATTTTGACACCCATCCCACAATGGAGCCTGTGCAGCTCTTAGCATGTCATAAAATATCGCAGCACTTAGATTTGGGTCTTCAGGCATATCATATCTCTCAAATGATGCTTCAGCCACATCCCTAACCATTTGTTCATATGGATTAAAATCCATACGAATGCTAGTCTCAATCGGAGCTTATGGTGGACATTCTTCTCCATGGTTATGCCAATAGTAATAATTAGGCACAAATCCTTTTTTATACAAGTGCATCCTAATTTCATCTAGCTTATTATACCTCATACATTTACATTTCACGCAAGGACATCTAAACCTCCCTTCTTGTTTAAATATATCTAAATGACTTGCAAATTGAACAAACTCCTTTACGCCTGCAAAGAACTCTTGTGTAATCCTTTGATGATTACCCTCTGTTTTATTATACATCCAACGTCAATGTTCAGGAAGATCCATGAGACTTAAATTAAACCCAAAAAAAAAATTAACTTCATAAATTAGAACAATAATATTGACTAGTGTTATATTATCTTTCATTTAAATGCTGCCTTAATATTCTAAAGATGACAGCAAACTTTCATGAATTCTTATATCTTCTTCAAATAACTCATTTTTAAGAATAATGAATTCTTATATTCTTGATTTTTGTATTTTCTAATTAAATGTAAATTAAAATACTTAAAAATAAGATAATAATGAAATTCTAAAAAAATAATTTTGTTTAAATTAAATTATGTAGGCATATTTTATGAATTGAATTATGTACAATTTTTAAATAAATTAAATTCAAATTAAATATTTAAATATAGAAAATAAAAGTTCAGTTCATAAACCTAGAAAAAAATGAATAAAACTTACTCAATCTCCATAGACATAATCATCCCAAAAATAATTGTATATACAAAAGTAACATAATAATTATCTAAAAACTATCACATTAGTCCATATTAAAAAAAGTAATAGTTACCAAATTTTAAATTAAAGATATTTATAATAAAAAATTTTAAAATAATTCAAAACCTAACAATTTAAATTGTATAAAAAATTATAATTTACAAGTTTAGAGTAAAAATTTTAATAGTTATACCTTTTGAAATAATTTTATAATTTAAAATAATTTAATATAAATATTTTTAACTTATCATCATCAAATATGATTTTTCCACACAATAAATTTATTTTAAAATACTAACATTGCAAGTAAAAAATTTTGTCATTTTACTATACCCATTATGATAGACTGTCATTTATATATGAAAAGAAAATTTGGTATAGATTTTATATTTTTGTTATTCAGGTTTTTTTAAATAATAATACAATAAACTTAATAATAAAAATAACAAAAATAAAATAAAAACAAATATAGCAAACACCTACATTTTAAGCATATATTTCAATATACCCATATTTTAAACACAGCAAAAATAATAATAAAAAGAAAGGATAAACATAACAAAAACTTACATTTTTCATATACCCAATTTGTATAGCATAAATCATTTCTCAGCAAAAATCCATTAACATTTCATCCAAACTTTGCACAGCATAAAAAAAAAAAGATGAACTCACCTTCCCTCCAAGCAATTAAAAGCCAATAAACACTGCTTTCCAGCGAGCTGTGGCGTGAGGATGAACTCCAAGAGTGATAATGGAGAGTTTAAGACAACAAAGCACTAAAAAGATGCCGGATCTGTGCGAAGATGGAAGTTGTAGTGTCGCGTGAACAGTTCGGCTAGCAGAAACAAAATGAACTGATGTAGGTGAGGGTTTCCTAAATAGCGACTTTTCTCACGAAACTTTCTGTGAGAAATTAGTAAAAAGTCTACTTGGCACTTGAAGCAACTTCTCACGATGATAATCTGTGAGAATTTCTCATGGAATATTCCATGAGAAATTACTCCCAAAATTAGAAAAAATTTGCTAATTGTATTTTTGTCAATTTTTTTGACGAAAAATTACTATGAGAATTGTTTCATGCCTTTTTGCGCTACCATTCTTATGGTATTTCTCACAGAATTCTCTCTATTTTCTCTCTCGCATATTTTTCTGTAAGAAAATTTCATGAAAAGGGTTATTCCATGATAAAATTAGTGATAATTTCCTTAAGAAGTTATGACAGAAATTATTCCATGATAAATTCATTGTTTTCTTGTAGTGACAGCTAATTCAATAACCCATAATCACATTATTTCCAAATATGAACCTATTCCCGAATCATAACCACAACATTGCCAAACACACCACAATGAACAAAATTGCCAAACATAACCAATTTCATAACCTATAATCAAGATATTAGTAATTCTACAACCAATTCTCAAGTGCACAAACTTGTAAGGAACATATTACCAAGTCCATAACACATAATCAAGATATCACTAAGCATGAGTGCCAAACACAAACTGTCAATACCATAATCAAAAGTACAATTAAACATATAATTATTGCTCTGGCCACATCGTTGATAGGAGCCTCATTTACCTTTTTATGATTGGCCGTCCAAACTTTTTCCTTAGAGACTGTGCACCCTTATCGAGCCTCTTACAAATTCATAACAAGTATTTTCATCTTATTATTTTCACCTTTCGGTGTGCAAAGCTCTTTGACCTTCCAGTATGTGAGATTATTTGTTTTTTTTCCTATTTTGTTTGTTTTTTATTGGCCTTTTTCTAATCATTGGCAAAAACATATCCATTAGCTTAAGAGTAATTAGTTAAAAAAGTTAAAAAGTGTTATTATATGAGTCATTGGATTTAGTCAGTAGTCTATAAATGATGCCCATTGATCTTTACAAATTCTAGGTGGGACCTTTAAGATCAATTGTTCCTTAGTGGATACGCCATCAAATATTTTCACCTATAATCTTTGTCTCCTATCCTTCCATCTAGTTCTAAGTGCTTTTAAGATATATTTTTTGTGCCGTTCTATATGAACATCAAACTTAGCCTTTAAACTTAAAGACAAAAGTAATAAGGATATATAAATAAAAACATAGAAATAATTTTGACATATAGTAATATCACCTAAATAATCTTTTCATACATATTCTCCTTGTAGTCCAATGGCACCTTCTTCCAATTCTTATAATTTATGGGAAATAAAGTAAAGTCTTTCACAATAGTACCTAAGAATTTGCCTAATAGGCCACTGCCATCTCCAATGGATTGAGTTTGGTTGTATTTTATCCAAATAAGGTTCTTAGGCCCATAAAATCACTAATAGTCTGCAATAAAGCTACATGCATGTTAAACACTTGCTTGTTATAAAAATTAAAAGTTTTGACCTTGACATCCTACAACTTTTTTAACTCTTTAATCAATGGTTGCAAATAAACATCTATATCATTTTTTGGTGCTTGCTTCCCAAGAATTATTATTGAAATCAAGAACAAACTCTATTTCATGCACATCCATGGAGGGAGGTCGTAAGACATAAGTATCATTGGCTAAATGCTATAGCTAGTGCCAAATAGATTGAAACCATTCGTAGATAGTCCTAGGCATACATTCTGAGGATCTAAAGTGACTTGAGGATTCATAAAGTTAAATTTTTTCCATGCCTCAAACTCCCTCAGATGCCTCCTCATGCCATTAGAACTCATTTCCACTGCATGCCATCACGTATGTTCAGTTGTCTTAGAAGACATATATAACTTTTGCAATCATGGTTTTAGTCAAAAGTATTGTAAAACTTTTGTAAGCAACCTTGACATCTTTTTATTACCATTGGACATGCTTTGACTCTTTGGTTTCCATCTAAATGTATTGCACTTTTTACAAGTATCTTTAATTGTGTCCTCACCCCATTATAATATACAATCATCCAGGCATGCATAAATTTTAGTGTAATGAAGACTGACTTTGTTGATGATTTTCTTCACCTGATAAAAGGAATGTGGAGTTTTTGCATGTTCAAAGGCATTTGCTAACAACTCTAATATCATAGACATTGCTTTGTCACTTATTCTGCATAAGCATTTAATGTGATATAATTTCACTAAGAATGACAATTTTGAATACTTATCACACCCTTTATATAAACTCTGTTGTCCATTTCTAATTAACTAAAAGAAATTTGGATTCTCATTAGACATGTGATCTGATGGTGGAGACATTACTTAAACTTTGCCCATACTCTCATCATTATAGTGATGCCTAATGCATCATTGACTATGTCTTATATAGGGCCATTAATAGCAATCTTATCTTAAATCACATGTAGCATTGAAGGAATTTCAACTATCAGGTCTAATGTGCTTGTCTCTCCATGTTTGAACCAAATATTATACCCTTTCACTACAAGAAGTCAAGGGATTTCTCATGGAAAATTCTCAAGGAAAAATATATGAGAGAATTTGTCATAGAAATTCTCTCTAAAATTATCACGGTGTGCAATATATAGAGAATTCTCACAGTATTTTCTCACGAAAAAAAATTCATGAGTGTTTTTTGACATAATTTCCTGATAAATACCGTGATAAATGTGGCGGGAAGCTTTTCTCACGGTACTTTTTCATGAGAAATGAATACCAAAGAAATCTAAACCATTTCATGTTCTAAATACCATGAGAACAATAGCGAGAAAAACCTACCATTTCTCACAAAATTTTTGCCATGAGAATTCTCATGGTAAAATTCCATGAGAAATTTAAAATTTTCTCATAGGATACTTGCCAAAGAAAAGCCGGGAAAAGAAAAAACATTTCACTGATGAAAAGCATTTTTCTCACTAAAATTTTTCGTGAGCAAGTCCACTTAATTCTCATGGAAATCTTTGTGAGAAATTTTTGCAAGAAAAGCCCTTTTTATTCTCCAAACCAGAAGTGCAAATCTATTCTTCATAACCCAGCTGCTTCTTCGTCTTTTTTGTCTGTGGCGTCCAAATCTGGTGTGCTGCTGCTAGGTTTTCCACTTCCTTCTTTGTGCAAGAGCTTTGCACCATCTAAGAATCTCCATTGCTTCTCTTACCACTCACCATTACTCCTCCTTCAGTCTATCACAGGTTCATTCATCTTAGAGGCCAAAAGTACTTGCTCTTTCACCTATTGCTTCATGTTTTGCTTTATTTTTGTTCCTATTTCATGATTTTGTATATTCCATCGTGATTTCTTCCTCCCATTATCATTCTCCATCTGATTTGGCTTGTTATATGTTGTTGGGATATGTCTCCTGATTAGCTATTCATTATTCATTTTTTGGAATGTATAATTTTATTTTATTGTCCTATATTTTCTATAATGACTTTTGTAATCAAAAGATTAATTAAGTTAATCCATTATTTATTTATTCTTGGCTGTAGCTTCAATTTTTTTTTTCATTTTGTGAAAAAAAATTCACCTAGACTATTTTCTAAATCTAAAGAATTTATAACAATGGATGTAAAAAAAAAGAATCAGAAAAATTTTTTAAAGGTGTAGCAAACAATTTTGTGTCTTGTGCCATTGTAAAGGATGTACCTCCTTTTAGTTACTTGATTGATATGATATATAATTTTTTAATTTTCAAACAAAAATGAATAAGTATTAATTAGAGATAGAAAGATGTGCATGGATAGATACACAATTTGGTTGATAATGATGAATTATAAAGAAACAGATTCACTAACATCAACCAAACACATCTGTTATCCAAAACATTGAAATTACAATATCCAAAATAGATTCACTACAATTTTTTTTTCTTAAAATCAACACTTATTTCACCCAATTAGGTAGAGAGGGAGATATCTAATGCCATATGTTATTCAACTTCCTGAAATCAACACTTATTTTGTAACATCCGGTTCTCTGAAAACTAGAGAAAACATGAAAAACGTAACGTACGATTTCTCCGTAAATGAACAAAACTCACCGAATACAAAAGGAAGTCTCTTGAAATGATGTAGTTAAGGTCCCAAAAAATTTTGGAAGCATTCTAGACTCCTAAAAATGAGAATCTCAAGTTCAGATAGAAAGAAAAATAGAGCTAGAATGAAGAAACAAAAACTTACGAAAAACTTACGAAATGTAATGACATTTTCGTAATTTTGAGCAAATTTTGGAATTCACATAGGAAGGCTTTTTTAAATGAAAGCTTTGAGTTCTTTGGGGTTCTCAGAGGCCCTGAAGACTATGGAAAGCCTTGGGACAGTTAAAACCCCTCCGATAGATGTTTTCTAACGTCAATTGACCCAAACTTTGACTGATTCATTCGGGAAGGTTTTAGCTTCGATTTGAGTGATTCCAAAGGCATTTTACTAAATTGGAAACCTAAATTTCATAATGAAAAATGCGGTTCTAAAAAAGGAGCTAAAACGAGTTAGACACAAAAATGCCAAAAATAAAGGGTAAAATTGGAATTGTTAAGAAAGTGGAAGCTTCTTGAACACTTTTTAAGTTTCTTATTTCTTCTCCCCTTCATTTGCATGACCTATTCTGCCCAAAAACTAGAGAAAACACCAGCTCTCTTAGGCGCACCATGAAGGAGAAGAAAGGAGGAGAAAAAGCAAGGAAAAGGTAAAGAATTTCATGGACTTTTATGCTTCTTCTTCCAAACTTGTTTCTCTCCTTTTGAGTTTTCTTCCTATAATGAAGTTTACAAATCTGTTTTAAGGGAGAACCTTAGGGGAAATCTCAGATTTGAAGAGAAGAGCTTGGAGAAAGTAAGATTCAAGTGAGAAAAAAATAAGAAAAAAGGTAATTTCTCCTCCTATGGTTGCTACCTTTGGTTTCCCTCCTTCCTCTATTTTGCCTAACCTAAGAAACCCTAGGAGGACTTGGTTTTTAGGCAGAACCAAGGGTGAATCTAAGGAAAAAGAGTGTAAAGATTAAGAATATGTAAAGAGAATGAACAAAAAGCCATTAGACTTCAAGATGCAATTTCTAAGGTTTTAATTGCACCTTGTAAAATCTGATTTTGTATGATGATTCCTTGGCCTAAATAAGAGTTTAAATGAGTTCCTAAGATCCTTAGTAGTCTCCCCATGTGCTTCCTCCATTAAGAAAACAAAGCAAAGTCCATGAAGCCCTAACTCCTCCATAGCCTCGACCTAAAGGGGTTTAAATTTTTCTAAACCCATTTTTGAGTCATATATGATGAATGAATATGAGAGGAAGCCTTGGAAAAAAATTAGGAAGCATAGAAAGTAAGATGGTGCTTTATGTTCCATATTATGACCTAAAGAAGTAACATATAGCTAGGCTCTTGATTTTAATTATATGATGACTCCAAGAGACTTAAAAGGAGTCAAGAATCATATTTGAAGGAAAAGAATGGAGCCTAGAATTTATTTGATGGGTTTTGCTTCATTAGGTGCATTTATGGAATCATAATGAGGTTTATAGATCAAGCTAGAGTTCAAGCAAGTTGTGTGGCCTTAGAATTGATTCCATGAACCTAATTGGCTTCCATAAATTGTGTTTAGGCCAAGAGAAATCATCCCTACACTTTTGTGTGTGTATGGCCGAAAGAAGGAGCTTCGATTCAAGAGAAAAAGTGTGTAATCGTATCCAAGGTCGCTCTCTCCACCTTCTCTCATGCATGATTGCTTGCTTTACTTGTCTTTGAATGTGTGTGTGTGTATTTTTAAGCCATGAAAAGTTCTCTAGCATGACTTTGATTCCATAGTGCCATGATGTTACAATATGTTTTCATATGATGTTTATGATGTGTGCTTAGGTTTGGTTGGGTGTGGTGAGGCCAAGAACCCTTAGCCATGGTAAGGATGAACCAAAAACCTTTAACATTGGTTGAAACAAAGTAAAGAGTCTTCCAAAAGCAAGATGGGCTCCCAAGAGCATAGTTGAGTCCAAGAACCTCTTAAAGAATGGGTGAGGCAAGTCTAATATCCACAAGAAATTAGGTGAAGCCAATCCACTTGCTTAGGAAGCCTTTATATGCTATGCATGACTTTCTCAAGTGATGAAAATGTCTCTTAAATGTTTGCACATGTCAACATGACCATACATGCATTTATAAGACTTGTTTGCATCCATTATGTATGATTGAATGAGAGATGAGCTATTGGGATTCTTTGAATCTCATCTCCTCCTCTCCAATGTTCTAACATGCTAGGTGGACTAAGAGAGTAAGGTAATGGAAGCCAACTACCTTGAAGATGAGAGCATGACATCAAAGTGTCTTGAAATTTCTACTTTAAGGCCTTATGGATAATAATTGATGAAATCCTTAGTTGTATATGACCTATGATGATATGAACATATGTAATTATGTTAATGTATTATGTATAAATGAGTCCTAGGGTTATATGTATAGAAATACTCATTTTTGTCATATGATGACAATTTTGCATTATGGAAATTTGTAACAACCAAAAAAAAAAGAAGTTGAAAATTTTTCAAAGTCCTGAAATTTTCTAAGTCTGCTAGCTATAGCGAGAAATGGCCTAGCTATAGCGAATGTACCTATTTGCTATAGCGAGAAAAGGGCTAGCTATAGCGAGAGTGTCTTTTCGCTATAGTAAAAATACTTCTAGCTATAGCGAGTGCGGGCATCCTATACAAAAACCAAGGAGCTGCTCGCCGTAGCGTGTGCCGTAGCGAAAATAGGGGTTTGGGACTGATACGTGCTCACCATAGCAAGGGTTATTCTTTGCTATAGCGAGGTTAGTTCAGAAAAGCATGAAAAAAGAGAATTTGACTTTTTAAAGTGTCCAAATTCGTTTCTTCTCTTTTAACCGACCTAAGCTTCGACCAAAAGAGAGAAAAAGGCTGTAGAGAGAGAGAGAGAGACCTAGAGAAGGAAGGAAGAACAAGAAAAAAGTAAGCATAGCTTGAGATTCCATAGCTTTTCTTCTTAGCGTGTTGTTCTTCTCTCTTTGCCCTCTCTTTGTATGGTTTTGGTTGTTGAATTAGTTGGGTTTTGGGCTTGGTTCAAAAGAGGAAAAGTAGAAAACCACTTATCACACCCGAAAATGCGACCGCGTGGCGCCAAATCGAAATCTGAATTAAATAGCTAGAGTAAAGTCGCCACCAAATTTTTATTTTTTGAAAAGGCAAAATTTTGGAAAAACCTTTCTTTATAAGAAAAACAAAAGTGGTATAGATACGAGTTCGGGAGTCGATTGTGAGTGTGGAAGGTGTTAGGCACCCCACTACACCCGTTTTTGAAAACGGTTACCCTAAATTAGTTGTGCAAGATCAATATGGCCTCTATTCTATTTTAATTCTCCCTAACAAATCATATGTAAAATAAGATTTGGAAATAAATGAGATGAAATTGAAAATAAAAAAGGAAGAAAGAAATTAAAGAAACAAAATTAAAAAAAAAATAAAAGAAAAAGAAAATTTTATTTACAAGGACTGACTTGACCTAGGATTAGAGCCTAGGGCTTATGTACCCTTTGGAAGAGATCAAAGTCCACGTAGTTCAACTGGAGAATGTATTTAGTGTTTGTTTTTATTTTCATTGTTTTGTTGTTTTTTTTTTGTTTAGTTTTTGTTTGATTCTTGATTATTATTATTATTTATTATTTTTTAAGGGAAAAAAAGAGTAAAAATCATTTAAACTTTTGCAAACAAAACAAATTTGAAGATGGTCGAGGTGTTTTTATTTGCAAAAAGGAATAACTAATTTTACTCTTTCCTTTTCTTTTTCTGTTTTTGTTTCCCTTTTTGTTTTGTTTTATTTTTTGGTTTTTTTTGTTTTGGTGTTTTCTTCTTCTTCTTTTTTTGTAATTTTTCCTTTCATTTTTTTTTCATTCTTTCTCTTTCTCTTATTTATTATTTTATTTCATTCTATATTTTTTTTGGTTCTTTTTTTTCTTTTTTGTATTTTGATCCCTTTTTATTTTTTTCTCTAAAAATAAAACTTCTACATTGTAATTAGCTTTTGGTGAAAAGGGAAAGAGAGAGGGAAAATAGCTTTTAACATTTATGAACAAAGCAAGTCTTTATTTTGTAAAGGATAAAGTCCATTTTACCTTCCTTTTTTCTTTTTTGATGATATTTATTATTACAATTTTTTTATAATTGATTCCCATTTTTTTTTAATTTTTTTTAAAAACAATCTTTTTGGTATTTTTATAAAAGCACATTTTAGTTTCTAATTTTGTCGAATGAAAGTTAGAGGAAAATTTTAAAGTTTACAAAAAAAAAGAATTTAATTAAAACTTTGTTCATTTATTAACATTATCATTATTGTTATTTAATAAGAAGTTATGAAAACTTAACTACTTAAAATTATCTTTTAAATTTGAAAAGTTTATCCATTTTATTTTCGTTATTATTATTATTTTTTAAAATTATTATTGTTATTATTATTATTTTATTTTTTGACAACTTTCTTCAAAGAAGATCCATTTAATAACAGCCCAAAACTTATTGAAACATAAATTAATATCTAATGGATAACAAGGAGACTTATTGCCTCACATGATCCTTAAGTTGGCTCTTATGGGCCTGAGGGGACAAAAGATCCCACACTGACATTTAAAAAGTAAAATAATATATAAAAAAAATGAAAGTAATTACAAGGGTACCAATTATTCTATACATATTTACATCTCAATTTTTGCTCGCGGATAAAAGAAGACAATAAAACCATGTGACACCCCTTCCAACCATCTTTCACGAATAGCTTCGCCACCATTTGCTGTCGTCAAGTCATGGGCCTCCAGATTATGGGCCTTACATGCAACAAAAAAAAGAAACAAAGGTGTCACAGTAACTTACTTTTCATGAGCCAGAAACAACCGAGGTCTCAATACCAAACAAAACAATCAAGGTCTCATGCAAGTCAGGTTACATTCAAAAATTCCACATAACCAATCTTTAAATACAATCAACCATCGAAAAAAAAAGTATGGACACTATAACCTCACAAATAAACAAGTAAAGGTTCCTAACAGAATCACATTTCCAGTAATAGTACAGGCAGAACAATGTCCAAAATATTACTTAAAACATCATCTAAATCCATTCTAACTAATCCCACACATGCCGAACAGAAAGTTCATCGTCATCAGGAAACTTAAAATCCAGTCTGGTAAGATCATTCGGTCACTTATTATGCGAAATCACAAATTCCAAATTGTTGTATAAGGCAACAGGAACTTAAGCAAGTAAGATATGCGAACTGAAATTCCCAATAAAATAATTGCACCCTGACAAGTCAAGCAAGTAGGAATTTTCCTTTAATCGAAGTTGAATCTAGGCCGCAAATTACCCTAGAGAATTTCAATGATTTAAACATCCGAGATTAACACTTGCCATATTTTCAGCCGCAAGTGCCACATTGGAGAGCTTATATCACTAACATTATACTGAAGGTAAACTAAAAATTGGAAAATAGGGGGAAAAGGGTGATGACTTTAGAGCAGATTTCAAGCTAAAGATCATAACTCAACCCCTATTCAAATGCTATTAGGACCACCCAAAGACACTTGACAAAATTCAATTCAAGTTGTGAGGTAAGAACCGTGCTATGGTCACACTAACATCACAGAGGGTATAGGCATGTTTTGAACAGGATTCAGATCACAATTTATATTCAAAACCTGGGCTAAATCACACTGAACGTCAATAGGGGTAGTGGCAAGACCTTTCAAATTTTATGCTCAACTACAAACTGGAATAGGTTAATGATCAGCAAAATGTTAAACCAAATTAGAGCTAACATCTATATCAATGCAAAACTTTGAGCAGAGCCCAAGCACATAGAAATCATATGCTAAGTGTAGGGTGTTGACATTAAATCAACTGCAACATCACATCATAAAGCAACAAGGAGACTTGGGATGCAAACAAGGATTTTAATGGTAAAGAAAGGTTATCTTATGCAGAGTTGCATAGAATCTTTACATGCCCAAAAGCCAGTAAGATCAAAATGTGCAGCAAAGGTGGTCTAAAATGCGATAACTAGCTATCCCATACAAAAGAAAATTGGATTCAGGAATTAACGCAGTATGTTTACTAAGTACCCAATGGACAGAATGAATTCAAAATGAAACTACCAGTAACCAACAAACAGAGCCTTGAACAAAATCAACAACATACCTCTAGTAGATTTCTGGGTACATCTCACTTATAGTCTGTGGCTAAAATCTTCCATTCATTGTTCTCTGGTAGCTTCACTGTGCCTCCCTCGCCATCTCGATCTCTATTTTTTCGCTGATCCCTTCAAATGCAAAATCGAATCCTCTCTCATTCTCTGCCTTTCTTCTTGATCAGAATCCCCCAATCTCTCACTCTGTATTCCAGTCTCAGCCCATCTCTCGTTTTTGGCCTCTCTTCTCCTCGATCAACCTAAAACCCCCTATGCCTCTATCTGTTCCTCCCTCCCTCTTGTGCTCGCTCTCCCTCTTTCTTATTTTTTGCCTCTCTGTCTCTCTCTCCTTCCGAATCTTTGCCCATTCTCTCAAATCTCCCTCAGTTTTTTCTTGTTTCTCAGTCTCTTTCCCTGAATTTTTTTTTCAGACGCCTCTCTCCCCTTTTTCTCCCTTCGGTCCTGGCCCCCTCCTTCTCTAAAGCCTAAATGCTCTCCCCCTCCAAATTTTAACCTCCTTCGCTCTGTGCCTCCAATTCCCTTTTCAAACCTTTGCATCCCTGACTCTCCTTCCCTTCTGATGTTTCCCTTTTTCTCCCTCGATCCCCGTCTCTGTCTCCCTTTTTCCAATTTTGTGCTTCCTTCCTCTTCCTCGATTCCTGTCTCCTCTCCTTCTTTCGATAGCGAAAAGGACATGAGAGGAAGGTCAAATTCTCGAGCATGTCGCCCTACTCTGCTTTCTCAGACTCTCTGCCTCTAGACACCTTTTCTCAATTTCGTGGTTCTCTCGGACGCCAGACCTGCGTGCATCTCTGCCTCGACTTACTTTGTGACAGAAAGGGCAAATGGGAGAGTGAGTGGGCCTGGTGGATCCGATGGAGGGGAATTGGGTTTATGATTTTTTTCAATTTGGGCTATTGATAAAGCCTCTTTTTAGATTTTTGAGTTAATGGGTCAGATTAAAGAAGAGTGGGCTGCAAATTCCTTTTTTGAATTTGGGCTAGGGTTTAGTGAAAATGGGCCTGTGTTGGGATGGGCTTTTTTTTTTAATCCTTTAAATTTTCATTTTTTCTTTTCTTTTTTTTAGGCCTTAGGGTTTTTTTCTTTTTGATTTTTGACTCTTCCTTTTTTATGTTTTTTTTAATTTTTAATTTTTTTTAAAACTTTGGGCTATTTTTTTCTTCATTTTCTCTTAATTTTTGTTTTCTTTCTTTTCTTCTCTTTTTGTTTGTATTTTTACAAATTTGATTTTTGTTATTATTTTTGCAATTTGCTCTGACAAAATATGGTGTTCACAGTTACCCCTTTTTACTTGTTTCTTATGCAAGGAGATTAAAAATATAATTTTTTGTATTTTTGTATAAGGAATAAGTAAAGATAAGAACATGTATTTTGTCTAGGATGATTTAATTGTCATTTGACGTTAAACAAGAGGAAAAAGCGACCCAAACAAAATACAGTGTTTACAGGTTGCCCCTTTTTATTTATTCTTTAAGCAAGGAGAGCAAAAATGCAATTTTTTGATATCTTTAGCTTAAGAATAAGTAAAGATGAAAACATGTATTTTGTTTGGGGAGCTAACAGATAAAAGTGAGCTAACTTACCTGAAAATATCGTAACCTGATCAAAGAGAAAGGAAGTAATGTTATTTTGAAGAGGATGTTTGTTTTAATGCAGGACTTTTATTGGTTCCTATCTTGGTGCACTACTTTGAAAGGGTGCCTGGTATGGTACAAGACTTTGAGGGTGTCTGGCCTATGTAGGAAATGCCTGGCCTATGTAAGGCTTTAAGGGTGTCTGACATGTGCAGGGCTTTAAAAGGGTGCTTGGGCTGTACAAAGCTTTAAAAGGGTGCCTGGCCTATGCAGAGCTTTGAGGATGCCTAGCTTACAGGGCTTTAAAATAGTGTCTGGCCTATGTAGGGCTTTGAGGATGCCTGGCTCGCAGGGCTTTGAGGGTGCCTAGCTTGTAGGGCTTTAAGGGTGCCTGGCCTATGTAGGGCTTTGAGGGTGCCTAGCGTATGTAGGGCTTGAAAAGAGTGCCTGGCGTATGCAGGGCTTTGAGGGTGCTTGGCTTGCAGGGCTTTAAAATAGTGCTTAGCCTATGCAGGGATTTGAGGATGCCTGGCTCGCAAGGCTTTAAGGGTGCCTGGCTTGCAGGGCTTAGAGGGTGCCTGGCTTACAGGGCTTTGAAAGGGTGCCTGACCTATGCAGGGCTTTGAGGGTGCCTAGCGTATGTAGGCCTTGAAAAGAGTGTCTGGCATATGCAGGGCTTGAAAAGAATGCCTAGCGTATGTAGGGCTTAAAGGGTGCCTAGCGTATGTAGGGCTTGAAAAGAGTGCCTGACATATGCAGGGCTTTGAGGGTGCCTAGCGTATGCAGGGCTTGAAAAGAGTGCCTAGCACATGTAGAGCTTGAAGGGTGCCTAGCGTATGTAGGGCTTGAAGGTGCCTAGCGTATGCAGGGCTTGAAAAGAGTGCCTAGTGTATGTAGGGCTTAAAAAGTGCCTACCGTATGTAGGGCTTGAAAAGAGTGCCTAGTGTATGTAGAGCTTGAAGGGTACCTAGCGTATGTAGGGCTTGAAGGTGCCTAGCGTATGTAGGGCTTGAAATGCAAAATGTTTATTTTGATTGCCCTAATGTGAGCTTTGGGTTCACATGTATGCATGTATGAAATGCAAAAAGCAAGCGTGATACGTTGCTTCATAAAATGCAAATGTTGGCTTTTGCCTTACCCCAGTGTGAAGCGATATGCATGAAAGATGCTTTATTTGATGAAATGCCAAATTTGATTTTTTCCATTTTGCTTGCCCCACTGTAAACTAGGGTTCACATGCATGCATGTGTAAGGAAAAAAAATGCGAGATTTTGGCAATGTATGCAAATGTGGCGTGCATGAAGTAGGTGAGGCTTCCTTTCATGAAATGCTGATTTTTTCTTTTCCTTGCCCCAGTGTGAATTAAAGGTTATGTGATGCGTGCAAATGTGAGATGCATGAAACATGTGATGCTTCATGTTATGAAATGCAAATATTTGCCTTTCCTTGCCCCAGTATAAACCAGAGTTTATGTGAAGTGTGCAAGTATGGGGCGCACGAAACATATGGTTCCTTATTTCATAAAATGCAACTTACCCCTACTTGCCCCAGTATGAGCTTAGGTTAACGTAATATATACACATATGAGATGCATGAAACATGAGATGCAAGTTGTTCTGTGTTTTGGTGTTTTTTTTTTAACTTTTAAGCTTGAAAAAAAAAATTATTTCCAGAATATGCGTAATTTATGCAAGTGAACTTAACTCCCAATGGAAAAAAAAAAAAGATGAGGACATTATCTTTAAACATTCTTAAATTGATTTTGAGTTTTGAACCTTTTTTCCTTTTACAAGATCACCTCAAAAGAAAGAGGAAGAGAGAGAGCATTATTTCTAAATGTTTTTTTTTGAATTGATTTTGAACTTCAAACCTCTCTTTTTTTCCTTTTTTTTTGTAATCAAAATCATCTCAAAGGAAAAGGGGAAGAGAAGGAGCATTATTATTTTTTATGTCCTAAAACTCATTTTAAATTTTAGACTTTGTTTTTTTTTTGGGAAAATAAATTGATAAGAAATAATGTGATTTTTTTTAATGAATTGATGAGACTAAATGTGATCCTTTTTTTTTTAGTTTAGTTTTTTTTATTTGTATACAAATTCAATGCAAGCATGTGATGCATGAAAAAACTCAAAATTTGTCAAAATATAGGATTTTTAGCCATTTGTATTTGAAGAAATGTCTCACACTAGCTCTTTACTTGCCTAGGTGAGAAAATTTAGGCCTTTGATTATCCTACCAAATTTGTCTTTTGTTGTTTGGATGAAAGAATTTATTAATGGCTTTTGGCTAGCCAAAAAATGCCCCCTGAAGAAGTATCCCAAACTAAGAAGATCTCAGACTCTTGCTTTAACTTATTTCTAAATGATTTTTCTCTAAGTGATTTATTTGTTATCAACCTTGGATTATTAACTTGGTAAGGCAATCTCCTCTTATCAACTCTTCATCATTAATGCTTGAAAGGTCAATAAGTTAAATCCACACTTATTTTATTTAATGATGTCAATACCCTCATGCATTAAGGGATAGCAACACGTGAGCATAGGAAGGAAAAAAAAAATCCTTAACATTAGAGGGATGTACGGGCTGATGAAGAATGTGATCTTGTAAAATGGTTTGGGAATGGAGAAGTGGAATAGATAATGGCTAGAAAAAAAATGTATGAAATAAGAAGATGCCCCAGTTTTACACTTAAAGTATTTCCCCTCGAACAATAGAGAAATGAAATGTTGAGAAAATGGATACGGTAGGTCAGAGAGAAGTTTCACTTTTGGATCTGAACTCCTTTTGAAAGAAGAAATTGATGTAATTTGGAGCATTTTCTTTGAATCAAATTTTTTTCCCCAATTTTGATTATTCGGGTTTTTCTTTTAATCATTCTTTTTGAGAAAACCTGCTCCATTATTTTTTAAACAAGCTAAACCTCAGCAAGGACTTTTGATGCTTGTAGTGTGGCCTTGGTGAATAGGTTTATGAAATAAAAGATATTAGGCTCAAGAATTGACATACCCCCATCAGGTCTCTCGTTAATCTCCTTCTTCTATTACTTTAACAAAATTCTATACTTGAAATTCGCTTAGCAAGAGAGGATATCTCCAGGTTGTAATAGGGCCTGGTGGATAAGAGTGTAGCTTAAGAAAGAAAGGTGACAAGGCCCAAATATTCATGTAAGTTCACAATGAGAATTTTGATATAGTAAATACCATCTTGGCAGGACCAATCGGTTTATGACAATTAACTCAATCTTTTTCTTTTAAAAGATCTTTTTTGTTCAGCTCAACTGTTTTCTGGAGACTTTTCCCCTTTTTTTTGACCTCTTGTACCACATAAAACTTTTCTTTCAGAATTTTGCCCCTTGATCGCATGCTAAGGTGAAGCTCCCTTTTGGAAGCTATTGCTTTTTCAGCCTTTATTCTAAAAGAGATTGCTCTTTGAGCATTTTTCCCATAATTTTTCTTTTCCTTCTCCAATTTGTTTCCTTTTTTTCATTCAATTTTTTCTTAGAAGGAACCTATTATGGTGCCAAAATTGCTTTTCTTTATGTGGAGTTCTCATTGCTTCCTAGGTTCAATCCATGTTGGGTATTTGAAGGATTTTGAAGGTCCAAAGTGGCTAGCAACGGTTAAGCAATGTCTGGATAATTGAAAGAACTTGACCCTCTCTTGATATTTGAATTATCAGCATAAAAAATCTGTCAAAGACTTTCCATCCTAAATGTTTCATGATTAGGGTGAAGGAAATGAACATCGCTCCTGGCTCAATTGAGGTGACTAGAGGTTACTCCTTTGTATTTGGGGAAGACAAAGAATGCCTTGTATCCTAGACATAGTTTGCTTATGGGACATGCATTCATACGGGTAATTTGATTTTTCCTCTTCTTTTTTTCTTAGTAATGGAAATTGGGGCATATAATTAGCTTCAAATTTGACCCTTCTTCGCATCAATTAAATGTTTTCATAAGGAGTCAGGGACATTATATTTTTGACTTTTGGTCATTTAGGAAAGGCATGCAATGAAAGAAATTGTGTCACCATTGCTGATAAAATAGGAGGATGGACAAAGAAGGAGAAATAGAAACATATGATCATTGAATTGACAAAGTTAAATAAAATAAGGTCAAATGGGAGTAATCAACTTCTATTAGCTTTAGATTTTAGCTATACAGAGGAATATTGACCAAACAAGCATTAATTGACTATGATGTGACAAGCAATTTCTTTGAGAGTTCAATCACCAATAAATCACCATGAAATCCTATTTCCTATGTCCTTTTATACCTAGTTCATGAAGAGGTTGCAACTTTCCTCTTTTTTTTTTAGAGTGCCCCGTTGCCTTAGGATTAAATTCACAATTTTTGGGCAATGCTATGTTAGGTGTGGAGGTTAAAGGCTAGTGAATGAGGCATCCTGCTTTTGTTAAAGCTACTCATGTGAAAGTTAGGCAAATGGCTCGTGTCATAATTGAAATGGTTTGGTGTGCTTTGAATGGTCAAGTTTGGTAGGTGTTGATGAGTTTGAAGATGATTGGTTCAAATTTCTTTGAAGTGGAAAGGATGGTGGTGGGTAATAGTCATAAATAGGAGGATATGGTGGTATGGAAGGTTAGGAAGCAATAACCAGCTTTATCAAGACCTTTGATAGGTTCCTTTTGCCTAATTAAGTGACACACCTTTTCGTTTTGCTCTTATACCTTAATTTCACATTTTAGCCATTTATGAGTACATCTTTTTTCTTTCTTTTTTAAATTTTGTTTAAGTGGATCTTTCCTTTGGAAAAGGCCAAAAATCTCATATTTCACAAATTTTAAGAATGCCTCATGACTATACATGAATGCGATCTCATTAGGTTGTCTGACTTATGAATTAGTGGGTGGATTTAGAATAGGAGTCTTTCAAGGTATAGGACCTTTATTTCTTTTAGGGAATTTATGGCCCCCCAATTGGTCTAAGAATAGAGTTTAGAACTTTCTCACTCAATATTACCCTAATGATAATCCCTTCTTTTTAAAGTTATTTGACCTTTATTTTTCTCAAATATTTTATTGCAACAGGGATAAATAAAGGTGACAAATCATCCTAAGAGAATATATTAAATTCTACATGGGTGATATTTATGAAAAAGTGCAGCCAATTTGGATTTCCTTTGACAATTTGCAGAGTTATTTTCATATCCTCCACTTTCCTCTAGGCCCTTATCATTTCACTATGAAGGGTAGATTTAACAAAATCGACTTGTAAGGAATTTCAATTTTGGCAAGCAATTCAAATTGAGCCCTCAACTAGCTCGACTTATGTGTCAACTTGACCTTTATTTTCCTCAGATGCTTTATTGCGTACAGGGATAAATAAAGTTGACAAATCATCATAAGAGAATATACTAAATTCTACATGGATGATGTCTACGGGAAAGTCTAGCTAATCTGAATCTCTTTTGAGAATCCATGGGGTCATATCCTTCCAATTTCCTTTGGGATTGTATGGTTTCATGATAAGGAATGAGATTAACAGGATCAACTCTCAAAGAGTTTCAATTCCTTTGTGGACAATTCAAGTTAAGCTCTTAACTAGCTTGACTCTTGCAATCCATTTGATTCTTATTTATTTTTAACACCAAACCAGTGGGTTATGTTGAAACTTATTATCTTTGTGGATATTATTTGAAATTATTATTTTTCTCTTTTTTCTTTTTATAATTAGTTAGTAGGTTATTAGCAGTAGTTGATATATATATATATATATTTCATCCCGATAGGAGCCTATTGCTCTGTAAAGAGTTATGGCTTATCGCTCAACTTGAGATTGGGCAATTTCTACACAATTGGTGCTTAGAATTTTGGCTTTGATGAAAAAAAAAGCCAATTTAATGATTCACCGATATATGATGGATTCAATATTGCATACCTTATTGAGAATAATGTCTTGGTATAAGTAGAGGATAAAACTTTGTACTTTTTCTTGAGAAACTTATGGCTTCATTGAAGAAAAGGTAGTTGGTAGTCAATTTGAGAGAAATATGCCTTTCTACACAATTGATGTCCTAAAAATGGTTCCAATCTTTACCTAAGACATGATACTCAATTGTTGATGCTTTAAAACTTATGGATATTGTGATCCTCTAAAATTTTGAAAATAATCCTTTTCCATGAGAGATTTGTTATTTTGTAGGGAGGAAAATTCTAATAATATGATATATTTTTTTTATAAAATTGGATTGTGGATCCTTTATTATTTTATTTTATTTCTTTTATGCGTGTGACAGACATATGTTAAAGATTTCCCTTTCAAGGGATTATGATGAATGTGGTTATGGCCTATTCGGGGTCGGAAACCCACTAGGCAAAGGTTCGTTTAACTAATACGTACTTTCATAATAGTTAACGCACATCTAACTGTGCCATGATAGCCCATTAACTACTCCAGTAAACAATGGTGGTGTGTCACCTTCCCTATGGGTTTTATTGGATGCATAGGATTGGTTATGAAATGATTAAAAAATAATAATAATAGTTTTGCCCTCCTTTGTCTTAATATGGGTAGATCCTAGGTTGTGATCATTGGAGGTTGACTCTAATTATTTGGAAGGTATCTATGACTTGACTATCAGTGTAAATTTACCAGGTAGATCTATGACTCCTAAACATTGGTCCCTAAATTGCCCCCACCATGAGATGAGGATCTCGCTATATAAATTTGACCTTGAAAGGAAAGAAATCCTACGCAGGTCAAACCCATATAACAAGGTACAATTTAGGTGAGGTCTTCGTGATAGCCTCAGAAGCACAAGGTCTCACAGAGAAATCAGTATAAACCTTTACTAACCTAGGGAGCACTCAAACCTGGGTATAGGGCCCATAATGTGTGTGGGGTGATTGTGTCTTAGTGAGGTGTGTGAGGAGAGCATTTACCTTCTTATCTTGGACTACCCAACCCTCATCTGCTAGGCAGATTGACAAAACAAAAGGCAGAGAAGCATATATACAAATATAAGTAAAATATGCATAGATATGGTCGTCTATCCTAAGGTTTTATTCCACATGTTGTCTATCCCTACGCAGGTTATATATACAATTGATGAAATAAAATAGACGAAGCAAGCATGTGAATGGCAGATAATCTACCCTAAACATGGGAGGTAAGCAATAAGCAAAAAGGAGAACCAAAACAACAGGAAGGCATAGTGTATTGCACAACTAACTTAAATCGGGCTTGACTCTAAAAAGGTCCCTAGTGGAGTCGCCATACTATCACACACGAAAATGCGACCGCGTGGCGCCAAATCGAAATCCGAATTAAATAGCTAGATTAGAATCACCACCAAATTTTTATTTTTTGAAAAGGCAAAATTTTGGAAAAACCTTTCTTTATAAGAAAAACAAAAGTGGTCTACGAATCAGATACGAGTTCGAGAGTCGATTGTGAGTGAGGAAGGTGTTAGGCATCCCACTACACCCGTTCTTGAAAACGGTTACCCTAAATCAGTTGTGCAAGATCAATATAGCCTCTATTCTATTTTAATTCTCCCTAACAAATCATATGTAAAATAAGAAGTGGAAATAAAGGAGATGAAATTGAAAATAAAAAAGGAAGAAAGAAATTAAAGAAACAAAATTAGAAAAACAAAATAAAAGAAACAGAAAATTTTATTTATAAGGACGGACTTGACCTAGAATCAGAGCCTAGGGCCTACGTACCCTCCGGAAGGGATTAAAGTCCACGTAGTTCGACTGGAGAATGTATTTAGTGTTTGTTTTTGTTTTCATTGTTTTGTTATTTTTTTTTTGTTTAGTTTTTGTTTGATTCTTGATTATTATTATTATTTATTATTTTTTTAAGGGCGAAAAAGAGTAAAAATCATTTAAACTTTTGCAAATAAAACAAAATTGAAGATTGTCGAGGTGTTTTTATTTGCAAAAAGGCATAACTAATTTTACTCTTTCCTTTTCTTTTTCTGTTTTTTTTTCCCTTTTTTTGTTTTGTTTTATTTTTTGGTTTTTTTTGTTTTGGTGTTTTCTTCTTCTTCTTTTTTTGTAATGTTTCCTTTCATTTTTTTTCATTCTTTCTCTTTCTCTTATTTATTATTTTATTTTGTTCTATATTTTTTTTGGTTCTTTTTTTTCTTTTTTGTATTTTGATCCTTTTTTATTTTTTTTCTCTAAAAATAAAACTTCTACATTGTAATTAGCTTTTGGTGAAAAGGGAAAGAGAGAGGGAAAATAGCTTTTAACATTTATGAACAAAGTAGGTCTTTATTTTGTAAAGGATAAAGTCCATTTTACCTTCCTTTTTTCTTTTTTGATGATATTTATTATTTTTTTTATAATTAATTCCCATTTTTTTATTCTTTTTGGTATTTTTATAAAGCACATTTTAGTTTCTAATTTTGTCGAATGAAAGTTAGAGGAAAATTTTAAAGTTTACAAAAAAAAAAGAATTTAATTAAAACTTTGTTCATTTATTAACATTATCATTATTGTTATTTAATAAGAAGTTATGATAACTTAACTACTTAAAATTATCTTTTAAATTTGAAAAGTTTATTCATTTTATTTTCGTTATTATTATTTTTTTTGAATTATTATTATTATTATTATTATTTTATTTTTTGACAACTTTCTTCAAAGAAGATCCATTTAATAACAGCCTAAAACTTATTGAAACATAAATTAATATCTAATGGATACCAAGGAGACTTATTGCCTCACATGGTCCTTAAGTTGGCTCTTATGGGCCTGAAGGGACAGAAGATCCCACACGGACATTTAAAAAGTAAAATAATATATAAAAAAATGAAAGTAATTACAAGGGTACCAATTATTCTATACATATTTACATCTCAATTTCTGCTCGCGGATAAAAGAAGACAATAAAACCATGTGACGCCCCTTCCAGCCATCTTTCACGAACAGCTTCACCACCATTTGCTTTCGTCAAGTCATAGGCCTCCAGATTATGGGCCTCACATGCAACAAAAAAAAGAAACAAAGGTGTCACAGTAACTTACTTTTCATGAGCCAGAAACAACCGAGGTCTCGATACCAGACAAAACAATCAAGGTCTCATGCAAGTCAGGTTACATTCAAAAATTCCGCATAACCAATCTTTAAATACAATCAACCATCGAAAAAAAAAAGTATGGGCACTATAACCTCACAAATAAACAAGTAAAGGTTCCTAACATAATCACATTTCCAGCAATAGTATAGGCAAAACAATGTCCCCAATATTACTTAAAACATCATCTAAATCCATTCTAACTAATCCCACACGTGCTGAACAGAAAGTTCATCATCATCAGGAAACTTAAAATCCAGTCTGGTAATATCATTCTGTCACTTATTATGTGAAATCATACATTCCAAATTGTTGTATAAGGCAACAGGAACTTAAGCAAGTAAGATATGCGAACTGAAATTCCCAATAAAACAATTACACCCTGACAAGTCAAGCAAGTAGGAATTTTCCTTTAATCGAAGTTGAATCTAGGCCACAAATTACCCTAGAGAATTTCAATGATTTAAAATCCGAGATTAACACTTGCCATATTTTCAGCCGCAAGTGCCACATTGGAGAGCTTATATCACTAACATTATACTGAAGGTAAACTAAAAATTGGAA
The DNA here is from genome assembly GCA_026724425.1 of Erythrophleum ivorense. Taxonomy (NCBI): domain Eukaryota; kingdom Viridiplantae; phylum Streptophyta; class Magnoliopsida; order Fabales; family Fabaceae; genus Erythrophleum; species Erythrophleum ivorense. The sequence continues at coordinate 476,826 of JAIUCV010000219.1, forward strand.
AATGGGGGGAAAAGGGTGATGACTTTAGAGCAGATTTCAAGCTAAAGATCATAACTCAACCCTTGTTCAAATGCTATTAGGACCACCCAAAGACACTTGACAAAATTCAATTCAAGTTGCGAGGTAATAACCATGCTATGGTCACACTAACATCACAGAGGGTATAGGCATGTTTTGAACAGGATTCAGATCACAATTTATATTCAAAACCTGGGCTAAATCACACTGAACGTCAATAGGGGTAGTGGCAAGACCTTTCAAATTTTATGCTCAACTACAAACTGGAATAGGTTAATGATCAGCAAAATGTTAAACCAAATTAGAGCTAACATCTATATCAATGCAAAACTTTGAGCAGAGCCCAAGCACATAGAAATCATATGCTAAGTGTAGGGTGTTGACATTAAATCAACTGCAACATCACATCATAAAGCAACAAGGAGACTTGGGATGCAAACAAGGATTTTAATGGTAAAGAAAGGTTATCTTATGCAGAGTTGCATAGAATCTTTACATGCCCAAAAGCCAGTAAGATCAAAATGTGCAGCAAAGGTGGTCTAAAATGCGATAACTAGCTATCCCATACAAAAGAAAATTGGATTCAGGAATTAACGCAGCATGTTTACCAAGTACCCAATGGACAGAATGAATTCAAAATGAAACTACCAGTAACCAACAAACAGAGCCTTGAACAGAATTAACAACATACCTTTAGTAGATTTTCAGGTACATCTCACTTATAGTCCGTGGCTAAAATCTTCCATTCATTGTTCTCCGGTAGCTTCACTGTGCCTCCCTCGCCATCTCGGTCTCTATTTTTTCGCTGATCCCCTCAAACGTAAAATTGAATCCTCTCTTGTTCTCTGCCTTTCTTCTTGATCAGAATCCCCCAATCTCTCACTCTCGGTTCCAGTCTCAGCTCGTCTCTTGCTTTTGGCCTCTCTTCTCCTCGATCAACCTAAAACCCCCTATGCCTTTATCTATTCCTCCCTCCCTCTTGCGCTTGCTCTCCCTCTTTTTTATTTTTTTCCTCTCCATCTCTTTCTCCGTCTAAATCTCTGCTCGTTCTCTCAAATCTCCCTCGATTTTTTCTTGTCTCTCAGTCTCTTTCCCCGAATTTTTTTTCAGATGCCTCTCTCCCCTTTTTCTCCCTTCGGTCCTGGCCCCCTCCTTCTCTAAAGCCTAAATGCTCTCCCCCTCCAAATTTTAACCTCCTTCGCTCTGTGCCTCCAATCCCCTTTTCAAACCTCTGCATCCCTGACTCTCCTTCCCTTCTGATGTTTCCCTTTTTCTCCCTCGATCCCCGTCTCTGTCTCCCTTTTTCCAATTTTGTGCTTCCTTCCTCTTCCTCGATTCCTGTCTCCTCTCCTTCTTTCGATGGCGAAAAGGACATGAGAGGAAGGTCAAATTCTCGAGCATGTCGCCCTACTCTGCTTTCTCAGACTCTCTGCCTCTGGACACCTTTTCTCAATTTCGTGGTTCTCTCAGACGCTAGACCTGTGTGCGTCTCTGCCTCGACTTACTTTGTGATAGAGGGGGCAAATGGGAGAGTGAGTGGGCCTGGTGGATCCGATGGAAGGGAATTGGGTTTCTAATTTTTTTCAATTTGGGCTATTGATAAAGCCTCTTTTTAGATTTTTGAGTTAATGGGTCAGATTAAAGAAGAGTGGGCTGCAAATTCCTTTTTTGAATTTGGGCCAGTGAAAATGGGCCTGTGTTGGGATGGGCTTTTTTTTTTAATCCTTTAAATTTTCATTTTTTCTTTTCTTTTTTTTTAGGCCTTAGGGTTTTTTTCTTTTTGATTTTTGACTCTTCCTTTTTTATGTTTTTTTAAATTTTTATTTTTTAAAAAAACTTTGGGCTATTTTTTTTTCTTCATTTTCTCTTAATTTTTGTTTTCTTTCTTTTCTTCTCTTTTTGTTTGTATTTTTACAAATTTGATTATTATTTTTTTTTTGTAATTTGCTCGGACAAAATGCGGTGTTCACACCACTCTTGAAGAAGGCTAAAACTCATATATCTTCACTTCTTCTTCTTTGCTTTCCTTGAGAATGTTGGTTCTGCCAACTTAAGAGCTTGAAAGAGAAGAAGAGTTAGTAAAATTCTAGAGAGAGAGAGAATCCCTAGTTTCTTACATGTTTTGTAGGGTTTGCTACAAAGAATCCCCTGACTTAGTGAATAATTGTTGCGTTATGAGAGAGTAATTCCATGCTCTTTGTGTGTCTAGGCTCAAGAGAAGCACCTCCATCTAGTTGTGATTGTGAGACTAAGAAGGGAGAAGAGAAATTGAAAGGAAAGACTTGTGTTGGCTTATAAGATAGCTCTCCACTCTTTCTTGTTGCATTCTTGGATGTGTAACAGTCATTGTATGCTTATGTATATGCTTGTATTGTGAGCCATGCCATTTGATGTTGCCTTGATGCATTGGTACTAATATGTTTATGATGTGAATTGTGAAAATTACTCGGGTGAGGCAGTGCCAAAAGTCCCTTGAGACGGGTGAGGTAGAGCCAAAAGTCTATAAACCAAGGGTGAGCCCAATCCAAAAGTCCTAAAAACTCGGGTGAGGCGAGACTAGAAGTCCCTAGAACTTATTCTTGATATTGATATAAAATCATGGCATGAAAATCATGTGTTGTGTAATTGTGAATGGTTTGCATGCTTTGACTTGTTTATATGCCTTGATTGCTTCTTTGAATAAGTGTATGAGCTGTTGAGATTCCATAAATCTCACCCCCTTCCCTCTCCCATCTTAACATGTTAGGTGGAGCTCAAGAAGATCAAAGTGCAAATCAAGGGGCCTAATTGAGCATGCTTAGGGAGTTGTATAGCTATTTTGGTTCTTTTGATGTAAAGAGGTGCCAAAATGAATATGCACTTATTATTTTTTAGATGTAAATATTTGAGCAAGTGTAGAAGTATGTATGAATAATGTATGAATTATGTAGAGAGCCAAAGCAATGAAAATGTGGGATTTGGCCCTTTTGTGGATTGTATCCAATAGTGCATTTTGGCCTGTAGCATAGTGAGTTTGAAATGTATGATGATATTGACCACTTGGGCATTACATATATGCTATGTTTATGCTTTAAAACTTTCCCAAGAGGTGCTAGAACATGTAGGAGGCCATTTGGACCCATTTTAAACCATTTTGGGTGCTAAAACTGCCAAACTTGTGAGCTACATCAAAGTATAACCGAATGAGCTCTTCTTGATATGAAATTTGGCATGCTTCTAGAGCTTGTTGAGAGCTTCTTGGGAACCTAAAGTGGGTAATATTTGGAGGTCTAGGGAATATTTGGAGAATTGTTAAAGTTGGAGAATTTTTTGGTTTGGGTTATTGTACTGTGCAACTAGGTCCGAAAATGAATCTATGTCATTCATGGACCAAACGATGTCTGATTGTCATGAAAATTTATGGATATAAACTAGATATCTACAGTGACCTATACCAACTAGAATTACCTCAATCGGAGGTCTATAGAAGGAAAAATAACTTTCTGAAGTTCTATGTTAGCATCAGGGAAGCCATCCGACATTCATTACTGTTCCATTAGTTTTCGAGATCCAAAGGCTACTGAAATGATTTGAATTATTTTTTCCTTCTAGTTAACATCTGTAGATTTCCAAATTAGTATAGTTTTCCTAGATTTTATTTTTGTGGAATTAGTTATGAATTTTTGAATTTCATGACAGCAAGCTGCATTAGTACCAGGGACAGCCAAACCTCTGTCTCTTTTTCGATGTCAACCATGGTCTAAAAGCTGAGATTGTGATTTGAAATTATTTTTAGTGTAAGTTTAACACTTAGAGATTTCCAAAGAGCTATGGTTTGCTTAATTCCCATTTTTCTAGAATTAGTTATGATTTTCCAAATTTAGAGCCAAAAATCTGACTTTTGGGCCCATTTGAGAAATTGCATTTTTTTAGTTTTTGGCCTCATATCCGTGGTTTATGGGTTGTTTGAGGCTATGTATGAGTTGTATAAATGGTGTTTGAGTAAAGAATATGAATGATAGGTTCACAAGACCTACAGGGTAAAATATAAGTGTTTAAACCCCGACTTAAAGTATTAAAATACCACGATTTTGGTTCTTTTCATTGGAAATTATATGGAATCAAGCCAAGAGGGAGATTAATTGAGGATAAGACATTTTGGTGTTACAAAATTCATGTATGAATGGAAGTGAAATAGCCAAAATAAGATGCATGAGATTTGGGATCATTTTAGTAACTCATACAAGTCCTATTTATGCTTTTAGACTTGTCCAAGAGGTGGCAAATCTTAAGAAAAGCTATTTGGACATTTTGGTATCCCATATGGAGCCAAAATTAACCATAAGAGAACCCTGTATCACCTTTTGTTCAAATGAGCTCTTCTTGATATGAGATTTGGCATGCAATTAGTGTTTGTTGAGAGCTTTTTGGGAAGCTAAAGAATAAAATTTTCGGAGGTCTAAAGAATATTTGATGAATTTTCAAAGTTGGGAATTTTTTGGTTCTAGTCATGTCACTGTTTATACTGGTCCAAAAATAAAATCTATCACAAAGGGCTCAAATGATGTCCAATTGCCATGAAACTTTATACAAAGAAACTAGACATTTCTAGTGACTTGTGCCAACTATAAGTACCTCATTTGAATATCTAGAGAGTGAGATATGAATTTTTAAATAATCTATCCAGTATTAAGAACTTCAGCCTGAGCTGGTCTGGAGTTATTTTTCCCCTCTAGCTAACATCCACAGCTTTCCAGATTGGTATCATTTGCATGGATTGGATTGTTTTGGAATTAATTGAACATTTTTGAAGTTTGCTGCAAAATTCTGTGACAGCACCAGTGGACAGCCAGACCTTTGGACCATCTTGAATGTCAAACATCTTCTGTGTTGCGTTTCATGGTATGGATGTGTTTTTAGCCTAAAGTAGACATGTGTAGCTTTCCAAAATGTCTAAGAATGCATGATTTTAATTTTTCTAAAATTAGTTATGATTTTTCAAATTTGTGATAGAAATGAGCAAAGTTCTACTCGAAAATGTATATGTATATTTCATGCTTCCCTTCGAGTTTCTTGAGATGTAGGCCAATTTTGAAGATGGAAATGAGTTGTATCCATATAATTAAATATGAGAGTGTGATTCATGAGCTCACATGATCTACGAGATACCGAACACACATTTTATACATGACGCAACGCCAAATAATTCTTTATTTTAATGCTATTATTTTGCCTCTTATGTGAGTTGTATGATGTGAGGCATAGATATAACATAAAATGAGATAAAAATTTATAGTGTTACATATTTCACCTAATAAATTTAATATTTAATTTAGCCTTCTCAAAGCATGAACAACACCCAATAAATGTTTTACATCTTTTTAAACAATCCAAAATTTAGTTTACTTTGATTATCAAAATTCTTTTCCTTCCTTAAAATCCAATGATTCATGGAATGAGAAACTATTTAGTGCACTTCCAAGTGTCATATTTTTCATGAATTTGCAATAACATTATTTTGATTTTGTTGAAATTATTTGTTATTTTATTTAATTTATTTGTGTTGGCAAAAGTTAGAGTGGAGGTTGATCTTTATAAGAAGGCAGACTACTTGGAGTTATTTAATTGAGGTATTTGCTGCAAACTTTCAAGGGAATTAAGTCTAATGGGAACTTCCTGAACATCTTCATTGGATAGATAATAGAACAAAGGGTAATCATCAAAGGATTACACATGAGTTCTTTATGGGTGTCGAAGAGTTTGTTCAATTTGCAAGTCATTTAGATGTATTTAAACAAGAAGGAGGTTTAGATGCCTTTGTATAAAATGCAAATGTATGAAGTATCATAATCTAGATGAAGTTAGGATGTATTTGTATAAAAAAGGATTTATGCCTGATGATTACTATTGGCATAATCATGGAGAGGAATGTCCACCATCGGCTCCAATTGAGACTAACATTTGTATAGATTTTAATCCATATGAGCAGATGGTTAGGGATGTAGCTAAGGCATCATTTGAGAGATATGACATGCCTGAAGACCTTAATCTAAGTTCTGCAAAGTTTTATGACATGCTCAGAGCTACACAAGCTCCATTGTGGGATGGGTGTGAAAATCATACAATATTATCTATAGTTGTAAGATTATTGAGCATTAAGTTTGATTATAATATTCCTGAGGCATATACCAATGAGCTTATCAAATTGATGACTAAAATCTTGCCTGCTAATCATTGAATGCCTACCAATTTGTACAAAATGAAAAACATTGGTTTCAAAACTTGGTTATGGTTATAAAAGATTGTTTGTTTTAGTAAAGGATGTATGTTGTATTACAGTGATGCAGCCAAGGGTAGGGAATGTCACTTTTGCGAGGAAGCTAGATATAAAGAGGCCAGAGTAGGAAAAGGAAGGTTTAGGGAGGTCTCCAATAAACAAATGTGGTATTTACCAATTATTCCAAGATTTTAGAGATTATTTACCTCTAATACCTTAGCTAAGTACATGAGATGGCATCATGAAAATCTTTGTGCTGAAGGTGTATTGTTGCATCCATCAGATGGAGATGCTTGGAAGAAGTTTAACCAAACTTTTCCAGATTTTGCATCAAAGCCAAGAAATGTTAGGTTAGGTCTTTGCGTTGATGGTTTTACTCTACTTAATTTAAGTTCAAAGCTATACTCTTGTTGGCCAGTAATTATTACTCCATATAATCTACCACCTGGTATGTGTATGTGACGAGAATATATGTTTTTAACCATAATAATACCTAGGCCACATAATCCAAAAAGTAAGATTGATATTTTTTTACAACCTCTAATTGATTGTTTGAAGTTACTTTGGGAAGAAGGTATGCAAACATATAACATCTTGATGAAACAAAATTTCAAGTTAAAAGCTACCCTTATGTGGACTATTAATAATTTTCTAGCTTATGGCATGTTAAATGGTTCACAGACTGTAGGGAGATTAGGTTATCCTATTTGCATAGGTTGTTCAAAGGCATTCCGATTAAAGCATAGAGGAAAAACTTGTTATTTTGATTACCATCATCAATTTTTGCTAATGCACCATCCATTTCGTCGGAATAAACAAAACTTCTTAAAGAATACCATTGAGATTTCACAATCACCATTGGGGTATTCAGGAGAGGAATTATATGAACAAGTTAAAAGATTTTCTAACATAATAGAATCTCTAACTTTATCTCTAGAGGGGTATGGTCAGGGCCATAATTGGACGAAGCGTAATATTTTTGGGGACCTTCCCTATTAGCGTAACTTGTTAAATCCACATAATATAGATGTAATGTATACATAAGGAAATGTTTTTCACAATGTGTTTAATATGGTGATGGATGTGAAAGGTAAGACGAAAGATAATGTAAAAGCAAGGTTAGATTTAGCTACATATTGTAAATGACCTACCTTACACATGGAGGATAAAGAGAATGATAAAATGGTAAACCTCAAGACAGCATACACATTTAATATGGAACAAAAGCAGACAATATATGAATGGGTTAAAACTTTAAAACTTCCAAATGGTTATACTTCTAGCTTAAGACGTTGTGTTGATGCGAAGAGTTGCACTTTAATAGGGATGAAAAGTTATGATTGTCATGTTTTTATGGAGAGGCTACTACCAATTATATGCAAGGGGTAACCATCCCCAATCTCTGATACCTTAACAAAGTTGAGCCACTTTTTTCGAGATCTTTGTGCTTCTACTTTACAACTAAATAATCTTAATGTGATGGAGTAAAATATTCCTATTATTTTATGTAAACTTGAGAAGATATTCCTTCCTGGTTTTTTTGATGTCATGAAGCACTTATCAATTCATTTGGTGTATGAAGCAATAATGGGTGGACCAATACAATATAGGTGGATGTATCCATTTGAGAGATTTTTGTATACGCTAAAAAAAAGGTTAAAAATAAGGCCCACATTGAAGGATCTATTTATGAAGCATATATCCTTAAAGAAACTTCAACTTTTTGCTATTATTATTTTGAGTCACATGTTCCCTCAAGAAGTAGGACGACTCCTCGAAATGATGATGGTGGGGAGTATGATGCTTATCCTCCTATCTCTACCTTAAACTATCTTGGCTAGCCTCATGGAAGAGCTACTTGTAATACTCATTATCTTACTGATAACGAGACTAATGCTATAACATTGTTGTTCTTCTCAATTGTCCAGAGGTTAAACCTTTCCTTAAATAAGATTCTCTTTTAATTTGATTAAATATGTAATTATCTTTTTAAATGTAATATTCTAACTAATTAGGGTTAATCCCTTTTGTGCTATATTGTAGTTTGTATGCTAAGACATTATTTTCTGTGAACCCTTCCTTATCTACTAAGGTAATTGATAAGCATATTTCATCTTATTTTCATAAGTGGTTTAAAACTTATGTAAGTTCATCTAAATTTTGTAAAGAGAGATTATAAATTTATGAAATTAAACTTCTTATATTATGTGTCAATGATGTTTACTTTTTAATTAGGTTTTAAACCCTCTAAAAGAAATACAAGATGCTTTGTTAGTTTCTTTAGCATAGGGTCCATTAAGACTTATGCATACATGGGACCAATGGTTTGTTAATGGTTATAAGTTTCACACAGCTTCTTGGGTGAAAGGGAGAAAGACTAATAATAGTGGAGTATGTGTCAAAGGAAATAATCATGGTGAAGTTGAATTCTCATATCATGGTATGTTGAAAGAGATTATCTAATTAGAGTTTACTAGCCTACTAGTTAAGCAGCTGACAATTTTCAATTGTGATTGGTATGATCTTACCAAGCAAGGAACTCAAGTTTATCCTAAATATGGTATTGTGGAGATCAATGCTAAAGGAACATACAAGGGTAATGACCTTTTTGTCCTTGCCCAACAAGCCAATCAAGTGTACTACACACCATATCCAAAATTAATATCCAACAAAAAAGGTTAGCTTGTTATAATTAGAATGAAAGCAAGAAATAGGATTGATGCCCCTAATGATGATAATTTAGATGCACCATTTCAAGACGAGAGTAATGGTTCACCTTAATTGGTTGCTACTAACATTGATGAGCAAAATCTAAGAGATAACATAGGTCAAAGTGAAGAAGTAGACAATGTACATATTGGTTCTTTTATTGATGAAACGAGTGTGAAGAAGAAAGCGATGAAGTATTAGAGGAGGAATTATTAGATAGTAACGCATCTGATACTAAAGAAGATCCCTTAGTGATTATAATTTAGCGAGTGATTGATAATTTCTGGTAAAACTTTGTTAATTATTGATACTTAATAATCTGTTTGCCTGACATTAATTATTAACTCATCCTTATGTATAAAACGTTTTTTCCTTTTCTTTTCTAGATGTTAGATGGAGGACGTAACAAGAGTGAAGGATTTTCTATAACCAAAAAGGGTAAAGGGAAGATAATAGGGCCTTCTAAGCTGATTCAGATACCATTAGTTACAACACATTCATCACCTTCACACTTAGGTCCACATGTTAGGACCCCTCCTAGATCAGCATCTGTATCATCTTCTTTTCTATCTCTATACATTCAGATACCTTCTGACTCTCAACCTTCATTGGATTAGAGGGGCCTTCCACATATATTTTAACCATAGATGCAGCTAGCTCATCTTCTCATCCCATCAGATATGAGCCATGGGAGAGACTGAGTGGTGGATGATTGGTTATTAGAGCCTATGGGATTAATGAGTAAGAATTTTTTAAACACATAACCCTTTTTTTATTGGAATCATAGGATTATTTATACTTTTGTTAGATAACTTTCTTTATTTTGCAGATGTTATCCACATATTCCACTAGTCATTATATTGTCTCAGATCATCCATAGTAAGTTTGAGTATGGGTGGCCAGCATTTATTAAAGTCCCTGATATTGTGAAAAACTTATGCTTTGCGAAGTTTAAGGTAAACTAATTCTATAACTATTTAAGTGTTACAATAACTATAGTTAATGTGTTACTATTATTCTTTATGAAATTAGTTATTCTTGTTTCCAATGTAGAAAATGTGTGCTTGGGATCCATCTACTGAATAGCGAATTTACAAGATATGGAGGAAGAAGTGTAGTACTATCATGCGTGCATCCTTAAGAGATATTTGCACTGGAAAAACCAAAGGCGAATGGTTATCTACCGCAACTCCAGCTGAGCTAGATACCTATTGGCAAAGTAATGAGTTCAAGGCTAAGTCTACGCGCAATAAAGCAAATAGGGCTGCTGATATTGGAGGATGTTTATATAAAGGTGGGCGTGTGCCATTCTTAGAGCATAAAAGACAGATGGTGAGCATTCTTTAAATGTGCTACTTTCATTGAATTAATGTTTTATATAATTTTTATTGCTATAATTCTAATGCATTTTACCTAAGTGCTATAGGAAGTGTAGTTAGGTAGAGAGGTTCAAATCCCTGAGGTATTTAAGAAGATCCAACATAATGAGAAAAAAGGGGGTTGGGTTGGCAAAAAAGCTGCTGATACTTACGTAAGTCATTTAACTAATTTATGAATAAGTTTGTTAATATATAATTAATTTGTTTATATACTTAATATTTACTAATTTTTTATTGTTATAGGATTAGTATGAGCAGATGAAGTAGACTCAAGAGTCAGGGTCAGATGACACTAATTCTTCTATATGGCTTAAAGTTGTCGACGAAAATAATAAAAGAGGACGTGCATATGAGTTTAGGTCAAAGGCTAGTCTTCTTAGTTCTGATGGCATATAGCACTTTGGATATGGCCCTAGTGAGCTTTCACAGATAAGAGCATACTTAGAGGCATCATTTGAGAAGAAATTAGAGGAGAAATTAGCAAAACAAGACGAAATTTATGAATCAAGCCTTACCAAGATGCAAAAGGCCCACAAGGACAAGATAGAGGCCTTTGTGAAATAGATTATGAGTTATATGAATATAGGCACTGAAAAAGGTGGTACTTTTCAACCTCATCCCATGTATGATGATGATGATGATGATGATGGCGATGAAGATGATGATATTAGGGACGAGGATGATGAAGAGTGATTTTAGAACTATCATTTATGTGACATTATTATGGATTTATAAAATGTAGCTATATAATAACATGTACATATTTGTCTTAACATTGATGTAGTGTGGGATATTTTTAACACATGTTTATCATATTATGGTTCCATTAACATTATAGTTTTAATACACGATTTTGTAGCTTTAATGTACTTTTGATATTTGTTATTGGTTGGCTGCATTCAGAAATTAGGTTGTTTGATTGTTTAAACCATTTCCATTCATGTAAAGGAGGGTTGATAAACAAAAGCTATGATTATGGGAAGATTTACCAGTTTTCTTGCAAAATTTTTTCGTAAGAAAGTTGCAAAAAATAATTTCTCATGGAATTTTTCCGTGAGAAACAGCATGACAAAGTAACAAAATTCTTCACAACATTTTCTGAAAGTTTTTCTTACAAAAAAAGAGCGTGACAAAATTTTTTCTCACGAAAAATTTCTGCGAGAATTGTGATTTCCTACTACTGATTTTTTTCATAACCCTATTTCTGTGAGAAATACCCAGAGAATTACTTTTCTCATGGATTTTTCTACCTTTTCTGATGAAAACATACAAGAAAATGTTAGTTTTCATGTAGTGTTTAGGAAATGATTTAATAATTAGATGATCATACACTACATCTTTATTTTGCCATTTGTTAAACTTGCATTTAGGGTGTTCCTAGGTCTTTCAATCCAAGATTTATCCATTATTGAAAAATAATAGCAATTTATAGTAAATAACATTTTGAACAAAAAAAATATATATTTCATACCATTATTTTATAACAACAATAAATTTGTTTTATATATTTATAAAAATAATCAAATAACATATATATGATTTGAAAAATTGGGATTAAGTAATAAATATAATAAACTAAGATAAAAAACTAAATAAAGGGAAAAAAAAGAAAAAGAAATTGAGAGATAAATTCCAAATGTAAACATAATTAACCAAAAAATCTAACAAAATTGTCTAAATGAGTTTTGAAATTTTTCTCTATTAGTTGTTGTGACTTATATCATATCAAAAATAGTAACATTTAATTCTATTCAATTAATTTAAGATTGGAGTTCTAGTAACATGTTCTTTTATTTACAATTTTGGTTAACATTAAAATGGTTGTAATAGTGATTATGTATAATAAATAAAAAAATATCTAAAATGTAAATGAACTTCTAAACAAGAATAGGATTCTAAACAAAAATTAAATTGAAATGGGTTTCTAAGATCTCAAATAAAAATCAAAAATATCAAAAAATATTTTAGGTTATGCATAATAACAAACAATAAAAAAAATTACTTATAAATCAACACATAAATTCAAAATAATCTGAAGTCTCAGCACAAATCAACTATTTTTAATCATCAAGAAGTAATATATTTGAAAAAAAAAAGCAACAATCATTCAAAAATTACCTTAAAATAGTTGAAAATGAAAATATTAAAAAATTATAGAGGAACCACAGGCGAACTCCACGAAGGCAAGGCATACGACAATGACAGATGGGGTCAGCATGATGGCGATAGATTTAGACTCCAGCAACAGTAACGTAGCGTATGGCATAACGACAACATGCTTGACTCCTTTGCGACGTAGGGTTTCAAAACCCACATTCGTAGAATGATGTTTCTAATAGCAGCTTTTAATGAATTTAGTGGCGGTTGCAACCACCACTAAAACAAGAGCAACTATAGCAATTGAAGAAGGTAGTTTTTAAATATTTTTTATTGGAGATACATGCAAAATTATGGCAATTGAGGGGACAATTGCTGCAAGTTTTGCAACGGTTACATGAAAATTGCTGTAAAATGGTAGCAGTCCTCTGACAACTACTACAATTTTGTGGCGGTTGTTAAAAATGTCATTAATCACTTTTTGTAGCAATTTTGACGACAACAACAATGTAACTATCACGAAACGTCAATTTTTTGGTAGTGTACTTCTATTTTTATTTCACTTGATCTTTCTCACTCTTTGATTTCTTTATCTCTCACTTTTTGGATTCTGTGTTTTGTGAAACTCATAGACACCCCCATTTTTGTCTATATATAGGCAAGGTAGATCTTTTTTTTTCTGTCAAAGAAAAAGTAAAATATAAGTTTTTGTGACATTCATTGTTTTTAGAGAGAATTATAATAAAAACCAAAAAGTGAAAAAATTATTTTTAAGAATCTGTTACCACTTGTTTTAGAATGATTACCACTAAGTTTAACAACAAACAGCTGAACTTAGTAGTAACAGGTCTTTAAAAATAAATTTTTTTACTTCTTGGTCCTTAAACATAATTTTCTCCTGTTTTTAATTATTAAGTAAGGCCTAAACATTATTACTGTACAAACTTTAATGTTGGCACGAAAACAATAGTTAAATGAATCACATAAAATTAGACATGTGGATAAAAATGAGATTGATAGGCCATTTTACAAATAATTTTGTTTTTTTCTTTCTTGTCAAATATAAACAAGGCCAAAATTCAAAGAATTTTTTAATGTAAGAATTGTGTAATTTACCATCTGTACAAAGTTATTTTTTGAAGAAATTGAGAGGATTTGAAAATCAACTTATTTACATAGAAGAATTTAAATAACCAAACTCAATGCCATTGATCAAAATAATGAACTAATCAATTATAATAAATGAAGTTATGTAAGTCTTTATCTGAAATTCGTTGTGACTGTATCTTTATTGGTGACCCCATGTTCAGTGGTTATTAATATATAATCTTTGCAAAATTTGGGGCATCTTGTTAACTGATGGCTATTCTAATGCATTGGACACATTGAAAAAGGAAGAAGAGGTAAGGGAGAGTGAGAAGGAGCTATGCAAAAGGATACTTCGTATATTTGAGAAAGAATCATAGATAGATTCTATCTCATGTGGAGAGTAGTACTATGTATCCCATCATTTTGACAGATGAATGGTACTATTAAAGATGAAAAGAGAAGGAAAAATATTATTTTATCTCAATAAAAATAATATTTTTATTTTTATTTAAAAAAATTAAAGTAAAAGATTTCAAATTAAAAATATTTAGATTAATAAAAATCTTAAATTTTAAGATTATTTTAAAGAATTCAAGGATCAAAAATATTAATTTAAAGTCATAAATTATAATTTTGTTACACACATAAAATTTTTAGTCCCTTGATTTTTAAAATAATTTCAAAATTTAAGATCATTTAATATAAATATATTTAAGTTGATGTCCTCAACTAATTTTTTTTTATGTTAATTAAAAATAATTAATTTTCAATTTTTTGTTTTATGAGTGTTTTGATCATTTGCTCTCCTTTCATTTTTATTTTTGCATTATTTCTTTTCTACTAAATATCTAAATAAAAAAAAATTCACATTCCTTTTCATATAATGTGTGATTTTAAGTCATATAATTTCATTTCATTTTTATTTCTATTCACCTTTTCTTTTTAAAATTTTTTTTTTACTTTTACTAAACGTTATGTAAACTCCTGCAATGTCATTGTCTGTGATAACCCAAATGGGTAAGTGGACCAAAGCCAAAATGGTACTATGACTTTGGTCTACATAAAGTAAAAATAAAAATATAAAATATTACTTAAAATCTTGAATCCTGTTATTCAATAGGTGTTTTGATAAGTTTTTCTCAAAGTTGAAGTCAGATCAAAGTGTCTAAATATCTTTTTACGGTCTCACTTGTAATTTTATATTGAGAGACAGCTGTCATAAAAGATGCAACATAGAAAATGATTGCATAAATGGATTAAGGCATCCATAAGGCTGGTTTAAAGTGGGCCATAACGGACGCTACCTTTCAAAGTTTTAAGATAGTATTAATATTACAGTGTTTGCCCAGAGCTACAAAATTGGAAAAATTATATTTAAAGATCTAAAATTAAAAAAAATTATTTTGAAGGACTTGTTACTATTATTTTAAAGTTGATTACTACTTATTTTAATTAAATCTCGTGATAATAGGTTTTTCAAAATAAATTTCTTTAATTCTAAGTCCTTTTTTATAATTTTCCTTAAAAAATTAGCAGAACATGGCCACTAGGGCCCTTTTATTTTTGGAAATATCTTTTTCTTTTAAATACAGGAAGTATCAATTTTAGATTAATGGTCTAGACAATTTTTTCCCCCTCAATTTTTGCTTTACTTGTGCGAATTTTGATTAAAAGACAATAACAAGAAGAAAAAACTTAGATGTAACATTACAAAAAATATTATCACCATATATAATACTTCTTTTTTATCTCGATGATTGTGTCATCAAAATCCAAAATTTTACATTTAAAATTATAGAATTCAATGGCTATAATTGGAAGTACATTTAAGTGTATGGGAAACCCTTAAAAAAAACTTCGTCTTTTGAAGGGAGGGAGACGCCCCCTACCCCCTTTACAGGGGCAACCCTGTATGGGGGATCCATCCCCTTGTAAGGGGCACGCCCCTACCTTTTAGGGGGCCTTGTATTTGGACACACTAAAAAAAAAGGGCTAGCCCCCCAACACCGCATAGTCACTAACTTTATTAATGGGAAAATTAGTACAGAGGACCCAAACAATGTAAATATTATTATAAAAGACCTGAAAAATCAATATTATTCTAGAGGACCAAATGAAATTTGGTGGACAAGAATGCCCTTTGTTAATAAGCCTCTTGAAACTTGCGCAATTTACTCCATCGGGTTCCTTCCCCCATTTTTGTTTCCCATGAGGTCCAACGACCTCCATGATCGTCTTTCTTTGTTTTTGGAGCTGTCTGCCCTTTAGTTTGTCAGCCTTCTTCCCTTCATTTCTTCATTCATCCTTCCCCCATTTCTTCTACCTTTCATTAGATTCTTTTGTCATCCCACATCTTGTGATTTGCAGCTACACAGTCATGGTGTGAGTAGAGCAGAACAAAACTGCCTAAATCTGCTAATATTAAAGGCTTTTTTGTATGATTGAGTAAGTAGCAATTTATGATATGCTACGTCTCTCAAATTCTCATGGTTAATAACAATTCTTCTTCTTGTGCTTGTTAAGGATAGTCTGCACCTGGAGTTATAAGGAGTTTTAGACGTTTAATAGGTTTACTACCATTATTGATGTTCTATTTCCATCTGAGAAAGAATACAATACTAATAGAAATATTATTACTTCTTTTTAGGAATATTACTACCTACTTTTAGCTTTATTCTTACTAATATTGTTGTTTTGGTTTAAAAAATGACAAGTAAATCTAAAGCTTTCTAATTTTTTTAGGTGTAGTTGTGATGAGTAGAGGATGAAAAATCAAATGTCAGGTGAGGTGTTATGCTACTTTCATTTAGGTAGACAAATCTTAAAAGATTCAAGTAGGAAGATCCACTATAAGGGGGGTCGAACAGGTGGAAGACTGATAAAGGAAGGTATATTGTTGGAAGAACTAAAGAGAGAAGTAAGATTATGCATGGATTGTGATGACAATGAAATGGAAATGAAATACATTTTGAAATTTGATGCCTCTTAGCTATTAGACCTGGTGGATGATAATGGTGTGCAACAACTGATCAAATACGATGATCAATGTGCACATATATATATAATCAATGGGGAACAAACTAGAGCATTACCACCCCACTTAGTAATAGGGTGAGAAATTAGTTTTTTATGACTTGTCTAGTAAATATATATTATATGTTATAATTTTAATTGGTATACTTGGGCATTGCCCCTAGACTAACAAAATGTGAAATAAATGAAAATGCAGAATGAATTCAAATTCAGTTCATTCCACTACTTGGTCTCCTTCCAATTGGGAACTTGTACTTCATCCATGTGTAATACAAAGTGTCCTTTTACCAATGACTGAATTAGATTCTACCAAGTGGACATATTTGATTGTTGGGTGCAAACAAATTTTTTGGAATGTTGTTGAATTGAGGCAAGCACTGTACAAGTATAGTATTGCTCATAAATTTGGATACACTTTCCTAAAGAACAGCCCCTACAAGATGATTGTTAAGTGCAATGTGGATGGATGCAAGTGGAAGCTAATAACGTATGCATTGGCTAAAAGCACACCCTTCCTAAGTGTGCAAACCTTTTATAGTGAGCATGTGCACTCAGCACAAGATAACTTGATAGTAACTCACAAGCAAAGGGCAGACTTAGTAGCATCCATCATGGTTGAGAGTGTCGGATCAAGTAGAGATAAAACGTCAAATGATATTCATGGTGAGCTATTCAGAGAATATGGATTGGCATTAAGTTACCATCAAGCATGGAGGGGGAAGGAGAAAGCTTTAGCTAATATCGATGGGCCAGTAGACTGGTCATACATGCTAATCCCTTGGTTGTGCAACCGTTTAATGGAAATAGATTTAGAAACTATTACAATGTGGACTTCATCAACGAACAATCATTTTGAAAGGTTGTTCATTGCATATGGATGTTGTATAACTGGCTTCATGCTTGGTGCATGAACGATATTGTACATTGATGGTTGCCACCTCAGTGGACCATACTTGGGGACTCTTTTAGCTGTATCTACGTATGATGCGGACAATGACTTGTTTCCACTTGCTTATGCAATTGTAGGTGCAGAAACATATGATGATTGGGTATGGTTCCTTCGAAGGTTAAAGACTTAATTAGTGGTATAGAAATAACTCTAGTTTTAGATCGCTATAATGCCATAATCGGTACAATAAGAGAAGTGTTTGGTAGGGAGAGACATGCATTTTGCTATCAACATATAAAGGAGAACTTTAGTAGTGAGTTCTTAAAAGTTTGCAAAGGGTAAATAAGATGATATAAGAATGATGAGCTAAAATTGCTAGATGGGATTGCTTATGCTCAGTTGGACATAGACTATATGAAAGCATTAGAGAAATTGAGATCATTCTCCCCTGAGTCGGGTAGATGGGTGGAGACCCAGGCTAATGTTGATAGGTGGGCATTAGCTAGATTTCCATACCGATGATGGGATAATATCACAACTAACCTTACAGAATCTTTTAATGCATGGATAGTGAAAGAAAGAAAGGATAATGTTTGTGTATTAATCAATGAGTATAGGGATAAGCTAGCTGAAAAACTATATGCTAGCAAGGAAGGCATGGCTAAATGGATAAACGAGGTGGGTCTAAGGATTAAGGCAATGCTGAAAGAGAATGTTGCATGCAAGAGCAGAAAATATAATAGCAGAGCACTATGGTATTAATTGACTCCTAGTTCGAATAAGAAGCAATGATTTAAGGGTGAATGTGGCATTAAGAGAGTGTACTTGTCAAGCTTGGCAAATGTCTGACATGCCATGTCTTCATACATGTGCAACAATAAAGTAGATGCATGGGAATGTGTACTTATATGTAGAAGAATGCTACTCACTAAGCTCATAGCAAAAGATATATATGAATACTATGATTCCTATAGAGACTCGTGATATGCCAAACCTGGACAATCTTTTGATTGACGATTATACTAGTAACACCTTTCTACTACCACCCATCACCGGCCATCCAGCAGGAAGGTTGTAGAAAAGGTGACATAAATCACAATTTCAAGATAAGGCTAAATACCAGTGTTCTCGTTGTCAAGAGACAGGGCATAACAGAACTAGGTGCAAAACTCATAATCCTTCTTTATCTTGATACTATAAAAGTAGCTCCTGGGTGGTTATATATTGGTGTTTTCTGAAGGAAGTGGTTAGTAGTATTGTAAATGTGTGAAAGTTAGGCTCTGTTTGTACATGAATAGACACAACCTATTTTTGTTTGAAGGTCTAGAAGTTAGGCTCTTTTGTACATGGGTAGACAGAACCTATTTTTTGAAATTATGGAAGTTAAGCTTTCTTTTATACATAGGCAGACATAACTGATTTTTTTGTACATGCATTAGGGACATGTAAAGGTTCTTTGTAGTGGTTACAGGGAAGTGAAGTCCGAATTTGTTGGGCTATTAGCAACTGTATGTAATACGAATGGAAAGTAATGAAAATGAAGCTATGTGTTACAAGTGCTATGTATATGTAATATTTGTTTATGTCAAATTTCTGTGCACAAGTTATGAAAAGAATTTATGGCATATTAGTATTTGATTGAACTAATTATTAAAGCCTCCACTGCAAGGTTTAGGTGTAGACATTTTTGTGCATCTTTTCCCTCCATACTATGCCATTTTTTGTTGGTTTTGTAACTTTTCCTTTCCTAATATAAGTAGAGGTTGATCATTGTTAACTTTCCTTGAGGTTTAAAGCAAACAAAGTAAAAATGCCTTTATAGTAGATCACACATTTTCATCCACCCATGGAACTCCTGCACTTGAGATACTCAAGTCATTTTATTTCAAGGGCATAGCTGAAAAAGTCTGAATGCAGCCGTTGTTCATTGTTGTATCAGAACTCTAACTTATTTTACTGATCTGCATGTGAATCACAATTTTAACTGTAGCCAACATTGTTGGTTTGCACCCTCTAATTAATGAAACAACAGCAACTGGCTTGGCTTATGGGATTTATAACATATAGCTTCCTGAAAATGATTAACCTAGATAGTATTACACACAATAGATCCAGAGGCACTGTTGAACTCTGAGGATTCATCAAGCTAAAGAAGGATGTCAAGGGATTCAGCTAGTGTGAGGATTTTTAGCAACTAAGTATTTAGATTTTGGATTCTATTTGGTATTCAGGGAATTGATATTACAATCCACCATTGGTATAACACCAAACAACAATCCACCATTTGTAGGTCAATAAAAAGAAAGAAAACAAAATACAGCCAACAGATCAATTATTCCTCTTCTGGTTTTGGTTTTGCAAATCCTTGTTATTCATAATCTAATGGTATAGAGTTTTAGGACTATTACCATGAAGTTTAGGGCTATTACTACTAGATTTAAGCACATTTCTGTCCATTTTTAGGGACCTTCCAAAGTATAATTACTAGTGTTATTTACGCCTATTGCTACATATTTTTGAGATATTATTAGTGGATTTCAGAGATTTTACTATCATATTCAGGCTATGAGTTTATGACGTTAATGGCAAGCTTAGTGATATGACTCAGTAGACCTTAAGAAAATAGACGATAATGTCTACAAAAGAAAGCAACTCAAGGAATTTCATAATCTTGTTATAATCATAGTAATCAAATATTTACAAACATCAGTTTACAAAGTTTACAAGTTTACATGGTTGACAGAACATTCTTGTCTGTAACTACAATAGTACAAAGTCTTGGGGAGGAAACTATCAATGCATCATGACTTCTTGATTTTCTTCCTTTTGATTGTTGCCCTTACAACTGCCATTACATCACCCCAACACTTGTTCAGTGGATGGTTCACCAGGTCCCACATGAGTTGGACACAAAATGCATCCAACTCTTCTTGAAACCACAACCATTTACCCATGAGCCACTAGACAATAAACTATAACAAACAATAAAAGAGATGCTCAAACCAAAGTATATGTTGGCATGGTGTGCCCTTCCCACTCAGGATTTAGTTCCCCAGTCCATAGTTATAAGTATTTTATCAAATATATTCCACAATCATCACTAAGTAACAAATAAGATATCATAAAGTTAGGGCTATACATGCAATACTACAAATATTGTGAGTTGAAAGTAATTCACTTACATATTTGGCTGCTGGGGCAAGTCAATGTATTTCACAATGACAACTAGGCCTGTCGCCACAAATCTCTCTGGTTTCAATAGTTTTAATAGCGTGGCCAATCGGTCTTTCTATTATATCACTTAGAAAGTATCACACATAGCTTGATGATTACAATTAACTTTAAAAACTACATGCCAGTAGAATTCATCCTAATTTTACCGTGATATAGGCCATCTTCCTCTTGCCTGCATTGGTCCTTTGACTCAATGAGTTAAGGATATATAGAATGCATGCATGAGGGTCCAAAGCAAAGTAGAACCAGTGGTTTAGAAAATAGCACAGGGGCGAATACTTACAACCATTTCCAAATGACCAACACTTTCCAGGGGGACAGGACAATAGAAAACAACAAATACCCTACAAGTACATTACCAAAGTGCAGTCTATGATGTTATAGCCTATTTTGTCAGGCCACAGTTTTTCCAGTAAATGATCCACATTGTACTAACTTATAGGTTTCAAGAGGATTCTTTACACCAATAATTTCATAAAGTGTATCAAAGAAGGCCTTAAAGCAAAGGATCATTAACGGTGATATAAAAGGAAAGACATATTAGTCACTATGAAATCCCCATCTAGAATGTGTCATCTAACAGTCAAGTTCTCCCACTTTTGGTCTTCCATAAGCACTCTACACATCATGGTTATCACCTACACACACCTAACGAAGACAAGCATAAAATAATCACTTTTAAAAATTTTACACTAGTCGAGGCATGCAAAAATTATACTCACTGATGTGCTGATTCACTTCCATCCACCAAGGCACTGGCACTCAGCACCAGTAAGGTAAAAGTCAAACAAATCAACTACTACCCTAGTAACAAAACAGGCACATTCACTCACTAATATTAGTACATCAAATACATTTCCATCATCAATGATATCAAATGAAATAACTAACCTAAATTATATAAACATATGAATTTTTCAATACTGATACACATACTCATTGCTATTTGCCTGGGCAGCACGTGAAGTGCAATACTCATACATTGTCTTTTTCTCTTTCTCTATTCTAGCGTTAAAGGCTTCCTCCAAAGATGGTGACCATTTAACGGCCTTTTGACATTGTCTTACTGACCTGCGTGGGTGTTCTTGTCCTTTAACTTTATCCTTCAGGCTAGGGGCATCTAGTGTTTTTCTCTTCTTTAGCTCAATCTCACTAGCCCTTCTGGATGATTCATCCAATTCATCATCCTCCCTATCTCCGCTTGACATGCGCCCAGGTGATGCAACTGCTTCTTCTCCATCCCTTGCCTCATCACCAACCACATTGCTTACAGAGGCTCCCTCTATGTCACCCACAAGAGTCACTGCATGGGCAGGGTTGGTAAGTTTTGTCTCCAGCATCAAAAGATCTTTAATAAAGCCGTGAGCAAAGTTCCAAAGTCTTTTATACATTTTCTTGATACCCTACAAGGTTCCCACAATAATAGTTAGTTCACAGATGCCTAAGAACCTTCAACACAGTTGATATTTAGGGAGAATTAAAGTTGAGAATTTAAATATGGAAAAAATTCCTCAACAGGACCTGTTACCACTGGGTTTAGGATAAATTACCATTGACTTAAAATAAAACACCTTAAACCCAGTGGTAATAAGTCATTCACAGTAGAAATACCTCAACTCCAATTCTTCCTTGAGTCGATTCAAATATAGGAAGTGGTACCAGATGGTGAATTGCAGATTCCAAAGGGAGTGTGCATGGACCTTTGGTATTAAAGATTTTTTACATCTAGAAGTAATATCAGAACAGTTGGTAAATTACCAAATAATCGTATAAGCCTATACAGTAGCTTACCTGTATTATCATATATCTCCAAATAAAGAGTAGCTTACTTGAGCATGCTCCTTCTCAAGCTGAACCCTTTCTTGGATGCGTTGTTGGGTCCAAAACTTGATAGCATTAGCATTGCTGGGGACAACTACATCTCCAAGAAGAAAATGCTGCAGGAAAAAATACTGACCAAAATTGAACTTGTCAGATGTGTGAAATAATAGGTCAAATAAATATACAGGTAACAAACCATACCATCAAGAGTGGCAGACATCCTCCAATGCTTTTCTTCTTTGCTCTTTTACGTGGAGCTTTTTTGAAGCTTACCACTTCCTTGACAATAGTAGATAGGACAAGTTCTACCCAGTCATACGTGTTTGCATGGTCGATGTCCACAATTGCAGGAAGTAGTTTGTCATTCACGTATAAGCTAGATGTCAGGCATAGGAAAGTCCCTAAGGCAAACAGCAAAAAAGCCCACTTGAAGTCTCTGCTAGCCTTGTCTCTTAATATAATATCTTTCACATCCTTCAATTTTTTTCCCTTGAACTTTCTTTTGACTGCAACCATGCCTTCTCCCTCTAAACTATCAGGCATAGGCTAGCCACCAATGGGAATACCCATTATGCCATGGACATCTTGAGCTTTGAGCGATACTTGTTTACCTCTGATTGATAGCGATCTAGTTGCAACATCAAAGGTTGCAACAAGCTCCATACACAAGTCACTTGACAGGGTTTGGAATGCCAAATCTAGCAATTTTTTAAACCCCATTTCCTCCACCAATTTATTACGCACAGTGTTATTTCTAATAAATTCTACAGCTTCTTTGAACTAAGAGGGTGAGCACCTTGTCCCAATTGGTATCTATAGAACACAAATAATTCAATAACATAGCATGAACTTATTAAATGAGGGGTTTCAGGGATGCATAACAATGAATTTTTTCTTACACGAAAATTTTCAGGATTATACTCCTTCTTGTGCTCCATTCGCTCTTCATAAGCTTCATCCTTATACCTCTTTTGCTCACTTGGCTCCAAGTTCTTCTACTCTGCTAGGACTATAGCATTCCTCTATAAAAGGATAACTAACAATGTTACTCATTTTCTCACCATATTTTGCACATCATTTGCTCTACAACAATTATATTGTCTACCTCTTTAACATTATGGAACTTTCCTTTGTATTTTTTTTTATAAAATTCAGCCTTAGAAATGAAAACACCTACCTGATTAAGTCTTTTTTTTATTACCATAAATCATCCCCATGTCATAAAATATAAAAAAAAAATCACTTAAACTTCTGCAATCCAGATCTGTATTTATGTAAGGTATTATCTTTATCTTCCATTATACTCTATCCTGACAGTTACAAATCAATACCTTTCAACCATAGCCATAAACAACCAAAGAAACCATCAATAATCTCTTCCTATACAAACAACCAAGTGTAATTGACAATGACTTCACACATGACAGTTACAAGTAATACAACCATTGCATTATAACTAACAAGCAAAATAGGAAATTTGTGCAGCACACATGCTTGTCATATATGTTGCATTATACAATTAAATTATGAATGTTCTATACTTAACCTCCATTAACAATTCATACATTTATTTTGCCATACCAACTTCAATGCTGTAGCCCATTACTACTAGGTTTAGGTGTGTTACTATTGCACCTAAGGAAAAATACTGCCATGTTTAGGGATATTCACACATATTGCCCTACTTCATTTAAACACATTTAGAATTGTGCTTTGCTATTGACCTTTAGCCATGCGACCATTAAATTTAGGTGTTTTCTACTCCATTTAAGGAAATTTATTAGGAACCATGGATAACTGTTATGACCATATTTATGGATGTTACTCATGTGCTTAAGAACATTTAATACCAAGTTTTCGGAACTGTCGTCTACTATTGACTTTTAAGTACTTTACTTCCACTTTAGTTACGTTACTACTTAATTTTAGCAAATTTACTACCATGTTTAGGGATTTACCATAGCATACTTATAGTTTTAGAACTTTTACTCCCAGGTTTAAGGACTTTGCTAATGGAATTAGAAAATTTTACACCACCGAGTTCCAGACATATTACTCGCTACTGGATTATCAAAACTTATCCCCCAACTTATCCCATATCCCAAATTCCAAATCCAGGTTTCAAACAATATCTAATACACAATAGCATTCATCCAATGTTAGAAGGAATTTCACATCCACAAGTCTAAATCTAGAGCCTCACCATTCACTGCCCAAATTCCCTTTGCCAACGATACCCAAATTTTCTTTTGATGTAAAAGCGTGTAAAAACTAGCATTTATGAAGGAATGAAAGTGTAAATCTTTGGACCTATTACATGAGAAGGAGAGGTGTTGCTTACCTTGCTTTTCACAGATTTCCGAGCGCAAGAGAACCTGTCGAAGGCTAGTACTGACATGCGTCATTCAAACCATTAAAGGATGCCTCTTCGGTGAGAAGCTATCTATGGATTTTCAATGACCGATTATGAGAGAAAACTTCCAACGATTTCCAATTACCAATTACAGGAGAAACAGTCGAATGCTCGACAATGGAGGGAGGGAGAAGTGACCAGCGTTTGGAGGGCAAAGGGCGTGTTTGGATGCGATTTGATTTGAGCGGATTATTTAACAAAGAAGTTAAGGGTATTTTTGTCAGTCAAATTTTCTTTAGTCCTACAGCGTAATATTGATTTTTCAAGTTCTTTATAATAATATTTGTATTGTTTGGGCCCTCCGTATTAATTTTTCCTTTATTAATTTTGGTGGCTATATCACTAATTATTAAAAACTGTGTAATACACTATTTTAGGATTTAGTGACAGTTTATCAAATTTAAAAAACATATATCATATTCGGTACAAATATTTGCCACTGTTTCTTTTGAATTATTAATATTTCCTATTACTGTATCTTGATAAAGCAGCCTCAACTTGTATCGTTATTGAAGATATATACTCAAAAATTTTCATCATGAGTCATTGCCACCGTTAGGCACCCCAAAAAGAAAAAGTATGTGTCTTAAGTAATAACACATTAAAATAATTATTTTCTTAAAAAAAATCTCTAGTGTATGTTGTTAGCTTCGCTATTTTCACACAACTATTTGAATTATTAATATTTTCTGTTATTGTATCTTGATAAAGGAGCCTCAACTTGTGGCGTTATTGAAGATATATATTTAAGATTTTTCATCATGAATCATTGCCATCGTTGCGCACCCAAAAAATAAATAAATGAAACAAAGTGTGTGTCTTAAGTAATAACACATTCATAATTCTTTTCTTAGAAAAAAAATTAAATTTGACTTTCACTTTGAATTTGTAATTGCGGCTTGTGTGCCAAATGAAATAAACAAAACCTGTGTCATTTCTTTTATTAGGCACACAAGTTGAAAAAAAAAATTGAGGTGTAGATCAAAATTTGACATTTGTTGTTACTCATGTTACACATACATGGTTTTTTATTATATATATATATATATATATATATATATATATATAAATATAACGGTTGTTTGTCGTGAAGATAACCATATGTTGAATAATTTTTTGCGAAACAATTGCTACCTGCCACCGTTTGCTACTTTTGGTGCCTTGGACCCATTCATAAATTGTCCCCTCCAAGTTCTTTCGAAATTTTAAGGTATTTTATAAAGATAAACTTAATTAATTAAAGGTAATATAAACATACTTTTCAATGTTATTTAATTTTTACATATTTATTTATAATTGATTGATTGATTTATTTAAACTTCTGTAATATTTAATTTAATTTATTTACTTAAAACTTCTGTGAATTTATTATGTTATTTTTTTACCCCTAATGTTCGTACTTCCGTAAATAACTTATCACATCACATCCTACAATTAGATCATTAGTAAGGATTTTGTTATGGAAAAGTCAACCTCGTAAAAGATTGAGTACTTTTTACTATTGGATCATTTAGAGATTGTGTGTAAGGTAATAAAAGAAATTACTTTATAAAAATGTCTAGGATATTTAACGATAAAATACTCGACTTCTTAATAAATTAAACTCTATTAAAAACTCTTAAGCTATTGAGATACAAGATTTTTTTCATAAGAGAGCGGGCGCCTACCGCGAAGGGAGAAGTAATATGTAGAAGAATCCTCTGGGATTTATGGGTTGATTAAGTGCATGAATATCTAAAATCTTAGAAAGGGCACGACATAATTATTAATTTATTAAAATTACTAAATTCCTTCACTTGAAGAATTCAATCTTCTCATATGTTTAACAAAATATAAAATACCTGTAATGAAGAAATTCTTTGTTTAGGAAAGTATATATTGAGGATCAAAACTATTATTGTATAGTCAAATATGATGTATATATGAACATTTTTTAAAAAAAAAAAACTAAATACTTGTATGATAGCTATCACACGTAAAGATATGGTAAACATTACATATAAATTATATAAAAATAATCTCTTTACATAAGAATTATCAATTCATCCGATCTTAAATTCTATTGTTTAATTTTGTACCTCAAATTATATTTTTCACTTGGAATCTTTATGAATCAAGTTGAGAAAGTGTAAGGTGGTCACGTATCACCTAAACCATGAATGACAGAAGTTGAGTGCAAACAATGTAAAATTCATATGAGATAGATCAGCTGAAATTTTTCCTCTTAAGATAATATAAACATGTGGTTATAATGTTATATATATGTGTGTGTGTATATATAATATTAACATTCATTATTAAATAACACTTAGGGCTTCTTTAATACACAAAATGGAAAAGGATTACTTTAAAAGAGGGAATGAAGAAAGTGATTTTGAAAATAGAAATAACTCTCGTGCCTATACTTTAAAAAAGTAATTAAAAACAAAAAATGATTATAGTAATATAATAAATATTACACAAAATTAGCGAAAAAGGATTACCTCTCCTGCAACTTAACCAAATGGGTTGTTATTAAAATCAGATTAATTCTTAAAAGACTAACAGTTTTGAATTGTAATTTTATATAATTCCCATAATGCATATAAGGATAAAGCACATATTGTCAAAATAGAGTTATCAAAATCTTTATGAGTTGTCAGTAAGATTTTGAAGCCGTGCTAGGTTGAAAAAATTCTATTTAAATATGAGTTGAAATTTTTTAATTCAATCCAGCCCTATGAATTCGATCACAAGAACATTCAAATAGTAGGCTAAGGGTTGGTCCTATGGTTAGCCTTAACATATGTTATATTTATAAGTTATAAAAGAAATAATAAATATACAATTCAACCACAACTAAACCATTGCTATTCTAGTATTTTTTTTTATCTAAATAACACAATGCAATTTACAAACAAACATCCATTTGTCTTAATATATCAAACATTGAAACAAAATAAGTCAAATATTGGTTTAATTCATACTTGTTTAGCGTTTTATACAATCTAACATAAAATTTTTTTTAAGTTCTTACCAAGATAAATATAAGAAGATTCAAACACATAAGAAAAAAAATGTTATAAACCAATCAAAAAGTTAATAAAATATGATGTCCAAGAAACTTGGACAAATGAATAAATTATAAAAGAAAAGAATAAGTGTCAATTATTTAAAATTTATTGATTTAAGATTTAAAAAGAATAGGGTTAGTCCTTAATTGACTTAACCCAACCTAATTTAGTCACAGGACTAAATAAGTTTGAGCAAAAAAACTCAAGTTTAAAATAGACTAATTTTTTTTAAGTTGAACTTTACATTATTTTTAACCCTCATTTGGTACATAGAATCAATTTTAAGGGGTATAAGAATGTGAATGAGAAAAAGAATGGAGTATGTTATAGCCAAAATCATATTTGGTATGCTCTTAAAATGAATGAGAATGTGATTATATTTTTATGTTTTTTGGTGAGATAAAAATAAGGTAAAAAAGGAAAAGCATGGGAAAACATCCAAAATGACCCTTAGTAAAAAAAGTTATAAAATACTACCTCCGATCTTATATATAAGAGACTTTTGTAGAGCTTTATTTATTCTAAAATATAAAAAATAAATCACTAATACCTGGTATATTAATTATAATATTCCAATTATACCCTCCATTAAATAAATGTTTCAAATTATGAGCAGTAGCTATTATTAATTTTAAGGAGAAAGTACACAATTAAATAGGGGCATTCTTGAAAAATAAATTTTATTTGGAACAAAATTAAGAAAATTAATTATTTTTAACTAATTTTTTTAATTTTTGTGAGTTAGTTATTTGTTTTTTATATATACGATTGGATACAGAATTATTTATTTTTTAATTGAAATAAACCTAAAAATGTCAAAATCTCTTAAATCCAAGAAAGGAAATTGTCTACAAGACACTGAAAGAAGAGTTGAGATTCATCTGAAATTGCTTGAAGGATAACAGTGATTAAAATAGAAAAGCCATTAAAACAAGCTTAATCCTTAAGAACAACCTTAATCCAAAAGCAAAAATGCACTACAAAAAAATATGGAATTTGCGGCGACAAAAGTCGTCGTAAAAACTATTTAGCGACGACAATGTAATCGTCACTAAGTCGCCACAATTATAGCCGTTGCTAAAGAAATTTAATGGCAAAAAAATTTTCGTTGCTAAAAAGACTTTTTGCGACGACAAAAATCGCCCCTAAATATATGTAATTTTGCCGCTAAAACTCTTAAACTTTTGGGGCCACGGCATTTAGAGGCGAAAAAAGTCGTCACTAAATGCATGGCTTTAGCGACGACAAATATCTTTTGACACTAAAAACTTTTAGCGACGACTTTTGCCAATAGCTGTAGTCACTAAATGCATACTTTTAGCGACGACCTTTTAGTTCAAGAGATTTAGCGGCGACATTAGTAGTCGCTAAAATTCTTTTTTTTTGTACACTATTAGCAACGACTTTAGTTGTCGCTAAAAAGGTTTTTTTTTTTTTTTCAGATTTTTAGTATTTTTCTTAATTATTTTCTTCAATCTTGTTTACTAAAATAGATTTTATAATATTATAAATGATGAAAAATAAATCTTCTAAATCTCTAATAACATATACCCTTTTACAAAATCTAACATTTTAAAATACATAAGTAAAAAGAGAGCAAATCAAACTTTGCTAACAAATTTGATATATACATTATTGCAAAGGTCCATCCAACAAGTATAAATACAAAAATTTGTCATATGAATAATTTTTTAAACTCACTCATACACTCCACTATTCAATGTTTAAAATAGCATTACAATATTACTAAACAAAAGGAAAAGAACAAGAAGTTAGTATTGGTAATTGCTTGAATCTTCGTAATTCAAGGGAGGGGCACTAGCATTCAATCTAGACACTTCATTTTGTTTTGTAAATGTCAAGACTTTCTCCATCAAAGCAATTACCTGTGTGACAAATTGAGACCATATTCCAAATGTCAGTAAAGCATAATGTTTGAAAGACTATATATGCCATAAACAAATTAATGTCAAAAATTTAAAAGGAAAATGGTGTTATAAATTAAGATGCATTATTTGTGTTAGTTAAATAATCAATTATTAAAACTCTTAATTACTCACAAAATTATTGAGCTTCTCCACTTAAAGCATTATTTATCAGAGGTACATTTTCCTGCTGAAAAGAAACATAACACTAAGTTTTTTAACATTGAAAAGAAAAAGAAAAGTGAAAAGATACCTGTTGGAATGTGGCCACGAAGGCAGTCATTTGAGCACGAATCTCAGCTTGCATCTGTGCTTGCATTTGGGCTCGCTCCTCTTGTAGTTTTTGTTCCATTTATTGGCGCATCTCTTCACGCACTTGTTCTATTGCAGAAGAAACTCTAGACTCCACTTCATATTCGCCGATGCTTCTTTTTCTCGAGGGTTTCTTCCCATATCCCTTGCCACGCACATACCCCGATCTCTCCCCCAGTATGGTAGCTAATATCTCATCTCCAGTTAGGCGTGCCTCTTCATTTGTTACTTGTTGTTGAATAACAAGATCGTGAATGCGTGACTGTAGTGCAGGACATGAATTAGAAGTATGAAAAATTGTACAAACAATTTGTTTAAAGTTAATGAATTTGAGAACATTACATGGATCTCCTGGGACTGCAGATTAGCCTATACTATCTCCCCCTCTTTTGTCCGACGAGTATGTTGTGTCTCCTATACTCGATCAGTTGTTGCTGGGTCCCTTGTTTCTGGGTCCCTCTACATATTTTTCAGACATTAGTATTTAAAGCTTTTTAGCATGAAAAAAAATAGTAGTGAATATAGAAATGAATTTCCCCTAAAATACAATGAGATACTCACCAAAGACTCTTCAACCTCTGCAAATGAACGGGTACCACATGTATGTAATGTTACCTGCTTTGACCTATTTCTACATTTCTACTACTTGTAGCCTACATATAAAGCCAAAGTGTTGTTAATGATAATTTTAATTAATAATAGTACAACTGCAATAAATTTTGAACTAAGGACCTAAAACTTATCGGACTTAAAGTGCTGAATTAGCCAATCCCAATCTTCAAGGCTAACATCCTTTGGTTTTGCTGCTTGCCTCTCCTCGTCAGTCATGTAGTTCTTATATATTTTTGACAATGAAGACTTCCAATTCTTAAAGAGTCGTTGCATCGAGTCCATGCAGTAAGACTTGAATGCCACCTCCTGTTGAGGATCGCGAACTTCAAATTTGTCCTATACATTAAGAATAAAATAACAAATTCAAATTATAAATAGTTATAATTACAAATATAACATAGGTATTTGCATATTAGTTAAAGATATGCATTTAAAATATGTAACTTGTTACCTTCACTTTCAACCACATGGTGTCCCCATCTTTATTTGCAATATCTTTCCAATCACCATCTCTTAAGGACACAGTAGTTCGCACCACCCAACCAATGTAACTAGATAAGTCTCGAGCCCTATCTCCAATCGGGCGTTCAGTAGTCCTAGACATGGTAATTAAGATCTTGTTGCCAAATTTTGTTTTAAGATCAACTCATAAACACTTATACTTCCCTCGACCCTTTTTAACAGTGCTGCAAGAAGCTGAACAATATAGAAAAAAGAAAACAACTAGATGATGATACATAAAAAATAAATATACCTATATATGACACAAAGCAAAAAATTAACTAAACACTTATATTGTTTCCCTTGCTTACCTGCACTACTTTGATTTTGTGATGGCTGGGTAAGAGATGAACCATCTTGTTCTTGTTCTTCCTCACTAACTAGCTTTAGTGGCAATGGAGAATATTGAGCTTCTAGTGCATCATGCTCAAGTTGCCCTCTCGTACATGGTGGGGATGCAACATTGCTCGTATTATTCTGCCTCCCCCGTCCATTTCATGCCCTAAGCCTTGTCCGCCTCGTCCAGCCCCTCTCCCACGCCCAGCACTTGACATTTCTTATACTATTCCACATTTATTATGAGAATAAGGTAGTTGAACAATGTCAATTTGTAAAATTATAAAACTTTTAACCAAGAAATGAATTATAAGAATGGAAGTTTTAAAAATTTAAAACAATGATAATAATAATAATAATAATAAGAACCTTATAGAAATTGTCATAATTATCGCTTATTATGTGTTATAACTTATTATGATCAAAAACCTTGTTGACAAGGTATTGGTCAAGTCAACAAGATCTTGGCTTTTCTAAGTTTCTCAATTAAAGAATACCTTGTTGTAAGATAACAAATCCTGTTGACAAGGTTTCAAACTTCTCTCTATTGAATTCAGGATCTTGTCGACAAAATCTTCAATTGTGTCAACAACATATTAAGATCCTATTAACAAGGCAAACAATATTATTGATAAGTTATAAGATATTGTTGATAGGGTAAAAGATCTTGTCGACAAGATAAGACCTTATCAACAGGATCTCAAATTTAACAAAGGAAAATTGAAGACCTTGTTGATTAGATAAAACCTTGTCGACAAGATCTCAAATTTAGCAAAGGAAAATTGAAGACCTTGCCGATAAGATAAGACCTTGTCAACAGGATCTTCTACCTCATGACAAAATAATCTATAATTGAGGAGTTTTGAAGAAACTCAAAGTTGGGCAACTTTTTTAGAATCTTCTCAATAAGGTCTTAACTATAGAAAGGTAGAATACATAATGTATGATGGTATGACACACATAGGTATGGAAATAGGACAAAATGTAATTTGAATACTAAGTTTATAGCACTTAAAAAACTTAAGCACCATACTTCATCCTAAAAAAAAAAAATAACAGCAGTCCTCAGCAGTATTAAGGCAACAGAATTAGACCAAATCTCTAAAGCACATATCAGAACTTAAAGACATATATCAGAGTTTAGGCACATATAAGAACTTAAAAGCATATATCGGAGTTTAGGCACATATAAGAACTTAAAGGCATATATCAGAGTTTAGGAACCTACAGAACTTATAGGCATATATAAGAGTTTAGGCACATATCAGAACTTATAGGCATATATAAAAGTTTAGGCACATATCAAAACTTATAGGCATATATCAAAATTAATACCAGACTTCAGCAGTATCACAACAAACTATCAAGGCAACAGAATTGGACCAAATCTCTAAAGCACATATCAGAACTTAAAGGCACATTTCAGAACTTAAAAGGCACATTTCATAACTTAAAGGCACATTTCAGAACTTAAAAGGCATATTTCAGAACTTAAAAGGCATATTTCAGAACTTATAAGTACTAAATTTATAACACTTACCAAACCTACAACACTTATAAGCACCAAACCTACGGAACTTATGGGCCTATATCAGAGCTTAAGCACTAAATTTGCAGCACTTAAAAACAATCATTACACCCTCAAAAGACTTAAGCACATATCAGAACTTATGCAGGTACACACACAGGTAGAATTATTGAACCAAATCTTGTTTAGACACCAAATTTACAACACTTAACAGAACAATTCCACCCTCAAAAGGCTTAGGCACATATCAGAACTTAAAACCATTTCATCAGTATCACAGCAAACTACCAAGACAACAACAGAATTAACGACCAATGTCATAGCAAAATATTACAATTCCAAGCTTGATAGTTCACTCCTTTAGAAAAATTATACCTTTATGCTTCAACAGCTACAGTAAAGATTCGAGGAGCCGCAGTTGATTTGTTTGAGGAGCTAACACTTGAGAATCTGTGTTGTATGAAGTAAGTTTAAAACATAAGAAATTATTTTCAGATGTTTAGCAAAATGTACTATAAATTTACATATCAGAAGAGGAAACCAACACAAAAAAGAAGAAATTCTAAAAAAAAGAAAGTAAATTCGATTCAAATTTGGCATTATTTAGTTCTGCTAGCCACAGCCACAACACTCAACACAAAATCAATTGCACAAAGAAGGAGCAAATAATAGACCAGAAAAGAAGCAAACAATAGACCAGAGAAGGAGCAAACAATAGACCAGAGAAGAAGCAACCAATAGACCAGAGAAGGAGCAAACAATAGACCAGAGAAGGAGCAAACAATAGACCAAAGAAGGAGCAAACAGTAGACCAGAGAAGGAGCAAACAATGAACCAGAGAAGAAGCAAACAATAGACCAGAGAAGGAGTAAACAATAGACCAGGGAAGGAGCAAACAATGAACCAAAGAAGGAGCAAACAATGAACTAGATTACCACTTACATAGCTTCCTTCCTCTTCAGTTTCTGTGTTTTCCTCTTCCACAGCGAAATCAGCTCTTAGGGATACTCTATTTTTCGTGCGCGAAATGTTTTTGTTAGAATAGCTTCACTCACAACGAAATCGACCAGAGGGATGTATTGGAATGAAGATTGAGAAGGATTTCCAACAACCTTTGCCAGCAAATGCGAAGAAGGTTTAAAAATGGGAAAGGGGGAAAGGGGAAAGACGGGAAAAATAAAGAGGCGGGGAATGAAAATTGACCCTAGGTTTTACTGTTGAAGTGCTTTTAGGTTTGGACCAGAAATTATGAAGAAAATATAAGATTGAAGGGTAAAACTTTAAAATGCCATAACTTTGTGTACCGTACTCTATTTAAGGCGAATTGCCGAAGGTGATTCGGTCACTTATTTTTCTTAAAAAAGTTTGTTTAGGATTTCAATTTTGTGATTTTTGTTTTTTACTACCTTTCACTAACATTAAAATAAGTCGATAATTATATAATGCTTTTTATAATTTACTTAAGTTTTATTCTATTTAAATTCTGAATTCAAGTACTTGATTAACAGTAAAAAGAAGGTAAAAATTATGAAATACATAACTGAACTCAAAAATTAATTAAGAATTTAAAATTTTTATTCTTCAATAGCCTAATGTATCTTTTTCTATTATCTATCCATTATATATTTTTGTTCAAACTAAAATATTTGAAGTTCTTAATCTTAAATATAAATCATCCTCTAGCTTATCTCTCTAGAATTTGTATACGTGGCTGTCTCAACAGGAAATGCATGTTAAATCATTACACTAGGACTCATTACATTATAACTGGGCTCATCTTCATAAAAAAAAATCATTTAAGGTCTCTCCAAGTTTAAAGTATCAAGATTGAAATTCTAAATTCACATCCATGGCTGTCCCCTCACCAAAAAATCTATAGAAATCATTATATTTTTGCTTTCATCATAAAGTATCAAGTTTAAAGCCGTGAAACATGAAGGAGAAGAAAATATTAATGGATGAAGAAGAAGACAGAATAGGAATTTAAAAGGGTTACCCAACTAAAATTAAGGTTGCAATGATAAGAGATTAAGGTGGAGTTCAATCTTTTATCCATTCCTTTTTTTCTCTTTCATTTTTTTTCTTCCTTTCTACCTCTTTGTTGTTTACATCGCTTCAAAAGTTGAAAAAGACACATTAATAAAATAAATCATAGAAATATAAATTAAAATTTTAAATATATGGATTCTTCGACATATGAAATGTTAGACATATTAATTTCATGAATTATAAAAATTAAAATTTTAACTTCTTAAATCTACTAGGTTTTTTAAACTTAATAAAAATTCTAGTTTTATTTTTTTAATTAATGATCATAATTAATGACTACAACTAAAATATTTTTTAGTCTTATATATTTGTATATATTAATTATTAACTTTAAAAATATTATTTTAACTTAAAAATATTCTAATTAATTTTTTTATCCTGTATATTTGCATATATTAATTGACACGTATAATTTATTTTTTTAACTTAAAAATATTCTAATTTCAAATATTTTTATTTATAAATAAGTTACAAAAATATTTCTTACAAAAATTTTTAATAAATAAAAAATTTTATGTCAAAACTTTTAGTGGCGACTATTTTAGCAAGCTAACTTTTAGCGACGAATACAATTAGTCGTCGCTAAAAGATTTGGCGCAAATATTTTTATTTGATAAAAAATTTGGCGCCAAAACTTTTAGTGGCAACTAAACTGGTCGCCAGTATAAGGTTTTTTAGCGACGACTAAATCTAATGGTCGCTAAAAGTTTAGTCATGATAAATAATGGGCATTTTGACTTTTAGTAACGACCACCTTTAGTCGTTGCTAAATCACACTTTAGCAACGACTAAAGCTAGTAGTCGCTAAAAGTTTTGTTTTAACGACGACTAAATCTGGTGGTCGCTAAAAATTTTGTCAGATAGATAATGGGTATTTGGGCTTTTAGTGACGACCACCTTTAGTTGTCGCTAAATCACACTTTAGCGACGATTAAAGCTAGTAGTCGCTAAAAGTTTTGTTTTAGCGACAACTAAATCTGGTGGTCGCTAAAAATTTTGTCAGATAGATAATGGGTATTTGGGCTTTTAGTGACGACCACCTTTAGTAGTCGCTAAATCACACTTTAGCGACGACTAAATCTGGTAGTCGCTAAAAGTTTTGTCAGATAATGGGTAT
Source organism: Erythrophleum ivorense (assembly GCA_026724425.1). NCBI lineage: Eukaryota > Viridiplantae > Streptophyta > Magnoliopsida > Fabales > Fabaceae > Erythrophleum > Erythrophleum ivorense. The sequence continues at coordinate 513,197 of JAIUCV010000219.1, forward strand.
TTGGACTTTTAGTGACGACCAATTGTGTCGTCGCTAAATGTTATATTTTAGTGACGACCAAATCCTGTCGCCACTAAAAGGTTATTTAGCAGTGACTAAGTCGATGTCGCCGTAAAAAATATTTAGCGGCGACTTTTTTGTTGCTACTAAATAGTTTTAGTGACTATTTTTTTTGTCACCGCTAAAAATCTTTTCAGAATCAAGAATATTTTTTTAGTGACAACTTAATAAAGTCGTTGCTAAAATTTTTTTTAGCGACCATTTTTTTAAGTCACCATTAAAAGTCGTTACTAAAGATCTATTTTTTTGTAGTGATGGTGGAACAATGATTAAGACCAGTAAAGCCATTGTAGTCGTCATTTCTAGAGAATGAAGCAAAACGAACTCGAAAGGAGACGATGGTCGGATCTTTTTCATAGTAATTCTACAATGCTCAAAGAAGCCCATAATGAATACACAATCATTTTGGCCCCTCTTGACCATATTTTGTTGCTGATGGCCAAAGGAAGAAGCCACAGCACAGGACATTGGCTAAGGAGAATGATTCTTTATCGATGGTTAGGGGTCAACTTTTGCTTGAACAAGCAGGAGCAATATAGTCTCACTATTTGCTCTCCTTTGAGTAACAACACTTTCCATCGATGGTTTAAAGGTTTAATCCCTCTCATGTTAAATGGTTTCTATTCACCCAAAAGCTTTAGCTATCTCATGTACCAAACATGTTTTCTCAACATTCCTACTCCTCCTTCCATTTTGTGATTCCTATCTGTCCTCTACCAAATGAGGCCTTAGGGTTTAACAAGATGCATAGAATTTGACTCATTTTGACACCTAAGAAACTAATTATATGTTCACTTAATTACAATTTTTACTTAATCTAGTTATTAAATAAACAACTATTACGCCCAAAAGGAATCGTACTATTGATCACAAGCACATGCCCAACACAAGATTTTGCTGACTCTTTTAAATTTTTTCCCCCTAATTAGGAGAATTGTTTATGTGTCATATCAATATAGTTGGGCTAAGAAAGAAATCTAATCTTATTGGTGACCATGTTCAGTGACTATTAATAATTCTCCAAACACTGGGCCCTTGTTAAAGGCAATGTATGTGGGAACCCAAATGGCCAATGCCAGAAATATACTGCAACTATCAATGTACTGCTATTACCTTTTCAAGTGTTGAGCCGTAAATTATTGGAATCAAAATTTGTATAATGTTATAATGTAGTAATATTAAATATTAATGATAAAAATTATCAAAATAAATTATACAAACTTTTCTTGAATTTTGTTAAAATTATACAAATATTTGTTTCTATCTTCAAAATATATTGTTTACTCCAATTTTAAATTTTTAGACTAAAATACCCTTTATTAAGTATAATAATTTTTCATTTACAAGAATGGTTTCAAGTAATAAATTTCCTTATCATCAAATTTACTCTCTTAATTACTTTTGAAGGAGGCTGTTTTAGTTTTAAAAAAATATTTATTTATGTTAATGAAAAGCATTTTAGTCATAAAATTTAAAATTAAACTAGAGTATAGCACAACCTTTGATTTTAAAGGAGGAAGTGTATGTTTTAAAAATAGAAAAGAAATTCATATAATTTTAACAAAACTCAAAAGAGATATATGTAATTTATTTAAATTATTATTATTCAAAGATGATATTACTAATTAAATAAAATATTTATATATTTTAGATATTTAAGTATTACGTATTTGAACATACAATTTATTTTATAGTACTTGCATTTTTGTTTGTGTACATTTTTTCTAACTTGATTGTGCATGAATAATTCCCTTTTTTCTACTTGATTGGGGATTATTGGTGTATAGGGAAGTATCTATGACAATACTAATGAGAAAAATTTTTCCCATTTATGTTGAAAGGAAAAATTAATCTTTTCGTCTTTATAATTTACATTAATTTTCAATTTGGTCCCTGTAATTTTGTTTTTTTTTTTCAAACAACTCCTTATTATTTTAAATAATAACAAGGCTAAACTCTATACTTTCAAAAACAGCTATCCCTTACACCTTATATATAGGTGTCAGCAGTCCTAATGCGGTCAAAAAAATCTGAAGTGGCTGCCACGTGTGATGACATGGATGCACACCTGGATTGAGTGTGACATATATACTTCCCAAAACACTGTGCAGCATATATTCCTGGCAAAACACAAACCTCTATCAATTAACACATAGCCTTCATCGCTTAACGCACGACAAAAGCTTTTCCACGTACAAGAGGAGAAAAAGACGTATTTGGGAGTGAGAGAACAGCTACCTTTCACTGGAATTGGAAACTTTTTGGCATTTATGGAAAGTTAGTGGCTATATAAGTGGAATTAAACAAATTTATTCCTGTTTACTTGATCAATTCATGTTGATTTTATATACTTCAAAACTGTAGCAATTTATGGCCGCAATACTTTAACAATTCATAGCAACATTTGACATGAAAATAATCATTACCAAAAGCTTGAAAATCAAAATATGAACATTATTGTTTCTTTATAAATAGATCAGACTTGTTTAATAGAAGGGGAAAATTAACCATTTGGGATGCAAAAAATCATTACCAAAAACTTGAAAATCAATATATGAACATGATTGTTTCTTTATAAATAGGTCAGATTTATTTAATAAGAAGGGAAAATTAACCATTTGAGATGCAAAAAATCATTGTTCTACTACGCTTCATTGATAGCCTGCGTTTGCGTTTTCATTTCAGATTCCCTTCGTTCACTTCATGCCTTCATTCTGTGCATTTGCAGAAAACCCAAGAGTCATAGCATTTGTAAAATGTGTGTGTGCAGTGCCCTTGTGCTTTGCGCTGTGCATATGCTATTGATGCCTTCGTTGTATGTTGTTGCTGCGTGGCTGGTTATGGACAACGTGTTTAAGCAATTTTCCCTATGTGTCATGCCATGTCATATGTTAGAGATCATGTGGCAGCCACCTCAGATGTTTTCTGATGACATTAGGATAGTTGGCACCTCTAGGGAGTAAGGGATGATTAATCTTGTAATGGTTTAAAATTATCAGGAGTTGTTTGAAAACAAATAAATTTATGGACCAAATTGAAAATTGATATAAACTATAGGGATCAAATGATTAATTTTCCCATGTTCAAATTATGTATTTTTTTTATTTTGAAAATTTAAACTTTTTTCTCTTGAAATCAAAAGATATGTTATACTAAATTTCCATGCAACAAAATATGAGCTATGTACAATTATACCTATTTTAAACAAAATATCTGTATATATATTGTTTATATAATATAACAAGTATTAAATATATATTTGGCCAATATAAAAATAGTCAAATGTTCAAATTAAAATATATTAAATTTATAATTTTCAACACCAAAATGAATAACATTAAAATAAAAGTTTTAAAATGTTTTTTAATAAATTATATTTTTTAATGAAAGAGATCAATGTTATTTTTTAAGATATTTTTGTCATATTTTAACTTGACAGACATTTGTATGTACTTTCATAATAAAGGAGAGAATAGTATATTTAATTTAAGCATCTCTCAAGAGAAAACAAAAAGATAATTTACTCAATTCAAATTGAACATTCATAGATTACATTTCAATGTAAAACTTGGCTTAAAAGGCATTTGTGACAATATCGATGTTGAAGCTAATAACATAATTAAGGTTAGATGTAGAAGAAAGCTAATGAATTGGAAGTGAGGCAAGCATGCAGAGGTCATAGTATATTGTGGATTGTGGAAAAATAAGATGTTGTAGAGGTGGGTGGAATGAGTTTTTTTTTAAGTCAAATTCATAGAAGTGTTTTTGTCCTCTCCATTGCTCTCATTAATCACTGGCATATTCACTAACTAGATATGAACAACACCTTTCTCATTGGTACTCTTCAAGAAAAAGTCTACATAAACCAACCTTAAGGATTTGAAGACAAATGCAAACAACTTGTATACAATCTCCACAAGTCCCTTTATGGACTAAACAGGCTCTTAAAGCTTAGTTTGCTAAACTTAGCCATAGTCTACTTCAATATGGATTCTAATTGTCCAAATGTGACTCCTCCCTATTCATCATAATTACACCTTTACATACAACCCACATGGGTCTATGTTGAAGACATTATAATCACTAGCAATTCTACTCCCATCATCACCTAACTCATCTCTAATCTCAACAATTAGTTTGCACTAAAGGACCTATGAAAACTTAGCTACTTTCTTGGTGTACAAGTAAGGAAGATTGCAAAAGGTGACCTGCATCTCTCACAAGCAAAATACATTAAAAATCTACAAGCAAAAGCCAACTTGATAAATGCCAAACCTCTAAATACTCTTATGGTGGCTGGACAGAAGTTGACAACCCATAATGGTGACCTATTTTCAGACACACAACTCTACAGATCAATAGGGGGCTCTGCAATATTTGACCTTAACAAACTTACCTCAATGTCAACAAGTTGTGCCAATTCATACAGTCTCCGACTATCATACACTGGAAGACTATAAAGCAAATCCTCAAATATCTCAATGTTACTTTCAGTTATGGCATTCACTTCAAACCATGCTGCACACTAGATATTCTACTCTTCTGTTACTTGGATTATGCTTCAAATCTAGTGGATAGGGATTCTACATCTTGATATTGGATTTTTGTTGGTAATGACATCATCATGTAGGGCTTCAAGAAGCAAGACACAACCTCTAGGTCCATTGTTAAAGCCAAGTACAAGAGTTAGCCAACTTCCACTACCAAAAAGGTTATTTTTAGCAATGAATTTTAGTGGCAACTAAAAAAATTGTTGCTATAAGTTCATTTTTAGCAACAACATTTGTATGCTGCTACCAAAATGCATCACTAAAGGTGTATTTATCTTTTTGGTAAAACTTGTAGTGGTGACAAAAAAAAATGTAAAAAGCTTTTGTAGCAAAGTATTTTTATGGCAATGAAAAGTTGCTACTTAAAGTTTTAGTAGCAATAATATGTCACCACTAACTATTGTGTTATTTTTAACATAATTTTAGTGACAACTATTTGTCACTGGTAAAAGAGGTTTTAACAGCGACATTCTTTGTTGTCGTTACTTCTAACTTTTTGTGGTGATATGGACTTGTTGGTAAAAAATATATATGGCAACAACCATATTGTTACCACTAATTCTTTTTTTTAACATGTGAATTAAAAAATTGTGGAGCCAAACTTTTAAGTAGCAACAATTTTTCACAGCTAAAAGATGAAATTAGTGGCGACTACATAAACCAAGCATTTCATTTCACTAATTAATTTAATCCTCCAGTCCTTTTTCCTTTTTTGTAGCCAGAAAATGAGAGCAAAGGAAATGAAAGGCATGAGAGTGACATAAGAGTGAGAGGTAATGATGACAATGATGAGAGACAATGGTGAATTAGTGACAGTGCATCAAGAGCTTATGCTAGTTTAGTATTAGTGACAACAAAAACAAGAAAGGGCAAGCAGGAGGTGACAATGGGTGAAAGAGATCGACAAAAGGAACAAGGGATGATAGTGAACACTAGCAGACTTCTGTGGCTATGAATGAACCAAGGACAATAGGTATTCATTTTTTTTTCTTTTGAATTTTTGGGAAAACTTATGATTTTTTGAATTTCTAGAATTTGGAACTTGCATTTGTGTGGTATGCTAGACTTGATTTAATAAGTAAACTTATGTTTGATTTTATTTGATAATTGATTTAGTATTTGAACTTGTATTTGATTCTATTTGATCAGGGAACTATTGGAATTTTTTTTTTGGCCATAAGTTCATGAATGTCTTAATGATGATTTTAATATGAGAGGCGTTCCTACATTTTGGCATTTAATTCAGTTTGGATTTTATGGCTATAAGTGCAGTTTGTCAAGTATCTATTTATCAAGTTGAATATAATGGCTAGAACATTCACATGCTCCATGTCAAATATTCAAAGAAGTTAGAATCTTTTCTTAGCCCACAATAAAGAATGAACCAATTAAAGCCCATAGCCTTTTAGTTTTTCCCAAGTAGGAAGAGTTGGATAGAAGATGGACTTAGTTAGGAATAATGAATGAGAAAAAGCAATAATGAAGCTTATTAATTTTGAAATTGGAACTATATGTAATGGGCTTAGGATTTATGTATGTAGACTCTTGGTTAACTTATTAAATTTCTCTAAGCATTAAGTATTTGTCATCAATATTATTGATGACAAATAACGTTGCCACTACAAAGGAACTTTTAGTGACGCCAAAGGCCACTACAAAAAAGCAACTTCTAGTACTAAAAGATACTTTTTGTTGTGACGAAAGTCATTACTTAAAGAATCTTTAGGAGATTTAGAAAGTTGCCGTTAAAAAATCTTTAGTGATGACAAATGTCATTGTGAAAAGTACCTATTCAGTGGCAACTATTGCTCTCTCTTTGAAAGCGTATACACAAGTATATGCATTATGACAGTACTACAGTAATGAGAAAAGATCATTCCCTCAAGGATTTATTGTCAAAACTTATTAAGTACCAAAATTTACACCCTAACTTAAATTAAGGAAATCAATTTCAAGTGTTTGTATAATAGAATGTGATTAAAGAATATATACTAGGCAAAACTTATGTTCAAAATTGATATTTGGATTCTTAGGCCACTAAAGGCATCTAAGATTATTAATTCCTCTTATATTTTATTATAAATTAATTCATCATTCATAACCTTTGCTCATAATGGTGATACATGTTAGCCTAAGGTTCACTTGTTCCCATAAGTATTTTTCAAAATCTTATATAAGATTATCCAATTAATTCCATAATTCCTTATGAAATCAACTAAGATCAATTTAATAGCACAATACCTAATTTGATTGTGTGAGGTTAATGAGTATATTCCTAACTTATTAACTAAACCATTGACTTATCCTACCAAGCTATAAGTACTCACATAACTTAACTTAAAACCTAATTTCATTTTTCCTTTTCCAAGTCCAAGCAAAAGAATTAAATCAATCTAATTGTTGGCCAAGCAATCAGAAAGCATAAAGCAAAGAGTTGAATAAGCACATATTCACCAATATTCACAAAGTTAGAGTGAAAAACAACCACCAATCCATACATGAGTTCATAATAATCCTAGATTAAAGAGTTTAACTATACATATGAAAATTAGTAACAAAGTTAAAACAAGAGTAAGAAACATCTGATCAATTGCAAAGAAAAGAATAAGTATAAAGTAAACTATTATTTGACACTTGTCTCCTCTTCAATCCTCTATATCTAGCACTTCCTTACTTTAAATTGCTTTCCCAAGCTTCTCTTTAATGACTATTTGAAGCAAAAACTGTCAAAATTTTAGCACAGAAAATGCTGCATTTTGTAAAAATGAATCATGACACAACTTAGAATTTTGTGTTTCAACAATATTATACATTAGAAGCACTTGCATTGCGGTTTGTAGAAAATGCAGTCTGTATGAACTTGCCCTGTGGTGTGATGTGTTAAGTCACAATGCAAACTTCCCTAGGCCATTATCTTCATTTATTTTGAATCTTGCCATGGCTTGATGATTTCTAGCTACGACGCACCTCTATAACCCACAAGAGCTTACACTTTGAAGCCTCTTAATATGGAATTTCTATCTATTCTAGTTGAAAGTACTTCTAGCTCCATTTTTCTTGTGATTGCACTTTACAAAAAGAGCAAAAAGTAATTAATTCACAATGTACACAAAATTAAAGGAAAGTTTGTCATTTAAGGTGTAAAAGTTGAATATTGACCTATTCATCCTAAGTGTGCATATTTTTCCTATAAAAGTATTATTTGTCATAGAATTAGAGGATTAAACACATATTTACCAAAACATATATGCAAAATAACATGAATGAACAGGAGTTAATAGCGACATTATGCAAAATCCAAACTACTAGGGATTTAATGGCGCTAGAAGTTACCATTAAATATAAGTTTTCATGGTGACTTTTTTGTTGCCTTTAAAAACATTTTGTTATAGAGGTACCAGTGACAACCTAGTAGTGACCAAATATCCCTGCTAAAGTCTTTAATGGTGACGATTGGACTTATGTTGCTACTAAAAGTAGTTTGTTTTTAGTAGTTTTCAATGATTTCATGTGGTTTGAGTCTTTACTTATGAGCTCAAAATTCAACGATCAAAGGTCCCACTTGTTTATTGTGATGATCTAAGTGCAATACTCCAAAGTGTCAATCATATTCTTTAGGCCAAAACCAAACACATTAAGCTAGATTTTCACTTTGTCAAGGATAGAGTTCTTCAAAAGCTAGTACAAGTCAAATACATTCCTTCTAATGAATAGCTAGCTAATATTCTTACCAAATCAATCCTTAGTTCTCAATTTCCTATTAGAGATAAACTTAGTGTAGCATCTTACTCTACTATGAGTTTTAGGGGGATGCAAGGGAAGACAACTTTATAATAACTAATAGATCTAGCAAAAATTGATTATGGTTAAGTTAGTTACTAGAAGATAACATAAGTCAATTATAAAGTGTTAAAGTGGTTGTAACTATAGCCTTTGACTCTTTCTTTGTACATAAATGTGTATATATATAGGGATATGCCTCAATGAATAAGATTAGAACAATATTTCCTTTTCTCTCGAGTCTAATCTCTCTTTCTCTCAATTTATCAGTTTGTATTAAATACTAAGAACATTCCAAGGAAATTTTATTTGCTTATAATTAATTCTCTACCACTATATATAATCATTAACCTTATTTTGCATTTTGTTGGATACACTTCCCCTTTGTTTGAAATTTGTCAAAATCCTAGTACATTAGGTTAAAATTCATGAATGGTATAAGCATCAAAATTTCAAATAGTTATCAGTGGGAGTTTTAGTACATGCATTCCCACTCCCATACTTTCTTTTTCTATGTATCTTTTTGCATTGGAAGCAGGATCCTCATCATCATATTAACTAAGTGACAAAATGAGGTCTATTAAAGAGAATATAACATTTACATTTTAAAAAAAAGCTATAAATGTACCCAGCCAATTTATTGGAATTAAACTTTGTAAACATTATTCAAATTAATTCCTCCTCACCTAAAGGATTGGTTAGCTAATAAGCCAACCATTTCCAAAGGCTTAACTATTCAACTTTTACTTCCTTATTGACAAGGAAACCTTTAAGGCTCATATAGGTGTTTTACGACTAATTAAAGGTAACCTACACTTAGGCTTAGCTAATTCAATTGTTACAACCTAATCACCTAAGGCAACTTAATAACTAGGCTTAGTCTTGAGACTTTTACAATTTCACCTAAACATTAAGATTTTTTAAGGTTCTTAGAAACCTAAATCAAAGTATCTCAAGGAGGATAAGGCAAATGAAGAACAAGCTCACTATGAGCACTCAAATCACAAGCTCAAATCTCACTAGAGCATTGATGACAATATAAGCTTCACAACTAGGTGAATGACATAGCATAGCATGCGTTTTAATGAAAAAGTACATTTGCAAAATTGCAAAATGCAACAAGAACAAATAAGAGACTAAAATTTTCTTCATTGCTAAGTAATTCAAATAATGTCTTAAGGTATTTGTAGAAAACCTTAACCAACTCTGATAAATAAGGAAATAACTCCTAATTAAAAGAGAATAAAATAGACACCATAAAATAATAAACAAATGTCTCAAAATAAGGAAATAATTAAAATAGCTTCAAAACGTGCAAAAACAAAGGATTCTAAGCTTTGAAACAACTCCAATAGGATAAACCTAGGTTGTTATGTCAACAGACTCAAAGAGAGCTTTTTGGATATGCATAATAATAACCAAAATTTCCCTTAAATCCAAAGTTAAGGCTATTTGAAGATTTGACAACTGTCAGGCCTTACTAGTCTTACATTTGGCTATTTGAAGATTTGTTAACTATCAGGCCTTATTTGTAACACCCCAAAATTAATTAAAACTAATTATAGTGATTAGGAAGTTGATGTGAATTAATTAGCAAAATCAATTAAGAGGGATTTGTACTCAATTAGGGCCTTATGATTAGTTCAATTATGTTTGAGGCCTAATATCAAAGCTCAATTATACCATGAGCTTGGTAAGAGAGCCTAATACTAACTTTCTTATAGGCCTAACTTAAATTATCTAGAAGCCCAAAACTTATGAGCGAATTTAAGTGAGATAAGAACCCATTTAGCCTTAGCCCAAACTTAAAGAAGTGAGTCTAAATAGGTCTTGGGCTATTAGATCAACACACTCTACCCCTAACATTAAAAATTTTACAGCCCAAACAAATGAACCTTGGCCTAATTCTAAAAATAAATCAGACTATGGGTAATATTTGGGCCCAATGGACCAACCCACTTACTTTAAAACCCTAGGGGACTTATCACTTCATTATTTGGGTGCTAAAGTTTGAGGGTTTTACAGAACAAAGGAAGGAAATTCAAAGGTTTAAGGGAGGCTAGGGTTTTACCAACATTTTAGCTTCATTTTTTACTCTTGGAGGGTGATTTGGCCAAGGTGAGTGTTATATAACTTGACCCTCTCTTCTTCCTCTACATTTTGACCTAATTAGTTTTTTGTTTAGAGTATTTAACCCACACCCAAAATCTAAAACTTGTTTATTGGTGTTTTCATGGTGAAATTTTTGAGGTTGAGGCTAAGGGTGTTGTTAGGTAAGTATAAACTCCTTATTTTGATGCTTTTCTGCTAATTAGAGACCCTTATAGTTGATTTATATAATAGGCATTAATTTTATACGAAATTAGAAGGAGATGAAGGAGAAACAATGAAATTTCTGGGCTTGATGACTCAAATCCGAATTTTGGAATAACCTATAGTGTGTTCTTAGTAGTTGAGGCTCAACCCAATCCATTTAACCTCTTAGGTATATGGGTAAGTGTTCCCCTTTCTATTGTGTGGTATATATACTAAATTTTCATCATTTGGACTGACTTTTAGTGCATGGCTTTTACATGTGCGAAAATGGAGATGTTAGGAGTGACCCATTGTGAGTTCTTATTGTTGTAACCCTAAATTAGTGCAATAGATCATTACGAAGCTTGGGTAAGAAGTTTTCAATGATTTCTTGCTAAGATTAATCTATGGATAGGGAGAATTTCCTTGTTAATGATAGTTAAATGATGATAATCATGCTTATATTAGGCTTGGTATGCTTTAGATTATGATGGTAGTTAGAGGAAGAGTAATTGGCTTCATTGAGGTAACCAAGGTTAATTTCCTAATTTCATATATATGTTCATGTTAATCTCATATTGTTTACACAATATATGATTTTGAAATGTTAAATGATTGGTTGACTACTTAAATTGTTATTGTGATTGAACCTTGTAAGTCTATGGTAGAGCTGTGGTGTGATTGCCACTCGTGCATGTGTTTCGATCGGGCACCGAGTTGTGATTAGACCCCAGATGCAATGAGCCTTGGTTGTGCTCATTATGAAGTAAGTGTCGTGGATAGACCTCTCCTGGTGTTATTAGCTATTAACATGTTGTGTGTGATTACTAGTATAGGACAGTAGTTATTGGCAGCTCAACTAGTTCATTTGCAAATTAAATTGATGATTCTGGTATTAATGATATGAAATTTCAATGTATTGATTAATTTGTATATATATATATGAAATTTACCTCTTGTTACTAAGATTGTATATCTCACCTTGGTTGTGGGCTAACATTTTCAGAGGCCGAACCTCTTAGTGGCAAGGAGAGAATTAATGGAAGCTTAGTATGTGGTTTAGTAATAGGTAGGTTTGGAAACCTTGTCAGTTTGTATTTGTATAATTAGACTACTAGTTTTATGTAATTGTCGCATTGCATCATGAATTGCTAAACATAAGGACTGTAATCATTTGCTACATCAAATGTCAACTTAAACTAGTGATGTATGGAATTTCTACTAAGATTTATATTTGACTGGAAATGTGAGTAGTGTATGAACTCTCTGCTGTCATTGATCTATGAACTCACTGGTTTATGGTGGCTAAAGAGTTAAGGATCTACATTTGAGTTTTGAATGGGTAATGGTACATGTGTTATGTAGATTAGGTAAAAGAAAGAGCCTAAATCTTCACAAACTAAGTTAAAATGTCTTAGAGTGTTACTAGAAGGAGAATTGGAGATCATGGGATGAAATCTTTGGAGTTATAGGAATAAAAGGGAATTAGCTGTGGCCAAAAGTAATAAAATTGCCCAGGGAAGGAAACAGAGAGTAATTGGCCACGATAAAAAGTGAAGTTAGCTGCGACAAAATGTGAGAGGTAGGTCTGGTGGTGTTCCAGAGGGTAATTCATCGCAGTGAAAAGGGTATTTGGCTATAGTGAAATGTGCGAAATTTGTAAGAAGTTGAACCCGAGAGTAATTGGCCACGGCGAGAGAGAATTTAGCCACGGTGAAGGTGCTCAATTTCTCATATTAACCTAAAACTTTGGTTTTCTCCATGGAAATGATAAGGAATGATTTAGAAGCACTTGTAAGAGGTTCTTATGAGTTGGAATTAATGGATGATAGGATTAAAAGCTTATAATTATGGGTTTGATTCTCTCATATGCACAAATAGTTATGAGTAATTAGTTAATGATTCTAACAACATCAATGTTTAAATTTTCCTCACCTTTTCCTAATGTAAGTAATCTCATAATGACTTCAAACCTCGATTGATGACTATTAATCACATCTTTAATCTTAATTACTATGATTAGAAGTTAGGGTCGTTACATTTGGGCTTTTGTTGGTTAGCTTAATCCATAAAGTCATCAACTAGACATTCTGCATCAGTGAAGAGACAAACTATATGCTTCAAGTATTTCTTTCTTTCTTTACATAGGCCACATAGGTATGTTGTTGTCTCATTCTTCATAAATGGCTCTCTTAAATGCTACTCATATGGAGCTAGCCATTTCTCACAACTTTAGTTTCTCTTGGTAGATCTTCTTCAACGGCTAGGAGAGCATCTTTAATAAAATTCTTTATTGAACCACAACCATTGTAATGTTCATCTTCAATAAATGCAGGAGCTTCATTTCAGTGGCTCAGAGTTTCTCTTTCTTCAAATTTAGCTTCCAAAGTGTGCTAGAGTAGAAATGGACTTCTGAGTGTGTCAGTTTGTTTCATTATCTCTAAAGGTTTATTTGAATAGTATTTAACTAAAGGCATAAATATTTTGTTATATACAACTACACTTCCTTCTTTGCTAAAAAATCTTTTGACAACTTTGTCCCTATTTGTATATTTAAAGAATGATGGTCCCAAAGTTTTCTTTTCTTAAATGCCACGTACTTTCTTTGTGTGATTCTTCTATCCTTTGGACAATACCTAATGCTGTACAAAAGAAATATTTAAAAATTAACATTGATGTTTCCAATACTACATGGGTTAGACTGTATTTTCTCCTTACTCTAAAACCCACTTTGTCTCTCATCTTTGAATACTGTAGGTTGGACATTTTGTAATACCTTAGCTCTCTAACTTTTACTCTATATCTCGTAGGCTTCTTGTTACACAATTCCAAGAAAATAGCATATTTAATGGGATAAAATTGCATTACATGAGGCTCAATTAATTTATTTTATGCTTCATGGACCATATGAGTTCATCAATGTCATTTTCCATTCATAACATAACTATACAAGTCAAAAACATCACATTTTATCTCAACATTTACGGGATTGGAACCATACACATCATATCAGAATTTTCAGTCTCAGGTTGCTATCACAGATTTCTGATATGAACTTTGGAAATACATAACTAATTCTCAAAAAATCAAAATCATACATATGATAGCTTTTTGGAAAGCTCTAGATGTTAACTAATGAGAAAAATAGTTTTAGATCAAGAATATGACATTTAGCCCATGAAAATTGATGGAATAGTATCAAAGGTCGAGCTACTTTTTAGTATTATCATGTAATTTTAAAAATTTGATTCTCCCTCTACAAAGATCCAAATGAGGTGCTCTCAATGGATATGGAAAGTTTATGATATTTAGTTTATGCCTGTAAAATTTCATAACTTTTGATTTCTTTTGTCCCTTGAGAGACCTTGGAATCCAAAACTGACCATGAACATAATAACTTTACCATTTCTGCATAATTTAGCAAACTTTAAAAAATTATAATAAATTTTCTAAATTTTTAAATTTGCTGTTCTTTAGCTTTTTGAAAAGCTCTAGATGAGCTCTATAAGTGTGGCAAATTTCATGTTAAAACTAGTCCATTTAGTTGGATTTTGGTTTAAGGTTAGTTTATGATCAAATTTTGCTTCTAAATGGCTCTAATGGGCACCAAATGACCTTCTTATGGTTGCATGGCCACTTGAACATGTCCCAAAGTACAATTACAGCCTAGGGAAGCATAACAAATGGTCCAAATCATCATGGAGCTCAATCTCACCATGCCACTTCTATTTATACACATGCATATATTAGCATATGGGTGGCAAAAACTTATATATTCGTTCATATAGTTCTAAAATAGGTACATACATCATGTTTACATACTTTTGAATATGTTCAATGGTCTACATTATATATACATCATATGGGTACATTTATTGACATTAAAATACTAGTAAAATGCGTATTTCTCCACTCCTTTTTCAAATTGCCATGCTCTAAGACCTTTGGCCTCCATTCATTAGTCCATTTGGCTTACCTAAACATAATGAGGCATATGGAGGGGAAGAGTGAGATTCAAAGAATCTCTATAGCTCTTTATCCTTTCAAACATACATAATGGATGCATATATATATATATATCAAAAAATGTATGCATATCATACAAATCTGTCATGAACATACATAAAATATTTTCTTGGTCATGTGAACTCATACATATCAAACATAGGCTTTCAAGGGCATTAGTCTAACCTCAATAACTTTCTAGGGACTTTTGGATTTGCCTCACCCATTTTTAAAGGACTTTTGACTAAGCCTCACTCTTCTTAAGCTTTTGGCTTTGTCTCTGATGAATGCTAGTTTTATATATATTAATTGTAACGCCTGGTATATTATACAATCACTGGAACAGGCCGATTTGAAAAGCAAGTCCCCTGAGATGAGTGATTCAAGGCCAAATAAAATTTGAATAAAATTTTAAATAATAGAAAATGAGGATTTGAGCCTTGAGTTGCCCAAAAACTGGAGTCGGAGTGATTCAAAAAAATTGCCGAAAGGCCAGTGGCATTTTTGTAAATAAGTGTAATTTTGGAAAAACACCTAGAAGGGCTTTTTAAATGAAAATTTTAAGTTGCCCAAGGTTCTCAGAGGCCCCAAAAACCATGGGAAGTCCCGGGACTGGTAAAGCCCCTCCAGTGTACTCTTTCCAATGTCGGTTGACGCAAATTTTGACCGATTTGTTCGGGATGGTTTTAACTCCGATTTGAGTGATTCCAAAGGCATTTTATTAAATTGGGAATCTAAATTTTATGATGGAAAAGAAAATTCTCAAAAAGGAGCTAAAAAGAAGCCGAAACGAAATTACCATTACGGAAGGGCAAAATTAGAATTTATGGTTTCTTGAATGTTCTAAAGAGTTTCACACTTTTCTCCCTTCTTATCCTCTTTAACGAGCACGACCCATTCTGCCCAAAAATATAAAAAATCTTCAGCTCTCTTAGGCACACCAAAGGGAGGAGAAAAAGAGGAAGAAAGCCAAGGAGAAACTAGGTAATTTCATGAGATTTCTTGCTCCATCTTCCTCCAATCTTGTTTTCCCCCTCTTCCTCCTTTCTTTCCATGGATTTTTTGAATGATTTGGTTCTGTTTTTGACCCAGACCTAAGTGGAGAATTTCGAATTTGCTAAGGAGAAGAGAATGAAGGAGAAAGACACTTGAAAGCTCACTTGAATCATAGGTAATCTTTGCTTTTTGTTGCATCTTCTCTTCCCCCTCCCTTTGTGTGTATTTCAGCCAAGAATAGAACCAAAGGAAGGGAGGATGTTCTGTCCAAATATAAGGAGGGAAAAAGGGTTTTAGGCCATGGGGAGATGGAATATGGCAAGAAATTCTAAGAAAAACCAATAAAAAATAAGTTAGAAAAGTGTAGTGTTTTCTAGGGTTTTGCAAAATCTGATTTTGTGTGAATATTTCCTTGGCTATTTGAATGTTTCCTTGAGCTCCTAAGACCTTTAGAAACCCTCCCAAGTGGCTCTCCCATCAAGGAAAAATCACAAAGTCTATGAACCTCTATTATGGTGCATATTTCAGCCAAGCTAGGTTCATTATGCTAGGGGATGTTTTAATTTTTTCTAACCTTGTTTTAGGACTTTGTATGATGTTAGAAGATGGGAGGAACCATTGGGAAAAATTTAGGAGCCATAGATTGGGAGATGGCCTAATGGTGTCTATAATGGTGCTTTGTGAAGCAACTTAGTTTTCTAATTGTGCAATTGAATATGTGATGGCTCCAAAGACCTTAAATGAGTCCAAGAAGTCTAGAAAGAACAAGAGAATGGAGCCTAGCACTTGAATAATATGAGTTGCTTCAATAGGCCATTTATGGAACCAATATGTCTATTTTGGAACTAAGTGTGTAATAAGCTTTAGTTTAATGTCTTGGCTTGCTTCAAATGTGTAATTGTGTGATGTTTGTAATGTCTAGGCCAAGAGAACCCTACTCCACCTAAGTGTTCTTGTGAAACCAAGGAGGGGAAGGAAATTGCAAAGTGAGCTTGCATACATAAAAAGGTAGCTCTCCACCTCATTCTCTTTGCATTCTTGTGTGCATATGTATGTCTTAGTGTGCTTGCATGCATTCTTGATGCTTGATAATATGCCACTTGATCCTTGTTGTGCATTGGTACTAATGTGTTGTCTTGAATGACTATGGTTATGGAAAGAGCCCATAAGGGTGAGGTGATGCTAAAAGTCCTTTGATGAAGGTGAGGAGATGCCAAAAGTCTTATGGCATGGGTAAGACAAAGCCAAAAGTCCCTTGAATGTGTGAGGCAAAATCAAAAGTCCCTAGGCCAAGAGTGAGGCAAATCCAAAAGTCTTAGAAATAGGGTGAGGTTAAACCAAAAGTCCCTAGAGCATGAAAGTAAGCTTGACATGTGAATGTAGCATGGAATGGAATTTATTGCACACTTTATGCTTGTATGGTTATGCATTTGGTATATGTATGTCTTGAATGTGGTGTGAATGGGTGTGTGAGCTATTGAGATTCTTGGAATCTCACTCCCCTTTCCCCTTCATCCTTGAATTGTCTAGGTGGTATTCCAAGTCAAGGAGATGCAAGCCAAGGACATTGAACATCTTTGTTTTGGTGTATTATGTACTTTAAAGGGTGGTTAAATGTCAAAGTAATGATGTATGTAATATTTTTATGATGTAAGACCATGGACAAGTGTAAAATGATGTATGAATATGATGTAGACTTTATATGACACTAAATCAATAGTATTGTGCAAATTGGCTCTTGGATGGCTTGATGGAACTATGCATAAATAGATGTTGAGAGACCAAAATGAGTTGCATGAGTTTTGGGATCACTTGGACAGCCTCCACAAGTCATATTTGTGCTTTGAAACTTGCTCAAGGGGTGCCAAATTCAAGAAAAGGCTATTTGGTGCAAAGTGACTCTTGGTAGGAAGTAAAAATGACCATTTCATGAGGCTATGTCACTTTTTGTCCAAATGAACTCTTCTTGACCTGAAATTTGACATGCATCTAGATCTTATTGATAGCTTATTGAGAAGCTAAAGTTTGTAATTTTTGGAGGTCTGTGGAATATTTAGCGAATTGTTGAAATTGAAAATTTTTTTGGTTTTGGTCATTGGTACTGTAGCATTGGTCCAAAATTGAATTCTGTCACTCATAGGGCAAAAGATGTCTAATTGCCACGAAATTTCATACAGAGAAACTAGACATTCACAGTGACTTGTTTCTACTAGAAGCACCTCATTTGGAATTCTAGAGAGGGAGATATGAATTTTTGAACATTCTGTCCAGTATCAGGACCCTTACCCAACCTGATGTATTGGTCTATTGAATTTCGAGACTTTGGGTACCTAAAATGGTCTAAAAGTATTTTTCTCCTCTATCTAACATCCACAGATTTCCATATTGGTATCATTTACATGGATTGGATTTTTTTGGAATTAATTGGACATTTTCAAAGTTTGCTGCAGAATTTGTGACAGCATCAAGAGGTAGTTTGACCCCTAGACATTTTTGGATGTCAAACACCCTCTATGATGGGTGTTATGGTCTGTACATATTTTTACTGTGAAGTAGACATCTTTATATTTCCAGAATGGCCAAAAATGTGTGATTTTTATTTTTCTAGAATTAGTTATGATGTTTTGAAATTGTGCCAGAAAGGGGCCAAATCTGGCCTAAAATAAACCTCCATATTCTAGATTCCATTTCGGTTTCCATGAGTTGTGGGCATGATTTTATGACGCAAATGAGTTGTATACATGTAATTAAATATGGAAAAGTATAGTATGGGGTCACTTGGCTCACACGGCACAGAACGGAATTTCCATACTCGATGCAACGCAAAAATAACTAATATTTTAATGCCATTTTCTTGCCTCTTATATGTATTGATTGATATGAGGTATAAAGGTAGCATGGAATGAGCTAAGAAATTATGGTATTACATAAATCCTACTAATTTAGGTATTTTAATAATTAAATAAGGTTTAATGAATTTAATTAGAGTATATTTGATTTTATTGACCCTTCTTGCACATTAGGAAATAATTTACAAAATTATTGGTTTTCAATGCATAAATTCTTTTAATTAATTTTGTGAATTTTTCCTATTAAATATTTCTTATTATTTTGTAGATTTCAATGGGCAAATGAAATTTAAATGGAGAGATTGATTTGTAGGAGAAATGTAAGTGGTTGGAAGAAGAAAAGAGAAGGAATGTGTTGTTTCCATGGAATCACGCACATGGCATTTTCACAAGGCTCCTTGTAGCATGCATCCACTTTCATGAACTCACGTCCTTCCTTCCCTTCACTTGAACACTCTTACACTTAATCATTCATCCACTCCATGTAGCTTCAAACACACATATGAGCCCAGCCCATTATTCACACATGGTCACACTCACATGTACTCTTCACTCACGTCACTCATCTAGCTTGGCACAAGTTTTTTTTCATGTACAAACACGTAGCACCACCTTGTCACTTCATTCACTCACTTGGAATCATACATGGACCAACACATAGCTTACATATATACCCACTCATCCACGTAGACTCTTATATATAATGACATAGATTCTATTTGAGGAATAGGGTAGCACACATTCTCATACGACAACCACATTAAACACATACCAAGTATAGCTCCTTTTTCAAGCACTTACATGTAGCAACATAAGACAAAAGCCACGGGCTCCCCAAGTACATGCAGTTGCTACATAAGATGTGGCAAGGGTTTGGAAGAAGTTACGGTAGCAACTCATGCACGAGAGAAGATGAGAAATTCACATTGAAGATTTTCACTTGGATATATGAATGAGAGGCATGAGCTTAAGAGAGAGAGCAGAATTGAGAGTGAAGCTACAATTTTGAAGTGGAGAAAAGATGATGAAGTAGCTACCATACCCAAAGGAAGACGCGTGAATAGAAGGAAGAGGAGACTTGGGTTTTATGTAGAATGAAAGGAGAGTAGCATGTGAATAGTAAAAAAGAGCAGAAAACCATGGGGTAATGAGCAGAAGTAGAGGGAGCTATAGGCTCACTAAGTCTAACATAGAGCAAACTCAAGAAGAAGAGCTTAAAAGCACCAAGACACGTGGATGAGGAACAAGGGCTGGACAAAACATGTGAAAGAGCAAAATGAAAATCATGTGATTCATTAGGGAATAAAAGAACACACTTAGGTAGTAGAACATGTGTGGGAACGAAATAAGAAGCTACAGGTTTGATAATTCACATGAAGGAAAGCACATGACACACTAATTCAAGAAGAGAGAAGCTCACGTGAGAAGGAGGGGGGCTGGATCAAAATGCACGAATCCATCTACAAAATGAATCGTCCATTATTCATATGCACATTCATCATCCATTCTTCACCTCCATGTTGTAGCTTCTTCTTCTCCATTGCCTCCATCCATACATTCCATGAAGCATTAATCTCCTTTTGTGGCTAGCTTGGAAAACAACCTTGGAGAAACTTGAATCCATGGAGATAACAAGGAATTTTTGGCTAAGATTTCCTCTTTTTCTAGTACTTTTCTCTTTCTTGTATTATCTTGGTTAAGATTATATTTGATTGAGAATTTGAGTGGTTTATACTTAGTAGCTAGTTAGACACTAATTAAGAGACTATTTGATGATTAATGGATTGATATTAGTATTGGATTTTTCACTTTCCTTTAATTTCTCATGTATGCAATCAAGGTGTTTGATAAAATGTGTAAGTAAAATTGTGTACTTAATTGTTTGATTTGAGGATTCCTTAGAGTTTAATTGGTGAATTAAATATTCTAGGGCATTAATTTAGAGGTTAATTGATCAATTAATCACTCAAATTTAAGTGTTCATTGATCCTAATGACAAGAATTAATAATTAAATGCAAAGTTGAGGTTTCAATTCAATATTAACTTGTTAATTTCTTAAATCTTAAGTGGTAACTCAAGATCACTTACCATGAACACCAATTAGGGACTCTTAAACCAGAACATTGACAATTGAATTAGGATAAGGATAGTAGATACCAAGAGATGAATCCAGAGCTAATCATAAGTCCATCAATTGCTCATTAGTTTATGTATTTAGTTAGTAGTTAGTCATTTTAATTCAATTTCAATTTAGTTAGTTTAATTCAATCAAACCCCTATTTAATTAAGTATTTTTAGGATCCTCTTACACTTAAAAAATTCAATTAAACATTGAAATCTATTTTCTTGGGAGATGACCTAGGTTGTGCCACTAATTATAAATTTTAATTCAATCTAGTTTTATTTTGAGGTTGTACAACACGACTGCTCAGTCTCAACCAATCTTAAAGACTTTTGGCTCATCTTCACCCATGTTAAGTGACTTTTGGCATCACCATACACATTCCAGCCAAAATACATTCATAAACTCATTTTAAAGAACATAATGGTACCATAACATGTAAGCATTGGCTAGAAACATTTCTTATAGTTCAAATATATACACAAGCATTGAATGACAAGAAATCAACCAAGCAATACATGTGAGAAAAGTTAGAGAGCTACCTTGAAGCAAGAACATCACACTTTTCTCTTGAACTCTTCTTCCCCTTTTCAATTAAGCTTATGAAACTAGGTGGCATTTGATTCTCTTGGCCTAGACACATAAATGAGACATGATTCAATCATTGGAACCAGTTCCAGCTTTATACAAACTCTTTGGAGGGCTACTTTCTCATATGACTACATAATGGCTCCATACAAGACACAATGAAGCAACTATTGGAATTCATGATTTTTGCTCCATTTTCTCCTTTAATCTAAGTCTTTTGACTCCTTTTAGACTCCTTCGAGCCATCACAATTTTATTTCAAAGAGTCTAACTATAAGTTACTTCTTTATGTCTCATTATAAAGCCTACACCTCTATCTTACCATCTCGCTTTTTAAATTTATTCCAAAGCTT
Organism: Erythrophleum ivorense; assembly: GCA_026724425.1. Classification (NCBI taxonomy): domain Eukaryota; kingdom Viridiplantae; phylum Streptophyta; class Magnoliopsida; order Fabales; family Fabaceae; genus Erythrophleum; species Erythrophleum ivorense. Next base: position 534,796 of record JAIUCV010000219.1, read on the forward strand.
CCTTTGATGTTCTTCCATCATATTTAGTCCCTTTCTAGCCTTAGAACAATTTCAAACACTCCCTAGGTGCATGGGGTTGCTTAGGCTGAGACATAGACCACCAATGGCACCCATGGAGTTTTACAATTTTTCTTGAAGGAAATTGCTCGTGTAAAGCTTCCTAGAGGTCTAAAGGACTCATACCATATCTTACATAAGCTAGAATATCTTTAGGAAAAATCAAATTTCATCATTTGTTTCAAAACTTCAAGTTGTGCCAAGTTGAATTTCTTGATTTTCTTTTTGATCCCACTTGCCTATTCTAAATTGCCATACTCTAAAACACTTGTTCTTCCCTTAATATGGTCAATATTCAACTCCTCCTACTTGGGCTAGGTCTGATCGAAACTTCAAGGAAGAAGAACAAACAAAAGAAGCATGAAAGGTTATGGAATTACCTTATATTCAAGCCCTTTCAAGTGAGCTTTTCAAAACTTCTAAGCTTCCCCTTCAATTCCTCTCTTCCTCCCACTAAATTGGATATATATCAGCTTCAATTAACTCATCAAAATCATAGGAAAAGATAGGAGAAAGAGGAGGACAAGGCTAGGAAAGGAAGAAGCATGAAATTATCTTGTATTTTTACCTTTTCATTGGTCTTTCTTCTTTTTTTTCTTCTTTCCTCACCTTCTTGTGTGCCCTTAAAGCTCTCTCTTAGTTCTATCTAGACCAACAATACATCGGCAGAGAGAGTGGAGCAAGTGGGTGGACGTTTTTAAGAAGCAAAAAGTAAAGTTAATGCACTTTTTCAACTTTTCATTTTAGTCCCTAAACTATGGTTTCTCCATTTGGTCTCATTTTAACTCCTTTTGAGAATCATCTTTTCTATCATAAAATTTAGATCCTTTAACTTATAAATTGACATTAGTTTCACCCAAATTGGATTTAAAATTATTCTGAACCATTCGGTTAAAATTTTGGTCAACCCTTTATCGAAATCGCTCACCAGAGAAGTTTTAATTATTCTGGGGGTTCACATAATTTTCAAGGCCTCTGAGTACCTTGAAAAGTATAAATTTTATACTTACAAATCCCTTATGTGATTTTTTTAAATTTTCAAAAATTACAAAAATACCCTAACTTCGTTTCGTAAATTTTCTTAGCTCTTCTGATTTGGGTTTCCAAGCAACTTAAGCATCCAATCCTTATTTTTAGGGCTCTAGATTACCATTCTGATTTTATTTGGCCACTATCCCCTTGCTTTAAAGGACTTCTTTTGAAAAATCACATATTTCTAGCCCTTTTTCGATAACCCGAGTGTTACATTTCCTTCCCCCTTAAATAAATTTTGTCCTCAAAATTTAGAGGTATAAACATCACCTTACTTTTCTCATATACTTACTTACTGGTCTTTCCTGACTCTATTTACTTCTTTTAAAGACTAGGCTCTTTCAAGTTTCTTTTTGTTAGAGAATTAACGTTACTAGCTTATTGTATTTGATTCTCTTTTTCTGTGCTATTGCTACAAAGCATATGACTTGTTCTTGTCATAAGGGAGATTAACCTCTAACACTGTAACATATTCTAATCTTTCTAGTTTATTTAATGGGAAAGCTTATTATTTTGTATCTGGTTAGTCTTAACTTGTTCACAAGGGTTGTATTTTCCTGCTTAGTGGACTTACTTACATATACTTTTAGAGATATCTTATTAGTATTAAATCTCCCTTATCATCTCTTAATGGCTTTGCTATAAAGTCTTATTATCTTTCTTTATTTATTAGCAGCCATCGGAGACTTCTACCTATTTACATAACTTATTTAAGTATTCAGCCCACTATTTACTCATACATTCTTTGTTACTAGCTCGTCCTATAGTCACAATTCATATTTCATTCTATCATAGGCCTCACATCTTAATCATTTATTAGGATCATAGCTTCTTTAAAGGGCTTTTATTTTCAATTGTCCCTGTCTCATTACTCACTATTATATTGCCTCTTTAGGCTTATACTTTTCTTTACTCTCTTTATCTACTTGAGAATGGGCATCATTTAGTCTTTCATCTTAATAACTGACTAACATAACTCTTTAACCTTTCATACTAGCATTGAAGAATGACTACCACTGACTAATACTATATTCATGTGGGATACTGACTACTCAAATTCTTAGCTACTAAAGGTATGGTATACCACTTACCCTATTGTCACATTTTAAATTTTTGTAAATAGTAATGTAACTAAACCAACTAATGAAGAACCTTAAAGAAAACATTAGAGAACTAACCAAATTCAATTAGGAACTAAGGGACCTAATTAGGACTAGAAAGGAAGACATGTATTAAGAAGCCTAATTGAGACATCAACTTGAACATTTAGTTAGCATGGAAGCATATAACCACAAAGCAAGATGAACTTATAACCATTCTTATCAAAACATCTTCATTATCTTCATGTATAGGAATGTATCTAAACATAGTATTCGATCAAGTAGTAGCCCCATTAACCATGTATACCATAAGCCAAAAACATATATAAATCTTGAAATGAGTCTTGGAAGTTATCATCATATAAATGGCCGAACAAGTGAATAGGAAGAAACTAATGAACTAAAGGATAATAAAGACAAAATAGTGACACATTGACATTCCACTTATTTATGATATTCATTAGCTTTTAAGTTAAGACACTACCATTCATTTAGCAGTGAGTAAGTGATAAGAAGTTGCATGTAAGTAAACGATTTAAACAATCTAAGATGAAGACACATAAATTGGACGATGGTGTGGGGCCAAGGAAGACGGGAATTTTTATAAAAAAAACAAGCACACCTCATGCTTCACTATGCAAAATATGCATATTCAAATGATATTTGGTTGATTTAAATCATTCGTTCAGCCATAGGAAAGCTAAGAATAAATATGTGATGCAACACTTAAGTGTAAACATGAGAGGGAGACATATGGCTAGGCAACCAAATAGGAAATGAAGTTAGGAAAAATTAAATAGATAAATCTACACACCTTATACTTGCACTATGTATATATATATATCCACAAATTATATTCTATTCTTGCTCACATTCTGCATTACCATGGGATTTAAATACCATATACAATATATGTATTAGATGGGAGTAATATATATAGGACACTGCCACCTAGCTTGCACAGAATAAGGAATGGAAAAGAAGAATCTTAAATTGTTTTAGTGTTATCCTTGGGCGGTGAAAAAGCAAGAGGTGTCACTACTATAATCCTTCTTCACTTTAACTCAAATTAAATTGAGAATAAAAGGGGAAGAAGGGGACAAAGCTTCGAGTAAAGTAGAAAGCTACAAGACAAGAGGAAACCATGGAGGCAGAAGAAGGTTATAAGACTTGTTGAAAGGTAAGCATAGGAAAAACATCTAAATTCCTTAACTACTTTCACTTAACTAGTTAAATTGATTAATTAGGATACTTTATTATTGATGGATAGCCATAAAATTTTAGAGCAAAGATTAGTAGGAGAAGTCTAAGAAGAAACCATGTATACTTGAAGGTAAGTGCTGAAATTATTCCCCTTGGAACGAGTACACCAAGAATGAGAGTAGAGTAGAAAGAAAAATTATGTATACCTAGTAGCTATAGGAATAGAACCTTGAGAATATCATAGATTAAATAAGAGGCACAGTACAAAGTAATAGTATAGAGGATAGGTATTTAGACACCAAACAGAACCATATAATTGGCTATTAGACAAAGAACACAAATAATATAGACATAAACTTAAATGAATATCAAGGATAGGAAAGTTAGTGATTGGGGACCAAATTACAATGTAAATAAGGACTAAGGACTGAACTACAAAGCATTGGATCACACATGAATAATTTAGATAGTAACTAACTAATGAAAAGAAAAGAAAACAAAGATGTAATTGTTTACAATTAGGAATTCCAATTTTCAACTAATGAAAGGGAATTAGGAATTTTGTATAGGGAATTAGTAGCTTAATTGAAATGCAAATATTGTCCATGCATCATTCTTAATTAAGGTAATGTGTGATTGAAATTTTAGGAAAACAATTAGAGTAATAAGAGCTAAGGAATAACTAGAGATAACAACGATAACAAAATAGGTAGTTAACACTGTATTCATTTTGTTGTTACGTAATGGCAATGGATAAATTCTTGAATTTCCTATGCTATGTATGGTTGCATGTATGTCTACTAAGGTGACTCATATGAGTACTAGATCACTGTTATTGGCCAATAACCAAAGCACATTAGCCTAACGATCATTATACACTGCTATCTAGATATTACATGCTCCTACACTGAAGTACGCATTGAATGTATCCTGGATAGCATTTAGTGCTGTTTATATGTATGCTTCTTAAATACATTGTTATTTATTGGGATTTTATCTCATTATAAAGCTAACTATTTTCAAGTATCAGTCATATCTTAGACGAAGCCAAACAAGCAGAGACTAGACAAGCGGACTAGTAAACTAACTAGTTATTCTTATAACTAGTTTTGTAAATCCTCCGTGTAGTGTAAAATGCTAAAGTATGATTTGAGTTTTAAGTATGTAAAGTTATTTTGAAATCCCCTATTGTGCATCTATAGGATAATTATACGTACATAACTTCTAGTGTAAGCTGATGATGATATTTAGCTAAAGTGTTGCTTGATATGGAAAAGTAACTTTAATTATTGTTTTTACATGAAATTGATTATTGATATCATGGGATTTCTATGTCCAAAATTTTATAATGGGTTCTCCATCCTTTGGATTAAAGGTCTGAAAAGTTACAGGGTTGTTGGAATAGGTTAAATCAAGGAAACGACATACTAATTTCACTTAGCTTCTATATAGGACAACTTTCAGTATATTTCATAATAAATCTTGTTAAATGGGTAAATGAAGGAATTAATACATTTAATTTTATGGGAAGGTAGCCAGGACATATAAACTTAGATCTCAAAAGTCTTAGAATTTTTTAAACTCGTTAATAGGGTAACAAAGTTAAAAAAATAGAAAGGATAGTGTGCAGCAAGTGCAAACAGGGTAGTAGTCTAAATGTCGTTGGTTGAAGGGTCACTATGGGATTTTTTGAAAGCTATTTTAGTGGCTTATAATTAACATAATAAAGAGTCATTCTACCAATTTTTATGATTTTTGGATGTCATTTGATGGGGGAAACAAATTTCATAAAAACAGGTCTAGAAACTTAGATGAATTGTAACTATGGTAACTTCTATTTCTTCATAACGAGATGTGAAATTGCATGGTAGTTGGAAGAACAAAGTTATGAATATGCATTTCCATGAACATAAGATAGAAATCCCCTAGTTATGCTAATAGAGATCTCCTAGGTCTAGGATCTTGTTGACATGATCTTGGATTTTTGTGTTGTGGAATTCAAGACCTTATCAACAAGGTCTTCTATTTGTAGTACAAGATCCTTCAACATTGTAAATTAGAACATATGAGAAACGTAGGTATGACACCTATCATAAAGAACTGCACTTGACCCATTTCTAATTACATATTCTAGTTTATAGAGATTTCTCTCTCCCTTGGTCAAGCCCAATATCTATTGGGTAATGGTTCATCTAGCTATAATACTAGAAAGTTACTTTCTTACTTTCCTCATCCCACACACTATGCTCATCTCTCAAAGAAGTCTAGTAAATGGTCTAACTATCTAAGTATAACTTGAATGTCTCTGTGGTAATGGTCTACCAGACTTAAGATGTAACCCCTAAAATTAATTAAGAATAATTATGATGAATTAAAGAATTAATATAGGGATTTGAAAAAATAAGGAAAATAAGGTTTTTAAAGAAATGAGTTTATTGGCTGAAGATATATTAGCTAGGCTTATGAGTTTAATTAGGGAATTAACTAAGGGGAGATGGACATTTAATTTGGGTTTTATAATTAACTTATTTATGCCATGAACTAAGTATAGAAGCCCACTTTTGGTCATAAGAAAGTCTAATTCTATTTCTTAAAGGCTCAATTATAATCTTGTACAAACTTAATACAAATAAATCTATATACTTTAGCCTAACAAACTAAAATTTGAACCTACTTGGGTCTTGGGCTTCTGGGTCAGCCCAATTTTGGGCTTCTGGGTTAGCCCAAACCTATCAAAAACCCTAACATACCCATCCCCCACTTCTTTAGTCAGCAGACCTACTCATTTTTTAGCTAAGAAGGACTCCATTTTAGTACTTGAGAAGAGGGACTAGAGTTTTTCTACATTCTTCTGCCATTTCTCACTTTTAGAAGAAGATTTTGCTAAGGTAATCTATATAAAACATGTCCCTCTCATTCTCCTCTTCATTTTGGTCTAATTAGTTTCTAGTTTTGGGCATTTTCATCTTCTTCTCAAATCTCAAATTTGGTGTTTGGGTAATTCCTTGTAAGATTTTCAGAGTTGGAGTTAGTGGAACCATAGGGTAAGTGTTTGCTTTCATTTTGTGATATAACATTGCTCAAATTTCATGTTATAAGCTAACTTTAGTATATGGCTGATTCTATGTGCGAAAATCCAAGTTTTAAGGATGGGTCATACTGTGTTCTTGATAGTTAAGGCTTAACCCAGTTCACTTAACCTCCTAGATGTATGGGTAAGTGTTTTCTCTACTTTTATGAGGTATATGTGTTGAATTTCCATCATTTGGATTAACTTTGGTGCATAGCTTTTACATGTACGAAATTGTAGATGTTGGGAGAGACCCCTTGTGAGTCCTCAGTGTTGTGACCTTAAATTGGTGCAATTGACGCTTTAAGAAGCTAGGTAAGTAACTTCTAGGTAGCCATTGGTGGTTTAACCCCTTTGGTATATGATTTATTGCTAGATATGATGATAACTATACTTATTTTAGGCTTGGTGTGCATTTGAATTATAATGGTAGCTAGAGGAAGAGTAATTGGCTTCATTGAGATAATTGGGGTTATTTTTCCTAATTTCATATATATACTCATGTTAATCTGATATTTGTTACACATGCCTGATTTTGAAATGCTAAATGATTTGTTGACTACTTCAATTGTTATTGTAATGGGACTTTGTGGGTAGAGCTATGGTGCAGCTGTCACCTGTGCATATGCTTCGATTGGGCACCGAGTTATGATCAAACCATGAATATATTAAGCCCAGGTTGTGCTCATTAGGAAGTTAGTGCCGTGGACAAACCACTTCCGGTGTTATTGGCCATTAACATGTTGTGTGTGATTACTAGTATGGGACAATAGTCATTAATAGGTCAACTAGTTCATTTACAAATTAAATTAATGATTTTGGTATTGATGATATGAAATTGCATTATTTTGATTAATCTGTACATATATATAGAATTTGTCTCTTGTTACTGAGATTGTATATCTCACCTTGGTTGTGGGCTAACATTTTCAGAGATCGGACTTTTTAGTGACAAGGAGAAACTAATTGAAGCTTATTATATAGTTTGGTCACACATAGGTTTGGAAACCTTGTCAGATTGTATTAGTGTAATTAGATTACTAGTTTTATGTAATTGTCGCATTGCATCATGTATTGCCAAGCATAGAAACTGTAATTATGTGACACATTAGATGTCAACTTAAACTAGTGATATATGGAACTTCTATTGGGATTTATGTTTGAATGGAAATGTGCATTGTTTATGAACTCTTTACTATTATTAATCTATGAACTCACTGGTTTATGGTGGCTAGAGGGTTAAGGATCCATATTTAAGTTTTGAATGGATAATAATATATGTTTTGGGTAGATTAGGTAAAAGAACAACACTAAATCTTCACAAATTAAGTTAAAGTGGCCTAGAGTATTATTAGAGGGAGAATTGAAGAGCATGAGAAAAAATCTTGGGAGTTATAGGAACAGAGGGGAATTGGCCACAACCAAAATGGAATTAACCACAGCCAAAAGCGACGAAGTTGCCCAAGGAGGGAAACAGAGAAGAATTAGCTATGGCAAAAAATGAAGCTGGCTATGGTGAAAGTCGAGAGGTGAGTCTAGATGTGTTATAGAGAGAAATTAGCAGCGACGAACTTTGAGGGGCGAGCTGGGAGGTTCCAAGAAGTCCTATAGCCATCGCGAAGGTTTTGAATTTCTCATATTAATCTAGAAACTTTAGTTTTCTCTATGGAAATGATAAAGAATGATTTAGAAACACTTGTAGGAGATTCTTATGAGTTGGAATTAATGGATAATAGGATTAAAGGCTTATAATTGTGGGTTTGATTCCCTCATGTGCATAAATGATTATGAGTAGTAGTTAATGACTCTAACAACATCAAGGTTTAAATTTCTTCACTTTTTCCTAATGTAAGTAATCTTATAATGACTTTAAACCTCGATTGATGATTATTAATTGCATCTTTAACCCTAATTACCATGATTAGAAGTTAAAGTCATTACATTTAATATCAGAGTAATGGTTCAGGAAAATCATGCTAATTTAAATTTTGTGGTTAGAAACTTGGCAATCATGATGCATATTTGGCATAATATTAGCTCATAAGAATAGCTAATTATGGAACATGTAGTTGTTGCTCTTTATGTTATGGAAAGAAATATAGAGGAATAATGATATGAGGCTTGTAATGCTTGTTAAAATGACTATTTCTTTAATCTTATTCATAATATCACCCATCACAATGAGTATGTCCCTGAAAATAATAAAGCATAATAAGATTCTATCTCATAATGCTTCAAATATCACTAATTTTAAGACTTGAGGTTGTTAATGCCAATGAAAAGGCTAGAATTTTGCCCTTCTTTTTCTGAAATTGGGTTATTGGTCTTAGTCTAAACAATCAACCAGTTGAGACTTGTTGCCAACTAGCTACGCGATAGATGCACTAGTCACTCGCTGTGAGGCACTAGTTGACTGAATGAATGAGACCAGGTAACTGATAAGGATGATGAACAAGGCTACTAATAGTATTTGTGACCAGTTGACTGCTATTTACTTAGCAAGTCAACTGGGTACAGCCAACTAGTTGATTGGCCTACCAAAGTAGTTAACTAATCATAATAAGAGTAGCAATTCTTGACCTAAGCAAAATTCTAAGCTTTTCAAAGGCCATCTAGAGTGATATTGAGAACTTAGAAGGCAACAAAATAGAGTAAAACACTTGACTAGTTATTAAAAAAAAACCTTACAAAAGGGTAAGATATAAGCCTTATTTATGATTGGAAAATTGATGATGGAAGTTTAGGAACTAGTGTATAATAAATTAGTATAGTTGACTAAATATTTGAAGTGATGTACAATCTATAATGAGTTAGAACTATGTAGACTTCGAAAGGCCCCCAAGGTTGAGGCTTTATAGGTATAGAAGTCCTAACCCACTTGCTTGATCTTGGTTAATAAAGAATGCAATTACTCAATCCTAGCTACCGCAACTTGGGCCTAATGAATAAAGGTGACAAGAGGTAAAGAACATTTCAAATAGTTTCATTCAAACTATTGGAGTGAGTAAGCTATCTTTGGTTAATGATGATAAGGAAGGAGGGCAAGAAACCCTTAGAATTATGAAATCCATTTCTAAATAGGGGATAGCGACTTTAAAGTAAGAGATTAAGGGAGATGATGTTTTAGAAGGAATCTTAAGAGAGCTTTGAGGCTCCTCCTTTAGTGTACCTAGACAAGAGAGGAATTTGTGATAAGGGAGAGAAGCCTTAGTGTGATAAGAGGGAGGTGTATAGGCACGTGGTGCTTATGCATGTTGTCCATTTTGTATGATTCAGTTTACTTATGCTATGTGTTGACATGCATTTAGGTGGTAGTTAGAGGTACTTTACGTGCATGATACACTCAGGGAGTGTAAGGTAAGATTCTACAGCACTTTGGTGTTAGAGGCACGTGGGATGTGCTTATCCACCAGCACTTCGGTGTTAAGGGCATGCGGAGCGTGCCACTTATCCTATGATTTGATGAATTTTGACCACCAAATTGGTGTCAAACTAAAATAAGTAGACTTTCTACCTAAAAGGTAAATAGGAGATCTTGATAGTAAGGATCCACCTAAAAATAGAATAAAATGGTACCTATGTGCATACAAGTGGTTAAGATATAATCATCATGGGATGATGAGTATGTATATGGCCACAAAAAAGAATTGCCTACTAATATTAAAGGCAAAGTCTGATTCCACCATCAGTAATCTTATTATCATGTATCACGTGTGGTATGATTAAGGGAATAGAGATAACATTGAGAATTTGAGATGGACTAGTATTTACCCTAGTAGTAAAACTCCCTAATTTTGCAAGAGGACTTCCTGATCCAGAATAATAACCCAAGGGAAGTGAATGAGAGGTGGTAGTAATGCAATTAACTTATGTTATTACAATAAAACCTTAGTGTGATAACTAATAAGAAAGGATGAATCACTAGCTGTAAATGATACTAGAAGTCTCTCATTGGGAATCCCTACTTAACCTGTTGATAATTAGGGAATACTTGATAATAAAAAGACTCACTAAGTCTCCTCATTATGTTAATTTAACTCCCAACAATCAAGTGTAAATTGAGGCTTGAGAACTTAGGGGAGCAAAAGAATTAGTTGTGCTTGGCACAGATAAATTGTATAAGGATGAAAACTATCAAACCAACATATACTATATGTTATAACCTACTGTCAAAAGACCTTATACTTATTGTCGGAAAACCTTATTGATAAGGTCTTAAATTTCATATTATCGAATACAAGATTTTGTCAACAAGATCCTTGACCTTGTTAACAAGAAATTATCTCATTACTCTTTAGGAACTATAATGAACTTTTAAATTGTAGGATACTACAAAAAAAAAAAGGCAAAAAAGCTTAGTTATATGTGAGGAAGTTGGAAAGAATTTAAAGCATCATAGATAAAGGATAAGAAGCATGCTAATTGAAGTATAACTATACTTGTATGAAAGTACCTTAGTTAGATGTAGAAGATACGAATGGGCAGTCCTTTTAGACTATATAATGACATAAAATCCAAAGAGATGACTGGTTGATTTCAAACGAGTATAGATGCCATTAAGTTGACTACTAATGCTTGTGGTAGTGGAAAACTAAGATGAAACAGTTGGATCTATTGATCGTGGTAGTCTTTGGAATCACATGTAAGTGATTGTAGTGGTACCTTCACCAGTGCAAGCACGAACAAAAAAAAAAGGATAAGAGAGAGAGAGAGTGAGAGAAGGAGAGGGAGAGGGAGAGAGAGAGATAAGAAGTCTATTAAGGGTTTTCCTATGTTGGTTACACCTACGTACAATAATAAGATTACCTATAATGAACCACCACCATGAATTGGAAATTTTAATGTTGTAGGCAAGTTGTTGAAGCTATGTCATCTAATAGAACACCCACTTGAACTATGGACTTGTAAGATTTAAGGAAACTCATTCCTAAGTTTTAAAAGATTACTTTGATACTCTAGACAAGGTACTTTCACCCTTGAAATCAAGCCTTATGAGGGAATATCACCTAGACTTGAAGGATCATATTTATTCTCGCTTAAGAGATTATGTTTGATTTCGATTAAATGAAAGGTAACCTTAAAGTGTTTGAATGCCTTAAATGGATTAGTCGTAAGATTAGACTTTACATTAGTTCCAACCTTTGAGAACCTCAACAAATGAGGATAAGGAACCTTGGGTACTGATTGTAAATGAAAAGGGATTTTACATGTCTATAAAAAAAATGATGATAAAAACAAAAATGGAAGAATGGACCTTTTTCTGACAGGCAATAAATGGGGATAATGTGCTCAATAATTTTATGGGATAGTTGGATATAAGAACTAGAAACCTATACTAGATGATCCTATAAAAGGAAAGACTTGCTTCAATTAAGAAGGTTCAGCTAAAGAAATGCGGGAAATTTTAAGTAAAGGACAAATGAAACTCCTTTCTGAAGTAAGGTTATTTACCTATGTTGCTATTAATGGAATAAATACTATAAGGTTAACTAAGTGGAATTTTATGTAGCTCTTGACGCTAATTGTTAAGGAGAGTTACACTAAGCATTTGGGAGTTATACTGTAAACAAATTGAGAGTTAAGAAGTAAAGGAAACTAACATAAAATTTATTAGTCGATTATTGGTACTAAAAAAAGGAGAGAAAAAAACAAGAGAAGAAAGAAGAAAAGAAAAAAAAAGCGATAACTATAAAATAAAACAAAAACAAAAGCCATAAAGGGAGAGAGATTTAGACTTACAAGCTAAGTGCTTAAAACTTGCTATAAGGTGATCAAGTGTATCTTGGTCAGGATCTCTTTAGTTATGGACAAAGAAAGAATATGGAATATCCAGGTTGGTATGTCATTTGACCTAGGTTGATTAGAAGAAATAGAATTATGGATATCAAGTGAAGTAGTAACATAATAAGAAAGTCCTCTTCAGGAAAATAGCAGGAAAGACTCATTCTAGTAAGACTATTTGAGAAAATCAAAGAGGAGGCTATAAGAAAGGATTATCTAGCACCAATGGAGTAAGGTATAACTAATTTTGGGGACAAAATTCTTAAAAGGAAGGAAGAATATAACACCTAAAAATTAATTAAGGATAATTATGATGAATTAAAGAATTAATATAAGGATTTGGAAAAAATAAGGAAAATAAGATTTCTAAAGAAATGCGTTTACTTTAAGCATTTCGAGCTAATAATCATGTTTTGTTATTGTTGGGTGAAGATATATTAATTAGGCTTATGGGTTTAATTAGGGAATTAATTAAAGGGAGAAGGACATTTAATTTGGGTCTTATGATTAACTTATTTATGCCATGAACTAAGTATATAAGCTTACTTTTGATCATAAGAAAGTCTAATTCCATTTCTTAAAGGCCTAATTATAATCTTGTGCAGACCCAATTCAAATAAATCCATATACTCTAGCCCAACAAACTAAATTCTGAACCTATTTAGGTTTTGGGCTTCTGCATCAGCCCAAACCCATCAAAACCCTAACATACCCATCCTTCACTTCCTTAATCTGTAGACCCACTCATTTTTCAGCCAAGGAGGACTCCATTTTCGCACTTAAGAATAGGGGCTAGGGTTTTTCTACATTCTTTCACCATTTCTCACTTTTAGAGGAAGATTTTGCTAAGGTAATCTATATAAAACATGTCCTTTTCATTCTCCTCTTCATTTTGGTATGATTAGTTTCTGGTTTTGGATATTTTCATCTCCTTCTCAAATATGAAATTTGGTGTTTGGGTGATTCCTTACAAGATTTTTGAAGTTAGAGTTAGTGGAACCATAAGGTAAGTGTTTTCTTTCGTTTTGTGGTGTAACATTGCTCAGATTTCATGTTATAAACTGAATTTGGTATATGGCTAATTCCATGTACGAAAATCCAAGTTTAAGGATGGGCCATAGTGTGTTCTTGATAGTTAAGACTTAACCTAGTCCACTTAACCTCTTAGATGTATGGGTAAATGTTTTGTCTTCTTTTATGAGGTGTATGTGTTGAATTTCTAGTATTTGGATTGACTTTTGGTGCATAGCTTTTGCATGTGCGAAATTGGAGATGTTGGGAGTGACCCCTTGTAAGTCCTTGGTGTTGTGACCTTAAATTGGCGCAATTGACTTTTTAAGAAGCTAGGTAAGTAACCTCTAGGTAGCTATTGGTTGTTTAACCCTTTTGGTATATGATTTATTGCTAGAAATGATTATGACTATACTTATTTTAGGCTTAATGAGCATTTGAATTATAATGGTAGCTAGAGGAAGAGTAGTTGGCTTCATTGAGGTAACCAGGGCTATTTTTCCTAATTCCACATATATGCTCATGTTAATATGATATTTGTTACATATGCTTGTTTTTGAAACGATAAATGATTGGTTGACTACTTGAATTGTTATTGTGATAGGACCTTGTGCATTCATGATAGAGTTGTGGTGTGCTGCCACCCGTGTATGTGCTTTGATCGGGACTGAGTTGTGATTAGACTCTGAATGCACTGAGCCCAGGTTGTGCTCATTAGAGAGTTGATGCCGTGAACAGACCGTTTATGGTGTTATTGGCCATTAACATGTTATGTGCGATTACTGGTATGGGACAATAGTCATTGGTAGCTCAAATAGTTCATTTGTAAATTGAATTGACAATTCTGGTATTGATGATATGAAATTGTATTGTATTAATTAATCTGTACATATATATAAAATTTTCCTCTTGTTACTGAGATTATATATCTCAGCCCTGTTGTGAGCTAACATTTTCAAGGACTAGACCTCTTAGTGGTAAGGAGAAACTAATGGAAGCTTATCTTTGGTAGCACATAGGTTTAGAAACCTTGTCAGATTGTATTATGTAATTAGATTACTAGTTTTATGTAATTGTCGCATTGCATCATGTATTTCCAAGTATAAGGACTGTAGTCATGTGACACATTAGATATCGACTTAAACTAGTGATGTATCGAACTTCTACTAGGATTCATGTTTAAATGGAAATGTGAGTAGTTTATGAACTCTTTGTTGTCATTGACCTATGAACTCGCTGATTTATGGTGGCTAGAGGGTTAATGATCCACATTTAAGTTTTGAGTGGGTAATGATAAATGTGTTCAGTAGATTAGATAAAAGAACAACACTAAATCTTCACAAATTAAGTTAAAGCAGCTCAAAGTGTTACTAGAGGGAGAATCAGAGAGCATAAGACAAAATCTTGGGAGTTATAAAAACAGAGAGGAATTGACCGCGGCTAAAATGGAATTAACCAAGGCCAAAAGTGACAAAGTTGCCCAAGGAGGGAAACATAGAGGAATTAGCTGTGGCGAAAAATGAAGCTGGCCGTGGCAAAATTTGAGAAGCAAGTCTATATGTGTTCTAGAGAGAAATTAGCCATAGTAAAGAAGGAAGTTGGCTGTGACGAACTTCAAGGGTCAGCTTGGAGGTTCTAGGAAGTCCTATATCCGCGGTGCGAAAGTATTTAGCCGTGGTGAAGTTCTAAATTTCTCATATTAACTTAGAAACTTTGGTTTTCTCTATGGAAATGATAAGGAATGATTTAGAAATACTTGTAGGAAGTTCTTGTGAGTTGGAATTAATTGATAATAAGATTAAAGGCTTATAATTGTGGGTTTGATTCCTTCATATGCATAAATGGTTATGAGTAATTAGTTAATGACTATAACAACATCAAGATTTAAATTTCCTCACTTTTTCCTAATTTAAGTAATCTCATAATGACTTCAAACTTCGATTGATGATTATTAATCGCGTCTTTAACCTTCATTACCATGATTAGAAGTTAGGGTCGTTACATAAGATATCTCTAATCTTTGGGATGAAAACTATCTGAAACTGTACTAGTCTTTGAGACTAACTGATCTATGAAAACTATCTCAATCTGTTATCTCCCCAGAGAACTACTATGTTATAACTGTGGGCTTTCTATAACTCTGTGGGATCTATTGCGATCCCTAGGTCTACTGCAACCTTTCAAAGCTCTGCTAAGGCTTACTATGACCCGCTATACTATGTTAGGATATACTATGATTCATTCTTAAGAGATTTCAAAGCCTAAGATTACTGTATTTGTAAATAAAACATATACTTACTAAGTCTGGCACCTACTGCTCATAATCTCCAAGGCTAAATTCATATGTCTATTGTGCTCTTCATATGAAGTGGGTTATGTATCATTTACTTCTCTATTGATCCCATTCCAATCATACTTAGGAGCATTCAAACTTTCATTTACTACTCCTAATGGGACCCTCAGGTTCTCACTTTAAGTATTGCCATTCATACTTTCTTCCTTACTTTGCTAGATCATATTACATTCTTTGATTAACATACAACTAGGCACACACTTCATATATTTTCATTCTATCTTTTCTCTCTTATCTTGCAATTTCTGATTATGCTCATGTTCTACTTTCCAGCGCCTTTAGCACTACAGCATCTTACGCATCAAGTGTGCCTAACATCTCTTGCAAGATAGAGATCATATGTTGGCCCCTTTTTATTTCATTTAGTTATATCATAAGGGACTCATACTGTGCATGCTGAACTTGTGCTAACCAACTTTTAACATTCCAGTACTATTAGCATGCTTCCTTTATATCATTTTATGCTGGGGATTCCTTTCTGCATACTTTTCTTATAGTTCTAACATCACTGGAATCCCTTAGCTTCTTTTTCTTTAGCTTATCTCTTAATTTAACTCACTAGGATACTCTTTGATTATCAAGACACTCTTTATGGTTGATGCCATTATTTGCTACGTACTCAGGTTACATTACTACTAAGTTGGCCAAACTCAATATCATATAATCATCGTTACAAGCAAACCATAGCATCAATCACTAATACACAGGTGCACCATGACCGCGCTCAAGCCATTATTGCCAGTATATTACAAGTTTCCTAACAATTTAGAGTACCACTCTATTACCATGCTCTATCTCTCTTTATTTCGTATGACACTCGAGGAAAGGGCACTCTTCATCTAATTTCTTACATCATTTACTATATTATTTTGAGGTCATTTATATTGCCTAATTATCTCTATTTATGGCATTACTTTGTACCTCATGGATATCTATACCAAGGATAACAATGCTTTCTGACGCACTCATTCATGTTATTTGTTTGTTTATTCTCAATTCATTATGTCCTACGTCATCATATACTCTCTCTTTTACTTTTACTATCCCTTTTCTCATATGAAAGGGTCATCTATTACTCCTGTATTCCTTTGTTATTTTTCTACTTCTTTATGCTCAAGAGCATTTTTATCTTTTTTGGATTCACCTCTACTTGCTCACTTTCTATAAAAATGAGGAGGTCTATTTCCTTTCATTCTCTTGTTTTATTTTTAATTAGACCATTCCTCTGTAAGGAATTTTATTTCATATGAACCTTAGAACTTATCTTCCTTAAGACTCTTAAGCTTACATTTGTTCTCTGTATAACATTGGAACTCACCTTCTTAGGTGACTTTTAACTTTCTCTAGCTTCCTTGGGAGCACTAAGGCACTAGTCGCTTGCCTTGGCTCATTTCTACATTCTAATCAAAGCTATGTACTCTTTTTGCTTAGACTTTCTACTTTCATCTTTAGGAGCATAATTCATTAATTCTAGGGTTGTACTAACCTAATTTTGGTCATATAGCTGTAATGTCCTAAATATTTATGACTAGTAACTTATGCTCCACTTAGTGCTATTACTACTTGTGTGCTTTTTTTACATTGCATTGATTTCAATTTAGGGAAGCTCATCTGATTAACTACTGAACCCTTATCTGTCCACTTTTACTATACTCATTCTATTAACTTCTACTTAGCCACCACTAAAGCGAGGACATCTCTTTCTGTGTATTAGTTTCTCAGCTTTCTCTTGCTTCTCCCATACTTCTGTACTTACTAATTAAGGGTTTATCCCTTAGAGGTTTTACTGGCCATTAACTGGGTGGTCTTCCACCTCAATGCATCTTATTTTTCCTCTCATCAACCTAGGGAGAGCCTTCATTAAGCTTTCCTTCTAAACTACTTTCTTTTTAATTAAGGTTTTGTTTTCTACTTCTTTCATCTTGCCTGTGAAAACTCTACTAATTGCTTCTCTTAAGCTTCATTCATGCTTAGCCTGGGACACTTATCTCACTGAGGCTGTAACTTACTATAGGTTTAATTAACTCACACAGGCTTACTGTAACTGTTACTTTTAGACTTTTCTTTTTCTCTTATCTTAGGTATCACCTCTAAGGTATGCCCTTCTCGTGTACTTGCTACATTCCTCAATGCTAATAGCCTTACATTATGTCAATTTAAAGGTTATAATAACATCCCGTCAATAAGATTCAAGATCTTGTCAACAAAATCTTATATTTTGCAATATGAAGTTCAAGACCCTATCAATAATGTTTTCCTAACGGTGTATACAAGGTCTTTTAACAGCGAGTTATAGCATATACTACGTGATGGTAAGACATTTGCTCGTTTATACGGGTGTATCCTTCCCTTGCACATATATTCACAACATAATCTATAGGTCTTAAGCTCATCATATTAGCTCATCATTTATTGTCACATAGAGTAGCATTCTAGGTTGGAGTCAATGTCTTATGGGCAGGTCTCTACAACCTTACTACTCCTTTGCCTAATATTCTAGCTCTGGTTGCTACTTAATCTCAAACATTCAGCACACTGCTCATTTATCAATTAATGATTCTCTGTGTCCACTAATAGGTCATTTATCTATCTTTTACTTTGTTTATACTAAGGGTCTTAACTCTCTATGCTCTTATTGTCCCTATAGCAGTTCATTTCTCATGTTAACCTTAATATGACTAACAAGGCCTTCTATATGGCAATACATTCCATCATCACTGGTTACTTCCTTTCTAGCTATACTGCTTGAGCCTCAACTACATGTGTATTGAGCCCACCATCAAGGTTAGAGGGTTATACCTCTTGCTTTATTCATTGATAGCCAATTAGTCTGTCTGGGCTATCAAGGCTTTATGAAGTGTTGCCTATAGACTCTAGCCTTTGGCTCAAGGGGATAATTTTCTAGGCTCTCTAATTTATCTAGACATCTGGGTGTCGTGGCTGGGGAAGTTGGTCTCCCTCATTTTCCCTCTGAATTGATTCTTGTGCAGCAGTAGTTTTTCCTCATACTGCGTTGCATTACTGCCTGTCTCTATATCAGGTGAAACATCACAAAATGGTGTGAGTGTGGTAATTAGGGGAATTAGACCTTTCATTATCTCTATGAGCAAGCCTCTATTGCAGCTACATAATAACTTTTTGCTGCTAATACATATGGCTTGCCATTAATCTTAGTGAGCTTTCATAGCTTATAAAGCTTTAGCCGTAAGATCACTTAACTTTGCTCTAGAAACTTTAGAGGCCTACCTCTCCTAATATTCACTAACACATCAAATACCAATCCACATCTCACTTAGCATAAAAATCAATCTATGCCACTTTTAAGCACCCAAAATGTCTTATATAAGGCTATACACAATTTTACCATTACTTCCTTAAGCCATATACAACTTTAGAAGGCTTGGAACTTTGCTTTGATACAAAAAATGTAATACCTTAGCTCTCTATCTTTTACTCTATATCCCATAGGCTTCTTGTTACACAATTCCAAGAAAATAACATATTTAATGGGATAAAATTGCATTACGTAAGGCCCAATTAATTCATTTTATGCTTCATGGATCATATGAGCTCATCAATATCATTTTCCATTCATAACATAACTATACAAGTCAAAAACATCACATTTCATCTTAACATTCATGGGTTTGGAACCATACATATCATATTAGAATTTTTAGCCTCAGATTGTTATTGTAGATTTCTTCTATAAATTTTAGAAATTCATAACTAATTTTAAAAAAATCAAAATCATGCATATGATAGACTTATGGAAAGTTCTAGATGTTAACTAATGATTAAAAATAGTTTTAGATCAAGAACATGGTGTTTAACTCACGAAATGATGGAATAGTACTAAAAGTTGAGCTACATTATTGGTACTATCATGCAATTTTAAAAATTCGGTTCTCCCTCTACAGAGCTCCAAATGAGGTGCTCTCAGTGGCAATGAAAAACTTATGATGTCTAGTTTATGCTTATAACATTTTATAACCATTGCATTTCCTTTGCCACCCAAGAGACCCTAGAACCCAACACTGACCATTAGCGCAATAACTTTACCATTTCTGTATAATTTGGTAAATTTTAAAAAATCATAATAAATTCTCTAGAATTCTAAATTTTTTATTCTTTGGCTATGAAAAACTCTAGATGAGCTCTATAAGTATGCCAAATTTCATGTCAAGACTAGTCTATTTGGCTAGATTTTGGTTCAAAGTTAGTTTATGGTCAAATTTTACTTTTAAATGACTTTAATGGGTACCAAATGACCTTGTTATGATTCCATAGCCACTTGAGCACATCCCAAAACACAATTACAGCCTAGGAAAGTATACCAAATGATTCAAATTATCATAGAGCTCAATCTCACCATGCCACTCCTATTTATACACATGTATATACTAGCACATAGGTGGCAAAAACTTAAATATTCAATCATATGGTTCCAAAATAGGTACATACATCATGTCCACATACTTTTGAACATACCCAATGGTCTACATTATATATATACATCATATGGGTACATTTATTGACATAAAAAATACTAGTAAAATGCCTATTTCTCTATTCCTTTATTAAAGTTCCATGCTCCAAGACCTTTGGCCTCCATTTATTAGTCCACTTAGCTCACCTAGACATAATGAGGTATATGGAGGGGAAGAGTGAGATTCAAAGAATCTCAATAGCTTTTTACCCTTTCTAACATACATAATGGATGCATATATATGTCAAAAAATGCATGCATGTTATACAAATCTCTCATGAACGTACATAAAACATTTTTTTTGGTCATGTGAACTCATACATATTAAATATAGGCTTTCAAGGTCATTAGTCTAGCTTCATCCAACTTTCTAAGGACTTTTGGATTTATCTCACCTATTTTCAAGAGACTTTTGACTAAGCTTCACTCTTCTTGAGACTTTTGGCTTTGTCTCATCCAATCTTAGGGACTTTTGACTCATCCTCACCCATGTTAAGGGACTTTTGGCATCACCATACCCGTTCAAGCCAAAATACATTTATAAACTCATTTCAAAGAACATAATGGTACCATAACATGTAAGCATTGGATAAAAACATTTCTCATAGTTCAAACATATACACAAGCACTTAATGACAAGAAATCAATAAAGCAATGCATGTGAGAAAGGCTAGAAAGCTACCTTGAAGCAAGAACATTACACTTTTCTCTTAACTCTTCTTACCCTTTTTAATCAAGCTCATGAAACTAGGTGGCATTTGATTCTCTTGGCCTAGACACATCAAATGACACATAATTCAATCATTGGAAAGCTTTATACAAACTCTTTGGAGGGCTACTTTCTCATATGACTACGTAATGGCTCCATACAAGATACAATGAAGCAACTATTGGAATTCATAATCTTTGCTCCATTTTCTCCTTCAATCTAAGTCTTTTGACTCCTTTTAGACTCCTTCGAGCCATCATAATTTTATTTCAAAGAGTCTAATTATAAGTTACTTCTTTATGTATTATTATGGAGCCTACACCTCCATCTCACAACTGATGCTTTCTAAATTTTTTTCAAAACTTCCTTTGATGTTTTTCTATCATATTTAGTCCATTTCTAGCCTTAGAACAATTTAAAATACTCCCTAGATGCATGGGATTGCTTAGGCCAAAACACATACCACCAATGGCACCCATGGAGTTTTGCAATTTTTCTTGAAGGGAATTGCTCGTGTAAAGCTTCATAGAGGTTTAACGGACTCATACCATATCTTACATGAGCTAGAATATCTCTAGGAAAAATCAGATTTCATCATTTGTTTCAAAACTCTAAGTTGTGCCTACTTGAATTTTTTGCTTCTTTTTTTTATTCCACTTGCCTATTCTAAATTGCCATACTTTAAAACACTTGTTCTTCCCTTGATATAGTCAGAATTCAACTCCTCCTACTTGAGCTAGGTCTAACCAAAACTTCAAGGAAGAAGAACAAACAAAAGAAGCATGAAAGGCTATGGAATTACCTTGTATTCAAGCCCTTTCAAGTGAGCTTTTCAAAACTTCTAAGCTTCCCCTTCAATTCCTCTCCTTCTCCCACTGAATCAAACATATATCAGCTTCAATTAACTCATCAAAATCATGGGGAAGGAGAGGAGAAAAAGGAGGACAAGGTTAGGGAAGGAAGAAGCATGAAATTGTCTTATATTTTTACCTTTTCCTTGGTCTTTCTTCTTCTTCTTCTTTCCTCTACTTCTTATGTGCCTTTGAAGCTCTCTCTTAGTTCTGTCCAAACCAGCAATACATCAGTGGAGAGAGTGGAGTAAGTGGCTGGACGCTTTTAAGAAGCAAAAAGTAAAGTTAATATACTTTTTCAACTTTTCATTTTAGTCCATAAAATCATGGTTTCTCCATTTTGCTCATTTCAACTCCTTTTCAAAACTCATCTTTTTTATCATAAAATTTAGATCCTTTAGCTTATAAATTGCCTTTGATTTAACTCAAATTAGATTTAAAATTATTTCGAATCATTCGATCAAAGTTTTGGTCAACCCTTTGTCAAAATCGCTCACCGGATGAGTTTTAACTATTATAGGAGTTTCCGTAGTTTTCAAGGCCTATAAGAACTCTGAAATGTTAAAATTTTCTATTTAAAAATTCACTGTGTGAGTTTTTCAAAATTTTCAAAAATTACAAAAATACCCCAACTTCATTTCGCAAATTTTCTTAACTCTTCTCGTTCAGGTTTCCAGGCCACTCAAGCATCCAATCATTTTTTTAGGAGTCTAGATTATGAATTTAATTTTATTTGGCTGCTATCCCCTTGCTTTAGGGGATTTCCTTTGAAAAATCACACATTTTTTGCCCTTTTTCGATAACCCGAGCCCATTAATTTTTCAAATGCACTATATTGGAATTTCCGGCCCAAGCAAACAAACACCTTTTCATCCTAGGTTAAAGTATTTGAAGTTTATTTGAATAAGAATAAAGGCCTAATTCTAATTTTTCAAAGTCATTTTTTTATGACAGTTATTTTTCAAGTTCTGACAAAAATTAAAATCTTTTTTGCCAACTTTTGGGACACAAACTTATTTCCCTCCGAATTACAAATAGTTATAAATAACTTTAAATATCCTGATATTCTCTAGAGTTAATTATTATGAAAATAATTCAAATTTTCAAAACATGACAATTATTTGAATGTCCTTGAAAATTCTAATATGGCAAAATAATGGCCCATTTTAGTTTCACTATAAAGAGCAAAATTTTTAGTCAAGCTTTTTTCTAGTGTTTTTAAAATGATATAGCTGCTTTTGAGAAATATCTTTAAGAATGCTTCTCAGATCAACTATAGCTATCGTAAATTTAGAATGATTAAAAATGCTTCTATATTTTAATTAAATTTCAAATTTTATCTTTATTATATCGATATTAAGTTTTTTTTTAAAATTATCATCACTTATATTTATAATTTTTTGTTCCATTTTGAAACAAAATATATTTATCAAATTTTAATGAATACTAACATCTAACACTAACGTACGTTAGTCTATAAATATCTCTCACTCCTACAGAGAAATTTTATTCTTCTAACTTAACATTTTTTATTTCTTTATAAAAAATTTATTGATCATGATATTAGGTTTTTCTTTGAATTATTAGCAACGCAAAATTTTTCTTTGGGTTTTTGGCAACTATCAAATGGTCCTTGAAGCTCACTGCTTTCACTTTAGTCATTTTGAGAGTAAAGAGTCTGGATGACAAATAAAACAGTAATAGTCTGCCATAGAGTTCCCCCAGTAATACAATAACGTATTATAATGCCTTGTTTGGTATGCTAATATTTTAGCCGCAGATTGAGGAATGGAAATGCAATTTCAATTGCATGTATGTTTTGGTTGGCAGCAATGTATTTTCATTCCATTATGTATAGTAGTTTATTCAATAAATTGAGGCATTTGAAATTCCTTCAAAATTTTGATAGAATAGTTGAGTAATTGAAGGAAAGGAATAGAAATTTACATGATTATCCTTTTAACTTCATTGTCTTATATATTATATTTGACCTTTTTTAAAAGATTAAAAATAAAAATATTTAAAAAATATTTAAAATATTTTAATGTATTTTTAAATTTTTTTTAACAAAATAAAATAAACAATGAATATTTTAATATATTTTTACATTAAAGGTATTATGATTTTTTGTTTTTGTTTTTATCCCTGCATTATTTTCATCCAACTAAACACAAAGATGCAATGAAATGCCTATTACTTTTCATGACATACAAAATGTAATTATTTCATTCTATCAAAATATTTTTTATATTTATTTTCATTCTCCTTCTCATTTACATTCATATTCACATTTTTATTCTCATAAAAGTTATTTTATGAATCAAAACGAGACCTAAGTCCAACCCAACCCTTGTAACAAAAATAGAAGACTTCCAACTTAATTAATCAACTCATTCATCAAAAAAAAAAGAAAAGAAAAGGGCTACTAATCAATCCATAATGTGGAAAAGGGTTTTAAGCAATTCATAACGACCACTAATCGCCAAAAGTCTTTGTAATCAACGTGTCGGCCCAAAAGATCAAATTGTGAGTGAGGTTTAGTGGAAAAGCCTTATAAAGGGGAGCAAAATATTCATGGTCCACATCTCCAAGACATCATTTTTAAAAGCCCAACTCTGTTTGTTTTGCTACCCAAGGCTGGGCCCAACAATAAAATGCACTCCACATATTATAGTTTTATTAAAAAATCTAACAATAAATATTATAAAAACTTCACATACGTATTATGTATCTATATAATGTATCAGTCTTATATAAATGAGATTAAAGGATTTTGAACAAAAAGGAGATTATGACCTTTAAATAAAAAAAATAAAAAAAAGCGGATGAAAAGTTGTATAGCTTTTGCATTTTTTAAGACTGGCATGATCAAAACTCATCAGAGTGTGTGTAGTAAAATTCACTCGCACATTTGTTGTAATAAAATTCTACTGCCTCTTTATACTTACTTTAAATGTTATTAATGTTTCTAAGAACTTTTGAAAAAGTGTTCCAAAAAAAAAAATCCTCTTGTAAAGAAATATGTCAGGTTAGGCCTCTGGTGCAACATTGCTAACTTTTTTTCCCCCAATAACATTACTGCTTAAAATAAGTACTAATCACTAAGTGGTGCTCGTTGGTTTATCTTGGCCCAACCTAAATAGTGAATTTGTGTGAAAATCTAGATAAAAATTCTAAATTTAATAAACAACGATGACATATTGTATTTTAAAAAGGGGAAAAAATTCTTCAGCCTAAAAAATTTTGAAGTTTTCATTCTTTGTTATACATGACATTGACAACAGTTTTTTTTTTCAACCAGCTTGTCAATAGCCAAATAAAAGAAGAAAAACAATATTTATGTACTAAATTAACTAAAGGCATATGATAAGCCTACTAGGTGTTTATATATAAAATCTACAATTTTGAAATTGTGTATTCTTTTAAAATTGATATCTTTAAGTCATATTCACTAAAATAATGCAATCAATATTTGTTTATACATATAATTGAACATGGGACATATAGTAGGTAAGTATATGGATTGACTTAATCATCAAAAATCTAAACGAAAGCCCAAATGAGTGATTTGACTTCTTGGGTTTTCCTAACATTCAAGAGTTTCTTATTTTGGGCAGTTCATTATTTTTAAAGACTTTCTTATTATTATTCATTTTTTATTTTAGGCATTTTCCTATTTTATTTGTATTTTATTTATGGAGATTAATTAGGGTTTTTATAGACTACATGTAAATATTCTCTTAATGCATATGTGAGACAGACTTTGATCAATGGAATTTTTGAATTTCTTTTCAAGCTTTGGACTAGTGATTTTCCTATCTTTTTCACATGTTACACTACATCAAGCGATATTAGATATTAGTCTCCATATATTTTGATGCCCAAAGATTTGGTGGCAGCAAGCGATAGTCTTTATGATAGTAATAAGGGGATTAAGGCTTTGAGATCAGCGATGCTCAATCACAAGGAAAAAGTGGATGAAACCAACCTCAACCAATGCTTTGATACCAAATGATGTGACACCCTATAGAAGCTCGTTCTAAGAATCCTAAATGACATGGATCAGTGATTAAAATTTGGCTGCAACACAAGAACAAGCAAAAACACAGATATGGACAACAAGCAACGAAGAACAAAGAAAGGAGCGAACAAAAAAGAAGAAGAGATGTTGGTAAGTGGAATTGAATCTTAAGAGAACCCATCTCTTAGAACCCTAATCCAGGATGCCACAAAGGGAACCAACCCTTTGATAAGTCAAAGATTTTTCCCAACACACAAAAGCCACAAGAGAAACCTCACAAGTCAGAAATGATTCTAAAAAAATGATAATTCATTCAATCTGCCAATTCTTGGAGTACAAGTAGGCCTTATATAGGCCTTTGAAAAATAAAACCCTAAACACAAAATAACTCTTAGGTGACACCTCTTACATGGCGGGAAAATAAAAGAAATTTAAGTATGGACAAATTCACCAAGAATGGTGCCTAATAAGGCTAAAAATCTAAAATGTAAACAATCAAATTAAAACAAAATAAAACTAAGAGAATTTGGTAGAAAATGGCCAGACTCCTTCAATTAGGCTCTTTTTGGGGTTGGGCAAGCATCTTGTAGATATAAAATAATCTTCATGCCATTTTGTTTCTTTTAGGCTTCACATTCAACTAAGAATATGGGCTCCAAGTCCATTAGCTTTTGGACCACTCCATTCAAGGCCTCCTTCATAGCTTTGGCTCTTAATCTTGTCATCTTGTCATTGGGCCTCCCATACCTTGCAATGGCTCTTTTGTTGCCTATCTTTTAGAGTCAAGTCCAACCCTTTTATTTCCAAGTTCTTGATTTTGTTCAAGTTCTTTCAAGTCTCTTAGCTCACATCCATCATTCCCTCCACCCTGAAAAGGATTCACCCTCGAATCTGCAACATTAAAAAGAGAAAGGTTAGCCACATGGAAAGTTGCACTTACATTTCCATAAGAACTAGGTAAATCAATTTTATATGCATCATCATTTATTCTTTCTAACACTTGGAAATGGTCATCGCCTCTTGGGTGTAATTTGGACTTCCTTTGTTCAAGAAACCTTTCTTTCCTCAAATGAATCTACACCCAATCTCCTGGTTCAAAGATAACCTTCCTTAGGCCTTTATTAGCACATTAAGCATATTGCTTATTCTTGCGCTCAATGTTCGCCTTAACCTTAGCATGAAGATCTTGTACAAACTTAGCTTTCTTTGCACCATCAAGGTTAGCAAACTCATTACAAGGAAAAGGAAGTAAATCCAAAGGAGTCAAAGGATTAAAACCATATACAATCTCAAAAAGAGAAAACTCAATTGTAGAATGCAAGGCACAATTATATGCAAACTCAATGTGAGGCAAACACCTTTCCCAAATTTTTTTGAATTAGAACACGCAATAAAGAAAAAAGTGCTCGATTCACCACTTTGGTTTGTCCATCCATTTGAGAATGTGCAACTATAGAAAATACAAGCTTTGTATCCAGCTTAGCCCGCAAAGCTTTCCAAAAGTGACTAACAAATTTAACATCACGGTCACTCACAATAGATCGGGGGTAAACCATGCAATCTAACAATCTCCTTGAAAAACAAATCAGAAATATAGACAGCATCGTTTGTTCTAGAGTAAGCAATGAAATGAGCCATTTTACTAAATCGATCAACAACAACAAATATACTATCTTTTCCACTAGATGTTCTAGGCAATCTAAGGACAAAATCTATTAAAATATCTACCTAAGGATGAGAAGGAACAGGTAAAGGAGTATACAAACCATGTGCTTGCACTTTAGATTTAGCATGCTTGTATACAATGCACCTTTTACACATAGCAATCACATCCCTATGCATATGAGACCAATAAAAATGTTCTTTCAACATGGATAAAGTCTTTTTTATCCTAAAGTGCCCTATCAAACTACCCCCATGAAATTCTTTAACCAAAAGCTCACACATAGAACAAATAGGCACACATAATTTATTCCTTTTAAATAAGAAACCATCAAATCTAAAGAAATCATTAACATTATGTTTTTTCACACAACTTCCAAGTTTAAGTAAAGTCAGTATCACATTCATACATGCCTTTGAAAGATTCAAAACCAATCAACCTAACTTGTATAGATGTAACGAGACTATACTGCCTAAACAAAGCATCAGCCATAACATTTTCTTTCCTTTTTTTATGTTTAAGCACATAAGGAAATGACTCAATGAATTCAAGTCACATAGCATGCCTCTTATTCAACTTATCTTAGGTCTTTAGGTATTGAAGACTCTTATGATCAGAATGCAAAATAAATTCCTTATACCACAAATAATGTTGCCAATGTTCCAAGGTTCTATTTAAAGCATACAATTCCTTGTCATAAGTTGAATAATTCAAATAATCACTACTAAGCTTCTCACTAAAGTAAGCAATAGGCCTAGATTCTTGCATCAAAACAGTACCAATACCAATTCCAGAGGCATCACATTTAACTTTAAAAACTTTAGAGAAATCAAGAAGAATAAGTAGAGGGGCATCGATCAATTTATCTTTCAAAGTGTTAAATGCCACCTCTTGTGCCTCACTCCATTTAAAGATAACATTTTTCTCTATCAGCTCATTTAGAAGTGCAGCAAGGGTCAAGAAGTCCTTTACAAAACATTAGTAGAAACTTGCAAGTCTGTGGAAACTCCTCACCTTGCTAGCATTCTTAGATGTTGGCCTTTCTCGAATTGCCTTCACCTTCTCTTCATCTACCCAGAGGCCATCAGTACCTATAACAAAACCAAGGAAAACAATAGAATCCAAGCAAAAATAGCATTTCTTTAAATTTGCAAAGAGTCTATTTTCTCTCAAAATAACAAACATAGAATGCAAATGCTTAACATGCTCTTCTAGACTCTTAGAAAACACAAGAATGTCATCAAAATACATAACAACAAACTTTCTTATGTAAGGACGAAACACATGATTTATTAAGCTCATGAATGTACTTGGAGCATTAGTTAAGCCAAAGGGCATAACAAGCCATTCATATAAACTAAACTTAGTTTTAAATGCAGTCTTTCACTCATCACCCTCTTTCATCCTAATTTGATGATAACCACTCCTAAGATTTATTTTTGAAAACAAGCAAGCACCATGCAACTCATCAAACATGTCATCAAGTCTAGGAATGAGATATCTATACTTACCTGTGATTTTGTTGATGGCTCGGCAGTCTACACACATCTTCCATTTGCCATTCTTCTTGGGCACAAGTATAACCAGAACAACACATAAACTAAGGCTTTCTCTCATAAATCTTTTTTTCATGAGTTTCTTCACTTGCCTCTAAATTTTCTTAGTCTCTTCTAGATTTGCCCTATACGCAGGTTGGTTAGGAAGAGATGCTCCAAGAATAAAGTTAATCATATGTTCAATGCCTCTTATGGGAGGTAATCCATTCGGTACCTCTTCCAAAAACAAATCTTTATATTCCTGCAACAAACCCAAAACACTAGAAGGAAGAGATTCATTAAGGTCACTAAGGGTTAGATAAACATCCTTATACAAGAGTACAAAAGATGTCTTACAGTATAAAACCCTCTTGATCTCTCCTCGACCAAAAAATAGTGTTACTTTCTTTTCTTCACTCTCTTGATTTTTCTTTTTAGCAGCTCTCTTTTCTTTTCACACCATCTTACTTACTTTTCTCTCTTTCTCACGCACTTTCTTTTCTTTCTCTCTTAGCTTGCATTCTTAAGTAATTCGCTTTTGATCTTCATATGCCTGCAAGGGTCTGAGAGGAGTTAGCATAATGGTTTTCTTATTAAACTCAAGAGAATACCTATTAGTATAACCATCATACTTAACTTTCTTATCAAATTGCCAAGGTCTACCCAATAACAAGTGTCCAATATACATAGAAGCTACATCACATAAAACCTCATCATGGTAACTTCCTATGGAAAATGCTACAACAAATTGTTTAGTAACTTTAACATCCTCATTATCATTGAACCACAACAAATTTTAAGGAGTGGGATATTTTCTAGTTGAAAAACCTAGTTTTTCAACTAACAAGGTACTAGCAATATTAGTGCAGCTCCTATTGTCAATGATACAACTACATACCTTCTTGTTAACAAAACACCTAGTGTGAAAGATATACTCTAGTTGTTCTTTTTCAAGTTCCTTTTTAAGTTGAATGCTAAAAGCATGCCTTGACACTAGAGCCTCACCAACCATAGCTTCATCTACCTCAACATCAGATTCATCACCTCTATCAGAGTTTAACTCAGCTTCCATATCTTCATCACCACTACTTTCACTAGTAACAACACCATTCTCAAGCAAAATCATAGTCTTTTTATTTGGATATTATGAAGCAATGTGACCAAAACCTTGACATTTAAAGCATTTAAGTTTAGCAGAACTAGATGAAGATTTAGGTTTAGATTCACCTTTAGAAGTAGGTATTTGCATCTTCAACTTATTCTTCTCTTTAGGCTTGGTCTCTCATTTAAACTTAAAAGAGGACTTGAAGTCTTTGTTGGAATTAGCATGTGATTTCAATTTCTGTTTTGCCTTAAAATGCTTATCCACCTTAATGGATTTATACAACAACTCCTCTACATCAAGGTAGTTTTGCAATTCAACTTCTGTAGCAATTTCAGGATCTAAGCCATTAAGAAATCTTGCCATTGTAACTTCTGAATCTTCCTCAATGTCTGATTTGATCATGGCAATTTGCATTTATTGAAAATATTCTTCCACACTTATAGATCCTTGTTTGATTTTGTGGAGCCTCTTGTGCACATCCCTATAATAATGGGTAAGGACAAATCTCTCCCTCATGAGAGCCTTCATTTCTGGCCAAGATCGAATTAGATTCTTTCCAAAACGCCTCCTACTAGTAGTTAATTGATCCCACCATAGGTTTGCATAATCTATAAACTCCAAAGTAACTAATTTCACTTTATTTTCCTCTGAAAAAGATTGGCAGTAAAAAACAAACTCAACTTTTCTTTCCCATTCAAGATATACATAAGGATTAGCTTTCCCTTGAAAGGAAGGGATTTTCATCTTGATGTTACTAAAGGCATCTTTCTTTTGAGTTAGAGCTCTCCTAACTCTTTCATGTTGGCTTTCCTTCTTAAATCAGATTCATCTCCTTCTAGAACAATATTTTTCACCACGCCTTGCCTTACAATTGGAAGAAGAATCCATTTGATTCAACCTAGCATTTAACCTCTTGAATTGTTCTTGAACAGATTTGATGAACAATTTAAGGTCAACTTGGTTATCTCCACTTTCAGACATGATTGGCACTTGAAATGTTAGTGAATAGCAAGAAAATGGACTTGACCACTCCCTCACATGTTTCACTCTAAATGATGCAAATTCACTCATGTTTCACACTTCTAATGGCTTTACAATGATGAAAACACTTTTTCCTTTTTCCTCTCAACTTACTTCCTATAGTGTACTAAATTAAATCTAACAAATCAAAAGAAGCAGCAAATGAGGTGGCAATCTCAAATTAGAATCCAAGATGCAAAGTTCTCAAAGAGACAACAAAAGTCCAATATTTGAAAAAAAAAACATTGGTGCAACTAATGGAAAATACAGCAAGTGACTAGGAAAGGAAATAAAGACAATGAATTTATGAAACAAATGGTGTATGCAGATTATGGGAGAACAAATGGTTAAATGACTAATTATCAAAAGGAAAGGATGGCAAGGAAATTGGAATCTGAAATCAATAATGAAGCAACCAGAAATTTGAAATTAGAACAAGGTAAATGAATGCAAATTTCCTTTTATGAATTGTGCACAATATGACATTTAATGACTAGATTAACTCAAAGAATTAGAAATGGTAATTCCAAGAATAAAGGATCTTCAGCAATTAGCAATTCAAGTCAACAATTCAAAAATTGCAATTTTTAGCACAACTTTCTTTTTCACAAATTCTGACTTCTTCTTTTTTAGCTATTTTTTATTTTAATTTCAAAGGTGCTGAAATCTGGAAACAGATCACAAAAGCTTTGACGATTTGGACAAAGGCGAATGAAAGTAAAAGATTATAATTTGCTATAGAAAAATCAGATCAATGTGATTCCAAATCGACAAGAAAAGAAGGGATTTTAAGACACAAAAAGACCTATCACACATCCAGAAACACAAAGGAAAACACAAGAAACAGCCACACGAAAGACGATGATGAACAGACACGAATAAGATGAAATAAGAGAAAAGAACAAGGAAAAAGTGGATGAAACCAACCTCAACTAATGCTTTGATACTAGATGATGTGAGACCCGTAGAAGCCCATCCTAGGAACCCCAAATGACACGGATCAGTGATCAAAATTTGGCTACAACACAAGAATAAGCAAAAACACAGATTTGGATAGCAAGCAATGAAGAACAAGAAAAGAGCGAACAAAGAAGAAGAAGAGATGTTGGTAAGTGGAATTGAACCCTAAGAGAACCAGTCTCTTAGAACCCTAATCCAGGACGCCACAAAGGGAACAACCCCTTTGATAAGTCAAAGATTTTTCTCAGCGCACAAAGGCCACAAGAGAAACCTCACAAGTCAGAAATGATTCTAAAAAAATGATAATTCATTCAATCTACCAATTCTTGGAGTACAAGTGGGTCTTATATAGGCCTTTGAAAAATAAAACCCTAAATACAAAATAACTCTTTAATGGTGCCTTTTACATGGTAGGAAAATAAAAGAAATTTAAGTATGGACAAATTCACCAAGAATGATGGCTAATAAAGCTAAAAATCTGAAATAGAAATAATCAAATTAAACAAAATAAAACTAAGAGAATTTAGTGAAAAATGGTCACGCTCCTTCAATTAAGCTCCTTTTGGGCTTAGACTAGCATTTTGTAGATATGAAATAATCTTCATGCCATTTTGTTCCTTTTGCGCTTCGCATTCATCTAAGAATATGGGCTCCAAGTCTATTAGCTTTTGGATCATTCCATTTAAGGCCTCCTTCATAGCTTTGGCTCTTGATCTTATCATTAGGCCTCCCATACCTTGCAATGGGTTTTTTGTTGGCTATCTTTTAAAGTCACATCTAGCCCTTTTGTTTCCAAGTTCTTGATTTTGTTTAAGCTCTTTCAAGTATCCTAGCTCGCCCCCATCTAGTGGTGTTGCAAAATTTATAATAATGGATGAATCTAAGATTTCAACTTTTGGAGAGGCACCTTAAGGAGATCACAAGTCATTTGGATGCTCTAAGTTTGGACATTAATAAAAACAAGGAAGATGTTTGAATGTGTGTTGGAGATGATTAACCTTGTGAATAGTCAAGTGGAAGAGCTATTCCTATAAATAGACATAGGCAACCTGTCTATATGAAGGATTTAGAGGAGGAGGAAGAAGATTACGAGTTTGACAAGAACGATGGTTGTTCAAGTTATGTTGTGAGAAGGATGATGCCATCACCCAAATAAGAAGGAAATATTTATCAACATTAGCTATTTTGAACCAGGTGCATTATCACTTATTGGCTATTAGATAATTTCATTAATAGTGGTAGTTATGTAACACCATATATTTCTAGTTTATTTCATACTACTTCCATGTCTCATATCATGCAACTCACATAAGAGACAAAATAATAGTATTAAAATAATGTATTATTTAACGTTGCGTCGCGTATAAAATTTTTCTTCGGAGTCTCGTGGACCATATAGACTCATGTATCATATTCTCATATTTAATTACATGGATACAACTCATTTTCATCACAAAAAGTGGCTTACAACTCCTGGAACTCAAAGGAAAGCATGAAATACATACATATATTTTCGGCCAGATTTTTCACATTTCTGTCACAAACTTTGAAAAATTATAACTAATTCTAGAAAAATTGAAATCATACATTCTTGGCCATTTTGGAAATCCACACATGTCTATGACATGGTAAAAATATGTCCAGACCATAACATCCAACATAGAGGACGTTTGACATTCAAATGATCTAAAGGTCAAGCTATCCACTGGTGCTATCACAGAATTCTGCAGCAAACTTCAAAAATGTCCAATTAATTCCAAAAAATCCATTCTATGCAAATGATACCAATATGAAAATATGTGGATGTTAGCTAGAGGAAAAAAATAACTTCAGACTGGTTCAAGTATGCCCAGACCTCGAAACTTAATCAAATAATAACTGAGGTCAGCTAAAGTTGTTGATACTGGATAGATTTTTTGAAAATTCATATCTCCCTCTCTAGACATCCAAATGAGGTGCTTCTAGTTGACACAAGTCATTAGGAATATTTCGTTTCTCTATATAAAACTTTGTGGCAATTGGACATCATTTGAGCCTTGTGTGATAGATTTCATTTTCAGACCAGTATGAACAGTGACATGACCGAAATTAAAAAATTACCCAACTTTGAAAATTCATCAAATATTCTCTAGATGTCTAAAAATTTTGTTCTTTAGCCTTTCAAAAAGCTCTCAACAAGATCTAATTTCATGCCAAATCTCAGATCAAGAAGAGTTTATTGGATAAAAAGTGATATAAGGTTTTAAATTAGTCAATTCTTGGTCCATACAAGATACTAAAATGTCCAAATGGCTTTCCTTGAGGTTTGGCACTCTTGGGTAAGTCTAAAAGTATGAATATGACTTGTATGAGCTGCCCAAGGAGTTCCAAACCTCATGCATCTCATTTTGGCCATTCTACTTCCATTTGTACACAATTACATAAAGCCATTCAAGAAGCTAATCTCCCACAACATACTCATTTTGCATTCTAGCATTCATATAACATATCCTCTCATTTATACATCACATATTAATATGATTATACATGCTCAAGAGGTCATAGACTATATTCAACAATGGGTTACATCATTTGACATCAATATGACCTTAAAGAACAAAAACTATGCATTTTGATGTCAACCTTTCATTTTCTCATATGATTGGCTTCCATTTTCTTTCTCTCTTGGTCCACCTAGCATGTTAGAACATTGGAGAGGAGGATATAAAATTCAAAGAATCCCAATAGCTCATCTCTCATTCAATTATACATAAAGCATGTAAAACAAGTCTCATAAATGCATGCATGGCATATGGACATGTACAATCATTCAAAAACTATTCTTAGCATTTGAAAAAGTCATATATAGCATACATAGGCTTGCCAAGCAAGTGGATTGCCCTCACCCATTTACTTGTGGATTTTGAAATTGCCTCACCCATTCTTTAAGAGGTTCTTGGACTCAACTATGCTCTTAGGAGTCAACCTCACTTTTGGGAGATTCTTTACTTTGTCTCAACCAATCTTAAGGGTTGTTGGCTCATCCTGACCATGGCTAAGGGTTCTTGGCCTCACTACACTCAAGCAAACCAAAGCACACATCATATACATCATATGGAAACATGTTATAACATCATGGCACCATGGAATAAAAGTCATGCTAAAACACTTTTCATGGCTTAAAAATACACATACACACATTCAAAAACAAGTAAGACAAACAATCATACATGAGAGAAGGAGGAGTGAGCTACCTTGGATACAATTACACACTTTTTCTCTTAAATCCAAGCTTCCTCTTTCGGCCACACACACACAAAAGTGTGGGAATGATTTCTCTTGGCCTAAACACAATTTATGGAAGCCAATTAGGTTCATGGAATTAGTTCTAAGGCCATACAACTTGCTTAGATACTAACTTGATCTATAAACCTTATTATGGTTCTGTAATTGCACCTAATGAAGCAACACCCTTCAAATAAATTCTAAGCTCCATTCTTTTCTTTCAAATATGATTCTTGACTCCTTTTAAGCCTCTTGGAGTCATCACACAATCAAAACCAAGAGCCTAACTACATGTTGCTCTTTTAGGTCATATTATGGAACATAAAGCACTAACTCACTTTCTATGGTTTCTAAATTTCTCCCAAGGCTTCCCTTCATATTCATTCATAATATATGACTTAACAATAGGCTTAGAAAAATTTAAAACTCTCCCTAGCTATGATAACCCTTCTTGGCCTAAACAATATAGCATAATGGGTTCCATGGAGCTTGCTTTGTCTTCTCAAGGGGAGAAGCACATGGGAAAACTTCTAGGGATCTTAGGAGCTCAATTAAACTCTTATTTAGGCCTAGGAATCATTGTACAAAATTAGATTTTACAAGGTGCACTTAAAACCCTAGAAATTGTATCTTGAAATTCTATGATTTTTTGTTAATTTCCTTTGCATATTCTTAATCTCCACACCCTTTTTTCTTAGGATCACCCTTGGTTTTGCCTAAAAATCAAACCCTCCTAGGATTTCTTAAGTGGGGCGAAATGGTGGAGGAAGGGGAGGAAGAGATATCAACTGTGGAAGAAGAAATTACCTTGTTTTCTTGCTTTTTCTCACTTGAATCTTGTCTTCTTTGAGCTCCTCTCTTCAAATCCGAATTTTTCCCTTAAAATAGATTTATAAACTTCATTATAATCATAGGAAGAAAACTCAAGAGGAGAGGAACAAGTTTAGAAGAATGAGTATGAAAATCTATGAAATTCCTTAGCTTTTCCTTGCTTTTATCCTCCTTTCTTCTCCTCCATGGTGCACCTAAGAGAGCTGGTGTTTTCTCTAGTTTTTGGGCAGAATGGGACGTGCAAATGAAGGGGAGAAGAAATAAGAAACTTAAAGTGTGTTCAAGAAACTTCTTTTTGACATTTTTTGTTTTAAACTCATTTTAGCTCCTTTTTGAGAACCGTCTTTTCTATTATGAAATTTAGGTTCCCAATTTAGTAAAATGCCTTTGGAATCACTCAAATCAAAGCTAAAATCTTCTCGAACGAATCCATCAAAGTTCAGGTACACCGACATTGGAAAACGTTCACAAAAGGAGCTTTAGCTGTCCTGGGCCTTCCTATGGTTTTCAGGGCCTCTGAGAACTCTGAGGAACTCAAAAATTTCATTTAAAAAGCCCTCCTATGTAAATTCCAAAATTTGCTCAAAATTACGAAAATGCCATTACATTTTGTAAGTTTTTTGTGAGAAATTATTTTTTCATTCTAGCTTCATTTTTCTTTCTGTTTGAGCCTGGGATTCTCATTTTTAAGAATGTTTCCCAATTTTTTTAGGACCTTAACTACATCATTTCGAGAGACTTCCTTTTTGTATCTAGTGAGTTTTGTTCGTTTATAGAGAAATCATACGTTACGCTTATCACATTTTCTCTAGTTTTTAGAGAACTGAATGTTACAAGTTGCAAAAACAGCATTGGCAAAGAGACTGTCGTAAAGCTAGGGTTGAAACAAAGAAAAAAAAAGAACATCTAAATCCTCACATAAGCAGTTAGATCAAAGAGGCAGAAAAGGTTCCAATGATAAAGATACATAATGCCTTTTTTCCATCAAAAAAGACAAAGATGAGATGTACTTTGATATTGTACACATGGACACTTGTCATCTACTATTTAGTAGACTTTAACAATATGATAAGAGGGAAAATACTTACAAATTAAAGGAGGATAACAAAAGGTATGCTATGCCATCAATAAAAAGAAGCTCTAGAACCAAAGCTTATAAAGTAGAGGGAGAGAACTTTTCTTACCCTCACACAATTAAAACAAGAAATAGAGGCCATATTTAGGGAGTTAATGGAGATGCACACCTTAGTAGTGAATCAAGTATTAACGATTAAAAAGAAGCATGTAGCAACTGAAGATCTACATGTGGGTAAACCATTATTGGAGAAATCCAATGAAATGATGCCTAAAAAGCTTGTACATGGTTTACCTCTTATGAGAGATGTTTAACACCAAATTGATTTGATTTTTGGATTTAGTTTGGATTTGATCAAGATAACTAAGATAAATGGAGTTCATGCATCACCAGAGAGTATAGCGACCAATGCAAACAATCTAAGCAGAGGTAAAGCTGCATTTAACACCAAGTATAAATACGTTACAAATAAGCATCGCATGAAGAAGTCTTTTGTAAAAGGTGATCAAGTGATGGCATTTTGTGGACGGAGAGATTCCTAGTGGGTACCTATAATAAGTTGCAACTTAAGAAGTACAACCCATACAATATCATGAAAAATATAAATGACAATGCATACATGGTAGATTTACCAAGGACAATGGGTATATCTAAGACATTTAATGTGGTAGATATCTATCCATTTCATTTATTAGTGAAGCCATTATATCTAGACATGCAAATTAACTCAGGGTTGAGTACTTTACAAGTAGAAGGGATTGACATGGGACATGTAGTAGACAAGTATATAGATTGAGTTAACCATTAGAAAACTAAGCAAAAGCTTATATGTGCAACTCAACTTCCAATGTTTTCTTGACTTTCAAGAGTTTCCTATTTTAGGTTTTTTTTTTCATTTTTAAAGAATTTCTTATCATTACATGTTTTTTTAAAGACTTTCTTATTTTAGTCATTTTCCTATTTTATTTTTATTTTATTTATGGAGATTAGTTTGGATTTCCTATAGGTTTCATATAAATATTCTCTTAATGTATTTGTAAGATAGACTTTGATCAATAGAATTTTCAAATTTCCTCTCAAGCTTTGGGCTTGTGCTTTTCTTATCTTTTTTTTTTGTGTCATAATCACATATATTTATATTATCTTAAGTGGTTAAATTTCAATTATAGACAATCTTACATTTTTTTTAAATAAAATAAAAAATTTAAATTACTAAAAGTGAAAGTATATGAGGTTGGCACTAATAAGAGAGTCCAAAAATAGGAATACATAATAGCAAAAAGGGGAAAACATAAGGCACAACTTGAACAACAAAAATCTATGAGAGATAATTAGATAGCTTAAACTCTTTACAATATAAAGATCTTTCAACTGCTGGGTTGCTCTTTGTGGCAGAAATAGTTGGCCCCATTTTACAAGGTTTTCGATATTCCTCTATAGGATTCAAAGTCAACTTAGGATCATCACTACAAGAGAAAGGGATTCAATCCTTCAATAAGAAAAAGGCTTTGACATTGTAGAGCGCAACTTGGAGAAAGATCAAGGAAAGGAAACTATTATTAAAGTAAAAGCCTATTGCTTCTAAAGGGGGACAGAGGAAAAATTTTCAACTTTTATGTTTCTCAACTTGCAAAAATAAACACAAAAAGAAAAAAAAGGTGAAGATTTATATCATAGATGAGAAGCTAGATCTAGGCTTCAAAGCTATATAGATTTATAAATGATTTAGAGGATGAGAAGAGTGGCATTGTTTAAGATAATACTAGTATTAATTCGATACATAAAGAAGATCTTGACTAGAACTAAGGAAGATTTGAAAGAGAGGTAGGGATAAAGGTAAATATGGTTAGTTTAGGCAAAATGAGAGTTTAAAAAAGGAATGGTGTTGGAGGCTAGGAAGATTCAACAAAAGGCAGAGAAAGAAAGGAAAGAGAAATGGATATAACAAATTGGTAAATGAGGAGAAATGGTAGAGTGGGCCCCTAAGAGATTTGTAGGTAAAAGTTAAAGTGGGAGGGCCAACAAAAGAAGAAATATGGTGGTTGAGGAAGAAGGTAGCTATCATCTTAACCTGTTAAACATGGTTTATAACCATGATTTCTACCACACTGATTGCCTGCTATGATCGCCGATAAGGAGCTACTCTTGCTTGATTGATTAAATCTTATTCCTTTTCAGCCTTTTCTATTCTATGGCCCTTTGACACCTCTTTTATTACTACCACTGACCATTTCTTCTTCTCTTAGCCTCTTGATCTCTGGTGTTACTTTTGAGGCTACTTGCATTCTTTTCAAATTATTTTTTGTTACCCTGCTCACCTCAACTAATGATTTAAATTTTTTGATCTTCTGAGGTACTACTATATCTCTAATCTTAGGCAACAATTCTCTTTCTACTTTTTTTGCCCTCCATCTTTCATTATCTTGTTTTTGGAGGTAGGAGAAATATTTGTAGAGTTCAAGAAACTTAGCTACATATTGATCTACTTACATGTTTTTCGTGTATCTAAGTAAAATAAATTTTGACTCCTTTTTATCCTTATTGAGCTAGGAAAATGCTTTTCATAAAATTCATGTAAAAAAGTCTCCCAATTGATTAAGATGTTCTTTGATTATATAATTGGCTTTGTACTCCTCCACCAATTGTTTACTTCCTTATCTAACTTAAATATGGCTAGTTAAGGATATAGATATAACTCTTTTCATTTGCACTTTTCTTTGCCTAATATAGCACATGTACGCATAGTATATATTTCTTAATATTTTTCATACAAATTTCTTGTACAAGAGTCCATATATATAAGCATTAGAACAACCCTTCATGTCCTTTACCCATTATGGGAAAAAAAAATTTAGCCACAATTAAGAAAATTGTAGCTAAAACATAACTTAACTATGGTTTTCTTAACTGTAATTAAGTCATAAAACCTAACTACAATTTCCAAGCCTTCTGGCCTAGTTATGATTTGAAAAGAAATTGTAGTTAGGACAAAGGCTTAATTGTAGTTTTTGAAAAATTGTAGTTAAGGCATTTCCATAAACTTAATTAAATATTGTCCTTTGTGCCCTTGCTATTCACACGATAGCCCTTACCCATTTGCATAGCGTAGCCTATACATTGGTGACAACCTTTGATGAAAACCAACATTAACAATGATTCTCACTAAAAATGAAGCCCATGCTTGTTCATGATTTTAACTCTGTTCTCTCTCTTTCTCAATATCCATTTTCCTACCTTCTTGATCTACGTGCATTTTCTTGACAAATGAACCATTACTTGCCAAAAATGTATTAGAAGAAAATGAAAAAGAGAATTAAAAAGAAGAAAAAGAAGAAAAAAGAAGAGGATGACACTAAGAGAATGGAAGCTTGTGGGTTTATACCTAAGGTCCCCAAAATGCCTCAAATGTTTGTTAAGGAAGAATCATAGGCATAAAAGAATCCTCAAAAGATATCTCATAAGACTGACGTCATTCTTTCCTTTGCCCAAACAAAGCTTTCTAACATAAACTCTGCATTACAATGTTCTAACCATAATTCAAGTAGTTGTTTTGTGCTAAGCACAATTCCTTTTTTAACTTTTACTTTATTTGGTTTGATAATTATTCTTGAATTATTTTATTGATTTTGCCATTCTTATTACTAGATGTCAGTTGGGTTGATTCTACTTCAGCATCAGATTCTAATGACAAAATCTGTAGTGTCTATAATGGTATATGCTTTCTTAAACATAAAACTTCTTAATGAATATTATGATATAATATTTTATTTTAACATCAATCTTTTAATAGATGGGTTGTCTATGAGTGGGTTTGAAATTGCATATAGATCAAGCAATTCATCTATTAAAGTCATGGACTTCATTAATCAACAATAGAAGTTGAGAGTACACCTTCACACTTTCAATTATAGTCAGAGCAATTATCTTCTGAAAATTGCTATATAAAAAGACTCTACATCAAAGTTAGAAGGCCCTCAAGCTAAGGTAATTAATACATCCTAAGTTTAAGGAGTAGATTAATGGATTTGTGTGCCTGTCTTTGATATGGGTTGATAAAGAAAGAGTTACATCTTTGCTACTAGCTTAAACTTTCAGTAGGATGGTAAGTTCTCTTTCTTAAGGTTTGGTATTAGAGCATGGTCATTAGTTCAAATCTCACTAGCCTCCCTTAAGAGGGACGGAATGATACATCCTAGGTGTAAAGGGTAGATTGGTGGGTTTATGTGCCCATGTCTGATTTAGGTTGATAAAGAAAAAGTTGTACCTCTACTAATAGGTTAAACTTTTGGCAGGATGGTAAGCACTCTTTCCTAAGCTCTGATACCAAACATGATGTGCATTATGATGGACAAGCAGTAAATTATCCTTTGCATGTTCTAGATGGACCAATAACATAGGGCTAAAAGAATCAAGGAAACAATGCAAGGATTAGTTCAAACTTGTTGAGCTAAGAACTATAATTTACAAAGCAAGTCAACATTTGGCAAAATAAGATTAAAGGAGGGAGAATTAGCTCTTATTCAGGCGATGCAAGTTCAAGATAAAGGTTGAAACTTTTATTTAGGCATTTAGGCCTTGAAATTTATTAGGATTTATTATTATTATTTTGGGTCAATTTTAAATGGGTTGAACATTACTTGTATTTAAGCCCATGCATTTAGTTTTATGTTTTATATTAGTTTCCCTTTTAATTAGGCATTTTATTGTATATGGGTTACTAATCTTATTTGGACTAGAAATCTATATTAGTTTAGCCCTTTTTAGCTTTAGTCCATTAGCTATTAGAGTTTCTTTTATTGCGTTATTTATAGTGTGTGGATGATGTTTTTGCATCAAATCTTGAATGAAACAAGCATAAATTTTCAAAGAATGTGTGGGCTACTTTTCTTAGTTCTTTCATGAACTATCAAGCATATCAAATATTTCAATCTATGTCATTTAACTATAAGGTTAGGGTTTTTAGAACTTGTTTTCCAAGGATTTCAATCTTCCTTTTAAATTTGACTTCTAGCTTTCTTGGGTTTTGATTCAATCTTGTATAGGTTTGAGGTATTTGTTGTCAAAAGGTTAACATTAGTTAGTATCAGAGCTTGGCTTTAAAAGTCATGTTCTTTTTTATTGTTCTTTTCAATTTGTGTGTGTGTGTGTGTGTGTGTTTTTTTTTTTTTAAGATTTGAATTCTTGTTGCTTTCTTTAGTTATTCCTTGTTCTAGGATTCTTCATCTTCCCTAATTGCTTTCTTCTTCTTTTGGTGAGACCGAATCAAAGCTAGTAAGATAATTAAGTTTGAGTACGTGGTTTTGGCATTGGGTTTAATGTATTCCAAGTAGTTTACTTTTCCTTACCTTACAAGCATGATGATTGTGTGGCATGAATTGTATTGCTATATGTTGGTTACTTTGATAACATGTTTTATGATGTACTAGTTATTCAAACTAGGTATTGCATGTTGAACTTATGGCTTGTGGCTAAAAACTAAGGGGCACGGGATTGAATGCAATAGTTCACCTATAAGCTTAAAGAAAAAGTCTAAGTTGAGCTAGATGTCATGGTCATGATGAAAAGTTACACTATGTATACTAGTTTGCATATTTAATCTGTGTGACCTTGCATGCTTACATTTCATTGCCTGTAAAACCATATGTGTGTAGTTGGTTAGAACTGAGTATTGCTACTGAGATTCTCTTGAATCTCACCCTTCTTTCCATTTTTTCCACTAACTAGTGCTAAGTGAAAGTATGAGTAAATGAGAAAGAAAAAGCCATTACATAGTAAGTACAACTAGAGCTAAAGAATGTGCTATTGGCATAGATTAGAAAATTTAGATACTTTTGTATCATATTCGATTGATTAGTGTACACTAACTCAATGTATTTTCTTACAAGTGATGTAAAGTAAAAATTAGTTTATGTTTCAACAAGCTTAGCCATAAATTTTATGTGCTGATGAAATGAATTACTTATTATGCCTAAGGTAGTTATTTGATAGTCAGTGTGGATCCTTGTTGGCATGATATGCTATATATCATTGTATATGTTTTCTTTGTCTATGAGTTGGGCTATATTATGACCATACTATAGTTTGGATAACATAGAAATTAAAGGAAAACTCTGCTAGATTTTCCCTAAAATTTAATTAAGTGATTTTATCATTGATTATTGTTGTAATTGATAAAAAAGAATTACCAAAAATGAGATAATTATTCTTGGAATGAAATAAGAAATCACAGATGAGATGTATAAATTCTAAAAGGAATAAAAGAATGTTCTAAGAATTTTGAGATCCATATCTATGTTTATGAGTAGATAATGCTCATAAATGGACTTAGATGACTAAATATAAAGCTAGTAAGCAAAGGTGTTACACTGTTAATAAGAATTACATGGTGCATATTTGTTAAGTAAAATTGACTTCAAGAGTAGTTATCACCAAATTCACATAAAAGAGGGTGATGAATGGAAGACTACCTTTAAGACTAAGTATAGTCTTTACGAATGGTTAGTTATAACCCTTGGTCTTATTAATATACCTAGAACATTTATGAGATTGATGAATTATGTTTTGTGTGCTTATATAGGAAAATTTTTGTGGTATATTTCTATGACATATTAGTAAATAACGAGAGCTTAAATGATCATGTTGAGTATTTGAAATCAGTTTTAGATGTTTTAAAACAAGAAAAGCTTTATGCTAATTTGAAAAAAAAATGTACCTTTTGCATGGATAGGTTGTCTTTCTTGGATATGTAGTTAGAGTTTAAGGTATAGAGGTAGATGAGGAAAAGGTTAAAGCTATCAAGGATTCGCCAACACCTAAGAGCATAACAAATGTGAAGCTTTCAAGGCTTAGTAGGTTTTTATAGGCAGTTTATAAGGGGTTTTAGTATACTCGCTACACCAGTCACTAAAATTGTTAA
Source organism: Erythrophleum ivorense (assembly GCA_026724425.1). Lineage (NCBI taxonomy): Eukaryota > Viridiplantae > Streptophyta > Magnoliopsida > Fabales > Fabaceae > Erythrophleum > Erythrophleum ivorense. The sequence goes on from JAIUCV010000219.1 coordinate 578,842, forward strand.
AAAATTTGTTAGTTTACAATGGAGTGTTAACAAAAGAATGCTTTCAATTTGCTTAAAGATAAATTATGTTTTGCTCCTATTTTAGCACTTTTTGAGACTTTTAAAATTGAGTGTGAAGCCTCTAGCATAAGAATTGGAACTATTTTAATGTAGGAAAACAAGCCAATGGCATATTTCAATGAAAAGTTAAGTGGGGCAATCTAAATTACCCTACTTATGACAAATAGTTGAATGCACTTGTCGAAACTTTACTGATGTAGCAACATTACTTATGGCTTAAATAATTCATGATTCACATGGATCATGAATCCCTCAAACATCTTAGAGGCCAAGATAAGTTGAATTGAAGGCATGCTAGACGGTTAGAGTCTATTAAAACTTTTCCTTATGTTGTTCATTATAAGCATGGTAAGGAGTACATTGTTGCTGATGCATTATCTAAATAGTATGTACTTCCTTCTTCATTTAGTGCCAAATTGCTTGGCTTTGAATGCATTAAATAGATGTATGCCAAAGATGTTAGTTTTGCCAATCTCTATCATAAATGTAATAAGGCTACCATTTATGACCATTGATTTCTTTAAATGCTTAGATATTAAAAGAGAAGAAGAGATAGATAATAAAGAGGAATTAGAAGCCTAATTAAAATGAAAGAAAAAGACAAAAGTGAGAAAAAGGGAAAATTAGGAGAAAAGTGGCCAGTCTAACCAAAAAGTAGTAAAAATTAAAGATTTAGATAATATGAGAAACATATATCCCACATCATAATATGATCAAATAAAGCTAGCAGATTAACCAGATGAGGTTGGTTCAATTAAATCCCTAATGATGTACAAGTTAGAATTCCCAATAGTAATATTTTAGCCTAAACATTTTTAGACTATTTCAAGTCCCTATAACCTCTAAGTTGATATTTTTAATGAAGAGGAAAGTCTAAAATTTGCTATGGAATAGTTAGATTTTAGAAAAACTGAAAAATGAATTCAAACAAAAGAATTAAAGTATAAAGACAAAATAGTCATTTTAAAAAATTCTATAAAACCTTAGCCTTATATATGTGGGACATCCTCCATATTCCTCCTCACCTTTAGATTGACATTTCAACAACACCTAAAAGCTCCATGGTGGCATGAAAAAGGAAGGAGAGAAAAGGGAAAGAAAGCCAAAATAAGTAAGAAAATATGCTAAATTTAGATATGTTATAATTATAAAACTTCTTCTATTCCTCATGCTCTTTCTCACAGTAGGCTTGGTTTCTAAAAAAGGCGAAGTTTGTAACTGTTACCTTGAGCAAAAGATCTTATATAAGAAAATTGAATATACCAAAGGAACCTACATCAAGGGAGCTTTAAGGTATGATTTAGCTATGGAAATTTTTTATTTCTTGGAACCTAAGCACTTGTTAGTTCAACTAAGAGAAAAAGTGAGTATTTGATAAAAGCTTAATGTAAACAAAGGTTTGAAAGAGTGAGGATTAAGAATATGCATAGAGATCAACCTAGGAAGTAATATAATGTAAGATAGCTTTGCCTAAGGTTCAAGATGGACCATGAATACTCCTAAGAAGATAATTTGAGCACTATAATACCATAATTTAATTAGAAATGAATCATGGATATCCTCAAGCGTTCAAACTCCCTTTAAACAAATAAAATTCCAAGATCTTTGCAAATGGAATAAGTCTCAACCAAGGGAAGAAAAAGACATTTAGAGAAGCTTTTAATTGAGTTTAATGATTTAAAAGGCTTAATGAGTAATATAACGGTTAAATGAACCACTAGTCTGAAAAAAAGAATGAGATTTGATGATACTGAATGTATAGTACCATAAAACCCTAAATGTGCCTTATGAATGGAATGATGATATGGCTAAGTTTTAGACTTGTTTTAGTCATGAGAAGTAAGTCAAAATGTGATAGTTGAATGACAGAAAGGTTACATGAAGTACAGCAAATGGGAAGAGGCACCTTAAGGCATTTAAAATAACTTAAATTTATACTCCAAGTTTTAATATGTACATATATTGATAGAATGGGATGGAATAGGCCATAATTAGTCATTTTGTATGTTAATTTATGCATTTAGGCCAAACTAGTACGACTACACCTTTATGTGCGTATGGAATAGAAAAAAGTAAAGAAAAATGAAAAGAACAAGTGAGTTAGTGCTTAATTAAAATTTCTAGCTTTAATAAGTAGATTACGCTTCTTTTTTTGCATGCATTTAGATGTATTTGAGTTAAGATGCATTGTGTGTATTGGTTGTTTTATGAGTTGCTTTAGTTTATGTTTGGACTAGCTATACTACTATGAGTTTTATGTATATACAAGATATGTTTTTGGCTTTTAGCAACAATGGCAGGTAATTGAGCACAATAATTTTTTCTAGCCCAAAGATGAGCCTAGCTAGTGTATTTTATGCCATGGCTAGATGTGTTAAGATGTTTTATGCCAATTCAATGTGTTATGCTGCTTTATGTGAATATTACCATGCATGCTTGCATTTCATCCTTAAATTGTCTCTTTTGTTCACTGGCACAAATGAGTATTGTTCTTTCCAAAATCTCACCTTTTGTCTCCTATTAACCATGCCAAGTGAAGCTAACAAGGAAAAAGAGAAACAAATAGGTTATTGAACCCAAGATGTAACTAGGATACAAATACTTTTATATATTCTTTTGATGTATACTTTGGATGTAATGTACTAGTAACTTGGATAAAAGTTTTGAGCTATGAATGTATGACTGATGAATACATGTATGATACATTGGAACCTAAATTATTCATGATAATCCATAGAGTTTACATGTATATAGTTTAGTGGAATGGTGATTTTTAAATGCAAGGCAAATTTCTTATGATGAATTATTTGTAACTATTGCATATGTGAGTTGAAATTTGTTCATGGCAAGAAGTAGCATATTAGAGCTTAGTTTGAGCAATTTGGAACCTATTGAGCCATAAAATGCCTTTTTGCCTCTAACTACCTTAATGAATGAATTTGGGGATAAAATTTGGTGATTATTTAGAGGACATTCAAAAATTTCTATAAAGCTAAAGTTTGCATTTTTTATAACTTTATAAAATATTTGATGAATTTTTAAAGTTGGCCCCAAAAAGTTATCATGATAGTATTAACTATGTATCAGATATGGTTTTTATGTGATTTAAGGGAATGAATAGATTTAGTTTGATCTAAAATTTTTATACTAGAAAGTTCACATTATAAGATTAAAAATGACACCTAATTTGCTTTAAACAGAGTTGTGTAACTTAAGTTATAAATTATTGAAATTTATACTATATTATGTGATCATGGCTAAAAGAAGACACATGCTTCCTTTATGTATATGGGGTTAATATACATGTTTAATTATATGATACTAGATCCTTGAATGTGAAATATGAGTTGGAATTGTGAAAGATACCATTTCTGGGCATTGGATGTTCATTTAGGTATTTAGAAATTAAATTTTTGTTTTTAAATAATTTGTAATGCATACTTTCACATAAAATGGGCATTCAATTACACCAAGTAATGAGATATAGTAGGTTGTAACATTTTGTAGAATTAGCGCAAAGGTTCAAGCAACCTAGCTAGTTTTATGCTCTAGGGATGAGGATTTTAGATGAAAAATACATTATATGGTAAACTTTTATGGAATTATGGGTGTGTTGAATATCTATGGCTTATCTATAAATTGTGTTAAAGTTTTTTATTCTTTTAGATAAGTATGGTGAATGCTAAAAGAGGAAGGCTAGCTAGGGTAGAGCTTGCAGACCAGCCCTACAAGACATAATGGCTTGCTTGGAGCAACAACAGGTGATGATGTAGTAAAAATAAGAAGTTATACAATAGATACAAGAAATTTTAGCCTAAAGGGAAAATGAGAGAGAAAATACCCCTCAACCATGGCACCTAGATAACCTAAAAAATTTAAAAGCTAATCCTTTAAACCAAAACCCACAAACACAACTCTAGATAAATCTTGTATAGCCTCAACTCACCAATTAGCAAGCAATAAATCAATTTAGAAAATACGATCCCCTAGCTTTCAATGGTAAGCTTAATACTAAGAAAGTTGAAGTCTGGATCATGTAGTTAGAAAAGATATTTAGGGTAATGTATCTCATAATAAAAGGCCTTACTAGCCATATTTATGTTAGACAAGGAAGTAAACAATCGATGGAGGAGAACAAAGCCAATTATACAATCAAAGAACATCCTAATCAATTGGGAGACTTTTTTACATGAATTTTATGAAAAGTATTTTCCCACTTAATAAGGATAAAAAGGAGTCAAAATTTATTTCACTTAGATACACGGAAAACATGTTAGTAGATCAATATGTAGCTAAGTTTCTTGAACTCTACAAATATTTCTCCTACCTCCAAAAACAAGATAATGAAAGATAAAGGGCAAAAAAATTAGAAAGAGAATTGTTGCCTAAGATTAAAGATAGAGTAATACCTTAGAAGATCAAAAAATTCAAATCATTAGTTGAGGTGAGTAGGGTAACAAAAAATAATTTGAAAAGAACGCAAGTAGCCCCAAAAGTAACACCAGAGATCAAGAGGCTAAGAGAAGAAGAAATAGTCAATGGTAGTAATAAAAGAGGTGTCAAAGGGCCATGGAATAGAAAAGGCTGAAAGGGAATAATATTTAATCAATCAAGCAAGAGTAGTTCCTTATCGGTGATCATAGCAGGTAATCAATGTGGTAGAAATCATTGTTCTTAAGTTTGCTTCTGTGACTCTACAAACCTCAACTAAGGTGTTGAAATCCCTAATTCTCTGGGGAACTACTTTGTTTCTAATCTCTAATAATAGTCCTTTCTCTAACTTGTTTGCTTGCTATCTTTCATCATCATGTTTCTATAAATAAGAGGAATATTTGGAGAGCTCCACAAATTTAGCCACATACTGATCTACTAACATCCCTTCTGTCTACCTAAAAAGACAAACTTTGACCCCTTTTCATCAAGAATGGAACTGGGGAAATACTATTCATAAAATGCCTATAAGAAACTTTTCTAGTTAATCAGGAGGTTCTTTGACTTGATAATTGGTCCAGTGTTCCTCCACTAGTAATCAACTTCTTTCTCTAGCTGAAATATGGCCATCACGACTTTCTACTCAAACGTACACTCCATAACCCTAAATATCTTCTCTAGTTGCATAATCTAGGCCTCTAGGTTTTCTATATTTAGTTTACCATCAAAGGTGAAAGGCTTGAATTTTTTGAACTATGCTATAGTCTGCTGAATAGAGGGCTACTATTAAGTCGGAAGCATCAAAGTTGGTGAAGTCTAAGAAGTCTGTGGGTGCTAGCCTAAGGGGATTACCTCTAAATTCTTAAGATGATTTGAGTGCTGTGGCTCAGGGGGAGTAGGCCTCTCACCATCTCTCTAAGCAAGCCTTTTCTATAACTGCATGATCATGGCTTGTTGCTAATCTAAGAAAGCCATAATAGTCTATAAAGCTCCAGCCATAAGATCACTGGGCTCTAGTTCTGCTCTATCCTCTCCAGAAGGCCTACCTCTCCTGGTGTTCACCATCTTATTTGAAACAATTTAAACATAGTCTAACATAAAATAGGAACACAAGCCATAATCTATCACTCAATTTCATCTCGTATGCATCATACATAACTAGCAAATTATATTCTCAAGCTACAACCCACTCTAAATTGTCTAAACTTTTGCTCTGATATCAATAAATGTCATACTATATCTATCTAGCATTTAATTTGTACCAAATGAGGCTAAAAGTATCCATTTTCATGAAATTATCACCTTTGGCAAATCAAAATTTACTGTTATTAAAAGTCAAAATAATTCATCATTTGTTAAATGGATCATTTGAACTTACCATACTCATTTTCCATCTATAACATATTTTTTTAATTAGAAATATCATAATTTGAACCATAAATTTCAAATTTGAAGCATATATTACAAAATCACATTTCACTTGCAATTTCTCTTGAATTCTATATTCTAATATGAATTTTAAAAATTCATAACTAATTCTAGAAAAATCTAAATCATGTAAATTAGACTTTCTAGAAATCTCAGGGAATCCTTTAACTATCATAAAAATTTCATATCAAAACAACCATGTTTAGCCCACAAAATCTTATAGAATAGTACTTTAAGTCTGGTGGGCATTATACAGCAAACTTGGAACTTCAAAAATTTTTATCTCTCTTTACACAGATCCAAATTGAGTGCTTTTAGTGGATATAGAAATATTATAATGTCTACTATATGTCTATAAAATTTTATGAGTATTAGACTTCATTTGGCTCATTAATGACACTAAAAATCAAACAACCATATAAACAATAACAGTAACAGTTTTTACATAATTTGGCTAACTTCGAAAAATCATAATGAATTCTCTATAGCTCCAAAAATAGTACTCTTTGGCTTTATGAAAAAGCTTTAGATGAGACCTATATGCTTGCCAAATTTCATGTAGAAACTTATCTATTTAGTTAGACTTTGGTCTAGGGCAAGAAAGTGGCTTAAAATGGTCACATAATGGCTTCCAATGGTCCAGAATGACTTTCCTCTTAAACCATGACCATTTGAGCACGTCCAATACTTACATTATAGCATATAGAAGCATCAGAATAGGTCCAAACCATCATGGAATTCAAAATCACCCATCCACTTGTTCTTATGCATATGTACACTAAGGCTCATGCATGTCAAAAACTCATATACTCATACATTTGGTTCCAAGTTTGATCGATTCATCATAATTGTATACTTTTACACATGTTGAATGATTTGTATCTTATAAACTTCATATACATATAAACTTTGGCATCAAATTAGATAAATTCTCATTCTATTGTCAAAGTTTCATCCTTCAAGCTCCTTGGCTTCCATTTCTTGCACCATAAGGTTCACCTAGACATGGTTAGATATAATGTGGGGAAGATTGAAATTCAAAGAATCTTAATAGCTCTTGTATCCTTTCAAGCATACATATATGGCATGTTTTCATGTTACAAAATACAAACATGTAATGAAAGTTTTTAGTAGACATACATAATCAATTTTCAAGTTAATAAACTCATTTAAACCAAACATAGGTTCTAGGAACTTTTGGTCTATCCTCACCTAATTTCTTTAAGACTTTTGGATTAGCCTCACCCAATTTTAAAGATTTTTGACTTAGCCTTACTTCCTTTTGAGACTTTTGGCTTTGTCTCACCTATTCTTAAGGACTTTGGCTTCTCCTTACCCATTTTAAGGGACTTTTGGCACAACCTCATCCATTAGGAGCCATCTTACATTCAAAACATGTTTTAAGAGATATAATGGTACCAAAGCATTTAATCTATGGCTATAAGCATATCTCATGATTCAAACATTCACACAAGCATCCAATGACATTTAACAACCAAGAAATACATACAAGAAAGGATAGAGAACTATCTTGAGTTAAAAATCACAAACTTTCTTCTTTGAAGTTTATGTCCCTTTCTTGGCCTCGCACACACACCTAGGTGGAGCTTGATTTACTTTGCCTAGAAACATCAAATACACACTTACATCATTGGAACCAATTCTAGCATCACATAAACTCTATACAACCATGTTCTAGCATATGGTATACTTATGGTTTCATATAAGGGCACAATGAAGCAACCTATATAATTCATAGTCTTGGCTTCAATTTCTCACTTAATCTAAGTCTCATGACACCATTTAGACTCATTAGAGCTATTGCAAACTCATTTTAAGGAGCTAAACACTAAGTTGCTTCTTCTTTATGCCTAAAAAGGAACCTAAATTTTTATCTTTTAAAATATGGTTTTTAAATTCAAACCAATGGTTCTTTTGGTGTTTATTATTCATATCTAGACCATTTCTATCTTTGGAATTAAAGAAAACTCTCCCTAGGTGTCATTTCTCTTCCTTGGCCTAGACATGCATTCAAGTAAGGACCCATGAAATTTTGTTAGTTTTTCTAGGGATTTGGCACTTGTGTTGTGTTGCTTCCTTGATAGGTACACATAAGTATACATATCGCAAAAGTAATATAGTGATAAGAAAAGATCATTTCCTTGAGGATTTGATGTCAAAATTTGTCAAGTACTAAAATTTACACCCTAATTTAAATTAAGCAGATCAATTTTAAGTGTTGGTGTGAAAAAGAAGTGATTATGGTTTATAAACTATACAGAGTTCAAGATTAGTATTTGGATTTTTGAGTGAATAGTGACATCTAGGATTATTAGTCCTTTTTGTATTTCATAGCAATTTACTCAACATTCAGTACTTTTGCTCTCAATGGTGATACATGTTAGTCTAGGATTTACTTGTTCATATAAGTATTTTTCCAAACTTCATATAGGGTTATCTAATTAATTTTATAATTCCTTATAAAATCAATTAAGATCAAATTGTTTGCACAAAACCTAAGTAGACCATGTGAGGTTAATAAGTTTATTCCTATCTCATTAACTAAGCCATCCACCTCCCATAGCAAGTTCAGGCACTTACACCACTCAACTTTTGATCTAACTTCCTTTTCCCTTTTTCAAGTTCAAGCAAAGTATCAAATCAATCTAATTGTTGGCCAATCAATCAAAGAGCATGAAGCATAAAATTGAATGAACAGATATTAACCATTGATTGCAAAATTAGAATGAGGAACAACCACTAATCCATACAAGAGTTTCTAACAATCCTATATTGAAGAGTTTAGCTATACATATTCAAGATAGCCAAGGACAAAGTTAGAGTAAAAGTCAAAATCATCAAGATGAATTGAAAAGAATAGAAGAAGGGAAGAGGGAACTCAGAAGTGGAGAGTATTTCAACTTCAATCTTCAATCCCTAGCTTCCCTCTACTTCAAGATGCCTCCACAGCTTCTCTTTAGCCTTTACACACTTGGCACCAACAGAAACCAACCCAGAATGATGGCTCCCTGTGTATCCCCAGTCATATAAAGCAAGAAACCCTCATAAACTTGTTAAGGAAAATGTTGCATTTAGCTTATTTGAGTTGTGCCACAGCGAGATTGCCTATTAAATGAGATCTGCATGTTATGAGTCGCGGTTTCCACTCCTTGCGCTGCAGCGGATTTTGTTTCTGTATGGCTTCTTGTCGTGGCCTAGAACTTTCCTCGCTTTGGCATTTAGCTAGTCTCTCCATGAGTCGCGACACTAAGAAGACTTGCTGCAATGAGTTTTGCCACTATGTGACATTTCGTCACGGTGCTCATTGCTCTACATTCTTTTCTTCATTTTCATCTATTTTTGCCATAACTTAATGAATTCTATCTGTAGCAATCTCTTAAAAACTACAACTACAAGTACTTTGAAGCCTCTTTGATAGCAATGGAATTTTACTTCTATCTTAAACAAGCATTCTACAATAAGAGCAAACTATGATGAGTTCTCAACATTTTCAAATTTAAAACAACATATATCATTGACTGTGTAAAAGTATAGTATAGAGCTATTCATTCTAAGTATGAGCATCTAATGTATAAAAGTGATATTTACCCTATAGTTAGAGGCTAAATCTATATTTACAATAAGAAAATATGCACAAAAACCTGAATAACCAAGATTTATCATGTTGCTTCCTAGGTATCTTATGAACTCATACATACTCTTATATAAGTTGGATTATCATTGGAGAGCTCTAAAATTTTCTAAGTGCAACAAGAACCCTAGGCATCATAACTTGATTCCTAAAGCATCTCTTTTAATTCTAATTGCATATTCTTACTCCTCATGCTCTAAAACCTTTGTTCCTACCTTGCTATAACTTGAATTCCTTCTCTCCTTAATGGGCCTAGGTATGGCCGAATTGGTGCATGGGAGGAACAACCAAGAAAAGCAAGAAAGGCCATGATATTTTACCTTGTTTTAAGCTTTTCCAAGGAGCTTTCTAAAGCTTCCAATCTCTTCTTCAAATTCTCTCTTCCCCTTACTAAACTAGCCATGAAATGGCTCCAAATAAGTCATCAAAACTATGAGAGAAAAGAGGAGAAAGAGGAAAAGAAGTTTGGAAAAGGTGAGAGCATGAAAAGTCTGGAATTTCTTACACTTTTTGCTTAGCTTTTCCTCTTTTCTCTTCTCCTTCTTGTGCGCCTCCTCAAGTTGGTCTAAGTTTTATTTTGAAGAAAAATGAAGTCAATAGAAATAAAGAGAGGAGGTGGTGTGCTGAAATAAAAAGTAAGGGGGCATATTTTAATACTTCTTCAAAATTCCAATTTACTCCCTACACTTTGTTCATTCCACTTGGGCTTATTTTAACTACTTTTTGAGAATCATCTTTTTCATTATGAAATTTAGGTCCTCTAATTCACAAAATGCTTTTGATTCTATTCAAATTAGATTTAAAATCTTATCGAATGAATTAGTCAAAATTTTGGTCAATTGACACTTTAAAATGTATATCGGAAGAGTTTTAACCATTATAGGGGTTTCTATAGATTTTAAGGCCTCTAAGAACCCTGAGAAGCTCATTTTTTTCATTTAAAGATCCCTCATTTGAGTTTTTTAAAAATTTACGAAAATTATAAAAATGTTATTGCCTTTTCATTTAATTTTGTTTAGCTATTCTTGCTCCAATTTTAGGGCATCTTTAGCCTTGTATTCTTATTTTTAGATATCTAGATTATCGCTCTAATTTTATTTGGCCTTTAGTCATTCAATTTAGGAAACTTCCTTTTGTAATCTCCTTAGTTTTAGGTTTTTAGAGCAAATGGGTATTACAAAAAATGGGAGTCGTAGGCTATACATAGATTACAGAGAGCTGAATAAAGTAATAGTGAAGAATAAGTATCCTTTATCTAGAATAGATAATCTCCTGAATCAGTTAGTAGGAACGTCAGTATTCTCAAAGATAGATTTCAAATCAAGGTATCACTAGTTGAGAATTAAGGTTGAGTACATCCTAAGACAACCTTTAAGATAAGGTATGAGTATTATGAGGTTTTAGTTATGCCTTTTAGATTAATGAATACACTTGCTATTTTCATATACTATACCAATAGAGTTTTTAGGCTATATCTAAATAGGTTTATTATGGTCTTTATAGATAACATTATCATATTCTTTAAAAACAGAGAAGAGCATGAGTGGCATTTAAGATTAGTCTTGGAGACCTTGAGAGAGAAATAATTTTATGGCAAACTTAATAAATGTGAGTTTTGACTCATAGAGATGAGATTTTTAGGCTATGTGATCTCCCAGGAAGAGGTCATAGCAGGTCCCTATAAAGTAAAGGTAGTATTTTAGTGAAAGACATTTAGGGCAGTTACTTGATTAGAAGTTTTCAAGGCTTGCAAGGCTATTACAGAAAGTTTATCTGAGCCTTTTTCTCAAATAGCCATGCTACTAACCAGGCTCACTAGGAAGAATCAACTATTTGTGTGGGATGAGAAATATGAGCAAAGCTTTCAAGATTTGAAGCATAGGTTAACCACAACCCTAGTCTTAATTATACTTGACCCTAAAGAAACTTTTGTAGTTTATAATGATGCCTCTGAGAAAGGGTTTATAGTAACCACAAAAGTCTCAGATATATCTTTGATTATAAAAAGTTAAATATAAGACAGAGAAGATAGTTAGAGTTTCTAAAAGGTTATAAGTATACCTTTAAGTATCATCTAGGTAAGGCTAATATGATTGCAGATACATTTAGTAGAAAGTCCATGCATATAGCATTAAGATGACAAGGGACCAGGAACTTATTGAAAGTTTCAGGAATATGAATATCTCATGTTAGGTGCATTCTAGTAAGTTATTGGTGAGTGAAAACTGAATAGAGAATGATTGAAAAGTTAAATAAAAGAAATCCAAGAAAAAGACCATATTTGAGAGATATTAGAAACTAGATAGCCCAAGGTAGAACTTTATAGTTTAACGTATTTGAGGATAGTATTATGAGGTATAAAGATAGGTTATGTGTATCAAGAGGCTAACATTAAGAGAAAAATTATTAGAGGAGGCTCATAAAAGTAGATACACTATTCATCTTGTAGCAATAAGGTGTTCCATGACTTGAATAAATTGTTTTGGTGGCCTACAATGAAAACTAACATTGCATAGTTTGTTGGGTTACTTTAGCCCTTAAATATCCTTGAATGAAAATAGGATAGCGTTTCCATGAACTTTATTATGTGTTTACCTAGAACATCATCGGGTATGATGCAATTTGGGTAATAGTGGATAGATTAACTAAATCTGCCTACTTTCTACCAATTAGAGCCATATATACTCTAAATAAACTAGCCCAATAGTATATAAAGGAAATTGTTGGGCTTTATGGTGTATTAAGGGGTATAATTTTAGATTGGATCATAGATTTACCTCATATTTTTGGATATCATTATAGGATGCCCTAATACCTAAGTTGAGGTTTAGCACAGCTTACCACCCCTAAACAGATGGCCAGATAGAGACAACTATCCAAACCTTGGAAGACTTGTTTAGGGCTTGTATGCTTGAAATGAAAGGAAATTAGGATACATACTTGTCATTAGTTGAATTTGCATATAATAATAGTTATCTCTTCAGCATTCAGATGGCACTATGTAAAGCTTTTTATGGGAGGAAATGTAGATCTCCAGTGTGTTAGGTTGAGTTTAGAGAAAGAAGACTTATAGGCCCAGACATAGTGAACCAAGCCTCTAGATTGATAGAGTTAATCAAGAAGAGACTCTTAATGGCACAAAGTAGACAAAAGAGTTATGTAGATAAAAGGAGAAAGCCATTAAAGTTTGAGATCGGAGACCATGTATTTATTAAAATGTCTCTAGTTATAGTGATAGGTAGGTCTATAAAATCTAAGAAGCTCAATCCAAAGTACCTAAGTCCATTTTAAATTCTTGATCAAATTAGGCCAGTGGCAGACAAAATAGCTCTCTCTCTTAGCCTAGTCCATATTCATAATGTTTTTCATGTAACCAAACTTAAAAAATTTTAGTCTCACATATCATGGAATATGAGAATATTCATTTGCAGAACAATCTATCTTATGTAGTAGCACTAGAATGGATCATAAATGCAAAGATCAAGCAATTAAGGAGTAAAAGCATCCACTAGTGAAAGTGGTTTGGAAAGAACTATCTCTTGAGGAAGCTACTTGGGAGATGGAAGAAAAGATGAATAAAAAGTATCTATAGCTATTTGAATAAGGTAAGTTTCTTAATTTTGAGGGCAAAATTTTTATCTAAAGGGGGTGAAATGTCATAGCCAATGATATATGTAAATCATTAAATATTAAAAGAGAAGATGAGCTAGACGATAAAGAAGGATTAAAAGCCTAACTAAAATGAAAGAAAATGGCAAAATTAAAAAAAAGGTAAAACAAGAGAAAAAGGACCAATTTGACTTAAAAGTAGTAAAAATCAGGAATTTAGATAACATGAGAATTCACATGAGAAATGTATATCCCTCATCATAATATGATAAAATAAGGCTAGTAGATTAACCTAATGAGATTGATTCAATTAAATCTCTGACTGTGTACAAGTTAGAATTTTTGGGGGCAATATTTTAGCCTAGACTTTTCTAGACTATTTTAAGTCCCTATAACCTTTAAGTAGATATTTTTAATGAAAAGGAGAGTCTAAAATTTGCTATGGAGTATTTGATTTATGAAAAGACTAAAAAATAAGTTTAAATGGAGAAGTTAAAGTGTAGAGATGAAATGGTTATTTTTAATAATATTATAAAACCCTAGCCTTATATATATGGGACATCTTTCATCTTCTTCCTCACTTTTAAATTGAATTTTCAATAACTCTTAAGACTTCCATGGTGGCATGAAAGAGGGAAGAGAGAAAAGGGAAAGAAAGCCGAGATAGGTAAGAAAATGTGCTAAATTTTACTATGTCATAGTTATGAAACTTCTTCTACTCCTCATGTTCTCTCTCTTATAGTGGCTTTAGTTTCTAAAAAAAGTAAAGTTTGTGGCTATCATCATGAGCAAAAAAGCTTATTTGAGGAAACTAAATATACCAAAGGAACTTACATCAAGAGAGCTTCAAGATAAGGTATAATTTAGCTATGGAAAATTTTTATTTCATAGAACCCTAGTACTTATTGGTTTGGCCAAGAGAGAGAGAGGGAGAGAGAGAGAGAGGAGAGAATATGTATTTGATGTAAATAAGGGTTTAGAAGAAGAAGGATTAAGAATATGCAAAGAAATCAACCGAGGAAGCAATATAATGCAACATAACTTCTTTTAGGGTTCAAGATGGGCCATGAATACTTCAAAAACCTAGGAAAATGAATCATGGATATCATAAGCCTTCAAATTCCCCATTAAACAAACAAAATTCCAAGATTTAGGCCAATGAAAAAAGTTTCAACCAAGGGAAGAAAAAGACACCTGGAGAAGTTTTAAATTTAATCTAATGATTTAGGAGGCTTAAGTGAGTAATATAAAGGTCAAATGAACTATTAGTTTGAGAAAAATAATGAGATTTGATGATGTTGAATATACAGTATCATAAAAATCCTAAATGTGCCCTATGAATGGAACGAGTAATATGGCTAAGTTTTAAACTTGTTTTATCCATGAAAAGTAAATAAAAATGGGATAGTTGAATGGTGGAAAGGCTACATGAAGTGTAAAAAATGGGAAGAGGCACCTTAAGGCATTTAAAGTAACTCAAATATACACTTTAAGTTTTAGTATGTACATATATTGATAGAATGAGATGGAATAGGTTCTAATTAGTTATTTTGTATTTTAGTTTATGTGCTTAAGCCAAGCTAGTACAACCATACCTTTTTATGTGTGTGGAACTGAGAAAAGCAAAGAAAAAGGAAAAGAACAAGTGAGCTAGTGCTTGATTAAGATTCCTAACTTTAACAGGCAGCTTACTCATCCTTCCACGCATGCATATAGATGTATTTAAGTTGAGATACATTGTATGCATTGGTTGTTTTATGAGTTGTTTGAGTTCATATTTGGATTAGCTATACTATTATGAGTTTTATGCATATACGAGATGTGCTTTTGGCTTTTATTAATAATGGCAAGGAATTGAGCACAGTAATTCTTGTCTGGCCCAAAAATGAGTCTAACTAGTATGTTTTATGCCATGGCTAGATGAGTTTAAATGTTTTATGCAAATTCAATGTGTTATGCTACTTTATGTTAACATGACCATGCATGCTTACATTTCATCCTTAAAGTGTTTGTTTTGTACATTAGAATAGCTAAGTATTATGACGATTGTGTCGAGCAACTTCAAATAAACTAAGTTGGATAAGATTTGCAATATAAGGTGCAACTTAGATTATTTTTCTTAAAAATAAATTTTAGTATTCAATTGAGCCTTCTAAGTGTAAGAAAGACCTAAAAACTACCTAATTGAATGGGGTTTTAATTTAATCTAACTAGCTCGAATTTAAATTAAATTAAAATTCCCTACTACTAACTAAATTGCATGAATTAACAAGCAAGTGATAGACATGTGATCAGCTTTAGATTTGTCTCTTAATATCCACTATCCTTAATCTAATTCGATTATCATTGGTTCTGGTCTAAGAGAAACTACATTTGTTCATCGCAATTTATCTTGAGTTACCACACAAGATTCAAGATATTAACAATTTGATATTGAATTGAGACTTGAACTCCATATTGAATCATTAATTCTTGTCATTAGAATCAATGAACACTTAAACTGAGTAATTAATCTATCAAACTAGCCTTTGAATTATTACTTTAAAATGTTCAATTAACCAATTAAATTCCAAGGAGACCTCAAATAAATATTCAGGTACACAATTTTTAATATGCATTTCATCAAACACCTTGATTGCATACATGAAAAATTAAAAGTTAATGAAAAATTTAGCACTTAAAATTAATCCATTAATTTTCAAATACTTTCCTAATTAATTAATTCATTATAAGCTTAACCAAGCATATACATGAACAAGAAGTAGTGTTGAAAGAGAAAGAAAATAAAATAGAAAATTTTAGCCAAAATCCCTTGCTAATCTTCATAGATTCAAGCTTCAATCCAAGGTCTTCCTCCTAGCTAGCCACAAGAATGGAATTAATGGTTCATGGAATGAAAATGATATAAGAGAAAAGAAATGGAATCATGACCTATGGATGATGAATGGAGGAATGAATGATTTTTGCCCGAGCCTTTTCATTTTTTTCTTTTACTTATTTTATCAGCTCTTTCACATGTTTTTCATTTACTCTCCATCATGTGCTTTCTAGTTTGCTATACTCATGTCATCATCTAATCTTTCTATGTGAAAATCTTCTATGTGACATGAGAGAGAGAGAGCCTAAAAATGTTTAAATCTGATGCATATAAGAGATAGCCCGAGCCTGCTCCATGTTCTGCCTGAGCCCATCTTTTATATTCATTCCCATGTGAGAATCTTTCATGTGAGCTAGTACATTCACAAGTTTTTTGTTCTTCTCCATGTCAGAATTAGTGAACTTGAAACTCTCTTCTCCATCACATGAGAGTAATATCCTTGAGTGTTTTTGGACCCTAAACTCATGGCCTACTCATGCTTCCCTTCTCATGTTTCTTCTCTCTCTATGCTTATCACTCAATGCATGTATCAAGGAGTAGGCCCCATCTATGTTACTGCCTCCTTTATCTAAAAGTCCTTCAATCTTGTAGCTTCACCCTTTGTTCTACTCCTATCTCAAATCATGTTCTCCCTTTGCTTCTTCCTCTCACAAGCTCAAAACTCTTTATGCTTCTTTCTACGTGCTCCCTTAGTAAAATAGAATTGTGTGTGATCTAGTGGTATGTGTAAGAGCTGTGCCTACGTGTTGGTGTTGTGTTTACTTAGAGGAAGTTGTGGATTTGTGCATGGTTAGGTGCCTCGTGTGTATGTATCAAGAAGTGAAAAGCTTGTGTGTAACACTATCTCTTTATAGCTCTTAATTTATGACACGATTAGTATATGATGTTTATGTGCATGGAAATGGCACTTTGGTTGGCAATGGAATAGATGAAAGTAGCATAAAATTGAAAGTCCATTTCATGCATTTTTGGCTTTAGGTACCATATGGACTTACCAATAACATTATTCATACATAACACATCCATTCATACCAAAACCATCACATTTTATCTCATAAAGCTCAGGTTTAGAACCATACATCACAACATTAGATTTTTGCTCTCGGGTTGCTGCACTAGATTTATAATATGAACTTTGAAAATTCATAACTAATTATAGAAAAATTAAAATCATGCATATGATAGTTTTCTAGAAATCGTTAGATATTAACTAATGACTAAAAATAGTTCTAAAACATGAAAGCACCATCTTGACTATGAAAAACAATGGAACAATACTAAAAGTACCTACTACATCCTAATATTGACCATAAACTTCAAAATTTTGGTTCTCCCTTTACAGAGCTCCAAATGAGGTCTTCTTAGTGGTTATGAAATTTTTATGATGTCTAATTTATGTCTATAAAGTTTTATAAGTATTAAACTTCATTTGACCTATGTGTGATACAAAAAATCAAACTGACCATATGAACAGTACACATACCAATTCTGCATAATTTAGCGAACTTTGAAAAATCATAATAAATTCTCTAGAGCTCCAAATTGAGTGTTCTTTAGCATTTTTAGAAGCTCTAGATGAGACCTACTTACTGGCCAAATTTTATTCAAAAGTGCATTCATTTGGTTAGACTTTGATTCAGCTCAAGATTTGGTCAAATCTGAAGTCCATAATGGGTTTAACATGTCTTAAATAACCTTCCGATAATTCCATAGCCACTTTGACACATCCAAAAGCACAATTATAGCCTAAGGAAGCATGCCAAATGGTTCAAATCATCATGGAGCTCAATCTCACCACACCACATGCATTCATACAAATGATCACTAAAGCACATGGATGGTAAAAATCCATATAAACATACATTTGGTTCCAATTTCCATTCATAAATGATATTCACATACTTTTATACATGCTCAATGGTTTACATGTTATAAACTACTCATACATACATATACTTTGACATTACATTAGAAGCTATTATATTGTCAAAGTATTGCACATCATGCTCCTTGGCTTTCATTTTTGCTTCCTTGAGTTTCACCTAGACATGGTTAAATGAAAAATGAGGAAGAGTGAGATTCAAAGAATCCCAGTAGCTCTTAACACTTTTAAACATATATAATGGGTGTATATATATGTCAAAGAATGCATGTATAACATTTAAGTTACTCATGAACATACAAAAATCATTTTCCTTATCATATAAACTCATACATAGCAAATATATGCTCTAAAGGGCATTGGTCTAACCTTACCCATCTTTATTGGGACCTTTGGATTTGCTTCACTCACTTTCAAGGGACTTTTGACTTAGTCTCACTCTTTTTGAGACTTTTAACTTTGTCTCACCCATTTATAGAGACTTTTGACTCATTCTCAGCCTTACTGAGGGACTTTTGACATAACCAAACTCATTCAAGCTACTTTGCATTCATAAACATATTTCAAGAAACATAATAGTACCATAAGATGTAATCTATGGTTAGGAACATTTCTCATAGTTCAAACATACACATAAGCACTCAACGACAAGTAAACATCTAAGTAATGTATGTGAAAAAGGTTAGAGAACTACCTTGAACCAAGTATCACACACTTTTCCTTTAATTCCTCTTCCCTTTCTTCAGCCAAGCATATGTAATTAGGCGGCACTTAGTTCTCTTAGCCTAGACACATCAAATAAGATATAATTCAATCATTAGAACAAGCTTTAGCTTTATACAAATTCTATGGAAGCTCACTTTCTCATATAACTCCATTATGGTTTCATACAAGACACAATGAAATAACTATTAGAATTATGATCTTGGCTCCATTTAGACTCCTTGGAGCCATCATAATTTCAATTCTAGGAGCCAAGACACAAGTTGCTTCTTTATATCTTAAAATGGAGTTTACACTTCCATCTCACAAATCATGCTTTCTAAATTCATTCCAAGACTTTTTTTGATATTCATCTATCATATTTAGTCCCTTTCTAGCCTTAGAAAAATTTAAAACTTTCCATAGGTTCATGGAACATGTTTGGCCGAGACAAGAGCAAGTATATACACCCATGAAGTTTGCTTGCTTCTCTTTAAGGAATTGCCACTTGTGAGACTTCCTAGATATCTTGGGAACTCATTCACACTTTTAGAAAACCTAAATTATCATTAAAAAGTCTCATACATATCAAGGTGCAACAAAATCCCTAACTTTGCTAACTTAAATTCTAGTGCTTCTTTTTGGATTCCAATTATATATTTTTAATCCTCACACTCCATAACCCTTCTTCCTACCTTAGTTTGGATAGAATTTCTTCCCTCTTGATTAGGCCCATGGCTGGCCGAACTTAGGCATGGAGGAAACAATTAAGGAGATGCAAGAAAGTTTATGGAATTTACCTTGTTTTAATGCTTTACTAAGGAGCTTTCTTATGCCTTAGCTCTCTTCTTCAATTCCTCTCTTCTACTTGCTAGACTAGCCATAAAACATGTTCAAATAAGCCATTGAAATCATAAGAGAAGAGCAGAGAAAGAAGGTAAGAGGTTTAGTAAAGGAGTGGACAAGGAAAAGTAAGGTTTCCTTACACTTTTTAGGCTTCTTCTTCCTCCTTTGACTCCCACCTTTGGTGTGCCTCTTGGAGCTACCTCAAAATCTATTTAGACTAGAAGCAAGTTAGTGGTAAGGGCTAAAAAAGAAGGGGATGTGATTTAAGGAGCCTAGGTGTCCATTTAATACTTTTTCAAAATGACAATTTAAAGATCTCTCCTTTGAGTTTTCTAAAAAGCGTCTAAAATTACAAAAATGTCACTGATTTTTGTCAGATTTTATTTAGCTACCCCGACTTCAATTTTTGGGCATTTTAAGCCTTTTATCCTCATTTTTCATTATTTAAAATTTTTTCCTAATTTTATTTTACCTTAACTCTTCCCACTTAAGGGATTTTCTTTTATAACTAATTAGTTTCAGGCCGTTTACAAAGGAACTAGGGATTACATCATGCCTTAGTGTAACTTCTAGGACTAGAGATTCCATGTGAACCCATGCCTTCTAAGAAAGAATGAATAAAGGGGCTAATATGTGCTGCTTGTGAGCATGCATGTGTGTTGAAAAACCTATGTATGGTGTATATGTGTGTGTGTTTTGAGTCTAGTGAATCCCGTGTGTGTTACTATATGTTTGAGTGTGTTGCTTCCTCAGCCTCCATGTGACTCCCTACGTGTATCATTGCATGTGTAAGCTATATTTTGTCCCCCAACCTATGCCTAGACTCATTCTTATGTGTGATGAGTGTAAGAATGATGTAAATGGCCATATATAAATGAACTATTCTGCATGTGAGAATAACGTGGCACATAAGAGAAAGCCATGGATATGTTTAATGGAATGAGTGATGAATGTGTCCATGTGAACTCATGTGATTTGGAAAATGGAGTGCCTTGTATAGGATTACTATGGATCTCCATGCATTTGAGATTTAAAAAATGGAAGGTTGCGAGCTATCTACTTGTTTGATCTCCGTGTAAAAGAGAATGGAATGCATCACATTTTGAATGGGAATGAAAACTGTGGCTTCTCTTCTCTATTATTATTATTATTATTATTATTATTATTTAATTTCTAAAATTTCTATTAAAAATTCTAGACAAATATTCTCCCTTTAAATTCCATTTGCCCAATGAAAATCCATAAAAAAATGGAAAACATTAATTAAGAAAATTTACAAAATTATTTAAAAGAATTTATGTATTAAAAATAAATAATTTTGTAAATTAATTCCTAAAGTGCAAAAAATGGCCAATAAAATCAATTATCATCTAATAAAACTTATTAAGCCATAGTTATTCATCAAAATGTCCAATTAAAGGAAATAAAATATATAAAAATGATGTTTATCGTATTGCTATTGGGATTCTTCTTAGAATCTCACCTTTTGTCTCTTATTAACCATGCTAGGTGAAGCTAATAAGGAATAAGAGGAAAAGTTTAGTTCTGAACCTTAGATGTAGCTAGGATACGTATACTTGTATATATTCTTCAAATGTATATTTTAGATGTAAGGTACCAATAACTTATACAAAAGTGTTTAGCTATGAATGTGTTACAATGAATACATGTATGATTCATTGGAACATCAATTAGTCAATGATAATCCATGGAGTTTACATGTATATAGTCTAGTGGAATGGTGATTTTTAGATGTAAGGAAAATTTCTTATGATGAATCAGTTGTAGACATTGCATATGTGAGTTGAAATTTGCTCATGGCAAGAAATGGCACATTAGAATTCAATTTGAGCAATTTGGAACCAAAATTTGACCTATTGAGCCATAAAATATCCCTTTACCCCTAACTACCTTAATGAATGAATTTGAGGTTAAAATTTGGTGAGTATCTAGAGAACACTCAGAGCTTTCTATAGAGTTAAAGTTTGTACTTTTTGAAACTCTATACAATACTTGTCAAAATTCCAAAGTTGGCCTTAAAAAGTTATCATAGTAATTACTATTCACTCTATACCAAATCTGGTTTTCATATAATTTAAGAAACCAACTGAATTTAGTGATATAAAATTTTTACAATAGAAAGTTCACATTTTATACATTAAAATGACTCATAGGTTGCCTTAATCAAAATTGTGTAGCTCAAGTATGAACTTTTGAAATTTACGCTATATTATGTGATCATGGCTAAAATAAGCAACATGCTTCCTTTATATATATAGGATTTATATACATGTTCAATTGGATAAAACCAAATACTTGAATATGAAATATGATTTGAAATTATGAAAGATACCTTTTCTGGGCATTGGAGGTTCATTTAAAGTATTTGGTTATTAAATTTCAACTACTAAAAAATTTATAATGCATACTTTCACATAAATGGGCATTCAATTGTACCATGTAAATGAGGTATAGTAGGTTGTAACATTGCCTTTGGTAACTTTTTCAAGCATGATGGATTTTTTATCAAGGGAAAAAAGTTGTGGGTACCTATTTATTCAATATTGGTATGTGAAGCACATAGTGGTGGTTTAATAGGTCATTTTGGTGTAAGAAAGACCTTAAAGATATTGCATGAGCATTTTTATTGGCTTTGGATGAGAAGAGATGTTATACGTATTTGTGATAGATGCATTGCATGTAAGAAGACCAAGTCTAAGGTTTTGCCTCAAGGTTTATACACAACTTTACTTGCTCCCAGTGAGCCTTGAGTTGATTTGTCTACGAATTTTTTATTAGGACTACCTAGCACCAGAAGGGGGTGTGATATGTTAAGTAAAATGGCATATTTCATTCCATGCCATAAAACAGATAATGCCATAAATATAGCTGACATGTTCTTTAGAAAAATATTATGTCTGCATGATGCACCTAAGAGTATAGTGTCAAATATGAATGCTAAATTCTTAGGACCAAATTGTTATTTTCTACTATTTGTTACCTATAAACTGATGGTTAAACAAAAGTAGTAAATAGGATACTTTCACAATAATTATGCACTGTGATAAGGAAAAATTTAAAAACATGGGAGGAATGCTTGCCATTCATAGAGTTTGCAAACAATAGGCCATAAATTTCACTAATGAATTTTTCCTTTTGAAATTGTGTATGGATTTAACCCTTTTACTTCATTAGATTTGATTCTTTTACTTATTGATGAAAGGGCCAGCTTAGATTGAAAGACAAAGCTTGATTTAGTAAAGTCAATCCATGAAAAGGTGAAGCTTCAAATTGTAAAGAGGAATGAACAAGTAGCTACCCAAGTAAACAAGAAAGAAGATATGTTACATTTGAACCTGAAGATTGGGTTTGGGTTCATTTGAGGACATAAAGGTTTCCTACTTGTAGAACGTCTAAATTGCATCTAAGAGGAGATGAGCCATTTTAAGTTTTAGAGAAAATCAATGATAATGACTACAAGTTAGACCTTTTAGGTGAGTATAATGTGTCTGCTATATTCAATGTTTTTTATCTTTCTCCCTTTGATATATGTGATAATTTAATTTTTTTGAAGAGGGAAGAAATGATATGTATCATGGTAAACAAGCAATCAAGGATCCTTTACATGTTTTGGATGGGCCAATAACATGGGCTAGAGTTAAAAGAATCAAAGAAGCAGTATAAGGATTAGTTCAAGCTTGTTTAGCTGAGAACTATAATTTGCAAAGCAAGTCAACGCTTGGCAAAATAAGCTTTAAAGAGGGAGAATCAGCTTTGTGCATGTGATACAAGTTCAAGATAAGGGTTAACACTTTTATTTAGGTGTTTAGGCCTTGAAATTTATTAGGAACATTACTTTTATTTAAACCCATGCATTTAATTTTATGTTTTATATTAATTTCCCTTTTAATTTGGCTTTTCATTGTACATGGGTTACTAATCCGATTTGGGTTAGGTATTCATATTACTTTAGGCCTTTTTAACTTTAGCCCATGAGTTATTAGGGTTTCTTTGTTGCCTTATTGAATGGTTTTTTAGTTCTTTCATAAACTATCAAACTTATCAAAGATTTTAATCTTTGTGGCATTTGATCATACAGTTAGGGTTTTGGAACTTGTTTTTCAAAGGTTTTAGTCTTCCTTTTTAATTTGATATCTAACTTTCTTGGAGTTTGATTCAATCTTCTATAGGGAAATTAACACAGAAGTATATGGGATTGGTATATATGAAAAAACCAATTTAACTCAGGACATAAAAAATGATGCAATTATTGTTTTGGGCATGTTAATGTTATTGGTGTATTTGCTATGTTGATTTTAATTGTTATTTGTGATTTTGTTAGTAAAGCTCATGTCCTTGTTTATGGAATGAATGGAACTGCCACTGAGGTAAGCTTGGTTCTTCTATTGTATCTCATCTTAAATTAAATCATCTAAAAATCATATAATTAGAATCATAGTTATTGCATAATAAGTTTTTACACTTTTTCCGTCACATTCTTGTACGCATGTCTAAGGAAATTCTTGTGTTATGTTTTGCAAGAGTATCATTCTACCTAAAGTTGGGAGTTTGACTTTAATTGATGATGGGGTAGCTGTAACACCCCTTGGTTTCATATTTATTACTACCCAATTATTAATTAATTAATTAATTTTTTTTGTTGAAGCTAACTCACCATCTTGTCAAGCAAAAGTAAGGAGACATCACACAATTATTTCTAGATAACTTCAAAATATTTTCAAAAAATGGGCCATTAGCCTACTTTTTCTAGAGATGTTCAATCATACGTCAAAATTTCAAAGTGTTATTATAGTCAGTCTTATATGTTGATGTATACCCTAGAAGTTAATCATAAGATAATTGTATTTATATACATTATATTACTTTTTGATAAATAAAGGTATTTCAATTATTATATTTAATATTATGTCTACATATTATAAATAAATATATTAATTATCCTTAGAATAATTTATTATTCTTAAATTGTCCTTAGTTGAGTATTGTTATGAATTGGAATAACAATAATACAGCAAGATTAGTATGTGTACTGGCTAATAACCATGGTCATGGATACAAGATATCAAGTCATTATATGAGTACATGTTAGAAAACAAATGTACTGGATAGATCTGCTACGACAGTGTTACATGAATTGCTATATGCTATAAGCTATTCTTATAATGACCATGATGTACGTTATCTTTTAATCTAAAATCACTACAATTTCCTATATGAAGAGTCATATACTTTGATGCTGTCAACTATTACTTTTAAAAAGGATTACCAAAAGGCAATGATTAGGTATATCACAAATCATGCAAAAGGATGTAAGTGATACAAATGGGATTTTTTCCCTCTAATATAGAGGGAGTGATATCTGTGGATTTCTTGTTTGAGTGAAACTAAGAAATGCACGGCTAGACTCAAATAAATTAATATGTGATATTGATTTATTTGTTTTGATTTAGTCTACTCAGAGATCAAGAAACACATAGATTGAATTATAAAAAGGATGACACATTCCATACCTTAAGTTTAATCTAAATATCCAAATAAAAACTACATGGAACAATGTTCACATATTAGGCATGTCAAATCATAAATATTTTTATTGTTTGGATGGTAGTCATGTATTGCTAGATATTACTCATTATCTGTAATACTAAAATAAGATTCTTTTTTAAGATAACTATTAATATAATAAGAACCTTCAAGGTTGTACACAAAAAGTAAGTCAAAATTATAGTTAATGTAATGGACTCGTGATCTAAAGAATATAACCCAATATATATATTATTATATTCTAATATATTATTATTTTATGTTAAAGTAATATTATATTCTTTTTGGGGTTTTATTAAAATTATATTATATCCTTTTTTGGGCAATTATTATTAAATTAGGTTAATAACTAAAGCCCAATTATTTTTTCACTTATCATTTATTTGGTTATAGCCTATTGCGTGGATGTCACAAAACCATGATAGTCGTTATTTTCATGCTAACTATGACTTAGATTAATACCACTCCTGATATTTCTATGGTCCTCCATTAAACCTCTATAACCTATCATGTCATGGGCATCTTGACTATCTAAATGCATTACCATAAAATATGAAAATCACAAAAATTCTTAATAAGATAGTAACAGTTTTAAAAGAACATATAATGGTTCAATTGCCACATATGTAGAAAACATTTTCATTTCTCTTGCGTATCTGAGAAACCATAGCATCATACAAGGAAATACATAACATCATATAAATATATGAATTGGTCATACCATCTAACAGCAAACTCATAAATCATCAAGTTGTAACTAAAAGCCATAAGTGAACATTTCAAGATCACATACTCAACATAAGCATATCACATGGTATTACATTATCAAATAATAGCATCATGGAATATTATAAGGCATGAGCCATGCATATAAGTTATCATTTAAACTTTTCATAAACATCATCTCAATTTTAGAATATTTTAGGCAATCATTATAGTCTCATCATATGGAAATATGACTCCATAATCCTTAGGAATATGGTCCAATTAAAAATGATATATGTATTTATTATATCTAGTGGCCCATATTGCCAAACATAGACATAAGTTTTAGAAGTCACTATACTACTAAAGGTGAAGCATCATATTCCTAGTTCTTTGTATTTGCATAAAACGATAGCCATTAGAGTGTCCAAAATATAAAGAAACAAAGTCATAAAACATACTATTTAGGGCATCCTCTAGATTGGATTCACATCACATGCATAAGTAAGGTTTCATGGTACATTTCTAGAAAGAAGTTGTTATAGAGATCATCCTTGAAGAATAATCTCTTTTGTATACCAACGATAACTAAAACCTCAAGATCTCATGTATGCCTAAAACACATACATGATGTCATGCATGCAAATTTCTATTCTCAAAAGAATAACTCATCAATGCAAATAAATACATTAAAATACACATATACAAGTATCATCTCACAGTATATAAACAATAAAGTGCTCCTGGTTGCTCTTAACAATTTCTAACGCAACCCATTCCTCTTATGATATCTTTTAGTATCTTAAATTTTTATTGTCTATTGTCCATATCTGGTATTCCTTAAGCACAGATCATGCATAGGTAAGTTTCATTCAGAGTTTAATTCTTCATGAATAAGAGCCATGGTTTATGAAGGCGTCTGGTAATCTATACATGGGCATCATTTAGAGTTTGGTCTTTCATGCATAAGAATCATAGTGTATAAAAGAGCAAGGTCATCCATGCATAGACACCATCTAGAGTGAAGTCATCTATGTATAGGGTCTAATCATATAGTCCATCATAAGGAATTAATTATTAAAAGTTTAGTTCTTAATTATTTTTAAAGTTTAAAGAAAACTAAAAGAAGTAACTTAAATAAAGATTCCAAGCCATAAAAAAGGCTTAGAAAAGGTTCATATTACCTAATAATTCTTAATTAGCATATAAAATAGCCATTAGTAGCAAAACCCTAGACAAAAAATAAAATAAAATAAAATAAATTGTACACTTTTCTTCATTTTTACTAAAGTGGCATCGTGAGGCCTTCTTCTTCTGTAAGATCATGCGCAGAACATTATTCACTCATAGGTTCTTCTACTTTGTTGACCTTAACTACCCCTATGATCATTTTAAACACTTCATAATAGCAAAACACCATTTAAAACCTAAGCTAAGGATTAAAAACAAGTTGTTTCATATTTGCCATGAAAATCCTTCTAAAGAGAAAGGATGAAGCTTTTAAGAAGTGTCAATCACAATACAAGCATCTAGCTTTAACAAGGATCTCATTTAAAGTATAAAGTAACATCAAGAATGGGGTTTCAAAGCATCACCATTAACATCCATTAGAGAGAGAAAGTTAGAGTTTGATGATGAAGAAGATATGGAAACACATTCAAACATAGGTATCTAGTCCTAACAAAATCATCACTTAAAGCATACGACAGCTACAAGAGAACAAATCCCAAGTTTCATCATTAAATATCATCAAGCTTTTTCTTTAAGCAAGAAATATGGGAGGAGAAGGAGATATAAAACCCAAACATGGTTCTCAGTAAGATAAAAAGGTCTTACTTAAGTTTTTAAACTCAAGTCTCCTTCCTTCACTTATGTTTTTTATGGCAAACCCATTAGATGACCTACTTTAGGAACCTCCAATAAGATGAATCATACCTAAGGATCGACTAGAAACAAGAATGATTTATGGTAGAACCTTAAGGAAACTTGTCCCTTAGAACTCTAGCCTTGAGACGCCATAAAGGTTTATCACTCCCTTGATAAGTCAAGTCTAATCTTTTAAGAACACAAGGATAGCAAGCAAAGCTTACTAAAAAATACTCTTAAATTTTATTCAAGCAAAAGGTTGTAATTGAATTACAAATAAGCCTATTTATAGGTAAACACCCTAAGAGAATCCCTTCCTAATTAATGAGATAAAAAATCTTCTTAATTAATAAAGTTTTCTAAATAACTTGCCTAATAACAAATAGGAAACAACAACAAAACTTAAACACTAGGTTGTTGCCTTGAATTCACGTGGTCTTTGTAATGTCCAGTTTTCATTAAACGACATAAACATGTGCATTTTCAAAGCAAGTCTCCCAAAATGAATTAGTTAAGATTCTAAAAAATTTGAGTAACATTCTAGACTCCTAAAAATGAAAATCCTTGTCTCAGACGAAAAGAAAAATAGAGTTAGAATGAAGAAACAAAATTTAACAAAAACTTATAAAATGTAATAATATTTTCGTAATTTTAAGCAAATTTTTGAATTCACATATGGGGCTTTTTAAATGAAAATTTTGAGCTCTCCGGGGTTCTCAGAGGCCTTGAAAACTATGGGAAGTCCTGGGACAGTTAAAACTCTTCCAATGGACGTTTTCTAATGTTAGTGTAACTGAGCTTTGATAGATTTGCTCAAAAGGTTTTAGCTTCGATTTGAGTGATTCCAAAGGCATTTTACTAAATTGGAAATCTAAATTTTATAATATAAAAGAAGGCTCTAAAAAAGGAGCTAAAACGAATTAGAAACAGAAATGCCAAAAACGAAGGGCAAAATGAGAATTTTTGAAAAGTTATTCTTCCTCCATCTATATATATATATAGGGTGCCCCACTCTCCCACTCATTTAGCTTCATATGTTTCTGCCCTAAACCAGGGAGAAAACCCTAGGAGAGTGGTGCACAAGAGGAAGAGGAAGAGGAGGAGAAATTAAAGGCTAAGGGTATGGATTTTGATAGTTTTTCATACTCTTTCTTTTCCAAACCTTATGTCCTTCATTCTCCTTTATTTCTTATGATTATATTGAAGTATATGGATCTATTTTAAGGGAGAAATTGAGAAAAAAAATTCGGATTTGAAGAGAGGAGGCCAAAGAAAGGAAGATTCAAGTGAGAAAACAAGGAAAAACAAGATAATTTCTCCCTCCATGCTTGCTACCCCTTACTCCTCTTCTCTCCATGTTTCGCCTCACTCAAAAAGCAATAAAAGGGCTTGGATTTTGGACAGAACCAAGGGTGAATTTTAAAAAAAAGAGTGTGGAGAATAAAAATATGCAAAGGGAATTACCAAATAACCATGAAAATTCAAGATAAAAATTCTAAGATTTCATGTGCTCCTTGCAAAATCTAACTTGATATCTTAATTTTTATGCCTAAATGAAAGTTTAAATGAGCTCCTAAGATCCCTAAAAGTCTCCCAATGTGCTTCCTCCATCAAGAAAATAAAGTAAAGTCCATGAAAACCATTATGCTTCATTGTCTCAGCATAAGAGGGTTACCATACCTAAGGAGAGTTTTAAATTTTCTAAGCCCATTTTTAAGTCATATATGATGAATGAAAATGAGGGGAAGCCTTGGGAAAAATTTAGGCAGCCTAGAGAATGAATTGGTGCCTTATGTTCTATAATATAACCTAAAGAAGTAACATATAATTAGGCTATTTGTTTTAATTGTGTGATGACTCCAAAAAGCTTAAAAGGAATAAAGAATCATATATGAAAAGAAAGAATAGAGCCCAAATTTATTTGATAGATGTTGCTTCATTAGGTGCATTATTGGAACCATAAAAGGGGTTAATAAACTAAGTTAGTGTTTAAAGAAGATGTGTGGCCTTAGAATTAAATCCATGAACCTAATTGGCTTCTATAAATTGTGTTTAGGCCAAGAGAAATCATTTCCACACCTTTGTGTGTGTGAGGCTGAGGAAAGGAAAGCAAATTCAAGAGAAAAAGTGTGTGGTTGTATCCAAAGTAGCTCACTCCTCCTTCTCTCATGCATGAATGTATGCTTGACTTATCTTTAAATGTATGTATGTGTAATTTTAAGCTATGAAAAGTATTCTAACATGACTTTTATTCCATAGTACCATGATGTTACTATATGCTTTCATATGATATTTATTATGTGTGCTTGGGTTTGCTTAAGTGTGGTGAAGCCAAGAACCCTTAGCCATAGTGAGGATGAATTAAGAACCCTTAGAATTGGTTGAGACAAAGTAAAGAGTCTCTCAAAAGTGAGGTTGACTCCCAAGAGTAAGGTTGAGTCCAAAAACCTCTTAAAGAATAGATGAGGCAATTCCAAAATCCATAAGTGAATAGGTAAGGCTAATTCACTTACTTGGCAAGCTTATGTATGCTATGTATGACTTGCTCAAATGTTAAAAATGTCTTTTGAATGATTGCACATGTCAATTTGCCCATGCATGCATTTGTGAGACTTGTTTTACACTTTTTATGTGTGATTGAAAAGGAGATGAGCTATTGGAATTCTTTGAATATCATTCTCTCCTCTCCAATGTCCTACCATGCTAGGTGGACCAAAAGAACAAGGAAATGGGAGCCAACCATTTGAGAGATAAGAATATGAGATAAAGTACATAGATTTTGTTACTTTAAAGCCATGTGAATGGAAAATTTTGTAATCCATTGTTGTATATGTCCTATGATGTTATGAACATGTATAATTATATTAATGTATCATGTATAAATGAGAGCTAAGGTTATATGTATGGAAATGTGCATTTTGGACATGTGATGGCAAGCTTGCATTATGGAATGTATGTATAAATGGAAGTGGTGTAACAACCAGAAAAAAAAAAAAAAAGCTAAAAAATTTTTAGTTTTGAAATTTTCTAAGTCTACTAGCTATAGCGAAAAATGGCCTAGCTATAGCGAATGTACCTGTTTGCTATAGCAAGAAAAAGGCTAGCAATAGTGAGAGTGCCTTTTCACTATAGCAAAAATACTTTTAGCTATAGCGAGTTTGAGCATCCCATACAAAAACTAGGGAGCTGCTCGCCGTAGCGCACACCGTAGCAAAAACAAGGGTCTAAGACTAATACATGCTCACCGTAAAGAGGGTTATTCTTTGCTATAGCGAGGGTTAGTCTGGAAAAGCATGAAAAAAGAGAATTTGACTTCTTAAAGCATCCAAATTCATTTCTTCTTTTTTAACCGACCTAAGCTTCGACCAAAAGAGAGAAAAGGGTTGCGAAGAAAGAGAGAGAGAGAGAAAGAGACCTAGAAAAGAAAGGAAGAACAAGAAAAAGGTAAGCATAGCTTGAGATTTCATAGCTTTTCTTCTTAACATGTTGTTCTTCTCTCTTTGCCCTCTCTTTCTATGATTTTGGTTGTTGAATTAGTTAGGTTTTAAGCTTGGTTCAGAAGAGGGAAAGTGGAAAATCACTCTTGAAGAAGGCTAAAACTCATGTATCTTCACTTCTTCTTCTTTGCTTTCCTTGAGAATGTTGGTTTTACCAACTTGAGAGCTTGAGAGAGAAGAAGAGTTAGTAAAATTCTAGAGAGAGAGAGAACCCCTAGTTTCTTACATGCTTTGTAGGGTTTGCTATAAAGAACCCCCTAGTTTTGTAAATAATTGTTGAGTTATGAGAGAGTAATTCCATGCTCTTTGTGTGTCTAGGCTCAAGAGAAGCACATCCATCTAGTTGTGATTGTGAGACTAAAAAAGGAGAAGAGAAATTGAAAGGGAAGACTTGTGTTAGCTTATAAGGTAGTTCTCCACTCTTTCTTGTTGCATTCTCGGATGTGTAACAGTCATTGTATGCTTGTGTATATGCTTGTATTGTGAGCCATGCCATTTGATATTGTCTTGATGCATTGGTACCAATATGTTTATGATGTGGATTGTGAAAATTGCTCAGGTGAGATAGTGTCAAAAGTCCCTTGAGACGGGTAAGGTGGAGCCAAAAGTCTCTAAACCAAGGGTGAGGCCAATCCAAAAGTCTCAAAAACTCGGGTGAGGTGAGACCAAAAGTCCCTAGAGCTTATTCTTGGCATTGATATGAAATCATGGCATGAAAATTAGGTGTTGTGTAATTGTGAATAGTTTTCATGCTTTGACTTGTTTATATGCCTTGATTGCTTCCTTGAATGAGTGTATGAGCTATTGAGATTCCATGAATCTCACCCCTTTCCCTCTCCCATTTTAACATGTTAGGTGGAGCTCAAGGAGATCAAAGTGCAAATCAAAGAGCCTAATTGAGCATGCTTAGGGAGTTGTATAGCTATTTTAGTTCTTTTAATGTAAAGAGGTCCCAAAATGAATATGTACCTATTATTTTTTAAAAGTAAATATTTGAGCAAGTGTAGAGATATATATAAATGATGTATGAACCATCTATAGAGCCAAAACAATGAAATTATGATATTTGGCCATTTTGTGGATTATATGCAATAGTGTATTTTGGCCCGTAGTATAGTGAATTTGAAATGTATGATAATTTGGACCACTTGAGCATTTTATATATACTATGCTTATACTTTAAAACTTGCCCAAAAGGTGCTAGAACATGTGAGAGGCCATTTGAACCCACTTTGAACTATTTTGGGTTCCAAAACTGCCAAATTTGTGAGCTTTGTCAAAGTATGACCAAATGAGCTCTTCTTGATATGAAATTTGGCATGCCTCTAGAGCTTGTTGAGAGCTTCTTGGGAAACTAAAGTGGGTAATATTTGGAAGTCTAGGGAATATTTGGCGAATTGTTGAAGTTGGAGAATTTTTTAGTTTTGGTTATTGTACTATGCAACTAGGTCCGAAAATGAATCTATGCCATTCATGAACCAAACGGTCTCCAATTATCATGAACTTTTATAAGTATAAACTAGATATCTACAGTAACCTATACCAACTAGAAGCACCTCGATTGGAGGTCTGTAGAGGGAGAAAGAACTTTTTCAAGTTCTGCGTTAGTATCAGGGAAGCCATACGACTTTTGTTACTGTTCCATCAGTTTTCAAGGTCTAAGGGCTGTTGAACTAATCTAAACTTATTTTTCTCCTCTATTTAACATCTGTATCTTTTCAAATTGGTATAATTTTCCTATATTAGATTTGTTTAGAATTAGTTATGAATTTTTGAAGTTTATGACAGCAAGCTGTATCAGTACCAGGGACAGTCAGACCTCTGTCTCTTTTTTGATATCAAACATGGTCCAAACGCTGAGATTGTGGTTTGAAATTATTTTTAATATAAATTTAACATCTAAAGCTTTCTAGAGAACTATGGCTTGCTTGATTGCTATTTTTCTAAAATTAGTTATGATTTTTCAAAGTTAGAGCCAAAAATTTAACTTTTGGGCCCATTTGTGAAATTAAATTTTCTTGGTTTTTGGCTTCATATCCGTAGTTTATGGATTTTTTGAGATTATATATGAGTTTTATAAACGGAGTTTAAGTAGAGAATATAAATGATGGATTCACAGGACCCACGAAGCAAAATATGAACGTTTAAACCATGACTCAAAGTATTAAAATACCATAGTTTTAATCCTTTTCATAGAAAATCATATGGAATCAAGCCAGAGAGAGATTACTTGAGGTTAAGACATTATGGTGTTACAAGTGGAATGTCCAAATTGAGATGCATGAGGTTTAAAACCACTTGTAGTTTGTAGAAGTCATATTCATGCTTTTAAACTTGTTCAAGAGGTGCCAAACACTAAGGGAAGTCATTTGGACACATTTGGTATCTAATATGGAGCAAAATTGACCATATTTGAAAGTCTATAGAATATTTGATGAATTTTCAAAATTGAAAAAAATTTTGAAATTGGTTTAGTGTATTGTTCACTCAGGTCCGAAATGATGTCCAATTGTGACAAAATTTTACAATGAAGAATTAGATATTTCCAGTGACTTGTGCTAATTGGAAGCACCTCATTTGGATGTCTAGAGAGAGAAATATGAATTTTTTAAGTTTCTATCCAATATCAGGCATCCAGACTGACCTATGTTATTATTTGATTAGTTTTCAATGCCTAGATGTGCCCAATCTGGTTAGAAGTTATTTTATCCCTCTAGTTAACATCCTTATATTTTCAGATTGGTATCATTTGTATGGATTAGATGTTTGTAGAATTAATTGGATATTTTTAAAGTTCATAACAAAAAGCTATATCAGTACCAGTAGCCAGTCAGACCTCTACATATTTTTTAATGTCAAACGTCTTCTGTGTGATGTCTCATGGCTAGGACATATTTTTAGCATAAAGTAGACATCTGTAACTTTCTATAATGGTAAAGAATGCATGATTTTGATTTTTCTAGAATTAGTTATCATTTTCCAAAATTTGTAATAGAAAAGGCAAATTTTTGGCTGAGGTTACTATCATGAATTTTATGTATTCTCTTGCCTTGCACGAGTTCTAGGCCACTTTTGGTGATGGAAATAAGTTGTATCTATGTAATTAAATATGATAATGTGATACATGAACTCACACAATCCACGTGACACTGAATAGAATTTTCATCCCCTACATAACGCTAAAATATTCACTTTTTAATGTCATTTTTCCTTGCCTCATCATGGAATTCATGGCATGAGATATGGAGATAGTATGAAATAAGCTAGAAATATATGGTATTACAATCTTGTTGTATGAAACAAAAGGAAACAAAGCTAATCTGATTACTATGAAGTATTGCACACCATTCTTTCTTTAAATGATGCACATGACCAGCACATAGTCTTTTTAAGTGAGTTCTTCTATTTGGACTCCATGTGTGCTTTGGGAAGTATCAAGTTACACTTCCAATAATATGACTATACTTCTTATACCCTTGTAGCTTGCCAATTTAGCTATGTGAATGGGCTCTCTCTCATGCAACTCTTAGATCATGTATTGCAAGGTTTCTTTCATAGCCCTTACTCTTGCTCTTATCATTAGGCCTCCGATGCCTTGAAATAGATCTTTTGGGACATTAGGCTTCCACTTTTGCATCTTTAAAGAACCAACATCATCTCATCGTGCACCATCAGTTCCAACTCGCCTTGGATACTCTTCATGCCTTGCTTGATCTTCACTCCTTGCTTCATGCTTTCCATGCCTAGCTTGTTGCTCATCATGCCATGCCCATGGTCCTCCATCAATTTTCTTTCTCCTCTGTTGCTACCCTCTTACTCATCTCTCTCTTTGCTTTCTTTGCATTCTATTCTCTGCCCCCTCTTTCTCTTTCTATTCTTGATGAAGCATGAGAATGAAATAAAGGTTAATAAAGAGTATGGAGCTTGAATTTTGGTCTTCCAAATCTCTAGAATATCATGCCTCTCATTCTCTTTATACGTTTCAAATTTTCCTAAGCAGGTCAGTTGATTGACTAGCACTTGTGGCAATAAAATTTATCTTTATTTGTTTAGTACTAGATATAAAAAATATTACTAATTATGAAAAAGTGTATATTAAAATTCCCAACTCTTCAAACTTGTTATTTTTGCAACTTTATTTTGTCCGTTAGAATTATATTTTGGTACAAGCTGAAATTATACTTTGGCCTTGCCAAAATTATAATTTACTATCTCTTAAAATTACAAATTTGAGCCCAACACTTTTGATGATTATATTTTAACCCTAAAATTCACCTAAATATTTTTATTTAATTTGTAAGGTCTTTTTGGCCTTAGGAGTTTCTAACATTTAAATTCCTAAGTATCATAATTTCCTTCTATTTCATAATTAGGGAAAATACCAAATAATTCTTTAGAATTCTTGAAAATTCCTTATAATTTTCAGGAAATTCCAAAAACCTTTCTTTATGTTTCATAAATTTATGTTTCACTAAGTTTTTACTATTTGGCTACATAGCCTCTAAATATTTACAAATTTTAGTTAAGTTATTTATGTAATTATTATTTAGAAATTCCTATTGGGATGAGGATATTATAGTAGCCACTAGAGTGGCAAGACTCTTGCTAAGCTTTATTGTGATTCACTCAAAGACTTCAATCCTATGGTTTGTGTTTCAATGGAAAAAGGTTTTCATTTAGTTCTGCTCATCATTACTTTCAATGACTCATTTCATAACATCAATTATATGCTTATATTTATCTTATATTCATTTGAACACTACAGGTGATTTATTAGGCTCTAGTGCAGAGTTTCTTAATAAATTCAATATTGTAATTCTCAATTATTGCTCACTTGTAGCTAACGTACAATAGGAACTCTCCCTCTAAATATTTATTTTTATGGCTTCATTTAATTATTGTATTAAAATATACTATATGTTTTTCTATTACAATTTTTTTCTTTTAACATCTTTTTTCCCTCTTACATTTATGCTTTGTAGAAACTAGAAAAGGACAAATGTCGAAAGTAGTCAAAACATGTAGCATTTTATGTGGCTTTTTGACTATATTACAATGGAAGAAATTCTAAATTCCCCCATGCATAGCCACAAAAGTTTATTTTGTAGATATAATGCATTGATTTTTTTTAATTGAGAGGTCATAGTTGTTAAAAAACTGTGACCCTAACTTAAAAAAGAAAATTAAAAAGCAACCCTGACCCATTTTGCTATTTTTTATTTTGAGAAATTTCAAAACTTATTTTTAATATATACCTATTTTTTTATATATTAAATTTATTTTCTTAAATCTAATAATTTAACATTTCTAAAAGTTTTTAGTTGTATTAATTTAATAATTTTATAAATAAAGACATTAAAAAATTAATTTAAATATCAATTATAAGGTTTAAAAAATTATAAAAAAACTGAAAGATGTTTTTTTAGAAAAATAAAGGTTAAGTATTTTTTTAAAAAAATTAAATGGGAAATAATTTAAATTTGATAAAAATATTAAAAAATAAAATTATTTAAGAAAAATGAAGGACTATTACTTAAGAAAAATTAAATAATAAATCTTTTAAACTTGATAAAATGATTCAAGAAAAATAAAAATTTTCTTTAAAAATAAATTTTATTTTTCTTAAAACTTAATAATTAGTAAGAGTTTTTAAAAAATTGATGAACAATTAAGTATACTTGTTAAGTATTATTGAACTCAATATTAAAGGAATAAAAATTTTAACTAAAATATGTACAAAAAAAAGTTATAATAAACTAAAATTGTTATTTCACTTTATGCTTGTCATAATTTATTTTCTCAATTGTAATATGAATATTTTTTTATTGTTGATTTAATTTTTTTTAATTTTGAAAAGTGAGGTTACGATAAGAAAAAATATTTCTTTTATTTTACTATATAAAGGGGTCACGGTGGGGGCCAACCATGATCCCTAAATTATTTTTTTTATTTAATCGTAAAGTTAGTTTTTGTAAAAAAAATTTTAGGTATAGTGATTTACATAATGAAAATATTAATTATAATAGGTAAAAATTATTTACCATGAAACCCATAAAATTAATTTAGGAAAATAAAGGTTAATTGTTTAATTAAATTTTCTTTAAACTAGATAAATAAGTAAGAGGTTTAAAAATTTGATAAGGAATTAATCCCAATTATAAAGTATTGCTAAATTCAGTATTGAAATAATTTAAAATTTGTAATTGTTGAAAAGAAATAATTATAATATAGAACAATGATCTAAAAAATAAATACACAGATACAAAAAATGTATATATACCATTAAAAAAATGACTTTTTATACCACATTGAGTCTTTGTTCTTAATCGTTAGCCTCGTCGTCAAATAAGATGATGTTCTTCTGCCTTTTGTACCTCGTGCTCCCCTTTGGCTTCTTCATACTTGCCTTTATCTTCATCTTCTTTATTATCATTGTTTCCTTCTTCTTCCAGTTGTTGGTAGGGCACGAGATTCATATTCAATTGGGAGGATTGAATTAGAGGAATTGGCTGATGTAGTGTGATATATCCCACTTGCTGTGATCCTACATATGCAAAAGATCTAAAAGCAAATCCAAAATTAGACATTGCCTAGTATGAAAATAAGGGTGCAAGAGGGATGAAGCCTTATGGCATATAAAATGAAGAGCTAGCACCCCTAAAATCAACAAAATGCATGGGTGGCATGGAAGAAGATGGACTAACGATGTCATAATGGGCTTGTGTCTGTGTCATTGGGAAAGAAGATGAACTAATGGCATCATGGTAGGCCTGCATTTTTGTTGATGTATGAGAAGATGGACCAACTGTCATAGATGTAGTGCCAACACTAAAGGTAGAATCATGATCAGGCCGATTATCCATTATAGGTACTCTGATAGACATATATCCGCAAGTTCTCTTTGCTGTGTGACTGCAAGAGGAGTAGTTTGAAAAATCATCATGTCTCGATGCTCACCAAGTGCATCAAAGATGCTAGTACAATTAGTGACTACAATGAGACTTAATAGTGAAGGGTCATTTATAGTAAGTACTAGTAAGTGGTCAACTATATTGGCTTATCAAAAAAAAAATTGACAATCATATATGTAATATGTATGAGAAAAGTGAAGTAAAAGAATTGTTATAGGTTTCTAAAAATTACTACAAAACAATGGGTACCACTAATAGGGTGGATCCATTAATAAGTA
Source organism: Erythrophleum ivorense (assembly GCA_026724425.1). Taxonomy (NCBI): domain Eukaryota; kingdom Viridiplantae; phylum Streptophyta; class Magnoliopsida; order Fabales; family Fabaceae; genus Erythrophleum; species Erythrophleum ivorense. The sequence continues at coordinate 617,152 of JAIUCV010000219.1, forward strand.
ACCCTTTAGTGTCATTTAATATATTCTAAAGAGCGATCCAGATGCTCTAATGATATCAGCATAAATGAAAACATATCTTGCCAGCTCCACCATGCAAGCATGAAGCTTTCATATTTTTTTTGCCAATCTAAATAGGTCTTGCCTTTGAGTGCGAGTGTATGAACCTCTTCTAAATCATAAGGAGCATGAGGTATGGCCTGCATCCTACCAAACTGTTAGAGCACGCGATCAACATAATGCCACTCCATAATATGAAAGAAAATAAACGGCATAGATGCAAGCCATATATCTGAGGAGACCAGGCAATAGTCAAGTCTCAATTGACGCACATCATCCACATCATATAGATGTCATATAATTTGCAAATAATGAATTAAAACATGTAAGGATATGGTACCATTAAGGTAACTATGCAATAATGGTAGGAGTGTCTGAAACCTTATTAGCCTTCATTTGATCTAACAATACTCTGTAGTGTTGTATTGTTAATTTTTTTGGACTAGGATGTTAGCCCATACACCTCCACTTATAAGATGTATAAGGAAATAATAGTTAATTATAATTTATATAAGCAACATGAACCATACAGTAAGCATTTAGTTCGAAATAAAATTTATACCTATTAGCAAGTGAAGGGAGCACATCATATACATCGAGGCGAAGGTCTAAAGGTGGAGGCCTCTCAGGTTCTAGCCTAGGGAACTGATCTCAGGCCCATAAGTGAAGCAATGTCAAGTAGCCACCGATGTTGACCTCTTTATAATTGATGGCCTTATACAACTCTCTATATAAGTATGCTAACACTATGGAGCCCCAATTGAACTGGCCTGCTACATGAAAGTCTTGAAGGAATGTCAGGTACATAAAGGGAACTCTATGTCTAGACCTATCTGGCATGAGGACTTCACCTATCAAACATAATATGTAGGTATGAGTGAAATGTAGTATGTCATTCTCATCCACATTCTTTGGAAGTGCCTCAAATTGGTTAGCGAGTCAAGTAATACTCAATCTATAGCTATCAAACTCTTCCTTTGATTAACTTTATAGGATCGACCAAATTATTGATTAGTCAGATCATATGACTCATCCACCTCAAATGTCAACCCTCATCTATCAAAGCCATGAACTATGCATGTTGATGCTCTTTGAGTTTCAACAGCTAGCTTAAATATGATGTCCTCGATATGGCTTCTCCTGCTTATAGCTATGTATTCGCCTTCTTCACTTGTTGGACTCATTACCTAGTTAACCTATAGAATGTTGTCCAAACCAATCTGAGCACGGGTAAGAACCTAACCCCTTTAAAACTATATTTATACTCTCTACTAAATTTATTATCATATGGCCCCATCATCTACCATCCATATCATACACTCAACGCCATTGACCTTTGAGTATCTCCTTAATCCAGTTAGCAGTGTGTGAGTCGAAGTGGCATATATGGGCTAATTCTTTATCTACTTTGTGCTACTCATACAGGTAACATGTACATAGAAAGATATCATAATTAATAATTCCTACAAAACTAGACCATTGTATTAAACAAATACTTATGATGTTAAGTGATGGTGAGATGTACTAATTTTAGTGAACAATTTCTTTAGCCATAACATTTTAAATTTTTTATTGATATTGCTAGCCAAATATTAAAGGCAAAATATATGATAAACCTGAAGGGGCTGCCACCTTGTGCACCAATTAGCCATGGTAGCCAAGATACTATTACGCCAATTAGAAATCACGCAAAACCTATCTTTATCTTTCACATGTGCTTGGAGGTTAAACAAGAACCATGCCTATGTCTCATATATTTTTTCCTCTACTATTGTAAAAAGTAAGTAGGACAATGTTCCTCTTACCATCTTGTGCGCTTGGGATTAGTATAGTCCTTTTATATTTGCCATAAAAGAATATTCCATCTATTTGGACTATTAGCATTAAGTATTCCTCAATGCACGGCTTAAAAGTCCATAATACCTGATAAAATATGACTAACTCACTATTGGCTATGTTGGTCTGTACACATTCTTTATGTATAAAATCATAGTACGAGCTGGGTATGAAATGTTGAACAGTAGCCTACCACTTTGGTAACAAAGCATAGGACTTCTCCCAATTCCCAAATACATGTGAGATAGCTCGATATTTTTCCTTCCAAGCCTTCTTGTATGAAACATTATATCCAAATATAGAATGCACTCACTCAATGACCTCTTAAATTGACACCCTAGGATCCTTTGTTACCATTGATATAATGTATATTGAAATAACATCAGAGTCTTGTTTTGGGTGGTCTTGTGACAATGATGCTAAAACACATGTATGGGGCCCATTGTATTTTGTTATTTCTCAATGGTTTTCTTTTTTTCGATAACAAGCCCTGACCCTCCACTTGCATGACCCCTGTCCATATTGAAGGCACTAATATTCTTTCTACTTTCTTGAGCAATGAAACATCTTAAAAGTGTGATGTGCACGTACTAAGTGTATCTTTATTGCCTGACAAAAAAATTGCTGATTATTATACAACATGCTTACACATAACTCTTGGCCATCATTCATGTTTATTGCCACCTCTTTCATTTCAGCATACTCAGGAACCCTCACACCATCTGTATCTATTTGTTCAAGGAATGCAACTGTCGAGTCATCATAAATATTTATGAAGGCTATTGGATTCTCGATAATATCCACGCAATTGGTGTCTTCATCATCATTTGTATTACCACCATCATTATAATAGTAAGGAGTAGCATCATATTCATCCTCTTCTTCAAATTCATCCATTATGTCCTTTGTCTCTTCTAGAGGAGAAGGGGGCACCAATAGATTCATATGATGAACTTAGTTGTGCGATATCATCAACTTGCGGACGAAATGAACTCGGATAGGAGGTATAGTCAACCAAACCAATAGGTAGATATTGACCAATGCCTGCAAAGTATGCCATAAACAAAGTAGGCAAATCATTTATGACGTTAACATGGCTGGAGGATGGGAGTAGATCTAGCACATATTCAACTATTATTTAAGTTGTCATATTTAAGTCCATTTCCTTTGACAATATTTCTATGTACAACTTTACTAAATCAAGCTATGATGGAAATTTTATATTTGGCACCCACATTGCTTGGACGTTGGCATTTCTCCTTAACTTATATGCTCGATACTTTGTGAGTTTCAGTGATACTGGATGCCTACATACTAATTGAGATACATATTGATTTGCATCTAACTGTAACTGTTTCCTGACCTCTTATTTTAAACTTTCTAATGAAATGTCATGATCAACAGTCATTACATCAATCAAATCTGCAATAAATGTTACACCCTCTTGAGTTTCGCATATTTGTTTATTTGAATATATGCATATAACCTCTTTCTCGTTGTTTATTTTGCTAGCTCAATCAATATTGCCACTAACATCCAAAATAGAGTGCCAAAGTTATAAATTATTATTTCATTATTTTAATATATTATACTCATTTTCTCAATATTTTTTCTAAGTTTTCTATATTTTTCATCTACGTTTTTATCAATATTACACTTATTTTTCTATATTAAATTATATTATACATAATTATTAATTTTAATTTTTTATTTCATCCACATTATATATTTCATGTTTTCTTTTCCCATATTATATTCTTTGACAATCTTTGTTTCCATACTTTTATTTTATTTACAATATTGTTTCATATTATATTTCTTATAACAATTTTATATTTTTTCCCTATTATATTTTCTTAGTTGAATTTTTTTTATATTATATATTTCATATTTTTTTCGCACATTATATTCTTTAACAATATTTTTTTATGCAACTTTTACTTCTGTATAATATTTTTGTACAATATTTTTCATATTATATTTTATATAACATTTTTAATTTTTTCACATTATATTTGCTTTGATCTTAGCAAAAATATATACTTGCACCTAAATGTGATCATGGGTTAAAAAGTTTATCCAGTTTAAATGAGAAAAATGAATATAAGCCTAAATGTTTTTTGATGAAATTGTAATTGTTTTAAAAAACACAAATATAAAATGGATTAGGTCCAAGTTTCTGTTTTTTTTTTTTTTTAACTCAGCCTAAGCTGAGCAACATTTTTTTTATTAGATAAGTTTACTTTAGCTTTTTTTTAAATAGAAAATATAAATTTATATACAACTTTTATAATAAACAATATTGTATATCTTACCTGAAAAATTTATCTACATCTACTTGATTGCATTTTTCATGGATATAAACCATTGTAGTATGTAGTCCATGCAAGCAAAAGTTTAACTATAAGCCACAGTAATTTGTTTTCCTTAGAGAAATGCATCGCTATTAATCCATACTCGAAAACTTACTTTTGCTTACGGTTAATTTGAAGAACTTGGACTACATCACTATCTGATTCTCGATAAAATCTAAATTTAAAACTTCCATGCAAAATTATGTGTTTCGTATTCAACTATTGGGAAATTTGAATTACTTAGTTTATGTTTAGTATGAGAAAAAGGATATTGAAATAATAAAAATAAAATAAAAAGGTAGACAAATAGAATGAAAAATGATAATTATATCTTTGCTTAAAAAAAATAATAAAAAGATAGATATTATTAAATAATAATTAAAAAACATAATATATAATTTTTGAAAAACTTCCTTTCTTCGAAATATGCGTAGTTGTATGGCTTCATATGTGAATTTTACACAATTCTTCCTGACCAGGATAATTGACTTAATTAACTGGTCTTTGTCGTTAAGTCTTTGTCGTTAAGTAAAGTTAAACTGATCTTCTTTTTTCTTCTTCTTATCTAAAGGATGCATTTTTTTCAATTTTTTTGGAGAAAAAAAATAGTTACCTATTAAAAAAAAAAGGTGAGTTGGGCCAAGCTCACTTATTTTCTTCGAATTGAGTCTAGGCTTAAGAAAAAAAAAGACTCAAATCCACATCCAATATTTATTTACATATTTTTATAAACTTAGCATGTAATCTGGTTTATTTATATTCAAGAATTGGTCAATCAACTCAATAGGTCATTCATAATTTTGCACACCCCTTGGACACCAGGTGTGGACCTACAATATGCTTGTTTACACAACTTGACATCAAGAAAATGTTTAACTGAACCAACGTTGATTTGATAGAGTCGAATCGGGTTGATGCTCCAGACAAAGTGGCCGGATGGGTGTCTCTCCCGTGTAACGAGAGAGAGAGAGAGAGAGAGAGTGGAATCTACATAGACCCCATTTAAATAGGGTTCACTCTTCTATTCTATTCTTTTTTGTTATTTTCAACCAATTCTTGTCTTCTGGCGAAAAGGAAATACATATTCTTTTTTCTCTGATATTATACAGTACAAGAAAAAATCCAACTCGTTGGAACCGTCACAAGTCACTGCTCACAACTTGGCTCTGATTTTCTAATTGCACATATGTACTCAATCCCAGGTCGTTCTTAATTAATTACCCGTGACCTTTTGCGGATGCAAAATAAAATAGGGAATCCCCACTAAAGCACCACTCCCTGGACCATTTTGGTTGTTTATTATTATTATTATTATTATTTTGTAAATATCTTCTCATGTCGCTGACATCAAACATTAAAAGAAACTTTCTCCTTCATTAAAAAAAAATTATTCTTCACCCCAAAAAAATTGTTTTACGTGATAGGGATTTGTTTGTATCCGTCGTAGTATCTAATTTGTTTGATACTCAAGGAATCAAGTGAAATAAGACTGTCTACTAGAAATCTTCTCCAACAATGGTTGTTATTTGAATCCCTAAATTTAAAAAACCAAGACGAATAATTAGCCAAACACTCATTTACACACAATTAAGTAGAGAAGAAAAGAGAAACTGCAGACAAAACACCGAAATTATTATGGTTCGACCAATTATACTACGTCCACACTGATGTCAATTTGTTTCACTATTAAAACTTTGAGAATTACAAGCAAGGGTGCAGGGACGGGGGAGCTAGAGGGTGCCATCGCCACCCCTTCCCTTAATTCTTTTATATATATATATAGATATAGATATAGATATAAGTTTTTTAATATAATCTCCTTGGAAAAATGAACCTAATTATGGTTCTTCAAAAACTAAATTTATATGTATACAAAAAAAATGATAATATAGTTAATAGTTTACAAAGTGATAAAATATATGTCATACATTAAATGACAAAATATTATACATTATTACTTAATCTTTATGAATAATTATATGTTACTTTAATAATTCTATAGGTCTTTTAGAATAATAAAATTAAAAACAATAAATTTTTAAAATAATATCTTACCAAAGTTTAAAAAATTAAAAGTAAAAAGACTTTTATTTATACTTTTATATTAATAAACTAAAATTTAAAAGAGTAAATATTATTATTTTCACTCAATCTTTATTTATTTATTTTACTTTTATTTCTTCATTTTTTTTACTTTATTTGATATCTACTCTTTTTAATTTTTAAAAGAAATTTTTCCTCTTTTTTTTCATGTTTTTCAATTTGCCTTTTGCATTTGCATTGTCTTTTAACTCTCTAGTATTTTCTCATCTATAAATTTGATAAATTGTCTTATGCATTATTATAATAAAGTATATGATATTTTTTTTAATTAATGTTCTCTTTCATGCATGTTTTATATTGTGGCATTGCACAAATAATTGAAGCAGCACACACCAGGACTTGATTTTAATACAATATATTGTCTCTCATATAATGTGTGTGTGTTGTAGAGTAATTATAAATTTTTACGCAAAAGAATATTAAGTATTATAACTATTACAATTTCAGCCCTCCTAAGAAAAAATTTCTCCCTCAGCTCCTAATTACAATAAAACCTTGCAACCTTTCTCCTTAACTCGAGTTTCCCAGAAGTGGCTGTTTTGGGTGGTGCTAGAATTCTGTGTTGCTCCTAATGAGATAAAATTTTGGACTTTCCTATGAGATATACTTATAGACTTAACACCACATCTTAGACCAAAATCTTAAGATATCAAATTTATAAACTTTTTTCTATTTATATATCATTTTCAAAATCCAATTTTTTTTTTATGTAATACTTTTTACTCACACTTATAATCCAACAACAATTACATGCTCTAAGTTAAGTAAATACAATTATTGTAGAAATTTAAAATGACCCAGAGATTGTCAAAAGTAAAATTTAAGACACTATTTTGTTACATGGTTTCAAACATCACAAATTACAGAGGTTTACCGGTATAACTTTTAAAAAATATTTAAATTGCCCACTGGTACATCACGTGCCTAGGCATAATTATTGGAAAAGCCATTGAAAGATCCCCAAAGATGAAGGCAGTGATTTAACACAAGTAGACAGCCATAAATATGCAAACAATCTGGTCCACTGCCTTAGTGGCTTATAAAATAGAAAAGCAAAATAATGTTAAAGTTATTTATATTTAATTACCTAGTTGAAGCAACATTAATTTAATTACCCAAACAAAGAGGCATTGATTGGAACCATCGCATGGGCCAATTCCTACAGGTAAAACTTAGTCTAATTCCTACTCAATCACAAGTCATTCTTGCCAACGACCCTTTCTGCGGAGACAAAATAGTGAATCCCCACCGTAGCACTTCCCTTGCTATTCTTAGCATTAACATTTCAATAACTTGATATCGGCACTGAATCATTAGGACGAAAAGCAACCTTAGGTGTTTCATTTTGACTTCAAAAATTAATGTAATATAAATTTAAAATATCTTTAGCATTAATTCCATTTTAGAGTAGCATAATCATTGCCTCAAGATTCTTTCCCGTACTGTAGGCACGTTGTGTACAGAGGAAGAAAAAAAAAATTGGATGTGGGCCTTACGGCCTCTCAAGAGACCAACAGCCCTATGTCTTTCTTTTAGTAACTACATGTCGGATTACTGCAAAGGATTTATATCCATAATCTTTCTGGTCAGTTCATCACTTGTGAGTTGACATTGACCTTTTGAATGCTATTACTTTTTAAAACTCTATACTTAATAGTATTTTGCCTAGGTGATTATTAAAATATGGTACCAAATTTATTTTGGTAAAAAATTGTAATAAAAAATAAATATAAATAACAATATTAAAATTTAATAACAACGTAATAAGGTGTAGTTGCTTTTCTGTCATATCCAAAATGCCCTTCACTTGCATGATTGAAGTGCTAGGTCTTTTGTCATTTCCTTTCCCCATTTTTAGCTTTCATCTCCAATCTCCTTGGTTGCAATTTGGTTCCATTTTTGCCGGGGTTTTTTGGGCGTTCTTGTCCTCTCGTGGCCGTGTTTAGTTACTAGATCTTGGCAACCATTTTCGTTCGTGCAAAGTTAGTTCATTCAGGTTTGAGTCTCATTTTTTTTTTTTAGTTGTTGGAAATGTCATAAATTTCTTTTGATTCCTTTGCCACTATTAGTGCATTGCTTCATCTTCTAAGTGGTCCTAAGTTTCTATTCTATATGATCCCCCTCATCTCTCATGGTTCTTGGTTATTCTAGTGTAGAACCATTAATTGTATGGGCTACCATGTGGGTGCTATTTTTGCTGGTTGGGGAGCCAAGGAAGTGAGCCACGTTTTGTGATAGAATTCCAACTCTGTTCATGCAAGTCTCTCTTCCTTGTAGTGGTGCTTTTCATCCTTATACTTCCAAACCATGGGTGCCATGTTGCAATGTGTTCTTTGTGTGTGTGGGTTGTTGTAGCATGAATGTTGTGTGTGGAGGACTAGCTATTTAATTACAAATATAAAAAAAGTAATAAAAATAAAAATATAATTGGTGATTATGACATATGGTGTCTTAGGGATAGATTGGTGATTTGGACTTTTGTATGGGCTGCCTATTGTTGTGATTTTGTTGACTGGAATGACCATGGAAAGGGGGGAGGTTGATGGAAGAAATAAAATAAGCTGAACCTTTAAGTTTTGCCCTCTAACGTTGGTAACAATTTAGTGCCATTACTACACTACTATGTATTCAAGTGGCAATGAGTTCTCTAATCATATTTTTAGCTTCAAGAAATTTCCATAAATTTTCAAGCTAATGTTATGAACTTTTTGGACTATAGGTCTCATAGTTTAATGTGGTTAATTCCTTAATTGTTAGGGGGAATAGTCTTAAACCACATTAAATATATATTTTATCTTTGCCTATTTTTAGTCTATGCCTTAAACCCTTGAAATATTGAAAATTTTAATGTAAATAAGATAAATTTCCTTATAAGGAAATTTGAGGTCATCTAAGTACTAAGACCTTGTGAACTAGTATTATAGAATATTCAAGAGAATTAGTTGTAGCTAAGGAGTAAGCAGAGAACATAATAGGGAACTTCTCTGTGTCATCTTAAAAGAGTGAGTAGATAATGCCGACTATACATGCTATGCAAGCTTCATTTCATTTTCTTTGTCTAAATATTATTTATTTGGCTATTACTTACTCTTTATTGTCCTTATTATTTAGTTTCATGAATGCTCACTTGAGTATTATGGTAATTTGGGAAACACACCAAAGTTTGAAATTGTTTCCATTAAGTATGAGGGCTTAATTAAAATTTTTTTGAGCTTTTGAGAGTCTAAATATTTAATGACATATGCTGCTTACATACTGTAATGGCAAGTGAGTTTGATTAAGAATTCTAATTGAATTTAACCATTATTGTTAGGAACCATCATTTTCGGGAATACAGCTAATTGCAGTAGAGGTTAGCCATGGTGCATTATAATTAGTACTGCATCTAGTAAGGATGTTGCGAGCCCAATGTGGTTGGTCACCATACATGGATATGTTATGAATTTTGTGAGCAAATTGCTCAATGTTTATGTTATTTAGCCTCGTGGGCTGTGTGTTCTGCATCTGATTCATTTGGTATAGATTAGGTGCTCCTAAAGTATTTGTGGAATTATTGTTTCATAAGTAGTCATTAATCACTGTATTTAAAATTTTCATTTTTGGATTATTATTTTGAATATAACTTAAATGTAGAATTGTTCTTATGCCTTATAGCTAGCTTTATTTACTCACTGAGCATTGACTCACTCCATTTATTTTTATTATCCCTTTCAAATAGTAAAACTAAACTTGATCCCTCTTCAATGGCTTAGGATCAGTCATCTTCCTTCATTTTTGGTGAGCCCTGCATCTGTTTGCGTGGGTATATTTTAGTGATATATATGAAATCCATTTTGTTTTGTAGTATGTTGTATGTAGCTTCACTGAGCCACAGATAGGATCCCCATCCCTAAAAATTAATGTAAAGTGGGTTGTGTTGAGAATAAAACTCTCTTTTGATTGAATTATGTGGCTATGCTGATTGTGGAAATTTTGAGAGGTTTAAATTTCATGGGAGGCTTTGCCAAAATTTCTACAAAAGCCTTATGTAATTGATTATATTTAATACAAGTATTATTTGTAGTTATTCTAATTAATTCTATCATCAAGTATTAAAACATTAAGAGTTCCTAATGAATTATGGTTTGGATTCTAGTTTTGTTAGGCTTGCAGAGGGTAAGTTGTTTATTTTTTGTGCCGATCACACTTTTGGTTTCAGAGAGTGACAAAGTTGGTATAAGAGCTTAGGTCTTTTTGTGGACCTATGAAGCAAGTGTTCTTTAGTAGGATCTCAGTTATTATTATGAACCTAGGCATAATTATAATTGAAATGTCATCAAAGGCCTTATAGGATGTTTTAATATTTTCCTTCAAGGCTGTTGACCTTCCTAAATGTGATGTTTATTCACTTTAAGACTTGAATTTTGAAATTGTTCTGAATTGCTACTGTCTTATTGTAGAGTAAGGATGCCTCTCAAAATTTGTTCAATTAATAGACTAGCACTGTAGATGAGTCTTTTAAGAGTGCAATGGCTCAACAAACTACCCTGTCAACTCGAGGTTGTGGCTAAAGTCGAGTAATGGTTACGAGACCATTAGACCCCCTAAACAAGCTCCACCAAAGGATAGAGTAGAACCTCCTCAACCTTGGGAGGAAGGTGCACCACCAGTTTAGCCAAGACTAGTAGAGCCTCAAGTGAGAGAAGACTAAGAAGTCCCAGTTACTCTTTCTCAATTTTTGAAGTTGAAACCTTCCACATATTCTAGAACAAACAATCGGGAGGAAACCCAGCAATTTATAGATGGCATTGAAAAATTATGTAGAGCCTTGAGTTGTCTGAGTGCTAAATCAGTGGTGTATGCTCAATTTCAGTTACAGAATGCAGCCTACTTATGGTTCCAGACTTTGTTAGGTAAGAGGCCAGTAGGATCACCCTTAATGTTATGGGAGGAATGTAAGAGACTCTTTATGGATCATTTCTTACCACAAAGCATTCGTGATGCCAAAGCCAAAAAGTTTGAGGCTTTGAGACAGATTCCAGACATGAGCGTCTTCGAGTATGATATTCGTTTCACTCAATTGTCTTGGTATGTCCCACATTTAGTCTCTATTGAAAGGGACAAGATCAAGAGGTTTGTGAATGGTTTGCTCTGATCATTGTATATAATAGTAGCTACATAGATAAATTTGTTCCCTTTTTATTCAACTGCTATAGATTGTAGATGATAGAAATGAGGAATAGAGAAAGAGGAAGCATGGTAGTAAGGGAAAATTTGGAGGTAGTTCTTTTACAAGTGGATCTTCTCATGGACCCAGATCTCAGAGTCATCAGAGACTAGCCAAACTTTCATAGGATCTTCGACTCCATCTGCTATGAGCATTGTCAGGTATGAAGTACCTTTTGGGAGTGCCAAGGCTGGAACTTCATTTTTTAGTCAGTCTCATCAAGACAAGAGACCTTGTTCTGTTTGTAGGAAGATGCATTCTGAGCCATGCCACAAGGAAATGGGAGCATGTTTTCATTGAGGGCAAGTTAGGCACTTGGTGAGAGATTGCCCTCAATGTTACCTTGAGTCTAGTTAGGGATTAATTTAACCAATTAGGTAATCTTTAGCAGGGGCTCAGTCTGGTGGTATAGTTATAGTTCAGAGTGGTAGAGGTAATAGCAGTAGGGCAATTATAGGCAAGGGTTAGACTACTATAGGTCATGGTGAAGCTCAAGTTTTTACTTTGAATAGACAAGATGCATAGGCATCTAATGCAGTGCTGACAGGTACATTCCCAGTCTATTTGCATGATGTATATGTATTATTTGATCTTAGCTCTACATATTTCTACGTATCCCCGTATTTTGCAAAGAAAATTGGTAGAGATCCTACAATGGTGGATGATCTACTATTAGTTGCAACCCCATAGGAGAATCTATAATAGTTGATAAGGTGTATAAAGCCTATGTGATTATTGTGGCAGATCAGGAGACATCAATTGATTTAATGATACTCCAAATGATTGATTTTAATGTGATACTTGGAATGGATCGGTTGGCTTCTTGCCATGTAGTTATCGATTGCCATCTTAAGTTGGTGAAATGTAACTTGCGATATGAATCTCCCTTTATTATCTAGGGTGATCGAAGTGAAGCACCAAATAACTTAATATTCACTATATAGGCTTGAAGGTTCTTAAGAAAGGGTTTTTAGGGATATTTGATGATAGTTAAAGACATAGATGCAGATTCTAGCATTGGAACAAGTTCCAGTAGTGAGAGAATTTCTTGATGTTTTCCTTGAAGAATTACTAAGGTTACCCCCAGAGAGGGAAATTAAATTTTGTGATGTGCTACCGGGTGCTCAACTTATATCTATCCCTCCTTATAGAATGGAACTTATAGGGCTCAAAGAGTTAAAGAATCAATTGTAGGATTTGTTAGATAAGCGTTTTATTTGCCCTAGCATGTCCTCATAAGGTGCTCCTATCCTTTTTGTAAAGAAGAAAGATGGTTCCCTCTGTTTATGTGTGGATTACAGGTAGCTTAATAAAGTAATAGTGGGAAATAAACATTCTTTGCCTTATGTAGATGATTTATTTGATCAATTATAGATGACCCAATGTTTTTCAAAAATTGACTTGTGATTAGATTATCATCAGTTAAGAATAAAAAGTGAAGATATTCCCAATACCGCTTTTATGACCTAATATGGTCATTATGAATTTTTGGTAATGTTATTTGTGTTAACTAATACACCAACTACATTTATGGATTTGATGAATTGAGTTTTCAAGCTTTTTCTATATTGATTTGTCATTGTCTTCCTTAATAACATTCTAGTTTATTCTAAAAGTTGAGAAGAGTGTGAATAACATCTGAGAATGGCATTGCAAGTGTTAAAGGAACATTAGTTGTATGCCAAGTTTTTCTAAATGTTAGGTTTGTTTGAAAGAAATGGCTTTTTAGGCTATGTGATTTCAAAGGATGAGGTACAAGTAGATCAAAGTAAAGTGCAAGTAGATCAAAAAATGGCTACAACCTACTACTGTTATGGAGATTCATAGCCTTTTGGGTTTGGCAAGCTATTACCATTAATTTGTTAAGGATTTTTCCAAGTAGCTGCACCATTAACAAAATTAACCTAGAAGAATGTAAAGTTTCAATGGTTTAAGGCTTCTGAAGAGAGTTTTCAAAACCTAAAAGATTGTCTGACTTCTGTACTAGTTTTGACATTAGCCTTTGAATCTGGAGGCTACGTCACATATTGTGATGCTTCTAAAGTAGACTTGGGATGTGTATTAATGCAGCATGGTTGCATGATTACTTATGCCTCTAGGCAACTTAAGAAACATGAGCAGAGTTACTTGACTCATGATTTGGAAATGGCTGCAGTAGTCTTTGCTGTTAAAATTTGGAGGCACTATCTATATAGTGAAACTTGTGAGATTTACATATATCACAAGAGCCTTAAATACATTTTCCAATAGCAGGATTTGAATCTAAGACAAAAGAGGTAGATGGAGCTACTTAAAGGTTATGATTGCACTATTTTGTATCATCTTGGCAAGGCTAATACAGTAGTTGATACCTTGAGCAAGAAGTCCATAGGAAGTCTGAGTCATATTATAGAAGCAAGGAGACCCTTGATCATAGACCTCCATAAGATAGAGAGTATAGGAGTTCAATTCGAGGTTAAAGAACTGAGAGTATTTTTAGTTCATGTACAACTTTGTTCTTCTCTATTTGAAAAGGTGAAAGCGGCACAAGTTGAGGATGTGCAATTATGCAAGTTGATGTGGGATGTCAAAAGTGGAAAAGAAAGTGAATTTACCTTAGATTTAGATAAAGTTTTATGGTTTGGTGTTAGGCTATGTGTACTGAGTGTAGGAGATTTAAGGAAATAACTTATGGAAGAAGCTTATTGCTCTTTGTATACTATCCATCTAAGTTTTACCAAGAAGTACCAAGACTTGAGGCAAGTGTACTGGTGGGAAGGTATGAAGAAAGATATATTAGATTTTGTTTCTCATTGTTTGGTGTGTCAACAAGTGAAGGCTAAACATAAAAAACCTACAAGGTTACACCAATGGTTGCAAATACCAAAATGGAAACAAGAAAGAATTACTATGGATTTTATAACATAATTGCCTCAGACAGTAAAAGATATGATTCTATTTGGGTGATTATTGATAGACTTACTAAATCAGCACACTTTCTTCTTATGAAAATAACTTATAGCATCACAAAATATGCATAACTCTATTTAAATAAGATAGTGAAGCTCCTTAGTTTGCCAATGTCTATTATCTCTTATTAGGGACCGCAATGTACCTCTAGGTTCTAAAGAGCCTTTCAGAAGGCCATGGGTACTTAATTGGATCTTAGCATTACTTTTCATCCATAGACTAATAGATAATCAAAAAGGACCATATAGATTATGATTGGCGATCATGTGTTTCTTAGAGTGTCCCTAATGAAGGGTATAATGAGATTTAAAAGGAAAGGGCAATTGGCCCAAAGATATATCGGCCCATTTGAGATCTTGGAAAGAGTTGGGACAATAGCTTACTATTTAGCCTTGCCATGTGAGTTAGATGTTTCGATGGCGAGGAAGTATATGCTTGATCCTTCCCATGTGTTGCAAACTCAAGATGTCCATTTGAGTGTAGGTTTATCATATGAAAAAAAAACCCCTTATGGCAATCCTGGATAGGAAGACTAAAAGGCTACATTTAAAGGAGATTATATTGGTGATGGATTTATGGTGCCATCATTTGCAAGAGGAGGTTACATGGGGAGTAGAAAGCGAAATGCATGCAAAGCACCCCTATTTGTTTCAGGATTAAAGTTAGTTCACATTTAAATTTGGAGACTAAATTTTCTTAAGGGGGAGAATGTGAAAACCCAAATTTTCTTCTTTTCTATTGCTTTTCTATTATACCCTAAATGCCCTTAATTTGCATGATTGAAGTGCTGGGTTTCTGGTCATCTCCTTTTCCCTATGTTTAACTGCACATCTCTTTTACCTACACCCATCTTTTTAGTCAATAAACAAGGGAAAAAGATAGTCGAACCATTAACTTTCACCTCCAATCTCCTTGGCTACAACTTGGTTCCATTTTCTACTACATTTTTTGGGCATTCTTGTCTTGTTATGGTTGTGTCTTGTTGCTGGGTCTTGGCAGCCATTTTCCTTCATGAAAAGCTAGTTCATTTAAATCTAAGTCTCTTTTATTTTTTTCTTG
Source organism: Erythrophleum ivorense (assembly GCA_026724425.1). Lineage (NCBI taxonomy): Eukaryota > Viridiplantae > Streptophyta > Magnoliopsida > Fabales > Fabaceae > Erythrophleum > Erythrophleum ivorense. Next base: position 632,716 of record JAIUCV010000219.1, read on the forward strand.
GGTTGCTAGAAATGCTATAAATTTCTTTTGATTCCTTTGCTACTATTAGTGCATTGCTTCATCTTTTAAGTGGTCCTAAGTTACTATTCTGTATGTTCTCCCTTATCTCTCATGGTTCTTAGTTATTTTGGTGCAGAACCATTTATTGTGTAAGCTGCCTTATGGGTGCTATTTTTGCTAGTTGGGGAACCAAGGAAGTGAGCCATGTTTTGTGATAGAATTCTAACTTTGTTGATAGAAGCCTCTCTTCCTTATAGTGTTGCTTTTCGTCCTTATGCTTCCAAATCGTAAGTGCCCTATTGCAATGTGTTCTCTTTATGTGTGGTCTACTAAGCGTGAATGTTATATATGGAGGACCAGCTATTTAATTACAAATATAAAAAAAATGTAATAAAAATATAAATATGATCGATGATTTATGGTGCCTTTAGGATAGATTGATGATTTAGATTTTTGTATGGGCTACCCGTTGTGATTTTGTTTGTTGGAATGACCATGGAGAAGGGGGAGGTTAATGGAAGAAATAAAATAAGCTACACCTTTAAGTTTGACCATCTAACGTTGGTATCAATTTAGTGCCGTTACTACTATAGATTCAAGTGGCAATGAGTTTTCTAATCATATTTTAAAGCTTTAGGCAATTTCCATAAATTTTCAAGCTAATGTTATGAGCATTTTATATTATAGATCTCATAGTTCAATGTGGTTAATTCCTTAATTGTTAAAGGGGAATAATCTTAAGCCACATTAAATGTATTTCTTATCTTTGCCCATTTTTTGTCTATGCCTCAAACCCTTAAAATATTGAAATTTTTAATGTAAATAAGATAAAATTCCTTATGAGACAATTTGATGTCATCTAAGCACTAAGACCTTGTGAATTGGCGTTATAAGATATTGAGAGAGAATTAGTCGCAGCTAAAGAGTGAGCAAATAATATAATAGGGAACTTCTCCGTGTTATCTCAAAGGGGTAAATAAATAATATTGACTATACATGCTATGCAAGTTCTGTTTCACTTCCTTTGTCTAAATATTATTTATTTTGTTATTATTGACCTAACTCTTTATTGTCCTTATTATTTAGTTTTCTAAATGCTCACTTGAGTATTATGGTGATTGGGAAATACACCAAAGTTTGAAATTGTTTCCATTAAGTATGGGGATCTAATTAAATTTTTTTGAGCTTTTGAAAGTCCAAATATTTAATGACCTATATTGCTTACATACTTCGATGGCAAGTGAGTGTGATTAAGAATTCTAATTGAATTTGAGCATCATTGTTGGAAACTATCTATTTTGGGACCCTACAGCTAACAATAGCAGAGATTAGCCATGGTGCACTGTGATTACTACCCCAACTAGCAGGGGTGTTGCTAACCTCCTGTGGTTGGCCACCATATGTAGATCTGTTATGAATTTCACAAGTAGATTGCTCAGTGTCTATGTTGTTTAACCTTAAAGGCTATATGCTCTACGTCTAATCCATTTGGTACCAACTAGATGCTCCTAAAGTATTTGTTGAATGATTATATCATAAGTAGTCATTAATCACTGTATTTAAATTTTCCATTTTTGGATTCCTATTTTGAATAAAGCTTTAATATGGAATTGTTCTTATATCTTATAGCTAGCTTTATTTACTCATTGAACATTGACTCACTTCGTTTATTTTCAATATCCTTTTTAGATAGTAGAAATGAACCTAATCCCTTTTTAGCGGCTTAGGATTAGTCATCCTCTTTCGTTCTTGGTGAGCCGTTTGTACATCTGTTTACATGGGCATATTTTAGTGATCTATATGAAATCTATTTTGTTTTGTAGTATGTTGTATATAACTCCATTAAGCCATAGATAGGATCTCCTACCCTTAGAAATTAATGCAAAGTGGGTTGTGTTGAGAGTAGAACTCTCTTTTGATTAAATGGTGTGGTTGTGCTAAATGTAAAAATTTTGGGATGTTCCAATTTCAAGTGAGACTCTATTGAAATTTCTACAAAAGCCTTATGTAATTGATTATGTTTAACACAAGTATTATTTGTAGTAGTTCTTATTAATTCTATTATCCGATATTGAAACATTATGAGTTTCCAATGAATTATGGTCTATATTCTAGTTTTGTTAGGTTTATGAAGGATATATTATTTATCTTTTGTACTAGTCACACTTTGGTTTCAAGGTGTGACATAAGGATCGATATTAGAATTTAATTAGAATATAAAAAAAAAAATCGATCATTAGCTACAGTTTCTTTTAAAAAAAATACATCTATTATGATATTTTGGAAAGCAAACTTTGACTTTTAAAAAACATTGAAAGAAATACTATAAAAGAATTAAACTAAACGTATTTATGGCTTTTGCTAGATTAAAACATTTGAACCAAAAACCACGTCATTCTGAGACAGGAGCTTAGTTGAATTATTGACCAACATAACAAGTAATTATATATCATAATTTAGTAGGGGAGCAGGGTAAAGCACAAAAAATAGAGGGCCGCATCATTGAAATCACCCTTTGAAAGAAGACCACATTTCACTGAGTAGAACGGCATACTCTCCAACCAACATGGATCCAGAAAAAGTCTTCCACATGATTGGAGGAATTGGTAACACTAGCTACGCCAAAAATTCCTCACTGCAGGTTCTCTTTCGTTCTTTCTGCAATTTTGATTGCGACCAGAATTCTTAGTTTCCTATTTATTTTATATCCCACTTTGAATTTTTACAGAAGAAGGCATCTGATAAAGTGAAGCACATAATCATAGAGACAGTTGAAGAGCTTTACCTTACAACCACTCCAAAGAGCATAGGAATTGCCGACTTGGGGTGTTCGTCTGGGCCCAACACCCTATCATTCATCAAAGACATCCTTGTTGCCATCCAAGGCATAATTATAAACCACAATATCCTGCAGCCAGCAATTCCTGAGTTCAGGGTTTACCTTAACGATCTTCCAACAAATGATTTCAACTCAATCTTCAAGGCCCTGCCAGAGTTTCGCAGGTCATTTAGGCAAGACAAGAATAATAATGAGTCCCCTCCCATTTTCATAGGAGCTTACCCTGGTTCCTTCTATGGAAGACTTTTCCCAAACAGTTCTTTGCACTTTGTCCACTCCTCCCACAGTTTACACTGGCTTTCCAAGGTGAGATGACACTCAAGATAAGGCATTAAGGCACTGATAGAGAGCTCGAGCTCTAAATCCGAATCGTCTTGAGATTTATGATAAAAAATATTGTACTATTATATATAAATTTTGATACGCTGTAGAACGGTTGAGACTTCCCGCAATCAGCCCAGCCAGATATATATATATATATATATATCTACTTTTTCTCTACTGCAGGGTTTATATAAATTGTAACTGTTACTTTATTTGTCTTTTCATGCAGGTTCCTCCCGGGCTTTATGACGAGGAGGGGAGGTCATTGAACAAGGGAAGTATTTACATTTCAGAATTAAGTCCTGCAGTGGTGGCCGAAGCCTACTATAATCAATTCCAGGAGGACTTTTCCTTGTTCCTTAGGTCAAGGTCGGAAGAACTAGTAGTGGGTGGAAGAATGGTGCTCATATTTCTGGGAAGAAGAGGACCTGTACATGTTGACAGAGGCAACTCTTTCTTGTGGGAAATTCTTACGCGTTCGTTTTCCATTTTGGTCTCCAAGGTAGGAATATTACACAAAATGTTAGGAAATGTTTGGATTGAAGAGGATGGAAGGGGGAGAGAATGAAAAGGAACTTCTTATTTTGATATTTTAAATTTAGATGTAACTTTAACATTTTTCTTTTTAAAATATATATTTGGATTGAAGAAAATAAATAAACAAAATTATTTAAATATAAAATTATATATATATCAATTTTCATTCCATTTTGTTTCATTTTTTTCTTAATTTAAACATAGGCTTATAGTACCCCTACCGTACAAGTTATTAGATGTTAAGCCTAAAACCTAAAAAGAAGTCAAAATAAGTAGCTTTTCACAAAATGGAAACAGCACGGGACAATGGGTTAAGCAGTTCTAAAACTTACGTGGGTTTGCTGTTTGCTTTCAATAATTTATTTTATTTTATTTCTGTTTTTCTTACTTGAAGCGAGAAGTAGAAGAGGAGAAACTTGATTCGTATGATGTGCATTTCTATGCACCATCAAGGGAAGAGATAGAAGATGAAGTGAGGAAAGAGGGATCGTTTGAGTTGGAGAGGCTAGAGTTGTCTGAAATAGACAGAACTGGGGAAGGCAAGGCCAGGTATGGCACGATACTTGCCAAGGCAATAAGGGCCATCCAAGAATCAATGATTTCCAACCACTTCGGAGAAGGGATTTTAGATAGTTTGTTTGAGAACTATGCCAGACTGATGGATGAAGAAATGGCTAAAGAGGATATCAAGCCCATCAACTATGTCGTGGTTCTCAAGAAATTAAGAATGTAGAAGATTCAAATTGTCTTTGATAAAATACATATCAATTTCCACCGGTATCATTTGAGCAACTAGCTCATTAACTATTATTCTAATTCATTTGTTCTGTCATGCTTATGCATACATTCAAATATTGGAAGAAAAATTCAGTATTCAGTTTCCAAATGAACGTATGAGATTTATGTAAATTAAACTAAAATTAAATCGTACCTAAGCTAATGAATAATCCATGAATATTCTCTTGGGCTAGGGTGGCATGCGTTGGACTTCGTGGTGCAAAACAAATCTGTCTCCCTCTGCATCTAAGATGCCGCGGAGTTTACATTAATATATAAAAAAGCTAATGAATTGAATGTTAAATTAATGTTAGCAAGGGGTAACTCTAATATTGAAGGTTGGTCAAGTACATTCACGGCGTTTTTTTAGTTTAATGTCTTATTCTCTTTGACAGACCTCATTTTGTCACTTTCTAATAGGAATTGCGCGCTTCCCTTTTTTTCTTTTTCTAGCAGCCACTAATGAGGATCATGCTTACAAATTGTATGTATATATAAAAGATGAGATGGAATGATCTTATATGAAAAGTGAGAAGAGAAAATAATATTTTTAGATCACAAATTAATGATCTAAATTAGAACAAAAACTATTAATATGAAAACCAGGGGAGATATTTATTATACATTAATGCCAATTTTTGCATTAATTTACTGTTGATTTGTGATTTAATAATGATTAATTTCTTCTATCATTTATCACATAAGATAAGATCTCTTCTCTTACTTAATACACTCGATCGCTTACTCCCTATATATATGTGTGCATGAGTGGACGCACACTCATCTTATGGTGCGCTAAGTGTAATTAGTATGTATAATCACTAGTAATATGTACTCAAGACGATAATGTGTAGTGGACAATACACATTGAAAAGACATTAAAGTAATGAGAGTTGTTAAGAAATCACTTTTACTTGACAGTGGTCCCTAACAACCGCTGTTAAATAATAGCAGTTAGCAACCGTCGTTAACTATCGCTGGTTGCATATCGATCGCCGTTATGACCCATTAAAAACCCTTTAGATTTCCCCACTCCAATTGGACCTGATGAACCCCTTATTACCCAACTCTTAAACTGGCACCCATTTCCAGCCATTGGCAAAGGTTTTACTAGGACCAGAGAGCACCAATTAAAGTCCCTTAGTGCCGGCAACTCTCTGGCCTCCCTCACCACGAGGGCCGCCTTAAACCCATGAAAACTCCCCCTCTCTTTAAAAATAGAAAAACCCCGATATCGTTGCCTCCCCCAATTTCTAGCGTTGACGATCTCTTTCCAACCATGGATTATCCACAGGTATTTTGTTTTAAGAAAAAAAAACTAAGATCAGTTTTACTTTATTTTTATTAATGAGTCATTTATTGCCAACAAGGTACTCTTTTATGCTTTATGTTGTAGTATAAATTCCTAACGGATTTGAATTCTTTTCATTAAATCTTCTTTCCACTGCCTCTACCAAAATATGAGCCGTTAGATTTGTCAACAACTAACAATCGGTGATGAAAATTTTGAAAGACACAATCTTAGTCATTAGATTTTGGTAGAGAGACAGTGGAGGGAAGATTTAGTGGAAAGAATCCAAATATATTCCTAACAAGCTGTTCTGTTACGTTTTGTATTGTAATAAAAAAAAATCCATGTTTTTTGTTGTGGTCCTTATGAAAATGTAATTTCTTTTTTTTTCTTTAAATTTTGGGTAAAAAAAATTCATGTCTTCTATTGTAGCAAAGGGCCTAAGGTGTTGTGTAAAATATGAAAACTTGGGTGAAAGGATGTTTGTGTGTACTGTAGCTTGGGTTTTAACTTTCAAGAACTATAAATTTTGTTATTTAACTAAATATTTTGAGACAGATAATATAGTGGTTAACTGTAGTTGTACCTAATGCTACATCATAGTGGTTAAACTATATGTATAATAATTTGATTTAAACCACCATAAGAGACTGCCTAATTCTATCAAAACTTATTATATCTTTGATATTAGCAAGAAAAAGAAAGGGTGAACTTGATTCTTGAGAGCTACTTCAATAATAAGTAATTCTTGATACTAGAAAGGATGATGTTTAATATTGACTAATTCTTCTTGGTTTAAAATCTTGTTTTAAAGTACAAAATTCTTTAAAAAGATTTGAAATTAGACATATTTTGTTTTCAAAAATAGACAAATCTTGGATTGGTAAGCCTTAGAGCACTCTTGACTATGTGGAAGGACTCAATAAATTTTTAGACTTTGCATTTGTTAATTTGAGTGTTGAGGGCATGATAATATACCAATGTCCTAAATGTAAGTTTGACAAATGGTAGATCAAATAAGTGGTGTATAACCACTTGATTGTTAAACCACTTCTAAAAGGATACACTATTTGGTTTAGACACAAGGAGACAAGTAAACTAGACACTTTAGTTGAAACAACTTAAATTCCACACGTGATTCAATATAGGATTGTCATAGATGATGCTACACAAGACATGGTAAATATGTTTTTGGGCATCATCCTAATAACGAGGATGTGGACAAAGTTGAAGTAATCTCTCCACCATCAAACCAAATGATGCTTGCTGACAATATAAAGTTCTTTGAGTTAATTAGATATGGACAATAAAATTTGTATAAAAGGTGTGATAAGTATTTAAAATTGTCAATGAAATTATATCACATTAAGTGTTTATGCAGAATAAGTGACAAGATAATGTCAACAATAGTAGTTGATAAATGCCTTTTGCTACAACAAATTGTAGAGTTAACAAGGGAAAACTCCTTTGCTATTCCCTTGCTAGAGCAACTTAACAAATGTTTAGCAAGTGAATAGTGAAGAATTTATCCTTCAATTAATAAGAGAACTTTCCCCTCCTTGATCCCTTGCTAGCCATTTGTGAGGGAAGTTCCCTCACTACTTTTTTCCCCAATTGCAAGGGAAAATCCCTCTTTGTTCAATTCAAGAAATGGGAAGGATCAATTAAAGTTGGGAACATTTAGTAATCTACTACATTAATGAAGAGAGGAGTTCAAGTCTCTTTCTAAGTAATGTGATGTAGGTGTATTTCAAGGATGTTGATATGAAAATCCCCAGATAAATTTGTAAATATGGTTTTAATTATGTCAAACAATATAAAAATTTTGGTGAAAATATTCCATTCACTTGGACCAAAAGTGTGCTTAAGATATCACTGATTAATAAGCCAAAATGATTTTGGACTACCTGTTAGGCTTTATTAGTGAAAATTCATATTTGGGCCATAGCTTTAAAAACCATTAATGGGCTAAACTAGTATTGAGGAAACTTATGTGGAGCAAAAGACCTTGCAATGAGATACTAGGCCGAATTAAGAAAAGAATCTTAGGCCTATATCATGTATTCATTACAGAGTTTCCTTTTGAATCTTTGTTCTCTATGAAGTGTCCACTAAATAATGACCAAGGAACAATATATGAAAATACAAGTTGTAGGTGGCTGAAAAGAAGAATGTTAGCAAACTTATTCCTTAAAGTGCATATAAAGTACAAATAATTAGCATGAAAGGAGAATGTTCATAAAAGCACTGCCCACTTGTCTTATCAACACCAAGATTTGTTTAATGCTCTAAAAGATAGAGGAAAAATTAAAACTATCAAGAAATCTCTTCTTTGTGCTCCAACATGTAGAGAGAGAGAAACTAAAGTAATTAAAGAGGGAAAAGCTCTAGCATTTATGATGAAAGAGGCTTTGGCAGATTGCTGAAAAAGTAACAACATCTTCAACATTTAATAAAGCAGCCACCATTACAAAGAAGATACACTAGATATAATGAATGCTCCTATGTAATGGATAATGCAAATGATTGTGTATTTAACAACTACATTGGAGAAGGACACACTTGCTGAGCTTTGAGTGAGCTACCTTAAGTGCTCTATGTGAGTTTACACTTTATACTTGTACTATGCTAATCTTTCACCTGGATTGTTAGGGACATGAAAGAATCCTAGTGTACTGTGTGAAGTTGTAAAAGTCCATAGGGCTAATCTTATTATACTGGATTACCTTGATGACTAAGTAGTAAAAGCCAAGGGGCTAATCCTAAGTATATGTTGTCTCAGAGTGTTCAGGAAGTAAAGCATAAGAGTGTGATCCTATAATGTTTCCTTAGCAATTAGGAAGAAAAAGTCCTTAAAGCTAATCCTTGGCAATAGGTTACTTGATTGTTATTGTGATTACCATCATCTATAAAACTCCTTTCCTTTATGCTAAGCGAGTGGAGGTAGGATCATCGAGGTTTGAACCACAATAAACTTGTTAGTTTTGACCTTCTAATTCCTTAATCTCTTTAATTTTCAATCCATTTCTTTGTTATACTTATATTATTCTACTTTGAAATTCATGCTCTTATTTTTAGGAAGCAAAGACTCAATTAATTGTTTAGGAACATGAGTTTTAATGAAAATTGTAATTTGCAAATTTTATTTGATAAAAGGCCAATTCACCCCCTTTTAACCTCTTCTGGACTAACAGAGGATGTGGAAACATTTAAGTGGAGAATGATTTCAGTATTTTGAGGATGTGCTTTAGAGAAAGCAACATTGTTTCACCTCCTAAAGTGCATCCTTGAAATTGAAATCATTCCATTAGATCAAAGTTAGGAATACTAAAATTGTTTTCACTTCCTAGACCACATCTTTGAAATACTTAATGCATGGGATAACAATTAATAAGATAACAAACATGCTCTAAATACACACCCATAGTTTTGAACTAAAATGGTAATGAGTTCTTTGGGCTACACAGTTAACAATCTTAAATAGCATTCCCATTCATTAAAATTGTATTGACATCATGTTCTTTTATGAACACTATAATTTCATAAGAGAACAAATCATTAACACAATTTTGATGGATGATCATAGATATGTAGTCCAAAGAACTTGTTCTTATTTAGTTCACAACTTGCGAAGAGTAAATCAAGAGGATTGTTGTTCTATTATTATTGTTGTATATACTAAGTACGTCAAGGATGTGTTTTAGGAAGAAAAAACAATTTTAGTGTTACCAATTTCAACTTAGTGAAATGATTTCAATTTTGAGGATATGCCCTATAAAGCAAAAACATGTTTTAAAAACATAACCCGTTATTAATACGATAGAAGTATTGGCTCACAATTCATTGGTTCGATTGTAGTTAAACTAATAATAATTATGTAAAGTAACTTGTACCACATCATATAAAGTAAAAGAGAGGAAGAAAGTCTCCAATTATAAATAAGGTGCAAAATTAGCAAGTTAACTCACTTTCTTGGATTGGTTAAATGGGTGATTTAAAAAAGCTTATAATCTATAGTTTTATTTTCAAAACCAAGTGGATTGCGAACCTAACTAACTTTTACTAGTTTCATTGGTTTTTTTAATGGTTTTTTTTATAGTTTAAAAGAACTAATATCATAGCTAGTTCACTAGTTTTCTAGTTAAATCAAACTGGCCAATTCAATCTAACTTTTAAAACTACGACAAAAATGTCATTGCTTTTTCTAAAGCATATCTTCAAAATACTAATTTGGATCATGATTCCACTACTAATGAGCAGCCATCCCAGACATAGGACAATCACTTTTGGGGAAAACCCAAGTCTTTAGAAATGGGTTTTTTGTAAGGGTGATTATCTTTTTCCTAAATGGTAGCTCATTAGCAATGGAATCACCAAATATTGAACCCCATCTAAAAGTTGATATGTATATGATTGAAAAATTCAAGGGAGGCCAAAATTTAATTACCATTTAATAATTTCAAGAATAAACCTTCACTATGCCTTATACTTCTAAATCTAAGATAATATATATCTATCTCACACAAAAAAAAATCTTTTTATTCCATTGGTGATTATCTATACTTCCTAACTACATTTACACTAATCACATTTGTCACAATAAATATCCATTCATTATATCTGTGCATACAACTAGCATCTTATCAACTACTATTTCTTATGCTTAATTAACCCAGAAACAAATCAATCCAAAAATTCACAAGTAGTATGCTAAATTACAATCAAGCATTCACAACATGACATCTTAATAATCAAGCATTTTACTATCTTAATGTCATGTATACTAAAAGCAATGCCCATGACAATGTGATATTTATTTTGCTAAATGAAATTGGAAGCTCAAAAGACCATATATGTGCATGAAGAAACTTATAAAAAATCAACATTAGGATTAATTTTTATCCCAATGAAAGTGGCAAATATCTTGCAGCCTTGTTCACATTAACAAATGCAAACAAGGATATCTTTCTTAAGACTTTAAAGAACGTTACCATACCATATGATTATTCAAGTAACATCTCTAGATGCATTGATTTGAGACAACAAGAGCTTAGAGGATTGAAAAGTTATGACTCATGTTGTTATGGAGCAACTTCTACTTTTAGCCATGACAAAGACACTTTCGAGGCAAGCATATGAGTTCTAATTTATTTATGTTCATTCTTTAGGTAGCTATGTAATAAAGTGTTAAATATGTATGAACTTGACCATCTCCAGAACAAAAGTTGTTCTCACATTATGTCACATAGAAATGTTATTCCTACCTTTTTTTTTTCCACAATCATAGTCTATTTGATTGTATACTTAGTTGAAGAAGCTAAACTAAGAGGCAAGCTCGAATCAATATCGATGGATGTACTTTATAAAGAGGTAAATATATACATAATTTGTTTTTAATTGTTTCAATTTGCATAATTTGCATCCATGGCTTACAATTCTATGTATCCTTTGGGTACTTGGGGAACTTAAGTCTTATGTACGTAATAAGGCTTACCAAAAGGGCTTAATACTTGAGGTTACATGGCCTAAGAAATTCTATCTTTTTGCTCGAGGTATTTAAATAGAATTGAGATTGTAATCAACTAACTTTGATGTGTTGATGATCAACATAATGTTAGGTTATCCAATGTAGGCACTTTATTTCCATCAATTGGGAAGTAGTTAGTGATTTTGATTTCTTCATTCTTTCCTTAATGGAGAAGTTACAAACACATCTGCATGTGCTGACCAATTGTAAACAAGTAGACCCCTTTCTTTAATAAGTAAATTAGATTTATTAGTTTTAGTCAATAAATTAGACTAAGTATTCCTTAACCACTGCAACTACCCAAACACCTCATGTAATTCATATACGAAATTCATAGACCATATGTAGAGACAACTAAGAAGCCATATACATTCTTCTTTTGAGATAGATAAGAAGGTTTATAGAGAGTTTGTTGAATAGTTTTTTCATTGTATACTTGTGCCCTCTATTGTTATTGCCTTAATAAGTAGTGGTATAACAAAATTGTCATTCTTCTTTCTCTTAGATAAGAAATGACTATAATGGACCCCTTTAAATGATTTGAAATTTCTTGATTTGTGTTCAATTAATTTTGCAAAGTGATATAGTGTATACATTGTTAACAAATTCAAATTCCATACATTATAATGAGACCAAGGAATAAGAACTCAAAATAGCAAAGTCTTCGACACTTTTAAGACAATAAGCTATGCAAGTAATAGTGATGGCTATACATAGGTCGAAAATGTTCCTTATTATGGAAAACTAATAGATATGTTATTGAGTTAAACTATTATAGTCAATTTACAGTGACCTTGTTCAAATGAATATGGGCCAATGCAACTAATCTAAAATTATTATAACTAATGACATGGGATTTACTTCTATAAAATTTGCAAGGTTGATATACACCTTTCTAGTTCAAGGGATGGCTATAGATGACCCAATTAGAATAATGATCCATGCCCATCAAAGCGATCAAACCTAATCTAGAAAAAAATACCCCTAGTAGGGCGAGTATATGTGAAGAAAAGCAATTAGCATGATGATTTATGCACATAAGAAGCAATTACACTATGCTAGGAAAAGACTTTGTTGGCAGTTATTTTTCACTTTTATTGGTAGCTCGTAACTGCAAATAATGCAATCGCCAACAAAAATGGGTCACATTTATTGGCGGTTGAAAAATAACAACAAAACTAGTTTTGTTAGCAGTTTGTAATTAACCGAGAAGAAAAATCAAACTTTTGTTGGTGGTTATATCCAATAACCACCAACAAAGATTTAAACTTTTGTTGGCGGTTTTATCTAATAATCGCCAACAAAGATTGCCTTTCTTGGTGGTTCAAAATAAAACCACCAACTTTTTCTTTTTTTCTTTAAATATCTACCTCTAGTTTATGCACCTTGAGTGCCTTTTGGCATTTCAGTTTGTTTGCATTCTACATTCTGCTAGCTATTAATTATTCACTAACTCAAAGCAATCAGCTAGTCATTTAAAAAGAACTATTATAAAGCAATCAAAGAATACTTATTCTTTTTATTAATCAATCAAAGAACAATTACAATCAGTAATCAAATGGTACTATCAAATTAAAACCAGTAAAAATTAACACAAGCTAATTACAACTAAACCAAAATACATTGTTGGAACACGTATTGAGACCATTCTTTCCTGAGTTCATCTATCTGAGTATCAGAGTATTCTTTGCAATATGTGTATGAGAAGTATTGCAAAATAAAATAGCAACGATATAAAGTTAGATAACTGGAATTTGGTCAAATTTTGGAAGAATTTTTTTTTTAAAAAAAATTATATATTAAAGAAAAATCAACAGCATAATGACTTAAAAACAAATATTCCCTAGGTCTTAAGCCCTTTCTTTACAGCTAATAACAACAAATTATATACTAATATCACCAAATACAACTAGTAATAGCAAATTATCAACAACTAATATCGTCTTATTGTTAAATTTTAGTATACAAAGAAACATAGAGGTAAGAAAAACCATCCAATCACTTAAAGGAACTAAATTACATACCGTGTTTGGGATCATAAACTATCCATGTATGATAATATCCTTCATGAATCTCATCACATAATATCCACAATCTGTGCTATTTGGTTGTTTTGGACAATATAAAAACCCAATAAAAAAAATATTAAATTTAAGAAATTGTGTGCTCAATAATTGCCTAAATATTGATAAATACCTTTACTTTGTTCAATTTGAATAATGTGACGACTATTTTTTACTTCAGCACTTTAAACCTGCAATTTACGTAGAACATCACCACAACTCTATCAAGCAAGTGGAAAAAAAATTAATATAAAAAGCTATTTTGAAATTAAAACACACAAATATATAGAAATACGTACAAAATAAATGTTATGCTTACTAATTAAATAACTCCTACATCTGCTCATAGTTCATTGGGTCGCCATTCAAAGGAGCTATGAAATATATCCTCAGAGCACTTGGATTGATAACGATCAACATTTAATATACCCTAGGATAATTAACCATTGTTAGTAAATTCTAATTAAACAGTTGATATTTAAATTACATATAACTAAAAAGTTCAGCACTAAGTGACTCATCCTTGCATGTAAGAGGAAAAGAATGACACTTCATTCTCGACTCTTATAACAAACAAATTTGCTACTTGTTGTGATTGACTTATAAGCTGGTTATGTGACATTTGTGGAGAAAAAGAGGCTACGTCATGGGGATTGATGAACGTAAACCTCCTCATAATGTTGCAAAGGACCAAGAATGTATGGTACAAGTACCTGAGATGAAGAAACAAATGGATTAGTGATAAACTCATATGAACATAGTAAAAAATAGTTTATGTATAATAGATAAAGTACCTGATATATAAATTAATAGTAGTAGCCCCTATCATTTCACGTTGGAAGATGTCATTTATTACTTCTATTTTAAACACATCTTGTATTTCTCTATTGTAAATCTCTTCATCAAAATTTACAACTTTTATGTCATCATCCCTTAACATCTATTTGGCTAATGCTTCAAGTGCCAATCTACATTTTGTTGAAACCTGAGGGTCAGGCTTTGGCTTTGATGGTGTGGTAATTGATTCCTTTCTAAAGTCCGGACACTTTTAGGTGTTTCCCATTGAATGTGCAACAAAATCAGCTAGTTTAATTTGGAATCAATAAAGAATTATAAGGAACAGAACCATAAGGAAGTGTCAACTAACAAACATGTCTTGATAGAGCTACCGTTATAAGATTAGTGGGTCATGCAATAAAGCTCCCCACTACTTGTCCTACAGTTCTTGCATCCTTAATAGGAACAGGTAATTTAGCATTCTCCTCCATCGGGATATTAACTACTACTCTCGCATGGTCAACAGGTAGTATTGCATTGTGAAGTGTGTCTTCTGCAATGTTATACATATAAGCCTCTAAAGCCACACAACAAGTAGGGGTATCTAACCATAATAGACAGTCTGCTTCACCTTAAATAAATCATAACATAAGAAATTACTGATAAGTAGTGAAAGCACTTAACTGTTAATTTAGTTAAAGAAAGTAATTACCTTAAAGAGACGCTGAGAAGGAAGTGTGCAGTTGTCTTTACTGCTAGGGTTAGCTTCTATTGTCTACCTCCCCATCATCTACATCTTGATCAAATTCTCAATGAGTTGTTATTGATCCTCCAGTTGCTTTTTTAACTTTAGATTGCTCTTACTCTTGTCTCTCCACCTTCTCTCTTAACTCGGCAACCTTAGTTGAAGAATGCAACTTCAAGTACTTTTATGTTCCAAAATAGTCTCTTTGACTAACGCAGAAGCCAACACCCTTAACATGATTGGGTTGCTCCAAGACCTAATATATCCTCACTACCTGAGAGCACATTGCCTTATATGAGGGTCTGTGATAAGGCATCTTGTGACACATAAATTAAAAGGCAAATGTTATTGAAAGTAAGAAAATGAAATAAAATGATTGAAAATTTAAATAATTAATTAATACTTACACATGTATTCCAACCTTTAAAGACATGCTCATTGTCAATTTCACTTGCTTTATTGACTCGAGCTACCTTCCAAAGAATATGATAGGATATTATGCTAACTTTTGATCCCTCATACTCGATCTGTATATTAGGACAAAAAAGTATTGAATTACATTACATTACCTATTCATAAATAGATAACATATATATTCATGTACTATCTATTGCTCAAGGCCTAAGTATCCTAATTGCCTTTTCCTATTCGGGTATTGGATATTCTTTGCTCTTTCTCAATTCTCCTGGCTTAACTTCTTTGAAAAGACATAATAATTGAATCAATACATACTGTTGCACACTAAAATAAACAATTATATATTATAAAATATGATTACATAGAAAGACTCGTTGTGGCATCCCACACCTCTTAAGTTATCATAGATTGAAATAATTCAAGAGGATGCTCAAGAATGTTCCCTTTGGCATCTCTCAAGAATCTATTATTAAATATGTACTAGAATGATCATAGTGCCTTGTCGGCTGTCCCAAGTATAAAATTCATCCAACTTTAATCAATATCAAAAGACATCTGCAAACCAATATAATTAACTTATCAGAGCATGTATATATAAGAAACAACATAAATAAAGTTGCAAAGTATGTTATTGTTATTTCATCCCAAATGGTGTTCTTCGTGGCTTTGTCAACCTTTCGCTAATCACTTACAGTGATGGGCACATTCATACGAGTCACAACTCCAATGTAACTAATCAATTTTTTATCATTTTTCTTATTTGGTTGACCCTTAGCATTCCACTGAATTTTGAATTTTTTCCTAATACTTCTTCTATAGGTCACCTCTTTCAAGATGGTCATACCTCATTTTATTTGGTTTATCTCCCTTGTCACATCGTCTGAAGCATTGTCATGCCCACCTAGAGAAGCCATTCACCTACAATGAAATTCAAACACATAAGTTAGAATAATAAGAAAAATTAATTCAGAAATTAAAAGCAAAAATATTTAAGAAATTCAAAGGGATAATAAGGAAATTAAAGAATAAAATGAAGCATACATGTTTAAGTTAATCTTTTTCATTTTTTAATCTGATTTAGACTTATTTGCCCCTTCTTTAGAATCCAAATACTCTCTTTATGATTGTGAACACCGCATTTTGTCCGGACATGCCAAAAATAATAATAATAATAATAATAATAATAATGAGAAGAAGAAAAATGAAAAGGAAAAAGTCAAAATAAAAATTCAACTAAAAAACTAAACAAAAATGACAAAGTAAAGCGAGAAAATAAAAAAAGAGAGGGAGCTTTAGAAAAAAAAAAAAGAAAAAAAAACCAAAGCTGTAAACAAAAAAGGAAAAGTTAAAAATCAAAAAGAAAAAAAATCAAAAAAAGTAGAAAGAAAAACTTGAGAGAAAAAAATTCAAGTTCTTTTTTTTTCAGCACTAGTTTCTTTACTGAACCCTAGCCCAAATTAAAAAAAAACTGCAGCCCACTGCTTTTCAGTCTAATTCAAAAACTCAAAACAGGTTTATATCAATAGCCCAAAATTAAAAAAATTGGCCCAAGTCTCTTTAGCCCGTCGGATTCCTAAGCTCATTAACCCAAAAAAAAAAATAATAATAATAAAACAAAAATAATTAAATTAAAATAAAAAAAAAACAAAATAAATAAATATATATTATTTATTAAAAAAAAAGTAGAAGGGGGCCAAAACGCAGGTAACCCTGCGTTTTGACCCAGATTCTATTTTGACCCACTTTTGAGGTCTGCAGCGTGCCAGCAAAGAGACTGAGAGGAAGGAGGGGCAGAGAGGCAACGCGATAGAGACCAGACGGGGGAGAAGAAGTAGAAAGAGGAAAGGAGCAGAGCTGAGACAAAAAGGGAGAAGGCGACTGGAGAGAAAAAAATCGAAGAGGAGGACTCGAATAAAAGGGGAATCGAAAAATTAGAAAAAAAAAACGGAGAAATCGAAGAGGGCTGGGGAGACCGAGGGAAATCCGAAAAAAAACTGAGGCGAGAAACAGAGGGAGAGGGAGAAGAGAGAGCAAAAATCAGAGGGAAGAGGAGGTTCAGATTGGCTTCGAGAGGGGAGACAAAGGAGAAGCTGCAGAGAAAAACAAAACGGAGGCGGAAGGACGAAGGATCGAGACAATGAAAAAGAGGCGGCAGATCGAAATTCGAAAGGGAGGCGAGAGAGGCAATCCCTAAAGTTCTGAACGCTGGAACAATGGCTCAGGCGCACCCAGCAATCAAACTTGTGGAGCCGGAGATCTTCCGTTTCAAGGCTTTCGAATCCACTCTTCTACCAGGGTCACTGCGGGTAAAGCCATACCACGATTTTAGTTTATTCATTTGTTATTATTATTATTTTTTTTTTACCAATAAAATCACTTCACAATTGCTGATAGTCTGAGGTGATACTGGATGGCTGAATGATGTTCTTGTATTGGGTAGCCATAAACGAAGTCCAAGAAACCATACCTTGAAAGTATCCTAAACATGCTCATCAGATGTTCGATGAAATGTCTAAGAGAAATCTGAAATGGGCAGGGGCTTTTAATTCGTATGCTGTCAATGGTGAGAGATGATATGTTGAGTCTGATAGTCCCATAAGATGTTAGTTTCGATTAGGCGATAGACGGATATACCTTTTGAACTGATGTTCATATGAATACTTTGTTTCTTCTGGTTTGGCCAAAAAAAATTATCGGTTTGAGTTATGAAATTGATGTGATTGTGTGTTCTGAGTTGCTAGAACCAGGAATATTATTAGGGCGCTTCACGTTTTTTGTATAGCATGTTCACTGTCAATACTGCGTAGATGACTCATTTTGGTATGTAGCTGATTATGTCCTATGTTTCCTGTTTTCTATTTAACATGGGAATTCTGTATCTGGACGGCTAGTGTGTTTAGGAATTGTCAGGCAGAGGCTTCAATAAAAGGAAGAAAGTCCTCTGATGCATTGCTGTGTGATGTAATATACAACTGAATAATAAGAGAAGCATCCCCACACACACACAAACGCGAATAAAGTGTAGTTCGATCATTTTTCCTTTTTGTGACGTTCTCTCCTTTTTATTTTTTATTTTTATTATTTATTATTTTTTTTATTTTGCCGTTTTTCTTATTTATTTGCTTATTATCATCTTTTTTATCTTGTTCCTGCCCTTTTCTAAAAGTCGTCGCGTGGGATTTTTGTCCCCTCAGACATATAAAAAGTACCCAAAAGAGCCATATGAGACAATAAGTCTCTTGATGCTTATTAGGTACGCCCAATCTCATTTTCATAAATCGTGGGTTTCAACGACCTACGCCAAATTAATCTTGATTTCAACCGAGTGTGCCAAAACAAAAAAAGGAAAAGAGAGAATTTTCAAAACACAAACAAGGGGGTCTCAAAACACACCAACTCATTTCCAAAAAGTGAAATAAATAGCGTCAAAACCAAAGATAAAAAAAATTAATCGATCAAAATCGAAAGAGGAATATGAAGAAAGTATATATGAGAAAAGAAAAAAAAGGGGAGTAAAACTTAAAAAGAGCCCTTTTTGGTTTATTTGATTATTATTATTAATTTTTAATCTTATTTTTGCCCGTTCCTAAAAGTTGTCGTGTGGGATCTTTATCCCTTCAGACATATAGAAATACCCAAAGAGCCATGTGAGATAATAAGTCTCTTTGATGCTCATTGGGTATGCACAATCTCTATTTCATAATAAGTGGTGGGTTGCAATGACCTACATCAAATTAGTCCTGATTCCAATAAAGTGGGCTCAAAAGAAAAAAAAAAGAAATTTTCAAAACACAACAAAAGGGGTTTCAAAACACAACAACTCATTTCCAAAAAGTGAAATAAAAAGCATCAAAACTAAGGGTAAAAAAAAATTAATCAGTCAAAATCGAAAGAGAAATATAAGGAAAGTATATGTGAAAGAAATACGTAGGAAAAAGTCTCCAAAAAAAAAGAAGGGTAAACAAAAAATCACAATCAAAGCAAAAAATCAGTATAAAAAAAAAAGGAAAAAAGAAATCAACCAAATAGCCAAATTTGATGTGTTTTCTTTTCTTCTTGTGTAACAAAACAAGTAAAAGAAAAATGAAAAAAGATAATAACAAAGCAAAACAAAATAACAAAAAAAAACAAATACAAAAAGAAGGGGAAAGAGTAAAATTAATTCTACTTTTTACAAATAAAAACATTTCAACCAACTTTAAATTTGTTTTATTTGCAAAAATCTAAATGGTTTTTACTCTTTTTCTCTCTTAAAAAAAAGTAAATAATATAAAAAATCAAACAAAAACCTAAGCAAAAACAAAAACAAAAAAAATAACACAAAAATCAAACTCACAAAACCTAAAGAAAAAAAAAACAAAAACAAAAACAAAAACAAAACAAATAATGAAAACCAAAAGGTAAAAACAAAAACAAAAAAAAAACAAAACAAAACAGAATCAATCCCGAAATTAAAACAAAAACAAAAACAAAAGAAACAAAAAATAAAATAAACAAAAAAAACAACAAAAAACAAAAAACAAAAAAACAAAACATCAACCAAATTCAACCCCAATCGAACTACGTGGACTTTGATCCCCTTCTGAGGGTACGTAGGCCCTAGGGTTTTATCCTAGGTCAAGTCCGCCCTTGTAAATAAATTTTTTGTTGAATTTTTCCTTTTCTTAATTTCTTTCATCTTGTTTTGTTTTCTAATTTCGTTCCTTAGATTTCATTCTTCTTTTTAATTTTATCTCTTTTATTTCCACTTCTTATTCTGCATGTGATTTGTTAAGGAGAACCAAAACAAATTAAAGGCCATATTGATCTTGCACAACTAATTTAGGGTAACCGTTCTTAGTAACGGGTGTTGTGGGGTGCCTAATACCTTCCCCACTCACAACCGACTCCCGAATCCATTTTTGGTTCGCAGACCACATTTTTGTAACATTCCAAACTGAAAAAGGTTTTTCCCAAAATTTTGCCTTTTCAAAAATAAAAGTTTGGTGGCGACTCTACTACTTCTTCCATTGTTTTCTACTTTTTCTACTTTTCTACAAACTTTATTCTTAAATTTTGATTTCGATTTGGCGCCGCGTGGTCGCATTTTCGGGTGTGACAGTATGGTCGCATTTCAAGCCCTGCAAGCCAGGCACTTTCCAAGCCCTGCACAACCAGGCATCCTTCAAAGCCCTACAAGCTAGGCACTTTTCAAGCCCTGCAAGCCAGGCACCCTTTCAAAGCCCTACAAGCTAGGTACCCTCAAAGCCTTGCAAGCCAGGCACCCTCAAAGCCTTGCAAGCCAGGCACCCTCAAAGCCCTGCAAGTCAGGCACCTTCAAAGCCCTGCAAGCCAGGCACCTTTAAGCCCTGCACAGAACAGACACCCAAGTCCCGCACAGAACAGGAACCCAAAGTCCTGCACAGAACAGGCACACCCAAGCCCTGCACAGAACAGGCACCTAAAGTCTTGCACAGAACAGACACCTAAGCCCTGCAAGCCAGGCACCTTTAAGCCCTGCACAGAACAGACACCCAAGTCCTGCACAGAACAGGCACACCCAAGCCCTGCACAGAACAGGCACACCCAAACCCTGCACAGAACAGGCACCTAAGCCCTGCACAGAACAGACACCTTTAAGTCCTGCACAGAACAGGCACCTAAGCCCTGCACAGAACAGGCACCTACATTACTTCCTCTCTCTTTAATCAATTTAAGTCCCTTTAGGTAAGTTAATTCTCCTTGGTTTATTAGCTCCCCAAACAAAATACGTGTTTTCATCTTTACTTATTCTTAAGCTAAGGAAATCAAACATTACATTTTCACTCCCCTTGCTTAAAGAATAAGTAAAGAGGGGCAACCTGCAAACACCATATTTTGTTTGATTCGCTTTTTCCTCTTGTTCTATTGTCAAAAGGCAATTAAATCATCATAGACAAAATACGTGTTCTTATCTTTACTTGTTTCTTGTGCAAAAATATTAAAATTATATTTTCAATTTCCTTGCTTAAATAAACAAGTAAAGAGGGGCAACTGTGAACACCGCATTTTGTCCGGACATGCCAAAAATAATAATAATAATAATAATAATAATGAGAAGAAGAAAAATGAAAAGGAAAAAGTCAAAATAAAAATTCAACTAAAAAACTAAACAAAAATGACAAAGTAAAGCGAGAAAATAAAAAAAGAGAGGGAGCTTTAGAAAAAAAAAAAGAAAAAAAAAACCAAAGCTGTAAACAAAAAAGGAAAAGTTAAAAATCAAAAAGAAAAAAAATCAAAAAAAGTAGAAAGAAAAACTTGAGAAAAAAAAAATTCAAGTTCTTTTTTTTTCAGCACTAGTTTCTTTACTGAACCCTAGCCCAAATTAAAAAAAAACTGCAGCCCACTGCTTTTCAGTCTAATTCAAAAACTCAAAACAGGTTTATATCAATAGCCCAAAATTAAAAAAATTGGCCCAAGTCTCTTTAGCCCGTCGGATTCCTAAGCTCATTAACCCAAAAAAAAAATAATAATAATAATAAAACAAAAATAATTAAATTAAAATAAAAAAAAACAAAATAAATAAATATATATTATTTATTAAAAAAAAAGTAGAAGGGGGCCAAAACGCAGGTAACCCTGCGTTTTGACCCAGATTCTATTTTGACCCACTTTTGAGGTCTGCAGCGTGCCAGCAAAGAGACTGAGAGGAAGGAGGGGCAGAGAGGCAACGCGATAGAGACCAGACGGGGGAGAAGAAGCAGAAAGAGGAAAGGAGCAGAGCTGAGACAAAAAGGGAGAAGGCGACTGGAGAGAAAAAAATCGAAGAGGAGGACTCGAATAAAAGGGGAATCGAAAAATTAGAAAAAAAAATGGAGAAATCGAAGAGGGCTGGGGAGACCGAGGGAAATCCGAAAAAAAACTGAGGCGAGAAACAGAGGGAGAGGGAGAAGAGAGAGCGAAAATCAGAGGGAAGAGGAGGTTCAGATTGGCTTCGAGAGGGGAGACAAAGGAGAAGCTGCAGAGAAAAACAAAACGGAGGCGGAAGGACGAAGGATCGAGACAATGAAAAAGAGGAGGCAGATCGAAATTCGAAAGGGAGGCGAGAGAGGCAATCCCTAAAGTTCTGAACGCTGGAACAATGGCTCAGGCGCACCCAGCAATCAAACTTGTGGAGCTGGAGATCTTCCGTTTCAAGGCTTTCGAATCCACTCTTCTACCAGGGTCACTGCGGGTAAAGCCATACCACGATTTTAGTTTATTCATTTGTTATTTTTTTTTTTTTTACCAATAAAATCACTTCACAATTGCTGATAGTCTGAGGTGATACTGGATGGCTGAATGATGTTCTTGTATTGGGTAGCCATAAACGAAGTCCAAGAAACCATACCTTGAAAGTATCCTAAACATGCTCATCAGATGTTCGATGAAATGTCTAAGAGAAATCTGAGATGGGCAGGGGCTTTTAATTCGTATGCTGTCAATGGTGAGAGATGATATGTTGAGTCTGATAGTCCCATAAGATGTTAGTTTCGATTAGGCGATAGACGGATATACCTTTTGAACTGATGTTCATATGAATACTTTGTTTCTTCTGGTTTGGCCAAAAAAAATTATCGGTTTGAGTTATGAAATTGATGTGATTGTGTGTTCTGAGTTGCTAGAACCAGGAATATTATTAGGGGGCTTCACGTTTTTTGTATAGCATGTTCACTGTCAATACTGTGTAGATGACTCATTTTGGTATGTAGCTGATTATGTCCTATGTTTCCTGTTTTCTGTTTAACATGGGAATTATGTATCTGGACGGCTAGTGTGTTTAGGAATTGTCAGGCAGAGGCTTCAATAAAAGGAAGAAAGTCCTCTGATGCATTGCTGTGTGATGCAATATACAACTGAATAATAAGAGAAGCATCCCCACACACACACAAACGCGAATAAAGTGTAGTTCGATCATTTTTCCTTTTTGTGACGTTCTCTCCTTTTTATTTTTTATTTTTATTATTTATTATTTTTTTTATTTTGCCGCTTTTCTTATTTATTTGCTTATTATCATCTTTTTTATCTTGTTCCTGCCCTTTTCTAAAAGTCGTCGCGTGGGATTTTTGTCCCCTCAGACATATAAAAAGTACCCAAAAGAGCCATATGAGACAATAAGTCTCTTGATGCTTATTAGGTACGCCCAATCTCATTTTCATAAATCGTGGGTTTCAACGACCTACGCCAAATTAATCTTGATTTCAACTGAGTGTGCCCAAACAAAAAAAGGAAAAGAGAGAATTTTCAAAACACAAACAAGGGGGTCTCAAAACACACCAACTCATTTCCAAAAAGTGAAATAAATAGCGTCAAAACCAAAGATAAAAAAAAATTAATCGATCAAAATCGAAAGAGGAATATGAAGAAAGTATATATGAGAAAAGAAAAAAAAGGGGAGTAAAACTTAAAAAGAGCCCTTTTTGGTTTATTTGATTATTATTATTAATTTTTAATCTTATTTTTGCCCGTTCCTAAAAGTTGTCGTGTGGGATCTTTATCCCTTCAGACATATAGAAATACCCAAAGAGCCATGTGAGATAATAAGTCTCTTTGATGCTCATTGGGTATGCACAATCTCTATTTCATAATAAGTGGTGGGTTGCAATGACCTACATCAAATTAGTCCTGATTCCAATAAAGTGGGCTCAAAAGAAAAAAAAAAAGAAATTTTCAAAACACAACAAAAGGGGTTTCAAAACACAACAACTCATTTCCAAAAAGTGAAATAAAAAGCGTCAAAACTAAGGGTAAAAAAAAATTAATCAGTCAAAATCGAAAGAGAAATATAAGGAAAGTATATGTGAAAGAAATACGTAGGAAAAAGTCTCCAAAAAAAAAGAAGGGTAAACAAAAAATCACAATCAAAGCAAAAAATCAGTATAAAAAAAAAAGGAAAAAAGAAATCAACCAAATAGCCAAATTTGATGTGTTTTCTTTTCTTCTTGTGTAACAAAACAAGTAAAAGAAAAATGAAAAAAGATAATAACAAAGCAAAACAAAATAACAAAAAAAAACAAATACAAAAAGAAGGGGAAAGAGTAAAATTAATTCTACTTTTTGCAAATAAAAACATTTCAACCAACTTTAAATTTGTTTTATTTGCAAAAATCTAAATGGTTTTTACTCTTTTTCTCTCTTTAAAAAAAAAGTAAATAATATAAAAAATCAAACAAAAACCTAAGCAAAAACAAAAACAAAAAAAATAACACAAAAATCAAACTCACAAAACCTAAAGAAAAAAAAAACAAAAACAAAAACAAAAACAAAACAAATAATGAAAACCAAAAGGTAAAAAAAAAAAAAACAAAACAAAACAAAACAGAATCAATCCCGAAATTAAAACAAAAACAAAAACAAAAGAAACAAAAAATAAAATAAACAACAAAAAACAACAAAAAACAAAAAACAAAAAAACAAAACATCAACCAAATTCAACCCCAATCGAACTACGTGGACTTTGATCCCCTTCTGAGGGTACGTAGGCCCTAGGGTTTTATCCTAGGTCAAGTCCGCCCTTGTAAATAAATTTTTTGTTGAATTTTTCCTTTTCTTAATTTCTTTCATCTTGTTTTGTTTTCTAATTTCGTTCCTTAGATTTCATTCTTCTTTTTAATTTTATCTCTTTTATTTCCACTTCTTATTCTGCATGTGATTTGTTAAGGAGAACCAAAACAAATTAAAGGCCATATTGATCTTGCACAACTAATTTAGGGTAACCGTTCTTAGTAACGGGTGTTGTGGGGTGCCTAATACCTTCCCCACTCACAACCGACTCCCGAATCCATTTTTGGTTCGCAGACCACATTTTTGTAACATTCCAAACTGAAAAAGGTTTTTCCCAAAATTTTGCCTTTTCAAAAATAAAAGTTTGGTGGCGACTCTACTACTTCTTCCATTGTTTTCTACTTTTTCTACTTTTCTACAAACTTTATTCTTAAATTTTGATTTCGATTTGGCGCCGCGTGGTCGCATTTTCGGGTGTGACAATGATCATCTTTCATATGCAAGGCATCATTTTCAGTGAAATCACTTTCAAACAATGTCCCCAAAAAGGGATCATCCTCAATATCTGTATCTTAACCGTGTTGAATATTATCTTTATTCTCATTTATTTTGTTTATCAATAAAACAATGGACCACTTCTTACTAGTAGGATTGGGGATATAGAACACTTGTTGAGCTTGGGATGCAAAAATAAAAGACTCGTCTTTGTACCTCATCTTATTAAGATCCATTTGGATAAACCCTGACTCATTAATTTGAAGGCCATTCTTGTTGTCAACCCACTAACAACTGAAGACTAATACCTAAAACAAAATGTAGTCCAACTCATATATGCGTTCAATTATCTCAAGATATGACATGTTCGCATAGATAAGGTTTTTATCTTCAGCATTAGAAACATGCATCGGCTAAGGTATAAGTGTTACATCACTATCTTGTATTGTGCTCTAATCATCCTGCACTTTTGTATAGAATGTGTAGCCATTGATGAGATAACTGGTGTAAGAAAGGACATGTAGGCTTGGACCTCTTGCTAACCATCTCAAATTTTTAGATATTGCACCAGGATTTACATCTAACTCCAAAAAAATGTGATTTTTGAGCCAATTTATAAAAAGTAGGTTATGTTCTTTTGATATCTAACTTTTATTCTTATTGAGATTCAAGCTTCTAAGTATCTCCTTATGCTTCCACACATATGGTTCAACCTCATTAGAATTATGGAGAACATATAGGTGTGCTTGCTCTTACTTTGTACTTAAGATGCTAACTATTTCATTTCTCATAATCCCTTCCCCAGCAATTCTTCCCATGTGTCAAGATACCAAAAGCCCAATATTATTGACATTAGACAAGTGTTCAGTACAAAATTGAATAACTTCTTCGACTATATACCATTCAATAATGCAACCCTCTAGTTGACTTCGATTTTTCACATTCCCTTTTAATATCTTCATGTAACACTCAATTGGATACATCCAACTTAAATAAGTTGGGCCACACATCTATGTCTCCTTAACCAAATAAAGAATTAGGTGAACCATCATGTCAAAGAATGAAGGCAGGAAATACATCTTAAGCTCATACAAAGTGACCACAATTTATCTTTGCAATGCCAGTAATTTTTCGAGGTCAATCACTTTGCTACAAATGGACTTGAAGAAGAAGTATAATCTAGTGATTATCCCTCACATCTTCTTGGGTAAAATGGAGCATAAAGTCACTGAAATCAAATGCTCCATCAAAACATGGCAATTATGAGACTTAAAGCCCTTCAACTTCAAATCTTTCATTGATACAAGCTTTCTAATGTTTGAAGAATACCATTTTGGAATCTTAACTCTATCAAGAAATTCACAAAATGTAATTTTTTCTTTCCTAGATAGAGTATGAGCCACTGGAGGTAGATAAGTATAACATCCCTCCTTTAGTGCCAATTCTTCTCTAATTCCAAAAGTAATGAAGTCTAACCTCGCCTTGATGTTATCTTTGGTCTTTCCTAACAAATTGAGTAACATACCTATTACACTGTCACATATTTTTCTCAATATGCATCACATCAAGGAAATGCCTCACATACAAGAACTTCCAATATAGTAATTCAAAGAAAATAGACCTTTTTTCCACCCACTTATCCCAAGGTGTCCCATAAAAGGTTTGCCAAAGTTATTATGCAAATCCTTTACCTTTTCATATAGCTACTCACCAATTAATGACAAAGGTACACTACCTTCCTTTGTATTTCCATTGAAAGTATTTTTCCACCAACGGTAATGATGTCCTAAAGGCAAAAATCTACAATGCCTAAGGAAGACATTCTTCATACAACGTTCCAATCGCATGGAATGTGTGCCCTCCTTGTAAATAAGGCATGCACAATGTCCTTTGATACTATATCCTAACAAATTATCATATGCTAAAAATTTGTTGATTGTCCTAAGTAGCATATCTTGCAAGTTAAATCTCTCCTATCTATACCCATCATATACCTTCACTCCTGTCTCCCACATTAGCTTTAAATTTTCAATTAGAGGAACCAAATATATATCTATCATTTCCAGGTTGCTTAGACCTAAAAATTAGCATAGACAATATCATAAACTTACACTTCATACATAGTCATGAAAGGAGGTTATAAATCACTAAAATCAGCAGCCATATACTGTAGGCACTACTTTGGACACCATATAGGTACATTCCATCAGTAGCTAATGCAAGGTGCAAGTTTTTGTCTTCTTGCCTAAAGTCAAGGTACTCATGATTAATTATTCTTCATTGAGGAGAATTTACAAGATGCCGAAGCTTGCCATCTTGAATCTTTTCATCTGCATGTCATGTCAAGTGCTTCACATCTTCTGCACTACTGTACATGCATTTGAATCTAGGTATGATGAGAAAATACCATACCACCTTCGCCAAACTTCATTCTTTCTTATATCATGAGGCATTACACTTACAATGCTTCTCTAACAATGCATATCCATTTTGAAATAACTTGTAATCATTGGGACAAGCATGTATCCTCTCATAACTCATGCCAATAGAGCATCACATTTGTTTAGCCTCATATGTTCAGGTAGGAAGATCATTATCCTCTGGCAGCATATCTTTCAAAAGTGCAAGCAATTATGGAAAGCTTTAATCACTCCATCCATTTTCTGCTTTCAAGTTGTACAACTTTAACATCGCTGACAATCTTGTGAAATTAGTACAACCAGAATACAAAGGCTTTTCTGCATCACTTTTCAACCTCTCAAATATTTTAGGATAATCCTAAAGATCCTCTTCAACCACATTTGTCATCTTTTCAAGACGGTCAGCCTCATATGTATTTGTGTTGAAATTGTTTAAGGCACAACTCCAACTATACTCCCGTTACTATGCTTATCCTTTGTCTCGCCATACTTTGTCTAACATGTATAACTTTGGTTAATCCTATTACATATTAAACGATCTTCCAACTCAACTGCACTTATTTTGCTTCACATAGTAGTAATTTAAACAAGGTCATATGATTTTACTAAGGTCTCTTGCATGCTCAATTGTAAACCTAATAAGCTCTTTCACTCTATCCTCATATTCCCTAAACACACGATTAGCAGACATCCATTTCTGGTCTATACCTTTTCAATCTAATAAGAACCAATTTGAGAGAAATGTGGTTAATGACTCTTAATTTACTTGGACTCCTACTTATTACTCTACTAAATATTGCCTCATTATGCTCTATTTAATTATTTTTTTTGTTTCAATCTATATCTCAAAGAAAAATTGGCTACACGATGTCATAAAAACAAAAATTCCCCAAGCCTTAAGCCCTCTCTTCAAACTAAAATAGAACAATATTATAACAGTCCATAATCAAAGAACAATGATAGGGAGTGCTAAGAAACTTTTGCTTTATAATTTTTTCAATGAAACTTTTGCTATATAATTTTTGCATCACATAAAAAAGAATTCTCTTGCCATTTATTTAAAGCTCATGTGGATGATTTATAAATGGATAAAGTCATCGGCGAAATCTTAAAGATGATAAATGTAGATGATGGAAAGATGGTTAAAGATGATCATGAGTTCAAGAAAATCTTAACTGAGATGCTAGAAAGTATCATCTTGCAATTAAGGGACAATCCTATATCAATTTCTTAAAATTCAATTGCACATGAGCCCTTAAGTTGTTCTTCTACGCTTTTGCAGCCAACTAATGAAACAGTATAACTACTTGGCTTAAGTATTTAAAATGTAAAAGAAACAAGTATAATAATTTTTCATTTCTTTTATGTAAATTATAACTTAGCTATATTATATTTTGTAAACTACTACATAATATGTCTTGTTATAAGAGGCCTAAATATTCCTTTTACACCTTATGCATGTATAAGGATCGTGTAGCTATCAATTCATATCATTTTGCACATTTATGAGGAAACATTATGACCCACAAGCACACATGGTGATAAGTTGAATATCCAAGTTCTTTTTTTCGTCATACCAATCAAATTAAATTGTAAAAAGCATCTTAATATGTCACATAAAGAAAAGAAATAGTTGTATAAAAAAAACATAGATGCAAAAATAAAGGAATAGAGGATGGGAACCTACAGCAAAATAAAGGATGATAATAAGCAATTAATTTATTTTAACGAGAAAAATTGCATTTGTTAAACAAATTAATTTTGCCCAAAAAATAAAAAATGGGATGAACTTACAGTAAAATGAAAAGGGAGATTCAAAGATGGAGCAACACAAAAAGGGAGGTAGCTAGAGACCTTGCGAGGTCGAAAAAGGAGGGAAGTTGATAGGCAATTTTGGACTATTTATAAGATAGTATACCTCGACAGTAAGAACTAGAGGAATGAAATAGCTCGACTAGAAGAGATCACTTCCATACGATTTGCATTTTCTTATGTTAAGAAGTAACAGTTTCAGGACAAACAACTTTTCCTTAAGCCATAGTAAGCAATCAACAACACATGATCAATGGACTTCTCTACTGCAGAGGGAGTCATCAAGACTAATTCACAAGAAAAGGATTAGAGTAAGCTAATTACCCCCCGAACCGTACAAGATAGTGCCTCTTCTTGGCTTTGAGAAAGTTATAGACCTATATAGGCAACAGGCCTTAGAGTAGTGTATTGAACAAGAGGACAGGAGTGACCTAGCGGATTTAGCAGATCCAGAGTGAGAAATAAAGGGTTTTGAATATGAAATCAAAAGACCAAGACTGCTCAACTTTTTCTCATACACCCGAACTACTACCTCATAAGCAATGACAACATCGTC
This sequence comes from Erythrophleum ivorense, assembly GCA_026724425.1. NCBI lineage: Eukaryota > Viridiplantae > Streptophyta > Magnoliopsida > Fabales > Fabaceae > Erythrophleum > Erythrophleum ivorense. The sequence goes on from JAIUCV010000219.1 coordinate 662,797, forward strand.
TCCCAAGATAGCATAATCTTAGAATGATATACCCTAGAACTTGACTCCATCTATGAATGCTTTGATCGAGTGGAGCAAGTGACTAAGGAGAGAACCACCGAGGGTGGCGCCAAAGAAAATGGGTTGGGGGGTGGAGGTGGGAAACTGTTTTGATGCAAAAATGGGTTTAGGAATCATGTTTAAAATAGACTTAGTTGGCAATTATAAATAAAAGCACCTACTTGAAAAGGTTTTTGTTAACAATTAATATATAATTGTCAACTAATGTCAATTATATTTTTAAATATTACTATAAAACCAATTATATAGTTGGCAATTTTAAAGGAACTGCCCACTATATGAAACTTATAGTTGGCGGTTCTTCTAAAATCGCCAACTATAATTATATAGTTAGTGGTTTTTAAAAAACAGCTAACTATATTCTCTTATTTTGTTGGCAATTTTTCAAGAATCACCAACTATATTACTATAGTTTGCTGTTTTACAAGCACTGCCAACAAATGTGCGTCAATGTATCATATTTCTATGATAGTGTGAGTTAATATATTACATGAAAAGGGCTAACAAAGCCTTTTGGAAAGGCAATTCAGTATAATCCCAAAAGAAAAGAACAAAAGGAAAAGCAATTATATTATCTACTTGGCAATTTTGTTAAGTTGATGATAGATTCTTAATTTGGATCTTATATAATAATTGCACCATGTGCTAGAGATTAAAAAATATATATAGGGGGTGTGGTCCCATACAAGGCAGGACTCACTATTTATTTCTCCTTATCTCTCTTCCTCCAATTATATAAGGTGCAGTATTATAGAGGATATATTTGCATAAAGTTTTAGAGTTTTGTTCCTTTCAAATAAATGATCTTTTAATTGCCTAAACGAGGGTAATACCCATTATATATTTAATTTGTTTTTTAAGTTTTTCAAATATAATAGAGAGATAAGAAAAAAATAATTTATTGATCTTAAGTTTTTTTTTAAAGAATTGCAAGCTTGTCAAAATGATGTTGGTTGAAGCCAATACTATGTGCATGCTTACATACTGAGATGGAACTAAAATAAAATAACAAGGGGGACAAAATTTGCTGTACTAGTTTTTAGAGGGTAAAATATACTCTACCATTTGAATAATTTCAACGTTTTAACATTTTTTTAAATATTAATTGAATCAAACTTATATAATCTTTTTGAAGGAACGGCTGCTTCTTTTTATTACCCTTGGATTCGTCTCTGATTCCATGGTAACTCAGAGCTGCCACTGTATTTGTCCATTACAATTAAAAAAACAAAAGGCCAGCTCGTAAGATTATGATTTGATGGAAAATCGCATGCTTACATCACAACTAGATTACACGAAGTTAACAAAATTATCATAGCCATCTTCCAAGGGTTTCATGTTGAAACTCAAATAAGAAATCAACGATAGTGTGCCTATCACTACCGTGGGTTTTGCGGCCTTATTATTTATGTATCCAACAAGTTGAAGGAATAGGACGTGTGGATTTTTCCATCTTAAATTGTTTTTATGAAATCAAGTGGGGAAGGAGTAGAGATATATATTGTGTATGGTCACATCAGTCACATGATTCATGGGTTACATAATTTGTGTGAAAACAATTCAAATGAGACAAGGTATAATTAAAATTTTCCGCTTAAAATACTATAGATATAAGTGATTGTTTGTATAAACAAAAATTGATTAAATTTAGAATTAGACTTATAGATAGAATTTCTTATCAAAAAATTTTCAATTAAAATACAAGTGTAAAAATGTTTAATTAAAATAAATATCTATAATTAAATTAATTTTTTTTATATAAAAATCGTATACTTATCATATTTATATTAATAAACCTAATAATAAAAGTATAAAAAACACTAAATAATTTTTTTCATAAAATCTTTTTTTAAGTAAATATAACTTAAAATAGATTAATTTACTTTAAAAGATACACATTTTTTTGAATTGTAGGTTAATATATATATATATATATACACACATATGAAACCCCGAGTAGGCTGCCTAATTATATGTCCACTTTTATTATAAATTTGTGTCTTAGTACTCAAATGAACAATCAATTGTTTATTTACTTTTGATAAACCGCTTAAATAACCAAAAAAAGAAAGTATTGTCATTGTCATAACTAAGAACAGAAACTTTAAAAATGTTTTAACCTATAGATATAGTTTATTGTAATTATAGTAATAATAACATAAAATAAATATAATATAATATTTTATCACTATTTGACTTAGGCTTACATAGGGTTATATTTATATACAGTTCTTTATATGTTTATTATTAAAATTTTTAATTAAAATATAATAAGTGTTTAATTTTCAATAATAATATGATAAGTGTATAATTTAATTAAAAAATAATATAATTATCATATTTTAATAAAAAATTTGATAATCAAAATATAAGAAACTTTATATAATATTTTATCACTTAAATAACCCTACGAACACTAGTTAGGGCCTGAATGGAAATATTATACTTTAAAAAAAGAACTGTTATTTTGTAAGTGTTATGAACAAATTGTTTAAACAAAGTAAAAATAATATTTTAAAAATTTTGTTATAAAAATTTCTTTAATGCCATAATTGATTAATAACATATTTGTTAAATTTTTAAAAATTACTATAAATATATGAGATGACAATAAATAGACCTTATACTTTATATGCTTAAAAGAACTTTATTCTACACAAGCTGTGGAATCCTATTATCTAAGAGCAATTATTATTTGATATAAAATAAGTAAAACAAAAATTAAATTTCAAGTTTATATTGCATGGTTTGAGAGTTAGAAATATTTAAGACGTGCGTACATGATTATGTTTTTCTTCTGGTACTTGTGAAAAATATGATAACTGATAAATATATTTTAATTACTTAAATGGTTGTAATTTTGAGATTTTAACTAATATAATTTATAGATAGTCTATATCTATTTAATTGATCTTATATCTTCTCCCATGTTTATCTATAGGATCAGATAAGATGATGTTTATCGTGGAAAAACTATCGAGAGAGATTTACACAGATTTTTTTTTAGAATAGATTTACTCAGATTCACATGGAGGAAGCCTATAAAAGGAGGGGTGAAGAACCAAAAAAGGGAGACAGAGATCAGAGGCTTCTCTTCTTCGTTATTTTCTCTGCGTTCTTTTTTCATTTTTTTTTCATCTTCTCAAATTTTCTAAAGAAAATTCTTTGAGTGTTTCAAAGCCATGAATGGCTAATCTCTTTGTTTCCTAGTCAAAGTTATTGAGGTCTGACTCTGAATAATTTGTGAGAGGTTTGATTTAATTGTTTCTTTTCTTGAATATTGAAATATTTTCTATTATTCTGATATTATTATTCAGTTAATTTAATTGGTACCTTATTTTAGCTGAGTAATTGTAACACCATTATTTCTAACTCATACCTATCATCCCTTACATGCTCATGTGAGATAGAGTAAGAATAAAGTGAGAACTTCTATTGGATTCATACACTTTCTTGTATTGCGACATGGTTAAAAATTCATTTCGGTGTCACATGGACCGTGTGAGCTCATGCTATGCATCCTTATATTTAATTGCACCATTACAACTCATTTCAATCCCAAAAACAGGCTTCAACCCATGGAAACCAAAAAGAGGTATGGAACATGCATATTCATTTTCGGCAACACTTGGCCTCACTTCTGGGCAAAGTTTGGAAAATCACAACTAAATTTAGAAAAATTGAAAACATGTAATCTCAGTCATTCTAGAAATCTTGGGATGTATACTTCATGCTAAAAATATATACAAGTTATAAAACCCCACACACAGGATGTTTGACATGCAAAATGGTCTGGAGGTCAGACTGGTCCTGATGCTGTCACAGTTTACTGATATGAACTTAAAAAATGTCCAACTAATTCCACAAAAATCCAATGCATAAAAATGATACCAATATGGAAAGATGTGGATGTTAAATATAGAGAAAAAATATCTCCAGATCAGTTCATCAATCCAAACTCTTAGAAATCGATGGAACGGTACTTCTAGTTAGGCAAGATGACTAACACTGGGCAAAAACTTCAAAAATTCATATCTTCCTCTCTAAACCTCCAAATGAGGTTCTTCTAGTTGCTACAAGTCACTGTGAATGTCTAGTTTCTGCATATAAAATTTCTTAGCCATTAGACCACGTTTGCCCCTCGTATTACACAACTGACCAAATGAACAGTACTTATGCAAATCCAAACTTCTGATACCAACTTTGAAAAATCATAGAAAATTCCACAGACCTCCAAATGACCTGATCTTTGACTTCCCAAAAAGATCTAGACAAGATCTAGTCACATGCCAAATTTTAAGGCAAGAAGAGGTCATTTGGTCAAACTTTGACATAAGGGGGCAAAGTGCCAATTTCTCTTACTAAAGAAGGCTCCAAGGGTTCAAATTGGCTTCTCCTACTTCTAAGGCTCTATGAGCACGTGGAAAAGCATCAACATAGGCTATTAAACATGGCTCAAATGTCTAACAACCTAGATTTGCAAAACTCACTCTCCCACACCAATATATACACCATGTACATAATGCCCATATATTACTATTCATACCGAAAACTTGCTACATCATGCACTATAATTCTAATTCTCATACATATATAATAAGTACATCTATTTACAAGTATTCATAAGTGCCTACAACATGTACATCATTATATTACATCCCTTAGCAACATAACGGTGACAAAATGGCTATTTTACAAATTCTTTGCCGATTCCCCTAGCTTCAAGCTTGGTGGCTTCCATGTCTTTGTTCACTTGGTCCACCTAGCATGTTAGGATAGTGGAGAGGAGGGGATGAGATTCAAAGAATCCTAATAGCTTATCTCTCATTCAATCATACATAATATATGTAAAGCAAGCTTTTCAAATGCATGTATGAAAAAGTGAAAATCATGGACACTTTGAAAACAACCTTGGCATATGAATCAATTATACAAGACATTCAAGGGTTCACCAAGTGTTTGGATTGGCCTCACACTTCTCTTCATGGATTTTGGACTTGCCTCACCCACTCTTGAGCACTTTGGACTCAACCATACTCTTGGAAGTCCATATTACTTTTGGGAGACCCTTTGCTTTGTCTCAACCAAGCTCGAGGGTTCTTGACTCATCCTCACCCAAGGGAAGAGTTCTTGGCCTTTCCACACTTAAGCAAACTCATATAAACATCATGGATTCATTTAGCACATAACTTAGCATCAAGGATCATGACATGTAAAGGCATACTAGCATAATTTTCATAGCTTGAAAATACACATACACACATTCTAGAATAAGCTAAACACACATTCATGCATGAGAGAAATGGGAGAGAGCTACCTTACAGGCTAACATAAGCCTTCCCTTTCAATTTGTCTTCTCCTTTCTTGGTTTCACAATCACAACTAGATGAAAGTGTTTCTCTTGAGCCTAGACACACAAAGAGCATGGAATTACTCTCTCATAACTCAACACTTATTCACAAAGCTAGGGGTTTATTTCTAGCAAACCCTACCAAGCATATAAGAAATTAGGAGTTCTTTCTCTCTTTAGAAGTTCACCAACTATTCTTCTCTTTTCTTTGCATTTCTCAACTTATCTTTTAAGGGTTTCTTGCTCCCTCTAGGTCAAAATAAAGCTTTCTTACTCATCAACCCATGGAAAGGAAGCTTAGAAGGAGAAGAATAAAATCAAGAAGAAGGAGCATAAAGAGCTTTAAAGGTTCTTACCTTTCTTCCTTAGCTTCCCTTCCTTCTCTCTTAGTTTCTCCTAGTTTCCCTCTCTCTCTCAAGCTCTTTTTTGTGCTTGGACGAAGCTTGAGTTGGTTTAAGGAGAAAGGAGGAGTTTGGATGCTTTAAAAAGTCAAATTCTCTTTTTTCATACTTTTTCAGACTAACCCTCGCTACGGCGAGCACGTATCAGTCTCAGACCCCTGCCTTTGCTACGGCGCGCGCTACAGCGAGCAGCTCCTTGGTTTTTTGTATGGGATGCCCGCACTCGCTATAGCTAAAAGCATTATCGCTATAGCTAGAAGGCACTCTCGTTATAGCTAGACCATTTCTCGCTATAACGAACAGGTACATTCGCTATAGTTAGGTCATTTCTCGCTATAGCTAGCAGACTTAGAAAATTTTCAGCCTTTCGAAAATTTTTCAGCTCTTTTTTTTTCTTTTGGTTGTTACAGTAATTATTGCTATCTAGAATTTTAAACATACGAGCTTATGTATTGTTAAATGGTGATTGATTTCTTTTCTTTTTCTTAATGTTATTCAAGGTTTAAATTCTAAAAGCTTATTTGGGATTGATTTATGAATGAGGTTTAATTGGAGAGTTTTTTCCTTTTAAATTTTCTTAAGGAAGAGCAGAACATCAGAGCTTGTTGATGTTCATAACCAGTTTATTTTAGAAGAGAAATTTTTTTTTTTTACCTTTTGGGTACTCAATGATCAAATTGATTGAGTCAAATTTGAAATAAACCTTGGCTGGGAGTTGTTTACATTAAAGTTTTATCTATCAAAAATATTTTTTGAATTTATTCATTTTTAATTTTCTTTATCAAGAAAAATCCCTCTTATTTTATTTTACTATTTTTGGGTTAAATAATTTGGCTAATCCTTGTGGAGTATGACCTTACTCACCTTATTTGCAAGAAATATTATTTTGAGAGTAGGAATTTATTTTTGGTGGTTTCGACACCCATCAATAACCCACTTTATTTTGGTGACAAATAACAATAAAAGAAATAACTATTAGTGATGACGTAAAAATCTAATAACAATAAGATACGGATAGATGTTGAAATTTAATTAAAATATAATTTTTCTTTGTCAATTTAAATTAATAACAACCATAACAACCACTTTATTTTGGTGAAAAATAATAATAAAAGAAATAACTATTAGTGACGACGTGAAAATCTAATAACAATAAGATAAGGATAGATGTTGAATTTTAATTAAAATATAATTTTTTAAAGTCAATTTAAATTAATAACAACCATAATAGCTATAAAAAGTCATCACAATAATGTAAATAATTTTTTATGAAAGATGTAACAGTATTCGAACAAAAATATTTTTTCCTTTTTTTATACTTTTATATTTAAGGAAGTTAGCTAGAAACGTAAAAAAATAATTAAAATAGTAGAAAAAACTAACAAAATAGTAAAAAATTGGCAAACATCGACAAAATTTAGCAACATGGCATTGTCACTAAAAAATAATAGTGAGAGATCACTGATTGCTCACAATCAACCAAGAACCTGTCACTAAAATAGTGATATATCATCAATAATATTATATAACATATAGCATAATAGTATATTATATTACACACACACACACATATAATAACATATAATTAAAAACATCTCATGTAAATTAAAGAAATTTTAGATTTTAACAAATTGATATATAATAAATTAAAAATAATATAATCAAAATATTTATTTAATTTATATTATAATTATATTGTAAGCTATATTATTTATATTTATAATTAAATAAAAAATAGTTATTTAATAAATCAATTATTGTATAATTTAAGATATATAAATAAATATAAATGATGTCATAAAAAATAAATTTTTTATTAAAAATATGGACAAATTTCTGATATATTTATTTTTTCTTCTATGTTTTTAACTTTTTAACACAAAAAATTTATATAACATATTATATATATATGTTTTATTTTATACATAAAATAATTTATTATATATATTATTGATTGCATATATTATTATATATAATAAATTTAAAATAATATAATCCAAATATTTTTTTAATTTAGATTTTAATTAAATTATAATTTAATAAATATATAAATAAATATAAATAATGTGAAAAAATAAAATTTTATTAAAAATATGGATAAATTTGAAATATATGTATTTCTTTCCTATTATTTGTTATTTAAAAAAAAGATAATGCATATAATAATGTTATAATAACATATTTTATATAAACTATGTAGTATAGTATAGTATAATATAATAATAAATTATGTTTCATATAATAATAATCAGGATACTACTGTGAGAATTTTTTTTTTTAACCATTAGAAAGGGAGTCATTAGAAAAATAGCCATTAGATATATAGAACAAGATAGTTGTTGCATACTTTTGATATATATATATATATAATATTTTCATTTCACTTGTCTTCTTCTTCGCAATTCTGAATCTTCTTGTTTAAATATCTCATTTTACTACATTGCTTCTTGGAGATATTTGTTTAGGTGAATTTTGCTAACTATGGAGATTCATTTACTTAAATATCTTTTTGTAAAAAGATAAGAGGTAAATATACATATTTAGTTTAATAATGTATATATGAAATATTTAATTTTTATCAATTATAAATAATTTTTATAGTATTAATTATTATTTGTTTTGTGATAGTATAGTAGAGAAATATTATTAGTTAAGATTTATAAATTAATATTAAAAGTTGTGGTGGTGATAATAATTTAGGTGATGCAAGAAAAAATTATTTATTTGATAATTTTGTAAGATAAATTCTATTAATAGGAATTTTGAAATAATATTTAAATTTTTTGTTATTACAAAAAATGAAAATTCCTAGCAATCAAAGGAGGATGTATAATAGGTTAAATTTTAGACATAAATGATATATTGATAAATTTTTACAAGGAATAGAAGAGTTTATTGGTTTGCTTGTGAAAAACGGCCAAGTTTAGGAAGAAGAAAAACTAGATGCCCATATTTTAAACATAAAAATATAGAATATCTTATGATTGATGAAGCAAAAATTGATCTTTATAAAAGGGAATTTCAATCTAGATATTGGTATTGGACATGTCGTGATGAGATTAAACCATTCCTAATAAGTAATATTAATGTTGGAATATATAGCTTATCACAATTAGTAAATGAAAACCATAATAATAACTATGAACAAATGATCTTTGATATAACTAGCCCTGATTTTGATACTGGAAGTAATAATGAAATAGATTATAATGATAATATTAGTCATATTGAAGAATCTCCAAATGTAGATGCCCAAAAATTTTATGATTTAGTAAATGGGTATCAACAACCTTTGTGGCTAGGATGTAGTAATCAATTTGAGTTATCTGTTGCTATAGAAATATCAAGTATTAAAGTTGATATTAATATGTCACAGTATAGTTTTAACTGGTTTGCAAGTCTTATCAAAAATAGTTGCCCACCTAATAATGTTGTACTTGATAATTGGCACCAAACCAAGAAGATAATATCAAAACTTGGTTTATATGCACAAAAGATTGATATTTGCATTAATGGATATATGTTGTATTATAGAGATAATGTAGACAAAAAAATATTCAAAATCTGTGAAGCATTTCAATATAAAACTAGTTGACTTGGTTAAAGAAAAAGTTCAAAAGAGATTCTAATAAAAAGAATATATTATTTACCAATAACCCCTAGATTGTAAAGGTTTTGTACTTCAATGAGATTTGTTGAGCTTATGTGATAACATTGAAATAACAGAAAGCATGAAAGTGTACTGCCATCCATCTGATGGAGAAGTATGGAAACATTTTGATAAGGTATATCCTAATATTACTATGGAGCCATAAAATATTCAGCTAGGTTTATGCTCTAATAGGTTCACTCCATATAGCCAATTTGCTTCACCATATTCATGTTGGACTATGATAATTACTTTTTATAATCTTTCTCTTGAGTTATGTATAATTGCTCTTTACTCATTTTTTTCGACAATCATCCCTAAACCATAAAATCTCAAGATTAAGAGTAATGTATTTTTGCAATCATTATTTAATGAGTTGAAATTATTATAAGAAGCAATATCAACTTATGACACCTCAAACAAGCAAAATTTTCAAATGAAAGCAGCATTAATATAGACAAGAAATGACTTTCTAACATATGGGATATTGTTATGGTAGGGTACTGTCAAAAAATTAGCTTGTCCTTGTTGTATAGGTAACTTAAAAGCCTTTACCCTTAAGTATGGCAAGAAGAACTTATGGTTTGATTGTCATTGATATTTTTTACCCATGCACCATATTTTTAGAAGGAATAAAGATACTTTAAAAAAAATAGAGTTAAAAACGATCCCTCTCCCTCCATGATTGCATGGAGAAGAATTGTGACAACATGTGAAGATCTATCCTAGCATAGTAGATCAAAGGGTTTTTAGGTTAGTAGACTATAAACAATATCATAATTGGACAAAGCAAAATATATTTTGACAGCTTTTGTATTGGAAATATCTATTGATTCAATATAATTTAGATGTTATGTACATAGAAATATATATATATATATATTTGACAATATATTTAATACTACTATGAATGTCAAAGGGAATACCAAAGATAACATAAAAGCCAAGATGGACTTAAAAGATTATTATAGGTGAAGAGACTTAGAGTTGTAAGAATTAACCAATGGAAAAGTAGTGAAACCATAGAGTTGTAAGAATTAGCCAGTGGAAAAGTAGTGAAACCATAAACTAAGTGTACTCTCACGTTAGATCAAAGAAAGGCTATTTGTTAGTGGGTAAAAGAATTGAAAATGCCTAATAGGTATTCTTTGAATCTATCAAAATGTGTGGATTCAAAAGAAAAAAAAAAGTTATTTGGACTTAAAGGTCATGATTACCACTGTTTTTTTAGAATGCTTACTATCAATTACTTTAAGTGGACTTCTTGAGCAAATCTAAAATCTTATAACTAAGTTGAGTCAATTCTTTATAGAACTGTATTCAATGACATTAAAGGTTTATAATATAATGCGAATGGAGTGAAACACTCCTATCATTCTTTGCAAGCTAAAATGAATGTTTCCACCAAGATTCTTTGATTTTATGGAACATTTACCAATCCACTTGCCATTTGAGACTAAGGTTGGTAGGGCAATCCAATACCAATGGACGTATTCCTTTAAAAGGTAATTGCGACTTATGTAATATTCTAATAAGTTTATTTTGTAACAATTTATTATCCTGTGTAACTGCTTATTGACTATTTTGGTTATGCAAATTTTTTTTATAGATAAAACACATAGTTAAAAATAAAACTCATGTTGAAGGTTCTATATGTGAGACATATTTGTCGCATGAGGTATTGCACTTTTGTTCATACTATTTTGAGTCACATGTGACTTCAGTGCGAACTAGAGTTAGTAAAAAATGATTTTATGGATGAAGTAGAGTTAAGTGAGCCAACTTTATCAATTTTTACTCTAGTTGGATGTTTCTTTGGAAAGTGTATGTAATGACTTAAGTTCATACACCCCATACTCTAGTATTCACACATTACATACTCATTCAAGAGGGGTTTGCATATTTAAATACCCGAAATGTAGCGTATGGATATTGAGATTATTCAATTTTGCCATATGAGTCATTTAAATTTGTCTCAACTTATTTTCATCCATGACATACTCATATATATCAGAAATAACACATTCCTATCCATCTCAAGCATATGGGACAACATTTGTGAGAAAACATGTGTTTTCATTCATGGATTTGAGCACTTGAAAGGCTATATACATGATTCATGGTTTTAGGGACCATATGAACTCATCCATATCATTTCCTATCTATAACATATCTATTCAAGTCATAAACATCATCATTTAACTCATGCATCACGGGTTTGGAGCCATACCTTCCGAAAACCAGCATTTGGTCTTGGGTTGGCAAGCCAGATTTCTTATATGAACTTAAAAAATTTATAACTAATTTTAGAAAAATCAAAATCAAGCAAACCATACCATTCTGGAAAGCTCTAGATGTTAACTAATAATAAAAAATAATTCCAAACCAATGCAACAGCCTTAAACCTATAGAAATCGATGGAATAGTACTAGAGATTAAGCTACATTATTGGTACTATCATGCAACTTCACAAATTTGGTTCTCTCTCTACAAAACTTCAAATGAGGTGATCTTAGTGGCTATGGGTTATGATGTCTAGTTTATTCTTGTAAAATTTCATAAGTATTAGATTTCATTTGGCTCACTTGTGACATAGAAATATAAATTGATCATATGAACAGTGTTACTACCATATTAGCAGAATTTTTTCAACTTTGAAAATTTATAATAAATTCTCTAGAGTTCCAAATTGGTGCTCTTTGACTCTACAAAAAGCTCTAGATGATACCTATATTCATGCCAAATTTCATGGGAGAAATTCATCCATTTGGTTAGTTTAGGGTTTATCTTAAATTTTGGTCACTTTTAGCATTATAATTGGGTCAATGAGGCACCAAATGGTCTTCTTAATATACCATAGCCACTTAAGCATATCCTATAGCACAAACACAGTCTAGGGAAGCATCTCAAATGGTCCCAACCACTATGGAGTTCAAACTCACCATACCACTCGCATTCATACACAAACACATACTTGCACAAGAGTGGCAAATTCTCATATTTCCATACATTTGGCTTCAAGATTCATACATACATTAAATATATATACATTAAAACTTGTTCAAATGGTTACATCTTATATACACCATATGAATACATTTCTTGACATTAATATGTCCTTAAAACAACTATTTAGCTACTTCCTTGTCAAAGTATCATACTCTAATGCATTTGGTCTCTTTTCTTTAGACTTCTTCACTCACCTAAACATGAATAAGCATATGGAGAGGGAGAAGTGAGATTCAAAGAATCTCAATAGTTCTTAACCCTTTCAAACATACATATGGGATGCATTTACAAGTCAAAGAGTGCATGCATGGCTTTCAAGCTACTAATGAATATATACATAGCATTTTCCATTTTTAAGAAACTCATATATAACATATATAGGATCTCAAAGGCATTGGTCTAGCCTTACCCATTTTTCTTGGAATTTTTAGATTTGTCTCACCCATTTTCAAGGGACTTTTAACTAAGCCTCATTCTTCTTGAGACTTTTAGCTTTGTCTCACCCAATCCTATGGACTTTTGGCTCATCCTCACATTTGCTAAGGGACTTTTGGTATCACCATACCCATTCAATCTAAAACACATTCATAAAACACATTTTAAGAACATCATGGCACCATGACATGTAAGAAATAGCTAAAAACATTTCTCATGGCATAAACATACACATACACATCCAAGGATAATAAAACATCCAAAAATGTATGAGGGAAAGGTTAGAGAGTTACCTTGGAGCAATTGTACACACTTTTCTCTTAGAATTCTTCTCCCTCTTCTTGGCCAAGCTATGCAACTAGGTGGCCCTTGGTTCTCTTGGCCTAAACACATCAAAAGAGACATGCATCACTCATGGGAACAAGCTCTAGCCCTATGCAATTACTATGGAAGCTTTCTTTGTTCTAAAACACAATTATAGTTTCATAAAGGACCTAATGAAGCAACTATAAGAATCCATGGTCTTAGCTCCATTTTCTCCTTCCATCTAAGTCTCTTGACTCTATTTAGACTCCATGGAATCATCATAATTTCATTTGAAAGAGCCTAGCTATAAGTTGCTTCCTAATGTTTCATTATGGAGCCTACACCTCCACCTCACATTCCATGGCTTCTAAATTTTTTTCAAGGCTTCCATTAATGTTCTCCCATCATATCTAGTCCTATTCTAGGCTTAAAACAATTTGAAACTCTCCCTAGGTGGTTAGACTTGCTTATGCCGAGACATACACATGTTTTATGGCCCATGGAGTTGTCTTTATTTTCTTGAAGGGAAAGGCTCATGTAAAGGTTCCTAGAGGTCTAAGGGACTCATGCCATGTTTTACATAAGCTAGAATATCTCTAAAGAAAGTTAGATTTTATCATTTATTTCAAAACCCCAAATTGTGTTAACTTAATTTCTAATGCATCTTAGTTGGATTTCTTTGCATATTCTTGTGCCTCACACTCCATAACCTAGGTATCTTCCTTGGTTAGGTCAAAATTTATCTTTCATTGGTTGGGCCTATGCTTGGCCAAACCATGTCTCAGGAAAAACAACTAGAAATTTCAAAGGAAGCTAGGAGAATTACCTTGTTTTAAGAGTTCTTTCACTTGGTATTCTCCTCTCTTTCAAACTCTATCTTCCTCCCTCTGAACTAAACCCAAAATAATCCTAAATCATTCATGGAAATCATAGAAAGAAAGAAGAGAAGGAGGAGAATATTATTTGTAAAGGAGGAACCATGAAATCCTACACTTTTTCTTACCTTTTGCAAACTTTTTCCCTCCTTCTTTGCTCCTCCCTTGTGCGTTAGTTACTGTTGGTCTCTCCTATATTCTAGGCAGAACCTAAGTAGGTTTAAGTGGAGGAGAAGAGTGGAACATGTATTAAGGAGCCAAAAGGTCACTTTTTGTAACTTTTTCATTTTTCATTTTAGTCCCTAAATCATGGTTTCTCCGTTTGACCTCATTTCAACTCTTTTTTGAAAACTGTCTTTTCCATCATAAAATTTGGTCTTCTAAATTATAAATGCCTTTAGTTTCACCTAAATTGGATTTGAAACCATTCCGAACCATTTGTCCAAAGTTTCGATCAACCCTTTGCCGAAATCACTCATTGAAAGTGTTTTAACTGTTATGGGGTTCTTATAATTTTCAAGGCCTCTGAGAATCTCGAAAATCTCAAATTTTTCATTAAAAAAACCCTTATATGAGTTTTCTAAAATTATCAAAAATTACAAAAATACCCTAACTTTCTTTCGCAATCTTTTTTAGCTCATCTGACTCTGTTTTCAAGGCATCTCCGACCTTATATCCTTCTTATTTGAGATCTAGATTATTGCTCTAATTTTATTGGATCTCAAATTATTCTATCTGGAGGACTTCCTTTTATATCTGATGCATTTTGTATGTTTACGAAGAAACCAGGTGTTATAGTGTTCAACTTGTTATTTAAGTTATAATGAAATGGGCATTGCTCATTTTCATGTCCTATTGAATTGCGATAAGTCAAGCCTTATCTTGAGTAAGATTCAAACTTGTTACTATAGCTTGGTGAACTTTTGTTTGGTCCTAACATTTAAGTCGTTTTACAAGACCTTTAAACAAGAGTGGAAAAGAACAAATCCATATATTAGTTTCAAAGAAATCAACACTAAAATTAAGTAACAATTTGTTGTGTGGTTTAAATCTTATATGTGGTAACATCATTATTTATGTATTTATTTATATGTATATACATATATTTATTTGCTTATATCTTTACATCTTAATTCTATTATGTCAATAGGTTCTTAATCAACCAATATCTAAAGACAAAATATATTTGAAAGATTTGGCTTGAAGACTTTTTAGACAGGTGCAAACATGGCCAAGATATTTTGTAAATGGATACAAGTTTTACACCAGCAAATGGAGTGTTGGGAAGAAGAGAATAAATAGTGGATTTTGTGTAAAAAAGATGAGAAAAGATAGAGAAAATGACTATTTCAGCATCCTTAAAGAGGTTATGTAGTTACAATATCCAAGAGAACCTATAAAAAAATTAATACTATTTTATTGTGATTAGTTTGATCGAATTATGAATCGAGGGGTGAAGATACACAGACCATGGAATGATTGAAATTAAACATATAAGGAGGTATAGAACATTTGATCCATTTGTGTTTGCAAAACAAGCTATCTAAGTATATTATGTGCCATATCCTAAGAGAAGTAGAGATAAAGTTAATTGGTAGGTTGTCCTCAAAACTAGAGCAAGAAATATGGTAGATAATAGCAATACATTAAAGTTGGCTTATCAAGATGATGAGGTACATGTTAGTACAGTAGATAATGAGATATTATCTAACACATTACGAGAGTAAGGAGAAATAGAAGAGGCGGATCTTCTTATTAGTTGAAGATTTAGATCTTTAGATCGATATATAAGATGAAGCTACTAAAGATGAAGATGACGATAAAGATAAAAGTAATAATGATCAAGATGAAGATAATGACAAAGAAGATGAATAATTATTAAATGAAAGGTATTTTATCAAATATTGAATCATTTAAATATTTTTAAATTCATTATTAATAGATATAATTTTTAATATAATTTTATTACTTATTAATGAAATTTTGTAAATATATGTATAAATATTGTCACAACCCACAACTAAAAGTGTGACCAACATGGAAGACAAACGATTTTTCTTCCGTAAGCCTATCCAAACTACCATCCTACCAAGCATTAGTGAATATCCCTAAGCCTTAATATCAAATAGCAAAACCACGTAAAGAAATTGTGGATCATCTTTGTATTAAACATATTTAGTTCTAGGTGGCAGAGTCTCCTTTGTAATTTAGACCTTCCAATATTTCTACAAGTCAGCCAACTAGTATAAATATATCCAAAAGGAATTTCTAATATCAATCCAGACCAATATAAGTAAATTTCTAGGGATGAGGAAAACCTTATCTGTGATTTAGTGGAACTACATTCAACATTTTTCAAAGCAAAATAAATTACATTTACATCAACAAAATGTGTCCACCAGAATAGGTGCCAGGCTCGCCATAAAGAAATGGAAATTTAACTACTTTTATGCCGCTAAGGGTGGACCAAGGTTCACACCATTATCTGAAAAAAGTTACAAATACACAGGGTGAGTTTGACACTCAATGAATAAATAATACTAACCATAACTGTAAGGACAAACCATGACATACAATTAAATATAAATAATGCATAAAAAATGCCTTATGTGAGTCATTCTTAAAAGTATGCAAGGAGCATCTAAACAAAACCAAACGAAGAAGACGCAAAGTACACAACACATGGGAAAAATAACCACAGACGCAAAGCATCCCATTAGCATAAAACAAAACAGATCCACGTGTGATGGCCACCCACACGGGGCTAGCAACACCCCTACTAACTAGGGTATAGATCATAGTGCACCAAGGCTAACAACTACTGATGTTAGTTGCAGAGTTCCATAATAGACAGCTCTTATAAGAATTTTTTTTATTACTTATATACTTAAAATTATCAAAATTCATAATCATGTCTGTATTTTATCAAGGATAAAATTAGAGTAATTCATTAGATGCCTTATATATGTAAAGTCAGGACATATCAACCAGAAATTTGTTACTTTTAGAAAGAAATAGGATCAAGGAATGGTTTGTCTCTAAAATACAGTAAAATCTATATATGTACCCAAGTAATTGAATGAATAGTAAATAAAAAATGATGTTTATTACATAGAGTATAATCAGTTTTGAAGCAAAGAAGGAAAATTGAAACTATACCATACTCATGGTTGACATTCTTACTCACCCCTTAAGATGACATCAGAATAATTTCTTATCGTATCCTTGGCCAAATTCTTAATGTACTTATTTCTCCCTAAATACCCTACAACACTAGTTCACAAGGTTTTAATACTTGAATAATGCCAATCTAATTCATAATAATAATAGAAAGAAGAATTTCTCTTAAGACATAGTGACTAGTCAGATCCCTTTAACATAGTACCAATATGAACCTATTCATTCAAATTGCAATTTCAATTGTCAACACTTCATCTCATAATTCCAACCACTATTAAAGTATATGTGCTTCATCTATGAACTATGTAATACCATATTTCTCTAACCTTTCTCACTCATTTACTTAACTTAAAGCCCTAGGTATATTAATTTCCACAAGAAAATGGAATAAAATAATAGATTATTTTGTGTTACGTAGGGCTTAAAATTCTTGTTTCACATTTTGTGGGCCACATGAACTCATCCATATTATTTTCTATTCCAAATGCATGTATACAAGTCAGAACCATTCCAAAATGTTCCATTTTCCCCAAGCTTAGGACATCCATACTCAAAAATACAAGATTAGTCTTGGGCTCTAGGGTTCAAGTTTTTGTTATCAACTTTAAAAATTTATAATTAAACCTAGAAAAATTGAAATCAAGTGAATGATAGCTTTCTGGAAGGCTCTAGATGTCCACCATAAAAATTATTTCAAGCCATTAAAACATCATCTAGACCATGATTGATAATAGACAAGCACTAAAGGTCCAACTACCCAGATTTATTGTCATAGGTTACTGGTATAATCTTCAAAACTTCATAACTATTCTAAAAAAATTGAAATCAAGCACACTATAACATTCTAAAAAGCTACAGATGTTAAATATAGGATATAAATCATTCTAGACCAAAATAGAAATGTTTAGCTGGTGAAAATCGATGGAACAATACTAAAGGTACTACTACATTATTGGTATTGACTCCAAATTTCAAATATTCATATTTCTCTGCTCAGACCACCAAATTATATGATCTTAGTGGCTATGGAAATCTTATTAGGTCTAGTTTATTCTTGCAAAATTTTATAGCCATTGGACAAAATTTGGTCCTTATATGACATAAGAGAAGGAACTAATCATATGAATAGTGCCTAGACCATTTCAACAACTTTTTGCCAATTTTGGAAATTCATAATTAATTCTTTAGAGCTCTAAATAATCTAGTTTTTAGCTTTACAAAAAGCTCTAAATTAGACTATATGCATACCAAATTTCATAGACAAAATTCATCCATTTGGTTAGTTTGTGACATAAGGTTGTATAATGGCATTTTTATGCCTCTGAAAGGGTCAAAAATGGTCCACTTTAGCTTCTAGCTTTTCCAAGACTACTTGAGCATGTGGGTAAACATCAAAACAGACCTCTAAACATGTCTAAAGGGTCTAAATATCTATATCTCTCAAAACCACTCTCCCACTTATTGCTATACACAAAGATCTTACATGTTCATCTTTGCCATTCAATGTCAAAATCATTCAATATCAGTCATATGCTTCTAAATCTCATACTTACATCATATATCCATGTATATACATATGTTCAAGAGGTTATACATCATATACATCATGGGAATACATCATTTGACAATGTTATGGTTACAAAATGAACAAATAGCAACTCCTTTGTCAATCTTCTTGCTTTCAAGTGTGGTGACTCCCATTTTTTAGTTCTCTTGGTCCACCTAGGCATGTTAGGGTAATAGAGAGGGAAGAGTGAGATTCTAGGAATCTCAATAGCTCTTCACCCCTTTTCAATCATATATAATGAATGTAAATTCAAGTCCAAAGATGAATGCATGGCAATCTAGCAATTCATGAACATACATGAATCATTTCTCTTATTCAAGAAAACATACTCCTCATACATAGGCTTACCAAGACAATGGTTTAGCCTCACCCATTCTTTTGGGACTTTTGGACTTGTCTCACTCACTTTCAAGGGACTTTTGACTAAGCCTTACTCTTCTAGAAAATTTTGGCTTTATCTCACCCATTCTTAAGTATTTTTGACTCATCCCCACCCTAACTAAAAGACTTTTGGCTTCTCCAAACTCATGCAAACCAAAACACATTCATAAAACATCTTTTAAGAGCATAGACAAAGCAACATGGTACCATGGCATGTGGACATTTACTAGCAACATGTTGCATAGTATAAACATACATACACATATCCAAAGACAAGAAACCATTCAAGAATGCATAAGAGAAATGAGAGAGAACTACCTTAGAGCCAATGTTCCACACTTATACTTTAAAATCATCCTCCCTCTTCTCGGCCCAACCATGAGACTTTGAAGCACGAGCTTTTGTTAGCCTAAACACATCAAGTAAGACATTTTTTGGATCATTGGATCAAACTCTAGCATTATACACTCTATATGGAAGCCTACTTAGTTCCAAGACTTCAATATGGTTTCATAAAGCACCTAATGAAGCAACCTTAAGAATTCATAATCTTGGCTCCTTTCTCTCCTTTAATCTATGATTCTTGACTACATTGAAACCCCTTGGAGCCATCACACATTTATTTTAACAAGCTTAGGTAGGAGTTGCTTCATTATGCTACATTATGGAACCCACACTCTCATCTCACCATCCATGGCTTCTAAAATTTTTTCAAGGCTTCCTTTCATGTTCTTCCATCATATATAGTGCCATTCTAGTCTTGGAACAAATTAAAACACTCCCTAGGTCCATGAACCCCTTTAGGCCGAGACATTTACATTATTTTAGACCCATGGACTTTATTTTATTTCTTTGATGGGAGGTGCATGTGGGAGGCTTCCTTGATGTCTTAGATACTCATACAAACTCTTAGACAATTTAAATTATAGCTAGAAAGCTTCCTACAAACCAAGGTGTAAGTGAAACCTTTGGCTAGACATCGCGCAAATCAATGGTTCTTTCTTGGATTTCTTTGCATATTATTGTTTCTCATACTCTAAATCTTAGGTTCCACTCCTGGTTTGGTTCAAAACTAATCTCCCCTTAGTTGTCCTAGAAGTGGCCGAACCATACATGTAGAGAAACAAAAAGTCAATATGGAAAGCAATGGTTTCTACCTTGATTCAAGCTTTTTTCAAGAGCCTTTTCCTTTGCTTTAGCTCTCCTCTTGAAATTCAAACTTCCCCCCTCTGCATATGGCTCAAAACAGAACCAAACACTTCAATAAAACCATAAAAAGAAAGGTGGGAAGGAGGAGATTCAAATTACTAAAGGAAAGAGCATGAAATTCCATCAATTTTCTTACCTTTCCATAGAGTTTTTCTTTCTCTTTTGCTCCCATCTTGTGCGCCTCACATAGCTGGTCTCTCCTCTAGTTTAAGACAGAAACAAGGTTGACTAAATGGAGAGGAGAAACGGGGCGTGACATATAAGGAGCATGGTCACTTAATGGACTTTTCAAAATTTCCCATTTGGTCCTCTTTTATTAGCTTTTTCATTTTAGGCTCATTTCAACTCCTTTTCGAGAACTGTCTTTTCCATCATAAAATTTAGATTCTCTAACTTATAAAATGCTTTTAGAATCACTCAATTTAGATTTAAAACCATTTTGAACAAAAGGATCAAAGTTCAGATCCATTGACAATTTAAATCATAAACCAGAGGAGTGTTAACTATTATGGGAGTTCCTCTAGTATTTAGGGCCTTTGAGAACCCCAGGAAGCTCATTTTTTTCTATTTGAAAATCCCTCTTATGAGTTTTCCAAAAAGTACACAAAATTATGAAAATGCCACTACATCTTCGTTGAATTTCATCTGGTTATTCTAGCTTTGTTTTCAAGGCATCTCTAGCCTTTGATCCTTATTATTTGAGGTTTAGATTATTACTCTAATCTTATTAGACCTTAGGTCATTCTATCTAGGAGACTTCCTTTTATCTCTGGCAAGTTACGTACATTTACGAAAAAATTGGACATTACGTTTCTCACGTTTACAGAGGAATTGGATGTTACAAACTACTTGATACTTTCAAAGAGTCTCAAGTTAACACATAAAGATTTCAAAATATGCATAAGTTCCAAAATCAAACAATAGATTGGGTATCAATGGAAAAAAGGAGATTAAAAATTCTCATTTTTCATCTAATAGCTCTGGCTTTTATTCCTTAATTTGCTTAACAAAGTGGCACTCTTAGTGATAAAGACCAACCATACTTATCTAGAAATGAAATTCATTTTCTTTATATATATGCTTCATATGACATTTCTAATACTAAATACATGATATACTTTCCTAATTACTAATCTTAATTAATTTTTCTCACAAAATTTCCAAAATTCTTATATTCAAAAGTTTTTAGTATCTAATTGCCTTGAATTTTGTTAATCAATGATAGCTCAAGATAATATAGTGTCATAATACCAAAAACACATTTTCTTTATTTTTTCTTTAACAAAATTTCATATTCATATATATGCACAATTATATGGCTCACTATATCATCTCTAATTTAGCTACAGTAACACATACGAACACACGGAGCTCATGGCAGTGGGTACCACAAATTGTAGTTATAAAATGGAAAGAATTTATGGCACAAGAAAAAAACACCTACCCAAAACAAGCTTGAATTTAGACCTTAATAATAAAATGCAACTCTCTCTCCTTGGCTTTCCAAAATAAGCAGCCTATTCTCCCACTATTTTTCCACCCAAAAACTGAGAGTCAGAAAGGAAACAAATGAGCCACGATAGTCTTATGCTCTCCCCACACTTTGTCCCCATGCTAAACCAGTCAAGGCACACATAAACACTGTGTGATAGATTTCATTTTCGGACCAAGTGAACAGTGCATCAGACCAAAATTAGAAAATTTGCCAACTTTGAAAATTCATCAAATATTCTGTAGACCTTCGAAAATTATGTTGTTTAGCTTCCCAAAAATATCTCAACAAGCTCTAATTTCATGTCAAATCTTAGATTAATAAGAGCTCATTTGGATAAAAGTGATATAGGATTCTATTATAGTCAATTTTGGCTCCATATGGAATACCAAAATATCCAAATGGTTTTCCTTAGGGTTTGGCACCTCTTGGGCAAGTCTAAAAGCATAAATGGGACTTGTGTGAGCTGCCCAAATGGTCCCAAACTCCATGCCTCTCATTTTTGCTATGCCACTTGCAATTATACACAATCACATAAACTCATTCAAGAAGCTACATTGTCATAACATACTCATTTTTTCTTGATGGAAAAGTCACTTGGGAGGCTTCCTAGGGGTCTTAGGAACTCAAACAAACACTCACATATGCTAAGGAATGCATGAATCAAATCAGTTTTTACAATGTGTTCAAGACTTCTTCACTTTCCTAACTTGAATTTTACTTGCTTTTCTTCCCATTTCTTTGTAATTCTTAGGTGCCCATATACTAAATCAATGGATTCTTGCTTGTTTTTAGATAGAAACTCCTCCCCCATAATGGTTCTATTTTTGGCCATGACTCTCACATACAAGAGGCAAGAAGAAGAAGCAAAGTTACAAGGATATCTACCTTGAATCTAACCTTCTATCAAGAGTCTCTTCCTTTGGTCTTGGTCCCCTTTTGAAACTCTAATCCTTTCCCTCTGGTTCAAGGCCAAAACAGAACTATTTCATCCACCAAAACTATGGAAAGATGAAGTAAGAAGAGAAGAACAACTTTAAAGAAGAGAAAGCCATGAAATTGTTTAAATTTACCTATATTTCTTAGCTTTCTTCTCCCTTCTCTTGTGCTTCCCTTTGTACACCTCTTTCAAATCTGTTTTAGACCAAAAAACCTTTAGTGGAGAGGAAGAAGAAGGGTTGGACATCATTTTAAAAGCAAAAGGGTAAAGTTAACATACTTTTTTAACTTTTCATTTTAGTCTTTAATCTATGGTTTGTTTGTTTGGTCTCATTTCAACTCCTTTTCAAAATTCATCTTTTCCATTATATTCCTTAGGCTCTTAATCATAAGAATTGCCTTTGGAATTACTCAAAAAGGATTTAAAATCATTCTAAACTGTTCAGTCAAAGTTTTAGTCAACCGACAACCGAAATCGCTCACCGGAGGAGTTTCAACTGTTTTGAGAGTTCCTATGGTTTTCAGGACCTCTGAGAACCCCAGAAAGATCAAACTTTCTATTTAAAAAGCCCTCTTGTGAGTTTTTCAAAAGTTGCCCATATTTACGAAAATACCACTAGCCTTTCGACAAATTTTTTAAATCACTTTGACCTTGGTTTTTGGGCAACTCAAGGCTCAAATCCTCATTTTCTATTATTTAGAATTTTATTCTAATTTTAGTTGGCCCTAATTCCTTCTATTTCAAGGACTTCCTTTTTATATTTGGCCAATTTCTGACGTTTATAGAGAAACCAAACATCGCGTTTCTCACGTTTATGGAGGGGCCAGATGTTACAATAGCCACCCCTTACCATAGCGAGATCAGCTATTGAAACACATAGCTTTGATTTGTGAGTTAAAAATGCAAAAAAGAGCGAGAGTTTTATCATTTTGAGCCAGGAGGAGAAATTATGAAGGGGAAATGCACCAAAGAGCTAGGGTTTGAGGGGGAGAAACTTGGGTTGAATATTAGAGGCTGAATCAACACGATTGCAATGAGTTTCCTTTAACCCTCCATCTTCTCTTTCATGATTCTTTGTCTCTTTGAATTTTTAAATCTGATTACAATGTGTAGAGCTATGTGTAGCTAAATTTCTTTGATTCTAGGTCTACTTGAACCTATTGCCATGTACTGAGGATTTTGCAAAGTTAAATTGAGTTGATTAATTATTTGAATGCTTGATCTATCCTTATTGTTTCATGTAGAGTTTGGCCAGCTCTTGTTGATTTGGGGGGTTTGAGGTTTGCTCTCGAAAAAGAGAAATCTCAATGGATCGATTGATTAAGCAACTTAGGATTGAAATTAGGTAACACTAGTTTTGTTCTTAGGTATAAAAATATGCTCAAGAATCCTAAGTAGTGAAAGGTGTAACATCTGGTCCCTCCGTAAACGTGAGAAACACGATGTTCGGTTTCTCCATAAACGTCAGAAAATGGGTCAAATATAAAAGGAAGTCCTCGAAATAGAAGGAATTGGGGCCAACTAAAATTATGATAAAATTTTAAATATTAAAAAATGAAGATTTGAGGTTTGATATGCTTAAAAACTAAAGCCAAAAGAGCTCAAAAAATTTGTCGAATAAAGTAAGGGTATTTTTGTAATTTTTGGAAACTTTGAAAAACTCATAGGAGGTCTTTTTAAATGGAAAATTTGAGCTTTCTGGGGTTCTCAGAGGCCCTAAGTACCATGGGAACCCTAGAACAGTTGACACCCCTCCGATGAGCGATTTCGGTTGTTAATTGACTAAAACTTTGACCGAACAGTTTGGAATGATTTCAGATCCTTTTTAAGTGATTCCAAAGGCAATTATTATGATTAAGAGCCTAAGAAATATGATGGAAAGATGGTTCTTCGAAAAGAGTTGAAATGAGCCCAAACGAACAAAACTACGAAGAGGGACTAAATTGTAAATTTTAAAAGTTGCTTAAATGAATCCCTAGGCTTATAAAAACGTCCCACCTCTAGTCAGATCTCCTCACCAACTCTCTCACACATTAAAACAGAATTAAGAAGGGCTGAGAGTGGTGCACAAGAGGGGAGGCCAAGGAAAGAAGAAGAAGTTTTGAAAAGTGTAAGTTTTAGCCACTTTTTCCTACTCCTTGCCTTGTTAAACTTCTTCCCCTCTTCTTCCTCTTCCTTCTCATGATTTTGGCATTTTATTTGGTGCTGTTTTAGGGGTA
Source organism: Erythrophleum ivorense (assembly GCA_026724425.1). Lineage (NCBI taxonomy): Eukaryota > Viridiplantae > Streptophyta > Magnoliopsida > Fabales > Fabaceae > Erythrophleum > Erythrophleum ivorense. The sequence goes on from JAIUCV010000219.1 coordinate 687,870, forward strand.
GAACAGAGAGGGAAATATTGAAATTTGAGGGAGCAAGCCAACCAAGTGGAAGAATAAGCCAAAGGAACCAAGAAAGTAAGGTAAAATCTCCACTCTTTGGTAGCTTCTTCCTCCCCCTTCCCTTGAAGGTATTTCTTCCAATAAGGAGCCTATCTCCTAGGGGCTGTGTTCTGTCCAAATCATGGAAGGATTAGAGGTTTTAGAGGGCAAGGATTAATAAGGAACTAATAGAATCAAGAAAGGAGCATTAGGAAACAAGATGGAACCATTAGGGATCCAAATACTCCCATGCAAATATGATTTTATATGAATGTTTTTAAACTTAATTGAATGTCTAAACATGCTCCTAAGATCCCTAAGATGCTCCCCACATGCTTCCCCCTTCAAGAAAACAAAGAGAACTCCATGAAAGGCCAATGCACTCTATGTCTCAGCCAAAAGGGGTTCACCTAGCTAGAGAGAGTTTTAAATTTTTCTAAGGCTATTTTTGAGTCATATTTGATGAATGGAAATGAAAGGAGGCCTTGGAAAAAATTTAGAACTCCTAGAAATTGATTTGGTACCTTAGGTTCCATATTATGACCTAAAGAGGCAACATGATGCTAGGCCCTTTGTTTTAATGATGTGATAACTCCAAGAGGCTTAAAAGGAGTCAAGAATCATATTTGAAAGGAAAGAATGAGGCCTAGAAGTCCGTTGAGGGGTGTTTCTTCATTAGGTGCCTTTATAGACCATGATGAACCTTATAAAGTAATTTAGAGTTTAAGCAAATTGTGTAGCCTTATAATATGCTTCATCAATCTAATTGGCTCCCATAAATTGTGTCTAGGCCAAGAGAAACCATCTCCACCAATTTGTGAGTGTGTGGCCGAAAGAGGAGGCTTGAGTCCAAAGGAAAAAGTGTGTAATTGTACACAAGGTAGCTCTCTCCACCTTCTTTCATGCATGGATGTATGTTTAGCTTGTTTTAGAATGTGTGTATGTGTATTTTCAAGCTATGAGAAGTATGCTAGCATACTTTTATATGCCATGATTCTTGATGTCATGTTATGTTTTCCAATGAATACATGATGTTTGTATGAGTTTACTTGAGTGTGGAGAGGCCAAGAACTCTTCCTTTTGGTGAGGATGAGCCAAGAACCCTTGAACTTGATTGAGACAAAGTAAAGAGTCTTCCAAAAGCAAAATAGGCTCCCAAAAGTATGGTTGAGCCCAAAATTCTTAAAGAATGGGTGAGACAAGTCTAAAATCCATGAGGAGAAGTGTGAGACCAATCCAAACACTTAGTGATCTCTTGAATGTCTTGTATGATTTGTTTATATGCCAAGTTTGCTTTTTAAATGTTCATGACTTCCATTTTCTCCATGCATGCATTTATAAGGCTTGCTTTGCACATATTATATATGTTTGAATGGGAGATGAGCTGTTGGGATTCTTTGAATTTCATCCCCTCCTCTCCAATGTCCTAACATGCTAGGTGGACTAAGTAGCTATGGCAATGGGGGCCAACAATCATGAAGAAGGGAAATTGACAAGCATATGTCTAGCTTTATCCATTTTGGAACCATAATTATGTTTCTTGATGTATATGATGTTGTAAATGGTCTATGACCCTTGAGACATGTGTAAATATGATATTATGTGATGTTTAAATGTATGGATATAATGTATGACCTCTAGCATATATTTTGAGTATGAAATGTCAAAGTATGCAATGTGGAAGTTTGATGGAAATGTGCATAAGTGTGGGTTGAATGGCCAAAATGAGATGCATGAGGTTGGGACCATTTGGGTAGCTCAATAAGTCTTAAATGTACTTTTAAACTTGCCTAAAATACGCCAAGACCAAGGGAAATCCATTTGACAACTTTGGTACCTTATATGGAGCTAAAATTGACCATTATGGAACCCTAGGTCACTTTTTAGCCAAATGAGTTAGTCTTGATCTGAGATCTTGCATGCAATTAGGTCTCATTAAGAGCTTTTTGGGAAGCTAAAGATCATAATTTTTGGAGGTCTACAGAATATTTGATAATTTTTCAAAGTTGGCAATTTTCATGGTGTTTGGTTGCTACACTACTTATTTGGTCCAAAATTGTTTTCTGTCACAAAAGGCGCAAATGAGGTCCAATTGCCACAAAATTTTATACACAAAACCTAGACATTTATAGTGACTCATACCAACTATAAGCATCTCATTTGGAGGTCTAGAGAGGGATATATGAATTTTTGAAATTTCTATCTAGTATCAATAATTTTGCCCGACCAGAAGTATTGTTCCATTGAATTCCGAAGTCTGAGCTTGATGAACTGATCTAGAGATATTTTTTCTCTCTATTTAACATCCATATCTTTCCATATTGGTATCATTTGCATAGATTGAATTTTTGTGAAATTAATTGGACATTTTCAAATTTTTCTACAGAATTCTATGGCAGTTCTAGAATTCAGTCTGACCTTTGGATCATTTTGGATGTCAAAAGCCCTCTGTGATGAATGTTATGGTCTAGGCGTATTTTTAGTGTGAAGTAGACATCCATAGCTTCCTAGAATGACTAAGATTGCATGATTTTAATTTTTCTAAAATTAGTTATGATTTTTCAAATTTGACCAAAAAAGAAGCCAAATCTGGCCGAAAATATACTTGATTATTTTGAGCTCCATTTTGGTTTCGATGAGTTGTGGGCATGATTTTAAGATGGAAATGAGTTGTATTGATGTATTTAAATATTAAAATGTATAGCATGAGCTCACACAATCCACGTGACACCGAATGAAATTTTTAAGTATGACGCAACGCAAAGAAAGTCACTATTTTTTTCCCTTTGCCTTATATCTTCATGAATATAATGATATGAGGCATGTATATATATGATATGATGAGGTAGAAGTTATGGTGTTACAAAAGGGGCTGGATGTGTTTTATCTTATTGATTGTGAAAGAAGTTTGCAATTAATTAGACTAGAAGTATAAGTGGTTCAAGAGACATTTAGGCTCAATTAATCCCCCCAACCTTCAAATTGTTAATTAATCAATTAATCGAGCACCTCAATTCGTGGCAATCAGGGGATAGAAACTTAGGATACTCCTTAATAGTTTATCTCATTAGAACTATCCTGACGCTCAATATTTGTTTATTTTCATTTTATGTTAACTCATTACATTGATAGTTGCGCATCTTGATTTAAACAAAAGCGAATTTCTATAGGCTTAATTGAGTTTAATTCAATTCTCTGTGGGAAGACCTTGATTCACTATATTACAAAAGTGATTCATATGCTTGCACAGAGATATAACATGGGAAAAGCCAAAGAAACCAACTTCAAATTAGATTAGTATGGGTGTTTTTGGTATTTTAAGGGATGGGAGAAAGAAAAAGAAAAATGTCAGACCATATGCTCCTACTGAGGCTTGAACCCGTGACCTATAAGATGTAAACAGTTCTCATATGCCATATGATCCTAGCCTTAGTATTAGTTATGCTTTATACTTGAGTCTATATATACGTGGTGCTTACAAATATAATTTCATAGTCTTTTAAATTTAGTTTAGTTCTTTTTAGTTTTATAATATAAGATATAAGATTTTTCCATTAGTATTAATATATTCTAAATTTGCTAATAAATGAATTTTTAACTTATTTTATTAATTTCATTTTTTCTATTAATTTCACATATAAGTCATATTATTTACAAAAATTTATTTAAAAAAGTATACCCTTTACATGAAGGTTAAATCTTTCACGTGAAGAGTATTTTTTTAATAAATATTATATAAATGCATATTATATTCATATATCTTATATCTTATTCTTTTATTATATTTTTGTACATATATTTTTCTTTGTATTTCTTCTCTTATTTTTGGTATTTTAAAATAATAATTTTTACTTATTATTATTTTATTTTGGCTCTTTGCGATATTATTATTTTATTTTAATTTATTTCAACACTTTTCTTATAGTATGCATAAATCAAATAAAGTCAGATAAATCAATACGCCCATATATACTTAGACAATAATATAATATTTATAAGTACATTAATATAAAATACATGATTAATATACATACATTTTTAATTAATTATATATTTTTAAATTTGTACAAATATAATTTTATATTTATTAAACTTTTATAAATATAATATATATATATATATATATATATATATAAGGGCATCCACCCTTCATGTGAAGGGTTGATGCCCTTTAATATATTTTTATTTATATTATATTTATAAAATTTTAAGGTTTCACATGAAGGTGAAAGGTGTCTCGTCTTTCACTCTTCACATGAAGGCTTCGTATGAAGGGACTTCATGTGAACGGATACCCAAAGAAATGTGAAGGCATTTGAAAATGTTCAGAAAATCAAATTTTTAATTTTTTTAATAAATATTTTATATATTTTACATTTATATGTTTTATATTTTCTTCTTTTATTTTCTATCTTTATTTATGATCTTTTGCATCCTTTTTTTTTTATCTTTTTTATCATTCTCTCCTATCTTTCAAAGGTAAATAATAGTTGCTACTTGTTGCTCCAATTTAAAACTCTATTGTTATAACATGTATCAACTTAAATGCTTTATATTGTTAGTGTATACCTTAGTTAAATGAAGTGATATGAACCAGTGAGCCAGCCTGTCTACATAGTAAAGTGACATAAAGTAGAACTTGTTTATACCTAGGAATAATATATGTATAGACATAGATAGATATAAAATAAATTATTAATATTTATATTTTTTTAAATGTCAGGAAAAATATCAACACAAGGAAAATCCCTTTATCTTCAAGTTTGACAAGAATGCAAAATTGAGAAAAAGTTAATCAGAACTAATGAAATAGAGTAAAGCTTTTATTTAATTACATCTTTTTAAATAATAATTATAGCATCTATTTATCGCATATTTTACTTTATAAATTTAATTTATTTTTCAATTTGATTCACATCAAATGGTTAAGTTGTTGGTGAATATATTCTTGCCATTATACAGTACAATTATTATGGTACATATAATTATCTTTTAAAAGTTTTTGAACTAGTTAGACAATAATAGTCTTATGAGTTTGTGGTATAATTTAATGTTATATGTTATAAACATATATGGTATAAACTAAGGATTCTATAATTAAATAATAATTGAAAAAGAAATCATGTTTGCAAAAATATTATTACTAGATTCCAAAATGACACGATAAAGTTTATGAGATGTTTCTACATCATGTAAAGAATAAATTGAAGAATTTAATTAGATATGTACGAAGGTGGGTCAAAAGACCAAGTTAGATTAGAGAACATATTTGGAATGAATTATGTTCTAGTTGAAATAGTTCACAATTCCAATAAAGAAATGAAAAGAAAAGAAAAGAAAAGAAAAATAAAGCATCTAGTTTTGGCTCTGACCCATCTCTTCACGCTAGAAGCATTGCTGTAGCAATCTATTATTGGGAGGAGCTTAGAAAACAATTAAGCAAAGCACCAACTCTAATTGAACTTCACTATTATATCCATTATAAAGATGGCAAGTGGATTGATAAAAAATCAAAAACTATAATTTTAAGAATAAACTTATATTCAATTATGTATTTAATTTGTATTTGTCAATAATATGTATTAATTCAAGTTTTGTCTTTTGTTCAAACTAAATATATCAAGCTTAAAGATGTAGATTTGAATATTATAAATATTCCTTTTATGAGATCATTATTGTTTCAATAATTATCTAAAGAAATAAATCTTTAAATACAAGCATCTGGAGGAAGAAAAGTTACAAGAATGATTTATGGTCTCCAAAATATATTACAAGAAATAAAGGGAGATTCGATATCTGGTTTTAGATACAAAGTACTAGATTATAAAAGAAAATTTATAAGTGAAATTAAAACTATATTCCCTACTGATGAAACACATCCAGATGTTACCAATGTGTTACACCCTTATAATTTGCAATTTCAAGAAAATAAAATGACTATTAAAGCCTTACAAGGATAGATTAATATATATAAGAGTTATTACGAAACTCTTTGTAATGAAAATAATAATAATGCATACATTTTTATGTTTGTATTAAATTTCTTTTATAATTTTATTATTAATAATACGTAGATATTTATACATTGATATGACTTTTTAGTATAGTACTATTTTATACTATTGTATATAAACTTAGACTTGGATTGGATTGATGTGCTTACATTTTTAATATTTAATATTATATATATACACACACACACACATGTATGCATCTTCCACCTTCTTTTCACTCATACTGAATTCACATCTTTGATAATCTCCTTTGTCTCTCTCACGCCTTCACTTTGTCATCTAATGAAACAAGACAATTTACATCAAGATACAATGTAGAAGTCAAAGTAGTTTATTTTATTAAATTATTTTGATTTCATGATTTAAAAAATTTGTTTACATATATATTTTTTTACTATTAATTTATTTACATGTATCAACAAGGATTATCATCCAATAGGGGTCAATCACAATCTCAACATACTCCTTCTTTAGTTCATAGGGAGTTTCAAGCTTTAGCTCCTAAAACCCAAGCTCTAACTTATTCAAAAACAATTTATTCAACCTGATAGCGATAAGTTATTATTTAGTTTTTAAATAGTATTTAAATTTATTATAATTTTGAATTATTTATGCATTTGACTGATAAATATTTAATTTATATAGATTTACACCAAATAATAATAAAGTTTGTGCATATATAACAACTAACTTTCAAAGTAAATATGAAGGGCTCTAAAATAGTTGAAAAGATGTTCCTTATGAATATAAAAAACTATGGTTTGTTGAATCTAAGGTGAATTTTGTTAATCATTTTTTTATATAATTATAATACATGTATTTTATTTTTTTTAATAGTTATAACCTCTAACTTTTTTGAAAATATTATGAGTGACACCCAAGAACACTAATAAAATTTAGAAGAATTGGAAGAAAAAAGTAATTGTTTAACTCAAAAATTTAATTGGTAATGCACATAATACAGGAGAAAACCTATCAAAGAATCCATTTGAAATGAATTGTGTATAAAGTGGAATAGTTCAAAGTATCGATCACTTCATGAGTGAATGAGAAGAAATAAAGCCTTTAGTTCTAAATTTAGTTCATCTTTATATATTTGAGGCATTATTTCAATGCTTGAACAAGCCAAAAATTTGATAATTAATTTTATTTCTCTAAATATTCATTAATTATTTTAAGTATATATTTATCTACTAATATTTTATTTTGTAAGCATGAGAATCGGGAAAACTGCGAACATATTCTGATGTCTTCTTAAAAACCCATCAAAATAAAAAGAGTTTAGGTTGACAAAAATTCTCAAACTCTCTATGTAACTATAGTTTTGTGTTTAATTTATATTTGCAATTACAATTTTAATTATATAATTTTGACTCATTCTATTATTTTCTTTTCCAAATGAGTATACACACTTTAAAATTTTGTATGAAAGAAGAAATGAGGGTGTTTTAGACTTGGATTTATAGCTAAAGGCTATCAAAGGAGAAAAAAAAAGGCTCAGTATATGATATTAGGAGTATGTCTTATAACATATAAGGAAATCTTATGTCCAAATATACTGATACTATAATACCTTAGTTCCCTAGCCCTCAAATAAATCACATAGGCATATCTTAACACATTTGCATGAAGTGGCACTTTTATCAATGATTAATTGTGTAATTGAAATGCCATATACATCATTCTTGGCTTTAAGGACCATGTGGACTTATAAATTTCATTTATATCCATGACATATCCATTTATATCATAAACATCACAATTCATCTCAAGAATCTCGAAGTTGGAACCACATTACAAGAAAATTAGAATTTTGCTCTCAAGTTGGTGTTCCAAATTTCTGATATGAATTTTGAAAATTCATAAATAATTCTAAAAAAAATAAAAATCATACATATGATAGCTTTCTAGAAAACTCTAGATGTTCTAACAACTAAAAATAGTTTTCGATCAAGACAATAGCATTTAGCCTATGAAAAATAATAAAATAGTACATTAGGTCTGCTCTCGGACAACTACAAAACCTGGAACTTCAAAATTTTGTTTCTCCCTCTATAGAGCCCCAAATAAGGTGCTCTTAGTGGAAATGAAAAGCTTATGATGTGTAGTTCATATTTGCAAAATTTCATAAGTATTGGACTTTATTTGACCCATGAATGACATAGGAAAGTAAACTGACCATATGAACAATACCCTTAACAACTTCTGCATAATTTAGCCAATTTTTAAAAATCATAATAAATTCTCTAGAGCTCCAAATTGGGTGCTATTTAACTCTATGAAAAGTTCTACATAAGAACTATTTGCTGGCTAAAGTTCATTAAAAACTCATCCATTTGGTCAGACTTTGGTTTAACTCAAGAAATGGTCAAATTTGAAGTTCATAAAGGATTCAACATGTACTAAATGCCTTTCTCATCTTTCCACAACCACTTGAGCAAGTCTAAAAGTATAATCACAACCTATAGAAGCATGACAAATGGTTCACATTATCATGAAGTTCATTGTCACCTTGCCACTTGCATTTATACACATCAACATAATGGCATATGAATGGCAAAAACTCATATTCATTCATATGGTTCCAAAATAGATACATCATATTTACATACATTTGACCTTGATCAAAGGTCTACATCACATATATAACATGTGGTTACAAATCTTGACATCAAAATGCTTAAATATTTATTCCATTGTCAAAGTCTTGCTCTTCAAGATGTTTGGCCTCCATTTCTTAGTCCACTTGCCTCACTTAGACATGGTTAGATATATGTTGGGGAAGAGTGAGATTCCAAAAATTTCAATAGCTCTTTGCCCTTTCAAACATACATAAAGGATGTATTTATATGTCAAAGAATGCATGCATGTCATTTAAGTTACTAATGAACATACATAAATTATTTTCTTTGTCATATGAATTCATACATGTCAAACATAGGTTCTCAAGAGTATTGGTCTAACCTAATCCAATTTCTTTGGGACTTTTGGATTTACCTCATCCACATTTAAGAGACTTTTGACTTAGTCTCACTCTTTTTAAGATTTTTGGCTTTGTCACACCCATTCGTAAAGACTTTTGGCTCATTTTTACCCATGCTAAGGGACTTTTAGCATAACCATACTCATGCAAGCTCCTTTGCATTCATAAACACATTTCAAGAAAGCATATTAGTACCATAACATGTATTCAATGGCTAGAAACATGTTTCATAGTTCAAACATACACAAAAGCATCCAATGGCAAGCAAACATCTACGCAATGCATGTGAGAAATGTTAGAGAGCTACCTTGAAGCAAGATTACAAACTTTTCTCTTCAATACTTCTTCCCCTTTTCGGGCAAACACATGCAACTAGGTGGGACTTGAATCTTTTGGCCTAGACACATTAAATGAGACATGATTCAATCATTGGAACAAGTTTTAGCTTTGAAAAAACTCTATACATGTCTACTCTCTCATATGACTCCAATATGCTTTCACACAAGACACAATGAAGCAACCCTTAAAATTCATGATCTTGGCTCCCATTTTTCAAAGTGAACAAATATCAACTCCATTGTCAATCTTATTGCTTTCAAGTGTGGTGGCTCCCATTTTCTTGCTCACTTGATCCACCTAAGCATGTTAGGTAATAGAGAGGGAAAAGTGAGATTCTAAGAATTCCAATAGCTATACTCCCTTTCAAGCACATAAAATGGATACAAATTCAAGTCTAAAAATGCATGCATGGCTATCTTGAAACTCATAAACATACATGTAACATTTCTTGTATTCAAGAAGCCACATATATCATACATAGACTTGCCAAGACAATGGTTTAGCCTCACTCATTCTCTTTAGGACCTTTGGACTTGCCTCGCCCACTTTCAAAGGGCTTTTGACTAAGCCTCACTCTTTTGAAAGACTTTTGGTTTTGTCTCACCCACTCTTAGAGACTTTTGGCTTCACCAAACCCATACAAGCCAAAACATGTTCACAAAACATTATTCAAGCACATAAATCAAACATCATGGTACCATGGCATATACATACTTGCTAAAAAGTATTTTTATGGCTTAAACATACACATACATACACACACATTCAAAGATAAGAAAATACCCAAGCAGGCATGAGAGAAAAGAGAGAGAGCAACCTTGTACACAAGAACACACTTTTCTCTTTGTAATTTTTTCCTCTCCCTTGGCCAAACACCTACAAGGAGTTGGAGCTTGATTCATTTGGCCTAAACACATCAAATGAGATCTAATCATACTTTTGAAACATTTACTGAAGGCCCACACACACACACACACACTCTCTCTCTCTCTCTAGAATGGCTTTAGCATTCATAATGTGCAATTATGGTTCCATAAGGCACCTAATGAAGCAATCTCGAGAATTCATGATCTTGGCTCCATTCTCTCCCTTAATTTATGTCTATTGACTCTATTTAGACTCCTTGGAGCCATCACACATTCAATTTGAGGAGCCTAGCTATGTGTTGCTTCATTATAGTACAATATAGAACCTATACCTTTATCACACTTTCTAGGCTCTCTAGGCTTTTTCCAAGGCTTCCTCTCATACTCTCCCATCATCTATGATGCAATTTTAAGCTTAGAAGAAGTTAAAACACTCCTTAGGTGCTTCAACCCTCTTAGGCCAAGACAATGCTCTCCCTGGCATTAATGGAAGTGATTTTGTTTTCCTATGGGAAATGCATGCGAGAAGCTCCCTAAGGGTCTTAGGAGCTCATACAAATACTCACTTAGACTTAGTAACTCTTGGATAAAATCAGATTTTAGCCTAAGTTTTTGAATCCCTAGCCTTACTATCTTGCATTTCATTGACTCTTTCTTTGTTCTTTTTGCATATTCTTATTTTTCACACTCTAATTCCTAAGATTCATCCTTGGTTTGGTTCAAAAATAACTTCCTTATAGTGGCCGAACTCACACATATGGGAGCAAGGGAAAAGAAGCATGAAAAGCCACAAACTTACCTTGAATTCTAGCTTTTCTCAAGTGTTCTTTCCTTTGCTTTGGTCCCTTCCTTGAATTTCAAACTTCTCCCCTCTAGACAGAGCTTAGAATAAAACCAAACCCATCAATGAAACTATAGAAAGAGAGGTAGGAAGGAGGAGATTCAAGTTGCTGGAGGAAAGACTATGAAATTCCATCCATTTTCATATCTTTTCTTAGAGTCTTTTTTCCCCTTTTTCTCCTCCCATGGTGCACCCTCCCTAGCAATGCATCTTTCTATTTTCAACTAACCAAAAGTTGGTCCATAGGTGGGAGAAAGTTTTGGATGTTTTTAAGAAGCACAAAGCACTTTTTGCAACTTTTTTATTTTGCACTTTAGTCCTTATTTACTAGTTTTGTCTCATTGGGCTCATTTCAACTTCTTTTCAGAAGTCGTCTTTTCCATTATAAAATTTAAGTTCTTAACCTCTAAAATGGCTTTGGAACCACTGGATCTAAAACCTTCCCAAACTGTTTGGTCAAAGTTTGCGTCAACCCTTTGCTGAAATCATTCACCGAAAGGATTTTAAACCATCCTACGAGTTCCTATGGGTTTTAAGGCCTCTGAGATCCCTTGGCAACTCAATTTTTTCATTTAAAAATTTCTCCTTGGTATTTTCTTAAGCAAGTTTTGCCATAGCAAGAGACAACTCTCACTATTGTGAGAGTTTCCCAGCTGTTTTCGCTACAGCTGGCGTTATTGCAAAAAGTTTTTTGGATTTTGTATGGCCCCGAACTTGCTACAACGAACTAGCATCCTCACTATAACGAACTGGCATCCTAACTATAGTGAGCTAGCATCCTGGCTATAGCGAGTTGATATCTTGGCTATGGCAAAAAGACTCAAACAAATTCTGAAACCCTAAGTCCTCGTTTTTGCGAAAACTTGGATATTACACCGAGCGTCAGGTTAGGCTGCCTAACCAATAGAGCTTGGTCTTGCTCAGTGGTGAATATAAAAGATTGAAAATTTTAAGAACTTAAATGAAAGAAAATCTTATTTTCAGTGCTATTGTATAATATTATCCAAAAAATTTTAAACATATTTAAAAGATTATAAATAGTCGAAAAGGTCAAGGCCCCTCCTAAAAGCCTCCTAATTATAATTATCACATTTAAACAAGAGGAAATAAGATATATATATATATATATATATATTGAAGTTGAAAGCAAAAAACTCAAATTTAAAATAGTAAACAACCTTTTTTTTAAGAAAATAGCTAGGGAACTGCTTTTAGCAATTCTATCACATATATTTCAAAAGAAACACAAAAAATAATAATTGGACCACCAAGCTTAAAGTTATTGCATTTTAAAGTTTTAACCTTTTATATCTGCATTTTCTTCTAATATCCTCCTTCAAACCCATATTTTTTTTATATCCATTACATAGATTTTTTAATTAATTCTAAAAAATAAGAATCACTCCAATGAATATTCTTTTCTCATATCAAAGGTCCTATTATATCATAGTTCAAGCCGTCAGAATAATTAAAAAAAATTGTGTCTTAGCTTAATATAATTAAGAGTTGACTTGAAACTATATTTATTAGTTTATTATAAATATCAATGGCAATATGTCGTAAGAGAAGACGTTTGGCATTTGAACTTTGACTTTGTATAACAGATATTTAGTGAGTAAAGTGCGCTATGCCCCCTTCTATGGCTAGTTCCCACTAACACAAGTTTTCAACACCCACTTGATATTTCAACATTACAGCCTTCCCACTCTCTATAAGAAATCCACAAGTTTATTTTAAAAAATGAGAATCAAATTATTGTCTCTCTAGTCCAGCAAAGTCAAAGGACCACTCTTTAGAGAGGTTAAAATAAAAGGGTAAAATGCACTTACAATCAGCATTTTATTTTAAAAACATAAAAACAAAGGTCAAATTAAAAGACCACTTTTCATATAGTGGGATAATATATGGACCCCGATTCTCCTATACTTGAATGCATACATGCATGAACGCAATCACACAATGTAGACAATATTTTATCCGAAGACAAAATGTCCACTCCACACAACAAAGTCAATCTTTTCTTCTTTGCTGATTTATCAAGAATAATCTTGTAATATATTTTTAATATATTGATATCTAATTGAATGTAATTTTGATCATTGAATAAGAATATTTAAATTTATTTAATAATTTTACAAAAATATCTATTGAGCATTAAAGAATTGTCTATTAATAAAACATGTTTTGCTCTGTGGGCTGCAGGGCACGGCCATCTTAAACCAGAGTCGCGCAATATCTCCAAATTCATAGGCAGGAGCTACATTCATCTCATCCATCCTTAAATTGGAGCTACCATTCTATTCACTTGGGCCACCATTTTTTTTATCTATCCTTGCCAAATCATTAATATAAAAATAAATTTGATATTATATCTTAATTCAAAATCTTAATAGATTATGTTTATAATTTTTTTTTACTTATACATATTTTTTAAAATTCAAATTTTTCTGATATGTAACTTTCCACTCACTCTTACAACCCAACAATTTTTATCATTATTATGGGGTAATTACTTATTATAATTTAAGTATATATATATATATATTGCCTAGTGGTATTCTTAGTATACACTAATTTAACGAAGCCAATGTTCAGCTATAAAGGCAGGCCCTTCTCCTAAAGCTGTGTCACTAGATGCTGTCTTGAGCAAGAGGGCAATGTGGCGTGGGGACCCTTTCTTTTTGGCCTTAAAATTCGGCCTGCACATGTTAGAGGCAGCGCATGAATGCTCAGCTGCGTAGTGCAAGTTGCATTGCGCATATAATGATCGAAGTTAAAAGACTATTTTTATTTTAATATTTGTTTGGTAAAAGTTAAAATATTATTTTTATTTTATGTTTTATTTTTTAAAATAAAAAATATATATGTTGTAGTAGAGAACCCATATCCATTGAACTACTCTATCTTTTCCTTTAAATCTTATCTCATCCATTCTTATTAATTTTTAATTGAGTAAATTAAGAGTTCAAATTATTGTAGCTTTTAAAGTTTAAATTAAGAGTAGATAAAACTATATTTTCTTTTGAGATTTGGCTAAAATACATTTGACACTCTTCTTATTTTAAATATAGGGTTCAACTCTTTTCACATATGATATATATTGTTAAATCTTTTTTCTAATTTATTTTTTTGATACAATTAAATCTTTACACAATATAAAATTATGATTTTATTTTTAATCTAATAATAAAAATAGTTAAAGTTACTGTTAAGTTTTAACATAAACCTATATTTTTTTATTCAGAACGATAGTTAAATAATTTTCTATTTGAAAAATAAATATAAGAGAAAATTTTTTGTGATATATATTAAATATTAGGAGAAATGGATAATATTTTTTCATAAGAGACGTATTAAGTATAATTTAGTTAAATTATAAAAAAATTAATCCAATTTTTCTTAAACTAGTTACAGGACAAGCGTACTAATTTAAAACTTTGTGATGAACAAAAATTCTGTACTTCATGAAGAAACCCCTGCTACAACATAAAAAGTAAAAACTTACTAGCCAATCACCTAGCTAGCTATGTTGGTTAGGTTATAGAATAAGCCCGTTTGTTCCGGAGCAAGTTGGAGACCGAAATGTGATCAATATTTAAATGCGTACCATTATACTGTACAATAACTGAGGCAAACTCAAGTGGAAGTTTAAAGATAGGAGTACACATGCAAGTAAAAAGCTGGATAGGCCTTGCTGCTCCACTCGTTTGCTCACCGAAATAATGTGAAAAAGGTGAATTGGCCCCTATCCCGCCCAACAGGGACTAGTCTCCTTTTTCTGGCATATTTTCCCTCTAGATTTTCAGTAAAGCACACAATAGCACTTACTTATTCGTGGCTTTGAATCATTATATAGAATAAATTACACCCTTTTTGTTGATAAACATTTAAATTAATTTTCTATTAAAAATAGATAAATTTTTCTTAGGTTAAAATTTGACCAAAATAATATTAAAAATAATATTGATTTCTTTCTTAAAAATATAACTTATTAAAAGTATTTTTTAAGATTTTATTTCAATATTATGTATTGTAGTTAAAAATTATAAATTTAAATTTTTGATTTTTTTATATTGGTCAAACACATATTTAATATTTGTTATTTTATTTAAATAAAAGAAAATTATTTTTCTCTCCTAAGAAATGTTTAAATTACATAATCCTCCTCTATTATAAAAATATACATAAGCTCTCTTGAAACTAAAATATGACCAAAATTCCTTTAAGAATAATAATATTTTACATTACAATATATTTTTTAAAGTCTAATTTTAATGTTTTTTATTTTGTTTTGAAAGCTATTAACTTAATTTATTCTAAATTTAGAAAATTGATTAGTTTTATATTGGTCAAATATATATTTAATAATTATTATATTATATAAATAATAGATATAAAGGTATTTTGGTCAAAATAAATGCATTTATATCTCATGTTTTATTATAGAAAATATTAGTATAGTTCATTTTTTGATT
Source organism: Erythrophleum ivorense (assembly GCA_026724425.1). NCBI lineage: Eukaryota > Viridiplantae > Streptophyta > Magnoliopsida > Fabales > Fabaceae > Erythrophleum > Erythrophleum ivorense. The sequence goes on from JAIUCV010000219.1 coordinate 703,427, forward strand.
TCAAAAAAGAAAATATAATTTACTTTATAAGTAATTGATATAATGATATATTAGTTAAAATGTAATTATACCTTATTTTTTGTTATAGAAGAAGTTAATGTTGTGTATTCTTTAATTTGAGGAGAAAAAGATATAAATTTTTTAAATAAAGAAAAAGATTGTCTAATTTAAATATATCTTAAAAAACACAAAAAGATTTCTCTAATATATAACAGTGCCCATCCCAAGCAAGATTCATAGCTAAATAATAGGCATCCCGAAAGACAATCTCTTTTCATGATCGGCCAGAGGTGGGGGCCAAATTATGGTCCCTCTTTGAAAGTTGATGCCTCCATAACAGTGCATATGGCCTTTTCATTGCAGCAGAAAACCCACTCACTTTCCCCATTACTATGCAACTCACTGGGTCGTCCCTTTTGCATACCCCCTGGACGCCACCTGTCGACCTCCGATTGCTTGTTACGACAATTTGACCACAAGATAATGTTCATTAATAATTTTATTTGTATTTAATTAGTCAGCGGAAGCAGCAACATTGATTTGATAGACTCAAAGTTGGTCGCCGCTCCAGACAAACTAAGTGGCGCTGATAGGAGCCGTCACAACTTGGTCCAATTTCCTACTGAATCACATGTCGCTCATCATCACCAATGACCTTTTGCTGAGACAGAACAGTGAATCCCCACTTAAGCACTTCCCTTGCTATGGCCTCAACCATTTTGATAGCTTGAATCTTGATTCATTGGTCCCTACGTCTAGGCTTTTTTATTTTTTGGCGTAATTTTATAAAGTTCATTTCTTTAAAGATGAATTCTACAGCACAATTACAAATAAGAGGACATGGGTATAAATTTAATGTGACATTATAAGGAAATAACACATAGACCTTATATAACAAAGTGTTAATGGATAAGATTTGGATAGAGATTTTTTGAACTGAGGATTTCTTAAAGTGCGCTTGAAGCGCAACACTCTAAGCAGAGTTATTTTTTTAAAATTAAAAAAAAAAAAAGAAACCTACACCTCATCGTTTTAAAAGAATTTTCACTTTAAAAGATTTTCATTTGTTAGATGCTATGTTGGATTTTAAAAAAACAAAAAACTCAACGTTCTTTCTCTCTCTTTTTTTCTTATTCTTCAATCTTTATCATCTTTCTCTTTCTAGTGTTCTTTCTCTCTCTTCTTCCTCTCTCCTTACTCTCTCTCACTCTCTTTTGTTTCTTTGCAAAACCACCATTGAAATGTTAATTTTAAAAACCCAAACGTTGAATATAGAGCTTCTCGTAATGAATATGTGATACCTTATTATCAATCCCAAAATAATATAAATCTATCATTGACAAAGAGCAGGCAGCATGGGATCTAAAGCAAAAGAGAGAGAGAAAGGATAGAGAATGGGATCTAAACACCATTACCTTCACTACTTTAATCTTGGGTTCATTGCCTTGTATCTCTTCTCATCTCGAATTTGGATTCCTTCAATTTCTTTTTCAACAATTTCTTGTCAATTTAGAGTGAAAGCAACAGGATATATGAGAGAGAGAGAGAGAGAGAGAGAGAGAGTGAATGGAGCCCACTCACAACATCCTACTCACTCTCCCTCTTCCTCCTTCCAAATTGACAAAAAAATTAATTAAGAGAAAGTTTAGTAGAACCAAATCACTTCTCTCTCTCTCTCTTACCTTTCAATTTCTTGTGTTTCTCCATTTGATGTCGCATGTTGTTTATTTGTTGTACCTTTTCTTAAAGCCCAATCACTCTATTTAATTACATAGCAAAATTTTGGAACATGAAAATGAGATGCTCAATAATTAGAGCATAGAAACTTCAATTTTTTTGCAAGTGTTCCCAATGAATGAATGAACTTGTCGATTTTAAGTAAGGAAAAGTTGAAATTACAATGAATTATTGAGTTTCATTAAAATTACTTTTCATGGAATTGCATTTGGTTGAAAAGGGAAACTAGGTCTTTCTTTGGTGGTGGTGTTGATTTCATGATAGCTTCAAGGGAGAGAGAATGGAAGGAAAAAGAGAGGGAAAATAAAAAGAAAAAGAAAAAGAAGAGAGAAAAGGAGAAAAGAAAGATAACAAAGGTTGCAGAAAGAGGAAAAAGAGAGAGAAAACAATAAGGAAGGAGGGTTTTTTTTCCCCGCATGGAATCCCACTTAGCAACACTTTACCATTTAAGCTCTATGCATTATGTCCTTATAGTGCCACATCCTTATAGTGCCACAGTGGAATTGAACCAATGCCCTCTGATTTGTGATTGCCTCAAAGAATTCATCTTCTCTAAGATGTTGAGTGTTTTGATTATTGAATTTATTTTGAGATTCTCATTTTGCTAGACAAATCCAAATGAGAATTTCAAATTAGATTCAATGGTTAAAACTAATGTAGAGTATCTAATAGATGAGTTTACAGAGTAGGCTAATTGTCAGAAGTCCAAAAGAAAGGGAGCCTCTTCTCTCCTATTTGTGCGCAAACATGAACCTCCAGTTATGATAAAGAAGTTGTTTTATTTTATTTTTTATTCACTTTTTTTTTTTTTGTTTAAGTTATGATTTCGCTCACTCACAACTGGACCCTCATGTTTGCGCATAAACTGGAGACAATCTGCTCCCTAAAAGAAATGTCTGTGGCTAATAAATGAGTATTCTAACTTTAAAGGCTATAATTATCTATTTTTGAAGAGTTTTGAGCTTTATTACATATTCATGGAAGGCTTTTTTTGGAGCTTGACATCACCCCAATTTGAGTTTATCTAACTGTGGCTATTTTCGAATAAAAAATTCTTCGTTTTTGTGTATTTTAGGGTTATTTTAGCATTTTTCTTTATTTTGGTTTTTTTTTTTTACTTTTTAAAAATTAATTAGAGTGAATATATAAATAATTGTTGTTCAGTGTTGACAACAGTTTCCATTCAATAAGATTTCAAATTCAAGTTTTTCAATTTTCATGTTCATTTTTTTCTTTGGTGTTTCACTATGTCATAAACACTCAATTTTATAAGAGTTCAAGCTTTTCACAAAATTATTCTATAAAATTAAATTATAAAGCATTTCAGAGAACCATAATCATTATCAGTTGTGACAGACTAAACACATGAATTCTAAACAACCATACTAAGTTAAAATATCATATCTTGTTATAAGAGACTAGAGCAAGGTGAAGCACAAAAATTAAAGGGCCACATCTTTGAAGTCTCCCTTTAAAAGGAGACCACAGCTTCACTGAGTAGAGAGGCATACTTCAACCAAAATGGATATAGAGAAAGTCTTCCACATGACTGGAGGAATTGGCAACACTAGCTATGCCAAAAATTCCTCACTGCAGGTTTTCTTTCTTTCTTTCTGCAAATTTGATTTTCACTAGGATTGTTAGTTTCAAATTTATTTCATATCCAATTTAAATTTTGACAGAAGATGGCATCTGATAAGGTGAAGCACATAATCATAGAGACAGTTGAAGAGCTTTACCTTTCAACCACTCCAAAGAGCTTAGGAATTGCTGACCTAGGGTGTTCCTCTGGACCCAACACCCTATCCATCATCAAAGATATCTTTCTAGCCATCCAAGGCATAATCAAAAGCCACAAGATCCTACAGCCAGCAGCTTCTGAGTTCAGGGTCTACCTTAACGATCTTCCAACAAATGACTTCAACTCAATCTTCAAGGCTTTGCCAGAATTCCACAGGTTGCTTGGGCATGACAGGAATAACGGGTTCCCTTCCATTTTCATGGGGGCTTACCCTGGTTCCTTTTATGGAAGACTTTTCCCAAACAGTTGCTTGCACTTTGTCCACTCCTCCCACAGTTTACACTGGCTTTCCAGGGTGAGATGAGACCCGAGATAAAAGAGCCGTTTGAAGTCTCAGCAATCAGATCGTCTAAAAGTTCATGATAAATAATATTTTATTATCTTATATATCTACTTTTTCTCTATTATAGGGTTGAATTGTACCTATTGCTACTTAGTTATATTTATCTGTTTTTTCAAGCAGGTTCCTCCAGGGCTTTATGACGAGCAGGGGAGGCCATTGAACAAGGGAAGTATTTACATTTCAGAATCAAGTCCTGCAGTGGTGGCGGAAGCGTACTATAAGCAATTCCAGGAGGACTTTTCCTTGTTCCTTCGGTCAAGGTCAAAAGAATTGGTAGTGGGTGGAAGAATGGTGCTCATCTTTCTGGGAAGGAGAGGCCCTGCACACGTTGACAGAGGCAACTCTTTCTTCTGGGAAATTCTTACGCGTTCCTTTATCACTTTGGCCTCGAAGGTATTTACAATGCTGAAAAATTTATTAGTCGAATTTGTATTTTGTTAGTTTATTCATTATTATTTTGATCTGGTTCCTCCAGTTTGCTCGTGCCAAAATTGTTCCTCCAACTTCTAATTTGTATCATTTATATTGAAGGGACAAGTGGAAGAGGAGAAGCTTAATTCTTATGATGTGCACTTCTACGCACCATCAAGGGAAGAAATAGAAGATGAGGTGAGGAAAGAAGGGTCGTTTGAGTTGGATAGGCTAGAGGTGTCGGAAATAGATAGAAATGAGCAAGTTAAGGAGAGCTACGGCACCGTGGTTGCAATGACTGTTAGGGCCATCCAAGAATCGATGATCTCCAACCACTTCGGAGAAGGGATTTTGGATACTTTGTTTGACAATTATGCAAGACTGGTGAATGAAGAAATTGTCAAGGAGGATATCAAGCCTATCAACTTTGTTGTGGTTCTCAAGAAATTATGACTGCGTAAAAGATTCAAATTTTATGTAGAGAGCTGGAAGGTGTGTCTAAGGGAGGTTGAATGTCTTGAATATATATATTTCGCAAACCTTATTTTATTAATAAAAAAGTTAAGGCTGTGTTCAAAAATTTTATAAATAATAGAATAAAAAATAATGAAAAAAAAAAGAATAGAATAAATTTACCTTCCCTCTATTTGGAAGTTTAATACGGAAATAGGATAAATTCTTTCATATTGTTTGGACACTATACTTAACAAAATGATAAGTATTATAAATACCAAACTAGTAGGTGATTGATACAATACAAACTAAAAATCGTTTTGACACGTGATATTTGTTGGCCCCAAGTTTTGATATAATCTTGTATTATTTTGATGATAACAAAACTCTTAAGTTAAATTTATAAAAGTATTAAGTTAAAAATAGTTAAATATTATTTATTGCCTTATTGCATTAAAAGTTATTTAATTTATTTTTGATAGGCAATAAAAATTATTAAAAGAGAAATAAAATTAATTAAAATGGAGTATTGTATTTTGATTGGACTATTTTATCTAAATCAATTGATTAAATTCTATTTTATTTATTTTATCTTATTGGGCTTTTTAATCTAATTGTGCTTATAATTTGTTTGGATCATAATATTTAAAATTATTGTTAAGCTTCATTTGGCATTGTTGATCTATACTTTAATTATAAAATGTATTTAAATAAAATGTGAAAAGCTAAAAGGAAATAACAAAATGAATATAATATGTGTTGATACAAAAGGCAAGTGTGCAGATACATTAATGAGCTTTAAATGCAATATATATATCACTTCCTTGTAAAAACGTGACTTGATTGAAATATACTTCCAAATATGCTACTGCACCTTTATTCTCTTATTTCAATAAAGCATTAGAATATGTTTTTGAAAAGTCAAGAGCTTCTGAATATGTATTAAAGTTCTGCACATTATGTCCTTTCCATATGCAAAAAATATTTTATTATATTATGTGAAAAGTAACTTTTCAACTACCTTGTTCAAAGCATTTATTGTGCTTTTATTGAAGAAAAGTAGAACAAAGTAAAGCATCATTTCTTCTTTCTCTACAACTACTGGAACAGTGAAAAGAAAAAAGAAAAGCAAAGTCCGTGCAAGTCAAAAGTTGTCTTCATACTCATCTATGTTTTATGATAAGCAAGATACAAAAGAACAATAGATATTCTGCAAATTTCTCTTTCTTCTACAACGACTATTTTCAATGAAGTTGAACTTCAACGAATATATTTTTAAAGCTTTTATATAAATAAAAGAAGATGAATAGAAGAAAAAAGAATGGGGGAAACATAGAATGAAAATAAAAATTACATTATAGTTCTCCTTTAATCTCTTCATCTTATCTGAGTTGAGTTTCTGGTTTTATCTAGCTTGAGAGAGCTATAAAGAAATAGTGTGCTTATAGTAATCCCTTTTCTAATAAGGGTTCTAAATTTATTCTCACGTCATTCTGTAAATTGAGTTTAGAGTGAGCTTTATGAAAAATCCTTGTGAAGAGAGTCTAAACCCATTCTGTAAATTGAGTTTAGAAAAATCCCTTAAGTGTTCTAAGGGGACTGGACGTAGGTCAAGGTAGGCTAAACTAAGATAAATCTCTATGTGCAAACTTTCTACTGTACTGACCTTTGGTCCTCCATTATTGGAAGACCTTACATTGATTTTGTTTACATCATTAACTATATTTACAAAAGTTGTTTTACCATATTACTTGCACCTCAGTATCAGTATAATTGTTTTACTTATTACAAATTATTCTGTACAAAGGTCATCTACTTTTCTGCATACTAAGATAGAGGACCATTAGTCTTCCACTTTCGAACAAGCATTAAATTATATATTTTGCATATCACACCTATTCACCCCCCCTCAAGGTGTGATTATCAATATTCATATTGTCTAGATCCCTTTAACTGACGCTCTCTCCATCGAGGCAAGTCCAATTGCCCATGTCATCCCACAATTGCCAAAGAAACACGTTGTTTCTAACTTTAATTTTTGGAAGCCTAAAACAAACACCCTATTTAACATCAAAATGCATTGTTTCACTAAATTTTGGAAGCCCAAAATGGACATCCAACCTTAACATCAAAATGCACCATTTCACTAAGTAAGATGGTGCGTTTTTGAAGCTACAAATGGACGCCCCTGACCTTAGCACAAGACAATGCATTTTATAATGTAATATATGGCAAAGTGATGCATTCCCTCCATCCATCATCTAGTTTTTCTTTCCTTGCTTGCTATGTCTTCCGTCTCACAGTTCTCATAAGGTTTTGGCACCATTTTTACTCTGAGCTTGGAAGGAGATGCAAGTGTAAAAGGAAATCTTCCCTTTCTTAAAGCCTGCTTCTGATGGACCTGTTTCAAGTGTAAGATATGAAATTCTTGGTAGTCTTGTATGATAAGAAAGCTTGTAATGCTTCATGTTATATAGTAAAAATTGTTATATAGTGAAAATTATTTTTTTTTCCTTTTTTTTCTTTTAACTTTCTCAAGGGGCAATACAAACTAGTTGTAATATAATTTCTATTTATGTTAAGAAGATCAATTGTAACATTTTTTTTTCATTTTTCCTTTGTAAATACTCTGATGTAGCAGTGTAAAAATGCTATTTTATAATGCAAATGAATGCTACCGAGTCTTGTCAGCATGTAATGTTAATGTATTCCTCTAGCAATGTTTCTATGTTTGCATCTAATAGAAATTAATCTCATTCAATGTAATTGTTCTTTTGCAATAACAAAATTTATTTCTTAATAAAAGTAATAACACCCAAATCCCTTGTCCAATTTATGATGTCAAATTAGAGAATTTTTCTAGGTGATGAACTTCCTTTTCTAATGAACTTCCTTAACCAACGTTACAAATATTTGATTTCTCATATTCTTGATTTCATCATTCCATACTTATTGATATAATATGGAGGTTGATTGGAAGTCTAAATTGGAGATGGTGCTTACTAGGTTAAAAGTGGCTTGGAATTTTTGGGTTGATTATAGAGGGAGAGCTAGATTTTGAGTTATGAAAGAATACACCAATAACAATAAAAAAGATGCCTCCATTTGAATATGGTAGTTTGTTTGTTGCAAAGAAAGTTATAGATGGAAGACAAAAGAAATTATCTAACAACTAATCTATGAGAAAAGACCAAACTAATTGCAAAGCAAGAAAGGGAATCATCAACATGATTGGAAAATTTAAAGTGCATGACTTTGTGGAAGAACATTACCACACTTTTCATCTTTTGAAAACAACCTAAATGTTGGTGTCTCAACAAAATGTATCTAAAGTTTAATGCTATCAGATTGATTTACCATGCATATTAAATGGATTCCAATGAACAAATAATCAATGCGTTTTAGGCAAATGCAAGAATGCTTATTAATTATAATTATTTTGATGATGTTATATCTCTTGATATTATGTATTATACTAATAGTGCACATAGGCTACTCAGTGTTCTCAAGATTCAACCATTATCAAAGGGTAGTGATTTTTGGAGATACATTATTATATGATGAAACTATAAAGTCCTTCAAATGACTATTTGAAACTTCCTTGGAAGTACATAGGCAAAAGAGGCCTTAAACAATTTTCACTAGTCAAGATCAAGCCATGGCCAAAGTACTACAAAAGGTGATGCCTAACACTTGATGTGAAAGGCATGAAGCACCTAGGTAATTTGATGAAGGGTGAATCTTATTCTTGTCTAACTTTAAGAAGTGTATGTTTAATTATAAGGATGAAGCACAGTTTAAGACAATTTAAGGCAACTTGCTTGCAAGATATGATATGCATGAAAATATGTGGTTGAGATCATTTTACAACATAAAGGAAAATAAGCACATGAAGAGAGCTTTCACACTAAGTATGCGAAGCACATAACTAAATGAAAGTATGAACATAGACGTCAAGAGTTTCATGAATGTAAACTTAAACATCATTAAGTTTTTTCAAAAGGGTGGTGGAAGACAAGCAATATAATAAATTAAAGTGTAAATTTGAAACGTTGCAAAAAATATTGAGATTGAATAGTCAACATTTCCCTATGTTGTGAAAATTGGTGGAAATTTTCACCTCTATAATTTTTGACCTCTTCTTACAAGAATTTGAGCTATATAAAGCTTTTTGTGTAAAATATAGAAAAGAAACTCTTCCATTGTTTAAATGTGCTATTACTATGGTCCACAATGAACAAGGAAAATAGAGTTTCATTAATCTCAATGAAAAGTCAATTTGTTGTACCTATAGGAAGTTTGAGACCATTATTATACTATGTTGTCATGCATATAAGGTATTTAGTGTCATAGATGTCAAATTAGTCTTTAATCAGTATATTTTAAGAAGGTTGACAAAAGAAGCAAGAAACAGTACTATATATGATGTTGAAGGAAATGAAGTCAAAGAAGATGCCAAGTTAGCTACAATGTAGTGCTATAGAAAAATATATCCCCAGCTTATAAGCATAGTGACTAAAGCATCTAGCAGCCAAGAAGAATTGATGTTTCTATGTAAAGCTATTGCTAAGTTAAGCAAACAAATAACGTAGATTTGCAATAAACAAATAAGTGTGGATGATGACATGGGTGATGCCATAGTGAATGTAAACAAAAATAAATGCATGGCATAAGTGAAGGAATTCAACAAGAGAAAGGGTAGAAAGGATAAGAAATGCTTAATTGGTTCAATTAAGTGTCAAGCAAAGAGAAAAAGAAGGCTCCAAATGCCAATGGTTTACAAAGTCAACAACAATATATGGTAACATAAAGTTCTACTTGTAACTATTCACTTAATCTACTTCTTTGCTTTCACTAAATAAGTCATCCTTTTTCATTTTCCTTATAGGACAATAAAGCTACTCTAAATCAAGTGCAATCTAGAATACCCTATCTAAAAATTCCTCTAAGTAACATGTTCCCCATAATCAACATTTCATTGTATGTAAAGTCATTTTGTCACTATTTAATTAATCTACTTATTTGCTTTCAATGAATGATTCAATTTTTTTTTTTGTTTTCTTTGTAGGATAATGAAGGTACTATAAGACAATTTAGTTTTACTAGTTTTGTAATGGTAAGTTATACTAAATACTATTTTTTGCTTGGTAATTAATTTTGATGTTCTAATTTTTTTTTCTTTTCAATATAGGCACCACTTGATCATCTTATATAGTCACTCAAAGTATTAGGCCTCTACGGTGATGTTACAAATCTTAGCAATTAAAAGGGTTAATCAATATAGAGCCCTTATTGTACAAATATTTGTTTTTTAATGTCACCCTTCTTACAAATATGTTTTTTGTAATGTAATCCATAGTGACGTTATTGTACTCAATAATCTGTGTTTTGCTACATAGAACATATCAATATATAGAGACAAAAGCCAGACAAGCAATGTACACCTTCATTGAAAAAGAAATACTCTAATTTATTATAAGAAATAGCTTCATTACAATTTTATGAATGTATAACCTCATTCCTATTCTGAGTTTCAATGTAAATTCTCATTACATCATAACAATACATAAGGCATTCTAACTTTCATTGTACAACATCATTCCATTATAACAACACATAAGGCATTCTAAATTTCAATGTACACCAAAATCTGGCTTGAGATGCTTGTTTAACAAAACCAAAATCTGCACATTTGGCATGAAAGTTGTTTTCAATCAATAGGTGGGACTCCTTGAAATCTTTATGTATAATGCAAGGGTATGAGTCTTCAAGATTATAGCTAAACTTGTTATTTGAAAAATCATATTACCTTGAACCTAAGCCTCTAACTTCCATCTGGGATAAGCACATAACATAGTAGATTTTATCCCCATGTCTACAAGATTATAGCTAAACTTGTAATTTGCAACTAACTAAACATCTCAACCTTAACCATAAACTCTGTCCCCCTGTCTACAAAAGTAGCATTGGTTATTCAATCTTGGTCCACTCACCATACATGGTTCTGCATTGTCCTTTCTTTAATCTTTAAACCAAGTTACTTACATAGTTATAAATAGTGGAACATGAAAAAAGTTCAGAAACATATAGATTATTTACATTTTAAAGAAGAACGCATCACATTTACTTACAAAGAACTACCAATAAGATTAATTTTGTTTTGTTGTATTTGTTATATCAATCTATTAGTAGTGGGAGCTTGCTCTCCCATGGTGGCATCCATTCCCTTAACTTGTTTTCTCATAGCAACAGTCATCCTCTCAATGGCATTCATCATGCCATTATCACCATTGTTACTATTGGAGTTACTTGCCATGTTTTTGCTACATAGATAGAATAAGTTATAATGAGGTGATTTGGCTCAATACTTTTAGTCCTACATGTGAAACAAAGTCATAACATCAAGTTCAAATATGTAGGTGCAATAGTGCTAGTACTACTTGCACTTACGATTACTTATATATCAAAATAGAGTTAGGTTGTTAAGCTCCTATCCTAATCTAGACATTTGTAGACTCTCTTAAACTTCCATAAGATGAACCATTTTGATTCTATAAATGTAACCTCTTTGGTTATTTTAATCAATTTTTTATTGAATTGTTACGTGTAGCAAAATAAAAAATTTAATAAGTATTGCCACGTAAAAGTAAAGAGATCATACATATACATATACATGACACAATAACTATTACTATCTTTTATCTTTTTGTATATACATATATTATAATGTTTAGTTAAGTCCTATCTAGTCAACCATCTTTCATATAGTTTGTAAAACACCACCTAGGTTAAAAAACTATTTAATCATAAAGCTAATATTTGTATTTATATATAAACATCATGCCTAATGAAGTTAACCTACACTACTCAATTTCCTATATCTACTCTTACATAACTAAGTTGCTAGTGGGATTAGAGAAGAAGGACAATTAGCTAGGAGTCTTTCATCATAGTCACTGACAACATGTTCACTATCACTTATACCCCACTTACTCCTGCTATGTTTACATAAACCCACTCAATTTCAACTGTCATACCATTATAGATTATCTAAAAATCTCATATCATATTTCTCATTTAACAACAATTAATGAAATTTACACTTTCAACATCAGAATTTATTGTTATTAAAAATCTCAAATAACCCAATTGTACATAAATAAATATTATCATGATTTTATTCTCCAAATTTATGCTAAACAAGTTCATTATGCTTAGGATATCATAACAAGAAGCATAAATTTTGTGGATTGTTTCATACACACAATTTCACCACTTTAACACATATTAAGGACCAAATTTTGAAAAATCATAACTTGAGCTACACAACTCTAATTTATGCAAATTCAGTGGCTATCTATAAAAATTTTAGGTCGAAACAAGTTCATTTAGTTCCTTAAAAATCCCAAAAATAAAATCAGACCATATGAACAGTAAACTCGTATTTTCTACATTCTTTTTTGCCACTTTCAGACATTCATAAAATATTCTATCAAACTCCAAAAATTGTATTTTTTAACTTTGTGGAAATATCTCAAAATGCTCTAAATGTCTACCAAATTTTCATCCATTTAGGTTATCAATAGTTCATAGACATATTATGGCCCAAAAAAATGGGAATTTTGGTTCAAAATAGTTCTAAATGAACCATATTATGTCATGTTTCTATTTGGGCACATTTTAAATGATAAATATATCATATATGGCTAATTCAATATGTCTCAAATGCCATATAACTCAAAATAACATCTCCACTTGCCATTATATACACACATTTTCAAGAACTCATGGAGTCAAATTACATAATATCACATATTACCATTCATAAATGGTTTTTATATCATATTCTCATAGTTTTAGATATGTTGGCATGATCATATGTCAAAATATACAAATATGTAGGTATATATGCAAGAGTATGCCTTAAAACTTAATTTATTATTAAAGTAACCCTTCTTATGCCTTTTGATTATCATTCTTGCTTTCTAGAGAACTACCTAACCATGGTTAATAGAAATAGGAGAAAAGTGAGATTCAAATAATCCCAATAGCTAATCCAACATTCAAGCATATATATATGGTTCACTTAAGATCAAAGAATGCAAGTATGTGTGTCATACAACCAAATATAAATCATATTCATGCATTAGAAATCTCATGGTTCTATCAAGAGAAATCTCATACTTAAAGGACTTTTGGTTTAGCCTTACCCTCGTTTAAGGACTTTTGACTTAGCCTTACTCACAATTGAGACTTTTGGTCTTGTCTCATCCACATTTAGGGACTTTTGGCTTTACCCCACCCAGTTCAAGGGACTTTTAGTACAACTTTACCCATTTAAGAGCCAAACTAATTCCAAATACAATTAAATGCCATATAATTGCATATAATCATCTGACAATCAATATTACACATAATTTGCATATAATATATATAAGTAATCCAAAACACTCAAGCAACCAAGAATACATATATAAGAATGAAGCAAAAGCTACCTTGACACAAGGATTTTAATTGATTCCCCTTGATATCTTCTCTTGATTCCATGACCCTATACCTATACTTGGATATGCTCTTACTTGTTTCGCTTAGACACTTCAAATAGAGCACAAAATAATCAATGGAACTATACTTATACTCATTGACAATTGTGTCAAGCAACCTTAAATAAATTAAGTTGATTAAAAGTTTGTAGCTAATGGTACAACCTAGGTCATTTCTTAAAGAGTTTTTTTGCTTTTAATTATTTGTGAAAAAAGTTCTTCTAGTGGCAGTAAATGAGAAATGTTTAAGGGGTTTTTGAATTGCTAAATTTTAATTGGATTAAAAATAATAATAAGAATTAAAAACTTATGACTAATTAATAGCAATAATTAACTTTTGAATGGGCTTTTTAAGATTCAATTATCCTTACTCCCTTTTAATATATCAAAACTTAGACTTAAATTCTTATTTCTTAGTGTATTCTTTATAAAAATTCTTGAATTACTATCCAAGACTCAAATTACTAATTATCAAGGAATTTGCAACCACAAGGAACCATGAAAAATTAGCCACTTGAGTGAAGGATAAGAACACACAAAAATAATACATAAATGCTCATTTAAGTAGCTGAACAATCTAATTAGATATGCTAATTAACCAATTAGATTAAAGATTTCCTTAAGTACACTAATTACACAAAAGTCTAGCCACTTAATACAATAAACATTGCACTAATTAACCTAAAAATAAGAGAAATTAACTAGCAAATTGGACAACCATTAAGTTTAAAATTTCTTCAAACACTTAGGCATCAAAATAAATCTCCAAATGTGAAATTAAAATGAAAAATTACAAAACAATTAATCCAGTACATTCAGCCACCAAATTCTCCATTTAACAAGCTAAACCTAGTCAAATTAAACAAAGAAATTAATGCTAAAAGTAAAGGATGGAAAGAAGAGAATTTAGTTAATTTGGAGATGCATCTTAGAGCTAAAATCTTCATCCATGAAAGTCACATTCTCAACTAGCTACCTAAACAAGTTTAATGTCACAACACATTTGAAAAGGGCAAAACAAAGGAGGTTTTAGAGTATTGAGAATCTTCTGGAGTGTTCTAAAATATTTCAGAGGAGACTAGATTACTCTTGAATCTGTGAGAAGCTTAGAAAACTAGAGAATTCTATAAATATGTATTTAAATATCTCTTGTAGCCTTTGTAAATATCTTGTAGAATGTTCTAAAGAGTAATGTAGATTGTCGGATAAAATTAATCTCAGCTGTCCATTAAGGAGGTGGAAATAGTCTAGAACTTAGGGGAGGCTTATAAATACCTTTACCCTCCTCATTTGTAACAACATCCAAGAGTTAAGTAATACAAGTTCCTTTTCAAGAGCTCTCTTCTAACTTTCCTAATCTCTTGTCTTGCCTACTTTAAGGATTCGGTTGACTTAACAAGATCAAGAGGGTTGATCAAAGCTAAGGTTGGCATGGTTAAGGATTGGGGTAAAAGTTCCAAGACCGTGACAATGTGGTATCAGAGCTTTGGTTTGAGGGAACTTAGTTCTAACCTTGGTTCAAGGGAGCCATACTTATGGGCAAGAATGTTTAGCACAACTGAGAAATTTGTCGTCCATGTGGAAGGAAGGGGAAGGGAGTCCTAACCCCCACATGAAAGAGACAAGAAAGGGTGAGGCTCTAGCAAGGTACATGTCGAGGACTTTGCTACCTTGTCCATAAAATTTTTTGCACTAGAGGATGCCATACTGGAGATAGCTTGTAGAGTAGAGAAGGTTGAAGGTGACCTAAATACTCTCGAGGCTCATTCTCTTAGAGAACTCAAAAACTTAAAAACATTCATGGATACCATGCAAAACCTAGAGGAGCAATGTGTTGAATTCATGTGGTCACTAGAAGGAAAGGTGATGGATGTTATCACCGTTGTGCAAAATCAATTGGATTCTCTTAAAGCTTTATTGGAGAATCAAAGGAAGGTTCCATTAGTGGCTAGTACCAGTGGACCAAGGGAGGTAAGGTTAAACCTTCCTAAACTAAAAGAGTTCAAAGGCATACGAGATGCCAAGGAAGTGGAGAACTTCTTACGGCAGATGGAGCATTACATTGAAAGCTTGCGGTTGATTGAAGACCAAGCAAAGGTATGCACTGCTTCCTTATTCCTCATTGACAATGCCATGTTGTGGTGGCATCAAAAACATACAGACATAGAGAAAGGCCTTTGCACCATTAATACTTAGGAAGAGTTCAAGAAAGAATTAAAGAGGCAACTCTATCCGGAGAATGTGGTATATGAAGCACATAAGAAGCTAAAGGAGCTTAAACACAAGACCACCATCTCTAAGTATGTTTGAGAATTCACAATACTTATGTTGCAAATTCCTAACTTGAGTAGTGAAGACCTACTCTTCCATTTCATTGATGGCCTTTAAAACTAGGCCAAGCATGAGTTGCAAGGCCGAGGGGTGAAAGACATCGATGAAGCAATATCAATTGCTGAGAGCCTTATTATTTATCAGAAAGAAAAGGGTGAGTCCTCTAAACCTATTTCTTATAAGCCTGATCAAGGAAAAGGTGGGAGAGACAAGGGTAAGGGGGCAAGCAAAAGTGGTGATGGCAAGCCACCTCAGAAGAAACAATTTGACAACCAAAAGAAGAACTCTGGCAGCTCCATCAATTGCTTTGTGTGCAAAAGGCCCTATAGAATGAAGGATTGTCCTAAGTTAGGGACATTAGCCACCATAGTTAAGGAACAAGAAGTCTGAGCAGATGAAGCAAAGGAAAAAATAGGGTTACTTCGACTCCTTAATTCCTTGAAGACCAAGCCCTTGTCTAGAACTACTAAGGGTAAAGGACTGATGTATGTAGAGGTAATGATGAATAGGAAGCCTGTCAACATAATGTTGGACACTGGGGCAACCCACAACTTTATCACACCAGAGGAGGCCAAGAGGGTTGGTCTCAACGTGGTATATAGAAGAGGATAGTTGAAGGCTATCAATTCTTTTCCTACACAACTCCATGGCATAACCATCACCAGTCCCCATGGACAACTTTAAGGTGGTACTAGACATAGAGTTCTTGAGGAAGGTAAACATTTGCCCTATGCCCTACTACGATTCAATTTGTGTATTGGAAAAAGAGGCAACTTGCATGGTGCTTACTTCAAGGTTTAATGGTAGGCCGTACTTATCAGCCATACAAGTGAAGAAGGGTGTCAAGAGAGGAGAAGTTACCTATTTGGCTATCCTAAAGGAGATGGACCTTAGGGATGAGCTAAGTAAGAAAGTCCCTACGATTATCCAATAATTCTTAAAGGAGAATTAAGATATGATGCCACTTGAGTTACCTAAAAAGCTTCCACCTCGTCAGGAGGTAGATTACAAGATAAAGTTAGACCCTGGGGCAAGGCCACCAGCCCTGGCACCATACAGAATGGCACTACCAGAATTGGAGGATTTAAGGAAATTATTAAAGGAGTTGATTGATGCTAGACATATTCGACCCTCTAAGGCACCTTATGGAGCGCCGGTCTTGTTCTAAAAAAAGCAAGATGGATCGTTGCGACTATGCATTGACTACTGGGCTCTAAATAAGGTAACTATTAAGAACAAGTATCATATTCCATTGATAGCTAATTTGTTTGATCGATTAGGCAAGGCAAAGTACTTCTATAAGCTTGATATGAGGTCTGGGTATTATCAAGTTTGAATTACCGAAGGAGATGAGCCTAAGACAACATGCGTGACATGTTATGGGTCCTTCAAGTGGTTGGTACCAATGCACTGGCCATGTTTTGCACCCTTATGAATAAGATCTTCCACCCATATCTCAACTGGTTTATAGTGGTGTACATAGATGACATAGTTGCCTATAGCAATTCCTTCGAGGAGCATGCTAAACATCTACAAGTCTTGTTCAAGTCCTTAAGGGAGAATGAGCTATATGTGAAAAAGAAGAAGTGCTCTTTTGCAAAAGAAGAGATGCACTTCCTTGGACATGTCATCTCCTAAGGGACCCTTCACATGGATGAAAAAAAGATACAAGCTATCAAGAAGTGGAAGCCACCGACTTATGTATCAGAGTTAAGATCATTCCTTAGGTTGATAAATTACTATCGATGGTTCATCAAGGGCTACTCTATGAGGTAGCCCCTCTTACTGAGTTATTGAAGAAGAATAGATCGTGGGCTTGGACAACGGAGTGTCAAAAGGTCTTTGAAGATCTGAAGGCAGCAATAATGGAAAAACCTATGCTGGCTCTCCTAGACTTCTCAAAACCTTCTGAGGTACATACAGATCCCTCAAACTTTTCTATAAGAGGTGTTCTTATGTAAGAAAGGCATCCAATTGCCTTTAAGAGTTACAAGTTGAATGATACCCACCGTACAAGAGAAGGAGATAACTGCGGTGATTCATTGCTTGCATACTTGGAGGCATTACTTGCTTGGGGCAAAGTTCATGATCAAAACTGATAATGTGGCAAGGAGATACTTCTAGACACAAAAGCAGCTTACTCCTAAGCAAGCTAGATGGCAAGACTTTTTGGCTGAGTTTGACTATATATTGGAGTACAAGCCAGGAACAAGTAATGTGGTTGCTGATACCCTTAACAAAAAAGCTGAGTTTTCTGCCGTAAGTCAAGTAGATGGAGACCTGATGATGAGGATAAAAGAAGGTATGACTCAAGACCCTATGGCCCAACAACTTATAATGTTGGCTAAAGAGGGAAAGACAAAAAGGTTTTGGGTCGAAGATGACGTTCTTTACACTATGGGAAGATGAATCTTTGTTCCTAAAAGGGCTAACATAAGGAAAGAACTCATAAAGAAGTGTCATGACTTAAAGTGAGTAGTCACCCGGGGTAAAAGCGAACCTTGGCATTGTTGGAGGTAACCTATTATTTGTCACATATGAAGGATGATGTGGAACTTTATGTGAAGACTTGCTTGGTATGCCAACAAAACAAAATGGATAACCAATTACCAAGAGGGTTGTTAAAGCCTCTACCTATACCTAGCCAATCTTAGGAGAGCGTATCTATAGACTTCATGTCAGCTTTGCCTAAATCTGAGGGGTTTGGGTCAATCATGGTGGTGGTGGATCGATTCTTTAAATATGTTACTTTCATTCTAGCCCCAACAGATTGTACAGCCAAAGAGGAAGCTCAATTATTTTTTAAGAATATGGTGAAGTATTGGGGGCTTCCTAAAACTATCATAAGTAATAGAGACCCTTGGTTCATTAGAAAGCTATAGACTGAGTTGTTTAACTTATTGGGGACTAAACTACGCTTTTCAACTAGCTTTCACCCATAGATAAATGGGTAGATGGAGAAGGCGAATGCTTTGTTGGAATGTTATCTTAGGCACTTTGTGAGTGCCAACCAAAGGGATTAGGTAAAGTTGCTAGATGTGGCTCAGTTCTCTTACAATTTACATAGGAGCCAGTACATTGGGAAAAGCCCATTTAAAGTGGTGTTGGAACAATAACCAATCACTCCTCATGCACTTACCTTAACTTATAAGGGGAAAAGTCCTAAAGCCTTCCATATGGCTAAGTCTGGGCAAGAGCAAGTAGATATGATGAGATCCTTCCTTGTCAAGGTTGCTAAAAGAATGAAGATGTTCGCAGATAGGAAGAGGCATGTGACGAATTTTCAAGTAGAGGATCAAGTGCTAGTAAAACTTCTCACACAACAATTTAAATCCTTCAGAAAAGTTCACAAAAGCCTTATTAGAAGATATGAAGGTCCTTACAAAGTGATCAAAAAGGTAGGGAAGGTCTCTTATAAGGCGGTCCTTCCACCTAACTTGAAGATCCATCTTATCCTCCATGTGAGCATGCTTAAACCCTTCCATGAAGACATGGATGAACCTGATCGAGGAGTGTCCACACGAGTACCACTAGCGACAACCAAGTCTTATGATCGACAAGTTAAAGATATCCTAGCTAATCGAGTTGTACGTAAGAGAAGGGTACCACCATGTACCCAATATCTGATCAATTGGAAGGTACTGCCTAAGAGCAAAGCTTCATGGAAAGTACAAGAAGACCTTTGGCAATTTGAAGACCATCAACGCCAGTATAAAGATAAATCAGTGACAAGGGCGTCACTGGAATAGGTGGGGGAGAGTGTCATGACACATCTGAAAAGGGCAAAACAAATTAGGTTTTAGAGTATCTAGAATCTTCCAAAGTATTCCAAAATGTTCCAGAGGAGACTAGATTACTCTTGAATCTGTGAGAAGTCTAGAGAACTAGAGAATTATAGAAATATGTATGTAAATATCTCTTATAGCCTTTGTAAATATCTTGTAGAATGTTCTATAAAGTAACGTAGACCATCGGATAGAATTAATCTCCATCGTCCATTAAGGAGGTTGGAATAGTCTAGAACTTAAGAAAGGCCTATAAATACCTCTACCCTCCTCATTTGTAACAATATCCAAGAGCTGAGTAATACAAGTTCCTTTTCAACAGCTCTCTTCTAACTTTCCTAATCTCTCATCTTGTCTACTTTGAGGATTCGGCTAACTTAGCAAGATCAAGAGGGTTGAATAAAGCTAAGGTTGGCATGGTTAAGGATTAGGGTAAAAGTTCCAAGACTATGACATTAAGCACCCATTGAGGATATCGATGGAGGAAATTTGGAGGAGAAATTCATGACCATTGAAGCTTGATGGAAGGAAGTGAATTAATCTCCCAATTTTATGTCCTTGGAGCTCTCATAACGTAATGTGTTCTGCCTCTTTTCCTTGTCCCAGGAGCTATCAAGACGCTACACATTCTCCTTTACCCATACCCCTTTTTTCTTTTTTTTTAAACCCGTGCCCTTCACGTGCTAACTTAGCCCATTTTTCTGCTATTGTTCTATGTGATTTCCATGTCAGAATCTACATGTGTATTTCTTCATTTATCACATGAATTTCCTCCCTGTTTCTCATGTGTTCTGTGGCTTCATGTGTTGCTTGCTGCCTATACTTCCCACGTAACTTCTTCAATCATTGTAATCATGTTCTACAACCTACATGAGCCTCCTCTCTTTCATTCATTCCCATGTGAGCTTCCTCATTTAAATATCCAAGCATGAAACTACTCCTCAAGCTCTTGTTCACATTTCTTCCTAAACCTATGGCTTTTTCACGTAACTTCTACTTATCTTCCATGTCAGCTCCTTCTCCCTTCTTATGTGTGTGTAAATACTCATAAACTATGTCTCTTCACCCTTTTAGCCCCCCTTTTAACCTGAGACTACATGCGTGATGGGTAAGCTACCTCTATCCGTCTTAGTATGTAGCTACATGGAGGAACCCATGCCTTTTCAAAATAGAACCAACGTGCTTGGTTATGTGATGCTTCTGTGGTATTTGTGTGTGATAAGAAAGTGCCAAATGAAGGTGGAAGTGCCTATGTGTGTGTGTCTCATGCCTTTGATGAGAATGAACTAACCATGTTTCACATGCATGAATTGGATCCATAAGTGTGTGTGAGGAAGTGTGTGAATATGTGGCAGCATGACTTCTTACATGTGAGCTAAATATGTGAGTATTGAAGAAATCATGCATGCTAATGTGGAATTATGTGTGTAAATGGAAAAGTTGGAGCTACTTCTTGTGATGTGGGAGTGTGATGCATGGAAAGAGCGTGTGAATATGTGACAGCGAGAGAACGATTCCAGGAGGGACCCACATGAGTGAATGGAGTGCATGCGTGTGTATGATATGAGCTACTTCCACATTTCTTTTTCTTTTTCAATATTTAGATTTAATTTATCCATAATCTGCACAAAAAGAATTAGAAAATTTAAGTAGGAAGATTCATAAAATTATTTAAAAGAAATTTATGCATTAAAATTCAATAATTTTGCAAATAAATTTTTAGAATACAAAAATGGCCAATAAAATCAAATATCCTCCAATTAAATCCATTAAGCCACAATTTATCATCAAAATGTCTAAATTAGAGGGAATAAAAATATATATAAATTAGCAATTATCACACATACTAACCTTATATATACAATCAAGAGTTCTAGTTGTACTTATGGCCATACTTTTGTATCTTAAGAAGCAACTCTTATCATTTCACTTCTTGGCTCTAAAATCTCATTTAGTATAAGCCATATGATCCTAATAGAACTCATTAGAACTATCATATGTATAATTTAAAGAACTTAGCATGTAGTTGCTTCTTTAGGCATAATTAAACCTTAAAAATTCACCCTTCAAAATAAGACTTCTAAATTCATTTCATTGGTTCCATTAGTGTCTATAATTTACATCTAGACCATGCATAACCTTGAAATCAATAAAACAACTTCTTAAGTGCTAGATTCCTCTCATGGCCAAATCATGTTCAAAAAGGAGTTCAATGGAGTTTTTGTTCAATTCTCATAAAATTTGGCACATATAAAATATCCTTGCCTCTTTCCTATTCTAGATGTGATCTTACGTGGTATGAAATAGCTTTCTAAGGCTTTAAAACTTCTAAGGTGCAATCAAAACCCTAGGTGTCCTACTTTGCATTTTAAAGTTTCTTACTTAATTCCCTTTGCATAATCTAATTTCCCATACTCTAAAACCCCCCATTACTATCAAGTTTTGGCTAAAAGCCAATTCCCTCTAGGATCCCCCTAGGTTGGCCAAATCGAAGAAGGGAAAGAGTTCAAAGGAATTGCAACAATGCTAACTCATATCATACCTTGTTTTATTCCTTGTTAAATGGAAGATTTTATACCACAATTGGTTGCTTCAAATTCCTTTCTTTCTCTAAGAGTTCAACCACTAGAAAGCATCTTTCAAGAAACTAAAATCACCAAAAAAATAGCTCAAAAAAGATAAGAGAATTTCTAACAGAAGGTGAAAAAGCTGGTGTTTTCTTATCTTTCTTGGCCTTTCATTCCCTTCCTTCTCCCTTCTCTTTGAGCAACTTTGAGAGCTGGTTTAGAAGTGTTCTAGGTCAGTTATAGGGTTGGTATAGTGTGGCTACACATATATAAAAAGAAAAAGGAGGTTTTAAAACAATTATAAAGATTCTCGTTATGTCCTATAACTTCATTTCTTCCATTAAAACTCATTTTAGATCCTATTCGAGAATATATTTTCTATCATAAAATTTATACCCTCTAATTTATTAAAAATATTTTATTTCAAATTTATGAAATTTGGAACAATCCAAAATGATCCCATCAGAGTTTAAGTCAACTGACAACCTAAATTGTAAATTAGAAAAGTTTGAACTATTCTGACAGTTTTTATGGTTTTCTGGACCTCTAAAAACCCTAATGTTCAAAACTCCCTCCTTTAAGTTTCCCAAAATTTGCTTGAAATTACAATTTTATCACTGTGGTCTCAGCTCATTTTGTTTAGTCATTTTGGCTCCAATTTCAGGCCATCATTGGTTTCTTAACCACATTTATAAATGTTCAATTTAACATTCTACCTTTAATTGGCCTTAATTCATTTTACTCTGGAGTTCTCTTTCATTAACTATATAATTTTAATTTTGATTTCTCTTAACTCATATTGTCCTTCTATAAGCCTATGACCCTATTTTAATAATTTATTTCATTTTTTAAGAACTATTTTGAATTACTAAACCATTAAATATTACATCAACTATGTAATAGGTCATCAGTATCATTATTATCTAAACACATTACCCAGTAAGGGATAATTCAATAATTCTTATTAAGACATAGTAAATTTTTCAAAATTAGTAATTGTTCAATTGCTACATATGCCAAAAAAAATATTTATTTTTTATATCATTTGTCTAATAAAATAACAAATCAAGTCATAAGAACAAGTATAACTACACCAACATATTCCTAAAATCAGATAACTTATTTAGAAGCTTAAGTACAAAATAGTATCCTACATAAATCATTTAGCTCATAGACATAATGGCAAGGAATTAGGCAATTTCCATAATAAACCATAGTTAATCATGTCTAAAAATATTAGTTAAGAAATAGAAAGTTTTGTGGATACCATATCAAGTATCCCATACTATTTGATACTAACTTAGGCTTTTAAATTCAAAGGTGTCACATTAGGTATTACATAACACCTAACATGAAACATAGGTTTTTAGCATTTTTAAGACTGAATAACCACTTTTCATATTCCTACATATTCAAAATTTGTTAGTATAATCAATATTATTAAACATCCATGTCAAGCTTGCAAATTAAGGTACCCTTTAATATAGATCCACATCATGTAAGCAATCTAAAGTCATCTTCTTTTCTGGATTCTAACCCTTTAATAATGTACTAACATTAGTAGTATAACAATAGCTTTTGTTTCAATATAATTACTTGATACACCAACCTACAACATAAAAGCATATGCGTTTATGATTCTTAAGAGTTGTACACAATTATAAATAAAGTATGCCAAACAAATCAAGAAATTAACTAATACATTGTTTATATAAATTTTGATGGAACCACTTTTATTATTAGCTATCTTTTAAATGTATTAAATGTCTTAATTGTGCAAATATTGGTCCTTGTCAAGGTATTCTACATACACAATCATCTATGTATAGGAACAATATGAGGTATAGTCATCCATACATAAGGATTACAATTTTGGTCAATGTATTCTCGTGATCATTTATGCATAGGTATCGTTCAGTGTTTAGCCTTTTATACATGGTGTCCAACATACTCTCTATTTAAGAATTAGATGATTGAATAATCTAGGTTCCAAGAGGATTTATAAAGGCATTGTATGAAAAAGAAATTAGTCATTTAATCATATCATATATAAATATTCCAACTATTATAGAAGAAATCGAGAGAACCAGTTAACTATGTAAGATAATTAGTTAACTGGTATGCCATAGTATGGTGAATTCCTAGGCATCAATTGACCAATTGACTAATCATGAGAATAATTAATTGGTACATAACAATTAATCGATTGATTTGAAGGAAATAATCAACTAGCCACTTACAAATTTGTCGATTTCATGTTAAAGACTTAACAGTCAACTAATTCCTTCGAACTAGTTGATTGGTCTTTGTTGCTTTGTTTTATGCATCAAGTACTGTTCATCATCTTCTTCACAATTTTATTCATCCAAACTCAACTAAACCTTCCAGTTATCAATTAAGCAATTAAAACACAATTTATTAGCATACCCAACGAGTTTTACTTCCTCAACTCCTTAACTTCTTTTTATTCACAGTCCTCCCCATAACATTGTTTGCAAGGTAAAATAAAGAAGATAATATTAATAACTCTCAACTTTCTTTATCAAAACTTCCGCACCCTAATAGACATATAACAATAATAATATGAGATAGTAATTTCAAGATCCATCAACCTTTCATATGAGGAAAAAAAAGAGATAAAATAAAATAAAGATGAGATGAGGATGATGATGATGATGATGGAGAGGATGAGGATGAGGAGATGAAGAGATGCAAAAAAAAAAAAAAAGATACAAGAATTCTTAGCAAGACAAGGGTTTTGTCTTACCAATTAGGTTGTTCCTTTAGAGCAACAAAGTGTGGAGATGTTTAAAGTGAGGGGAGGTTTATTTGAAGGAAAAAAGTTATTATATAAAAAGATAGAAGATGGTAGAAGCTTTTTGTGTTGTTTCCTTTCTCTGCATGACTTTTCCAAAAAAAATTAGAAATTTTATTTAAAAGATAGATCAAATGTGATTAGAATAATTTGATATAAGGTATAAAAATAATTATTTATTATTGAACGATATATGTCAAAGTATCTAACATATTTTTACGCTCATGCCTCAACCACTTTCCCATGAGAAAAATGAAGTTTTGGGTCTTATAAAAAATTAAAATTTGGCCCAACTAAAATTATATTTTGATCTTGGTTGAAATTATACTTTTGGGCCTTAAATTTGACTAATTATATTTTGACCCTCAAATGTCACTTAAATATTTTTATTTTTTAAATATTTTTCTTATATTTTTTTGAGCTCAATGATTTAAGAATTTCTTAAAGTTTCATTTCCTCAGTATTTATTTCGTAATTAGTTATTATTTAATAGTTTGTTTTTAATTTCAAATAAATCCTAAAAATTTCAATCAAATTCCCAACGACTTTAGAAAATTTTGATATTCTTCCTAAAATTCATAAATTCTTAAGTTTTCAGATTAAGAACTAATTTTATTAATTTAAATAGTTTTAATTTGATTAATTAATTTTTATTTTGAGGAGGATGTTATACATAATATTTCCATCGTGGCTTCCATAGCCAAATCACCTTCAACAATCTAAAAGAAGAGGAAAGGAAATCGAGCAAAAAGGATGTGTCAATCGGGAAAAAATTGAAAAAATAAACAGCACTTTTAAAAATCACCTTCAGTTGTAGCTCCCATGACTCAAAGTTCTGGAAACGTGGGCGAACGGGAGAGCCTCCTTTGGCCAACCTTCAAAAATCACCTTCCTTTAAAAATGCAGAATGGCCCTTCTAGGTGCTTCTCCACGAAATGCCTATGGCTGACCGCCCAGAATTGTGTTTTGTCTTCTTCCTCTAGAAATGCAGCACGATGTTTTTGACGCACGGAGTTTTGACTCTCATGGAACACATTGTTTTGTTGTAGGAACGAAAATGTATCCAGCCGTTCAATTGATCGACACTTCAGAATGCCCCATGTTGCACACCTTACATGTGTCAATTTTGGGCTTCTAAAACACACTATTTCACTAAGTAAAATAGTCTGTTTTGCCTATTTTCTAGGCACGTGGTGCAATGAAACTGTTGATGCTTCGGACTGCTAGATTTCTGCTCAATGGCTTTCGTAATGGAGACGATCCAGACGCAATATTTGGATTGTTTGATGCTTTTATTTACCCAAAATGCTTATAATCAACCCAAATTTTGACTGGATTATATGATTATGGAAAAACTAAAAAAAAAAACGCAGATTTATCCCACCAACACAAAATGTGAAATCTATATAACTCATATGCATAAATCAACATTTTTAAATAAATATAAGAATTAAAAAAAGATGTTTTGGGATTGACAATTTAAAGCTAACAATAAAATCTCACTTTTCAAAAATTCTTGAGGAGGGGTCTCCATGTATGATTTAAAATATTTAAGAAAAAATGGTAGTAATTATTCATATAAAATGAACTTTGACTAACCAAGTCATAAGATAAATTACTTTATCATTTTTTTTTTAATTACCAACACGTCTGATAAGTAAGGAGTGGAGGAAAAGTATCAAATAGTCAAGAAAAGTGCCACGTGAGAAGACTCTTGAATTATTTTATGATTTCTTTGAAGATGAGTTAATCTGTCACACTTTTTTTTCAAAGGTGAGCACAAGGAAGACCCTAGTAAGTCCTAAGGGGGAAGTTGGAGAATGGAGTATGAGGGGATGGAAACCCCCACCACAAGCTTACCCCCTGACATTGACGCGAGGGAAAATGCCACCAGACCACATGATTCTTTCACTTTATTATGAAATATATAGACTTTCATTAAAATAAAAAATAAGCTAGAACTAAAAACTTGGGGAAAATCAAGGTTTGATGTTTATGTTTTCCTTACTTTGTTGTCTGCTTATGGTTTTGAATTGTGGATCACATCACTTGAAGAATTACATAGTAAATTGAAAAATAAAAACTTAAACCAAAGTAGAAAAACAATAAATAGTCGACCCTAACATGATCAATCATATGAAAAAAAAAATTTAATAAGGAAAGAGTTCAAGCAAAATATATCAGAATGAATTATCCAAAATTGATTCAAAAAAACTTGGTCAAAGACTTAGAGTCAATACTCAATCTGTCCTAATATACTTCCTCCAATCTTGGCAAACAGTATTATCATCTTCATTTCCAACAACTACAACATATTAGGATTATCCACCTCTCTTTAGCTCAGATCATATTTTGATTTGGGTAGCCCGAACAGGGGTGGGTGGGTTGAAACAAGGGTTACTTTGCATGATGGCTATGGATGGGAGAAAAAGATGGGGGTGACGCTAACTACCAAACAAAATGGTGGAGGGTCTTAAAGAGTTCAAATTGGATATGAAGGTGGGAGAAGAAGCCATAAGAAGAAAGTGTGATGCATGGGTGCATGGTATGAAAGGGGTACTGGGGGAGGTGGGGAATTTGACATTTGGAGGGCAACTAGGGCCCAAAAAATAAAAGGGAGGAAAAAATTAATGGAAGGGAAAACAATTTAAGGGAATGGATATTTATTTTAAGGAAAGGGAAAAACAATGTGTAGAAGTGCAATAACATGATATAAATTTTTAAGATAAGAAAATATTTATTAATTGTATGAGGTGTGTATTGTTATATTAATAGATATAGATGTTATGACCTAAAACTCTAGATCAGGACCAATGCATAAATTAAGCCAACTTATGACTGGTCTAGCCTAACAAACTTACAAAAACCCACTCACAAGCATAAGATAAATCTAATAAATAAAATGGACATAAATTATTACATATATTTAGAAATTATACTTTAAAATTTCATAAGCCATATTTTGGAGATTGCTTGAAATTCAGCAACACCTCTCCTAAAACTAGATATGCCAAATTTGTATAATCTGTAACACCATATATTTTTAGCTTGCTTCCTATCATTTCTAAGTTTCCCATGATGAATTGCACAAAAGGGAATGGAAGATGACATTAAAATAATGTCTTATTTCGCGTTGCGTAGCGTATGAAAATTCCATTCGGTGTCACGCGAACTATATGAGTTTATACATCATATTCTCATATTTAATTACATATATACAACTCATTTACATTACCAAAGTTGGCCCACAACTCATGGAAATCGAAATGGAACCTAGAATATGGAGGTTTATTTTCGGCCAGATTTGGCCCCTTTCTGGCACAATTTCAAAAAATCATAACTAATTCTATAAAAATCAAAATCATACATTCTTAGCCATTCTAGAAAGCTATGGATGTTTACTTCATAGTAAAAATATGTACAGACCATAACACATATCACAGAGGGCGTTTGACATCCGAAAATGTCCAGGGGTCAAACTGCCTCCTGATGCTGTCACAGATTCTGCAGCAAACTTTGAAAATGTCTAATTAATTCCACAAAAATTCAATCCATGAAAATGATACCAATATGGAAATCTGTAGATGTTAGCTAGAGGAGAAAAATACTTTCAAACCATTTCAGGTACCCAAAGTCTCGAAATTCAATAGAACAGTACATTAAGTGGGGTAAGGGTCCTGATACTGGACAAAATGTTCAAAAATTCATATCTCCCTCTCTAGAACTCCAAATGAGGTGCTTCCAGTTGAAACAAGTCACTGTAAATGTCTAGTTTCTCTGTATGAAATTTTGTGGCAATTGGACATTGTTTGCCCTATGAGTGACAGAATTCAATTTCGGACCAGTGCTACAGTACCAAAGACCAAAACCAGAAAATTTTCCAATTTCAACAATTCGCTAAATATTCCACAGATCTCCAAAAATTACCAAATTTATCTTCTCAAAAAGCTCTCAATAAGCTCTAGATGCATGTCAAATTTCAGGTCAAGAAGAGTTCATTTGGATAAAAAGTGACATAGCCTCATGAAATGGTCATTTTTGCTTCCTACCAAGAGTCACTTTGCACCAAATGGCCTCTTCTTGAATTTGGCACCCCTTGAGCAAGTTTCAAAGCACAAATATGACTTGTGGAGGCTGCCCAAGTGATCCCAAACCTCATGCAACTCATTTTGGTCTCTCAACATCTATTTATGCATAGTTACATCAAGCCATCCAAGAACCAATTTGCACAATACTAGAGATTTAGTGTCATATA
Organism: Erythrophleum ivorense; assembly: GCA_026724425.1. NCBI lineage: Eukaryota > Viridiplantae > Streptophyta > Magnoliopsida > Fabales > Fabaceae > Erythrophleum > Erythrophleum ivorense. The sequence goes on from JAIUCV010000219.1 coordinate 732,468, forward strand.
AAGTGTACATCATATTCATACATCATTTTACACTTATCCATGGTCTTACATCACAAAAATATTACATACATCATTACTTTAACATTTAACCACCATTTAAAGTACATAATACACCAAATCAAAGATGTTCAATGTCCTTGACTTGCATCTCCTTGACTTAGAACACCACCTAGACAATTCAAGGATGAAGGGGAAAGGGGGGGTGAGATTCCAAGAATCTCAATAGCTCACACACCCATTCACATCACATTCAAGGCATACATATACCAAATGCATAACCATACAAGCATAAAGTGTACAATAAATTTCATTCCATGCCACATTCACATGTTAAGATTACTTTCATGCTCTAGGGACTTTTGGTTTAGCCTCACCCCATTTCTAGGACTTTTGGATTTGCCTTACTCTTGGTCTAGGGACTTTTGACTTTGCCTCACCCATTCAAGGGACTTTTGGCCTTGTCTCACTCATGCCATGAGACTTTTGGAATCTCCTCACCTTCATCAAGGGACTTTTGGCATCATCTCACCCTTATGGGCTCTTTCCACAACCATAGTCATTCAAGACAACACATTGGTACCAATGCACAACAAGGATCAAGTGGCATATTATCAAGCATCAAGAATTCATGTAAGCACACTAAGACATACATATGCACACAAGAATGCAAAGAGAATGAGGTGGAGAGCTACATTTTTATGTATGCAAGCTCACTTTGCAATTTCCTTCCCCTCCTTAGTTTCATAAGAGCACTTAGGTGGAGTAGGGTTCTCTTGGCCTAGACATTACAAACATCACACAATTACACATTTGAAGCAAGCCAAGACATTAAACTAAAGCTTATTACACACTTAGCTCCAAAATAGACATATTGGTTCCATAAATGGCCTATTGAAGCAACTCATATTATTCAAGTGCTACGCTCCATTCTCTTGTTCTTTCTAGACTTCTTGGACTCATTTAAGGTCCTTGGAGCCATCACACATTCAATTGCACAATTGGAAAACCAAGTTGCTTCACAAAGCACCATTATGGACACCATTAGGCCATCTCCCAATCTATGGCTCCTAAATTTTTTCCAATGGTTTCTCCCATCTTCTAACATCATATAAAGTCCCAAAACAAGGCTAGAACAAATTAAAACATCCCCTAGCCTAATGAACCTAGCTTGGCCGAAATATGCACTATAATGGAGGTTCATAGACTTTGTGATTTTTCCTTGATGGGAGAGCCACTTGGGAGGCTTTCTAAAGGTCTTAGGAGTTCAAGGAAATATTCAAATAGCCAAGGAAACATTCACATAAAATCAGATTTTGCAAAACCCTAGAAAACACTACACTTTTCTAACTTGTTTTCTATTGGTTTTTCTTGGAATTTCTTGCCATATGCCATCTCCCCATGGCCTAAAACCCTTGTTCCCTCCTTGTATTTGGACAGAACATCCTCCCCTCCTTTGGTTCTGTTCTTGGCTGAAATACACACAAAGGGAGGGGGAAGAGAAGATGCAACAAAAAGCAAAGATTACCTATGGTTCAAATGAGCGTTCAAGTGTCTTTCTCCTTCATTCTCTTCTCCTTAGCAAATTCAAAATTCTCCCCTTAGGTCTGGGTCAAAAACAGAACCAAATCATTCAAAAAATCGATGGAAAGAAAGGAGGAAGAGAGGAAAACAAGATTGGAGGAAGATGGAGCATGAAATTACCTAGTTTCTCCTTGGCTTTCTTCCTCTTTTTCTCCTCCCTTTTGTGTGCCTAAGAGAGCTGAAGATTTTCTATATTTTGGGCAGAATGGGTCGTGCTCATTAAAGAGGATAAGAAGGGAGAAAAGTGTGGAACTCTTTAGAACATTCAAGAAACTATAAATTCCAATTTTGCCCTTCCATAATTGCAAGTTCGTTTCGGCTTCGTTTTAGCTCCTTTTTTAGAACCGTCTTTTCCATCATAAAATTTAAGTTCCCAATTTAATAAAATGCCTTTGGAATCACTCAAATCAGAGTTAAAACCACCCCGAATGAATCGGTCAAAGTTCGGGTCAATTGACGTTGGAAAGAGTACACCGAAGGGGATTTACCAGTCCCGGGGCTTCCCATGGTTTTTTGGGGCCTCTGAAAACCTTGGGCAACTTAAAATTTTCATTTAAAAAGCCCTCCTAGGTGTTTTTCCAAAATTACACTTATTTACGAAAATGCCACTGGCCTTTCGGCAATTTTTTTGAATTGCTCCAACCCCAATTTTTGGGCAACTCAAGGCTCAAATCCTAATTTTTTATTATTTAAAATTTTACTCAAATTTTATTTGGCCTTGAATCACTCATCTCAGGGGACTTACTTTTCAAATCGGCCCGTTCCAATGATTGTACAATGTACCGGGTGTTACATAATCAATCTAAACCAATAAATAGCACAATTCCTCAATATCATAATCAACTTAATAAAATCACAAATTCTCATATATAACTAGTTTAATGTCATAGGGGCCACCACAAAACTTAAAACACACTATTGTACCGAACAACCCAAAACATTCCTACATTAGTAACCATGACACTAGAATCCAACACAAGCAACTACTAACCAAAAGTACATATCCAATACTTCTGAGAAGTATGTAAGTTCTAAAGCTTTTCAATCTACCACTTGCTAATCTAAAAAATAAGCATAAGGAGCAAGGTGAGTATTAATGAGAACCCAAAACATTCCTATACTAGTAGCTATAACACTAGAATTTGACACGAGCAACTACTAATCAAAAGTACATACCCAATATGTCTAAGAAGTATGCAAGTCCTAAGCATAAGGAGCAGAGTGAATACTATTGACTTAATGAGTGTATAAATAACAAAGTACATAGAATGAAAAACAAGTACACCTTAGAATTTTTTACTATCAAGCATTCAAATAAATAATTAAATCACATTTTATTTATAATTAATATAAATATTTACCAACTTGCACGGATAACAATTCCTTAATTTGAAATATAATTTAAAATGTGAATATATATATATATATATATATCTGTGTGTGTGTGTGTGTGTGTGTACACCTATGGGTAAAGAGATACCATAGGAAAGAATCATCACCACCCCCAAGTGCCACCAAATGGTGTACATATCATAGTATAATATTATGTAGTGTGACTGTGCTATGTCATAATATAACCACTAATGAGTGCCACCATAAGGTAGACATATCACAATCAATGCCATCACACTTTTATCATATCATCTCACCATCAAGTATTACCACATGGTGTACATATCATATTACTGATAGTGCCATTGCACTTTTTTTTTATCACATCTTAACTAAATGCACCAAAGGTTCTAACCCAATCCCCATCCATCACCTTTTAAAATATAATAATTGAATAACTTGTTGTAGAATAAAGGAAGTGATTCAAGAATGCAATCAAAAATAAATTAAAATAAATCATAAAAAAGTAAAAGAAGTGGTTTGGAAACCAAAATAGAAACAATAATTCAATAGAATTAATAAAAGATAAATCTTGAATGAATTAATGAATAATTAAATTTCAATGTAACAATAAATATATTTAAATTGCACACACACACATAAGTATTACCACTTCCACTTTACATCCTACCACTTGGATTTCACATGATTACACAACTTTGTTTCTCTTATGCATAACTTTCTTTCCGCATATATCTCATATTACACTTTTCACATTTGCTAATCACACTTTCATTTTCCACACAACTCATACATCAACTCCCATCCACAATTTGCAACAACCCATAAAATTTAATTATTACATCACTATAACATTCACCATGTGTGTATATCTATCTGTCAATCACATTTATCACAATTGAGGGTTTTGAAATCAAATTTGATTCCCTTATAATACATAAAAAGAAAGGTGGGCAAGAAATATAATTAACAAGATAAATATTGTCTTATTTATATAATCGACAATAAGGACCCATGATAAAGGTTCCTTCTTCTAATGACTCAACACTAAACTCTAGTTTTGCTACCTTAATTTAGATCCTAACATGAAATTAACATATTAACTACTCAATTAACATTTATAATTATTAATTTAGTCAAATATACCCTCTAACACCTAAAGCGTTCATTTCAACCTAACTTTTCTATTATCAACACTAACCTAGATCCAGGTCAAGCTTCGATAATTTGCAATTTATGAAGCTTGCAGGATGAAGATTAAGTACGAATTCGCAATTTAAAGACTAGAATTAAAGAACACCAATTTGGAGAGTTCAACCACAGTCATCAATGGAGGAAATAGGGACTGCACAATATCAAGCTTCAACAAGCAACGAGTAAGAAAATAGAGAGAAGAAGATAAAGAAACAAGGTCAAAAACTCACTTTCACCAAAACCTATAAACTTACAACTAAACAACAAAAAGAGGAAGAAGAAGAGAGGAAGTGCCGCACTAATTACGTAGGAGCTCTAGTGACACAGCCCACCGAAGAAGGAAGCTCAATGGTGGTGAAGGTGGAAAATGATGAATCCATACAAACAAACGGAGCAATATTCCAAGTAGCATAAAATTTTAAATTTGAGCCAAAAATAATGTCGCAATAAATATTTATCGAAATGCAACTGTCTAATAAAACTTAGACTGGATGATACCAAATTCAAGAGGCAATTGATTAGCAACCCAACACGGTGGGGACACATGGAGAAGCCCTATGAACTCAAAACCATTGGTTCTGAGTTTCATATAGATAATGGTTCTAAGTTTGCCTAGCTGTCACGCTAGGCTTGAGCCTAGCCTAATAGTATCTGTAATATCTGATTCTTTGAAAATGAGAAATTATGTTATGCGACCATTAAAATGTATAATTGAGCATGAAGTATGGTAGCAGACCAAGTTAATTTAAGGGCTGAAATAACATCTCATCACCTGGGTCGAAGATCTTGTCGACAAGATCCTGTAATCTGTAGTGTAATTTCTAAGATCTTGTCGACAAGGTTTTCACCATCAAGTACAAGGTCTTCTTATATAATGTGTTAAAACTTGTGTGGTCTGGAATTGAGTATGGAGAGCTTTTTAAATGAAATTTTTGAGTTCTCTGAGCTTTTCAAAGGCCCTAAAAACTATGGGAAGCCCTGGGACAACTAAAGCCCCTCTAGTGGACGTTTTTCCAACGTCAGTGTACTTGAACTTTAACGGATTCATTCAGGAAGCTTTTAGCTCCAATTCGAGTGATTCTAAAGGCATTTTACTAAATTGGGAACCTAAAATTTATAATGGAAAAGATGGTTCTAAAAAAGGAGCTAAAACGAGTTAGAAACGAAACTACCAAGAACAAAGAACAAAATAGGAAATTTTTGAAAAAGTCCTTAAACCTATATATATATATATATATATGAAGCATCCTTCTGCTCCCCTCATTTAGATTGACCAAACTCTACCCAAAAACTAGAGAAAACTCAAGGGAAGGAGGCGTACAAGACTAGGGCAAAGGAGAAGGGAAATTTTCAAGGAAAGGTAAGAATTTGTTAGAATTTCCTAGTCTTCTCCTTAGGAAATCTCTTCTCCTCCTTCTCCCCTTTCTCCCTATGGCTTTCTTAGAGTTTTTGGTACTATTTTAGGGTCAGACCAAGAGGGGAAAATTCGGATTTGAAGAGAGGAAGCCAAAGAAAGTGTGAATCAAGTGAGAAAACAAGGAAAAACAAGGTAAATCTCTCATTCCATGGTAGATACTTCCTCCCCCTTCTTCTCCCTATTTTGCCCTATATATGTAGATGTAAAAGGGCTAGAATTTTGAGGAGAACCAAGGGTGAATTACATCAATTTGAGGGAGGAGAGTAAGAATATGCAAAGAAATCCAAGTAAAAACCATGATTTCACAAGATAGAAAAGTTAGGATTTTGATTGCACCTTAAGCTCTATCATGAATCCTAGCCATATTTTATGATATTTAAGGATTCATATGAGTTCCTAAGACATCAAGAGCGCTTTCTACATGATTCTTCATTCAAAAGAAGCAAGGAAACTCCATTGGTGCTTTATGGAAGCATAGTTTCAGCCAAGAAGAGTCCATGCACCTAGGGAGTGTTTTAATTCTTTTCAAGCTTAGTTTTGCATCATGTATGATGGGAAAGTATGAAAGGAAGCCTTGGGAAAAGTTTAGAAACTATAAAAAGTAAGATAGCCTTATATGTTCCATAATATGACTTAAAGAAGAAACACCTAGCAAGACTCCTATAATTGATTATGTGATGACCCCAAGAGATTTAAATGGAGTCAAGAATCATGAATGAATAAATAGAATGGAGCCAAGATGATGTTTTCTTAAGGTTGCTTCATTAAGCGCATTATGGAACCATGAAAGAGTTTTATGAGTCACCTAACTTTTCTAGTGAATGTGTGGCCTTAGACTTTGTTTCAAGAGTGTAATTAGCTTCCATATGATGTGTCTAGGCTAAGAGGAATGATCTCCACCTTCTTAGGTGTGTGAGATCAAGAGAAAGGATTCAAGACTTAAAGAAAAGTATGCAAATGTAAGAAAGGTAGCTCTCTCCACCTTCTCTCATACATGGATATGTGTTTAGCTTGTTTTAGAATATGTGTATGTGTATTTTCAAGTTATGAAAAGTATGCTAGCATGCCTTTATGTGCCATGATTTTTGATGCCATGTTATATTTTCAAATGACTACATGATGTTTGTATGAGTTTGCTTGAGTGTGGAATGGCCAAGAACTTTTTCCTTTGGTGAGGATGAGCTAAGAACCCTTGAGTTTGGTTGAGACATAGCAAAGAGTCTCCCAAAAGCAAAGTGAGCTCCCAAGAATATGGTTGGGTCTAAAGCTCTTAAAGAATGGGTGATGCAAGTCCAAAATCCATGAGGAGAAGTGTGAAGCTATTCCAAATACTTGGTGAACTCTTGAATGTCTTGTATGATTTTTTCATATACTAAGTTTGCTTTTAAAATGTCTATGACTTTTATTTTCTCCATGCATGTATTTGTAAAGCTTACTTTGCACATATTATGTATGATTGAATGAGAGATGAGCTATTGGGATTCTTTGAATCTTATCCCCTCCTCTCCAATGTCTTAACATGTTAGGTAAAACAATTGAGCAAGGTATTGGAGGCCACCAAGCTTAGAAGAAGAAGATGGTCACCAAAGTATATGAATATGCCTAGTTTTGCCTTCTTTTTAGCCATATGTATAGCATATGATGTAATCTCATGATGAAATTTTTATGTAACCATATGAATATATGTCAATACTCAAATGTATGATGTATGAATGAAATTTGATGCCAAATGTATGAGATAGCATGTGTTGGGTATTGAATGGCAAGTTTAACTCTTGAATGGCTAGATAGATTAGTGTAAATATGGAAGTAGAATGGCCAAATTTAGATACATGAGGTTTAGGACCACTTGGACAGTTCATACAAGTCCTATTTATGCTTTTAAACTTGCCCAAGAAGTGACAAACACCAATCAAGACCATTTGGGCGCACTTGGTCTCTAATATAGATCAAAATTGATCATATTGGAAACCTATACCACTTTTTGCCCAAATGAGCTCTTCTTGATTTGAGATTTGGCATACATCTAGAGCTTGTTGAGATATTTTTGAAAAGCTAAAGTACAGAATTTTCAAAGGTCTATAGAATATTTGATGAATTTTCAAAGTTGAGAAATTTTTTGGTTTTGGTCTGGTGTACTGTTCACTCAGGTCCGAAAATGAAATTAATCACTCGAGGGCCAAATTATGTCCAATTGCCACAAAATTTTATAAGGAGAAACTAGATACTCCCAGTGACTTGTGCCAACTAGAATCACCTCATTTGGATGTCTAGAGAGGAAGATATGTATTTTTGAAGTTTCTATCTAGCATCAGGAATCTAAACTGACCCAGGGTACTATTTGATTAGTTTTCAATGCCTAGACACGTATGGACTAGTTGAAGTTATTTTTACCCTCTAGTTAACATCTGTAGATTTTCAGATTGGTATCATTCATGTTCATTGGATTTTTGTGGATTTAATTGGACATTTTTGAAATTTACTACAGAAGCTTGTGACAGTACCAGTAGCCAACCAGACCTCCTTTCCTTTTTGAACATCAAACATCTTTTGTGTGACGTTTCATGGCCTGGTCATATTTTTAGCATAAAATAGACATGTGTAGCTTCCCAGAATGGCAAAGAACACATGATTTTTATTTTTATAGAATAAGTTATGATTTTCTAAAATTTGTGACAGAAAAGAGAAAATTCTGGCCGAAAATGCAAACATGGGTTTTATGTGATCCTTTGCTCTCCACGAGTTGTAGGCCAAATTTGATGATGGAAATGAGTTGTAATTATGTGTTCAAGTAAAAGAATGTGATAGATGCATTCATATGGCCCACGGGACTCCGAAAGAGAAATTTACCCGTAGAGAAATGCATGTTAATTCATAACTCCCTATGCACTATATTGTTTCCATAAAACAAATATAAGATGAGGCATGGGAATTGTATGAATTGAGTCCTAGAAGTATGATGTTACAGTATCAGCTGGCATGACTGATCAAACTGACCGATCACGTTAGTAATTTAAATTCAAAGGAGGCCACATGTCAAGCATTGGTTGACTGAGAAAATTACAATAAATTTTGATTAGCTGGAAGAAATAAAAAGAGATAATGTTAAAATTTAAATTACAAAAATACCCTTGGAAGCTTTGTTATAAGCCGAGTTACCCTTTTATTCTCTTCACCCGTTCATTCTTTAGCCTCTGCTTCTTCTCCTTGTGGTGTTTCTTCTTCATACACAGTTGGAGTAAAAATTTTTTCACATCTTATTTAGAGAAAGGCAACAATAAAGGTATGTTTTATAAAAATTTAATCTTCTTCATCTATTTTATTTTATATTTCATAACATATTATTTTTAGTTGAAATAATAATTATAAGAAAAAATCTAAAATAAACCAAAAAAAACAAATAATATTGTTAAAATGAGAAAAAATATAAAGAATTAAAATAAAAGTTTCATATGAGAAATGTTACTTATTATTCTTTATTATTTTTTAACTTTATATGTTTTAGTTAATTGTTTTAGATTAGTTATGTTATTTGTTTTAGGTTATTCACATTATTTGTTTATTAGTTGGTATTTATTTACATTAGAAATTATTTATTTATATGTTGATGTGATTTTGGTAAATGTATAGGAAAAGGAATAAATATTATGCAAGTGAAAGAAAATGAAGGAGGCAAAAACTAAATGAAGGAAAAAAATTTAATGTAAGGATTATGGAAAAATAAAAAATGAGTATAAGAAAAAAGAATTTAATTTAAGAAAAAGAGAGAGATTTGATAAATAATTTTGAGGAGAAAGTAAAAAAGTAATTATAGAAAAAAAAATATGCAAAAAAAATAGAAAATAGTTGTAGGAAAAAATATTTAAGAAGAAAAATGAATAGAAAATAGAAAATAATTATTTAAAAAATAAAAATGACAAAAACTTACTAGATTAGAAAGAATGAATGACATTTTATACATAATAAATCAAAGTGGAAAAAGGTAAATATAAAATATAAAAAAATTAATAGCTAACAAAAATATAATGAATAAGGTATAAGGAAATTCCAGAAATAATTAATTATGTATTAAAATGGGATAAATGAAGTAATATTTTTGTAAATAATTAAAGAAATATCCACAAAAAAGGTTAGAAAAATGTGGATAAAATAATTATATTTAAAGAAAAAGGATAAGTGAATAAGAACGAAATAGGGATCAAAAAGTGAAAATTTTGTAGAAAAACTATAAAGAAATGGAAAAAAATTAAAGCACAAATAATTATAATTAGGAAATTAGGATAAATAAATAATTATTAAAATATCCAAAGAGAATTAAAAAAATCATGAGAAAAATAAATATATTTAAAAGTTATGATAAATGAAATAATGATGTTATAAATGAGTAATGGTATATGCACAAGAAATTTTAAAAATAAAAAAGATTGTAGGAAAAAGTAATTATATTAAAAAATAGGATAAATAAAATGTAACATCCGGTATCCGTTAAAACATTAGAAATGAGTCAATTTGAAAAGTAAGTCCCTTGAAACAAGTGAGTTGAGACCAAATAAAATTAGAATAAAATTTTAAATAATGGAAAATAAGGATCCAAGGTGTAAGATGCCTGAAAACCAGAGGCAGAGTAGTTCAATAAAATTATTAAAAGTATAATAGCACTTTCATAAATATAAGCAATTTTTAGAAAACTCATAAGAGAGATTTTTAAATAGAAAATTTGAGTTTTCCAGGCTCTCAAAGACCCTAAAAACTATAAAAATTCTTAGAACAGTCAAAATCTCCTTTGGTGTACATTTTTGAATATCGGTTGACCTAAACTTTGACTATTTTGTTCATAAAGGTTTTTAATCCAATTTGAGTGATTTTAAAGGCATTTTATAAGTTTTAGAATCCAAATTTTATGATAAAAAGGACGGTTCTAAAAAAGGAGCTAAAATGAATATAAAACAAAAAGTCAAGAAGACGGGACATAAATAGAATTTTAATGACCAAATTTCTTTTAATTTGCTTCTTATAAAGTGGTGTCCCATCTTGCTCCTTCTTCTAATCAACCTTGTGTCTACCTAAAATAAAGGAGAGGCCAACAGCAAATAACACACCAAGAGGGAGGAAGAAGAGGAAAAAAAATTTAAGAAAAGATAAGGAAAAGTGTAGGATTTTATAGTCCTTCCTTTACATAAGATGTTCTCCTCCTTCTCCCCTTCCTTTCTATGATCTTGGTGACTTATATGGGGCTGTTTTGGGTCTAGTTCAGAAGGAGTAGATTAGACTTTGAAGGAGAAGGCTATAGCAAATGAGAAAGCTCTTAAAAAGGCTAAAGAATCCAGGTAACTTCTTTGCTTTTCTTGCTTTCTTCTTGTTGTTCTTCATGGTGTGATTTTTGGCCAAGTAGAGAGGAATTAAGAGGGATTAGTTTTTGACCAAGAGCAAGTAAGGAACTTAGGTTTTAGAGCGTGGAAGCAAGATTATGCAATTAAATCCAAAGAAAAACCATTAGAATTCAAGAATGGAAATCTAGGGATTCTTGGACATATAGCAAAATCTGGTTTCTTTCAAGAATGTCCTAACTTATGTGAGACCTTAATTGAGTTTCTAAGACCTTTAGGAAGCCTCCTAAATGCCTTTTCCTTCAAGGAAATAAAGAAAAGTCCATAGGTCCAAATCCCTAAACATGTCTCAGCCAAGCATAGAGGAAGTACCAATGGAGTATTTTAAATTTTTCTAAGCTTTGACTGGGACTAGATATGATGGAAGAACACCAAAGGAAGCCTTGAAAAAAAATTAGAAGCCATAGATTGAGAGTTAAAGGTGTAGGTTTCATAATGTAATATCAAGAAGCAACATATAGTTAAGCTCCTCAAAATGATTGTGTGATGGTTTCAAGGAGTCTAAATGGAGTCAAGATTCATAAATTGAAGGAGAAAATGGAGTCAAGATCATGAATTCCTATGGTTGCTTCCTTAGGTTTTATATGGAATCATAATTGAACCATATGAGCAAGTAGCTTCCCTAGAGTGTGGGTGGTGCTAGAACTTGTTTCAAGAATGTAATTGGATCTCATTTGATGTGTTTAGGCAAAAGGAATCAAGCTTTATCCACTTGCAAGTGTGTGACCGTGAGAGGGGAAGAATAATCAAGAGAAAGACTTATGTTTTGTTCCAAAGGCAGCTCTCTAACCTTTCTCTCATACATTCTTAGTTATTTTCTTATCTTTGAATGTGTGTATGTATGTTTATACCTTGAGAAATGTTTCTAACTATTTCCTACATGTCATAGTACCATCATATTCTTGAAATGTGTTTTATGAATATGTTTTGGCTTGAATGGACAAAGTGAAGCCAAAAGTCCCATAATAAGGGTGAGGACAAGCCAAAAGTCACTAAGATTAGATAAGACAAAACCAAAAGTTTTAAGAAAAGTAAAGCTTAATCAAAAGTCCCTTGAAAATGGGTAAAATAAATCCAAAAGTCCTAAGAAAAAGGGGTGAGGCTAAATCAATGCCTTTGAGAGCTAATGTATAATAGGTATGAGCTTATTGAACATGAATATTGTCTTATGTATGGTTACTAATAGCTTAATCTTCATGCATACATTCTTTGACTTCAAAATGTGCCCATTATATACGTTTAAAAGGGTTAAAAGCTATTGGGATTCTTAGAATCTCACTCTTCCCTCTCCAATATCTAACCATGTCTAGGTAAGCCAAGTGGGCTAAAAGATGGAAGTTACCAACCTTGAAGACCAAGACTTTGACAAGGATTTTGTTCTTTAGCCATTTTGTAGACATATTGACATCAAATGATGTAACTATGGAATGTATATGTGTTGTAGATACTTGAGCACACTTAAATGTATGTGAATATGATGTGTATAATGACTTTGGAGTTATATGAATGAGAATGTATGTTTATGCCACTCAAGACCCCTTTATGTGTATGGCTTTCATGTGTATGATAGCAAGTAGCATAGTGAAAATGAGCTCTATGATATTTTGAACCAAATGGCACATCTCCCTAGGCTGTGAATGTGGTTTTAGACATGCCCAAGTGGCCATAGATGATCTAGAAAGCAATTTGACACATTAATGAACCATTTTGAACATTAAAAGTAACCAAATGGTGAGTTGAATCCCAAATTGACTAAATAGAAGAATTTTCTTATGAAATTTGGCATGAATATAAGATCATATAGAGCTTTTCACAGAGCTAAATATCACCCAATATGGAGCTTTATAGAATTTATTATGATTTTTCAAAGTTGAAAAAAATATACAGAATAGTAGGATGCACTGTTCATAAGGTCAGTTTATATTTTGTGTTACAAGTGTGACAAATGGTGTCTGATGGCTATGACATTTTACAAGCATAAACTAGACACTGTAAGCTTTTCATAGCCATTAAGATCACCTCATTTGGAGCTCTGTAGAGGAAAAACTAAATTTTTGAAGTTGCATGATAGTACTAGTAATGCAGCCTAACCTCTAGTACTATTCTATCAATTTTTATGAGTAAATGCTTTTCTTTTGGTCTGGAACTATTTTTAGTCATTATTTAACATCTAGAGCTTTCCATAATAGTATGATTTGCTTGGTTTTAATTTTTTTAGAATTATTTATGATTTTTCAAAGTTTGCACCAGAAAGTTGTATCAAAAACCCAAGAGCAACTCTTCATTTTTCTAGTGTATGGCTTCCAATCCGAAATGTATATGATGTTTTATAATATTTATGACTTGCATAGATGTATTATGAATAGAGGATGATATTGGGGAATTCATGGGATCCATGGAGCAAAAGGCAAATTTTTAAAGTCTTATGAAACTAAAAAATAATACATTAAATATATTGCTTTTCTTGTAAAATGAATGAAGCTACATAAGTAAAACCTTGGCAAAGCAATGGAAAGGCTAAAAAAGCTAAGGTATTACACAAAATAATTAGAGAGAATTAAAGTTAAGAACCGAAAGTTAAAAATATTTACTCTAAAAAACTTATATACCCTAGGGGTTCGCCCTAGTCAGGTCTAATCGGGTCAGGTCAAAAATATAAATTGACATAACTTTAAACAAAATTATATCAAGTCGGACCGGGCTACGGGTGGAGACATATTCTACCCAACATTCCTTACTAGTTACTTTTTTTAATTATTAACATCTTGTCATTTTATATATATATATATATATATATATATAAAATTCATATTTCATCCAATTCTTTCTACATATTATAGTTTTTATTATCTACGCAAACCTTCCTTACTTCTTAATTATTTTTATCATTGATGTGTATGCTTCCTGATATTTCTTTTGTTGAATAATGAAAATACACATATTTACTTAAGACTAATTATGCTAGTATAATTTATATTTTTTTTATAATACTAGACTATTTTTTATGACTAATAAAAATATATAAATTCTAAATGTCTATTGTTTTGAAATATATACTTATGAGTCTGTAAAAAGATAATTTTATATTACAAGTATCAATTTATTAAAAAAAAAAGTCCAGACAGCCCTAACTTGCCTTAGAATTGGGCTTGTTAGGGCAAGGCCAGGTTATGGGTATAAAAATAAGCCCGATGTCTTAATCGGGTAGGGCATCGGGCCTACTAGATATCTGACCTAGCCCTACCAATGTACAGCCCTAAAATAAACCCTCCTAAACCTAGTGATAACAAGTCCTTCAAAGTAAATATTTTTATTTTTGAGTCATTAACTCTAATTCTCCCAAATAATTATTTTACAAACCATTATTGAAGTATCCATAAAGAATAAGAAGAAAATGTAGAAAAGACAATGAAATTAAAAAAAGGGAAAAATGATTTAATTATTTAATAAGTAATTAAACAAATATCCACAAAGCAACGTAAGAAAAAAAAACTATAGGAAAAAATAATTATGAGAAGATGAGATTTGATTCCTAAATAGTATGAAAATAAATCAAGATCCATTTAAGGGGGATTATTAAGCGAAACTTTGCTTGTAAGAAAGGGAATGGCTAGAAGAAATAAACTTATTTGTATTTATACGAATGGAATGATTTTTTATAGTGCTTAAGGCGTAACATTTTCAATGCACCATATCAAAATATATAATAATTATTTTTACATGATGAGTACATGAAAAATGTCAAGACAAAAGAATAATTGATGGAGAGTACATGAAATTGTTTAATATCAAATTATTTTTACACTAAGTAACTATAAGCATTACAAAATTTAGAGCTTCTCAAAGTTAATTTATTTCAAGATTTTGAGAAATAAAAATATATTGACTAATACAAGATAGATATTAAAATAAATCTTTAAAATCATTTTCAAGCTCAAAATTTATTCTAAAATTACATAGACTTATTGTTTACCTTAATATAATTTATTTCATGTTGATAAATATTATTTATAATTTCATATTTTAATTATGTCATCAGAGACCTATTTGAATAAGAATTTGAGACCTAATTGAAATAAAATTTTCAAGACATCACAATAGATCTTAGATATAATATGTATTATAGATGAATTTTATTTATGAATTATATAAATATTTATGTATTAAATTTATATATAAATTTATGAGAATATTAAATAATTTTTAAAATTATATATGAATTGTATAAGTGACATTTGATACCTTCTATTATTATCCACTTATTTTTAAGTGTTTAAATGATAATATATTTATCTGATATGATATGATATCATATAGACTTTTATAATAAATATTTTTATTTTATATTTTGTGAAAAAATTAAAAAAAACAAAAACAAAAGCAGCATTTGCAATTACAGTAATTAAGACGGCAACTGCATTTTAAAGCCCACTTTGCTCTACTATCTTTCGTATCATCTGGGAACCACCATGGCACAGAATGAAAGAGATTATAGAGATGGGACTGAAGGTCACCAAAATGACACAAGTTGGGGATTCCAGAGTAAACAACTATCATGAGGCATGTTGTTAGGGTAGCAGATAGTACCTGGATTAAGATCTAAAACAACATTCCTCCCTGAACTTGTGTTATATGGCTCATATGTGAAAGATGATATATTAAACGGTTGGCTTTCATGGAAAGAAGGTGTATGGTGGATTTAAGAACTTATTTCCAAATGCCAAGGACGAGGTTAAAATTTAATTCCATGAAGATCGATCCTTCACATACAAACAAGCTAATCTAATCTGAAGATAAATTGAACAAAGGCCCCAGGATGCAAAAATCCTAATAAGGTGTAGCAACATACGCGGAAATTCTGAATCCCACTACCAGTTCACAAAGATCACGATGCAAGCCAACAGAGGAATGTTGTTAAGAGTAAGCAAATATTTTTTGTCTCTGTCTCCTGTCAATAAAGAATGCTCTGTTTTCTATATTTTAAAACAGAGCAAGTTTTCCTTTAAAGCTTTCCGATTCGAGTATGCTCCTTTTTTTTTTCTTTTTTGGGGTACTGCTATGCTGTTTGGTTGCTGAGGAAAATTAAGGAAAAGACGAACGACTTTCAACCCTGCCCCTAAGCTTGAACGTTGGATTGTTGTTCTTTATTTATTTATTAGATTTATATTGCCCTAAATTGTTATCATCAGGTGTTTATTGTTACTTAATTTGTAATATTGTACGATTTTATGAGTCTTACATCGGAAAAAGAATAGATTAAATCAAAGGTATATAAGTTGAAACTCATTTAATATATATATATATATATATCATGAAGCATTATATAATTGATAGTATGGATATTAAAAGAAAAATAGGAAATTCCATCCAACAGATTTGAGGAATCACTCATTTCATATTCCATGAATTACTCAGATATTGATATACTGTAATATGAAGTTATGAGATTATTTAGATTGCTTACCCGTGTTAAGAGGAAAAACAATTTTGATGATCAAAGAAAGATAAAAAAATAAGTTATCTTTGTTGGAAATTTGATTATAAAAGTAATTGCAATTGTTGGATCTATTTACATATATTTTAGAATAGAGGACTATATTGCGCGCGCATATATATATATATATATATATATATATGAGGCAATGTTTACGAGTGAATGGTAAATGCTCTATACTTTGAATGAATTTAAGTTTGGTGACAGGGATTCATATACTACTGTAAATAGTAGACTTTATTCCTTTTTAAGTCTCATTATACTGGTTCTTAAAATTGTCACTATATTGTGGAGGTTTTCGAGACACAATGTTTTTCTTTTGCCTAAGCTACAAGTTGTAATGATCAACAAAATAACTATTTTTTATTTTATGAGTAAAATATCTTGCTTAGGGTACAGGAGAACACGAGTGCCTCTTAGGGTACATCTATTTGGATGAAACCTCCTAGCGAATGCTTTGCCAACAGCTTCTAGTTTCTGTTAAGCATCATGTGGTGGTTGATGCACTTGGTCCTTTTTGTAACATAGCGGAGGAGGATTGCAATCATATGTTCCTGCAATGTGAGTTTGCTCGTCCTGTTTGGCTTGGCTTGCCATTGACTGTTCAGGTGGATATTATTCGTCCTTAAGATACTCATCAGGGGCTTCAGACCTGGTCCACTCAGCTGAGAGCCATTCTCATGGAAGCAGAGGACTATACCCGTATATTTTTGCTTACAGTATATGTTATATGGAGCGCTAGAAATAGGCGAATCTTGATTCTTCTCAACCTTCCCCAGCATCAGCAATTAAATGTATCCGACGCTTATTGACCCAGTATCAGCTAGCTTGGGGAGCTCAACCTATTATCTTCATAGGAAGGGGGTGCTCGATCATTTTGTCAAATCAGGCACTCTTACCTATAATGGCTGGACCATCATACTTTGGAGAGTCCCTAGAACGTGAGGTTCCCAAATATCCATAATACTTATCACAGTCCAATTTCATCATGAACCATCCGTCAGTGGTGCTGGGTTTCCTTATGGAAATGACCGGAGATAGATGTCTAATTGAGGTCACGCAGCAGGCTTCTTTTTTTTCTTCTGCTTAAACAAGATGTTATCACCTAATGGAGTTTATGTGTCAAAAGAAGTTTCACATTACTCAAAATAAAGGAAGCCTTAATATATAAATATTAAGATAGGCTTACGAGTAAGTAAACAAGTCAAAGAGAGGAGTAAGCTTGTACACACAACAATGGACCAACATAATTGAAAACTTTCAATTTCCTCTCTATGCGCAAGTTAGATGCAATACTGGACATTTTTTGTTAGAAATATTTTTGAAATTTTAAAAATATTTTGTTTAAACAAACTTACCAAAAAAACTTTATTTTTAGCCGTTTAAAATTTGGGACCTTAAATTTTTGAACGTTGAAGCTTTCAATTACCAGTTTAATTTCTCATTCACCAGTTTTTAATCCCAAGTTCAAAAACGGTTTTCCTCTATTTGCTTTTAATCCCAACGTTTAAAACTAATTTCATTAATCATGATTAAGTTGCCATTAATCAATTTTATTACTACCCAACATTCTTGTCTACGTCCTCAACCTGTAAAAGGCAGTGCATGGTGCAATTCAAGATATATCGAACCATTGAGCTATCTGCCTTTCCTCCTCTTGCCTTTAAAAATATTTTGTTTAAATAAGCTTCTCGAAAAAATCTTATTTTTAGTAGTTTTGAATTTGAGACCTTAAATTTCTGGGTATTGAAGCTTTTAATTATCAGTTTAATTTCTCATTAACCAGTTTTTAATCTCAACATTCAAAAATGGTCTTCCTTTATTTGCTTGTAATCCCAACATTCAAAACTAATTTCACTAATCGTGCTTAAGCTGTCATTAATTAATTTTATTGCTGCCTAACATTCCTGTTTGCATTCTCAGCCTATAAAAGGTAGTGCATGGAGCAATTCAAGATACACTGAGCCATTGAAATATCTATCTTTCCTCCTCTTCCCTTCTACTCTGAGTTTTCTATTCTTTGTTGTTTTACTTCCTTGTGAATTTTTGCAAGAAGGATCCATTTAATGCTAGGGAGTTATTAACTTGTGCTGGAATAACTCTTAAAGACGGTATCCTCGACCATAACTTGGATCAGGTTTTCCTAACGTATTTGTGAATTGCAGCTAACAATCTTAAAAGTAATAGACTCACACCGTAATGCTGTTGTTAATTCTAATGCTGCCAACGTTATCGTTGTTGCTTCTAGTGGGGACGTTGATGGTGGTGATGTTGTTTTTGTATCCACCACACTACTCCTCCCTAAGTCATTCCTAGACATCTCAAAAATTGAGGTGTTTGATGAAAAGAACTTCAAACGATGGCAAAAACATGTTTTCTCGATACTAGACATGCATGGAGTTACTATGATTCTCACTTAGATCAAGCTTGCCGTAAATGTTGATCAAGCCCAGAAAGATATTTAGGCTTTGCTAACAAGGTATGCAGGCATACCATCATTAACACTTTATCTAATGATTTGTTCAATGTCTATTATATCTACAAGGAAGCCAACAAGATCAAAGAGTCACTGATCACAAAGTACATTGCTGAGGATGCTCGAAAGCAAAAATTCGTGATCAAAAATTACTACCGATGGGAAATATCCAAAGATAAAAACATCAAGCTGTAAATCAATGAAACCACAGGTTACTAGACGAACTCCGTGTTGAGAAGATCAACCTTCTAAATGAATTTGTAGCTAGGATCCTGATGGAGAAACTGCCAAATTCATAGAAAAACTACAAACAACAACTTAAACACAAGTAGAAGCAACTATCTCTATCAGATCTTATCACTCACATCATCATCGAAGACACCAACTGAAAGGAGATTCAAGCAACAAAAAGCAAGGAGATAGCCTCAAAAGCAAACTTGGTAGAGACAAAGCTGCACAATAAGAGGTATGATTCTCACAAAAAACTTGATTACAAACCCAAGACTTCTAACCCCAAGTTCATAAAGAAGGACAATTGCTTTATTTGTAGCAAGTCAGGGCATTATACTACTCAATGTAAAAGGAAAGTTAGAAATAATAATCCTCACAAGCCAAATGCAAATTTGGTTCAAGGAGATGAGAACAATGATGATGAGATCATTGTTGCAATTATTTCTCAAGCTCTTCTAATCTCTGATATGAGAAGATGGGTGATAGACTCTGGGGCTACCAGGCACATTTATGCAAATAGAGAGATTTTTGCCTCCTATGATCCAATAAAGGAAGGAGAGGACGGCATTTATCTTGCTCATGATTCTTGAACTACAAAAGTTCTAGAGAAAGAAAAAGTGGCTCTCAAACTCACATCTAGAAAGACCTTGGCTCTCGATGATGTTTTCTATGTGTCTGATTTAAAGCAAACTTAATTTTTGTAGCTCTATAGGGAAAGGCTGGGGTAAAAGTGTCATTCGAATTTGAGAAGATTGTAATGATAAATGGATGTTAAAATAGCTTTTTTAAATAGTGATTTAGAAGAAGAAATTTATTTAGTACAACCTGAAGGATGTGTTACTTCTAGATAAGAAAATAAAGTGTGTAAACTTGTTAAATCTTTATATGAATTAAAACAAGCACCTAAACAATGACATGAAAAATTGGATCAAGTTTTGACAAGTGATGGCTTTGCTACTCTTGAAGTAGAAAGATGTGTTTATACAAAACTTGTAAATAATGATTGTGTGATTATTTGCTTATATGTAAATGATATGTTTATTTTTGGTACTAGCATAAAGTTATGATTGAAACTAAGAACTTCCTTGCATTTAAATTTGATATGAAAGATATGAGTGAAGCAAAAGCAATTTTGGGTGTTAAAATCATAAAGAGTGAAAAATGGTATTTTACTATCTCAAGAACATTATATGAAAAACCTTCTTAAAAAGTTTAGACATTTTGATAAATCCCCTTTAAGCACTCTTTATGATTCTCACATACAATTGTCAAAACATAAAGGTGATCCGATGGCTCAATCTAAATATGCATAGATTATTGAAAGTCTATTGCATCTAATGAATTTTATCAGGCTTGATATGACATATGTTGTATGTAGATTGAGTAGATATATCTACTATCCAGGCAGTGAGCATTGGATGGCTCTAGTTAGATTGATGAGGTATTTGAGAGGTACTATGAACTATGGCATATTTTATAGTGGATTTCTCATTGTATTAGAAGGATACAGTGATGTTAACTGGATCTCAGATTCAGATGAGATTAAATCCACTAATAGTTATGTTTTCACTCTTTGTGGTGGTGCAGTATCTTGAAGATCAGCCAAACAAAGTATTATTACAAAATCCTCAAGGGATTCAAAGTTTATTGTTATGAAACTAGTTGGCACTGAAACTAAATGGTCGAAAAACTTCTTAACAAATATTCCATTAAGAGAAAAACCAACATCATCAATGTCTTTACATTGTGGCAGCCAATCGATGATAGCTACAGCTAAAAATAAAACCTTTAATGGCAAAAGTAGGCACATTCAGTTGAGACATAATATTATAAGACAACTGCTAAAAGATGAACTAATCTCAATCGAATTTGTAAGGTTAGAAGTAAATCTGGCATATCCTTTGACTAAGCCCTTGGGGAAGAAACAAATTGATAACACATCGAGGGAGGGAAATGGGACTTGAACCAATCTAAAATTAACAATGATAGTAACCCAACCTCTGTGATTGGAGATCCCATGAAAAAAGTTCATATGGGTAAGAACAAGTTATTTGTTAGTTTTGTTAGCACTAAAATTCTAATCCCTTCCTATGGCATGAAAAAGTGCTAAAATGCATTGTTAGTGCGACCGAGCAAGCAAAAACTCTTAATGATTTCATATTCCTTATAAATGGTGTATTCATTATAGATATACTTGATGAAATCACCTAGATGAATGTGAAATGGGGTGGCTCCTATAAGATAATGGCAAAATCTCTAGAGCATTTACTAAGTACCAGATGCGCGCATAGCTATTTAAAAGCGCAAAATCGCCATTAACAACAAAAATTATAAGGGCATAATCTAACTAGTAAGGCCTCTAGTACGCAATTAAGAGTTGTTGGTTCATAGAAGCATGCTTCATTAACAATTTTGTATACTAAGAATTATTGGTCTAGAGTTTAGTTCATAGTCTAAAAGACACCAAATTCAAAATGGTTATACTTATGAGTAACTCAAATGGTAATGTTTCTTTTGACACATGTAGGGGATTGTTGGAGCTTTAGTGTGTGTGTCAAAAGAAGTCCCACATTGCTCAAAACAAAGGAAGCGTTAGTATATAAATACTAAGATGGGTTTATGAATAAGTAAATGGGTCAAGGAGAAGAGTGAACTTGTAAGTACAACAACAAGCCAACACAATTGAAAATCTCTGATTCCTCCCATGCGGGCAAGTTAGATGAAGTACTAGGCATTTTTTGTTAGAAATATTTTTGAAATTTTAAAAATATTTTGTTTAAAGAAGCTTATAAAAAAAAACCTTATTTTTAGTAGTTTTGAATTTGGAACTTTAAATTTCTAGACGTTGAAGCTTTCAATTACCGATTTAATTTCTCATTAACCAGTTTTTAATTCCAACATTCAAAAATGGTCTTCCTTTATTTGCTTTTAATTCCAATGTTCAAAATTGATTTTATTAATCGCAAGTAAGTTGCCATTAATCAATTTTATTGCTGCCTGACATTTTTGTTTGTATCCTCGACCTATAAAAGGTAGTGCATGGTGCAGTTCAAGATACACTGAGCCATTAAGCTATCTGTCTTTCCTCTTCTTCCCTTCTGCTCTGAGTTTTCTATTCTTTACTGTTCTGCTTCCCTATAAATTTTCACAGGAAGGATCCATTTAATCTTAGGGAGCTGCCGACCTGTGTCGAAAGAACTCTTAAAAGCAATATCCTTGGGTACGACTTAGATCAGGTTTTCCTAGCATATTTGTGAATTGCAAGTAACATCACCAACCTTATTACTTTTGAATTATAGGTTTTTGTCTTTATTAACAACCAGTATAGGTTTTTCATGCAGGATCATAGTTGGGGCAAATTGATCTAGATGCAAAACCAGAACATATTGAGAATGATCAAACACTTTCCAAATGTTATGACATCTTACTCAGTTTGCCCTAGCGAGGAGGCATGGTCCATCAATTTTAGTAAATAGCTCCTTTTTGTTTTGGCTTCCCTGTCTTATAGTGTTGTTTTAGATAACCTATTGTTTAGACAGTCTTTTTTTCTTGCCTTAAAGGGAAAAAAAAAAAGATTCTTTACCCTTTGCCATTCATACTTATTAGCAC
This sequence comes from Erythrophleum ivorense, assembly GCA_026724425.1. NCBI lineage: Eukaryota > Viridiplantae > Streptophyta > Magnoliopsida > Fabales > Fabaceae > Erythrophleum > Erythrophleum ivorense. The sequence goes on from JAIUCV010000219.1 coordinate 755,210, forward strand.
AAACTCGTCCAGGCAAATATTGGTTAGAGCTTTAGCAATTCATGAAAAATTTTAGAATTAGATGTCGAATTCATATATATATCGAATATCATTAATTATATTGATATATAAAGAGTTTGTAAATAAATATAAGATAAAATTACACAATTTTTTTAAAATTTTGTTAAAATTATATAAATCTTCTATACATTTTTAAAATATGCCCAAACTTCTTTTAAAATTAAAAAGTTATATTATATTTTAGGTTAATTTTAAATTTTTTGCTAAAATACTTTTCATTAACCTAATTTAAAATTAGTTAATGAAAAATATTTCAGTCAAAAATTTTAAAATTTGATTAAAATGTATATTTTAAAAATAGAAAAAAATTTATGTAATTTTAACAAAATTTAAAGAATATCTATATAATTTGTTTTAAATATATATATGTAAGAAATTAATTAATTAATAAAAACAAACCATTTTCAAAAAATGAATCAATCATGTTTCAATGTTTGAAATTTTAGCTTGAGCTAAGGATAATTAAACTTGGGGTTGGAGGGACTACAAATGCGTAACATACTTATTTATGTAAAAATATTTCTGTCTAAATAATATTTTGGCAAAAGAAAATCTCGTAAAAAAATTTCACTCTCATTTGAAATGTGATTTAATTTATTTATATTAGAGTAAAGCCAAACAGATAAGAAGTAGTTACTCAATGGACTGTAAAAGCAATTACATTACATCAGCTCATGTTTTTTATGTATTGTAACTTACAAGGGTGGACTGGAAACTAACCCAGTAAGAAATTTCTATTTTCAGTTAAGGCAAGAAATATCTCTCGCTAGTTACAAAGGATAAAAACCGATTCAATCAGGAAGTTGTTAATACCTTTCTTCTGGTCAAAAGAGGAGAAAATATAGCAACACAATCGAGGGTACATAATTACAGCCACTCATCAAGTAAACGCCACTATAATGGGAACAATTTAGACATATCTTGGTTGTAACAAACTACTTTTCTCCTCTATATTCGTCTAGTATATAAGTCACGTCCGTTTGTCACAAAGGTTGTAATTCTTGTCTAGCAAGAAGAGGAGGAAGAAGCAAAAGCCCATGACTCTATGGCGTACTTGACTTGACCGTGCTATGTTGTAGAAGCAAGTAACCCAATGAGATATGGAAAACTGATGACATACTCGACAAACATGCCCCTCTTTTTGCTCTCCAAATTGCCTTTGCATCTCCACTTCTAATGTCTTCTACTACATTCTCAGACCCCTTCGTCAGCCTCGTCTTGTCGCTGAGGCTCTTGTAAGTGCATATATTAATTTTACATATAAATCAAGAGAGTTGGTATATTAGAATAACAAGAGTTTGTCATATGCTGAGCATTCTTTTTCCCATTATTCTAAATGTTATTTGTGCTCTGAATTTATGTGCAGGCCGGTTTCACTCAAGTCTTCTTATATCGGCAGAGAACAATTTAACGGACATATTTTGACCTACCCAAGGAATCCTTAATGTTGAATCATACGCAAATATGGGGGTCATGGGCTACGTCTTCCTTAGTGGCTTGGAAATGAATTTAGATAACAAGTACGAAAGAACGACACAAGCATCACCATTGTTGGTATTATTATTCCTGTGGCGATTGGAATGGGCTTCTTTGCTCTCATACAAAAAATTTACGAAAAACCGATACAGTCGAACTTTCAAGAAGATGACAAATATATATAGGTAAAGCTTATTTGTTTTGGAGTTTGGCTCTACCTGTCATGGGTTTTCCAGTGCTTGCTCGCATCCTCACTGATCTCAAGCTCCTCCACACCAGGCTAGGCAAATTCGCCTTAACAACAGCCATGATTAGCGACACTTATGGTTGAGTTCTATTTACAATATTAATTCCATTTTCCAGTGACAATGCAACAAGAGCAATCTTGTCAGTGTTTAGGATGATAACTTTCATCCTTTTTTGCATCTTTGCGTTACGTCCTGTCATTACAAAATTCATTGATACAAAAATTGACCAGCTGGATCCGCAGGACGATTCTCAGTTGCTTTTTTTGGTGATGGGCGCTTTTGTTTGTTCGTATATTACAGATTTTCTTGGCACACACCTCATTGCTGGGGCTTTTGTGTATGGACTAATTTTACCTCATGGGAGATTTACCGACATGGTGATGGGAAGGTTAGATAATTTTGTTTCTGGAGCTATATCGCCTCTCTTCTTCTTCCGCACTGTCTTAACAATAAACTTGTTGAAGGTCGCACAACAAAAATATTGACAATTGATGGCCTCGGTTATCCTATTGTTATTTATCGCAAAAGTTGTAAGCACTTTGATAGCTACCTTCTTTGCTATACCCACTTGAGACAGTGTGTGTATGGGACTCCTTTCTCAACTCCAAAGGTGTCTTGGCACTAATAATACCAAACACAGCTTGGAAAAGAAAGGTATTGAAATTCTTTGGTTATTCAAATCATAGCAACTTTCCTAATTAGCTTGCTAGTTCCAATGACTATAATTAATCAACTGATCAATTGTGTTGTGTAGATTTTGACTGCGGTGGCCTTCTCAATCATGGTGTGCGTGGCATTTCTAATGACTATCATGGTGCCTCTTTTCATTAACACCATGTACAAACCAAGAAAATGATACGAGAGGTTTAAGCTAAGGACTATCGAAATTTAAGGGTTATGCAGAGCTTCGAATTCTAAGTTGTCCAAAATAATCGCCGAGCAACCGGCATGGTCAACGTCCTAAAAACTTTTAATGCTAACAGAATTTCCCCTTTGCATGTGTTTGGAGTTCACCTTGTTGAACTCACTGGACGTGCTGCCAATGCCCTTTTTGCTGCCCATATATAGCAACCAACCCATTCTGAAAAGTTAAAAGAGTATTGCCAATACCTTCAACGCTCTAGAAGAGGCAAATAACACTATCAGAGTCGAGAACGTGAATGCTATGTCAGCTTATGAAACCATTTAGAAGGATATGCATAGCCTGGCAGAGCAAAATCGAACAGCCTTAATTCTTCTTCCTTTTCACAAACAACCAAATGCAGTAATAGGTGGTCCAGAGACGACAGACGAAGCATACCGAGACATAAACCAGAAGGTTCTGCAAGATGCACCTTGTTCTGTGGCAATCTTTGTTGATCTTGCACATAGTGATGTTCCTCGTTGGTGGGCCTGATGATTGTGAAGCCTTAGCTGTTGCTTGGAGAATGGCCGGGAATCCAGGGAATCAACTCTCCATGGTGCAAAATCTTTTGTCTGGTGAAGCTGCAGAAGTGGATATATTAGCCCATAGTGAAACCCAATGGCCATCATCTACATTAGTGGATGATGAGAGACAACAAATGTTGGATGAAGAGTATATAGATTCATTCAGATTCAAGGCAGTTTATAATAATGATTCTATAACATACTCAGAGAAGGAAGTGCACTGTGCTGAGGAATCAACTGCCCTCCTCCATGAATTGGACAAAGATGATTGTGATTTATACATCGTTGGACAAGGGAATGGTAGGAACTCTTTGGTCTTTTCAAATTTTTTGGAATGGTGTGAAAACCCAGTACTTGGAGTTATAGGAAACATAGTGGCATCAAACAGCTCACTTGGTTCGCCGTCTTCACTACTTGTTGTGCAGCAATTTGGGTATAAGGAAATGGCGTTTGGGGGTCAGAGTCGACTTCCCAACAATTTCCCACAAAGAGTGATCGATCTGAGACGTTTGCTGTGAACACAGTATAACAAGAATTATATTTGTTAGTGGTTAGTGAGGAGCTATAAGGACTACACAGTTTCAAACTTGCCATAGTCATATTCATTTTACAATTCGAAATAGGAACATTTTGTTTTTCTTTTTATCTGATTAGATATCATGGAATTACAAATGCATCATAGTCTTCTTTGTTTAATCATTTTTTTGCATTAAGTTGTCTTTAATCTTCTGACTGTGTAGGTAACATGGGAGCAATGGCAAAGCCAGGGAAGTAGTAGGGCCTTGGCCCCCTGGTTTCTTACAATTTGTAAAATGTATTTAAGATTTTTGGTAAAAATTAATTATGGCCTCCAAAAAAATAAAGTTTACTTATATAATTCTTTTAAAATTATATATGGCCCTTGCCCCCAAAAAAAATTGCATATTAGTCTCTCTAAAATTTTTATTAAGATATTTTTTTTTGTCTTTTATTATATCTTAGCCTCCCCCTAAAAATTTTTTTTTGCTTCTACCCCTACATGGGAGAACTACAATTCAAGCATACTTCAATTGCTATGGTTTGTAATTTTCTTCAAACTAGTTATCAAATCATGTTTTGTCAAGTCAAAGTTAAGTTTTTAAACAAAAAAATGGGGAAAATAATAATTTGGTTCGTATAGTTTGCTTTAATTTTCAATTTGGTCCTTATATTTTTCTTTTTTCAACACCTTCTCTATACTTTCCAACAGTGTTAGTTCCTACACTTTTTATTGTTAAAATCTTAGTCTTCATTGTGTCCACATATACTAACTGTCATTAATTTCCATCTAAGTGGGTGATGTGGTTGCCATGTGTCCACACTAAAACACCGAAACCACATACTAGACCACTGCAAAGCCATGGTTTTAGATATACAATTCCAATCAATTAGAGGTGGAAAGCTCTAGTTTGGGTTATTTTGTGGAGGCTCTTCTTTTGTTGCAAAATTCAATGCCATAAAAGCAATGGAACCTTTCTTTTGAAAGGGAAGTGCTAACTGAACTTGACTAACAGGTTTAATTAAAAAGCTAATAAACTAATATCTAGTTTGATTTGGTGTGGTCAACCTAAAAAACTAGACAAACACAGAATCAACCAAGAACTAATAAAAACTAGTTGAGTCAACAATTTGGACAATTTGAGAATTCTTTTTAAAGGATTTTCATAACAAAAGTCAAGAATAGATGTGATCTAATGACCCTTAGTCTTCTTCCTTCCTAAACTCCTTCTTAGTGATGTGAGAACCTAGATAAGATAAGCCCAGGAGTTGCCCCTACAAAAATAATTAAGACACCATGGATTTTCAACAGCTTCCAATGGAACCATTCTATTTTAGGGAAGGGAATGTGATATGAAATAAGTAGAGCTTAGAGAAAAAATCTTAGACGAGACCTATAAGAGCAAGTATACCATTCACCCCAATTCTACCAAAATGTATCAAGATTTAAAAGAAATGTATCGGTGGCCAAGAATGAAGAAAGAAATTGTTGAATATATGGCAAAATGCCTCCTGTGTCCAAAGGTTAAGATAGAATACTAAAAACCCTCAGGTTTGCTTCAACCTTTTAAAATCCTCAAATGGAAATAGAACAATGTTACTATGGATTTTGTTATGGGATTACCTAGGACCTAGGTTGTTGAGGATGCTATATGGGTAGTTATAGATAAATTAACTAAGTCAACCCACTTTTCTACCTATTAAGGCTAAGTACTCCTTAGATAAACTTGTCCAACTATATCCCAAGGAAATTATGAGATTGCATGGATTACCCTTAAAGATAATGTCTGACTGAGATCTTAGATTTACCTTTAAGTTTTGGGGAGCATTACAATAAGTTTTTGGCATCAAATTATGTTTTATTATGGCTTATCATCCACAGATAGATGTTCAGTTGAAACGAACAATTCAAACTTTAGAGGATATGTTGAAAGCATATGCCTTAGATCAAGGAAAAAGTTAGGATAGATACCTACCATTAATAGAGTTTGCTTATAATAATAGTTTCTATCCCAATATTGGATTGGCATCTTATGAAGCTCTTTATGGTATAAAGTGTAGGTCACCTTTGTGTTGGTTTGAAATTGGGGAGAGGAGATTAATAAGGCTAGAATTAGTACTAGGGACCTCTGATCCACTTAAGTTAATCTAGAAAAGGATGTTTACTACTCAAAATAGGCAAAACAATTATGCTAATAAAAGGAGAAAACCTTTAGAATTTAAAGAAGGAGTGCATATGTTTCTCAAAGTCACTCTTACTATAGGAATAGGAAGATCCCTTAAATTTAAAAAGCTAAGTCCTAGATACATTAGACCTTTCCAAATCATAAAGAGAATTAGATCTATTACTTATCAAATTGTGTTACCACTCAAAATGTCCAATCTTCATCCTATATTTCATATATCTCAACCTCAAAAACAAGTATATGATCCATCATAGACGAAGAGTTAGTGCAAATTAAAGAAAATGTCTTATCATCCAAGACTTTTGTAGATTAAGGACATTAACAAAAAAATGCTTAAGGAATAAGGTGATATCCCTAGTCAAGGTGACTTAAGAAGGACTAACCCCAAAGAAAACTATATGAGAGAGGGGCAATAAAATCAAAGAGAAATACCTAAAGTTATTTCAATGGGGTAAATTTTAATTTTTTGGAGAAAATTCTTAGAAGGTGGGGAGAAATGTAACATCTTCCTTCCTATTAGAATTTATTTAATGATATTTAAACAACTTAAAGTAAATCAACTAATAATAAGAAAATAATTATGATGTAATGTAGGGTCAAATAATGGAGATCTAGTGAGTTTTTATATTTATAAAACATAAAAAGAAATTTTCTAAAATTTGTTAGGATTTAACAGGAATTTTCATGAATATTTTAGAATAAACTATAATTACAAAAGTAGAAGAAATTATGAAATAAATACTTGAAAAATTAATTTCTAAAAACTTTCAAATCCAAAAATACCCTAGCAATATAAAGAAAATATTTGAGAAATAAAAGCTTTAGGTAAAATTTTAAGAGTCAAAATATAATTATTAAAAGTTTAGAACAAAACACATAATTTTCACAAAACTCAAACATAATTTTAAAGAGACTATAGTATAATTTTAACCTATGCCAAAAATATAATTCTTATAAATGAATAGAAGCTATAGTAGTAATGAACTCAAAAAGGTTGAAAATTTTAATATACAAATTTCTTTAATTAATAATAATTTTTATATCTAGTACTAACCAAATCAAGATAAGATTTTATCTATTAGTGGGTCAAGTTACTTACTTCTTAAGGTAGTCAATGAATTTACAAGGTGAAAAAGAAGATTCATAAAGGATATGATATGATGTGGACTTTACGAAACATTAACACTCGTATTCCTCTATTTAACTTTTTCTATTCATTCTATTTAGTGTTATATGGATAGCTAATAGAGAGAGAAAGTGCAAAATAGAACAAGAAAAAAAAGAGGCAAAGAAGAGAGTGAGTTTGAATGTGAAGAAGGAGAAGGAAGAGGATAGAAATCCAAAGTAGAACTTGGAGGTATGAGACTTCTTGTCTTGCTGAGCAACAATTTTAATACTGAAATCCTTTCCTTTCATCTTCTCTGCATTCTGTTTTCTCTCTCCAACCAAAATAAAAGCTTGAATGGTAAAACTTTAGGTGTGCTCGCATAGTGCTTTCTAATATTATAAATGATGCTTTTGCCATGCTTAGATGCTGGTAAAATGCTAAAAATCCTAGATGTATGCAACTTTACCTTTTACCATCATCTCTTGTCACTTTCTCTTTCTAGAAGTCATATCTGGTGAAATTTGGTTTATGCTTTTACCTCATCATATTTTGCCTTAATGATGTTTTTATCATGCTTGAATACTTGTAATATGTATAAAAAAGCCTATGACTCCATATTCACACCTCCTTCCTCCTCTCACCATGTTTAAAATGCATGAATGGTGTCTTTTCCTTTAGTTTTTCTACTTTCTTTCTCTAAGCAAGTTTAATGGCAAAATGTGATTTAGATCATTAAATTTTGTTTAAAAGACTATTTTATTGTTCCAATATGTCTATAACATGTTTAGAACACTTGGCTAGGTTTGCTGAGTTCAAAGATTGAAAAACTAGAATCTCTGAATAGTCATAAATGCAATAACCAAAGGTGGAAGACTCCTTAGTGCCATGGCATCCAATTTGCTATTTGCTCCCCAAAAATGCATGTGGCACTGTGGTGCCACTAAGGCAAGCTATTATGCTAATGTTGCTGTCAATGTAAAACTATGACATTTTTGTATTCTTTGATTGTGTTTTACATATAATGATCCCAATATATATGAGTCAAGTTCTATGAAGTATTTTCAGCTTCATATATGTCCTAATACCTTGGGTTTTCTTATATCAAAGTTGTATGCTATAGGGTGTGCTAGCCTAAAGGTTGCTATCATTGAATCCTTGTTTAATATACATGCTAAATTGGGAGTTGGAAGTAATATGAACTTTTTTTTAGTCTGGATTTATCTTAAATTGTTCTATGCTTGAATGTGCATAGTTGTCCTTGGAACCTAGAAGCCTAATTACTAAGAGTTAATGATCAATACCTAAAACTATTATGATGAAATTTAGATAATATGCATAGTTGATTTCACTATGGAAGGTGCCTATGTATAGATGACCTTACTCCCTTAAATCCTAAACATTGCTTATGTATAGACGACTGTGATCCCTTATATACTCGTATTCTTATACACAAAAGAATAAACCCTTAATGATATCCATGTATTGATGACTTGTGCTTAGGACTATGATATATAGACTATGGACTATTAAAATAACAAAGACACTAAAAGACATGGTTAATAGGAATAGGTTCCAATGAAAACTAGGTGCACTTTATGACTTGAATACTGTATAATTACATATGAGCATATATATATACACTCTAATGAACTTACATGAATTGATAAGCTATTCTTTTAAGAATAAATGTTTAACATTGCACAGCATCATGACTATGTTTTGGGCATTTTATTTAATTACCATATACACTTAGTATCCAAGAAAAATGATTCTTCAAAGATGATCTCCATATCAACTTGTCTTCAAAGATAAACTAGCTTCTCTTCAAAGATGGACTAGGAAATCCTTCTTTTTCTACATGTGATGTGGATCCAGTATAAGAGATGCCTTAAATAACATGTGTTATGATTGGTTTCTTTATATTTGTTTTCGATATTCTAATGGTTACCTTCATGTGCAGATTTGATGAAGTAGATAAAGTGCTTAGCCACCCTTAGTTATACAGCGTTTACAAAAACTTAGCCCTGTACTCATTGGCATGAGACATTGAGTATAAAGCATATGCATCTTTCAATTTACCCCAACCATGTTGATAAGAGAGATGGAGATATGTTTCCACTAAATGAGTTTATGCTTAATGCCTTACTATGCTGAGACACTTGATTTTGAGATATTTTAGTAATGGCTTGTATGCTTGGATGTTGATATGTGATTTTTATTGTTATTGCCATTGGATGCATTAGCTATGTACTATTTATGAGTTCTTCATGCCATTTATTCTTCTATATGTATGATGTTAATTGTTCTCAAATAAATAAGAGAAATAAAATATTTTTTGCTCATATGACAATTGAATTATTATCTGTTTTCAAGTTATTTGTCTTACTGAGAATTTTTATAATTCTCACATGATATAGTAATATGTCCAAAGAACCAAGATATCTATTATTAAGCATGTGGTAGAGGTAGAATGAATGTTCATACAGATACCAAACATTTGCTAGTTACAGGTGATCAAAGATATGAAGACCAATGCATCAACTAAGGAAACACAGTTGGTGCCTCTTGTTACCAAAGCACCTAATATTCCAAAAATGCCATACATAAATGATTAGGTTTTAGAATATTATGAAGCAATATTAGGGAGTCTTTTATTTGTACATATTAACTCCTTTAACTCAGTGATGTATGACTTAAAGTCCCTGTTTGTCTATATAATATGTATATATGTATACCCTAAGTACTAATTGACATTTAATATTTTAGAGGACATATATATGGTGTTGGACTCACGTTAAGAACATTCACCAAGCACCATGATAATCACATGCTTAATATCCTTAGAAGTATAGAAATTTAGATTTCATGTTTATGGGTTGTGTAATTTTATTACTACTTTTCAATCTAGATGATTTAGATTGAATATAAAGGATTCATATTCACTTTTGTTTTCTTGTTTAGTTTTGATATCTCAATCAACTCTTTTTTTTTAAGTTTATAGTTATAAAATTATTTTCATTTTACATTTTGTTGCATTTTAAACCAAAAAATAGAAAAAAAACCAAAGAAAAAATATATAAAATCTGGATCTTTTATATCTGATCAAGACAATTCAAATCTAAAGCAGCATTGTGCTACTTTGGATAAAGCAGGAAAGGATTGCATTTTGTTTCAAACTTACACTTTGTATTGGAGTAAGAAGCAAATATCTCTATCCATGAACTACTTAATGGCTTATTTAATTATTTAAATTAGTCTTTTCACTCTATATTGATTCTTGTATTTGGCTTGAAAAACCCCATGAATGTTGAGTTGAGATACGGACTTCCAAAAACTATTATCATGGAATAAAATGTGCTATGGCTATTTTTATCAAAAAGAAAATTATTTTATATTATATAGAACACTAAAGGAGGCTTAAATGTTAGGGGAGTTTTAACTTGTAAGAGAATCTATATCCTAAGACCAATTTAACTTTATTAGTTAAAGCTAATGATTAAAGTTTTGTTAGCCAATTATGGTATGAATTGCTTTTAAATAGTTTTTTTTTTGTTATATAAGATATTTAGCACTAATGATACTATGGGATACCGAAATAAAGTTAAATCCATCATAGATGAAAAGAATGATATTTTAGATATAGAGGAGATTTTGTTTTCTACAAGTAATGCCAATAAAGTTTGGACATAAGATTTTAAAGTAAGTTATTTTTTTCTTTTCTAGAAAGATACTTAAATTACACAAAGATTCCTTCTATTATAGAAATATATGCAAAGCTTTTAAAACTAAAATATGACCAAAATACTATAAAAATAATATTAATTTCTTTTATTAAAAATGCAACTTACTGAAAAAATTTTACTATTTTATTTCAATGTTATTTATTTTAAGTTAAAAATTATAAATTTAATCTATTATAAATTTAAAAAATTGACAATTTTTATATTGGTCAAACATATATTTAATATTTATTATATTATATAAATAATATATATAATAGTATTTTGATTAAAATAGGTGTAATTATAACTCATCTTTTGATACATGAGAGGTGAGTGCAATGCATCTTCTAATTTTTGGGAAAGAAAGTATATATTTTTTAAATTAAAAAAGGGAGGTTGTATACTTTGGACATTTCTTATAGGAAAAGAATGCATTTACTTAAGATTTATTGTAAATAACCTAAAATTGTCACTATTATATATTTAGGATTATGGTTGCTTTTAATTAATTCTAGTGTTTTTTAAAAGCAAAAAACTTGTGCCTTAACTCCTAAATCTAATATGCTTTCCGCCACTGAGAGAGCCACCATCATTGATTTTTACTAAAAGCCACAACCGAGTTTGTGTTTTCGGCCAAAATCTATTGCCCAAATCCCTTTTCCTTATCATTGACTTCAACCAATTGTCAAAGAGTTGCCATAGCTTTCTATTTGTCTTGGATATGCAATCTTCTATCTATCTTTCTTGCCTTATCAAATCTAATTTTCTCTCACATTGGTGTATTTTAAAGGTCTAGATACTTTCCTACTCAATGCAAGTAAGATACCATATTGTTAGAGAGAAATAAAGAAAAATGAGGGAGTGGGTGGAAAGAGAAGAAGTATGCTCTTTACATACTTTTACTCATTTATATATATATATATATATGTCTCTCTCCCCCCCCCCTCCTCTCTCTATTTCTCTCCAATAGAATGGTGCAATGAACAACATAGAATCCCAATTAACATTTTAGCTTAGAAACTCAAAAAAATATTGAAACAAAGGACGAGTTAAGAAAGAGAGCTAACAAAATTAAAAGAGCACTACTTTTACCTTTATGATTTGATTGGAAAGGGTAAATGCTCGGACCATTTTCTTTTATTCATCAAGGTTGTGATTTTGTATGTTGAAGTAATTATAGTTTTATGTATCACTTTTTTTTTAGTTTGATAAAGAGTTTTTTTTTTAATTTTGTTATTACCAAAAAACAAAGTTCTTGCATATATTTACTATTATCAATTTGTTATTCTATGCATTCATAGCAATTTTTGAAAATTATTACCAAATACTGTATCTATTAATTTTTCTTTTAAAAGTAATTTTTATGAAATTTTTACCAAACATTTTTTTACCCTATTTAAAAAAACAACTTGTTTACTACTTACACCTAGCACAACAGCTTTTAGAAAGTATAAACATTTTCAACCTCACCATTAGCAAATGAAAGTAGGATCTTAATCATATGAATTTACATTAAATAAAGCTAAATTCTATAAATAGAGAATATCAGTTTCTTATGTCAATAAATGCTTTTAAATAAAAGGAAATTGCATGACATTTAGGAGTAACAAACATACCATAAGATTAATTGTGTATGATATTTCTTAATATTTTTTAAAGTAGGACCAATTATTAAACCAGTAAAAATACTAATTTACAATTCATTGGTTTGACTGTAATCGAATCATGATCGAACAAATAATATATATATTAATATTAAAATTTTAGTATAATAAATAAATATTAATAAAATTTAAAATATTTTATTACTAATTATACATAAAAATAAATCAAATATTATATAATATTTAAATTCATTTGACTTTTTAATTTTAAAATTTAAGTTTAAGATAACTTATTTATTGATAAATATAATCATTAAATATTAATGTGTTAAAACAAATATTGAAACTAAAATATTATAAAAACTAACTATTCAATATATTAATTTATTATTATTTTTTTCAAAAAATTGTATTATAAAATTTAATTGGTTCTTGAAGGTTTGAATATAGTGTAAAAAAATGATAGTTAATAAATGTTTAAATTAAATATCATAAATTTCAAAGGAAATACTATAATTATATTCATATAATATTATGCACAATCATATTAAAGAAATCAAGATGACACAATGGTTAATATGTTAAAATCTCTCTTTTAGGTTATTGGTTTACATGTGGCTATTTTTATAAAAAAAAAATGCAAGCAACCAACTTGAATAATCTATTTATATAAAAATTTACACATATAAATTAAAGATGTATTGAAGGTCAAATGACATATGTGTATTTTGAAAATAATATGTACTTATATAAAATTTTACACATATAAATTGAAGATGATTACAAGTCAAATGACATATGTGTATTTTGAAAGCAACGTGTATGCGAGTTATAATTACTTTGATATTTCTTGGAGCAAAGAAGCCCAAATTCTTCAAGAATAATGTTAACTTTTTTCTGGAAAAATCATTCAACTTTCACAAACCAAACTAATCATCATCACTGCCATGGCACCATTAGTTTTAAGAGCATAAAATCCAAGAGAATTTGGAGAAGCCTAAGAGCTAATCCATTATTAGTTTAGGAACAAGAATACTGGTTATTACCATAACAAAACATGTCCGAAATCTCGATGTCTATAAATGGTTCAAGATCAGCCCACTATACAAAGCCCACATCGACTACACACCAACGGGTCCGGGTCCCGTTCCAAACTGCTCTACCTCATTGTTTAAGGTCCAAACCATCCCACGCGCCATCTGCACAAGGGAGGGCCCTGGTCCCGTTATGATCCTATCCCCCCACAGCATCCCTTGAAAGATTTTTGTAATTTCGTCCAGAAGAAAATTGAAGTTAAAAACATAATAAGTTTTTTTACCTTGTTAAAAATTTAAGATTAAATTATACAAAATTTTCTTTAATTTTATTATAATTACACTGATTTTTTTATTTTTAAAATATATATCCTTCTTAATATAAAAAAATTTCATTATACTTTAGTTTAATTTTAATTTTTTTTAACTAAAATATCCTCAATTAATATAAATATATATTATTTAGTTAAATTTAATAAAAAAATTATATTATTTTTTATTTTTATTTATACATATTTGAAAGCAAAATATACTCTTTATTATTTTCTATTTGTGTATATTTGGATATAATACATATTTGTATATTTTGTTTAATCGATAGTATTTTAGTCAAAAATTTAAAATTAGAATAAAATATATATTTAAAAAATATTTGTATAATTTTAGCAAAAGTTAAAAGAAATCTATATAATTTACTCAAAATTTAAATACATGTTTTTCTCTTTAATTTCATAATAATTTAATTTAATCAATTTAGTTAAAAAACAAGCAATATTGTCTTGTTATATTCTAAAATAATCCAATTTACTCTTTTGTTATATTTCGATTCAAAATTTATTTTTAAATATAACAATCTGCCAATTTGAACTTTAAATTTGAGATTAAAAAAAAAAGTTTAAGTCAACAATCTGTTAAAGTTCGTATTAAATTTTTGGATGAATAATATGATGACATAATTAAATTACTTTAAAAAACATCAACACGCTCTTGTTTATTTTCTCGCCATAATCCACGTTATTGCTAGAAGTTCCTTGAATTTTATACGAATCACAAACTCACTATAGCAAATTGGCATCATCGTTATAGCAAAGAGACTTGAACAACTTGCTCTTAATTTTCTAGCGTTCTCCTTTTCTTTACTTCTTCCTTACAGGTCCCTATCCCTTTCCTGAGATTAAAATCAAAATGAAATGAAACATAGAGCTACTAAAATGACTACAAAGGTTATATTTTATTTAACTACATTAATTGGAGAAAAATATATACTGAAATACAAAATCTGTAGAAAAGCAAACAAATGACTCTATATTCCTTCGTGAAATATGCCATATAATATTAAAATTAAGGAGTAAACAGAATGGTCTTTTTTCCTTTAGTTTTGCTACTTTCTCTTTGTAAGCAAGTTTAATGGCAAAATTTGATTTAGATCATTAAACTTTGTTTAAAAGACTATTTTTCTATTCCAATATGTCTATAACATGTTTAAAATACTTGGTTAGGTTTATTGAGCTCAAATATTGAAAAACTAAAATTTTTTAATAGTCATAAAAGCACTCACCCAAGGTGGAAAACACCTTAGTGCCATGGCACCTAGTGTGTTGTTTAGTCCCCAAAAAGTGCATGTGGCATTGTGGCACCACCAAGGCAAGCTACAATGCTAATGCTACTGTTAAGGTAAAATTATGGCATTTTTGTATTCTTTGATTATATTTTACATATAATGATCCTAAAACATATGAGTCAAGTTCTATGAAGTATTTTAAGCTTCATATATGTCCTAATACCTTGGGTTTTCCTATATCAAAGTTGTATGCTATAGGGTGTGCTAGCCTAAAGGTTCCTATTACTGAATCCTTGTTTAATATATATGTTAAATTAGGAATTGTGAGTAATATGAACCTTTTCTTAACCTGAATTTATCTTAAATTGTTCTATGCTTGAATGTACATACTTGTCCTTGGAACCTGCAAGTCTAATTACTAAGAGTTAATAATTAATACCTGAAACTGTTATGATGAAATTTAGACCATATGCATAGTTGATTTCACTACAAAAGGTGTCTATGTATAGATGACCTTACTCCCTTAAATCCTAAACATTGTATATGTAGAGTTGACAATGATCCCTTATATACTAGTATTCTTATACATAGAAGAATAGACCCTTAATGATACTCATGTATGGATGACCTGTGCTTAGGATTATCATATATAGACTATGGACTATTAAGCTAACAAAGACACTAAAGAGGAATGGGTTTTAATGAAAATTAAGTGCATTCTATGACTTATATACTGTATAATGATATATGTGCATATATATATATACACTCTGATGAACTTACATGAATTGATAAGTTATTCTTCTAAGAATAAATGTTAAACATTGTGCAACATCATGACTATATTTTGGGCATTTTATTTAATTACCAAATGCATTTAGTATCCAAGAAAAATGTTCTTCAAAGATGATTTCCATATCAACTTTTCTTCGAAGATAGGCTAGCTTCTTTTCAAAGATGGACCAAGAAACCTTTTTTTTTGTTTTTACATGCAATGTGAATCTACTCTAGGAGACACCCTAGATAACATGTGTTATGATTGATTTCTTTATATTTGTTATGGATAACATGTGTTATGATTGGTTTCTCTATATTTGTTATGGATATCAACTTATCTTTGAAGATAGACTAGCATCTCTTCAAAGATGGGCCAGGAAACTTTTTTTTTTTTACATGTGATGCAAATCCACTCTAAAGGACGCCCTAGATAACATGTGTTATGATTGGTTTCTCTATATTTTTTATGGATATTCTAACAGTTACCTTCACGTGTAGATTTAATGAACCACATAAAGTGCTTATCCACCTTTAGTTATACAGTGTTTACAAAAACTTTACCTTGTACTCATTGGCATGAGACACTAGTATAGAGTTTATATATCTTTCAATTTACCCAACCATGTCGATAAAGGGGATGGAGATATGTTTCCACCAAATGAGTTTATGCTTAATGCCTTAGTATGCCAAGACACTTGATTTTGAGATATTCCAGTGATAACTTGTATGCATGGATGTTGATATGTGATTATTCTTCTTATTATCATCAGATGCATTACCTATGTGCTATTTTTGAGTTTTCCATGCCATTTATTCTTTTATATGTATGATGTCGATTGATCTCAAATAGATAAGAGGAATAAAATATTTTTTGCACATGTGATAGTTGAATTATTATCTATTTTCAACTTATTTGTCTTACTAAGAATTTTTATAATTCTCACATGGTATGGTAATATGTCTAGAGAACTAAGATGCTCATTACTAAGCATGTGGTAGAGGTAGAGTGGATGTATGTACAAATACAGAGCATTGGCTAGTTATAGGTGATAATAGATATGAAGACCATTGCACCAACTAAGGAAACACAGCTGGTGCCTCCTGTTACTGAAGCACCTAATATGCCAAAAATGCCATACCTAAACGATTAGGTTTTAAAATATTAAGAAGCAATATTAGGGAGCCTTTTGTTTATACATATTAGCTCCTTTATCTAACTCAGTGATGTATGACTTAAAGTCCTTTGTGGCCTATATAATATGTATATATGTATGCCTTGAGTATTAATTGACATTTGATATTTTGGAGGACGTATATATGATGTTGTACTCACATTAAGAACATTCACAAAGCAATATGATAATCACATGCTTAGTATCCTTAGAAGTATAGAAATTTAAATTTTATGTTTATGGGTTATGTAATTTAATTACTTCTTTTCAATCTAGATGGTTTAAAACAAATATCAACTTTTTTTTAAAGTTTATAGTTGTAAAATTATTTTCATTCTACATTCTATTACATTTTAGACCCAAAAAAAAATACTTAAAAAAAAGATAAGATGAAATTGGATCCTTTAGATCTGATATAGATAGTCCAGATTTGAAGCAACACCATGCTACTTTGGATAAAGCAACAAAGGATCGCATTTCGTTTCAAACCTACCCTTTGTATTGGAGTAGAAAGCAGATATCTCTATCTATGAACTGCTTAGTGGCTTATTTAATTATTTAAATTAGTCTTTTCACTCTATATTGATTCTTGTATTTGCCTTAAAAAATCCTATGAATGTTAAGTTGAGATGCTAACTTCTAAAAACAGTTATCATGGAATAAAATGTGTTATGGCTATTTTTATCAAAAAGAAAATTATTTTATATTATATAGAACAATAAAGGAGGCTTAAATGTTAGGGGAGTTTTAACTTGTAAGAGAATCTGTATCCTAAGACCAATTTAAATTTATTAGTAAAAGTTTATTAAAGTTTTGTTAGCCAATTATGGTATGAATTGCTTTTAAATAGTTGTTTTTGTTATATAAGATATTTATATTAAGGGATACCGAAGTAAAGTTAAATCCATCATAAATAAAAAGAATGATATTTTAGAAATTAAGGAGATTTTATTTTCTACAAATAACACCAATAAAGTTTGGACATAAGATTTTAGAGTAAATTATTTTTCCTTTTCTTGAAAAATACTTAAATTACACAAGCATTCCTTCTGTTATAAAAATATATGCAAAGCTCTTAAAACTAAAATATTCTAAAAATAATATTGATTTCTTTTATTAAAAATACAACTTACTAAAAAAATTTTACTATTTTATTTCAATGTTATTTATTTTATATTAAAAATTATAAATTTAATTTATTATAAATTTAGAAAATTGACAATTCTTATATTGGTCAAATATATATTTAACATTTGTTATATTATATAAATAATATATATAAGAGTCTTTTGATTAAAATAGATGTAATTATAACTTATCTTTCGATACATAAGAGGTCAATGTAATGCATCTTTTAATTTTTGGAAAAGAAAGTATATGTTTTTTAAAATAAAAAGGAAAATTGTGTAATTTGGACATTTCTTACAGGAGAAGAATGTATTCACTTAAAATTTATTGTAAATAACCTAAAACTCTCACTATCATATATATAGGGTTTGTTTAGGATTATGGTTACTTTTAATTAATTCTAGTGTTTTTTAAGAGTAAAAACCTTGTGCCTTAACTCCTAAATCTGATATGCTATTCTGCCACCGAGAGAGCCACCATCATTGATTTTTACTTAGAGCCACAACTGAGTTTATGTTTTCAGCCAAAATCCATTGCCTAAATCCCTTTCCTTTATCATTGACTTCAACCAACTATCAAAGATTTGCCATAGCTTTCTATTTATTTTGGATATGCAATCTTCTATCTATCTTTCTTGCCTTATCAAATCTATTTTTCTCTCACATTGGTGTATTTTAAGGGTTTGGATACTCTCTTGCTTAGTGTGAGCAAGATACCATAGTGTTAGAGAGAAATGAGGGGATAGATGGAAAGAGAAAAAGTATGCCCCTTACATACTTTCACTCTTATATATATATATATATATATATATATATATATATATATATAATAGAATAGCGCAATGAGTAAAAGAGAATCCAAATTAACATTTTAGCTCGGAAACTTGAAAAAAGATTGAAGCAAGGGACAAGTTAAAGAAAGAGAGCTAACAAAATCAAAAGAGCACTACTTTTACCTTTATGATTTGATCGGAAAGGGTAAATGCTCGAACCATTTTCTTTTATTCATCAAGGTTGTGATTTTGTATGTTAAAGTAATTATAGTTTTATGTATCACCTTTTTTAGTGTTATATTTAATTTTTTGTTATTACAAAAAAAAAAAGTTGTTGCATATATTTACTATTATCCATTTGTTATTCTATGTATTCATAGCAATTTTTGAAAATTATTACCAAATACCCTATCTATTAATTTTTCTTTTAAAAGTAGTTTTTATAAAAAAAAATTACTAAACATTTTTTTACCCTATTTAAAAAAACAACTTGTTTACAACTTACACCTAGCACAATAGCTTTTGGAAAGTATAAACACTTTTAAACTCACCCTTAGCAAATGAAAGTGGGGTTTTAATCACATGAATTTACATTATCTCAGCCCAAATAAATCCAAATTCTATAAATAGAGAATATAGTTTCTTATGTCAATAAATGATTCTAAATAAAAGGCAATCACATGACATTTAGGAGTAACAAACATACCATGAGATTGATTGTATATGATATTTCTTAATATTTTTAAAATCGGATCAGTCATTAAATCAGTGAAGATACTAATTCATTATTAATTGGTTTAACCGTGGTCGAACCCATAATAATAAAATATATATATATTAAAGTTTTGGTATAATAAATAATAATAAACAAATATTAATAAAATTTAAAATATTTTATTAATAATTATATATAAAAATAAATCAAATATAGCATAATATTTAAATTCAGTTGATTTTTTAATTTAAAATTTGAGGATAAAATAACTTATCTATTAATAAATATAATCATCAAATATTAATGTATTGAAACAATTATTAAAACTAAGATATTATAAGAACTAACTATTCTGTATATTAATTTATTATTATTATTTTACAAAAAATTGTATAATAAAATTTAATTGATTCTTAAAGATTTGAATATAATGTTAAAAAAAAGATAGTTGATAAATTTTTAAATTAAATATCATAAATTTCAAAGAAAATATTATAATTATATTTATATAATATTATGCACAATCATATTAAAGAAAGCAAAATGATGTAATGGTTAAGATGTTAAATTTTAAGTTATTGGTTTGACACTAAATGTGGTCTTTTTTATTAAAAAAATGCAAGCAATTCACTTGAATAATTTATTTATATAAAAATTTACACATATAAATTGAAGATACATTGCAAAGTCAAATGACATATATATATATTTTGGAAGCAGGTGATAATTACCTTGATATTTCTTGTAGCAAAGAAGCCCAAATTCTTCAAGAATAATGTTAACTTTTCCAGAAAAATCGTTCGACTTTCACAACCAAACTAATAATCGTCACTGCCATGACAACATTAGTTTCAAGAGCAGAAAATCCACGAGAATTCGGAGAGGCCAAAGAGCTATTCCACCATTAGTTTAGGAACAAGAACTCTCGTTATTACCTTATAAAAACATGTCCCAAATCTCAATACAAAACCCAATGCTATAAACGGTTCAAGATCAGCCCACAATACAAAGCCCACATCAACTACACACCAACGGGCCTGGGTCCCGTCCCAAACTGCCCTAACTCCTTGTTTAAGGGCCAAGCCATCCTACGCACCATCTACACACAAAGGGGCCCTGGTCCCGTTACGATCCTATCCCTACGCAGCGTCACTTGAAAGATTTTAGTAATTTCGTCAAAAAGAAAATTGAAATTAAAAACATAACAAGTTTTTTAGCTTGTTAAAAATTTAAGAGTAAATTATATGAATTTTACTTTAATTTTATTAAAATTACATAAATCCTTCTTTATTTTTAAAATATATACCTTTTCTGAAATAAAAAAATTTTGTTATACTTTAGTCTAATTTCAAATTTTTAACTAAAATATTCTCAATGAATATAAATATATATTTTTGGGTTAAATTTAATTAAAAAATATATTTTTTATTTTTATTTATGCATATTTAAAAAAAATATATAATTTTTATTATTTTTATTTATATATATTTAGATATAATAAATATTTGTATATTTAGTTTAATTGATAGTATCTTAGTCAAAAATTTTAAAGTTTGAATAAAATATCTATTTTAAAAATAAAAAAAATAATTGCCTAATTTGGCAAAAATTAAAAGAGATTCATATAATTTATTCAAAATTTAAATAAGCTTTTTTCTCTCTAATTTCATAAAAATTTAATTTAATCGATTTAGTTAAAAAACAAACAATATTGTCTTGTTATATTCTAAAATAATCCAATTTTACTCTTTTGTTATATCTCAATTCAAAATTTATTCTGAAATTTAACAATCTGCCAATTTGAACTTTAAATTTGAGATTAAAAAAAAAAAAGTTCAAGTCAACAATCTGTTAAATTTTGTATTAAATTTTTGGATGAACAATATGATGACATAATTAAATTACTTTAAAAAAGATCAACACACTCTCGTTTATTTTAAATTAAAGGGATCAAATTAAAACTTTTGTAAAACAAAACTAACAAAAAAAAAGTGTATTTAGGGCTTTCTTGAACAAAACAAAAAATCCCACAATCTTGTTTGATTTAAGATTATGTGGACTGCAGCCAACAACCATTCCATATATAATCTGGTACGCTGTTTCTTGTTAAGCAGACTGCCTTTTAATAAAGAGCTAAAAGACATGACTATCTACAATAAAAATTACATCACAAGCAGCCTCTGAATCAAAATTTAACTTTAGATTACGAGTAAAGCTGAGGGCATTCCATCTTAATTAGGTCTTCATTTAATAAATCAACATAATAAAATGAGTGGCCTGCCTGCTAATCATTATATCTGTTGCGTCACATCCACATGCAACTATTATAGTTAGGCTTAAATCAAAGTATGGAAAGCCCAGAGCTTAAAGTAATTAGAGATTAAAATAGTTCATTGATTAAACGCATCACGTGTCTGTAGCTAAGCATTTGCATATTCAATTAAGAGTTGACAATTTTAGATAATCTCTAGTAGATAAATTGCATATCCTTGTCTTCCTCGTTTAAAGTGTCGCTTAAATTAACTCGACTTACATGTACTTTATAGAACAATTATATAAATCAATTACTTAATGTTTGATCTTCGGGCAGATTAGACTCCTACCAATGCAAGAAAATTCTAGGACGCCTCGTATTTTGGAAGATGGATGATTTCAATTTTTCTTTGTAATTGATCATGCTAATTTCAAAGAGTGGTAGACATAAAATATGTAAAGTTTATTGTTCAAGTGGATTTTATATATTCAATGAGGCTTACTTGACACTTATGGAACTTTTTGGATTTGAATCCACCGAAGTTCAAAACCTTTCGAAGTTGGTGAAGTGAAAGAAAGATAAAGAAAAAAGAAATAATGTGAGAAAATAAAAGAAATAAATTATATATATATACATATATATATTCTCACTCTTTGTGTCATTTTTTTTATTTTAAAGATATCTAAATTTGGGCCTTTTTTCTCTGAAATTAATTATATCAATTTCGGAGAAATTAAGCAATCTAGATTTTTTATATTTAGAAGATAAATTTACAATATATAATTAGAAACAAAGGAATTGAGGAATGTTAGGTCAAGTAGTTTCTAACTTGAAAATTAGAGAAAGAGGCTTATAATATTAAAAATTCTTTTATGTTTCTCTTTTCAACTATATTCTGTATATTATCGGAGAAGATTCGTTTTCAAAATTGAGATGATCCAAAAATTATGGATTTTGTAGGTTATCATTCTCAATCACCGCTTTGCATCTTACAAAATCTACATTATTCGAGGTTTAGGCTAGGCTAAATTGTCAACAGAATTAATTAATGTCATTTTCAAAAGAAATTAGGTAACATGCTACTTGTATAGGATAAACATGCTCAGTAAAAGTGAAAAGCACCAAATGTGCACTTCAAAATTTTCAATCTACACACACAGTGGGTAAGCAATTATTATTTTTTTATTGATAATTAGCAATTATAAAACAGACTAAAAGAATAGAAAATCCCAGTATGCTTCCCATAGAACTAACATCCTTCCATTATGGATGTCTTTACCCTCACTTTCTGTCAGCCCTTCCATACTAAAGCCATAAACTTCAATGAAGACCCCACCTTACGGCACGAGCCTCGCATTAAAGGCTAAAGCCAATAGCATTCAATACAAATTAAAAGCTAACTTATCAGAAAGGCTAAAGTAGCTTAGCTTCTCTTTACCAGAAGAATCTGTATAATACAAGTGAATTATTGTTTTCCTTCTTTCCCAGCAAGAAAAAGGTGAATCTTGAATTGATATCCTCTCTTGTCCAAGCTAAGCAGCATAGTGGCACAAGATCTCAGTTCAGCAAGTTGCTTAGTTTGAGAAGATTTTGATTGTTAACTATTTTTTGTTTTTTTTAAATAATTTCAGTCATTTACTTTTAATTTTGAAAGAAGCAAAATATAGAATAAAAATAGTTATTTAAATTTTTGCCAAACAGATAAATTTGTCTAGTAGAAATTGAAGTACTATCTTTATTTTACACTTTACTTTCTCTAGAATTAAAATATATATATAAAAAAATAATGGGTAGGATTGCCAAAAAAAAATTACAACGGGTCCAGTTCTATTCAATCTGAACAGCACACTTGAGCAGCAAAAGATTCCAACGTGGTGAATCCTCCAAATATATTTTCTCCCAGATAACCTCAATAATCCATTTTCCTCCCAGTACTAGTTATACAGCTTCTCATTAATGAGCTTATATTAATGAACTTCAATAATGTATTGATGTTTCAGAGAGGGCAAGGTGACGTGAATTTTACACACAAAATTTGAATCTTACAATAACTTGCCCTAGAGGCTAAATTACAAACTTACACACTGCCATTCCTTTAAACTTTTCCAGCCACCCCAGGGTCACAAGAAGATACTATTGATCTAAATATGTGCCAGGATAAGGGGTCAAAAACCAAAATGTGCAATTGCAAGTGAATGCAGGTAGGGGATCAGTCAAATATTCATGAGTATTTACAAAATTTATTCTCTTAGATTTAAGTATGAAAATTTTTATAAATAGAAATTCGAGTTTAGGTCTAGATAATATAATACTCATTTCAAATCCATAGTGTATATATATATATATTAATCAATATAATATAATAGAAAAAACCAGCCAAATAGCATTTTGTGGGTTTTGAATAATAATAATAATAATAATGGTTTAAGACATTTTATTCTTAGTTAGATTATTTATGAACCAATATTATGTAAATGAGTCTCAATTTAAAAAAAAAACTCGTTTATTTTAAATTTTTATTCGAATAACCAGATCTAAATTTGGAAATTCAAAGATTGAATAGAAATAAAAAGAAAATTTTACCAACTAAATATGAGTCTAAAATTAAAAATTATAATATCCTATCCATACCTATTCCTACTCATCCCTGATTGCATGCAAGAGCTTTTGTCTCAATAATCTACTATATGATCAATATCATGGAACAGTGGAACTTATGCTAAATGTAGATAATTTTTACGTACAGTCTTTGAAGATGAGCTAACAAAAATATAATAATGTGGACGTGTCTAAATTCTTTGCACTATCGTACAATAACCTGAGAATTTCTCGTAAAATGAATAATCCAAGGCCTATTTGTATTTCGTTGTCCTCTGTTTTCTCCTCTCGTACTCACAGCTCAGGGGACCCTAATTTACTTGTTCGGTCGTAATTTTCTGCTGGACGCGTGGCGTTGTACAGATGACAGTCTTTCTTCTTTGGTCTATATATTTGAATTTTTTTCCCTTTAGGTTCCTTCTTTACAAGTACACAGAGCAATTTATATCTTTTCACTCAAAAAAAACAAACATTGGGACTCAAATCTCTCTCTGATTGACACAAACACAACCATGTTCCAAAGCTTTCCATAACTGGATGTACTGTCACTCTACTGTGAAAAATAATATATATATATATGTATATACATATACATATGTAAGCCAAGCGTTTCGTTTGTCCAATAG
Organism: Erythrophleum ivorense; assembly: GCA_026724425.1. Lineage (NCBI taxonomy): Eukaryota > Viridiplantae > Streptophyta > Magnoliopsida > Fabales > Fabaceae > Erythrophleum > Erythrophleum ivorense. The sequence goes on from JAIUCV010000219.1 coordinate 780,195, forward strand.
CCTTTCCTGTTCTTGGTGGCTCAGGGTCAGGGATGACATGGATCTGCCTCTGTGGCTTATATGATATCAATTCCTATGATTAGTGTCTGTGGATTTAACAAGTACCAGCTTGAAAGCTTGATATGCGTGCAAGTTTGGGTACTAGGACATTGTTTGGCAGTTTCCATATGATAAAAATGGTGATTTTTCTGTCCTTGTTATTTTCAACCATTTTGCTAATCCTATGCTGACTCAGGAACCTTATTGTCATTAGAAAACTCAATAATGTTGGGTAACCTCCTGTTTAACTTATGCATTTGGAATTGATAATGCATGTGGCTGTTGATAGATAGAAAATCTATAATTTGATCAAACTTTTGTCTGAATCCTAAAACATAATCATGACTTGGTCCTATTTTGTATGTAGTTTATTAAGCGAAGTGGGTTTGGGAATATAGAATTGTCTAAACCAGTGGGTCCCTATTCTAGGCATATTATATTAGAGCTAGTTTGGTAGACTTATGTGAAAAAGCTACTAACACCCAATGTCAGCCCCTCAATTATTCTTGTCAAAGTTAAACACCATCCCATTTTATAGAAAGCTACATGCTGTGAAGAAACATGAGAATGACATTATTCCCTTTCTTTCTTTCAAATTTTGTGAATAATTGAAGGGGTTTCTCTTGGAAAATATTTTCTGCATCCAATAGATTTGTTTAATATAATGCATTGTGCTTTTGTCTCTGCCTTGGAAAAAAGAAATGGTTTGGAACCCACCACTAAACAAAATCATCACAACATGCCAAACTATGTTTCTTGAACCCATTCGCATGGAGGGGGCAAAGTGAATAATATCCATCACAAGGACCCTCGTGAAGGTGGGTTTTGATACTTTTACTTTACCTAAATCCCACGAGAAAACTAACTCAACACAACCACTCCAATAGTGATTATATGTGGGAGTAATGATGACTAGCACAACAAAAGGAATGACAAGAAGATCAAGGAGAAAGAAAGAGCTTTTTGGAAAGACGGAAAGGTTTGTTTGGGAGGCCATATATATAATATAAAGCAAGATTATGAATGTAGATTATAATCTCTGGGACAAAAAGTAAAAGTGTCCTTTCCTAGTGAGATATAAAGAGTAATAGGGTCATTTTGCTTTGACAATGATCATCACATAATTTTACAATGATTGGTGTTAATTATCCACCGGAGAACCCTTTTGCCTACGAGAAAGCAAATAAAAAAAGTTTAGAGGGGCATGACAATACTATCTGGGGGCCATGAGAAAAACTGGGGGTGATTGATAAGACAATCAATTATATCATTAATTTAATAAATAAAAATGTAAATTATAATCATTCCTTATTTATTTTTAAAATATATATTTTTTAAATAAAAAATTGTATTATAATTTAATTTTAAATTTTTTATTGAAATATTTTTCGTTAACTTAAATATATATTTTTTGGTTAAATTTAATGAAAATAAAATATATTCTTTTTATTTTTTGTACATATTTAAAAATAAAATTTATTTTTTTATTTGTGCATATTTAAATATAATAAATATTTATATATTTGAGTTAACTAAAGGTATTTTAGTCAAATATTTAAAATTAAAGTAAATATATTTTTAAAAACAAAAAAAATATTTATATAATTTTAACAAAATTTTAAAAAAATTGTATAAAAAATATATCTAGGGAACATGCTTTTCCGGACATATTTAAATTTGGAGTTGGATATAATGTGAAGAGAAAATTGCATTAGTCTCTTATATATTTAACTAAATTATACTTATATCTTTTATATTATTTATTTTTATTGATAAAATTAATTTTGTATATAATATAAAATTATAATTTTATTCTTAATATGATAGTATAAGCAAGTTTTAAATAACTTTTAACAGTAATACATATTATACAAAAAGTTAATTTAATTGACAATAAAATTTAAAAAAAAATTGTAATATATACTAACTATAAGGAAATCCTTATAAATTAATAGGAATAAAACTGCAAAAAATATCTAGGGAACATGCTTTTTCGGACAAAATCAAATTTGGAGTTGGATATAATGTAAAGAGAAAATTACATTAATCTCTTATATAGTTAACTAAATTATACTTATATCTTTTATATTATTTATTTATTTAATAAAATTAATTTTTATATAATAAAAAATTATAATTTTATTTTTAATATGATAGTATAAGCAAGTTTTAAATAATTTTTAAAAGAAATATATATTATGCAAAAATTTAATTTAATTGACAATAAAATTAGGAAAAAAAATTGTAGTATATACTAACTATAAGGGAAGTTAAATAATATTTTTAAAATAAAATATATATCAATTATAATTTGATCAAACTTAAAAAGAGATTATCATAATTTACTCTAGCTAATTTAAAAGCATAATGGCATAAAAAAAAGTTATGCAATAATGCTGAATTGATAGTTTAAGAATATTTGTTTCTCAAATATCTCGTGGACTGTGTTCTTTAAATTCCATTATTATTCTCTGTTACAAATCCTTCCATGTAACCCCAAGTGTTGGTTTTATTCTAGGCATTGAAATCTAGAATTAGGGAGCGTCGCCTTGATGCAGTACATTTTATGTTCATTATCATTCTTCCTATAATGGTAATTTTGCAAAAACTAAGACGATGTTAACTACATTTAATCTTCATAGCAAAGAAAACTTGTGAGGACATTATGCAGGATCAGGGTCATATATATATTTTCAGAGCAAATTATATAATTTTTTTAATTTTATTAAACTTATGCATATCTTTTATTTATTTTTAAAATATATATAAATTTTAATAAAATAAAAAATTATCTTACATTTTAACCTAATTTTTAATTTTTTTAATCAAAATACCCTCCATTTAAAATTTTATTTAATTAAAAAATTATATTTAAGTTTAATGAATGGTATTTTGATTAAAAAAATTTAAATTAAACTAAATTGTAAAATAACTTTTTGTTTTAAAATATATCTATATATATTTAAAAAAATAAGAGAAAAAAATGTGATTTTAACAAAATTCAAAATAAACCTATAAACTTTTTTCTTAAAAAAAAACAAGTTGAGACCTATAATAATTGGACACGACGTTGCGTCCTCGTGATCCCTCCATAAGTGCTACGTAGGTAGAAAGTTCAAAAGAATAGGGAATTTATCCACCAATAGATGGACAAGGAAAATTTTCCCTCCATTATTGAAGCTTCACTTAATTGAGATTCCTTTGATCCTCCCCATTTATATCAAATCACTCTTATGTAACAAACTTATGTATAAATTAATTTTTCTTTCATAATATATAGTTCACAATTTTGGAACCACTTTCAAGAGTAATAAGCCTTTAAGAAAAAATATATATATATAATTAAAAAAAATATTATCATCATATAGCTAATACATATGCTTTTGTGATGCTACTTGAATCAAATCAAGCCGCAGCCATTCACGTCTTACTTGGAATACAATTCTATTCCTTTACTTTTATGTACCTTATATAATCGAACCGGGAAACAAGTTCTATAATTCTTTTTCCTCTTAATAGCAACAATAAGCCAAGAGAAAGGGTTGGCATCGATTCCAGTTCTTCCCCCAGTTTGTTATTAAATTGATCAACTAAACCACCTGTCTTTAGGAATATATTCCTCAAATAAACCATTTTTTCGGCAACGCCATTAGAAATCGTGTCCATTTATTCATTTCGCAGCTTCGAAAATGAATTCTTTGTCGCTCTTGAGCTCCTAAGAGCAGCATTCCAATAATAATAATAATAATAATAAAACAGCTCTCTTGTTTGGAAGACATGGACGGTCCAAATCAAGTGTAGCAGCTCTCTATTGCTCCCAGAAACAGTAAAGAATCCGAATGCACAACAAACCAAGTGAATGAAGATATCTGTTTTTGCCAACAGAAAGAAGAAAATGGACATACTTAATATTTAATTTTGGTAATTAGATTAGAAATTAACACTGTACGATGCAGTGGGGATAGGTGGGAGGCATTAACACGACGGAGTAAATGTCTTACCCCAAAGAAAGGTTAAAGAAAAAGGAAAAACAAGTACTCCAAATATCTAGATTTTACTTTTTGGAAGTATGATAGGGGAAGGGATTTTGATTTTTGGGACCACACTTTTCATTCTCATTTCCAGTTTCTAATTTCTATCACAGATTACTGAACGATTTAGCTCTGGTTCTGAATAACAATGGCCAGAGATTCTTCCCTCAGAAATCTCATTTGCTTGGCAATGAACGCCTCTATCGTGCGCTGGAACTCCTCATTGCTCAGCTTATCCTGAGGATACAAATTTTCCCGCCGATTTTCCCTATGCTTCTTCTCCGTCTCCGATCGCCGGAGCTTTTGTTGCATCCTCTCTGTAGACTCTTCCTTCAACTTATCCGACTGACTCCTCCGATAAACTTTGGGAAAATCAGAATCTAGTCCACCGTCTGAATCAATATCCTTACTTGTGTCGATTTCAGCTTGATCCTGAAGCGTACGAGCCGAGGTATTCACCTCGGAGACAATCTCCTTGTCCTGATACACCACCTCTCCTTCTGCGACACGCAACAGAGCATCGGGTTCTGATGGAGACCCAGTACGATCGGCGCTGTTCCTCAAGAACTCCTCGTAGATTTCGGTCTCGACATCAGAATCGCCGTCCGAGTTATGAGGGGTAAATCGGCCGGATTTGGCAAGAAGAGTGGCGATGATGGCGTTGGAAACGACGAAGACGAAGAGAGGGCTTCCGACGAAGACAGAGAATTTGCGGACGTAGTCGCCGGAGATTCTGAGGGCGAAGGGGAGGCGAGTGAGGATCCAAAAGAGAAGAACGAGAGAGAGGCAGAGTTCCAGAATCCGAAGCGTTTTGGCAATGCCGGTGAAGAGGTTGTAACTTCGCATGGCGGTGGCTTTCTCTGCTTGAAGGTTGGCAAAGGGTAATGAGTCCATGGAAGGATTGAAGAGAGAGAGCGAAAGGATTTGAAATAGTAAATAAGGGAAAGTAGAGAAGTGAGATGAAGACGAAGAGTAACAGAACGGGTGGCAGAGTTAAACAGTGTAAAGCAAACTAGAGTGTGGGAGTGGAGGGAGAGTAGGTGTGTGTGAGTGAGGGAGAGACAGGGGTTTCCGTATTTGCCTAACACAACAATTACTCCAACTCCAGACAACTGAACCCCCCCTGTTCTCAAATCTTGGTCTTATATAGACTCCTCCAGCAAGATGGATCGGCACCAGCCACATTGTGACTGCATGCCGTGCATCAATGGTTTTAGCCTTTTTTTTTTTACAAGGTATAAATTTTATGTAATTAAAATTTTTAAAGTGCAAATTTTTTATTTAAAATTTTTATTTTCATGAATTTAATTTTTATCTTTACATATAAAATCGGTAACCCCTAAAATCAAAATTAAAAAAAAAAAGGAAAAGAAAAAGCTGAAATCAATTGATTGCCCAGGTGATCCAACCCCCTCCTCCTGCTGTTCTTGTTTACTAATTTTTTGTTTGAGTGAAAGAGTAACGTGGAATTCAGGGAGACCTATCCATTGGACTCCCACCATGGATCCTGTGATTTTAGAAGGTGTAGTAACTCTAAAATGAGGTTTTTTTAAAATTTTAGTTTTAAGTTTTAAATTATAAATTAAAGACAAAAATTAAAATTAAAAGGTTAAAAATTACAATTATAAAAAAAATACAACTTAAAAGTTTTAATTATGTAAGAAATCTGATTTTTTTACCATCTGCACTTCTTCTATTAAATGGTAATTTTGTGTCCTTTAAAACAAAATAAAAGAGAAATCAAATTACATTTCATTTTTAATTAAGATTTAATTATAAAATTAACATATAAATATAAGAATATTATAAATAGTGCCTTCTAGACGTAAGATTAAATTAAAAAATTAAATTTTGGACAAAATTAACATTAAGAGTTTACATAACTTTGAATGTGTTATTAATATGAAACTTAATTTAACCATTCAACTAGTAAATTTTTTTAGTTTAAAAATTAATTTTTTATTCTAATTTGAAATATAAGATATATTTTTATGTTTTAAATTTTATGTTTAAATTTTTTAATTGAAATCTAAATAAAAAAGTAAAATGTAGTTGTTCTTGCTCAAATCAATAATTAAATACCAAAAAATAAAGAAGCGGGGGGGGGGGGGGTGATGGACTAATAAAGGAGGGAGCTGATCCGCGGGAGGCAGGAACCAAACCGGGAAGGCCTCCATAATTGAACCAAGTGGCTTGAGACTTGAGAATGAGGGGCCTGCCACGTGCCACGTCTTACTACCCCGCCACTGCATTTTTTAAAAAGTTATGTTTAAATGTAAGAGTAAATTATAAACAACACCTTAAATTTTATTAAAACTATATAATTTTTTTAATTTTTAAAATAAATATAAATCTTTCTTAAATTTTATTAAAATTATATAATTTTTTTTATTTTTAAAATATACGTAGACTTTTATAAAAATAGAGAAGATATTCATGTAATTTATTTGTTATTTTAATTTTTTTATAATTTAAAAATAAAAAAACTTATATAATTTTAATAAAATTTAAAAAAATCTATATAATTTATTTTAAAACTAATTTTCTTATGCTGTTCTCATCTCCTTCTCCCCCTGAATTGTGAGTAAACAGAGAAGCTGCTTTATGGGTTATCCGAACAAACAAGAATTAAATAATTACAAAAATTTCAAGTGCTTGGTTTACTGTCAACGAAGTGTATTTTCTACTTTAAGGATTTGGATTTAAATTTTGTGATTAATATCTGCTCAAAACAAAAATTGTGATCAATATATTTAAAAAAATTATTTTATAGAATATAACAAATTAACATAGGAGTGTATCATTAAATTACTTAAGAAAGACAAATTAATTTTAGAATATTTCTATTGTATAACCAAACAAAAAACAATAAAGAAGAACAACAAGAACGTGGAAAAAGATCCTCTCTCATACTTCTCTCTTTTTAACCTCTCCCATAAGATTTGGACTATTCAAATTTTAATTTGGATGGTTTAAATTTTTTTAAAATTTTTTTAAACTTAAACAATATTTTTTTAAAAGTTCACAATTAAAAAAATTGGTTTCATTATGTGTTTTATTCTCTTTCAAAGAATTATTTTTTTGAAAATAAAAAAAAAATTAAATCTAAATCATCTAAATTAATCTAAAAAGTCCACATCTAACACTCCAGAGGATAATAGAAAAAGCATCGGAGGAATCCAAATCCCAAAAACGTGGATCAAAGAACATGATTTAGTTAGTGAGACTTAATAATATGAAGGTTCGCTATGAATAATCAAACTTTATAACCCAATACAACTAACATTACACGATTCTGTTACATTGAACCCTTCAAAAATCCTACTTGCTTGGGTACCAAACCATACAAATGAAACTGAACTAAACTCGATCCAATAATTATCTATTGGAAAAGATGTGGAACCAAACATTATGGATGGGCTCAATCTTCGCTAAACAGCATCTCTCCATATGGGAGTCATATAACATGTATTTGAGATTTATTTCTTCTTCCTTTTTTTCACTTCTTGTTCGTTTTATCTCTTTTTAAATATACATTATACATTTAATAATTAAATGTAAAAGATTTAAATTTCTCAAAAAATGAAACTTAAATCCTCTTCTTTTTTTATTAATTTTGGAGGAAAATAGATACCGTACATAAAATTTGTCACTCAAATGAATCTTATTTATTTAAATGAGATTCATTAATTAAGCAGGTCTCTCACGTATTATGTTTTTTTTTTAAATTGACAGCAAAATAAAAATAAAAATAACAATAAAAAGAATCTAAACTCCAAAACGTGCCAAAGCTGGAAAAGTTGACGATTGCTGGTGGAGTGATAATTATATGAAGTTGAATTCACAACTATGATTAGTTAGATTGCTGGTGAATGGTTGGGAGAGAACGTGAGTGAAGGGTGATGAGATAAGATGCGGCAATTCACGTGAGGTGGGGGGGTGCATCAGTAGTGAGTACGAACTACTAACTCTCGTGCTGCTCTACATTCTGGTCCCTTTTTTCTGTTTGAAAAGCATTGATTCTTCAAAAGGTTGTACCAATTCAAACGCCCCTTCTTCATGTGGTACTGTGCCCTACCCTATCAGGACACATCCCTTCCTTCATTCCCCTTTTTTAAATTTTAAAAATTGAATTTATGTTTTGATATTCATTTATAAGAAAACAATATTGTATGAGTAATTAATATAATTTTTTTACACAATAAAAATATTCATAAATTTTGTAATAGAAGAGAGTATTTAATTTAATTGACTCTCAAAAAATATTTTTATTAGTTTACTATTTAAATGATATTGAAATAATGTTTAAAGGGCTAATAAATTGTGTAATAATGTAAATGTTAAATTAATACTTGCTATATTATATAAGTGAATGTATAAGAAAAGATTTTTTTTTTAAAATTGGATCACTCAAATATTTTTTGTATTATTTTATTATCTAAAGAATACTAATGTGATCTTTAAAAGGCTAAATAAGTTATGTGATAACACATATTATGGTCTAATATTTATTATATTATGTAAATAAGAGGAGGAGAAAGTATTTAATTTAATTGGTTCATTCCAAAAATTAAATGTATTAGTTTGTTATATGTTCTAGATAATATTGAAGTAAATTTTTAAAAGATTAAATCAACTTTATGGCAATGGATATTTTAGTTTATATTTTTAAAAAAAGACAAAATGAATTGACAATACATAATAATGATCCAATTTTTAAAAAAAAAAGGAAAAAAGAAAGAAAGAAAAAGAGGTTAAAAAATGGAGAGCTACCCTGAAAAAACATACCCTGATAGATTTTATAATTTGTATGCCATCCCTCTACCAAGTCAGTCCTTTTCCACGCGGCGAATCTATGCTCTCTTCCATACCAAAATTCTTTGCAATATGTTATATATCCTTAATCACAGTTCACAACTCGTAGTTGCTTCTTATGTCTTTATATATATATATATATATATATATATATATATATATATTAAGTGAACAATTAAATGGCAAAAGTTTGGTTGATGTAAACATTTTCCTGCTTACAATAAGATAACATAGATATAATTTTTTTTGTAAGTTGTCAAAAGCTACTCCATTATCATTGTAAAATAATATGTTATTTCTTTCATAATTTTTTGAAGGACAAATTGGACAATCATCTTGATCACAATGATTGATGAAATAAGAATGAATTATAAAGGCGTTCTTCAAATTTTGCTGAAACAAAAAAATTATCATATACTTTAATTCAATTCAACATTTTTTTATTAATCTAAATATATATTTTGTTTTACTAAAATTTTTTTTCAAATAGAAGGTATTTTGGTAAAAAAATTTAAAATTAGACTAATGTATAAGATTATTTTTTTTATTTTGGGGAATGTTTGTATATATTTTAAAAAATAAAGAGAAACCTATATAATTTCAAAAAATTTAAAGGAAGACTATGTAATTTATTCATATCTTTATTATAAGATTTTGTTAATCAAAATATAATAAATATATTTTTTTAATAAAAATATGACAAATATATATATATAATTATTTAATTAAATTATATAATTATCATATTTTAATTAAAAATTTTGATAGTAACAATATGAAATGCTACATATAAAAAAAAATTTCCCCTATAGACAATAACCTAACCTAAGAATTGACTAGTAGTTAACAAATGGACATTAGTTACTGGACAAGTGGCCTAAATTTAAAACAGATCAATTATCAACCGGGTTTATTATAAGTGTTCCTAATAATACTTCTCATTATATTTAGAGTTAGACTTGATGTATTGGACTAATTAGCCAGACCGAACATAAAATGTGATTTGTCATTTTCATAAGTGATGACTTTAAATTTTAATGCAAATACATCCTTGTGGTAAACAATATAGGAAAAAAATGTTTGATTAATATTACTTTTTATTTTCTTATTATAATATTACAGAGTTTATCCTAATGCTTACAAGAGAGAAGAAATCTATTTTTAAATTGTTTGTATTATTTATTATATTTTTATAATTATTATTTATTGACATTTATCCATTTTTATTATTTTTTAAAAAATAAAAATATACAAAAATTTTTATTTTATTTACTTTTTTTTTCACATTATCAAACCTGTCAAAATATTTTGCTTGGAAAGAGAAGAGGGGGATAGGGGGACCAAAAAATTTACACGTAGGGCAGGAATCACGGTGTGTGAGTGATATCATCCGTACATGGCTGCACTTGCAGCAGCAGGCAGGTAAGATTAAGAACCTTTTTGTGTTAGAGTAATAATATTATATTTTTAGAAATATTATAATTTTTAATATAATAATTATTAAATATAAAATAATATTTTATTGAATGATTATTTAAAACATTAAATGATTTAATAATTAAATTTTTTTATGTAATTAATAAATGTAATTATAGTGATAAATTTAAAAAATAAATAAAATATTATTTTATACTTAATAACATTTAATAATTTTTGTCTTATAATTAAACAATATAATATCATCTCTCTTATATATGTGTTATGCATCGCATGGCCCTCCCACGATCCTTAACATAACAATTTCTTGAAAGAAGCGCTGATTGTTATCCATCGTTTAGTTTGATGAGCTGTGCATTCTTTTTATATAATTTATATAATATTTATTTTTTATAATTATTAAATTAATTTTTTGAAAATAAGAACATAAAATTTATTTTAATCTTATTTATTTATTTTATATCATTTAACTGAGCAAAATCATAAAAATACTGGGGGTGCATGCGTAATAGTCGGTAGTAGAGTTGTGAGTGAATGTTTGACTGAGTAGTGAATAATTGTTTGTCCCTGAGAGGACAGGAAGAGACAAATGTTTCAGTCAATAATGCAGACCCATGGGGGATACACACCACACACCACACACCACACGTCCGTACGCCTCTGCGTAGGCATCATTGATTTCTTTGTTAAAACTATTAAATTATAATAATGGAACTTATTTAATTCTTTTTATTTGCATGAATTGAATTCTAGTTGAACAATGTTACATTAACATGCGCCAGAATTTAATCAAACGGTTATTGAAAACTACAAATAGATTTCATGATCTAAGGTTAAGGGGTAAAAATTTTTTTTGATGGAAATATTTTAATATCCTACTTAAGAAAATTTACATTTTAATAATATATTATTTAAATAAAATATTTTTTTCATATTTTTTAGACAAGTTAAATGAGATTAACTCATTAACAATATCTTAACCGTTTTAATGAATTATGTGTATCAAAATTCAATACTATATGCATATAAATTTTAAAAAATTGAGGGAAGACATTTGTTTCCTTATTATAACATGGCCAGCCTCTTAACAATGAGTGTAGATTCTTGGTACGTCTTGAAGGGGCATTACATTGTGTTGCTTTTTTTTTTTTTTTTTAAAAGATATAGACAGTTTAAATTTTAATTTTTTTATTTTTTGAATCTTAATCATTAATTTTTTTAAATTTGATAGTTGACAAACTATTTTTCTTTTATATTTGCTTCATTCAAAATAAAATAATTAGAATATAAATTGTTCAAATTAGATCCAAAGGATTCAGATCTTCTCTTAGAAAAGTAACATAAGAGGTGTAAAAAATATGCACTTGAGCATGAAGGATATTTTATTTTTATTTTTATTTTTATTTGAAAAAACTTCTCATTGCCTTCGATGAATTGCAATGCATCAACCGTGGCCTCAAGAGGGCATAGATGGGGCATGGCAAACCTATATGGTAAATTTAACTCCTTATTCTGAGAATCATGTTCCTTAATCCTTTTTCATCATTCACTTGGCAAAATGATTTTTGTGCCATGCTCCTCCAAAGATGCAAAGAATTTGCACTCAAGTATAATGGATATTTCTCAAATTTCCTTGAAAAGTTTCCCATTTCCTTAGGTATATTACCACGTCCCAAACATGACCCTAAAGAGGCATAAATAGGGCATGGTTTTATTGTATGGCAGACCCATACAATAAATTCAGCTCCTTTTATGAGAATCATGTTCCTTGTTCACTTAGCAAAATGATATTTGTTTGGATGTGATAAATTATTATTATTATTATTATTACTACTACTTTACACATTTCAACAATGAAATAAATTTTATCTTAAAAAAGTGGAGTCTTTTATAGCATTAATTGCTCTAAAAGTTTTGATATGGGCTTGGCCATATGAATTATGATTTCTTATTTGTAGAACAATTTTTTGTTTTAAAAATAAAAAAATAAAAAAAAAAACTCATTTGATAATATGTTTTTAATGAAGTGTTTTGTAAAACAAAAAAATAAAATTATGTTTTTAAAAATAGAAAAACCAAAATTTTTTTAGATATTTTATAATTTTTGTTATGTAGAATTAGAAAAATAAAATAAAAAATGGTAATTTTTCATAATAATAATTTAAACAGATTTTTTTAATTTTTTAATTTTCAAAATTTATTCTAAAAAATCTATTTTAAAAATATTAAAACTAAAATAGAATCAAACAGACTTATAATTTTTGTTTTCCTAGATATTATTATTATTATTATTATTAGTAGCAGTACTACTACAACAACGAAAGCCAAGTAGGAAAAGTTAAAAACTTTGGAGATACAACTGAAATTTTAATGGTTGAAAATAGATTAACTAGAATCCCTTCATGTTGTGTGATTTTTGATACATCTATTAATATTTACTTAATAATCTAACTTCATGAAATGAAGTGATTTTCCAAATTTACATAACTGAGAAACGAAAAAACAAACTCATTAAAAATTTCACATTATTGATTTGAAGTTTGAAACATGAATTTGGTGAAAAAATATAGTAAAATAAATAAAATTATATGATAACAAAATTAATACTTAAAGACATACAAATGTGAAGTACGAAGAGTAATAAATTCTAAACAAAAAAATTTATCTAAAACTTGTCAAAATAGATGCTCTCCAAAAGGGTTTTATCTCAAAGTAGAACTTCTTTGTGAAGTCGATGTGACTGTCTTGCCTGTAAAGTGTCTATAATATGGGGGAATATATTTATAAATGTTGTAGAAAGATCTAGCTTGATTCTCAAACCCGCATTTTTTTTTTCTCTGTCACTAATTATTCTCGAGTGGAATAATGTGTGCAGTCTAAAATCGGCTCTACAAACAAAACCATATCGATAATATTCATTTTGATATGAATTTTTCAATTGATAGGGTTTAATGTAATAAGATATTCATATATTATATATATTTTGTATTAACATAGCTTTCTTTTATTTTATTATAATTAATAATTTTATATATAGGAAATGTATAATTTGAGGAATAAGAAGTGAAAAAAAATATAAAGGGTAAAGATCGAAATAAACTACATTAAGTTAATTTTAATAATAAGTTCATTAATCAATTAATTATTATTTATAATATAATTATCATATCATATGTACATATTCAGGGTTTTTTTCATAGATGAAAGGCGAATAACGAAATTTTAAATTGAAGACGAATATTTTGCTGTTCCAAATGGGGACCCATGGGTATTATTCTTTATCATCACATTTACGGGAATAAACCAAACATTTCCTGAAGCCTCCAACTTTTTCTTCTTTATCTTGACTACATATGCACAATCACTTTCGTGTTCGAAAGCTTCAAGATAATCCCATGTGGCATATGCAATCTTATATAATTCAAAGTGGCCTTCGAAACATAACCCATGTAACAGAAAACCAAAAGCAAAAACCCATCGTCAAAAGCCATGTGTGTTAAGCCCAAAGTCTAGGTCACTTCAAGTTTTCGTTAAAGCCTTAAGAATTATACAATGGGAATCATATTGTGGGCTTCGAAGACCTCAGAAAAACATGATGGGTCCTTGAAATGACATTGAAGGTTCCCGCATGCGTGTCCCCAAAAAAAAAAAGGTCGCCTATTGTGGAATGAAATATGCCATTTGTAGTCCCATGACAATCATTATATTATTTAGAATTGTTTTTGTCTCTCCGTCCTATGATGGGACGATATTGGACCAAGTTAAAGACAACCTTGGATTTTATGCGAATTGGAGGGTGCCCATTTTAATTTGTCTAATCTAAATTAAATTTAGAAGGTTTAGATTTTATAATTTTTTTATATAAAATATTATTTTTTTAGTTAATTACATTTTGCATATTTTAAAGTAAAAAAATTAAAATTAATATATATATTAAATATAGATCGACTAGCAAGGTCCAAATAAGATATATATGCTGTACATATTTTACATGTACGGAATCTATATAAAGATAAAGACATATAATAATAACATATCTTATTAGATACTGTCATAAGTTTAAATTTTGATTTCTTCAACTTTCTAGGACACAGATTCAAAAAATTTATTATTATGTAAATTAGCTGGTCTTTGCATGGATGACGACAAGAGATATATTTATTGAAGTGTGTGCTAAATTTATTTGAGTGTCACCTTACCTCAATAATAACAAAAACTTGTTAATGGACTGAGAAAATACCTCTCAACAATAACAAACTACTAAAGTAGTCCTAACTAGTTAATGATTTGTTCGTTAATTAATGGACTATTTTTCTTATATAGGACTCTATTTGTTGTTTAGGTTTAGCACAACTTCACAACTAAAATGTACCAATGTTTAGCTTTCATGTGCCATTGTTCTATAAAATGTATGCACGTACGAAGATACATAATCTATAGTTCCTACCTCCTCTTTCTTTGTGTAGATTTTGTTTTAGAACAATGGCCATATTAATTTAAAATTTGAAACCTTTTAGAGAAGTAAAAATTCACTTATAGTTTCTCGAATTTCATTTATGTTTTGTTTTCATTTCAAAAGTTATATATTAGCTCGACATAATCTTTACAGTTTTAAAAAGGGTTTAATATTGTCCTTTTCTAATGTCAATTCAACTTGCACTTAAGTCTACTCAAGTGAAATTGGGCTTTGATCGCATAAGCTCAAGGAATTTTCTCCTCCTTTAAACGCAATGCTGAAGAGACGAATTTTTAAGCATTATAATGATTAAATAAAGCAAAACAGTTTAGTATAGGTCTAAAATTTAAATTACTATATTAATATCTTTAGTTAACCCATTAAGTCATATGGGTGCTGTTACATCAAACATTTTTAATAATGGAGTTAATGACATAAGAGAAAATGATGATATTATACCTTTTTCGAAACCTTAAAATTATTAAACCAAAATAATTTTTTGGAACTAAACCGAAACCAGAACAAAACTTTAGATATTAAAAATAAACTTTTACCTCTTACAAATTAGTCAAAGTTCTAACCATTAGGCTTAAGGAAAAATACTAATAAGGGCAAAGAAATTAAATTATTTATTCTGAAAAACCCTCTATTTACTTCTCTAATTCTGCATCTCTCTCCACATACACCCACCACTTGTTACTCCTAATCTCTCTCAAGAAAGAGAATACCAACAGAGATGAGCTGAACATAAGAGAGAATCACGACAAAAGAATAAAAAAATTTATCATCTTTGAAGGTATCAGGGAATTTTTACCGATACTGCTACTAAACCCACCAGGCAAACCTACCTTATATATTGGCGTATACTTAATCCTTTTTAATTGCATGATCTCTGCATATGTGAGGCAGCAATTAACGTGCATGAAGTGTTATGCATATTCTTTTTTAATTGCTTGTTTTGGAGTGCCGTGACGAAAGAAGGGATCTGATTTCTATTAATTCATCTCTAAAATGAAGAAACTTCTTTATTAACTAAATCAACTCTATTCCACGCCCATGTGCTTCATCATTCAAGCCCATGTATATTTTATTGTCGTGTGGGGAAATGGTGGTTTAGATGATTAATTTAGGGCAGGTTTCACTTTCATATTTGTATGGTATAATACAAATAAATTTTATTGTGAATTGGGTTTACATTATCAAAATTTGACATCAAACTATTCTTAGGCATCAATACTCAATACATATACAATATACTATTTTGATATAATTTATTATGTATTTTGTTTTGCAGACCCATAGTGTAATAATTTTGATCAACCTTAATAATTGACAATGTGATAGCATTTTGAATGTGCTTGCTTGCTAAAGATTTGGATTATTTTTACTAAATCTTCTTTTTATTGTCTCTCTGTCAAAATCTGACGGCTAAGATTGTATCTTTCAAAATGACATATAAGGTTTCATCAATGATTATTAGTTGTTGACAAATCTAATGATTCACATTTTGGTTAAGAGGCGGTGGAAGGAAGATTTAATGAAGAGAATCTAAATTTGCTTGCTAAGTGTTTTATTTATAACAACTTTGAATAAAGGCGTTTTTGGGAGAAAATAAAATTTGGAAGTATAATATATATAGAGAGAGAGAGAGAGAGAGAGAGAGAGAGAGAGAGAGAGACTTGTCCTAAGTTTTCAATTTATCAAGTCATTAAGAGTATCTTTGTCTAAACAATCAAAATATATATTAGATCTTTTGATTCTTTAAAATGATTTTGAAATTTAAAGTTCAGTAGAATAAGTAATTTAATTTCATAGTCTTTATTAGTTATTTTTCCTAGTTGTAACTATATACTTATTTCATTAACTAGTAATGTAATAAGAAAAGCACGTTTACTTTTTTTATGAGAATAAATATAATATAACACACGTAACCTTTGAATAATTAGTCGTTTATCATATGGATGACTTGCAATGCTGATTATAATTATGTTTTACCATAGAAACGTGAATTGTCAAATAAGACCGTGTACCGTTAATTATGGCTAAATTATAGTTTAGAATTATATGATTTGACTTGATTTCATTTTGATTAACTATGGAATAAAAGTTGGCATAGAGTATTAGAGTGTATGAGGTTTACACCATTAGCATGTTGGTATCCTGCAGTATCATTTTAAAAACTTTTTGACGAAAAATAACACTTGCATGACAAGTGATCCAAATATTCTCTTAATTCACCTAAATTTCATCCCAAAATGTCTCAATCTTTAGAAAACTTAATATTCCAATCTTTAGAAAACTTAATATTCCAATCTTTTTATAAGTAAAAATTAGAAAAAAAATTAGATATTTTGTAAATAAATTAATAATTGAAGTCAAAATTAGGGATTCTGTTTAAGAAAAAAATTTAAAGAATATTATGTTATGTGTGTCAAATTTGTAATCCAATTAATCAAGGAAGGAATTTTGGCCTGCAATGTATAAAAAATTAAGAAATTTATGAAAATAAAAATTTAGGGTTGAATTTACCAAATTTTGTAAATAAATTAATGAGATAATATCATAGATGCTAATGAGCTAATAATTTAAACTACACACCACTTGAGAGCTACATTTTAAACCTTAAGATATCAAAATAGAACTATATTGTATTTCACCATTTATGTCTATTTTTTATAAGAATAATTAAAATATTACATACACAAGTAACCTTTAAATATCTAGTCGATTATCACATGGATGACTTTCGATACTAATTATAACTATGTTTTACCATTCAAACGTGAATTGTTGGAGAAGACCGTGTGCATTATGAGGACGAGCCATTTGGGACTTTGAAATTTAGATATGAGAAGACAAATTGTAAGACTTCAGGGGAGGAATCTATGATTTTGGTTGGTCCACCCAATGACTTAGTGCTTGTCCTGTAGGTGGTCGGCGCTCCTCCAATAGTCCAATGGAGCCGCCCGAAAATTGGAAAATGAAATTAATTACAATATACTAGTCAATTCAAATAATTTAACTAAGTCAAAGTAAATCTATTAATAAAATTAAGTTCGTAAAGTCATATCAACAATTCAAAATTGTAAATCGTACTACGATAGTTACTTGACATGTATTTTTTTAAATAAAAATAATATTTAAAAAAAACAAAAAAGGTAAAAAAATTAAATAACTTCCTACTCTCCCATATATATATACATATATGATTTTTAGTATATTTTTCAAATAGTATTTTATTTCTGAAATTAATATGAATTGAGACTAAGATGACTAAACAGCTTAAAACTATATTAATATAGATAATATGCCACAATAATAATAATTTGCATCCCTCTTTTGCCCCCACACCCACGGCAGGTTTGGAATGCGTATTGAAATATAATCTCTTTTTAAAATTTTATATAATGTTTATTATATTTTTATAATTATTATTTAATAACGTTTATTTATTTTTATTTTTTGAAGTTGAAATATGATAATTATTTTTTTATTTTTTTAAAAATTAAATTAAAGTATAAAATACTTTTTTTTAAAAAAAAAGTTTATATGATTTGAAAATAGAAAGAATATTTATATAATTTCAATAAACTTAAAGAATATTTATATAATTTACTCTTTTTATTTTTAATTTTTATTTGGTGCTAGGTCAACTTATCTTATTAGATAAACTTTGTCTATCATTTAAAAACTAATATCTTTTAATAAAATTGTGTTTATAATAATTATTATTATAAAAACATAATAAATATATGCTTTATACTGTTCAATATTATATAATTGAATCTTTTAAAATATTCTTTTTTTCACATGTCATATTATTATAAACTTCTACATAACTTTACTTAAGTCTAGTAAAACTAAAGAGGCCTTTGTGTACAATTGCATAGGCTCCGTAAATAGACAAAGAATAAGAAATAGAGCCAAAAAAAATGCAGAAAGAAAGAGAAAAAAAAAAAAAAGCAAAAGAGCATGCAACCCTAAAATGAATCACATTGTTCATAATTTATCAACAATTTTTAGAGTTTAGAAGTCAAGCTCCGGTATCTATTTTTTTCTATGGAAAATAGATAGATCTTGCCTCTTGAGGAATAATTGATACTTTCACCTAATTAATAAATTAAATGTAAACAGATCCCTTAGTTGGACTTTTCAAAGCCAATAATCAAAAGAGTCTCACTCTCTCTTTACAAAATATAATACTGCATTCACATGTCCTTACGTGGTTTCTTGACTATGCCAATACTTGGATGCTGCCGCCCTCCCATGGCGGTAATTGCCACCAATTCCTACATATCTAATTCATCTTCCCAATTCACTCCCACCAATCGGCTTAAACACAGATGCTTCAAACACTCTTCATTTCCTCACACTTTTTCTGCGTCAACATCGAGAATTGTCCAAAGGAAAGCTGTTTCTGGAATAAATGGATTCCGGGTACCAAAGGCTATAGAGAATTTGATGAAAGGTTCGGCATTCAGAGAGAGAAATAGTGATGAAGGATTTCAAGAACTTGAACAAGAAGCTTTCATTGATGGGTCATCCGAGTTGATTCGTTCAAAGTTTGTGTTGCGTGGGGTAGAATCAATTATCAATCGGCTGGTTCGTAATTTGTTTTGCTTGTTCTAATCACCTGCGAAACTTTACAATTCTGAATGGGATTTCGTTGTGTTTGCATATTTTATAGAAGTTAGTTTCTCCTTGTCAAAACATTTATTCCTTCGCTTCTCATCTATTCTCTTTAATCTAAATATACATAATTTAAATTTTCTCCTTTTCCTTTCTCCTCTACTCTCTTCAATTCAAACATACCTAGGGTGTAATTACCTTAATTTTAATGAGCTAATGAATTTGGCATTGTTGTTTACAGAGCAAGTGGATAATTTCTGCGATATTCAGTGGGTTTATTCTTTGGAGGCATGATGCAGAAGCCTTATGGTTTGCAGCAGGGTCTGCTTTAAATGTTATGCTTTCTGTGGAGCTCAAATATTTACTGAACCAGGAAAGACCTTCTACCCTCCAATCTGACCCTGGGATGCCCTCTTCACATGCCCAAACTGTCTTCTTCATTGCTATGTTTGCTATTTTGTCAAGTAATTTCTCCCACTTATAATATTGCATGTCTACTTGTATGTATTCTATTCAGCATAACTGATAAAAGATTATTAGTTGATATCTTCAATCATATATCGTTCACAATTATGATTCTGCAGGTGTAAAAGGTGTAGGGGTGAATGAATTCACCATTACCATCAGCGGACTGGCATTGGCATTTGGTTTTTATTTTGTAAGTTTGTGTGTGTATATATATATATGTTTTGTGAATGGGTATAGCTTCTATTCCTTGTTTAAGCCTAAATATAAGTGGCAGTTTATTTCCTTGTTCATTGGGACCTTGATCCAATAGGAATAGCTGTTTTGATTTCCTCTTGTATTAGGTGCACCTTGTAGATAACTAGATCATATTGTTCTATGGGTATAGGTACTGAACATTAGGGACTTAATCATGACATTATTTGACAACTTATTGAAGTATGCTTATTGTTTTCAAACAGTTATATCCTCATGCAAAATTAAAATAAAAAGCTTTCTCTGTTAAGTTTTTCATCAATTGTAAGAAACTATTCAGAATATGTATTTAAATCTATGCAGTAAGTGTTGAGTTTGACATAAAAGTGACTAAAATCAGGCACCAATGCCTCAACTTATGGTATATATATATATATATAGAAAGCATTAAACAAATTCATCAATTTCAAAGGTAATGTCAAAGTATTAACTCTTGATTGAATTGGTTACGGCCTAATCTTTATATAGGCTCTATTTGTTTGAACTAGTATCTTTTTATTCTTATTTATGTTTTGCTGCTTGTAGTTTGTAAAAATTAGTGTTTGACTTATCTTGTGTTTTCAGTCATATCTACGAGTGTCACAACAACTTCACACAGTGAGCCAAGTGGTTGTTGGTGCTGCCATTGGAACCCTATTTTGTTTTTCATGGTATTGGTTATGGAATGCTTTTGTAGTAAATGCAATTGGATCCTCCATGCCTGTTAAACTCATCGTTGTTTCAGGGTCAACAGGAATTTGGTTAGGTTATACTGTATATTCGATTCTCGAATGGCTAAAAAAAGAATAGGAGTTTCATCAAGATGTGTTGTAACCTCGTATAATGTTTTTACTCAATATCTTCTCTATTTAGTTCTTTCAACATTCATTTCTTATTATACACGTATTTGAAGACCCGGTTGGATGATTGAGAGGGCAATTTAATCATATCAGACTTTAAAAGCAAAATTGCCAATAAAAGTAACCTTTTACATTTTGAAATCATGAATTCGATAGATTATTTTTTAAAGAATTATCAGCCTATTTGGTAGCATGTGGGAAAATGAAAATGAAATGGATTCCTTTGCGAAGTTGTGTTTGGTAGCCAAAAAGGCTGAAGAAAAGAGAAAGTCCACCTCCATGCCATTTTCCAGCACTCAAAAGGGAGCAGAGCATGGAGCCAATTCTAAGAAATATCCCTCTTGCTCTCTTGATTGTACAACAACTTCCTTTCATTCGGTTCTGTCTTATGCTACGGGAAAATAATAGAGTTCTTGGGTTTTTAAGCTTCACCATACCTCTCCACCATGCAACCATTAGATAAGCATAAACGTGGCACTCTAGTTTGTTGTGTTCTCCTTCTTTGTTTTTTGTTTTTTTAAAAATTTTATTATTATTATTTTGGTGAAACAACAGTACCAAAGCCCAAAACAAGAAAAACAAAGACTAAACAACAACTAAACGATGGACACTCATCCCATTGCGATCAACCTGCAAGAGCAACATAAGCTCAAGATAATACTCTCCATAACACAGAAGCTTAACTCATGAGAAAGACTAAAGGTAGCCAATCAATCTGCACACTTATTTCCTCCCCACTATGTGTGCCAATCCAAACTTAGCCAATGCTTGGTCTTGCTAATCATATGGCTTTCTCCCAAGTTACCCGAGTCAGTTCCAGAGAAAGTATTAACTAAAACGAGAGAATCACTTTCCACCAAAAGTTTCTTGAACTCCCATCTCCAAGCCAATTCTAAGCCTTTAACAAGACCCCAAAGTTCTGCAGAGATGGCATCACAGATGCCAATATTGTTGCCAAAACCAACCAATCAATTTTCCTGCTCATCTCTAATGAGTCCTCCACGTCTAACCAAACTAGTGGGACCTTTGAGCACCATCAATATTTAATTTTACCCATCCATGATTAGGGAAGTTTCACCTCACCTCAGTATCTTCATATGCTCTTGTACCTGAAAGGTTCTCCTCCTCACTTTCTAAATGATTTATTGCAGTCTAAACAATTCTGTCTATCGGTTTAAAAGGAATATCATCATCGTCTGAGAAAACTCTTCCATTCCTCCACTTCAAGAAAAATAATTTTATTATCATTTTTATTAGTTATTATTATACCATCTTATTTTTAAACTTGAAAAATATTTTGTTTACATATTTTAACTTGTATTTTTTGTAAAATCAAGTAAACATTAAATTTATTTTAATAAATTTCATTTATTATATATAAGTTAGTTTTGTATTATAAAATATTTATTTTATGTTTTTATTAGTGATAAAAAAATTATATATACATATATTTATTATTTATATAAATATATTTTGTTATGCTCTTGTAAGGGCAAATGTGTGTGTGTGTATATATATATAAATATATATATTTCTTTTCTGTTTTTTATTAAAGACGTTTTAATCTTTTGCCATCACCTACTTTCCACATCTATACTATTTTCATCTTATCAAACATGTAAATAAAAAATATTCATTTTCTCTCTCATATCATATCAAATGCAATAGATTTTATTCCATTCTATTCTATTCTGTATTCTCTTTTTATTTCAATAGAAAAGAATTTTATATACCAAATAAATCCTAAGTTAATAAGTCTAGTTTTCTAACATTTGATCGTGTTTTGTGATGCAAGTATAGTCATTAAAAATCATTTATGATAAATTTTGAAACAATTGCCTGAATTTTAAAATGAAATTTGATCTCCTAAAAGGTCAAGTCCTCTACGAAAAGTTTATTTTTTAAGTAGGTGACATTTCCATGAAAAAAGGACTCAAATAGACTATCTTTTGCCCCTTTCAATGAATCAGGATCATATGAGCTCACACTACATATTTGTAACCTTTAGGATAGGGATAAGTCAAAGGTTCTCCAAAAGCATTGCACCCTGGGTGCATTCTTCTCAGAATTGTAAGAGTTGAAGTGCTCAATTTTATAAATTAAAATAAAATTACCATTAGATCAAGCGTCAAAAGTGCAATTGCCCAGAAATTACCTCCGGACTTGAATTTTGTTAAACAAAAAGCCGCTTCAAACATGTATAGGCCCCTTAAAATATTAATGTCAGAAAAGCGACACCGGTAGGAAGACCTTTGAATATGCTCTCCTAGAATGCTACACCATCACGCCATGCATTAGTTTGGGATATCACTAGATATGTAATAGGAAAATGTTCACTGACGAGAAAAATTCTACTTAAATACCTTTAAAACAAAATTTTTTCTAAAAAAATTAAAGGAATAAATTACTATTAATACTTTTCAAAATCATCATTTATACTTCCTAAAATTACAATTTAATATTTTCGATGTTACAAGAATGATTTTAAATTTATTATTACTCTTGAATAAAAACACCTTTATGACATCGAAAAAATAAAATATAACTTTATAGAACATGAATAATAATTTTAATAAGTACTAGTAATAAGTTATTCTTTTAATCCTTTAGAAAAATTTTAATTTTTAAAGCTTTCAGATAAAATTTTTAACAAGTTATGGTGCTTAGGTAAAATTTTTTTAGGTAACACATTATGATCAAAATATGAAGTCTCATGTAAAAGTAACTTGGACTGCAATTAATGAGTTTGAGAAGTCGACCACATTCTTTTGCTAATCTTATAACAAGTTCAAAAAGAGAAGCTATTTTCACAAATATTCTCGTATTAAACTCGCCAGAATCGTAAATCCAAGACCACCAAGACTCCTCGTTTACTTCTATGTATTATGTAAGGTGGGCAAGATGTCCAACATCGGAAGCTACTAACCAAGAAGGTATAGGTAAAGTTGTATATAAGAGAAAATAAGAGAACCTCAGAAACATACTTACCTGGACGGTGTCAATGGGTGATCAAGAAGGCCCACGGCCTAGGTTGCTGACCTTCGTTGTACTTGGAAGGGGAGCCTGCCAAAACAAAGGAGGCTTTCTAGCCTGAGCAAATAGAAGTTAATTTCTATTTTGCTTCTTATGATTGACCGCAGAAAGAACACGCAGTAGTCAAGTTACATGATTTGACTTGCATTGGATTCCACATCCAGGGCCTCTCAAGAACGTTGTTGATTGCAAGGAAATGACATACATGAAAATAATTTCGCCTCATTAACAGCTGAACAATTGCACATGAAACACAAAAATAGATTCAGAAAAAAATTTAAAAAATTATTACTTTTTTCCTGGCCTTTTAGGTAAGACTATTATCATTATGTATCTCATGAAAAGGAACAAATACAGGTCTTGAGATAGTTGCCTTGAAACTGATGAATCTCAGTGATTCAGTGACTTCACCTCTCTTGCTCTGCAATCTCTATTTAATATACTACCATGGGGGCGCGGCATGACTGGAAATTGCTTTCCAAGTTAGACCTTTTTCTTCCCTTTTCCTCTCCTTTAAATTTACAATTTCAGTTGTTAGTGGTGATCCCCATTTTCACGATAGGGGATCACTTGACATGGCTAAAAGGAGAGGAAGAAGGGCAGTGTCAATCAAAATCTCATGCTGTTCAAGTTTTAATGCCTCCCTTAGCAAGATGATCTTACATATTATGATTGATGTCTGACGAATGTTTCTAAGCATCTTCACATTACAGAGCTCGTATCTGGCCCCCATACCCATAGTTCTTAAGAAGCCCTTCGTCTTGCCGCCAATTTTCTTTCACCTTCACTTCAATCTGTTCGGACAACCGTGCTTGGTAATTAAGAACCAGTCTAAGAAAAACATATACATATGGTACTACACTACCACTTAAAGCTTGATGAGATTATTAAAGGAAACAGCAAAATGGTGCAAAATCTGGTTCAACTGAGCAGCATAGATACAGAACAGAAATGGTTATAAGTTAGCACCTCAAGATAAACTTTCTTCTGCAGAAAATCTTCAATGTCAAGACGGGCAGCTGTTGCAAGAAGTTTCAAAGCCTTTCCTTCCTGAAGGAGTTAAGCACAAAAACAATGTAAATTACTGTATGATCCTTGTTATGAAGCAGATAAATGCATGTGTAAAGGGGCAGAGGCATATTTCAACTGTATTTGATTTTCAACCTAAAAGAACCAAAAATTCTTGACAGTTATATTTTTAAAATTTTATTTTGTTGCAATCCATGTCAAGATCTCTTTTCAGTCAATGTTCTGAAATTCAGTGTTATGTTAAGAAAGGTCAAAACTCAAAACTAATGCCATAGTGCCAGAACCCACAATACTATTATTAGCATCATTGCTACACTATGCCTAGTACACATGAACCCCAGGATTTCCCAAATGATTAATCAAATTCTGATATAAGTGACATACTCTTCCAATAAGTATAATCTTCTGTGAATTTTTTTCAACAACAATCTCCACTTGTATGAAATCTTTTGCATTGGGCCGAGCCTTGTAGCTTACAACATTCACCTGGACAATTTAAAATAAGATTATTTTTAAATATTTCTAAAAAAAGAATCAGTTGTTTCATTCATTTTCCTTTTTCCTTTGCCGTCCTCTTTTTTTTTTTTTCCTCCAATTGGAACAAGGCAGCTATATCACAAATCAAGTATGAACAATTTGATGGTTACCTGACATGCATATGGTATTTCATTTCGATACTGCATAAAGATCTTTTCTCTGATGATTTCACCCACAAAAAATCTTTCTGGGTGCTCACTGACAATGTCCTGTAAATTCAAGGACAACACTAAGGAAAGTGTAATGCATGCCAGAAACAATCATTTGAGGAAATGATAACTAGACAGATATTTAGTTTCTTTGTATAAAATGAGGTCAATAATTGTTATTTTAGAAAGGAAAATGATTTCTGGAAATAAATCCATCTAATAGCAGTATTCCACAAACATCAAGAAATCAATAGTAATTGTAAATTGTAATTAAATCATTGAAGCCTATGGAGTAAATAGTCAGGGCATTAAAATCCTCAAGGTCACAGACAACCATGTTTTTACAAACTTTCAAGTTCCAACTATGCACAAGATACACAGCCATGCCAAACAGAGACATTGAATACAGTAAAGAAATAAAAGAAAAATGATCATACAACATGATCGAGTTATCAAGTTAAGGCTCATCGAAATTTTAGACCATAAAGAGTGTAATGTATGTAATGGTGTAAAAACATATTTGTTTCCTCATTTTGATGTCACCATGTTGTAAAATCAAGCATTCAAGACTTTTATCAACCAAAATTGGCTTAATAATACGTGCTTTTTCCGAACAGCTTGAGGGCAGGGAAACTTGGGTTCTGATATGAGAAGAGATAACCAAGGGATGGAAGCCTCTAGCTGATTACTGTTGTGACATCCTACTTCTTATCATGATAGCATCGGCGGGACAGGTTTCCAGCTAAGGTTCCTATTTCCAGTTCCACAATGTATAGGGGCTATCTAATTGTCACTGATAGCCTTCCCCACTCTCACTCCAACCTGTGTGATTGTGTCTGCAATTGCATGTGTTATATGTACTCTATTCCTATTGGTGATTGATGAGGTATAAGATGATAGGATGGCAAATTGATATGCTGATAACAATGAGATTGGTGGACAGAAGGTCACCAATAAAATGCAAGTTTTGACTTCAGCTGACTCATATTTTAGCTTTAGAATCAAATGCTTTTACTCAATTTTCATGGTCAGGCATGTAATAGCAGAAGAAATAATTCTCAGCGTCCAGTTGAACAATTATTATGCATAGATGGACAGTAAATGAGAAAAGTGAAATTTTGACTATCAACATGCCTTTGGATAGTAAGCCGGTCCACTAGGAAGCTTTGACAGTATCCAGTCCTTGACATCTTCAACCCCATGACCATATTTGGCACTAACTGGTATAACCTCATCAACATCAGTATATTTCTGATACCACTGCAAGGATTGTAAAATAATTAGGACATAAAACAATGGAAAAAGCACACTAATACAAGTAAATTTACTTGTACTTGTCAACATATATACCAATCAATGAGTTCCAACCTCAAGTTTCTTCACAATTTCACCAGGTTTGATAAGATCCTTCTTATTCAGAATCAGTAGAGTGGGAGGCTTATCTTCAAGGTCTCCTACACCTTCCTTCAACACTTCATCAATCTACAAACAACAAATTATTTAGAAAAAAGAAAAAGAGAGGGTGGGGGGGTGGGAACAGTTTTGTAAACCACGAACCATACTTTTTCAGGCACTTTACATGCATCAACAAGAACTAATACACAGTCAGCATTAACTGCAGCACTGCGAACATTCCTCATCATCATTGAGTCCAACATGTGCATTTCCTTCTTGAGAACACCAGGTGTATCATAAAGTATTATCTGTCAGTGAATCCTCAAGTCAGAGAAACAAAGATTAAAAAAGATGTGGCTAGACATCTCCAGAGACTACCAAACTCAGTATTTATTACAACTCATGACCATTGATAAACGTAAAATAACTGAATGGAATCAGCTTTCTTTGAGTGCAATGGTCGAACCTATATTTCTATTTGAACAGGAATTTACAGAAGGTTCAAGAAAACTAGTTATCAATCTAATTATTTCAATATGTTACATTACTGCACAGCATTCTGAAGTGAAACAATGATATCAGATCATTTGTCACTCCACAGTCCACAGCTTTCTGAACAAATCAGAAGTAACCACCATGGATAGTGTATGTAATACATCTGAATGGAAAAGCATTAGTAATAAATTTCTTGTTGGGTATATTGTCAACTACTTCAATGCCAGACTAACATCCACAAAAGCTTTTATCATGTTTATTGTCCCTTTTCAATCAATGATTGAAATTGCCATGATCAGCTGCATATAACACTAAACTTTCACACAGTTGATCTCAATTTCAGAACAGAACTAGTCCTAGATTCAAAATATCTTTAAGAAGTGTCTGAATTATCCCTACATCTAAGAAATTTAGTGAATTACCAAGAGAAACGTACAGTTAAAAACAAAACTCTGCATCACAATTTTGATCATCAAAGGGCCATGCATGATAATGAGTGTAATCAACCAACTAGACAAGCTGATCAAATCAAACATACTAATTAGCTTCCACTAAGTTCAAACCTGATAATCTGAGCCAGAACATATACCAAGGATACGGTGCCTTGTTGTTTGAGGTTTCTGTGTAACTATTGACAACTTTTGACCAATCATTTGGTTTGCTAGTGTACTCTTCCCAACATTTGGTTTTCCAAGTAATGCCACATATCCTGCATTTGACTCATTCAAGTTAAGAATTGCAACAGCAGGCACAAACCCTAAAATTTCCAAGAACGCAAAAGGCATATATTATTACAGTTTTACAAGTTAGCAGTACTACTACATATAAACCTCTCCATAATGCTTTCATTATTTATAAAATGACTGAGGGAAAAAGAAAAAAAGAAGATATATCTATATGATAATTACCTCCTAGATTATATTAATTTTTTTATCCTTCATCCTGTGTTTGCCATCTCCAGAAACAAATATTGGAAAACTTAAAAGAGGGATTCATTATCAAGAAAGTCAAATTATTAGAATTTACAGTTGAACTGGGTATATCATTTTTGTTAATGTTAGAAAATTGTTTTACAATGTCAGCTTTTCACGATTAAGAACAGTCTACCCAGTGCCCACTGAAGTTCACCATGAATAAAACGAAAAAAGTCCAAAGCAACCGATAAACGAAGCAGAAAAAATTCTGAGGAATTAGAAGAGACAGACCGCTTCGATGGTCAGGGTGGGAATCATAATCAAGCTCCTCCGTTTCATAATCGTCCAGCAAAGCCATATTCCTGTCTGGTTTCTCGCTGAGAGACAAGAAAGACAAGTCATCGTCCAAAGAAGAGCTCGCATGTGGTTCCTCTACACCTTCGATTTCTCTGCTATACTCTTGTTGGCTAACCCACTCCTTTTTACGTGCACATACTTCAAAGCGAGAATTCCTATTTATACAAGTAATAAATTGGGACGAAAATTCAAGTGGGATTTGATGGAATGGAGTTCTGGTGATAAACCCAGGAAATAGAGTGTCAAGAAACACAGTGTGAGCCGGAAATTTCTCTCTAGGAAGAGTTGCAGATAAGTGTGAAGCTACTAGCTCCATTGTCGGAGCTCCACAGTCCACCGTTAAAGCTGGCCGCTCCCTCCACATTTTATCCGAACTGACAGGATAATGCAATCTTACTAAGCGACGTCGTTGGTTTAAGTGGGCCTCGATTTGCCTACCCATTTTCATAGCCCACAGCAAATATATTTTCACATATACGTCTAACATTTCGTTTAATACATAAAATTATTAAATACAAAAATAAAAAAAAATGTGAATGTTGCCCAGAAAAAGGAATATGAATATGAATAAAATATAATAATTATGCTTAATATAATATGAAAAAGAATGAAAATATTATTAATTTGTATGTTTGATTAGATAAAAAATATTAAAATAAAAAATAATAAAAAATTCCCATATTTTTATTTTAAAAAATAATAAGAAGAATATAATGAATTTTTTATAAATTAAATATAAAATTATCCTTATTTTTTACACTTATCTTTAAAAAAAAAAGTTTCTTCCTCTTTTTTTACTACCAAATGAGATATAAAAAAGAATTCTTTTTCTATTTTTTTCTACCTCATGCATCGAGTAATCCATGATAACCCTGTGTTGACGGCTGAAGGCCTGAAATACATTCAGAGCTAGGAAAACTCAAACAAGATGGGGTGCAAAAAACATATGGTAAATTTCACTGAAGTAGTTTTACCTAGAAAGTAGTTTCTTCTTCATTTGATTCAGTTAGTTATGAAATGTGTTATTAGGGTGTCTTATAAAGTGCTCATAAATGGTTCAACAACTCGTGAGTTTATTATTAAAGGATATTTGTTAAAGGATCTATTTTTCTTTTCAGGTACTATCTTTTTTTTTAACAGAATTAAATTAAGAAGAAAGTGATATTTTATAAATTAAAGTGAAAAGCTCTATTTTTAAATGATTAATTTTAAAAAATAATTTTTTAAAATTAAATCACTAATTTACTCAAAATTTAAATATAAGTAGATAGGTTTATTTGATATAAGTTATAGAGTGTACAATTAATCTATTACTATTCTTTTTTTTCTGAATAAATTAAGATTCTCTCACTTCAAAAAATAATAGTACTATAATTTTTATTATGAATAAATAGAGTAACATCATAGTATTACAAATAGTCTTCGCTTTTTTCTTTTGAGACAAAAATATGTTTTAAGCAAAATAAAATAGAAAACCCACGTTTCGATCAAATATAACTTTGTTCATTTAACCCACCCCCCCAAAAAAAAATCTTTGTTCGAAAATTTTATTTCGTTCTAGTGACTCCATTTATTTCTACCCAACAGCATAAGGTTATCATTAGGCAAGTAATTAATATAAAGTATTTAATCATTTCAAATAATTAAAATGACTACGCCAATTGGCATATGGAATAATACTTGACCCTAAATGAACTAGAAAGGAAGGAAATAAAAAAGTGTTTGATGTAAATAATATAATTATACGAATGTTTATAACTTTTAAGAAATAATATTTTAAGATTTTTTTCCATATTTAATGGCATATCTATTTTATAACTCCTAGAAGATTTATATTTTATAATTATATAGATTAATCTTTTTTATTTATGTTACTATAATTCACAGGTCTATTTTGATGACCTATAAATAAATACATACACTAAGCATTAAGCATTCAAGAAAATGAGAATTATTTCCGTCCTACTTTTTTTTTAACTTTTGTTATATTTCTTATATTTTCATTAATTTTATAACACATTATCACTATAAGTCTCTAGCAAATTGGTATAAAACATCAATTCTTAGAATTTGGTGTTCATCATATTAAAGTATAAGAAACTTTTAGTTTTTACTTTATATTATTCATATATTCAATGCTTTATATTATTCATAATTTCAAGATTTATTTATTTTTATAAAATGATTATTAATTTGATATTAACAAATGCCTTGGAAACCAAAAGGCCAAACATAATTAAAAAACCAACATTTCCATCACTTTTTTTGGCTAATTTATAACCAATGACTTTATTGTTTAAATGAATAAAACATTATTTATAGAAAAAATTGTCACATATTTTTGATAAATTTGTGGTCATAAAAGATTTGTTCTTATAGTCCTAAAGGCTAATAACTTATAAATATCATGTCACTAAAAATTTTTGAAAACTTTTCAAATTCAATATGTTTATAAACAAGTTAATAACTATTTATGATTTATGTATAAATTAATTGTTAAAAGCCAATAATGATTGGTCATGGTTAGTGAAATAAAATTATAAGTAATAATAACAATATGGCTAAAAGCCATAAAGAAAAATTGCCATAAATTCTTTAAATTTAAAAATTCCAAAAGTGGCAAAAAAAAATTGAAAGATCATAAGATGTTGAATGATCATATTGTAATAATAATGTGTTTTATTGTGATACAAATTTTAAGATTTTAAGAGAAAAGATCAATTGCAATTTCTTTCTAGTCAACATTCATTATAATGAATTACAAAAACAAAATGTATTCATTTTATAATTTAATTTTTATTTTCAACTTATACTTAAATCCTTTATATATATCCTTTGAAAAAAAATGTTATATACATGTGATATTTAAATTAAGAAAATGATTCGTTATCATGAATTTATTGTGTTTAATTCTTTAATGAGAAAAATACTTATTATAAGTATTTGATATATGTTGAATTCATTTTTTTTGTTATCAATCTAAAAAATACATTAAAGAAAGAAAATCAAATATTTTTGTAAAAGTTTAAAGTATTTATCTTTATTTCTAGTCAATTTCATAAACAATTAGATATAGAATATTTTATAAATAGATTCATAGTCTTAGTCTTTATAATAATTTGAAGGGAAAGTATATATACTAGAAGTGATAATTTTTTCTAATGGAAAGATATGATGAAAGTATATACAGATGAACTTAATAACTTCATGTTTTATACTTTGAATATGCTCATGCAATAGTAATATTTAAGCATAATATTAATTAATAATAAAAAGGTATAATAATATATATAAAAATATAATGTGTGTTAATCCTTGAAGAACTATTTATAATAGAATATGTATGATTTAGTTCTTGAAAGATTAATATGGATAATTCTTATTTTATGGTTGGATATAAGATCCATAATAAAAACATATATCTCAAATAGTATTTAAAGATTAAAAAAATATTTTTTTTATTTGATAACAAAAAATGTCATTGTCAATATTATATTGCATAGTATAGAATTATTAAAGATTCATGACGAGTTACTATATTATTACCCAAAGAATAAAATTTATTATTAATGACGTATTATTTTTATTAAATCTTAAAGAAATTTATTAAATTTTAAATATAACCATTGCAATAGATATCATATTGAGACTATAAATAAAAAAAATATTGAATATCTAATTATCACATCTATTGTATCAAGAAATAAATATTTATTAAAAAATCATCTACCTTATCTTTTGATTTGTACTATATAATTATTAGAATGATTGAAATACATGTTATAATAAATAAAAAATTTATTGATCCAAATATAATTGAATTTATTATTTGGCATAATCAATTAGACTATCCTAAATCAATTATAATGTGAAAAATTATTGAAAATTTATATAGACATTTACTAAAGAATTAAAAGATTCTTTAGTTTAAAAAATTTTCATATACAACTTATTTTTTAAGTAAATTAATTATTAGACCATGACTAGTTAAAATTAGAATTGAATCCTTCACATTTTTAAAATGTATTCAAGGTGATATATGTGGATTCATTCATCCATCATGTACACTATTTAGATATTATATGATTTTGATACATACTTTTACAAAAATGGTCACATGTGTGTTTATTATTAACTTGTAATTTAACATATATAACACTACTTGTTCAAATGATTTGATTAAGGGTATAAATTTCATATTATGCAATCAAGATAATCTATTTTGTTAGTATTAGTGGGTTTATATCTTAAACTTTTAATGACTATTATATGTTTATTAGAATATTAGTTAAAAAGCATATTACTTATGTTTATACAAAATGATTTAACAAAATCATTTATTAAATACTTCTAATTAATAATTAGACCAATACTTGTGAAAAACAAAACTTCTCATTTCAGCATGAGAAAATTGCAATTTTACATACAACAATACTCATACTCATGAAGCCAATCAAGGATTATAAATTTTTCTAATTATAATTCACTTTGATTAAGAGCTAAATATTTTTCATTTCAATATTTTTAAATATGTGGTATAATATTCCAATTGCTCTGTTACAATGAATAAAGATGGGTTCTCATAGAATATTGAGAATATCTATTAGTTATAAGTCTCCTTTTATAATTAAATATCCTAAACCATTAACTAGAGATTTATTTGCAGCATGATTTGACGACTGTCATTTTGATCAAAAAGTTTTTTCAACATTCAGATGAGATAATAAGCAATTGAAAAAAGAAAAATTACATGGAATATATTACCATTATGTCATCTAAATCCTTATATAAAGTAATGTAAACTAAAAGCTCAAATTTATTTATAAAACATTGCAAATAAACCGTTGGATGTATTTACTAACCTAAAAAGAGTTACCAAATCTCATATTCTAACTGAAAATGCTCTAATCTAAATTGATATCTCAATAGAACATTTGGTTAATACAAATGAAATTATACTACATTTGATAGAATAATTAATTCTAAAAATAAAAATCCTAAAATATAAATGAGTAAATAACTAAAATGGTCATATTAAAAGGGCGAGTATTCAAAAAGAAACATAAAACATGACTAATCATAAAATCTAAAAAGAGTTTTAGGTATTTAAAAATAATGAAGAGATCTCAATAACTTATTTCACTTATGAGAAAAAGATGAAATCATAAAGATACAATTGTTGACAATATTCATACAATATTATTTTGAAATAATACAATAAAATAAAAATTTTAAACTTGAATTTTTTAAAAAATATAGGCATAGATTAGCCAAAATGAAAAGATGTAATTCAAGTATAATTAAATTTATTTTTAAAATGTGAAGTTTTTGGACTTATAGTTCGAATACCTGAAGTGTAAACCCAATATAATATAAATGAGTATTTGTACACAAACAAAAGTAAAAAAATAAAGTCATCAAATATAAAATATGACTTGTAGTATAAGAGTTTTCACAAAAGGGCCAATATTGGTTATAAAGAGACATTTTCTCATGATGAATACAATTATCAATTTGATAGTATATGAAAAACTTGATATGATCTAATAAATATTGTTACAATTTATTTATATAGTTCACTATATAGTGAAATTTTGTATATAAAATTCTAAATGATTTAAAATGCGAGAAGAATGTAAAGGCTTCTTAGAAAATTATTTAATATATTTAAATAAATGCTTATGTAGATAAAAAAAATGAATGTATGTAGTATAATTGTCTTAACAAATATTTGTTGATAGAAGATTATAAAAATGATCCAATTTGCCCATATATTTTCATAAAAAGATCTGGATTAAAAATTGTCATAATTGTTATCTATGTTGATTATTTAAATATTATTGAAAGTACTCCAATAGTCATGAGATCCCTATATGTGAATAAAAGCTTTTTGTGCCCTCAAGAGAGTAATGAAGAATTTCCTAATCATGAAGTCCTATATCTTATTGTTATAGGAGACCTAATATTATTTTTGCTATTAGTTTGTTAGCAGGATTGAATTCTTATTCAACAAAAAGACATTAGAATAGAGTTAAGCACTTATTGTAGTATCTTTAAGAGATCATTGATATAGGATTATTTTATTCAATTGAATCTAAATTACAATCAATTGACTATACATATGCATAATATTTATTTGATTCACATAAAATCTAACTTCAAAGAGGTTATTTCTTAATATACAGGGGTACAACTATATAATGGCAATTTATAAAATAAACTTTAGTTACTATTTCTTTAAATCGTATAGAAATAATTATAGTACTTGAGACAAGTTAAGAGTATGTTTGATTAAAATTATTAACCCAATAAATTCAAGAGATGTATGGTTTGCTTTTAGAGAAAAAATAATAATAATATTGTATAAAAATAATGTAGCATGTATAATTTAAATAAAAAGAAGGTACATTAAAAAAAATAGAACAAAACATATTTGATGAAATTTCTTTTTTAATCATGATTTTCAAAAGAATGACACTATAAATATTTCACATATTTGTTCATATAATAATTTGGTAAATTTATTCATTATAACATTATCAACTATTACATTTAAGAAGTTGGTATATAATATTGAATGCATTGATTTAAGAACATAAAGTGATATTGCTATTAGGAGAAATAAAAGACATGTTACACTATCTAGCTCGATTTTTTTAGTAAGGTTTTTAATAAGGTAGTTTATAATATAAATATTGTATATATTTTTTTCTTTTACTAAGCTTTTATTCCACTAGATTTTTTTAATAGGTTTTAAAAAGACATATTTTTTTTTAACCGGTATCTAAGGGGAAGTGTTATAAATAATATAGTTATGTAAATGTTCATACTTCTAAAAGAATAATTTTTTAAGATCCATTCCATTCTCATATTTAATGATATATATCCTTATAAATCTCCAAAGGTTTATATTATATAATCATGCAGATTAATTTTTTATTTATATTATTGTAAGTTATATACTTATCTTTATGGTTCATAACTTATAAATACTGATATATATTAAGTATAAAATATCTAAAAAATTATAAATTATTTTCTCTATTCATCTCCCAATTTACTCTTTTACTTGTGTCATATCTTTTATATTTCAATTAGTTTTATAATCATATTTTGCTCATTAAGAAGTTCTTAATGACTATATTAATGTTATATCAATTAAACTATTCATAGTTGGATTTCGGTGATTTATCATCATTCATCCTAACATAAATGCTGTACTTTTATTTTAAAACAGATTGTAGATTGTACAATGTACCGAATAATTTTAAATTTTAAATTTTAAAAAGGAAAATTTTGTTCATTTAAATTATATAATAATTAATAATTAATGATTTGCATATACTGATGTGGTTAAAAAAAAAAAGTCGCATTACGGTACTCACGCAACTCTTCTATAATACAAAAGCTTGCATTTATCTTTGCGAGTGTCTCATTTAACTGTCTGCACATCCAATAACGTGCTTGGAAATGTGAAGCTGTAAACCTCTATGTAGCGATATTCAAATATAAACTAGAATGGGCTTTATGTACAATTGCACTGAGAATTTGTGCACATTAAAAAGAAGGAAAAAAAAAAAAGACAAAAGACATGTAGCTCCAAAATAGAATTGAACTCTTCGGGACTTATAAGCAATATTTTTTTTTTTAGTTTATATATATATATATATATATATATATATGAGATGGTGCCTGCCAGCCATGGGGAATGAATTTTGAAAAATTGTCTTAAATGTGCGTAAACTGTACTTTCCTTAAAGTGTTATTTACTCACTATATTTGCTGCCAAGTATATAATAAATTATTTTTAAGATTTATCTCAAGTATCCTAAGATTGACATATAACATCTTATAGAATCTCTTTTATAAAATTTTATGGAGTTTTAGAATAAGATTAAAGGAAAAAAGAGTACATTATTTTATATATTTTTTAATATGTCAAGCTTTTTTTATAAAGAAAATATGAATAGACACAACTCTTTAAGAGAGTGGTATCTTTTCTATTTATAATTTGAATTTGAAATCAAATTTAAATTTAAAAAGAAAAATCAAATTAAAAAAAAATCTATGGGATTTATTTCAATCGAACTTACATTAGTTATCTCCAACATATAATATACATCAGTATTACGTATGTTGTGTTAGGATAATGAGAAAAATTTTCAGCAGATTATTCTACCACATAGCTAATGAGTTCTCTTCAACTCAGAATTGAGGCGATTGATTCCACTACAAAGATGAGAGAAGTTTTTTTTTTTAAACCAGACATGTATGTTTGCACATTGATGCAAATAATTAACAAAGTCACTAGTGTTTGGCTCATTCAATTGCTCTACATCTTCTGAAAGCAATTTGAGATGATAATCAATTACCAATTCTCTTACGACATATTTTATACGTTTAACTTCAAATCTAAAGATGAGAAAGTACATAAACAAGCTATATCATTTGTAATAAATAACAGGCTTATTTGAATCCAAATCCCACATGCCTCCTTCCTTCACATACTCAAGATACCTTACCATTACAGGCCTAGCTGTTGTTTTCTTCTTCCAACGAAAATCCAAGAAACTGAAGATTGGGTGACTCTTCTCCTTGCTAACCTTCTTTGTGGGATTCCTCTGCAGAGTGCTCACAAATGTCGAAGCCGAAGCCATTTCTCTTGATGAAGGCAAACTTGCGCTCCTCTTCAACTTTTCATTCATAGGCTCATCACTACCAGAGGCTTCTTCTCCTAATTTCTCATACTTCCCAGGCCTCCTCAGAGTACTTACTGATCTGAACATGGCTTAATCTTGTGAAAGACAAGACCTTGATTGATATCTTAGCAATATCCAAAGATAAAAACATAAGAGGGTTAGGTGAGAGGGTGTATGAAATAACTTGGTACCATAATGGACGGCTTTATATATGCATTACTTGTCAAATAAATTGACTTGGGAAAAGGGATCTTATAAAACTTTTGTCGATATTCATACTGTCGTGCAAGTTCGAATTTCTCTGATATTAAAAACCTATATAGGTGGTTAGTCTCCTTAGGTTAGATCTCCTAACACCCAATCTTTTGAGCGCTTTTTTATAAGTTTTACTTTTAAGTTGATTTTTATGTAAAAGTGTCATATATAAATATAATAACTTTGGATTATTTCTATTTCTTTTCTCTTTATCTTTTATCAATTTTACAAAAAGATAAACATAAAGGGTTTGAAATCCATCATTTAAGTGAATCCCAAACATTCAAACGGAACTAATCACTCAAGTAAATCTCACACATTTTATGTCTATCTCTTTTTTAAATTAACAAAAAATATAAAAAGAGAAATGAAGGGGCTCCAAACTAAGGTGTAATAGGTTTCAAAATACGTGCATAAGGTTAGAAAAACAAACTTTGAGCATACCACTGCCAGTTTAACCAACTGTATTAGAGTAACCTATAATTATTATTTTTCCATAAAATAAATCATGCACCTACTTCAAATTCTGACCGGGTTTCATTTTCTAGTCGTTACGCCATTTGTCTTAGTTTAACGTTTGCTTCTGTTTTAACTTCTCAGTGTGTACTACAGCTCTGTGAATTGAAAACAAGATCAATGATGAAATTTCTGTTGACTTTTTCGTGCCGTCCCAAACAATTCCATCAATAAATTTATGAGCTATTCGGGAATAAAAACAAGAGCTATGAAAAAATGACAGTTCACTTATCATTATTGGGACACCAATCTTGTCTCAGTCAAAGCGCCCCTAGTATGTCCTTCTAAATTTCAATAACCTACGCTTGAATGATTCAACTGAATTTGCTACAAGGAGAATAGAGATGCTTAGTTTGAACCAGTAGTTAGAATAATTATTTATGTTCTGACGATATTATATATGCAAGCTAAAATAAATTTAAAATAACTTAATGGTTATTTTAAATAGACTATTTACATCAAATTTTTTCTTAAACTATACAGCAATTTATGATGGGCATTTAGTCCAAACTTTCAGCTATACTACTTTACAATATATGAATCCTTTATATTCAATCTGAACCAGAACTTTTTTTTCAAAATCTTCCTACCACTTTGACGATGGACCCATTCTTGGCTACGATCTAAGGTTTCTTGCCTACTATACAATTGACCTCTTTGCTGGGTGAAATACTTCCAACAAAAATAATCCATTACTGGTAACGTTGAAGACTAGAACATGGAAAATCTTGTTTCTGCAGGTAATTGAAGAGCAGCTACCCCGTCAAGATTCTTTTCTGATCAAAATTACGGTTCCAACTATTATCTTCTAAGAGCTGTTTCATCACCATCCACTGGTATGAAGCCTATGGCACTCATCTTAACTCATGTCCATAACTAATAACAAGTGCCTCCGTAATGGATTACTCTAGGCAGTATCTATGCCCCTATGCCAAAGGAATAACCTGGGGAATAGCCGATAACAGATGCCAGAATATAAGCAGACAATTTCCTAGTTGACTCTATATGCTGTTTTGAGCTTGATAAGCAGGTAAAATCCTGAGCATTAAACACCTCCGTCACAGACAAGGTATGTTTGGATGGAGGAGAATAAAGGATAAGAGAAGGAATGTTTAATTAGATTCTTGATTTAGATCTAAGTCAAACCTTCACTTCCTTTTCCTTTTTCTTTGTTCTTCTTGATCCAAACTTAACCTAGAGCTTGCAATAATCAAGCGGACGACGACTTGGCACCTTGACTGCAGCCAGGAACTGTAATCCAGCTATTCCCAGCTTCCTTGAATAACCCTTTTGTCCTCATGAAATTTCTCAGTTCATCAACACAATCCCACCTTCCAGTGGCTGCATAATAATTTGATACTAGAACAATATTGCTAGCTTTACTGGGTTCCAACTTCAAGAGATGTTTCGCAGCAAATTCACCTCTTTTGGCATCCATATTAAGGCTGCAAGCATTCAACAATGCTGTCCATACTCCTGCACTAGGCTTAGTACCAAGCTCAATCATACTGTAATATACAGACCATACTTCATCCATTCTACCTGCACGACCTAGGATATCTATGAAGCAGGCATAGTGTTCTGGACCTGGTTCAAGACCGTATTTTTCCCTCGCCAAATCGAAACATTTTCGTCCTTCCTCCACCAACACAGAGTGACCACAAGCTGATAAAACGGCTAGAAAAGTTGCCAAATTTGGCAATACCTTAGTCTCATCCTCACTCATCTTCTCAAACAGCACAACAGCTTCATGCCCATGCCCATGGCTCCCATATGCGTCAATCATACTTGTCCAGGAAATAACATCTTTTCGACTAATTCTATCAAACAACAATCGAGCATGCAAAATTTTACCACATTTTGCATACATGTCCAGCAGGACATTGCACAATTGTGTCTCAGAAGTGAAACCCTGACGCATTGCAACACAATGTATCTGTTTCCCTATCCACAAATCCGAATTCTCAGAGCAAGCTGAAAGAGCACTGGTGAGCGCAACAACATTGGGTTTCATCATACACATAATAGAGAATGCCTCCTCATACCTTCGATTCCTTATGCATCCAGAAATCAACGAATTGTGCATCATGTCGTCTTTTGTACAATTCAAAGTATAAAACACTTTCAAAGCTTCGGTGATGCGCCCAACACTGGAGTAAAAGTCAATAAGAGCAGTACTTAGAACCACCAAATCACGACCCACTGAGACCACCAAACCATGAACTTGCTTGCCCTGCTTAAAAGCCTTGAGAGAAGCACAAGTTTTAAGCACAGAACACAAAGTAAATTCACTCAATTCCACGTTCTCCCTCCTCATTGCTTTCAAAACACCAAGTGCTTCACAAGGAAGATCGTGTCGTAGAAAATTCGAAAGCAAAGCGTTCCAAGTCACTACATCCTTGTACTCCATCTCTTCAAAGACCTTCAACGATTCACCCAAGAAACCATGTTTGGAATACATGTCCATAAGAGCAGTTTTGATCACAGTACCGGAATCAGAACCCGTTTTGATCATCAAAGCATGGACTTGCTTGCCACGCTCAGGACAAGGTAACATAGAACAGGCACCCAAAACGGGAGTGAACGTATAAACGTCAATGTCGGGACGCACGCGACGCATACGGTGAAAGATGGCCCATGCTGTGACAGCGTCACGTTGGCGAACATACGAGGTAATAAAAGAGTTAAGCGCAGGAAGATCACTTTGAAGCATTTGATCGAACATGTTGTGGGTGTGCGCATTGCGATTCTGAAAATTTATGGTTTTGGTGTTGGGGATCGTATTGGGAAAATGAAACCAACATTTTGAAGGATAAAGTGTGGGCATGGAGGAGGATCTTTGAGGATTGATAACATTCGAAGCGGGTCTCTTTGTTGTTTCGGTTTTTCTGATAACCAACAGGTCGCCAAATGATGTTTGTCTCTCCCGCAAATCTAATTTATATTATAACTAACAGTAAAAAAGAGCATTAAAAAGAACGGCGAAAAAGGCAATAGGTCAACAACTAAAATAGTGAACTAATCACGAATTTAGAACCTTTGTTTTTTTTCCCCCTTTGGTTTGGAATATCGAGATGAATTTTTAAGTGTCTATGATTAGATACTTTATTTACCTAATAATTTTGATCGCCTACTATTACTTATCAAGTGCTTTAATCACTGTAATAAAAAGCGGATGAGACTCGTTGGTTGGATTAAAAATCGATTTTTAATTTAGTTCAATTAACTTGAAAAACTGACAAATCAAAGGATTGGTCAAGAATTAATCAAGTCGATAAAAAATTAGTCGAATTTGTCAAAATCAAATCAGTCAAAAACTAGTTTAAACTAATTAATGAAAGTTTTTTAAAGATTTTTTTAATATAATAGAATAGTTCATTTTGAATAAATTTGTTAAATTAAAAAAAGAAGATACTATATGAAAGAGAAGGATGTTATGAATCCTTCCATTATAATGAATGTCCCTTTAGTTTCTTAATCCTCCAAATTCGTTGAAGGTATATCATGACTTCATTCTTTATGTGAATAATCATTTCTTTCAAGAATTGTAATCTTTTGGTTTCAAGAATTGTAATATTTTGACTTCAAGAATTGCAACTCTTTGGATATTTATTTCTTACTTTTATATCCTCCTTTATGATATATTATTTTACATTTAGGATACAATTTTTGGAGTTACAAATTTGTATTTATAAATAGGAATCTCATTTGCATTGAGAGACATGAATAAAAATTGAGAAGCATTTTTTTATTCCATATCTTCTCTAAATCATTTTTTCTTTATCTTTTGAGTTGTTTCATAATATATTATCAGCACGACTTTGTTCTTGATCATTTGAATAAGAAAGGTAAGATCTTTTCATCTTATTTATTAATTTTTCTATTAGTTTTATTCCATTTGAATTATTATGTCAAATTTTACAAAACTTGAATTTGTGGCCCTTAATCTTTTGTGCAAGAATTATTTGTTTTGGATTTTAGATATTGAAATTCACCTTGATGCAATGAGTCAATGCAAAATCGCACTAAGGTGATAGTTTTCCTTTGTTATCACCTCTATGAGGGATTGAAATTTGAATATCTTATAGTGAAAGATCCACTTGTGCTCTGAAATAGTTTAAAAGAGAGGTATGACCACTAGAAAACTGTTATTCTTCCAAAGGCTCATTATGATTGGATGCATCTATGATTGTAAGATTTTAAATTAGTCAGTGAGTATATCTCTGTAATGTTTCATATTAGCTCTCAATTAAAATTGTGCAGAGAAGTAATTATTAAAAAAGATATGTTAGAGAAAACTTTCTCTATTTTTCATGCCTCTAATATGTTCCTGCAGTAGTAATATAGCAAAAAAGGCTTGAAAAATACTTACAATTAATTTCAAGCCTTTTGTGGCTGAACAAAATAATTAGCTACTAATGAAAAATCATGAAGCCCATCTAACTAGTTCTACTTTATTCCCTGAAGTGAATATGACTATAATTAATAATAATAGACGAGGACATGGACGTGATCGTGGTCGTGGTGGAGGCCATGGATGTGGTTGAGAAAGAAATAATGCTCCTTATCATAAGAATGTTGCTTATCACTAGAAATGGAATAAGAGAGAAGAAAAATAAGGAAGCACAAATGGACAAAAGAAGCATGTGAAAAATTCAGAAAATTCATGTTATCATTGTGTTATGAATAGACATTGATCATATACTTGTCGTATAGCAAAATATCTTGTTGATTTCTATCAAGCATCAATGAAGGAAAATGAGAAAGATGTTGATACCAATTTTGCTAATCTATATGATAATTTTGCCAATGATTTTATAAATGTTACACACTTAAATGTGTCAGATTTTTTTGTCAATTCATGAAAAAATATTTATGCTTAAAATAAGTTTATGTGTTTGTAATTTTTTTTATAATTATAAGTTTATATGAAATTTTAAGTATGAGTTTTTATAATATTTCATATACTTTTGTTTTGTTTAATTTTAAAAAAGATGAATAAAAATATATGTCTCGCAGATAGTGCAAGCACCCATACGATCTTAAAAGATAAAAAATATTTTTCTCAAATAAACATGAGTAAAACTTATGTTACTACAATTTCTTATAATACAAGATTAATTGAAAGATTTGGAATAACTATTATCATATTACCGAAAGGAACGAGATTTATTATAAACAATATTATATTTTTGTCTAAATTTCAAAGAAATTTGTTAGGTTTTAAAGATATTCGTCGTAATGGATACCATATAGAGACTGTATGTGAAGGAAATAATGAATATTTCTATATCACGAGCATTGTTTCTGATAAGAAAAAGATACTAGAAAAATTATTAACTTTCTCTTCTAGTTTGTACTATACAAGAATTAATATAATTGAAATACATGCAACTATAAATTAAAAGTTTTTAGATTTAAAAATATTTACCATTTGGTATGAACGGTTAGGCCATTCCAGAACAATAATGATATGAAAAATTATTGAGAATTCACATGGGCACCCATTGAAAAACCTGAAGATTTTTTTAATCTAAAGAATTCTTATGTGCTGCTTATTCTCAAGATAAATTGATTATTAAGCTATCACTAACTAAAGATGGAATTGAATCTCCAGCTTTTCTAAAATGTATACATGGTGACATTTGTGAGCTTATTTACCTACTATCTGGACCATTTAGATATTTTATAGTATTAATAGATGCATTCAACAGATGGTCTCATGTATATTTGTTATCAACTCGCAACTTGGCATTTGCAAGATTGCTTGCTCAAATTATTCGATTAGGAGCACAATTTTTAGATTATACTATTAAGTCTATTTGATTTG
This sequence comes from Erythrophleum ivorense, assembly GCA_026724425.1. Taxonomy (NCBI): domain Eukaryota; kingdom Viridiplantae; phylum Streptophyta; class Magnoliopsida; order Fabales; family Fabaceae; genus Erythrophleum; species Erythrophleum ivorense. Next base: position 824,370 of record JAIUCV010000219.1, read on the forward strand.
ATTATGTTGGAGAATTTTTTTCACAAGTTTTTAATGACTATTGTATGTCAATTAGAATACATGTTGAACATCTTGTAGTTCATATTCATACACAAAATGGTTTAGCTAAATTGTTTATTAAACGACTTCAATTAATTATTAGGCCTTTACTAATGAGAACAAATCTCCCTATTTTTGCTTAGAGACATGCAATTTTATATGCAGCAGCACTTATACATATAAAACTAACAAATTATCATAAATATTTTTCTTTACAACTGACGTATGGTTATGAGCTAAATATTTTCTATCCTAGAATTTTTGTATGTTTCAATAGCTTCACCACAACATACTAAGATGGGACCTTAATGGAAGTTAGGAATATATGTTGGGTATGATTCTCCTTCCATTATAAGATATCTTAAACCAATGACAGGAGATGTATTTACAGCACATTTTGTTTATTGTCATTTTGATGAGTTAATTTTCCCAATATTAGAAGAAGAAAAAGATAAGTAGCTTGTTAAAGAAATTACGTGGAATAATTTGACATATCTTGATCCTCACACAAAACAATGTGAACTTAAAGTTCAAAAATAATTCACTTACAAAATATAACAAATCAATTGTCAAATACATTTACTGATTTAAAGAGAGTGACAAAGTCACATATACCAGCTGCAAATGCTCCTATAAAAATTAAAGTTCCTGAAGGACAATCTATAACTGAAATAACTAATAAGTCCAAAGCACACAAGAAGCGTGACAGACTAATCGGTTTAAAAGATAAAAATTTCAACAAAAGGAAAGAAACAATTATTCGTAATGAACTCATTGAAGAAATATATATACTCCTGACAAGTCTAAAGATATGACAAGTAACATAACTCTAGAAGAAATTCAAATACCTGAAACTGATAAAAATGAATAGATCTCAATAAGTTATATTTTTATGGAAAAAAGATTCGACCGTAAGGAAATAGTTGTCGACAATACTTTTGCATACTCTATAGCACTTAATGTTATAAATAATAATGAGAATCATGAACCTACATCAATCGATGAGTGTCAACTTAGATATGATTGGCCAAAGTGGAAAGATACAATTCAAGCAAAATTGAACTCACTTGAAAAACGTGAAATTTTTGGGCCTATAGTCCGAACACCTGAATGTGTAATACCCATTAGGTATAAACGGGTATTTGTGGGTAAATGAAATGAGAAAAGTGAAGTTGTGAGATATAAAGCACAATTTGTCGCACAAAGATTCTCACAAAGATTTGGAATTGATTGTGAATTCACTTATTCTCCTGTGGTAGATGTAATCATATTTCGTTATCTTATTAGTATGGCAATGTATGAAAAAACTTGATGTGCATCTTATGGATGTTGTTATAGCATATTTATATGGCTTACTTGATCATGATGTCTATATGAAAATCCCAAAAGGATTTAAAATGTCTGAAGCATATTATAATTCAAAGTTTCAAGAACTTTATTCAATTAAATTACAAAAATCCTTGTATGGACTAAAACAATCTAGACGAATGTGGTATAATCATTTTAGTGAATATTTGTTAAAGAAAGAATATAAGAATGACCATATATGTCCATGTCTTTTCATAAATTGATGATTTGAATATTATTGGAACTTCAGAAGAGATTTTAAAAGTAGTAGATTGTTTAAAAAGAAATTTAAAATGAAAGATCTTGAAAAGACAAAGTTTTGTCTTGGCCTACAGATTGAGTATTTGAAAGATAAATTTTTTATACATCAATCAAACTACATACAAAAGGTTCTTAAAAGATTTTACATGGATAAAGTACATTCATTAAGTACCCAAATGGTTGTTCGGTCACTTGGTATGAAAAAGGATATTTTTTTACCTCGAGATGATAATGAAACACTTTTTGATCCTGAAGTACCATATCTTAGTACAAGTGGTGCATTAATGTATCTTGCTAACAATACAAGATCTGATATAGTTTTTGCTATAAGCTTATTGGCCAAATTTAGTTCAGCTTTAACATGAAGACATTGGACTGGAGTTAAACATGTTTTTTGATATCTTCGAGGTACTATTAATATGGGCTTGTTATATGCAAATGGATCTAGATAAGAACTTTTGGGATATGCAGATGCTGGACACTTATTTGACCATATAAAGCTAGATCTCAAATAGGCCATATATTTATAAGTGGGAATATAACTATTTCATGGCATTCCACTAAACAAACACTTGTGGCCACTTCCTCGAATCATGCAGAAATTATAAAAGTTTATGAAGCAAGTCGAGAATGTGTTTGGTTGAGGTCTATGACTCAACATATCCGAGAAACATATAGGTTATCTTGTTGCAAGAAAATTTTGACTATATTTTATGAAAATAATGCAGCATGTATAGTTTAATTAAAAGAAAGGTATATCAAAGGAGATAGAACAAAACACATTTCACCAAAATTCTTTTTCATCCATGATTTTCAAAAGAATGGTGATATTGATGTTCAACAAATTCATTCAAGTGATAATCTAGACAACTTATTCACCAAGACATTACTTATCTCAACATTTGAAAGATTAATACACAAGACTGAGATGCAACGGCTCAAAGATCTACAGTGATATTGTGAACAAAGAGAGTGTACAAAGAATGGTGTACTTTTTTTCCTTCACTAGGGTTTTTTTTTTAAAAAGGTTTTAATGAAGCATATTCCTTATACAATGGACATCCAATGAGAAGTATTATGAATCCATCCATTATGGTAGATGTTCCTTTAGTTTCTTAATTCCCAAATTCATTGAAAGTATGTTATGATTTCATTCTTTATATGGAAGATCATTTCCTTTAAGAATTGTAACCCTTTGGCTTTAAGAATTGTAACTCTTTGGCTTCAAGAATTATAACTTTTTGGATATTCATTTCTTACTTTTATGTCCTCTTTTGTGGTATATTATTTTACATTTAGGATATGACTTTTAGAATTACAAATTTGTATCTATAAATAGGCACCTCATTTGAATTGAGAGGCATGAATAAAAATTGAAAAGCATTTCTTTTATTCTATATCTTCTCTAAATCCTCTTTTCTCTATCTCTCGAGTTGTTTCATAACAAAGGATGAAATATAAAGAATATTTTTTTAAAAAAGAGAAAATATAAGAAAAATAAAAAACATGTATTTGGTTATTTTCAGTGCTTACTCTCCATGAAGCCCTATCTCCTAATAGCATTTATCTCAAATATTAATATATTTGACCAAAATCGCTATTTATTGTTTTAATTTTTTAATGATAATTGAAATTTTAATATAATTTAAGAACTTTAAAAGTTTAATATTAAATATTCTTAATTTTTAATCATAGGTAGTTTTTGTTTTTCAATTAAAAAATAATTTCTCAAATATATTAAAAAATATTAAATTAATAATTAAATATTTAAAATTTACTAATATTTATTTGTTACATTAAAATTTTAATATATATAATTTTTAAAAAATATATTTAATTATTACTGATTCAATCAATGAACCGTGAACTAATACTCCTACTGGTTCAATAATCGATTTAATATAAAAAACATTAGCTTTAATCACTTTAATCCAAACATATTTCTTACGTTCAACATAATTAACTTTTTATTGAAAAAAAAAATCTTATACATATTATATTTTATTTAAAAATTGCATAACAAATATTTAAAAATGTTATCTAAATTTTACTTTTTTTAATTGGATTAAATTGTAAATTATGTGTGCCAAACGTAAATAATGTGAATATAGCAAATATGGGTATGGGTTAAAGAGGAATTTTCATGGATGTTGTTATTGGGTCTATTAGCACTTGATTGAAAGTACTTAAATAATTTATCTGTGTTACTATTTCAAAATACAAAAAAATTATAGGTGCATTTTATAGTGCATTACTGCATGGATGCAATTAGGTCTTTTAATCATATTAGTATTAATTAGTCTGTGGAGCATTGTCTAACACTAAATATACATCACAAACATGATAAGACGTTATCACCAGTGGAACTTATTGCACCAATGCACTAAATACTCTGTAGAATCCACCAAAATTATAAGTTGTAAGCACATTAGAAATAGATCCAACTTATAAGACAGTCATAATGTGAATTTTCAGAAATGAAAACCTTTTCAATAAAAATATATTCTGGAAAAAGATTAAATTTGAATAACTTATAAAAGAAGTTCTTAAACAGATTCTACTTTCAAAATGCTTTACTTATAATTTTCACTTATTTGGCTTCCTATTTTTCTTTTCTCATTAGTTTTAAACATGCATAGAGGAAATAAATCTCAAAAGAGGTCATCAGGTTGATTGAAAAAATCTAATACCAAATGATTTATTCAATCATCAATCTCAAGGCTCTCTGAAAAAAGGAAAAAAAACACATGACAGAAAGAAAAACGCTCTAGCCGAAAAAGGGAGCGTATTATGCCATTGTTGCGCTGGTTCAACAGTACAATATTAGGGCAAAAATAGCAGAATTATTCACCGGCAGATGCATCAACAGTATTTCGCCTTAAAAAGTGACAGCAGCGCGCAGTGAAAAAGAAAACAGTAACAACAATGGCAAATGACTGCATCTAGAGATCAGTGGGTTTCTCCTAGTACTGATCAGAAGAAAAAAAGAAACATCACTCACAGAGTAAAGCATTGCATTTTAATTGATATATTTTACTTCTTAACATGTGCAAAACAATCGAGAAGCAGAGAATTGCAGATCTGTCCTCGGATGAGTGAAATCATATCCAGGTTTCCTCTGTTGTTATTATCAAGAATAAGTGGTGATTCTAATTGCCAATAGTAAATGAGCAAAGCCACAGATCAAATATTTGCTTCATGGTTTGACATTTGAGACATCAGCATGACCCCCAAAATTATTGGAAACAAAAGCAGCCATTATCCACAAAATCTCAAGGAAATGCCTAAAGCAGAAGATATTTAAGAGGCCTTTGGAATTTTGTCTGAGAGGGTATGTTCTGGTGGAGTTTCCCTAACAACACCCAGCACTGAATCATATTCCTCATCACGTGGCGCAAACTTCTTGTGGAGAACCTTCTCAAATTCAATCGCATCCAATGCTTTTGCATTTTCAGCAGCATGAGCCTGAGCCAAATTGGAATAATTTAAAGCCGATTGAGAGAAGAAGGCCATTTCATTTTCTGTGAGCTTTCTCAAGAACCTTGCTGGATTACCTCCCCAAACCTACAAGAAAACATAACTAATTTTAGTCAGTCTCTTCAGATCAAACATGAGAATCAAAACACTGGAGTCACAAACAATCAAGCTGAACCCCTTTTAAACCATTCACTTTAGACCAGTCGGATCATTGGGAATGCTCTATGTCAATTCTATACATGTAGGACATAACCAGATCTAAATATTCAACTTCCGGAAAGCAGGCCAGAAAATATTTCATTTTCTCCTAAAAAACAAAGTCATACAAACCTCCCCGTAGGGGATCTTTGTACCCTGCCTGACAAGAGCTCCAGCAGCAACCATGGCATGTTTCTCAACATATGCACCATCAAGCAAGGTTGCACCCATGCCAATAAATGCCTCATCCTCAACAGTACATCCATGTAACACAGCACTATGACCTATGAAATTCAAATGGAGACAATAGCGCAAAACATTTAGACAAAATTCACAGTAGAACTACAGTCAGCACATCCACAACATGAGCACAATTTAACCATCACTCTGTCACTAACCTACAGTGACATTATCTCCAATGATAGTTGGTAAGACCTTCCCACTCAAATTTGACTTTGCAACGTGAACAAGAGAATTGTCCTGTATATTGGTTCCACATCCAATACTAATGCTGTTAGCATCACCTTCACAGTTTCACACAAAAAATATCATTAGATAAAAGTAGAATGTAACAGTTGAAGCACCTGTTATTCAAAGAGGGCAGAGAGAGCAAAATTGGTACTCAACCCCATGATATATGTAGTGAGTAAATATATGTAGGTATATATGCATGTTTAGGTATATATTGTCGAATTTTTATGATATGAACAATCGATATATTAAATGAAATGTTAGGGCGTTGCCCAGAAGTAACGCACTGTATAGCTCGAGTACAGTGACAAATGAGCAAGAGCCACTGCATCGTCGCCTGAGTGTAGTGAAAAATAAGCCAGGGCTTCTACATTTTCGTAAACGAATGTGAGTAAAGAAGTTAGTTCACGAGAGTAGGATTCGTTTTGGAATTTGGAATATAAATACACTTACGGGTAAGTCAATGGAAATAGTAGATACCATGATTAGAAAGAAGATTAATTTTATGTGTTTACAAGAAACTAATTAAGTAGGAGAAAAAGCGAAAGAATTTGACACTTTGGGTTTTAAACTTTGGTACACTGGAAAGGCTAAATCTAGAAATGGGGTAGGTATAATTGTAGATAAGTTTTGAAAAAATGTTATAGTGGATGTAAAAAGATTAGGAGATAGAATCATTGCATTAAAGTTAGTATTGGAAAAGGAAATCTTTAATGTTATTAGCGCCTATGCACCACAAGTAGGATTAGAAGAATATCACAAAGTAAAGTTTTGGGAGGACTTAGAATATTTAGTTCAGGAAATACCATTAAAAGAAAAGATTATTCTAGGAGGAGATCTAAATGGTCATGTGAGAAGTGTATCTTCAACTTACGAGGGTGTTCATGGAGGACATGGCATAGGGGAACCAAATGTAGATGATAAAACTATTCTAGACTTTTTATTGACATTCGATCTCATATTAGCTAACACTTGTTTTAGAAAGCGTGAGGAACATATTATCACGTACAAAAGTAGAAGGATATGTTCTTAAATTGATTTCTTTCTTATAAGGAAATCAGATAGAAAACTTTGGATGGATTGCAAAGTTATATCTGGAGAGAGTTTAACTACTCAACATAGAGTTTTGGTTATGGATATACGAGTTAGGAGAAGAATAAAAAGTACAGCCGAAAATATGGTGTTAAGAACTAAGTGATGGCAACTAAAAGGAGATAAAGAAAAGAATGTGCAGAGACGGATTGTGGAAGAAGAACCTTGGAAAATACAAAGAAGTGCTAACTATATGTGGAATGGAATGGCTAAAGAGATTAGGAAAGTGACAAAGGAAATATTAGGTGAATCAAAGGTTTCGGACTTAGAGATAAAGAATCCTGATGGTGGGATGCAAGCGTGCAAGATAAGGTTAAAGTAAAGAGGGAGTGTTATAAAGTGTAGTCATTATGTAAGAGTAATAAAAATTGGGAGAAATATAAAGTAGCTACGAAAGACACTAAGAAGGCAGTAAGCGAAGCGAGAACGAGGGCATTTGATGGGTTATACCAATCTTTAAGTACTAAAGTTGGAGAAAGAAATATTTACAAGTTAGCTAAAAGTAAGGAAAGAAAGACAAGTGACGTGGACCAAGTAAAATGCATTAAGAATGAAGAAGGGAAAGTCTTGGTTACGGAACGAGATATCGAAGAACGGTGGAAGAGTTATTTTCATAGGCTTTTTAATGAAGGCCACGAGATTTCATTGCAATTGGATAGATTAGACACTAGAGAAGAGGATCAAAATTATACCTTTTATCGTAAGATTTGTGAAACAGAAATAAAAGAAGCATTAAAGCGAATGGAAAGTGGCAGAGCAGTTGGACTGGATAATATACCTATTGAAGTATAGAAGAGTTTAGGAGTAAAAAGTATAAGTTGACTTACAAAGTTATTTAATGAAATTATGAGATCTAAGAAAATGCCAAATGAGTAGAGGAGAAGTTCTTTAATTCCTATTTATAAGAGTAAGAGGGACATCCAAAGTTGTACAAATTATAGAGGAATTAAACTCATGAACCATACTATGAAATTATGAGAAAGAGTAATTGAGCGACGATTAAGGAAAGAGACCCAAGTTATGAAGAATCAATTTGATTTTATGCCAGAAAGGTCAACTATAGAAGCAATATATTTGTTGCGAAGATTAATGGAGCGATATCGAGAGAATCAAAGAGATTTACACATGGTGTTTATCGATTTGAAAAAAACATATGATAGAGTACCAAGAGAGATTCTATAGAAGGCTCTGGAGAAAAAAAGAGTTCTTATAACTTATATTCGAGCAATACAAGATATGTATGATGAAGCTACAACTAGGATAGTAACAAAAGGTGGACTTACAGAAGATTTTTCGATAACTATTGGTCTACATCAAGGGTTAACTCTAAGCCCTTATCTTTTTACTCTAGTATTGGATGTGCTTACTGAATATATCCAAGAGTCGGTGCCACAGTGTATGCTTTTTGCAGACGATATTATCTTAGTTGGAGAATCGAGAGTGGAAATGAATGAGAAGTTAGAGAGGTGGAGATTAACTTTGGAAACTCATGGATTTCGTTTAAGTAAAACGGAGTATATGGAGTGTAAGTTTAGTAAGAGACACACCACTTCTAGCGCAGAAGTGAAAATTAAAGAACATATTATACCACAAGTTACATGATTTAAATATCTTGGATCTATCATACAACATAACGGGAAAATAGAAGAAGATGTAACACATAGGATTCAAGCGGGGTGGATGAAGTGGAGGAGTGTTTCGGGTGTTATTTGTGATAGAAGAGTACCACTCAAACTTAAGGGTAAATTCTACCGTACAGTTATAAGACCTACAATGTTATATGGAACTGAGTGTTGGGTAATAAAAAGTCAACAAGAGAATAAATTCAATGTTGCAGAGATGAGAATGTTGCGTTAGATGAGTGGACACACTAGACGAGATCGGATTAGAAATGAATACATTAGAGAGAAAGTGAAAGTCGCACCTATTGTGGAAAAGATTGTAGAATCAAGACTTAGATAGTTCGGTTATGTCGGGAGGAGACCTATAGAAGACCCAGTTAGAAGAGTAGATGAAATGGAGAATAGTCCAATAATTAGAGGTAAAGGAAGATCAAGAAAAACTATAGAAGAAATTATTAAAAGAGATTTAGATTTAAATAGTTTGTTTAAAAATATGATTTACGATAGGTGTTTATGGCGTCGATTGATCCATGTAGCCGACCCCACTTGGTGGGAAAAGGCTTTGTTGTTGTTGTTGTTGTATATATGCATGTTTATTATGTATATACCTGTAGAGGTAAGATAGATAAGATATTTGTCCTTGATACTCCATCTAAATGCAAAGAATTGAAGCAATGAAATGGGATGAAGAAATTTCTTGTTTGCTTTGTTGTCATATGTCATTTCTTATTTTCCCCAGGACAGAAGTACAGGAAAATTTTAAGTGACAAATATTTAGTCCTCCCTACTTTGACTGAAGAGAACAGAGGAAGGAGATACATAGAAGGATCTTACTCAACCCCCTTCTCAGTAATCAGTATGTGACTAAACATTATGAACAAGTCAATTGGCCCTACTCCTAACCCTCTCTTTTTTTACCATGTTCAGTAACTTCCCTGAGGGGTCCTAGATGAGGTAGTGTTAATATTGTCCAAGCTCGGTACGGTATGTTCAATATGGTATTGGATTAACATTAAGAATAAAATCTAAATTGCTTGGTCTTTGCTGCTCAAATCTTTACAGAACATACATCACAATACATTCCATTTTTACCCCCTCCTCACGAAAAAAAAAAAAAAAAACACTAAGCATATAAGTTTGCACTTGATTGTCTATCACATATTTTATCAGATCATGTTTACAATACATGAATAGGAGAACTTAATCTGACATGTACAGTATGCAATGGGATTGATTATAGGAGCTTATTCTTACAGTCAGGACTCAGGATTGGATTACATTAATAGAGAGGAATTTCCACTCAAATTTAAGAATGAGTTGAAGTATCAATGAGCTAAAATTTTAGGTAGCTTAAGAGCCTTCATGATGGGGCAATTTACCTCTCAGGACACATCCATACCAAATGGAAGAACCACGCCCAACCTGAACATCACCAATGATGGATGCACTCGGGGCCACAAATGCTTCCTTATCAACCACAGGAGCTTTGTTAAATACATTCATGAGAGTCCGATGCCTAGACACTGAAAAGAACCCCAAATTTAGAAATTAAAAAAAAAAAAAGTAGAGGAAACTCTGAAATAAGATAGTATGAAAAGTCTAACTGGAAAGAATCAGTTCAATTTTATCATGGCAGGGCAGCTAAATATATAATCTTTCAAACCTAATTACACAACTAAGTAGTATGAAAGACAAAGCAGCAGCCGGGAACCACAGTATCTGGTGCCTTTATGAGACTCGTATCTAATTAGAAACAAAAAAGATAAAAAAGTATGAGCCAACGTAAAGCAGAACCAGATTTACAGTGAAATGTATTATATTAACTTCGACCTTTTTCTGCCATCACTTCATGCCCACTCCGGAACAACATTAAGGACTTGGAAAGCCATTCCATTAGAGATTTTGAGCCGAATGTGCAAAAAAGGAATTCCAAGTTTTCTCTCTCTTTTTTTTTCCAGAAGACAAAATGAAACAATAAAAAGGGGGGTCTTTAAACATATGCATATCCAACACTAACATATCCCCGGGCACATTGACCACAAATAAAACAAATACAACAACTAAAGTTATTTGCTAGCTGTCGATAATTGAAGACTAACCACCGGATAAGCGGGAACGAATTGCAATCAAAATGCATATACGGAATGATGTAGTAGCTCTAGGGTTCCACAAAATTGAAGAAGAAAAAAAAGAAAAACAAAAAGGAGAAATCTAAGACGTACGCTGTTCTTGGAAGTAGTAGTTGCCTTGGAGACGGGAGCCCAGGCGATCAATGGCTTGGCCCGTCTCGCGGATCCAGAATCCAACGGTGTAGATTGCTTTACCCAAGGTTCCCATCTTCCTCTCCTTCGATTCCAACCCAGATTAATATGTTCAATTTAGGGATTTGAGGAGTTCAACATCAGCTAAGAAACCAAAGCATTGAGCAACAAAACACGAAGAAAACAAAGAGCAGAGAATAGGAAAGGTCGCACTGGAAGTGGGAGAGAAGGACTGCTCAAGACAAGACGCAGCTTTTCTCCACACTATTTCTTTCTACGGTAATGGGAATGAGCTGCAGAATCTCGCCACGTGTCGTCTCTTAAACTTCACTCTGCAAGCGCCACGTACTGCTATGCAACCATGTCTACGACAAGACAATAGAGGGGAGGAGTGGTAAGAAGGGAGAACTACACTTTTTGTTTTCTTTTATATTATTTCTTCCTAACGTTAATTAACACGATCTTAAAAATATCAGAACTTACAAATTCAAGCCTAAAATCCACCTAGTAAAATATAATAGAAAACATTCACAACGGAATAGTTAAAGGATGGAATGGAATAATTAAAATGAGTTGAGCCTATGTTTGATCTTATGTGATTATAGTTTATAAAAGTAAAATTGAGAAAAAATTATAAATCATTCTATTTTATTAATTTTATTGCAATTTCTAATAGCAAAATAATTAGTTTTCCTTCTTTATTAAAACTATTAAATAATAAAATAACACATAATTTATCATTTTATTTCATTTCATTAATTATTATTTTATTTTATTGCTATATAAACTTGTAAACTTAGGCTCATATTTTTGCGGATCGTTTCAAATTTGTTTGGATTTTATTGATCGATATGTTATTTGTCCTGGGATCAACGAGTATTGCTTGCAGCCCAATTACACTCCTCGCAGCAAAATATAATGTGTATTACAGCATAGCTCACGTAGAACTATAAAGGTTCCTATCCTTGGTTTTTGGTTGGCTTGAATTTGTTCTCCAAATATCATAAACCTTGAGAAAACCGAGATTGCATTTTTTTCTTTTTTTTTTAATTCAAAGCTTAACATTTTTATCCTTTTGGTAAAAGTGTAATTTGGTCCGAAGAACTAGCCTAGCTAAGAAATGAAGAAATATGAATATATGATTGAAAAAATTAGATTCAGTTGGCTAATTAAACTGAAAAATTAATAAATCGGCTATGCTTTTGATCTAGTTAACCATAAAAATTGACTGAGCAAAAAGTTAATAAAAAAGTTAGTTAAAAAGATTAAAAATCATAAAAATTGATAAAATTAGACAGTTTGGCACTAAATTGGTTAATTTTTTTTTGTCTAAATCAAAATTTTAGTATTATATAATAAAAATTTATAATACTTATTAGATTTCATTTAATTCATTTTATATAGATTTGTTATCATAATTAAATACTTTATTTAATTTTTATATTTTTAAAAAATATATTTATTTATTTTAAATATTATTTTCTAATATATATATCTATTCAATTATAAAATTTTATATATTTATATTATATATTTTTTTAGAAAAAATTTTAACTTTGATTCAACTACAATTACAAGTGAATTATTTATTTTGCACTCTCTAGTTTTTAAAAGATTGAAGATTATAGAAATATAGCTCCACTGGCTGAAATGAAATTACGGGCTTGTCCTTGATAGTGTGTACTCGTCTAGGAAACTCACAATCGAAGCCTCGGATTCAGTTAGTCTGTTAATACCAAAATAACAATAATAATAATAATAATAATAATTTACATTCATCTTCTTCGTTATCTGATCTATATTGGAATCCTCACACCAACCGTTGCTAAAGATTATCCGGTAACCTTACAGGCTGATTTATCTTCATTTCCCTTTAATTGTTCGTTATCTTCCTTTTTATGTTTTTGTTCTTCTGATTCATTAAATGATCATTATGCAGCGTCATGGAGGAAACTGGGGTTGGTGATGCCGCTGAGATGGCTATTGCGAATTGGCTGAACGACATTTCCAGAATGTTTCAATACTATTTGGATCGATGGACTCCTCATGCAGTTCAAAGATGGATAGGAACCCTTGCGATGGCAGTGATATACATGTTTCGCATTTACTATGTTCGTGGGTTTTACCTCATCACATATGCTTTGGGGATTTATATTTTGAATCTTTTCATTGGGTTTCTCTCTCCTAAAGTTGATCCCCAGGTTCAACCTTCAGATCAAACTCTACTACCTACCAAAGGTTCTGATGATTTCAAGCCTTTCATTCGTCGCCTCCCTGAATTTAAGTTTTGGTAACTTACCATAATCAATTTCCTTTTCACGTCGAAACGACTTTTTTTGTCTTCAAATTCTTTATGGAATTTTATTATCTTTCTGTGTTTTTCTGTTTGGCCAGGTAGTTGAAAATTATTGTTCATAGTTCTCTTTTTGGCTGTATTAAGTTGCTTGATTTTTATTACAGGTTAGTAAGTCACTAGGTTACTTATGACATGGACAATTGATATATTAAACGTAATATTAGGTTGTTACCTGTAAGTAATATGTTGTATAGTTTGAGTACAGTGACAAATGACTAAGAGCTACTACATTGAGAGTAAGATTTGTAAACGGATGTGGATAAATAAGTTAGTTCACGAGAGTAGGATTCGTTTTGAAACTTAGAATATAAGTACACTTACGGGTAAATCAATGGAAATAGTAGATACTATGATTAGGAGGAGGATAAATTTTATTTATTTACAAGAAACTAAATGGGTAGGAGAAAAAATAAAAGAATTAGACACTTCAGGTTTTAAAATTTGGTACATTAGTAAGACTAAATTTAATAATGGGGTATGTATAATTGTAGATAAATTTTAAAAAAATGCTATAGTGGATGTAAAAATGTTAGGAGATAGAATCATTGCATTAAAGTTTATAGTGAAAAAAAAAAAATTTTAATGTTATTAGTGCTTATACACCACAAGTAGAGTTAGAAAAATATCACAAGATAAAGTTTTGGAAGAATTTAGAATATTTAGTTCAAAAAATACCATTAGGAGAAAAGATTCTTCTAGGAGGGGATATAAATGGTCATGTGAGAAATGTATCTTCAGGCTACGAGAGTATTCATAGAGGACATTGCATAGGGGAAGTAAATATAGAGGGTAAAATTATTCTATACTTTTCATTAGCATTCGATCTTATATTAGCTAACACTTATTTTAGAAAAACGTGAAGAATATCTTATCACGTATAAAAGTGGAAGGGTATGTTCTCAAATTGATTTCTTTCTTATAAAGAAATCGAATAAAAAATTTTACATGGATTATAAAGTTATACCTAGAGAGTTTAGCTATTCAACATAGAGTTTTAGTTATGGATGTAAGAGTTAAGAAGATAGTAAAAGGCAAAGGCGAAGATAGGGTGCTAAGGACTAAGTGGTGGCAACTAAAGGAAGATAAAGAAAAGAATTTACAAAGACAGATTGTGGAGAAAGGACATTGAGAAATACAAGAAAGTAATAACGATATGTGGAATAGAATGGCTAAAGAGATTAGGAAGGTAGCAAAGAAAATATTAGGTGAATCAAAAGGTTTTGGACCTAAAGATAAAGAATCTTAGTGATGGGGATGTAAGCATGCAAGATAAGATTAAAGTTAAAAGAGAATATTATAAAGTGTGGTCGTTATGTAAGAGTAATAAAAATTAAGAAAAATATAAGGTAGCTAAAAAAGACACTAGGAAAACAATAAGCGAAGTGAGAGCAAGGGCATTTGATGGGTTATACCAATCTTTAGGTACTAAAGTTGGAGAAAGAAGTATTTACAAGTTAGCTAAAAATAAAGAAAGAAAGACGAGAGACGTGAACCAAGTGAAATACATCAAGGATGAAGAAGGGAAAGTGTTGGTCAGGAAACAAGATATCAAAGAACGATGAAAGAGTTATTTTCATAGGTTTTTTAATGAAAGACACGAAATTTTATTGCAATCGGATATGTTACACAAAATAAGAGGATCAAAATTATACTTTTTATAGTAAGATTCGTGAGGGAGAGGTAAAAGAAGTATTAAAGCGAATGGAGAATGACAGAGCAGTTAGATCGGATAATGTACCCATTGAAGTATGGAAGGGTTTAGGAGTGAAAGGCATAAATTAGCTCACAAAGTTATTTAATGAAATTATGAGATATAAGAGAATGTCAGATGAGTGGAGGAGAAGTACTTTAATCTCTATTTATAAGAGTAAGGGGGACATTCAAAATTGTGCAAATTATATAAGAATTAAGCTCATGAGCCACACTATAAAATTATGAAAAAAAGTAATTGAGCGAATGTTAAGAAAAGAAACTCAAGTTATGAAAAATCAATTTGATTTTATGTCAATAAGGTTAACTATGGAAGCAATATACTTATTGCGAAGATTAATAGAGAGATATTGATATAATCAAAGAGATTTACACATTGTGTTTATTGATTTGAAAAAAGCATATAATAGAGTACCAAGAGAGGTTCTATGGAAGGCTTTGAAAAAAAAAAGAGTTTGTATAATTTATATTTGAGCAATCCAAGATATGTATGATAAGGTTACAACTAGTATAGTAATAAAATATGGACTTATGGAAGATTTTCTTATAACTATTGGTTTACATTAAGGATCAAGTCTGAACTCTTATTTTTTTACTTTAGTCTTGGATGTACTTACGAACATATCCAAAAGCCGGTGTCACAGTGCATGCTTTTTGCAAATGATATTGTTCTAGTTAGAGAATCGAGAAAGAAAATGAATGAGAAGTTGGAGAGGTGGAGACTAACTTTGGAAGCTTATGGATTTCATTTAAGTAAAAGTAAAAAGAGTATATGGAGTGTAAGTTTAGTAAGAGACACACCACTTCTAACGCAGAAATAAAAATTGGAGAACATATCCTACCACAAGTCACACAATTTAAGTATATTGGATCTATCATACAATATAACGGAAAAATAGAAGAAGATGTAAAATATAGGATTCAAGCGGGGTGGATGAAATGAAGGAATGCTTCGGGTATTATTTGTAATAGAAGAGTATTTTCAAACTTAAGGGTAAATTCTATCGCACAATTATAAGACCCGTAATTTTGTATGGAACTGAGTGTTAGGCAATAAAAAGTCAACAAATAAATAAGTTCAATGTTGCAGAGATGAGAATGTTACGTTGGATGAGTGGACACACTAGATGAGATAAGATTAGAAATGAATGTATTAAAGAGAAGGTAGAAGTTGCACTTATTGTGGAAAAGATTGTAGAATCGAGACTTAGATGGTTTGATCATATGGGGAGGAGACCTATAGAAGCCTCAATTAGGAGAGTAAATGAAATGGAGAATAGTCTAATAATTAGAGATAGAGAAAAATTAAGAAAAATCATAAGAGAAATTATTAAAAGAGATTTAGATTTAAATAGTTTATCTAAAAATATGATTTATGATAGATGCTTATGGCATCAATTGATCCATGTAGCAGACTTCACTTAGTGAAAAAAGGCTTTGTTGTTGTTGTTGTTGTTAGTAAGTCACTAGGTTGCTTCATTTATCTATATGGCGCAGCCTTACATTATCATGTTTGGTAATTATAAAAACGTTGGAAATAAGACTGAAAGGGGAGGGAAAATCGAAAAAATCCTGTTTGGTATACTTTAAAAGGTTTTCCTAGATAGGAGTAGCTCCTATGTGCCATTCTATTATGCTTTTCATTAATTTATGATTAAAAAGATACTATTCAAGATAGGAAGACTAATTAAAATATCCTTTGACCTAAAATAACTATAACAGTATCAGGTGACTAATGTCAACAAAAAGTCACTCAACCATTAAAGCCAACAGAAATTCAATTAATCATGTCCAACAGACCAATGATATTTTATTCTACATTTTATGTTAACTAATAAAAGTTAATTTTTTAATATTTTTCTGATATTAAGAATATGTTGATCATTTAATCATATTTTATTTTCATTCTTATGTTATTTCTATTTTATCAAATATTTAAATAGAAAGGTATTTTTATTTCTCTCTCTATCATATCAAACATGGTTTTAAATCATATAATTTCATTCCATTTTTATTTTTATTCCTTTTTTTTATTTTCTTAAAAAATTTCTACTCCATCAAACATAACCTTAATTATTAGTGAATGCCTCCTAAAATGACTTGGGAGAGAGTAAATGGTGTGTAAGAGAGATCAGGAATGCAATCTGGAGCTTCCCATAAATGCCAGTTACTAGTATTTTTTGCTAAGGATAATGCTAATGCGAGATACTACATGATATAAACACTGTTTCATGACAAAATATGCAATCTTTTAATATAATTTAAAGTGTGTTATCATGTTTTATATAGACTGTTCTTAAGATTTTGGTGCTTCAAATCTAATTTATAGTGTACTTTGAGTCATCTGAGTTTCTTTCTAATCAGGCTTTAACTTGCGTTCTTGATAGGTATTCCTTAACAAAGGCTTTTGTTATTGCATTTGTCTTGACCTTCTTCCCTGTGTTGGATATTCCTGTTTTTTTACCAATACTATTTTGCTATTGGATTGCACTATTCATTCTCACTATGAGGCGTCAAATCGTACACATGATTAAGTATAATTATATCCCATTTGATATCGGAAAGAAGGTGCGCTCTCTTACTTTTTCTTTCTGTGATTCTTTTTTCCTGTTTGGGGAATTTTTTTTTCTTCATTTTGTAATTGCAATTTCTAAGATCTTTCTCTTTTGCATTGGCAGAGGTACGGTAGTAAGACGTCAAGTGCAACAGTTAGCAGTGCATCTGATGATTACAAGTTTCAGAAATGCTGACCAACAGGAAAGTGGCAGAGACCAGTATATATGTGTTCAAGGGAAATTGAAAAATTTGAATTTCTAACGAGTTTGCATTCTGAATTCATTCTGGACATGTATAGAGCCGATTCTAATTGGCAAATTTGAATCTTTTTCATAGATAAACATCACCTTCAGCTAGAAGTTGCTTATATCACTGAAATTTGGAGTAGTTTTGGCAATATAACATGCAAAAAAATTCCTCTGCTGGTTAAATCACTTTTAATGTTGAACTAAGGGGATACAGATTTTTTGGTCTTGTATTTATAAGAACACTAACGAGTACTGCTTATTTCTATTATAGCAAAACGTTCTCAAAGTTTATGACCCCATTGAGAATCTTGGATTCTGCATTTCTGTCATATCAAGTTTTCCTTTCCCTTTGATTAATATGAGATGCGAAGTCCATTTCTACTCACACATACTGCTTACTGACAGAGTTCTTTCTGTATATGCTCATAAACTTGGCCACAAATTCTGCAGAGAATTACAAATCAGTCCATTTATTTACCAAAACAGTAAGTCTCTGCATGTACCGTTATAAGCAAAATTGAGTAAATCTGGTGTCATTTATGTTGATTTTTTGACAGAGATTAAAAGGATTTGGATGTCTTTACCAGCTAATTTCGTTAAAGCTATAGCTCCAGGTGGGAGTCTTTTGTCCTGTAAAGTATAGCCTTCTATTACTGATTTGCTATCATATTGTAGAAAATTTGATAAGGAAGGACAAACTCACGTAATATGCATGCCAATAGTAGAGTTCCCTTTTTAAGCTGTCCTCAATTTTTTTCAGAAGTTCTTCCACTAGTTTCTGCATGTTAGAACACAAATCCATTGTAAAATAGTGTTTTGATAAGAGTCTGGATCCTTTGCAATCACAAATTAAAATGGGAGAAAGATAAAAAAGAGAAGAAAAAAAACGAATATATCACACTTTCTTCTATTGTATAATTGTAGAGATTCAATTTTGTTAACTAAAATCTTACTAGAGCTAACTGATTCATCACCTGAAGAATTAGACTTGGGTGGACGAAATCTTCAACAAGCTTCTGAAATTTCTCGTTTATTGAGATTAGGCTGATCAAACAACAAAAGAAAAAGAAAAAAAATTCATTATCTCATTTATTACAGTTTTGTTCAATTTACAGAGGCTTCAAAAGATGGATTGAGATCATTTTTTTTTTTTAATTTTTTTTACCGTGAATTCGATGGATCAGCTAGGATCTCTGAAGCAATTTCTATTAGGATATCCTCCCATCCAACCGGAATTGGTTGTTCTTCCGAAAATGGATATCTGCATAGAAAAGTGCCCTTAAGAAGGTTTTGCAGACACAATTTACTGAAAATCCCGAATTTCAAAGTTTTGTATTTTCAACATCTTACTTGAATGCTTTGCATGCCTCAAGAGCCATGATTGCTTTCCTGAGATTCTGATTTGATTTTGCAGCAATCTTAGCAGCAAAATTCTTGGATAGATGAATATTCTCATTCTTTGCTATCTGAAAAAGAACCTCCATAATCTGGAAATTTGGAGTTCCACAGAAGTGTTTAGAAGATGTAACTAAATATGACATCCAACCTTTATTGTTTCAAAACATTTGATGTAAGGGTTTTATCTCTAGGCTCTCTTAATATTTGATACATGTTACAAAAACTTTATCTTTAATTTATTTTTTTATTAATGAGTTGACATTTTGTATAACATGAATTTTGATTTTATTTTTTGTATGATATAAAAACAACTAAGTTGACGTTAAGCTCTAACTGATGATACTATAATTTTATTTTAATATAATAATAAAAATAAGTAAGTAAATTTGTTTTTGAAAATAACATATACTGTGTAAAAAAAACTTTATTGACCATATATAAATTAGAGAAAATTTTTTGCAATATATATTAAATAACAAATTGGTTGGATTTTTTTTTTAAAAAGAGAGAAATATTAGGTATAATTTAGCAAAATTTCAAAGAAAATTAATATTACTTACTCTAAGTTACCTTAACAAAAACTAATCTAATTTGACGATGTTCTCTGGTACACATGAGTACTGGCTCTTTTCTCTGGTGCAACATAAAATCCGCCTAATTTGACTGTTAAATCTTTCTACCAGAAAAGGGGAAAAAAATAAAAAAGAACTGTATTCTTACTTCGTGAGTTGTAGGTGCATCAACTTTAATCACTTTGAACAGTATTTTCACAGGTTCAAGAATGTCTGCATCGTCTTCGCAGCAGAGTACTAGTTTGCATATTTCTGAGTGGCAGTCTATAATCCATTTTATTAGGTGCTGGATATTCCGTCCTGCTTTGTCAACCCCATAAAGAACTATCACTGAAACAAAGAGAACCAAAGCTGCTAGTTAGCCTCACATTATCAGTTACATCTGCTTTGAAAGTTAAACTTGCATTTAAACCCACTAACCTTTACAATCTGACTTGATCTTAATATTACCATCTTCGGGTGTTATTGCATATATACAGCTTATTTCCTTCACTAACCCCATCAAAGCATATTTAGCGTTCGGTTCCAAATCTACATTCAGCTCTACGTGATGGGAACTGGACGTTATTGGAATAGTTACTTTCATAGGCCTTCTTTCCTGTCATTTTGCTAGCACTATGAGATTCAGAGATGGATTTTTTTGTTGTTTTTTTTCCGGGGATGGAAAATAATATATCAATTTTAGAAGGTTAGAACTTAGAAATCTGTACCTGAACGGGGAAATATCTTAAATTATGGGATAACTGCAAAATTGTTTAATAAGGTCAGCTTAAGAATCAAGAAGACGAGTAGAAATGGAAAGAGAAAATTGTACTTAATTTTTAATTTAATCTTTATAATTAAAAAATTTATAATTAGGTCCATATAACTTAAATAATCTTTAATTTGATTTGTTTTATTATATTTTTGCCAATATTTTACCACTTATGTGAGTTAATCTTATTTTATTATTTATACATTTACTTCTTGTATAAACATAAATTATACATATTTAAAATAGTAAACTAATATATAATTAGTTGCATTAACAAAATTTAACAGAATATTAATATAATTTTAATAATAGGAATTGGATTAAAAAATTACAAATTGTAAAGACCTAATTACAAATTTTTCTATTATAGAGATTAAAATAAAAATTAAATAAATTTATAAAAATCAAAAATATAATTTTCCCAAAAAAAAAATTAACATCAAGAAACATACATTCCAACACTCTTCACCATATATTTCTCGCACAAGAGCCATTGCTAGGGCTCTTTTCCCACAACCAGAGGGACCTTTTAGCAAAATATGAGGAAATGCGTGCACAGACACCTAATAGCCAAGATAATTTGAATTAGAAGTCCAACAAGTATATAGGTTATTCAATAAATACATAAGAAATGGAAGATATTTTTTAAACATCCCAAATCATATAACTCTGAAATATAAAAAAAGTATGTATTTGTATTTTTTTTAATTGAAAAACTTAAAACAAACGTTAAAAAAACCAACTAAAAAAAAGAAACTGTTGAGTTTTGTCCAGTAGGTTCTCCTGCAGAATAACTCGTGGGACAGAGTAGAAAGAAATTTGAAGTATTTTGAAACTTACTAATTCCTTTAGCAGTTGAGCTTCTTGTTTGTGGCAGATGAGGCCATTCAATGAAGCAGGTTGGTACTTGTCTGCCCAGAATTGTGGGAGACTCTCGACTACGAAAGCTCTCTCAATGAAAAGGGCTTCATCAATTGTTCGACGTTCTGGTGATTTTTTTGAGGTCTTGCAAGACTCTTGTCCCATACAAGCAAACAATGCTCCTTTTTGGTTCTTTTTCCTGTTCCCTGTGATTTTTCCACTAGAATCGCTCTTCACACTACTTCTCGCATTCAGCTTCCCAGTGCCCTTTCTGCTTGTAGCAGCAGAGCTGGATACTCCAGTTAATCGAGACACGCCATTACTAGATGATGTGCTTGGGATATTCCTGTGGGTTTGGTAAGAAAAGAAAGTAGCACCGGGCAGAATCGACTCTGTACAACCTCTTAATGAATTATGACCTCGGGGATTTTTGGAAAGTTTTGCCTGAGCAACCATTTCGTTGATTTTTCCGATTGAAGGAGCTCTTACATGGGAAGATTCCCGTTGTCTCTGTGAGGGAGTTCTAAGCTCTTCTTGCAATGTTTGATCATGATTTCTATTAGTACTTACAGTGCCATTTTCAACCCTATAGGGTGATTTGCTATGATGTCTTGGTCGCGAAGGAGAAGTGATTTCGTGTTGAAATATTGAAGAATGCATCCTGTGAAGGGCAATGGCGTTCTTGTTCATTAGAGTCTGAGCTTTTGTTACTTCTGGCCCCAAACTTAAATTCTTTCTTTCTCGCTCTTGGAATTGTGAGGCTGAGAAAATCTGCGTTTAGGCGGTGAATTGTCCATGCACTAAATTAGCGAGGGAGGACTCGTTTTAATTTAAGACAGAGGAATAATCACAGACGGAGTTTGAGGAAAAAGCTACAAGGTAAGGGTATCCAAAGAAGTAGACTTGGGGTATCAGAGCGCGATGGTTTCGAAATGAGACATTCTTAACGATGATTACTAAAATTCTTCTGTTCAGGAGATGGGAATATGCTTCTTCAGCGAATCTACCTTTCCTAATCAATCTCGGTTATCTATCATCCTCGTATGTTTTTTGTGATTTTGCACCTTGTCAGGAGTTAGCAGTCAACCGAATTGTTATTTTAAATATAAATATATATATGCAGTTTATTATATTTCTATAATTAAATTTTTTAATTAAAATATAAGAAATATATGATTTTTGTAAATAATTATAAAATTTTCAATTAAATTATATATTTGTCATTTTTATTGAAAAAGTTTATATTATTATATTTTAATTAAATAATTTGATAAAAAAATATAAGGTGCTACTGTCAAGCTTAATCTTATTATGAATATGAAATGACTAAACTTGCTTTAGGACGAGCTTGTCTCTTGTAGTCTTGTACTATGGTTAACCAATGCTTAGTTAGCTTGGATGACTTCAACCTGGTTTCCTACTCCGTTTGGAATAAATATTATCACAAATTCTCCAATGTCAAGTTTCTGAAAAGATTGCATGAAAAATGAACAATCTAAACCTCCGGCCTCTTGCAAATAGAACTGTATCATCAAGTTATTTTCTATAACTAGTGGTGCCCCCCCCCCCCCCCCCCCCCCCCCACCCGGGCCCCCCGCCCAAAAAAAAATATTTCTGAATTGGCTTCTTCAATTCTTTTAGGTTTTTGTTCAACTCTGAGTAAAGATATACCCAATTTGGATATGCACATATAGCACAAGTACTTCAATACCACATCTTTTTGCTACGAATAGAACATGTTGAGCCAAATTTTCTTCATGTAAAACCTGCTTTTATTTAGATCGGGAAAATAGTACGATTTTATGAAAACATGTGTTATTGCTCGAATCTGCAATCAATCCTATTTTCAATTTTTTTTTTTACAATTTCCCGGTAATTTAATTATCTCTTGTGAGAAAGTAATCCCACAAACAAAGGAATCGTACAATACAGTATGAAATAATGTAAAAATTAATGTTTTTAAAATCGGACTGATCATTAAACCAGTGGAAGTATTGGTTTACAGTTCATTGGTCGAATTGCGGTTGAACCGATAATAATTAAATATATATTTTTAAATTTTATATATTAAATTCTTATATAACAAATAAATATTAGTAAATTGTAATATTTGATTATTAACTCAGTATTTCTTAAAATATTTGAAAAATTATTTTTTAAATAAAAAACAAAAATTACTGATAATTAAAAGTTAAAAGTATTTAATATTAAAATTTTGAACTTCTTAAATTGTATTAAACTTCCATTTATCATTAAACAATGGTAATTTTAGCCAAATATTTTTATATTTAAAAGAAATGTTACCATGAGACAGGACATAATAAGGAAGAAACACAAAAAATAATCAAATATATGCTTTTTATTTATTTTATATTATCTTTTTTAAAATTTTTTTTATATTTCAATCCTCTCTTTCTTCTAATATTTTTTATTTTTAATTTATCAAGTTTATTCAAGATAAACTATCCTATTATATAAGAAAATTTTTTTTAAAAAAATTTGGGCTAACCGGTTTCAAACCAGTTTTCAGGCGGTCTAGTTTGATTGGTTCAGTTAGTTTTTGACTGGTTTGACTAGTTCTTTAATGGATCAATTTTTTGAGCTAACCGGACAGAACCAGAGACCGATTCCCGATCCAACAAGTCAAACCGGCCGATTCGGTCCAATTTTTTAATCCATGGTAAAAATAAACTCATTAAAAAAATTATAAAATAAAAATAAAGTAGTCATATTAACTCAATCAAAACCTTACTTTCGTACGTTTATTGACTATACTAAGAGAGAAGGAATTGGTGTAGGTAGAATTTTTTTATCAAATGTAGCTTGATAACACACTTGAAAAGAAATTATCATAATCAAGACTCTCTTCTAAGCAATTTTATCTTATTAGGGTAGCAAAATAACCAATTAAACATCAACTAAAACTTTGTTTATTCTATTGACACTAGTAACAACTATTGGAGATGTGATTCAAAATTATTATAATTAATTTCTGCAAAATCTTTTTAGTTAGTTTGTTAGCTAAAATAATTTTTTATTTTTAGTTACTACTTATTTTTACATTTTAATTATTTGTAAGCCTATAAATCAGCATTTCAGTTATAAAATAAAGTGGGGTAGCAGAACATTAGTTCTTCTACATATTTTTCTTACCTTTATTAGCCTACTATTTTAAATTTTTAACATGGTATCAGAACTCTTATGAATCTTAAAGAATATGTGAGTGACTACCCTCATGGCTTCTAGTAATATATCGACTCTCTCACCCCTAATTTTTAATGGTGAAAATTATCAAGTATAGACTATCAAAATGAAAACTCATATAAAAAGTCTTGGCTTTGTGACAGTAGGTTGAAGAAGAAACTTTTTTTTGAAGGTTGGTGAGAAGTGCTCCAATAATTAAAGGTTGGTGAGAAAGTGCATCAATAATATGATGAAAAAGTGTAACATGAATTGAAGAAAAATGTTTCACAAATTTAAAGATGTGGATAAAAGTGCTCCATAAAATTTGAAATTTTGAATTAAGGGGAGTGTTGGAGATGTGATTTAAAATTGTTATAATTAATTTTTACAAAATCTTTTTAGTTAGTTTGTTAGCTAAAAATTTAAAACTTTATCTAATTTTAAATTAAATTAAGTAATAGTTAATTTTTATAATTTTTTATTTTTAGTTACTATTTATTTTTATATTTTAGTTATTTGAAAGTCTATAAATAGGCAGCTTCAATTATAAAATAAAGTGGAGTAACAAAACATTAGTTCTTTTATATATTTTTGTTAGGCTTATTAGCCTGCTACTTTAAATTTCCAACAACAATAATTAATCAAACAATAAGCAATTTTAATAACTTAACTCTATATGTGAATGCAATGAAAAATGCAAAGCCAATATGTATAATGCAAGCTGGAATTAGATTTAAGGAAGAGAAAGCAAAAAGTCACATTTATTCTGATTTAATCAACAGAATTTACGTTTAATTCTCAGCAAAGTAAGAGATTTTCACCATAACAATTTATTTTTACTTGTTTACAAGTAACAAATGGTTTTTACGGAGTCACAAAAAATGTAGGATTTTTTCACGTGAACTATCCATATTTACAAAGATGACTTTTACTCGCTCACTAATAGTGTTAGATTTTTTTTCCACTTACCTAAAATGGATTTAATGAAATTTTATATTTGCTAACCCACAATAAACTCTGTCCTATGCTTTCCTAAGCTAGGAGGACAGAACAAGAAAAAATATAGTAATAGACCATTTTATCCATAAGGGATTACAAGTACACTCGAGATTTGATCACTCTCTAAGTGAGATTAACCCAAAAACTAAGCTCAATAATAGTTTTCAGCTAGCTAGAACAGAATGGATATGCACACGGTAAGTTTTTCAATCCTAGTCCCTTGCCTCAGTTTGAAGAGTACTTCTTATATAGTGGATCAATACAAAAGAAATCTGATCTTGCTTTCCATTTCCTTCTTGAAAGAAACTAACCGTTGGGAAAGACTTACTCCTCTATTTTTCGCAGCTAAAGGTCGATGCTTATTTTGGATATAGACTTGGTCTTTATCATTTGACCGTTGCATTAATTCTTACTTGATCCTGGCTTGATACTATTTCCATAACTGCTACTTAGGCAAGATCAGGCGATAATTGGTCGGCTTTGTTTTGGCTTTCTTAAATGTGTTGAGATGTTGATATCTTCTTTTCATATTGTTCTTCATTTTTAAGGAAAGATTGACTTTGATCATTATTAAGGCAAGTTTTAAACCCATTGAAGCATAACAAACCAGCCATAATCAATTCTTCATAATTCTATGTAATCAATTAAATACCCAATGCTTTAAAATTATATCCAAAGACAACTTTTGCTATCATCAAAATTAGGATTACTTGAAAGTTCGGGCTAATAATTTTGAGCTATCTCGTGGTTAATTTCATTAAAAACAAAGTCGGTCGAGACACAAAAATCATGTCATTCCATTTTGTGATGTTCAAGAGAAAGGTAACAGAAAAAACATAACTCGATGGATTCAAAAATTGTGTTTTGTAATAGTATGGAACGTATACACGATCTCTAAAAAAAGGAAATATGCAGAAACGAGATAGCAAATTATATTATTCTCCCTGTAAGTTTTTCTATCCTCTGTCCTTTTTATTATATACAAGTTATAATGATGACTATTACTGACAATTTAATCATTTGATTGTGTTTACTCTTTATACTTGTTCAAGCCAAGAGTCTCTACCTACGAAAATATAGCAGTTCAAATTGTTTGGTAAGAAGTTTTTGTAGATAGCGTGGACAACCAATCCAACAAAGCCTTGTTCACAAGCTCCGGAATCTCGTCATGTGGGCAATGGCCAGCCGCAAGCTAACAAGAGTTGTTCTTGGATAGAACTCTTTTATTCTATTAGCTTTGGCAGGACCAACCCATGGGTCTAAGTCACCCCAGATCAACAGCAACGGGCAAGAGAGTTCGCTTAAGACGCCATCTAGAGTGTAGTTGCTCTGATTCAACATGAAGCGTGTCATTAACCTGTAGATAATGATTGATTGAATAGAAATAATCAGGAGAAGAAGATACAGATAATCAAGTTCTGATTTGGGTCAAAGCACAAGAATCCCCTTGGTTATGTACCTGTAATAAACTTCTCCGGCATTGGAATCGGCAGCTGGCCTTGTTATAGATTCCACAAGATAGTCATCCACATTGGAAGTATTTATATACACCTGTTTTGACAAGATTTATCCATTGCCCATAAAATCAAAGTTAATTTAACGCGATTGGATGAAAAACCAACTAGGGAAGAAAATAGCAAGTAGGAAGTTACAAAAGGGTGATACGCTGCCTTATGTGTATGCCATGAATATGATACTAACATTATAGTAACTCATGCTTTATGAGTCTGTTGAGTGAGTGCCAAAGGTTTATGAATATCATACTTTGATATCAATAGCCGTGATGCTGCAAAAGAAACCTGAGTTGAACAGGATAGCAAGTAACCTACTCTTTTTAGGACGGATTCAATCTGAGCTGGCTGCTTTGCCTGCCAGAACAAAAATCCGAGAACTACACGCTGAAAAATTTCCTTTAGTGGTTTTAGGATAAACTTCTGTAGAGGTGTTTCTTCAGACTTTTTAGTTTCATTACTTCCATTTCCAAATTGGTCCTGCAGAATTTAGTAGAGCAACTCCATTGACAAGTTCAGGCAACCCAGTTGCTGCAACCAAAGCAGTAAATCCTCCAAGGCTGAAAAATTATTATGATTGAAAGAAACATCATATTTTTGTGTTTATTGCATATGAAACGAGAATTGCTGATGCCTTTAAGAGGATAAGTTACAAATAAAACAAGCTTGTAATATTTACTGCAACATAGGATGGCAGCCCAGCAGCAAAACTCCTCAATTATTTTTACAACTCAATAGTCATATTTAGTAATTAATTGGGCATGCCTTAGGAAAGTTAATGCAATCAGTGTATGGAATTACAAAATTGGTTTTCAGAATTACAGTCACGGGAAAACCTTGTATGAAAACAAGCATGCCAAACATGTGTAAGTATTGAAAACAAAGATGAATGTGGCCTTTGAATCTACCCTGTAACCATGTATAGTAAAGTCATCACCTATTTCCAACTAAAACTGCCGGCTCTTTTACTATTTCCTTCAAGAAATCAACCACTTGATCCCTCCACACCATGGCATCATACTCGATAATTGCCTTGTCACTCCACCCAAATCCCAGCAAGTCTATGGCATAAACCTTGTGTTTTTTAGCCAATTCTGGAATGTTGTACCTAGAGACATGTAAACAAAGACAAATGAACGGATACATAAGAACTAAGGCACAAATTAATTGAATTATATCCAAACAAGAAGTCAATTTGGAGCCACTATGACAAGTATATTTGAAGTATAATCAAAATCTGTATGCCACAACAACAGAACAAAATACTCAAACTGCTTAATAGCAAAATTAACTATAGTTACAGTAACGTTTAGTTGCAGTATTGCAAAACTAAAACTTTAGTAGTAGATTACTACATCATCACAATTCCCTTATTTACTATAGCACAAAGGTGGATACAGCTTTCAAAGATTCTGCTTTTATTTTCCCCCCTCAGGGGAAAAATCAACTTGGAATTATGAGGTTATGCTAAATGTCTAATTCCAGCTTATATAAAAATCTCATGAGATTTAGTGGGCCAAATGAAAAAGAGATGCATAAGATTTGATAGCAAAATGGAAAATGAGCAAAAACAAACCTCCAATGGAATGCAGAGGCCCCAAAACCATGAATGAGGACAATGGGAGAGCCCTCTCCTTGCACTACGTAGTGTATTTTATAACCCCTCCACGTCCAATAATTGTACCCTTCTGGTTTGTATGGTAATCTCTCGATACCTACAGTAAAACAGAACAGAACCAAATAATACTTAAGGCTGACCTGGTATGCAAAATGTTAAATATGAAGTGAAAATAGAAAGAAAAATTGAAATGAAATGGATAGAAAATGAACCTATGTTTCTATTTTAAAAGAAATAATAAAAAGAGATAAATATTATAATAACAAAAATATATTAGACATCCACAAAATTTTCCAAACTATTTTTCCATTTCCGTTTGGCTAAGAATGAGGGAAATGAGAATCGACCTTGAGCTGGTTCTGCCGTCAAAGTGGAACCCATAACTGAAGAAATTCCCGAAACCATAATTCCTTTCATCGCAAACCTCCTCCTGTTCATCTCACATTTGTTTCCTTTAAATATGACCAAGCATCCAAAATCAGAAACTAATCTCTCATATACGAATAGACATACATGCAGAATAATAAAAACCATCACTCACGGTAATATAGAGGCGGCGGAGCAGTGAGTCTAGTTTTAGTGAGCTCTAATTGCGCTGAAGGAGATAGAGCACATACCGAAGACATTGAAAAATACGCTAACCAATTGTGCAAGTGAGCTCAGCAAAAATCGAGATTTTAAAGAGCTTTATAATCAACAATGGCGGCCAAAAACTACAATATTTTCGAATCAGATGGTTTAGAGCTTAAACCTGGGATTTCTGTGGTTGGTATACGTTGAAGTATTGTGGCGGACACCAAGCCAGAAAGACAGCACTACGGTTCCCGATGAGATTTTTGCCTAGATTTTCTCTTCCTACGGAAAAACAGTACGGAAGAATGAGGGGGAAAAAAGTTAAATTAATGTTTTAATCTCTTTATTTTATTTAAAATTTAAAAATAAAATTTTAAACTTAAAACTTGTTAAAACAGTTATTATCTTTTATTTCGTTAAAAAATGTTTTAAATCATGAAATTTGTTAACCATCCACTATTAAAAATTTGAGATGGGTCCAATTGTATTAAAATGGTGGACCGCATAATAGGCTTTGTTAGTCGTTTAATTTTTGAAAATTCTAAATTCAGACTTAAATAATTTTTTTTATTAAAAAAGTATGAAGAAGATAATCAACATAGTCAATTACTACATAGGATTGCATTTCAACAAAATTAAAGTGATTTTAGGAATTACATGATTTGATTGACATAATTATTTAAGACGCTTATAAGATAGAAAAAAAAAATAAGAGGCAATTTTGACACTTTTAAATTTAAAAGACTAATATAAAACTTTAAATAAAATTTATGAGTTCAAAATATTAATTTAATTTGTTTAACAAAACTTTTATCTATCTTAATATATTATATTTTTTGGTCTCAAACCAACTTAAAATATAAAACAATATTTTTAAAAGTATAAATATAAATTATAATCCAAATGAAAGAAGTTAACATATATATAGAAGAGTAGCTTTTCATTTTTTTTTATTTTTAAAATGTAAAAATATATCACAATTTAACTTTTATTTAAAAAGTCATCTAAAAATGTTCTACCAAAAAAGTTATTTAAATAAAATAAAAAAATAACATATATTTTAGTGCCTATCAAGCATTTAGTAATGTATGCTTTTGTCTCAATTTGTAGAGATAAAATAAGTTATTTTGAATAAATCCTAGAATTTCAATATTTTGCCATGTAGTAGATCTAACCATTTATCTCCATTAATTTTTTTTTCTTTTTTTTTTCAATTTTAGCATCCATTTTCTAATTTTAATTCTTTTTATTTTGAACAAAAAATGCAGAATAAAGATAGATTGTTCGTATTATAGAAGTTGAAAAACTATTTTCATCTTATGTTTTCTTTTTTTTTCAAATAAAAAATATCAAAACAAAAAGATTGCTAAAATTAAAATAGAAAAGATAAATGGTCCAATCCACTAAAAAAAATTAACTAGTCGTTAATTAAGAAAGGGAAGACATTGAGTTTTCTAAAGACCAAAATTTGGTCAAAATAATTTATTTCTCAACACAAGTTGATTGCTTTCAGCATGTTGACTTGATCATGGGTTGAGATTGTTTAAAAATGAGTTGGGCCTTTAAAATAAATATATACCAAAAATGGGCCTAAGCTTGATACTGTTCATGTAAAAGAAGCCTAGGCGTTTTATTATAAAATTTTTTTAAAAAAATTGTATATATAAAGAAAATATATCTATTGTTTTTTTAAAAAAAAAAACTATACTTACAGAAAATGGAATTGCAATGGAATTTGATTTTGTGATTTAGTAAAAACTCTATTTTCTTTTGCAAGTAATTATCAATATTTTTTTTTTCTTTCCTAAAATGAGAAATTGTAGAAACATGAATATTACTTCTTCATTGAAGAAATCCCTAGTATCCTCCATGCATTATAGTTGGTGGATTGGTCTTTCCTCCATGAGTATTTCATCTTTTGGTTGTCATATCAATTCAACAATTCTCTAGAAGCTTTTGATTTTGCAATTTCCATATGCTCTATATTTTAAAAAAAAAAAGCAAAAGAGTAATAAAAAAAATAAGCGGTATTTTTTTCAATGGTAAAAATTTGATATATATTTTTTTAATGTAGCTTTCTTTTTCTTAGAATCTCACATAATCTCAAAATATGTATCATAATTTTATTAAAATAAAAATTTTTCATTACCAGATGGACCGAGTTTGAAAAGGCTTAAATTTAGCTTGTTTTATATTGGAGCTTTTTAAAAAACAGTCCCATCTTTTATTAGGCCTTTTTTCCTAAACTCATTTATATTTTTTAAGTCATGCCTATTTAATTAACCAAACTTTTCGACCTATAAAGAGATTTATCCAATCTTGTGTGAGGTCATAATTTGGTTTATACATTTCAATTGCAATGATCTGCAACTATTCCTTGCATCTCCTGCATGAGGTTAACAAAGATTTTTTCTCTCATCTTAAATCATCACCCTTGCCCTTGGCTTTACGTATGTACTTTGATTTCAGTCAACAAAATTGTTGATTGAATTTAAGGATTAAGCAGAGGAGATTTCTACAAATTACAGACTTTGCGTGTAGCTATTGCTTAACCAATTCAAGCGTTCTTGTAATATTGAAAATGTGGAACATCTATGGAGCCTTGGCATTAAAATGGACTTTTGTTAGAATATTTTATAATTTAATTGTATTTGGAATATTTTAAATGAAAGATATATTAATATATTTCATATTCTGTTACTGAATATTTTAATATTAAAATATTTAATATTATTTAAATTTTAAATTTTAAATATTTTGATTATTGGCTCAAATATCAAGGAATTAATTTTTCCAAATAGTGTTATTAGTGGATTAGTGGGTTTACTTGTCAGTCATTATTGAATGACAAAATACATCATGAACGGAAGATATAAAAAGTATTTTGACTAACGAATTCAGATTTTGAGAGGTTCTTGACAAATGAGATCTCCTTGAAAGTTGTTTTCACTAACGTTTCTCAACTTGTCAAAAGAAGTTCTTGACAATTTTTTTTTTCCTTTTCTACTCCTGGTGTCTTAAAATTGCATATCTCATAAATTTGTTTTAATGGATTTGGGTTTCTGTATCAAACTTTTTAAGCATGGCTAAAAATATTTGTAATTCTTATTAATTGCTTTCGCTAATTTAATATGAATTGCAATTTATGGTGATTAAATTGCATGATAACACTAACGTGTGGTATCAGAACATCACTTTGATTATCGCTACTTGCTAATTTTGAATGGAAAACCCTATTTATAAAGGAAGAGAGATTTAGCTTTTCTCATATAAATCTGAAACCATGAAATCAATTGGTTAAAATTATTTTTGCAGTGATTTACAATGAATTGTTTGATTAAAATTTGCTTTTATAAATTTAGTAAATTGTTTGACAATTTTGCACTAGGAAAGACAAATACCATAAAAGAACAAAATCACTATGCTTTTTAGATATGCAAAATCTTGTTATGGTTTTTACATTTTTGTTGGATTAATCTAATTCATATTTAGCTTTAGTGTTTAGTGTTATGTGTAACAACCAGAAAAAAAAAAGTTGAAAAATTTTCGAAGGACTGAAAATTTTTTAAGTCTGCTAGCTATAGTGAGAAATGGGCTAGCTATAGCAAATGTACTTGTTCGCTATAGCGAGAAATGGTCTAATTATAGCGAGAGTACTTTCTAGCTATAGCGAGTGCAAGCATCCCATACAAAAACCAAGGAACTGCTCGTCGTAGCGCACGCCGTAGCGAAGGCAGAGGTCTGGGACTGATACGTGCTCACTGTAGCGAGGGTTATGCTTTGCTATAGCGAGGGTTATGCTTCGCTATAGCGAGAGTTAGTCCAGAAAAGCATGAAAAAAGAGAATTTGACTTCTTAAAGCGCCCCAATTCATTCCTTCTCCTTTTAACCGACTTAGGCTTCATCCAAGGCAGAGAAAATGGCAGAGGAGAGAGAGAGACACCTAGAGAAGGAAGGAGAACGAGAAAAAGGTAAGCATAACTTGAGATTTCCCTAGCTTTTCTTCTTAGAATCTTGTTCTTCTCTTCGTGCCCTCTCTTTCTATGGTTTTGGTGGTTGAATTAGCTATGTTTTGGGTTTGGTTTAGAAGAGGAAAAGTGAAAAACCATTCTTGAAGGAGGTTAGAACTCATGTAGCTTTAATTCTTTGCTTTTCTTTCTTGAGAGCTTGAGAGAGGAAGGATAGTTGGTGAACTTCTAGAGAGAGAGAGAACCCTAGTTTCTTATATGCTTGGTAGGGTTTGCTATAAAAAAACCCTAGCTTTGTGAATAAGTATTAAGTTATGAGAGAGTAATTCCATACTCTTGTGTGTCTAGGCTCAAGAGAAGCACTCCCATCTAGTGGTGATTGTGAAATCAAGAAGGAAGAAGACAAATTGAAAGGGAAGGCTTGTGTTAGCCTATAAGGTAGCTCTCTCCCCTTTTCTCTCATGCATGAATGTGTGTTTAGCTTGTTCTAGAATATGTGTGTGTGTATTTTTAAGCTATAAAAAGTATGCTAGCATGCCTTTACATGTCATGATCCTTGATACTATGTTATGTGTTAAATGAATCTATGATGTTTGTATAAGTTTGCTTGAGTGTGGAAAGGCCAAGAATTCTTCCCTTGGGTGAGGATGAGCCAAGAACCATCAAGCTTGGTTGAGACAAAGCAAAGGGTCTCTCAAAAGCAATGTAGACTGCCAAGAGTATGGTTGAGTCCAAAGTGTTCAAGAGTGGGTGAGGCAAGTCCAATACCCATGAGGAGAAGTGTGAGGTCAATCCAAATACTTAGTGAAACCTTGAATGTTTTGTATGATTGATTCACATGCCAATGTTATTTTTAAAATGTCCATGACTTTCACTTTTCTATACATGCATTTGAAAAGCTTGCTTGGCATATATTATGTATGATTCAATGAGAGATGAGCTATTGGAATTCTTTGAATCTCATCCCTTCCTCTCCACTATCCTAACATGCTAGGTGGACCAAGTGAACAAAGATATGGGAGCCACCAAGCTTAAAGTTAGGGGAATCGGCAAAGGATTTGTAAATTAGCCATTTTGTCACCGTTTTGTTGTTAAGAGATATAATCAAATGGTGTACATTAGGTGTGCACTTATGAATACTTGTAAATAGATATACTTATTATATATGTATGAGAATTTGAACTATAGTGCATGATGTATCAAGTTTTCGGTATGAATAGTAAGATCTTGGTATTATGTACATGGTGTATGTGTTGGTGTGAGAGAGTGAGTTTTGCAAATCTGGGTTATTAGACATTTGAGCCATATTTAATAGCCTATGTTGATGCTTTCCCATGTGCTCATAGAGCCTTATGAGTAGGATAACCAAATTTGAACTCTTGGAGCCCTCTTTTAACAAAAGAAATTGATACTTTGCCCCCTTATATCAAAGTCTAACCAAATGACCTCTTCTTGTCTTGAAATTCGGCATGTGACTAGATCTTACCTAGATATTTTTGAGAAGTTAAAGATCAAGTCATTTGGAGGTCTGTGGAATTTTCTATGATTTTTTAAAGTTGGTATCAGAATTTTAGATTTGCACCAGCACTGTTCATTTGGTTAGTTGTGTAATTGTGTCATCCGAGGGGCAAATGTGGTCCAATGGCTACGAAATTTTATAGGCAGAAATTAGAAATTCACAGTGACTTGTAACAATTGGAAACACCTCATTTGGAAGTCTAGAGAGGAAGATATGAATTTTCAAAGTTTTTGCCCAGTATCAGTCATCTTGCCTGACCATAAGTACTCTTCCATCGATTTCTGAGAGCTTGGCTAGATGAACTAATCTGGAGATATTTTTTCTCTCTAGTTAACATCCACATATTTCCATATTGGTATCATTTACATGCATTGGATTTTTGTGGAATTAGTTGGACATTTTTGAAGTTCATATCAGTAAATTGTGACAGCATCAGGACCAGTCCGACCTCCAGACCAATTTGCATGTCAAACATCCTGTGTGTGAAATGTTATGACTTGTACATATTTTTATCATTAAGTAGACATCCCAAGATTTCCAGAATAACCAATATTACATGTTTTCAATTTTTTTAGATTTAGTTGTGATTTTCCAAACTTTGCCCAGAAACGAGGCCAAGTCTGGCCAAAAATGAATATACATGTTCCATATCTCTTTTTGGTTTCCATAGGTTTAAAGCATGTTTTTGGGATTGAAATGAATTGTAATGATGCAATTAAATATGAGGATGCATAGTATGAACTCACACGGTCCATGTGACACCGCGATGAATTTTTAACCATGACACAATGCAAGAAAGTGTATAAATCCAATGGAAATTCTCACTTTATTCTTACTATACCTCACATGAGCATGTGTGTGTGGGGGATGATGGGTATAAGTTAGAAATGATAGTGTTACATTATGATTGGATGAGAAATATGAATCTTTGCATATGCTTGAGGTGCCTAATGTTAAGACACTAAAATGTCATTATGTGGGTTTTATAGATTTGAAATTTTGGAGTATACTTTTGATTTTTGATCCACAAAAAGGATATCTTATTTGATTTTGATCATTTTGGCATTGGAATTATTGAAAATGCAACCTTGAAATATCATAAAACCATATGAAAAACATTCTTATTACTGTGATTTTAAATTTTCTTGCATGATATATGTATTTTGATGCATAGCAATCATTTCTCATGAGTTTTTGGTCTTAATTGCTATTAAAAATGTGTGAAAAGGAGCCCTAAATTGTTGAAAACCATTAGAGTTCACGTCAAGTTTGAGACAAGTCAGAATGGGATCAAGTTGACCTGCTTTAGAAGGAAGACAACCAAGACAATGACTTAAATGACATATTGTTTTGGACCAAAACGACATATCATTTTGGTCTATCATTGGACCATTTCTTAATGTCATTTGACACTACTTTTAATGAAGTGCTACATTTCATTAAAGAAGGAGTTTGGGCTCGGCCTATGTTTTTTGGTCCATCTTTTGGCATTTTGGGTTGCATTTCTTTTGGGCTTTACTTGTTTAATTTTCTAAATATTAAAAAGAAAGAAAGAAAAGGGATGCTAGGCCATTTGAATGGGATGTGAAATAATTGACAATGAGGTAGTTTTTGGATAGAAATTCCCTTATGGACAAAAAACAATTTTAGGCTAATTGGGGCTTAATTTTGGACTTTTTGGCCATTTTGAGATACAAAGAAAATAAATAACTTACCTTAGGCCTATTTTTAAGTTTTATGCAGAATTTATTATTGGTTCATGGGTTAATTTTAATTTATGCTTTGATCTGTAATTGATTTTTATGGATCAAATGTATTATAAAAATTATTCTTAAGTTTTATTTAATTTATCTAGATTTTAGATAAATTATTTTTTTGGCAATTTTAACACATTAAGAGATTTTGTAAAGATTATTTAAGTGCCATTCAATTTGTTT
Source organism: Erythrophleum ivorense (assembly GCA_026724425.1). Lineage (NCBI taxonomy): Eukaryota > Viridiplantae > Streptophyta > Magnoliopsida > Fabales > Fabaceae > Erythrophleum > Erythrophleum ivorense. The sequence goes on from JAIUCV010000219.1 coordinate 860,901, forward strand.
AAAATTTTAGAAAAAATTATTTTACTCAATTTTAGCACTTTTGAGACTTTACAAAATTTATTTTGGAGTTGTTTAATTTGCCTAAATTATAGGTATTACTTTAGACAAATATTTAACACATTTATGAAATAATTATAAAAGGAAAATTTTTAATTAGTTAAAATTGATTTTAGTGCCATTTTATTTAGTCTAAATTATGGAAATTTAGTTTTTTGGACAATATCTTGGCACATTTTGGAATGAATACTAATTAAGTACCATTTAAAATTTTCTCATGTTTTGGAAAAAATGTTTTCAAGCAATTTGGCACATTTGGAATTTTGTGGACATTATTTTGGTACTATTGAATTTTGTCCAAATTATAAGAAAAATTATTGTGGATAATTTTGGCATATTTTTGTTCAATCATAGCGGAGAATTTTAATTAATTAGTCATATATAATTTAGTTGATTAATCAATCATATAATTCTCATAATTTAATGATTTTATTAGTGCATATATATGTTTTTAATGTGCATATCAAAGCCAGATGTCTTGTGATTAGCATGTATAGTTAAAGAGCACAACATCCTTATATAATTGTATGCATGCATTTTTGGTTTGTTTTAACAAACATAAATATTATATAAAGACATGAAGACATCAATTACAATTAAGTATATAGTTATAATATATTTTAACTCACAGATAGATAATTATAACTATATATTTAATTAGGATGGAATGAAAGTTAAGTTATGTTTTCTAAGAAACCCACAGGTATTAGGGAATATGAGTGCTCTTTAGTTTTATCATTTATAATACACAAAAATTGTATCACCGATATCTCCCTATGGGTCTTTGCCCATGAGGAGATATTAGTGATACAGTTTTTGTGTTCATATGACTTGCATTGGTAAGTATATATTTATGAAAAATGTGATAATTGATTGTCTCATATGATGTTTATGTAAGCATGATTTAACTTAAATCCTAAATTTGCAACATTATCATCTTTTCAACTGCTAAGATTATTGAAAGGTCATTTTGATTAGGGACAATTATAGAATTTAGAAGGAGGTAATCTTCCTTTATTCTAGGTGACCTTGACCATGTTCTATGATAAGAAGAACCTTTAGTGCTTACTAATACTAAAATAAAAGTTGAGATTTTTAACTTGATGTTCACAAAATCTCATTTGAGAGCTAGTTATCTTGGGTTCATACTTGAATGTGAGATGATTAAGGACTATTAATATGTTATAGATGAAATTTAGAATTGATTAAATAAGTCACTAGCTAGTACACTAATGGTAAGTTAGTTCTCTATAAAGTAAACTGATAATAAGGGTATGCAAAAGCACATAATACAAATAAGAGATATAGATGCATAACTCAAGTTTCTTAAGATTAAGATCTTCATTTTATTCTTGGTGCAAATGATTCTCAATTAGCTACCTTATCAATTTGAGCCATTATAGATTTCTTATAAACATGCATATGATAAGGTGGACAATAAATGTATTATTGGACACGTATGTATAAGAAAACAATAGACTTATTTTGCAAAGCAATAAGGTCTTATATGAGATTTATTTAGTTACTTGCTCCAAGAAGAGAGGCCATAAAGAAAGAGGAATATAAGGAACGATTGCCTTACAAGGAAAGGCCTAATTAGAGAAGAAAAAAATATATTCTTATTTCTAGTATGCTTTAAATTTGTTATGAGTGAGAATTCTTTTAGAGTATGGCATGGGAGATTGAGAAATATCTCTATTAAGAAAGTCAAGAGACTTATGTTAGATGGGGTTTTTGAATCACCGGACCTTGCTAGCTTTGATTAATGTGTGGATTGTATTAAAGAGTAAACATACCAACATGCCACTTAATAAAGCTCAAAGAAATTTTGAATTGTAAGAGATTATACATACTAATATATGTTGTCTTAATTTATGTTCTAATAGTGAAAAAATGTTTCATTCCATTAGTGACTTCTCACACTATATATACATTTACTTGCTTTATAATTAAAGTGAGATATTTGATACCTCTAAAGTAATCTGGTAAACAGATTAATATAGTGAGATTGGATAAGAGAAATGAGTATTTTGATAGGTATACAAGGGATGGACAAATATTTTATGGAGAAATGTGATCACTCCTACAAGTGTACAATATCAGTGTAGTAACAAATGTTCAGAGTATTTTGAGGTCGAACTCAAAGAGAGGTTGCGCTTTTACTAATCCAAATAATTAATAGTTGAGAAAATGAGATAAAATAAATTAATTGATGAGAGTATGTATAAACTATAAAAATAAAAGCAAGCAAGAATTAATTATAAGAAGAACACAATCACTAGAAGTGTTGTGGTTCAGGATTTATCTTATAGGTTATTAGTTTCTACTCATTGGATTGACTCTTAAATAATTATAGTAACAACTATTTCTAAAATATTCTAATATTTTCTCAAACTACTAGTCTATATTTAATTAGAGTTGAATTCTTTCACACGATACCCAAACAACTAATTAAATCATAAAACAATAGTTTTAAGTCACCACAAATCTTTAAACTCATCCTTAGCCTAAATATTTGTATTTATTTCTCTAGATTTAGGTTCTCTCTTCACCTTCAAGTGCATCAAGATCACCTATATATTTGATTTAATAATGGCCAATCATAAGATCAACATTAAACATGAGGGAAATAGATATAATTGAAAATTAAAAATTTATTCATAAACAAATAGTAGAAACTAGTTCCCAATTGGGCTACATCCATATCCCTAACTAGAAAATTTAGAAACATATAATTGAAAAATTCACAAATAACATCGTTTTAAAATCCCCAATCCTAAAAAATCGATTACGAGAAAAAAATAGAAAAGAGAAATTGATTCAGCTTTAATACTCCCAAAAATTCTTGTGCTCAGCTTCAAGATGTTTCCACAAGCTCTAAATATCTTGAAAAAAACTATTGAGATACTCAGAATAGTGATTTGATGCCTCCCTTTTTTTCTTTTAGAATCTAAAAATACTTCTTATTTTTCAATTAATGGTAAAGTCCATAATCCTAATTCTTATGTATTATATATAGAGTCCATAAGATAACTACTAATAACAAATCTTAATCCTAATAAAAGATAACTTCTAATAATAAAAGATAATATTAAATTTTAATCCTAACAAAAAGATAATTATTAAAGATTAACAAAAAAATAACTAACAATAACAAAATAAAGGGATTTAAATATTAGTTTCTAATACTAATTTTAATGAAATATTATTTTTTATATTTATCTTTAACATATAATTTACAAATAATTAATAATAACTTTTTTTAATTATTTTTTCATTTTCCATCATTCTCTTAAAAACTCCAACTTCGTCCTTGCAAACAAAATGCTATCCCTTTCTCTCTTTTTTTCTTCTTCTTTATTTATTATTTTTCCTGTACAGGAAAAAAAGAATATATGAGTATATTTTCTATCCAAATTCTATTTTTGCTTAAGAATTAAATTTAGAAATAAAATATGTAAAATAGATTAAATAGATATAAAATATTTATAAATTTAATCCAATATATCCCAAAATCTACACCTATTTAATTATAAAATATATACTTATCAAATTCCCTCACACTTAGCTCGTTACTTATCCTTAAGTAACAATTATTTCAATTAGAGCTACTGTACATACCTTTCCTCCTCAAGATGGACTATCACCCTAAAAAGATATATAGAAGGATCAGTAGTCACCCAATTATTAATTCATAATCATTCAAAGGCTCTTATGTGTGTGTGTGTTAAGTGTTAATCCAAATAATCTACTAAGTGATAGAATGGAAAATTATAATGCTTATTTATAAATTCATAATACTATAATTAATTATGCTAGAACTAATTTTGGCATAGCAAGGGTATTTATTGCACTACTTTCTTTATGATTTTTTTTCTTTCTTTCTTAGGCCATTATATAGGCTTTTTTGACACGAACCTTCATATTGGTGATACAAAGGCCTGGTTACTCAAGCTTTAATAACATGACTGGCACCAAAATGTTGTTAGCATACTTATAACTCTGCTTACACTATTTGATGCGAAAGTTTGATATTGGTGATAAAAGCCTGTAATGTCCCACATCGGGTAGGAGACCCTGGGGCTAAGGCCTTATAAGTGGGAACGAAGCTCTCCCCAATGACGATGCATTTTTCTAAAGAAGGAACAAAACCCCACCACTTGGGAAATGAGAGTACCACGGGGTGTCATAACGATGACAATATCGTCGGAGGCTCTGTGGGGTAGTGGTATCAGAGCCGGCCTAGCCGCATGTGCAACCCGAGGACGGGTTGGCCCCAAGGGGGTGGAATGTACTGTCCTACATCGGGTATAAGACCCTGAGGCTAAGGCCTTATAAGTGGGAGTGAAACTCTCCCCACCGACGACGCCTTTTCCTAAGAGAGGAACAAAATCCCACCACGTAGGAAATGAGAGTACCACGGGATGTCGTAACGGGGATAATATTGTTGGAGGCTCTATGGGGCAGTAGCCTCACCCATCCAAGGGACTTTTCTGCCCCACAGAGCCTCCGACAATATTGTCCCCATTATGACACCCCGTGGTACTCTCATTTCCCACGTGGTGGGGGTTTGTTCCTCCTTTAGGAAAACGCGTCGTCGATGGGGAGAGCTTCGCTCCCACTTATAAGGCCTTAGCCCCAGGGTTTCCTACCCGATGTGGGACATTACAAAGTCCCTGGTTACTAAGCATAATTTTGAGTTATTAGAGAGTGAAAATTTTAAGCACGTATACATTTTCTTTTCTTTTTCCTTGCTCTAATCAGTTTTTTTTAATTGATATCCCATTTTTAATGAGGTTCTAGCAATAATTACTTGAAAGCAAATGAATTCAAAATTAAATATTATAACCATCTACCTATAATTTAGTAAATTATGGTTAATAGCTCAATTGTGATTCTTAGTATTAGCCCCAAAATTTTTGCTACTTGATTTATGAGTAAACTACCTTACTTACTAAATAAAAATAAGTGTTATAAGAGTGATAGTTATCATCTGCCTAGTAGAAGGAATATATAAAATAGCCTCTAATTAATATAAGTTATAAGGGCAATAGCTTTATTTGCTATAGCACCCCCCACACTTAAAATTCAACATTGCCCTCAATCTTACAAAAGGAAATAAAAAGAGAAAGGAACTAGTACTCCCCTAATTAATTTCTATGATTAAGATTTGGAGTCCTTCCTTGAGTCCATTTAATCATGCACTACCTTCTAACAACAAATCTTGGGGGAGGTGTTAGTGATTTTTTTTTTGGGTTAATAGACGGTAAAAATAAAAAATGACAATAAGGAAAAAAAATGAAAACTATTAGGTTGCCTCCCAATAAGTCCTAAATTTAATGTCTATAGCTAGATGCCACTATAGTGGGTTTAGACTTCCTTGAAAGAGATGGATTTAGATGTATTAATGTGGACTCCCTCATAATATAACTTTAAGCATTGTCCGTTGACTATAAATGTCCTCTCGTCATCAGCTCGAATTTCAATGGTTCCATATGGCTTCACATCTGTAACTTCAAAAGGTCCAGACCACCTTGATTTCAATTTATCTGGGAATAGCTTCAAGCGAGAGTTAAATAATAAAACTTTTTGCCCAATTTTAAACTCTCTCTTGAGAATTATTTGGTCATGCCAAGCTTTAGTTCTTTCCTTGTATATACGAACATTCTCAAAAGACTCCTTTCTAGTCTCATCCAACTCATTGAGTTGGAGAAGATGTTTTCCACCTGTAGCTTTCAAATCATAATTCAAAGCATGCGCAACCCAATATTCTTGATGCTCAATCTCTATAAGAAGATGACATGACTTTCCATATACTAGCCTGTAAAGGGACATACCTAAGGGTGTTTTATATGCAGTCTTATATGCCCACAATGCATCATTCAATTTCATAGGCCAATCTTTCCTAGATGCACTTATAGTCTTTTTTAATATACCTTTCAACTCCCTATTAGAGACTTCAACTTGACCACTGGTTTGTGGATGATATGTAGTGCTAACTCTAAGGTGACACCCATACTTGTTTAACAAGGACTTGAATTGATGGTTCTTAAAATGCATCTCATTATCATATATGATGGCCTGAGGAATGCCAAATCTAAAGAAAATCTGCTTAATAAACTTGACCACACTAGACGCTTTATTATTTGATAACGTAATAGCCTCTATCCATTTGGTAACATAATCAATAACAACAAGTATATAGAGATTACTATATGAGAAAGGAAAAAGCCCCATGAATTCTAGGCCCTAAACATGTCTCTTGCCAATAGAACTTATTAATTGGCATTTGTCACAAGTTGTCGCAAAAGTCCTTGCATCCTTGAATAGTGTGGGCCAATAAAACCCACTTTGAAGCACTTTGGTTGCCGTTTTATTAGGCCTATGGTGGCCTTCATAAGGTGAGGAGTGACATCCTTCAACAAATCACGGCCATCTACTCATTTGGTACACATCTTTGTATGATCCCATCGGCACACCTTATAAAGAGGAGTGGCTCATCCCAAAAGTAGTGTCTTGCTTTTGCTAAGAACCTCTTCCATTGATGAAAATTCATGCTATCAGGGATTATATTTGCAATAATATAATTAACAAAATCTGCAAACCAAAGAGTGGTAAGGATTTAACTACCCAAAGTTTCTCATCCAAGAACTTTTCATTTACAGAAATATTATTTTGGGGTAGATGCTCTAGTCGAGAGAGATCTGCAACTAGATTTTCTGCACTTTTTTTATCTTTAATTTCAACATCAAATTCTTGTAAAAGAAGCACCCATCTAATCAACCTAACTTTAGTATCTTTTTTGCTCATTAAATATTTTAAAGTTTGGTTATCAGTATAAATAATTACTTTAGAACAAGAAAGATAGAATTTAAATTTTTCAAATGCAAAAACTACAACTAAAAATTCTTTTCTAGTGGTAGCATAATTAAGTTGTGCTTTATCTAAGACCCTACTAGCATAATATATGACATGTAAGCTCTTATTCTTTCTTTGTCCTAAAACAGCACCTATAGCAAAATCACTAGCATCACACATGACTTCAAAGGGGAGACTCCAACAGGGGGAACAACTATAGGGGCAGAAATTAAAGTATATTTTAATTTATTAAATGCATTCAAACAAGTTTTATAAAAAATAAAAGGGATATCCTACAGCAGAAGGTTAGTAAGAGATTTAGCAATTTTAGTAAAATCTTTAATAAACCTTTTATAGAAGCCTGCTTGACCCAAACAACTCCTTATATCTCTCACTGAGGTGGGTGGAGGCATATTGTCAATAATTTCAACCTTTTTCGTATCCACCTCAATTCCCTTTTCAAAAACTTTATAGCATAAAACTATACCTTTAGTCACCATAAAGTGATATTTTTTCCAATTAAGCACAAGGTTAGTCTTTTGAAATCTCTGCAAAACTTTGGAAAGATTATTCAAACATAAATTAAAAATATCACCAAATATAGAGAAATTAGCCATAAAAGTTTCAATTATATCTTCTACCATCATAGAGAATATAGCCATCATACATCTTTGGAAAGTAGCAAGAGCATTACAGAGCCCAAATAGCATCCTACGGTAAGTAAATGTGCTACAGGGGCAAGTAAAGATTGTTTTCTCTTGGTCTTCTAGTGCTATTGGTATTTGAAAATACCCAGAATAATTATCTAGAAAATAATAATAAGGGTGCCCCGCTATCCTTTTCAACATACTATCCACAAATGGAAGAGGGAAGTGGTATTTACGCATTGCTTCATTTAATTTTCTATAATCTATACATATGCTGTAACAACTGATCCTCTGTAAATAGTGGAAATAAGTTAGTTACAAAAGAAAATCCTCTGAATAAAAAGATTTAAGGCCAAATAAAATTAAGATAAAATTTTAAATAATAGAAAATGAAGATCTAAGGTTTAAGATGCCCAAAAACCAGAACCAGAGTAGTTCAATAAAATTGTCGAAAACACAGTAACATTTTCATAATTTTAGGCACTTTTAAGAAAACTCACAAGAGGAATTTTTAAACAGAAAAAATGAGTTTTTTTTTTGGGTTTTCAGAGATCCCAAAAACTATAAGAACCCCTAAAATAGTTAAAGTCCCTCCATTTTATGTTTTAGAATAACAATTGACTTGAACTTTGACCTTTTCATCCATGAAGGTTTTATATTCAATTTGAGTAATTCCAAAGGCATTTTATAAGTTAGAAAATCTAAATTTTATGATAGAAAATACGGTTCTAAAAAAAGAGTTGAAATGAACTTAAATAGCAAAAACCAAGAAAATGGGACAAAAAGGAAATTTTTAAAGGACAATTTTAAGAAACTTGCTTCTCATAGGTGGTGTCCCATCCTTCCTCTCCATCTAACCTACTTTGATTTTGTCCAAAGTAGAGGGGAGTTCAACCAAGAAGCACGCACAAGAGGAGGGGAAGAGGAAGAAGAAAAGCCTTGTGAAAAGGTAAGGAAAACTATGGAATTTCATATTTCTTCCTTCATTAATCTTGTTCTCCTTCTTCTCCTCTTTCTTTCTATAGTTTTAGTGTTTGATATGGGGCTATTTTAGGATTGATTCAGAGGAGAGAAACCAAAATTTGAAGGAAAAGCTTGAAGCAATGGAAAGTGCTCTTGAAAAGGGCTTGAAACAAGGTAAGAACTCATTACTTTTGTTGCTTCTCCTTGCCTCCTCTTGCATGTACTTGTTTGGCTAGCCCATAGCCCATCCAAGAGGAGATGAATTCTGACCCAACCAAGGAGGAAACATAGGTTTTAGAGTGTGAGGATTAAGAAGATGCTATTGAAATTGAATAAGAAGCATTAGATTGTAAGTTAGCAAATCTAGGGATTTAATTGTACCTAGGCTAAGATGAACATTCCTAGTAGTAATTTAAGTTATCTAATAGTATGAATGGGCCCTCAAGATATCTAAGAAGTTTTCCAAGTATTATTTCCTTCAAGAAAACAAAGCAAACTCTATAAGTCTAAAAACTAGAAGCATGTCTCAGCCAAGAGAGGTCTGGCCACCTAGGGAGTGTTTTAAATTATTCTAAGCCTAGAATGAGACTAGATATGATAGAAGAACATCAAAGAAAATCTTAAAAAAATTAGAAGCCTTGGTTTGTAAGATGGAGGTGTAGGTTCTATAATAGGATATAAAGAAGCAACTTATAGATAGGCTCCTTAAAATGAATTTGTGATGACTCCAAGGAGTCTAAATAGAGTCAAGAGACCTAGACTGAAGGAGAAAATGGAGCTAAGATCTTGAATTCCACTAGTTACTTTATTGTGTCTTGTATGGAAGCATAATGGATCCATATGAGAAAGTAGCTTTGCATAAAGCTTACTTAAGGCTAAACCTTGTTCCCATAAGTAATTCATGTCTCATTTGATATGTCTAGGCTAAGAGAATTAAGTGTCACCTAATTGCATGAGCTTGGTCAAAAAGGGGAAGAAGAACTAAAGGAAAAAGTATGTGAATATTACTTCAAAGTGGCTCTCTAACCTTTCTCACATGCATGGTTTAGATGTGTTCTTGTTTTTGAGTGCTTGGGTATATGTTTGAACTATAAAATATGTTTTTAGCTATTGTTTACTTACTATGGTACCATTTTATATCTTAAAATGAGTTTATGAATGTGTTTGGCTTGAATATGCATGGTTAAGCCAAAAGTCTCTTAACATGGGTGAGGATGAGCCAAAAGCCCCTAAGATCAGGTGAGACAAAACCAAAAATCTCAAGAAGAGTGAGACTTAGTTAAAAGTCTCTTGAAAGTAGGTGAGACAAATCTAAAAGTCCCTAGAGAGTTGGATAAGGCTAGACCAATATCCTTGAAAGCCTATGTTTAATATGTATGAGTTCACATGACTAAGAAAATATTTTATGTATGTTCATGAGAAGCTTGTATGATATGCATGCATCCTTTGACATGTTTTAGCATTCATTATGTATGTTTGAAAGGGTAAAGAGCTATTGGGATTCTTTGAATCTCATTCTTTCCCATTTTCCATCTAACCATGTTTAGGTGAAGCTTAAAGAAGCAAAAATGGAAGCCAAGGAGCATGATGTGCAACACTTTGACAACATAATAGTTTTTAATGTAATGTGATGTCAAAGTATGTATATATAAGTAGTTTATGATATCTAAACCTTTGACCATGTATAAAAGTATGTGAATATCATGTATGAATGGAAGTTGAACTAAATATATGTTTATATGGATTTTTGCCATCCATATGCCTTAGTGATTATGTATATAAATGCAAGTGGCAAGGTGATAATGAGCTCCATGATGATGTGAACCATTTGTCATGTTTCTATAGACTATAATTATGCTTTTGGATATACCTAAGTGGCTATGTAATGAGAAGGGAGCTTTATGGTACCTTGAGAACCCATTATGGACTTTAATTTTGACCAATTTGTGAGTTAAATCAAAATCTAACCAAATGGATGATTTTTTCTATGAAATTTGGCCAACAAGTAAGTCTCATCTAGTGCTTTTCACATAGCTAACGAGCACTTTATTTGGAGCTCTAGAGAATTTATGATTTTTCAAATTTGGTCAAATTATGCAGAATTGGTATAGTTACTGTTCATGTGGTCAGTTTGCTTCTCTATGTCACACGTAGACTAAATAAAGTTCAATGTTTATGAAATTTTATAGGGATAAACTAGACATTAGAAGATTTTCATAACTACTGAGATCACCTCATTTGAAGCTCTTTAGAGGAAGAACCAAATTTTTTAAATTGCATAATAGTACCAGTAACATAGATCTACCTGAGTTACTATTCCATTGTTTTTTGCCAGCTAAAGGCCATTGTCTTAGTCTAAAATTATTTTTAATCATTAGGTAACATCTAGAGTTTTCCAGAAAACTATCATATGTACGATTTCAATTTTTTCTAGAATTAGTTATATATTTTCAAAGTTCATATTAGAAATCTGGACATGTGAACCTGAAAGCAACTTTCAAAATTTCTGGTGTATGGTTCAAATCCATGGGATATGAGATGAATTGTAATGTTTATGATATGATTGGATATGTTATGGATAAAAAATGATATTGATGAGTTTATGTGGTCCCTAAGGCTTTGAATCATATGTATGGAAACTGTATGTTTTCTTGTAAGTCTCTTCCAATATGCATGAAATGTGTTGAGATAACCTATGGGAAAATTGTGTGAGAGCTAAGAGGTTAAGGTTTTACATACGTGCCACCCAATGACCACCCACGTGGGGACAAGCTCATTCTTATTATTTTTCCCCATAGTTGTACCTTCCTTCTTTGGAACCACTTGTACAGGACTTATCTATGTACTATCAGAGATAGGATAAATAATACCTGAATTAATCAATTTTAAGACTTTCACCCTAACTACTTCTTTCATATGGGGGTTGAGTCTTTTTTGTGGTTGCACTTTAGGTGTATAATTTTCTTCCATAAGGATCCTATGTATACAAATGGAAGGACTAATGCCTTTTATGTGAGTAATAGAGCATCCAATGGCCGGTCTAAACTCCTTTAGGACCCTTAACAACTTATCTTCCTATTCAAAATTTAAAGTAGAAAAAACTATAACAAGAAAAATGTTAGAATCACCTAAAAATGCATATTTTAAATGGGAGGGAAGAAGTTTTAATTCAACATAGGATGGTGAGTATAAGGAAGGTTAGGACAATAAATTGCCTAATCCTAAATCCTCATATTGCTTTCTATAATGTTTATTTTCAATTTCAAAAGCTTCCAAACTCATGATTGTTTTTATAAAATCATCCTCACCCTTTTCTTTTTCACTCAAGCTCAATGCAATATATGCCTCAAGGGAGTCACTATATAAGTAACTATTAAAATGTTCTTGGGCAAGTGTATTAATAATATCAATCTTAAAAATAGTTTCATCAAAAAAGGAAAATTTAACAACCTTAAATACTGGAAACACCTTGCTTTCATTACCAACTCTAAAAATTAATTTCACCATAGGTACATCAATTAAAGCCCCACCAGTTAATAAAAATGGTCTCCCTAAAATTAGAGAGACATTCCAATTATCCTCAATGTCTAAAAAAATAAAATTTATAGTAATATAAATTTTACTGACTTTAATTATGACATCCTCAACTACACCTTATGGATATTTGAGTGATCTATTTTCGAGTTGGAGGGTCACATTGATCGACAAGATATTTGTCATCCCAAGTTTCCTGCATAAAGAATAAAGCATTTACTTAACACTGGCACTTAAATCATATAAACAGTTTTCAATAATATTAGAACTAATATCACAAGGAATATTGAAACTCCTTGAATCTTTCAATTTAGGTGGCAACTTTTTTTGTAGAATTGCACTGCACTCCTTTGTAAATGTTACCATGGCATATTCTTCTAACCTCTTCTTATTTGAAACTAGCTCCTTGATGTATTTGGCATAAGCAAGCATTTTTGCTAATACCTCTATAAAGGAAATATTGATTTGAATTTTCTTGAACATCTCAAGAAATCTTTGGAAACCTAAATCTAGATCTTTCTTTTAAAGACATTCAAGATATGAAATTGAAGGTACATAAATTTTGACTTTAGAAGGGCCACTCTGAGGTAATATTAGCTTTAGGAACCTCAATTATCTCTTCATCTTCATCATTTTTCTACTCACTTACCTTTTTAGATATCTTTTGGCCCTATTATTAACTTCTTAGAGTTCTTTACCATGTCGTAAGGTGACTGCCATGACTCCTTAGCTTGGGTTGACTTTAGTATTGCTCAGAGACATCTTTTGACTCTTTTCAATGAATAAGTTAGCCAAATTGCTTATTTGAGTTTCCATATTTTTCATAGAATTACGTATTTACGATTCTATATTCTTTATAGAAGCTTAAGTTGAAGCAACTACTTGTTTGAGTTGGTCAATCCCTTGATTCATACTTTTCATGCTATTTACTTGGTAAGTTGCCATTTGAGCCAAAGCCTCCTCTAACTTTGTTGTATGATCCTCAATTTTATTGCTTTTTTGTTGGAAGCTTGGTGGTATTTGTGGCCTTTGAGGGGAAAATTTTTTTCAAGAGAAATTTGGATAATTCCTTCACCCTGGGTTGTATGTGTTAGAGTATGGGTCATTCTTAGGATTAAATTTATCAGCTCCAGCTCCCATATAATTGGCCCCCTCCACATAGTTACCATCATAACCTCTATGAAAAGAATTATTAGTAGTAGAAGAAGAAAGGGAATTAATAGAATTAAAACTTTTCAATAATAAATTTAAACTCCTTGCTAAATCCCGTAGTTCATGAGAGATATCAGATGTAGTGACTTCGTTAGCCATCGCCCTCCTTCCTCAAACCGCCTTTTGCCTTGAATTTGCTGCAACATTTAATAAATCTCCTCCCTTTCTTCAGTAGTCATGTTACTTGGATCACCATAAGTTGCATTATCAACTTTTGATTAGTATTCAAAACTAAGCCCATTATAGAAGAAATCCATCAATAGTATATGTGAAAATTGATGATGGGGACATTGGCTTATGAGGAGATTATAATGCCCTTATGCTTCATGAAACAATTCACCATTTTTTTGGGTAAAGAAGTGGATCTTGTCCGTTAATTCTGAAGTATTATAAGGAGACTAATATTTCAATATCAATTGCTCGTAGATCTCAGTCCAAGATCTTATAGAAGCTTTTAGCAAGTGTAGAAACCACTAACGAGTTTCTTCCTTCAGATAGTATAGGAAGCAATGTAGTTTTATGTCATCATCTGATAGGCTATTTAGTGGTAATGTGTCAATTACTACATAAAACTCCAATATATAATCCAAGACGTCTTTAGTTTGGTGCCCATTGAAAGTAGGCAGTGCGTTTAAATGAATATTTTTTAATTCATAATTATACGCAACAGAGCTCAGTCGAATGCATGATGGATTGGAAATGATGAAGGGGCATTGAATATCCTAGAACATAATATGTGCCTCCGCAACAACAACAGTAGCATCGTTATTTCGATTGTTTTCATCATCAGCCATTCCTCTTCTTCTTTGAGTTTTATTTTTCTTGCAAAACCATTCAATTTCTAAATTAATAGGAGTCAATTTTAAGTCACAAGAACTCCATAATTGCATTAAAAAAATTAAAGAATTAGTAAATCCGTAACCTCCCTAGCAATGACGCTAAAAACTTGATCACTCCCACCAGTGTACGGGATTGGTGTAGTAAAAAATTTTTAGAGTATTTTGGGGTTGAACCCATAGAGAGGTTGCACTTTTACTAATCAAAATAATTAATAGTTGAGAGAATGAGATAAAACAAATTAATTATGAGAGTATGTAGAAACTATAAAAATAAAAGCAAGCGAGAATTAATTATGAGAAGACAATCACTAGAAGTGTTGCGGTTCAGGATTTGCCCTATAGGTTATTAGTTTCTACTTGTCGAATTGACTCTTAAGCAATTATAGTAACAACTATTTTTAAAGTATTATAATATTCTACCAAATTACTAGTCCGTCTTTAATTAGAGTTGAATTTTTTTTCATGATGTCCAAACAACTAATTAAATCATGAAACAATAGTTTTAAGTCATCATAAATTTTTAAACTCATTCCTAGCCTAAATATTTGTGTCTATTTCTTTAAATTTAGGTTCTCTTTTAGCCATATATTTAATTTAATGGTGGCCAATCATAAAATCATCATTAAATATGAGAGAAATATATATATAATTGAAATTTAAAAATATATTCATAAAAATCTATAGAGAGTCAAAATAACTAGTAGAAATTAATTCCAATTAGGCTATGTTCCTATCCTTAACTAAGAAATTTAGAAACACATAATTAAAGAATTCACAAATAATATCGTTCTAAAATCCCCAATCCAAAAAAATCAATCACAAGAATAAAAAAATAGAGAAGAGAAATTGATTCAATTCCAATACTTCTAAAAATACTTGCACTCAATTTCAAAATGCTTCCATGAGCTCTAAATATCTTGAAGAGAATTCTTGAGGTACTCAGAATAGTGATTGGATGCCTCCTTTTTTTTTTAGAATCTAAAAATACTTCTTATTCTTCAATCAATAGTAAAATCCATAATTATAATTCCTACAAACTATATATAGAGTCCATAAGATAACTACTAATAACAAATTCTAATCCTAATAAAAGATAATTTCTAATAATAAAAGATAATTTTAATCCTAACAAAAAGATAATTATTAAAGTTTAACAAAAAGATAACTAAGAATAACAAAATAAAGTGATTTAAATATTAGTTTCTAATACTAATCTTAACAAAATATTATTTCTTATATTTATCTTTAACTTATAATTTATAAATAATTAATAATAGCTTTTTTTATAATTATTTTCCCGTTCTCCATCATTCTCTTAAAAATTTCAGCTTCGTTCTTGCGAACAAAATGCTATCCCTCTTTTTCTTTTCTTTTTTCTTCTTCATTTATTATTTTTCTTGCATAGAAAAAAAGAATATATGAGTAGTTTGCCTATCCAAATTCTGTTTTTCTCTAAGAATTAAATTTAGGAATAAAATATATAAAATAGATTAAGTAGGTATAAAATATTTATGAATTTAATCCAATATATCTCAAAATCTACACCTATTTAATTATAAAATATGTATTTATCGAAATGTACATAAGATAGTAATATATATTATAAATAAGGCTTCAACAAAAGTTTTATCTAAAACACTTTTGAAATTTGGAATGGTTGAAACCCAATTTGTAACATACACGTTTTATGGGCTATCTTATAGAGATAAAAGTGTATAATCCATGTAAAAGGACGTTATAGCTCAAGACTATCACTGCATTTTTTGTCTAAGATTTACAAATTTTGTGGTCTTTCACATTTAATAAGATATATAAAATCTAGGAGTACCAAATTACTTAAAAATGACAAAATTAGTAATAGTGATCAATGTCATAATATTTTAATTGAAGATGATCATATTACGACTTAACTACTAGTTTTGGTGGAATACTAGTTTTACATAATACTCATTTAGTAGTAAAGTTTTAGAAATTCTAGTTGGTCATGTTGGAAATTATGAGTATCAATATCTAGTGGATCATGACTATCCAGTCTTAATAAGGCATCTCATAATGAACTAAAGGCACCTTAAAATAGTGACAGAGGATACTCCTGTTGAGCAACATCCACCTTCACAATAGGTTGAATTTAGAAGATCAATAAAGATTAGGAAATTGGTAATTCCTCACAACTATATAATGTACTTTATAGAATTAGTGTAACACTTGGTTTTCTGGAAAAGGCGAGAAACCAGGGATTTTCAAGGGAAGTCCCATAAATTATATGAATAGTGGCCAAATAAAATTAGAAGGATAAACTAGACCTCTAAAAATGAGGATATAAAGCTTGAGATGCATGGACACTTGAGCTAGAAAAACTATAAAAAATTGCAAAAATATGTAGTGACATTTTTGGAATTTTAGAAAAATTTTGGAAAACTCACACGAGAGAATTTTAAATGAAAAAATTGAGTTTTTCAGGGTTCTCAAAGGTTTTAAAAACCATAGGAACTCTTAAAACAATTAAAACTCATCCGGTGAGCGATTTCAGTCATTGATTAACTGAAACTTTGACTCAACAATTCGGATTAGTTTCTAATCCAAATCTGGTGAAACCAAAGGCATTTTATAAGTTAAAGGACCTAAATTTTAAGATGAAAAAGATGATTTTTGAAAAGGAGTTAAAAGAAGGCCAAATGGAGAAACCATAGTTTAATGACTAAAATGAAAAGTGGAAAAGTGTTTTAAATCAGTCCCTAGCCTTTAAAAACACGTCCTCTCTCTTTTCCTTCTCATAATCAACGTTTTGCTGGTCTAGAATAGAACATAAGGTAGCTCCGAGGAACGTACAAGATGGAGGGAAGAAGAAGGAGAAAAACCTAGCAAAAGTGTAAGAATTTCATGTCTTCTCCTTCACTAACCCTCTTCTCCTCTTTCTCCTCTTTTCTCCCATGGTTTAGATGACTAAATTGGGATTGATTTATGGCTAGTTCAGTAGGAGGAAGTTAGAATTGGAAAGATAAGTTAGAAATAAGTGAAAGCTTCTTGAAAAAACTTTAAAACAAGGTAACATACTATGGCTTTTCTTGGTTGCTTTAACCCTTATGTTGTTCACCCAGATTTGAGCCTATGAAGGAAAGGGCGAATTCTAATCATAGTAAGGTAGAGACAAGGGTTTTAAAGCATGAAGGATAAGATTATCCAATTGGAACTAAAAGGAAAGCATTAAAATTCAAGATATGTGATTTAGGGATTTTGATGCACCTAGCAAATTTTAAAACTTTCTAAGGCTAAGTTAGCTCATATAAGAGTATGTATGAGTCCATAAGACATCTATGAAGCTTTATAAGTGCCAATTTCCTAAGAAAAGCCAAGATAACTCTATGGCTCCAAGTGTGTAGGTGTGTTTCGAACAAAGAGAGAGTGAGCACCTAGGGAGAGCTTTTCTTGATTCCAAGGTTAAAATTGGTCTAGATATGAATTATGTACACTAAAGGAACCATTGGTTTCAATTTAGAAACCATATTTTGAAAGTTAAAAAATTTAAGTTCCTTTAAGCCTAAAAGAGCAACTTGAGATTGGGCTCCTTAATTTGAGTTGGAGAGGAATCTAGTGAGTGTAAATGGAGTCATAAGAGTTAAATTGAAGGAGAAATTGTAGCCAAGAACAAAGATTATGATAGTTTCTTTCTTATACCTTAGATGGAGCTATAATTGAATCATAAGCTAGTATATGAGTGTATAGAGCTTATGAGATGTTAGAGTTAGTTCTAATGATGTTTTTGTATCTTGTTGGATGTATCTAGGCCAAGCAAATCAAGCTTTCCATCATTGGGTGTGTGAGGCCGAGAAGAGAGGGGAATTTTCAAGGAGAAAAGTGTGCTCTTAGCCTTGAGGTAACTTTCTATCCTTTCTTGTATGCATTTGTTAGTTGTTTACTTGTCTTTGGATGCTTATATGTATGTTTGAATTATGAGATATGCTTATAACTTTTTTTTACATCTTATGGTACCATTATATACATTAAATGTGTTTTAAATGCAAGATAACTTGAATTGGATAAGATTGTGCCAAAAGTCCCTTATATTGGGTGAGAAGGAGCCAAAAGTCTATAAGAGTGGGTGAGATAAAGCCAAATGTCTCAAAAGTGAGTGAGGTTAAGTCAAAAGTCTATAAAAGTGGGTGAAATAAATTCAAAAGTCCCTAAAAATTGGATAAGGCTAGACCAAAAGTCTCTAGAAGCTATTCTTGAATGAAATGGGTTTGAATGACATGATAATATGTTTATGCATGTCTTTTATGAGCATTTAGAGCATGCTTGCATTCATTGACATAAAAATGCATCATATATGTGTGCTTGAAAGGTAGATAGCTATTGAGATTATTTGAATCTCACCCCTCCCTATTTGATCACTAACCATGTCTAGGTGAGCCATATAGAGCAAAGAAAGAGAGCCAAAGAGCATAAGAGGTGGTACTATAACATTAGAATAGGTTTATGTATAATTTGATATCAAATTATGTAATTATATAATGAACATGAGATGTGAATGATAGATCATATGTAAATGTATGTATGAATATTGTATGTATCGGATTTGAGCTCAAATAAAAGAGAATGTGTATTTTTGCCACCCTTGAACTTAGTTGCATAAGTGTATAAGTTCATGTGGGATAGTGATTTTAAGATGTATGATTATTTGGACCATTTGGGATGCTCCTTTATGCTGTATTCATGCTTTTGGTTGTGCTCAATTGGCTATGGTTTTGGTTTGAAGGTCATTTGACACCCTTTTACACTACTTTGGTCCCTAAAATGACTATATTCTTAACTTGAACTACAAACTGACCAAATGGATGAATTTTTGCATGAAATTAGGTAAGCATATAGGTCTCATCTAGAGTTGTTCACAGAACCAAAGATCATCCAATTTTGATTTCTAGAGAATTTATTATGAATTTTTAAAATTGGCTAAATTATGCAAAATTACTTGTCAATTTGCATTTTTATGTTATTTAGAGGTCAAATGAAGTTTAATACTTATAAAATTTTACAAGTATATAGCTAACATTATAAGCTTTTCTAGAGCCATTGAGTTTGCATAAAAAGGAGTCTAGTGGTACCTGAATACTATAGTAGCCTTTGATATGCAATAGATTTCATAGGCAAATGAACTCATATGCCCTTGAACATTTTACAAAAATTAGGTCTCATCTTAAGCTTTCCATAGCCATCAAGAGCACCCTATTTGGAGCTCTGTAGAGGGAGATATGAATTTTTAAAATTTAAGTTTAGTTGTAGGATGCATTAGTGACTAGTGGTATTGTTTCATTAAATTTCATGGGGCACATCTGGTTGTTTTGATCGAAAATTTTTATGGTAGTTAGAGGACATCCTGAACTTTCCAGAAAGCTATAGTATACATGATTTTAATTTTTTTTAGAATTAACTATAATTTTTTAAAATTCATATCAGAATATGGAGTTTCATGAAAATTACAAGTGTGATATGCATTTTGTGATCTATGCTTTGGATCCAATTTTTGGGCTCTAAACTATGTTAATTATGGTTGAACAAATATACTATGGATGGACAATGAGTTTGGTAAGCTCATATGGTCCTTAAAGCTAACAATGAATTAATTGAGCTTTCAATGTTGGTTATATCTGCTACAAAATGTGCTATTTTAGTGAAAATAAATTCCATGAGCCAAATGCTTCATAAGTTGAGTCATATATAGATATGGTATTACAATTTGACTAAGACATAAATATTTAGAATAATCCTATAAAGTTTTCACATATAATGAGTGGAGCAAATTCCTAATTGTGGCATGATGCCATGAAATGTAAGATGAAATCCATGGCAAACAATAACGTTTAGGATTTTGTAGAGTTACCTAGTGGGCCAAGGCTATTGGCCATAAATAAGCCTTTGAGATAAAAAAGAATTCACTAGGCAATATTGAGTTCTACAAGATAAGATTAGTTGTCAAGGTTTTCATATAGAAGGAAGGAATTAACTATTGAGAGACATTCTCTCTTATATTAAAGATGAATTCCTTCCATATCCTAATAGTATTCTTCAAATATGATCTTAAGGAAAAGGTATAGATGAAATAATTTGAGGGATTTGCTATATACACTAATCTATGATATAAGAAGTCTGGTTTCAAACTTAAGCAAGTCTCATGACAGTGGTACTTAAAGTCTTATGGTGTGATCCTATATTTAATTTCATTAAAAATATCATAGATTAGTGTATATACCACAAGATTAGTGTGAATAAAGTCATATATCAAGTTATAAATGTTGATGACGTATTGCTCATATCTAGTGATTTTAGGAGCTCTTACAAAAGGTGAAACAATTATTGTTCAAGATGAATGACATGAAAATATAGGTGAGGTATCTTATATTATAGATACGAGAATCCATATGGAGATAAATCTTAAGGTATTTTGGGACTATCAATCTATAATAAGAAATCTATATTGATTAAGTGTTTGAATATTTTTTGATAAAATGTTGTTCACTAAATGTGACACCTATTATGAAAATAAACAAATTTGTTTGTTTCTATATCCCAAATATGATCTTAAAAAGGAGAAGACATATAGAATATTTCTTTTATTTCAATAGCTAAAGACTTGATGTTTGTCTATATTTATACAAGATTGGACATAATTTTTGCTAAAGGAATGTAAAGATTCCAAAGCCATTATGGCTTGGACCATTAAATTAAAGGCTACAATAATTATTATAAAATACATTTAAGGTACAAAGGATTTCATGCTTACACTTAGAAGAATCAATAGATTGGAAGATGTTGGTTATACAATTTTACACTCAAAAGGATGTGTTGACTTTAAAAATGTCAACATTATGACACATTCTCATGTTTGTTGAATTAGCCATATCATGGAAGAGTGCAAGAATACTAATTAGTCATTGATGGCTACTTCTACCATGAAAGACTAAATTTATATCTTGTTTTAAATCAAGTTCACATGATTATTTGATTAAAAAGTTTTATCATTGAATTTCAAATTATGGATTTATTTTGAGCCCATTAAGAAGCACTATGAACACATAAAGACAAGTAGTCATAGAACACATAAGGAATAACCATCCTTTAACTGATAACATGCAAAAGAGGTTAATGATTATATGTCTCATATGAAAACTTAAATCATATCAAGCTATAGTAGGTCTAGTTAGTCAAGTTGATATATGTTTGAATGATGAAATTTGACTTATGGTTTGTTATATATATATATATATATATATATATATATATATATATATATATTTGTATACAATTTTGGTGAGACTAACAAACATTTAGTTTGGAACTGAAGAAATATTTAAGATTTATTCATAAAGATTATTGCCTCATAAATTTTAAACCATATTGCATATGATACATAGAAAGTAATACTTACTTTCAGAAGACTTACTATTATAATTCTTGTTATATGTATTTAATTTACTCATAATATGCTGTCTAGCAAAATATATTTAGGTCAAATGGGAGAATGTTATAATATTTTATAATTTAATTGTATTTGAAATATTTTAAATAAAAGATATAGTATGATATTCAATGTCATGTTATTGGATATTTTAATATTAAAATATTTCATATTATTTGAATTTTAAATTTTAAATATTCTAATTAATGACTTGAATATCATAGAGTTAGTTTTTCTAAATAGTATTATCAATGGATTAATGGGTTTACTAGTCAGTCATTATTGAACGATAAAAGTACATCGTGAAGTTTGATGGAAGGTACATGAAGTATTTTGACTAATTAATTTAGAGTTTGAGAGGTTCCCTTATAAGAGAAGTCCTCTTGAAAGTTGCCATCATCGAGGTCTTTTAATTTGCCAGAAGAAGTTTTTGACAAATTTACTTTCTATTATCTTTTTTTGGTGTCTTAAAATTGTATATCTTAGAAATTGGTTTTAATGGACTTGGTTTTTTGCATCAAACTCTTCAAGTAGGTATTTATGATACTTATTAATTGCTTTTGCTAATTTTATTTGAATTGCAATTTATGATGATCAAATTGCTTAATAATACTAATACTATTATTACTTCATGACTAGAACCTAAGAAGTAAGAAGCAAAATAAGAGACAACATTTATTATCTTGGGCTTCCTTTAGTACATAGAATCTTTAGTGATATAAATGAAAAAGGAAAGTTAAATAGAATATAATAAAATAAATTATATTTAGTATGATTGAAAAATGAAAGTGATTATATTTGTATTTGTTTGTTTGGTTGAATGAAATAGAAATATAATGAAAAGTAATAAAAAAGAAAAGACAAAAATACCTCATCTAAAAAATGATTTAATTCCATCAAAATCACATCACAGACAATACAACATACAGATAATATAAATACAACAAATACATTTTAATATATATAATATTATAATATATATTATATATAATAAAAACAATTATTTATTTTAACATTTTATATATATTATTTTGATATATAGATATATATATTAACTTATTTAAATATAACATATATAAATATAATGAATACATTATATTATATTACTATATATATATATTTTAATATACAAATAATATATATTAAAACATATATATATATATATATATATATATATATATATATATATATATATATATATATAATAAGCATTGCCACAAAGGCCGATTAATTGGCAATCAATATTAGTTCGAGTTCTAATTGGTCAAACTAATATTGATTGTTTTTCAAGTGGTGGTGTATTTTTAAATTTTTAATATTTATTAATATGTATATGATTTATTAATTTTAATATTAAATAATATTGTATTATTTTTTAAAATATAATTATCATTAATTATTTTTATAATAATTTTTTTAATATTATATTTTTTAATATTCTTTTTAAAGTAATATTATTATTTATTCTATAAAATAAATAATTAAAAAATAATAATTTTTTTTAAACCTTAGAGTCCCTTTTGTTTAAAAAGATAAAAATATTATATACTAATTAAAAGTAACATCTAAAAATTATTTAATTTAAAAAATATAAAAATTAAATGTTCAAAAGAAATTAAAATATACTATTTTTACTATATATGATATATTATATATATATATATGTGTGTGTGTGTGTGGGGGGGGGGGTTGTGTTTAGTTTGATTGATAAATGATTAGACTAATTCTGGTTAACTGTCCGTTAATATTTAATCTTATTGATAAATGGATAGATTAATATTGATTAAAAATTTGTTTGTTGATTTTTTTAAATTTAATATTCATTACTATTTATATAATTTATTAATTTTAATATTAAAATATATTTTATTATTTTTAAAATATAAAATATATTAATTATTTTTATAATTAATTTTTTAATATTTTTATTTTTAATTATTCTTTTAAAATTACTATTACTTATTATTTAGATTATAAAATAATTAATTTTAAAATAATAAATTTCTTTTTTTAATCTTAGGATCCTTCTTATTAAAAAATAAAAAAAATTATATACTAATAAAAATAATATCTAAAAATTATTTAAAATAAAAAATATGTAAATTAAATTCTTAAAAAAATTAGGATCTACATCATCTTAATCTACACATATTGCTATACCCACTGCTTCAGCTTGTTTGTATTATAGGAGCACCATGGACATTTTAAATTTTTGACTTGAAATATTAACAAAATTTGCTATTAATTCTTTTTTAGTTTTCAATTCTCCCGCGATAGGGGGGGGGGGGGGCTCCATAGTTTAAATTCTGAGTTGGTACATTTTGATGTCCTTTGAAGATCTACTTGTTATACTCAGAGGTATTCCGTCGAAACCCGACCTTTTGTTGTTTCGTCACTCTCATAAGGTGTGTTATTTGTCAATTGTTTTAGTTATTGTAGATGTTGATTTTCTGCCCTGGTAGTTAAACGTTTTATTAAATTCTAGCACGCCGCGTAGTGTTAGGTATCATGTACCTGGACTATTTCGCTGCCAAAGTTAACATAAAAATTCAAACAAAATCCTCTTGTACTTTGCACAACTATCCCTGAAAAGCTTATATTATTAAATTTTATCAGGTTCCCCATAGTCGCAACGCAGGCCTTTCTATAGCGCACAGCAGAAAGAATCAAAGCTACTCTGTATTCTGAATGGCAGATCATGGTGATCCCATGGTGCTTCCAAAGCTTTCTCAGCCGAATTCTTATGAAGCTGTGGTCAACGGTGGCACCTTTGACCGATTGCACGATGGCCACCGCCTTTTCCTCAAGGTTTTTCTCCTCTGATTTTCGGTTCTCAATCTCTTTTTTAAAGTTCACTTTCATATATGTGAATTGTGAAACGTTGAAAATTCAATGCAGGCGTCAGCGGAGTTGGCAAGGCGTCGAATTGTGATTGGAGTTTGCGACGGGCCTATGCTGTCAAAGAAGAAGGTAACGTTGCCATTCTATAGAGACACAAAAGGGTCATGGATGTAACCATTTGTTTATTTTTATAGAATTCCCTTCTGGCAGTTAGCTGCCAATTAAGCAGAAACAGTGATGAGAAGAGGGCGTGCACACACATAAATACACTTTTCTCAGTCATTTTGGTAATGCATTTTGTGTAGACCAACAACATAACCGCAACCGCAATGCATGGTTTTACTGTGTTGATAATATTTCGTAGTGTTGGGCTGGCCCAATCCAACCAACCGTTGGTTTGCTTGCTTTAATGAGACTTCACTTCTGGGAGCCCTTGAAGTTAATGAAGCTTGAGCAAATTGATTAACTTAGAGGCAAGGGTCATAAAGTTGTTGGAACTGGTTTTTGTGGGAGGGAAAGAGAAAACCAGTGTATGCAACACCCTGTTCTGTTCTATTGGAAAGACCTGTCTGCTGCTATGAATTCTCTGTGTACCAGTCTATTCTGTCTGATTTGGTGAAGTCTGGTAAGTTTTTGTCTTCTGGGTTGTTGGGACTGAAGGATTCACTAATCCAAGACATGGCCATTAGTTTGTTGAGGGCTTAAACAACAATGAAGAGCTTGAAACCTGCTTCTCATTAAGTGTCATATTCTCTCACTAAAATTATTGTCAAACTTATTCTATTTACAAGCATGTTAAAGTAAATGGGACTAGTCATAGATGCAATTGATAAAGGAGATGAATTTCCGTCTGGCTTATTTTTACCTTATTAATTTTCCTTGGAATTGTTCTGCCACCATTTTTTTTTCTCTTTTCACTAAACATGTCAGCAGTTTTTCATATGATGAGTGCAAAAAGCAAAAATGTTAGCTAGACTCGAGTTTAATCTTCTTTTCCCTAAGGATTTTATATCCAAAGTTATTTTCATCCGATAAAGCGCCTTACCAGAATTAATGTCTATGTTATTGGAAGAAGTCGTGGAATTCGACCAAATTTTTATTATGCAAAATCTGATATCCTTGCAGATCATAAGTTTGCTCTGTTCGATTTGTTTGTGAAACTGTGGAAGTATGTGTTTAAGCTTCCATAAGCAGTGAGATCTTAGCTTGTTGGGATTTAAAAATTTTTATATGACCCTTGCTTTACTCTTTGCAGTTCTCTGAACTAATACAGCCTATTGAGGAAAGAATGCAAAATGTTGAAAACTTCATAAAGGTAAATGTTCCAAGCAATGACATTTTGCCTTCTGCTATATAGATTTTTATGCAAAGACTCCCCCCTCTTTTTTTTTTTTGTGTGGGTTCTTTTGGATATGTGGACTGTCCTTGTTTTGTTGTGTGTACTAATGTGTTTGGTTATTTACTTATCTGACTCGTATATTTGCTGGTCACAAAATTTTAAGCTTTTCATAATGTAGAATATAAAGGAGAGGTAGATTGTGAAACACTTTTTCTTCCCTTTATACGTTTGAGAGCAGGACATCCATGTAAACATAACGTACATGGTAAGATTTTGCCCTTTTTGAGTTTATATGGATGGACTATGTGAGATAACATATGATTCTGTAATCTACATCTTCATATGGTGTTCCACCAGTTGAGTATAAAGGTTTCTTCTGAATTGAAGAAAAGTTTTCAGGTTCAAATTCTGATTAAAAATTGATAGGACAAAATATGTAGTTTATCAAGCCGGAGCTGGAAGTGCTAACTGTACCAATCAGAGATCCCTTTGGCCCTTCCATCATAGATGAATATTTGGAGGCTGTAATTGTCAGGTTTGTGATTTGCCAGTTTGGTGTTTTGTAATTTGGTAATCTGAAGATTTTGGTAGCTGTATTTTTATTTGATTATACAAAGTAACGTATGACTACGCGTTTCATAGCTATTGGCTCATTTCCAATCCTTATTTTCATTGTTTTCATTTTCATTGACTGGAGTTAATTTTCTTGCAGCAAAGAGACATTACCAGGTGGATTGGCAGTCAACAGGAAAAGAGCTGAAAGAGGCCTTTCACAGTTAAAGGTTGAGTTTCCTGTCTTAGTATGTGGTTTGGTTAAAATTGATAATATAAAAACAAATCAAGTAAAATAAGATATCTTTCTATCTAATATTTATGTCACATAGTTGGCCTTGACGTGCTGCATTTCATGCAGATTGAAGTTGTACATCTACTCTCTGAAGAATCAAGTGAAAATAAGCTCAGTTCGTCTAATCTCCGGAAGCTTCAGGCTGAAAAGGCCAAACAACCTAACACAATATCAAGAACATAGTTACAAAAAACTTTGCTAGACTCAGTAAATTTTTTTTTTTAAGGAAAAGCTAGAGGTTGATACGTTCATAAAAATATTGGGGTGCATGCCCATGTAAATATTGTAATTTCATTTCATGCTTCATATTATCTTTGTTTTTCCCCTGAATAAACAAATTTTCTGGGACAAAAGCTTCTATCCTCTAGAGGGTAGTTTGGCCTAAATCCTAATTATAAAGGAATAAACAATAAGCTTTTCAATAATGATTTCTAAGAATGGGACTAAAACAGCTTTAAACTTGGAGAACTTGTATTTTTGTCCTTATTTACCCAGACAAGTTATAATCCTCTTCTTCCACCAACAATAAATTATCTGGGAAACTTAATCTAGATTTACAAATTGTGGGATTATTATCCTTATGATTAAAAATACTACTTTGGGAATATAATTGTTATGATTAAAAATATTATATTTTTATAACCCCATAGGAAAATAACCAAAGTATGATTAAAGCAAAATAAAAGAGAAATCTGGAAGCAAAATGCTGCTTTTTTTTTTAAAGAAAAATATAGTTAAAAATTTTAACTTGAATAGAAAGATTGTAAATTTTAAAAATTTAAAATTTAAAATTATAATTTTTTATATAATTTAAATTTAAAATTTTTAAAAATAATTTTAAAATTTAAAAGCATTCAATATAAATATTTTTAATCAAATTATATTTTTCTTCGGATATTTTATTGGAAGTTCAAGTATCTTATCCCAAGACGTGCGAGAACAGAAGCCACAAGTACAAAACGTCTTGTCTTTCTGTACTTTTCCCGACTCGTTTCTACTTTTCTTCAACTCAACTGTACTTTGATTTCTTTGTGCTTAATTGTAAGAATGCTGCTAACTCCCTCAAGCCAAACCTTACTGCAAATAAATGTGGAGGAGACCCTGAATTTGCTCGAGAAATGCTCAAACATGAAAGAAGTGAAGCAGATTCATGCCCAAGTTTTGAAAAATGGCAGCTTCATGCACCAGATTACAGTAAGCAAGCTTTTAGCTTCATGCACGTCTTCAAAGTTTGGGAACTTATCTTATGCCCATATGGTTTTTGACAGAATAACCTCACCTAACATTGTCATGTGGAACACCATGATCAGAGCATACTCAAACAGTAATTGCCCAGAAGCAGCCTTGCTTTTGTACCAAAAAATGCTTCATCATTCAGTAACTTACAATGCCTACACTTTCCCTTTCCTTCTCAAAGCGTGTTCTACTCTCTCAGCTTTTGAAGAAACGAAACAAATCCATACTCAAATAATCAAAAGGGGTTTTGGTTCAGAGGTTTATGCCACAAACTCCCTCCTTCATGTTTATGCAAATTCCGGCAGCATCGAATATGCACACCACCTATTTAATCGGCTTCCCCAACCAGATATTGTTTCTTGGAATATAATGATTGATGGGTATATAAAATTTGGAAACATAGACATGGCTAACGAGATTTTTCAAACCATGCCAGTGAAGAATGTCATCTCTTGGACAACCATGATTATTGGCTTTGTTAATGTCGGACTGAACAAGGAAGCTCTGTCTCTTTTCCACCAAATGATGATTGCAGGCATCAAACCTGATAGTGTAACTCTGGGTTGTTCTCTTTCAGCATGTGCGGGTTTTGGAGCATTGGACCAAGGTAGGTGGATTCACGCCTATATTTATAAAAATGGAATAAAAGAAGATCCAATTTTGGGTTGTGTACTTGTAGACATGTATGTCAAGTGTGGTGAAATGGAAAAAGCTATAGAAGTGTTTAGAAGATTGGAGAAGAAATGTGTCTGTGCATGGACGGCTTTAATCGGTGGCTTTGCAGTCCACGGAAAGGGAAGAGAAGCTCTTGAGTGGTTTATTCAAATGCAGAAAGCAGGAATTAAGCCAACTTCGATTACTTTCACCGCAATTCTGACTGCATGTAGTCATGCAGGACTAATTGAAGAAGGAAAGTCACTGTTTGAGAGCATAAGTACTGTTTATAAGATGAAGCCTGATATAGAACATTATGGATGCATGGTGGACCTCTTGGGTCGAGCAGGGTTGTTGAAGGAAGCAAAGGAGTTTATAAAGTCCATGCCCATAAAGCCAAATGCTGCAATATGGGGAGCATTGCTCAATGCCTGCAACATGCACAGAAATCTTGAGCTTGGCAAAGAGATTGGGAAAATTCTGATTGAAGTGGACCCTGATCATGGGGGAAGATATATTCATTTGGCAAGCATTCATGCAGCAGCTGGAGAATGGAACCGAGCAGTTCAAGTAAGAAGAGAGATCAAAGAAAAAGGACTTCTGAATCTTCCAGGATGTAGTAGCATCACCCTGAACGGAATTGTGCATGAGTTCTTTGCTGGGGGTGGATCAAGCCATATCAAAGAGATTTATGACATGTGGGAGCTAATTGCAAACAGACTTGGGGAAGAAGAGAATAAACTTGTATAAGAGGATTTGTTACTAAATCTTGAAGATGGGGAAAAAATTGATATAAACATAGTGGCAGCATACTGATGTTTTAGGTTCTATGGGTTTGTCAAGCTGCAACCGTTGCTCACTTATGAGATTTAACTTGGAAAAATATTGGAGCCAATAGAACATGTTTTCCCAGGCGCCTCTGGGAAAAGGGCCAGGAAAGAGAACAAAGAGAAGATGACGAGGAAGAAAGAAAATGGTTCTCATAGCTGGAAAGCTTGATAGGTTACATATTGTGGACATCAAATAATAACTGAAAAAAAAAAAGGATGGACAATATCTGAGTTTATTAAGAGTCATTTACATTTCAAGCAATGCTAAGATGCTGCGCGGCCGTCCAAGTTTGTTCTGGCTCTAGGTGGACATCTCGAATCTGATAGCATGATATTGGAATTATAAATCAGAAGAATCAATAAAAAGGCTTGATAACTGTTGAGTCCCCATATTTGCATTACTGCAGTTCCAGGATGTTCAGGAAAATATCAAAAATTACTTTTATACTTAAATTTAGGTACCACTTAGCTGACCTTGTACTCAGGAGCAATGCACCACTCACTTCAGTAGGGCAATTTCATGGAGAGCTCTACCTCTCAAAAGGTTGAGCTCTTCACCATTAGATGCATCTTAAGATTCTCACATCAATTTTTTAAATAAAGAATCTCAAAATGTACCTAATGGTGAAAAAAGCTTAACATTTTGAGAGGCTATGCTCTCCATAAAATTGCCTCTGTATGCCTTTAATCACTTTCCAGAAAGTTGGTAATTATTACCTTAGCATTTTCAACGCAAACAAATGGAGCTGTGGGTTCCACAAAACAGCATCTGACCAACTGCATGGGTGAGAAGAAAAGAAGTGCCATCGAGTGAATGAATGATTCTCCGCACACCAAATAGAATTAGAATTAGTTATAGAAGTTATAGATTACATACTTTGTGTTCCTGATAGATGTCAAATCACGCAAGCCATTGTCAAAGTGCAGCACATTGGGAGCTTCAAGGTAAATGCAGTCTACAAATCCAGGGTAAGTGACCCCATCCCTGCATTGCAAGATTACTGCCTTTAAGAGCTAGATTAAGATATCCAACGCCAAGAATTGTTTCTTCCCTATTAATTGCATTTTTAGGTTTACATTGCAGAGACTACTCCATTATTAGGCAATTAGTTGTCTTGAAAATATGTGGAAGTACTCACTTGCTAGTCCAGCTTCTTATCCAAACAATGAAGTGAATGATTACCTTTTTCTATTGTCAACTAAGAATTCTCAGACTTAAATTATGATACAGACCCTTCTTCCCTGCCCTCCAGTGGATTATTAGGGTTTGGATCTTTATTGAGAGTTTTACAACCTTTCAGTCCCTTTACTGATGCACCACTTACAAAAGCGCATGACGTTGCTGAAATTATTAACCTCTCTAAATTTGAGCAGATAGCGTAAGCCAAAAAAAAGGAGTTCAAAACATGAATTAGAATAATTCCAATTAATTCAAATGCTTAAAATAAAAATGTATGTTAATGAATTGGATGCTAAATTTGTCCAAATTTTATACTATGTGCCTCCTCTACTTCTCAAGTATTCTCTCCAGATACTATTAGATATCCAGCAATGAGCCTCTTCTGCATCTCAGGAATCATCTCCAGTTACTTTCAGATATCCAGCAATCGCAATATGATATTCAAGAACAGATGAAACCTCATTCCTGGTTATTATATTATGTTTTTATCAAAATTATGGACCCGTATCACTTACATGGAAGTATGTGTGGAAGGCAGTCCTAAATGAGAACGCTTTATTGTCTGAATTTTTTACTTTCAACTCAGCTGAAAGACTTTTTGTGTTTAGTGTGACCTGCAAAAAACGGAGTACAGAATTTCATCAACATGTAGTGGTGTGACAAGAATGAGTAATATTGCAAAGGTGAACACCGTTTAAAGAAAATAACCCACTGACCTTGCAGAAAGCATGGAAGCTGAAATCCCACACAGCACAAATATAAGGAGTATCCTTTAGTTCCAGAGTTACCACAAGATTTCCTTCTACATTCTCAGAAGCAACTACAGAGTACAAACCAATCCATATTCCCTGCAAACCCATGCTATCAATTGTTTGACCAAGCAAATGTTAGAAATGAAAAAATTAGTGTAAGATGGAAAGGAAGAGCAATATAATGAAGTTAAATTATTGCACCACTTAACGTTTTGTTGAAGCAAATTTTCCATTTTTCCACAAATATAACCAGGAAGGGGAAAAAAAAAATTTCAATCCTAAGATTCTTGGCTAGATCAAGAGTAGTAGCTGCAGTAAGTTTAAAAAACCAAATGGAAGCAATGAACTATCACTATGCCGTACAAACAAGTATGTGCTGGTCATGCCATGATCAACTACCGTAGTATAAGTATGCTTAGATTGAAACGAGAAACATAGATGGTTGGTCTGTATAAAATCCTTTACTTCCATTAATTACAAACGAAATGATATAACGAATAATTCAGCCTCACTGCATACCACAGATTCGATTAACACACGCGAATAATTACAAACGAAATCCGAGATGCATTTCACCAATAAAGTTGAAGTCTTGAAGATGGAAATCATATTATCAATGATATAAATAATAGAGATGAAGACATAAGCTTGGGATATAGATGAAGGAAGAGAGGAAAAATAGCTCAGAAGAATTACGCACCTACCGCCTGCTGAAAGAGCAATAGTTTTCTTTCTTTGTTTTTGTGTTTTCCAGTTGTGTATATGTCAAAGCGCGACAGTAGTCATATATGAAACCGGACAGGGCACGATCTGCTGTTACTAAAGAATTTGTGTTGTTTGTGTCATTGTGTGCCTGGAAATTTGGACATTATCTGACAGTCTGCCTGGCAGCGCGTTAAGTGGTAACAACAAAAATTACTGTAAAATATATGTAGCCAATGTTGGCAGAATTGGATTATACTGGCCGCTTCAACTCGAGAATCAGCTTGCTACCTGGTCCATTTAAAATCGATTAAATCTAGTTAAAAATCAAGTCTAACCATTTAGTTATGCGCATGAACCAGTGCTTCTTAAAGTATTAAATTTGGCAAAAAATTTCATGCAAATATGAGGCCATCAAATGTTGTGCAGATAGTAGTTGCAAAGTTTTAATGTAATTCCCCCCCAAAAAAAAATTAAAATTCATATAATGATTTATTCAATAATAAAACAAAAAAGGCACAAGAAAAAAAAATAATTTTTGAAGAGGAAAAAGTATAGGTATATATATATTGGGTTAAATTTTTATAAGTTATAAATTTTATTGTGAGTGCAATTTAAATATTTTCTATATATATATTTTTTCATTTGTGCTATTGTTATTTTGCTATATATATTGTAGGTTGAATTCTTATAAGTAATTAAATGTATAAAATTTATTAATATTTATTTATTATATTAAATTAGATTATTTATATATAAATTTAAAATACATATTTAATTAATACTAATTTGATCACAGTTGAACCATTAAATCATAAACTCGTATCTTTATTGATTCAACCTAATCTGGCTTTAGAAACATTGTATATAGATAGTATATCACATTTGAAATTAGTAAAATTTATATTTATATATTTTAATTTTAATTTGTACTAATTTTTTTTTCAAAATTTCCTTAATTTTAAAATTGCTAATATAATTTATATTACTTTAAGTTCTTGATAAATATTTTAGTCTTTTATAAATATTAACTTGAGGTAAAAATATTTTTTTCTCTTAAATTTAGAGTGAGTTTTAATTTCATTTTACATTGTTTGAATTTTTTTTTAATGACTAATAGGGAGAAAAGATATTATAATGGGACTCATGCCAATTAAGGGTGCTCAAAGATTCAGTTCAATTTTAGACAAAAATCAAACCAAAATAAAAGACCTATTCAATTTTAAGTTATAGTTGATTTGGTTCATGCTCACTTTTTTTTTTCCAAATATTTTGTGTAATAATAAAATCTTGAATTTGTCTTAACTCAAATGTTCATCATCAACTTGCTTCTTTTCTTCTTTAGACAACAATCCTTTACAACTTATAAACTATATTTAACCTCAATCAACCATTATCCACATAATTAACCAACTACTTACTAATATTAAATTAAATCTTGTATAAAAGGTTAAACAACAAAATTTGATTTGTTATTCATTGCATAATGTTTCATTATATCTATCAAAGTTATACATTAAATATGCTTGGTGACAAAATTTGTTTGACTTAATGGAAGAAACCTCAAAATCAATATTGGTTTTGTTTGATTCATTTAAAATTGAATTAACCCCTAAAAACCAAAAATTGAATCGTGCCTTGGTCAATTTTAATATGTAAAAACCAATTTAGACCTATTTCTTTTTTATTTTGTTTAATTTGGTTTGGCCTAATTGATTTGGTTTAATTTTAAACACTTTTAATACCAACTAACCCCTTTTATTAAGGTAACGAAAATGATAGTGATGGGTATTTGATTTCTTTAGAAGTGATTCAAAAGCAGTGAATATCTAACACAATAAAAAAGAGTGATGATTTTATATTTCATTGGAAGTTGTGTAAAATTTTAGAATAAATGGTACAATGAGTGCTTACAATAATTAAGTCATAATCAAGGTGTTAAACAAAATACTAGAAAGGGATCTCTTCAAACTAGAAAGTCTGTTAAGAACACCACTATATAATGTTATAAACAAACATGAACTAAATATAACATAGAACATCAAAAACAAAAAATCAAGTTAACAAAGAAATGATTTAAAATAAAACAAATAAAAAAATATGTTGCAAATGAATTTATAACAATTGCTTATTTTAAATTTTCAAATACCTTTTGTATATTACATTCATTATAGTGTTTGATGATTGTCTACTCTTATCACATCTTAAAATTTTTAGATTATTCATATTTTTCACTCTTGATATTGTCACATACAATTGATTGTGATTAAATATGGGTCTTGGAAGATATAATCCATGAGAAAGCGAATGACCTTGAAGATATATATATATATATATATATATATATATATATTGAAGTGTGGGGAGGGGATTAGGGCACACATTGGAGTTTGATTAATATATTAATGATAAGGAGGGAAAGGACATTAGGAATTGAGAAAATTTGGCAAAATCATTGAGGGCGAAAATTGGAAATTAAGAAAATTTGACAAAATTTGAAGGGAGGGAAAATTGGGAGAGGAAAAATTAGAAATTAGTGAGTAAGAAGGAAAGGGAAATTAGATATGGACACTAATTATATATGAATTTTTTATTGTATAATCGGAGCATTGAAAATAATATTTTATATGTATTTGATGCAAATTTTTTATTAATTGTTTAAAGGTTTATTTACTAAATTAATATACACATTAGGTATAATATTTATTCGACATGAATTTTTTTTACTTTTTTTTTTAAAGTTTAGCCTCTCTACATAGATAATATTTTACTTGGATCTTTAAAAAGGGTTGATACTTGAAGCTAGCTTTTATACCAGTGTAGTAGTGTGCTTGTATATTATTTTTTTACAGGCTTGCATAAAGTATGTATATATTAAATTCATATGAACGTTAGATATGATATATTATATTTATTTGAAAGTAATAACACTACAAGAAAAATAGAAATTAGCAACGTAAACTTTTGTTGCTAAATGCAAATAATTCCATTGCTAATTAATTAGTGATAGAATTTTTCTGTCTCTAATTTTACAATAACTAATGAAATTAAAAATTTTCTTGCTAATTCGTTGTAAAAAAAAAATCGTTACTAATTGTGAGAATAACATATTCTAAATTAACAATGGAAACATTATGTTGTTATCAGTGATAGAATATTCCGTTGCTAATATAGAAACATTTTGTTTTTATTAGCGACACTGTAGCAAATCAGTGATGGATTAGTGATGTAATATTCCATCACTAGATTAGTGATGAATCAGCTACAAAATATTCCACTGATAATTAGCAATGGAATGTCTCTTTACTAATCAATAATAGATTAGCAAAGGAATTTTCCTTTGCTAATTTAATTATATATATAATGGTTTTTTTTTTAAATTTTGGGCCTAATATAATGTTACTTTGTTTTTATTAGCGACAGGATATTCTGTAGCAAATCAGTGATGGATTAGTGACGTAATATTCCATCATTAGATTAGGGACGAATCAGCTACAAAATATTCCACTAATAATTAGCAACGGAATGTCTCTTTACTAATTAATGACGGATTAGCAAAGAAATTTTCCTTTGCTAATTTAATTTTTTTATATATAATGGTATTTTTTAAAATTTTGGGCTTAATATAATGTTACTTTGCTACATATCCAGTAAAGTATAATAAAAGCACAACAAAAAGAAGACCAATTGAGAATAATGCAGTTGTTGAAAATCAAGGTCTAAATGTTTCTCCTTGTCTAGTAAAGTACAATAACATAACAGTATTGAATTGAAAAATAACAAATAGATTAAAATAATTCTCAATTAAATGATAATAATTCTAAGACAAATCATAACAATTTTCAACTAAAAACAAATAACTTAAAATAAGGGAAGAGGAATAAAATCATCCTTACGTAGAAGGATGATCATTAGGGTCTGCCTTCTTAGCTGCTAAGTCTTCCTATATAGGATCTGATGAGGCATCAGATATTCGTTATTCAAGTTCTTACAATTTATTAAGTGTTTGTTGATATTGGTCTAGTAAAGATAAGATTTGTTGATGCTACTTTGTTATATGTTGATTCTACTATCTAAGTTCTTGGTTCTCCTATCTCAAAGGTGCTGTCTCTATGGCAATCATCCTTGTAATTCCTCTTCAAAATCTATATGGAGTCTAGAGTTATGAATGAAAGAAAAGGTCCCATGAGAATGGATAGCATCAATATATGGAGCTTCAGATCCTACCTTGAAGATGCAACCCTTCTAATTTTTACCACCTACAACATCTAATCATAAGGCAACTTCATCATCATCTACATCCTTTGATGCTATGCTTGTTGAGTCTTGAGTAAAACCTCTGGTATTCTTAAGTATCAAGTAATCAACCTATTAAAGGAAGCAAAGAAAGACAATTTTACAATAGAGAAAATAATGACAATGCATCCAAAACCAAAAAGTATTCATATGTTTAAGCATATTTTTTGTCATATAATGTCAACAAGAAGTGTGATCTTTCACCCAAAACAAGAAAACATAAAGTGTGATCATATAATAAAGAATAAGTATCTTAAAACTAGAAATATATTTAACTATCACAATTAAAGCAATTAAATATTGAAACTACACGATTATGTGTATGGAAAGAAAATGCAATGATGTTGATAGCCATAGAGCAATTGAGTAAGTAAAGAATATTAAATAAATGATCACACAATTCTAGTGACAATCAAAACAAAAAAAATAAGAATCACACTATAGCTAGTCAGGTCTTTGGTCGTCAGCATAATTCTAATAACAATTAAAAAAAATCAAAACTCACCACAACTAGTCAGATCTTTGACCGTTAGCACAAGTTTAGTGACAATCAAAAAAAAAAAAAATAAGAATCACATATAGCTAATCAAGTCTTTGGCCGTCAGCATAATTCTAATGACAATAAAAAAAATCAAAACTCACTACAACTAGTCAGATCTTTGACCGTTAGCACAAGTTTAGTGGCAATCAAAATAAAAAATCAAAACTCACATTACAAATAGTAAGGACTTCGATTATTAGCACAATTCCAATGATAATCAAAACAAAAAATCAAGACTTACACTACAACTAATCAGACCTTTGGCCATCAACACAATTCCAATGACAATCAAAACAAAAAATCAAGACTCATATTATAGTTAGTCAAGCCTTTAGTTGTCAGCACAAGTCCAGTAATAATCAAAATAAAAAATCAAGACTCATACTACAATTAGTTAGGCCTTCAGCTGTCAACATAATCCCAATGAGAAAAAAAAGATAAATATATACATACATAAACTTCAATTGCCCTATGGTCCACATGTTGACCAGTTATCTCATCATAATGTGTGTGCTTGGACAATTCAAACATTGTAGGTAGCCTTTCAAACTTTAAATTCTGTAGTTATTTATTGATATTAATTATCTAATCCATTAAATAAATGATGATTGCATTTGAATTTAAATGCTTACCAACCTCCTCTTATGCTCAATTGAAGAAATACTGCCCCTTTATGTTGCATGTCTTCCATGGTAGACACCCAATTATTTTAGTTATGTGGCACATGGCCTTTTATTCATTTGATTCCCAATAACACTTTAATTGGACCATTACATTATTTAGGATCCAATGAGGTGTGATTCCTTTTTCCAAGTCTTATCGTACTTTGTGTATTGCATTTCATAAAATGTTCTTACACTGTTTTGTTCTAATTATATCTAATTACTTGGTCATATTGTTCAGCCCTTTATAATTTTTCTACATAAACAATAGAAAAATAAAAATTAAGACAAAATGAGAAAAAAAATCAACACATGATACATATATAATGAGACAAGATATATATAACCCATTCATCGAACCACTGTTGACTGACCTCGGGAGACGTTACTTTCCAATTGTGACATGGATGCCTAAATTTTACTTGAATTATGGGGAAAATATCACAAACAACAGCAACAATAGAATTAAACCTAATCATGTAACATTAGTGATTGTAAATGTTAGAATGATACTAAGTTGTTAACTAAATAACAAATAAAATAATATAGACTTTATGACTTATGTATACTTGTTAAGATACAACCATGTTTGACCATTAGTGGGGTCATGGCCAAAGATTGGATAGGTAGCATTGATGTAGAACTAGTGGGAGGACCTTAAGAAGTGGGATATGAGTACTTTGAGCCAAGAGATGCTATTGGAGCAGATGATATAGGTAATGCTAAAGGTTTCTTAAATGATTCAGACGTGATAGGAGTTGATGTAGGTGTCGGGGATGTGTGTGGCACTATAGGAGCTAATGCAAGTGTTGAAGTTGAAGGAAAAGGAGATGGTTGAGGGTGGAGAGGTACTCCATTGAACACGAACTCACTTAGAGACATGACCTGATATCTACATATACAACATCAGACCCTAAGTCAATATAAGTTGACAAAAAATTAAATAAAAAATTTAAACAAAATTAATTCAAACTTAATCAAAATAGCTAAATACATTATTGAAACAAAATCAAACTCAAAGTTAAATCAAACACAATCCTAATTTATGCATCATTATCTTCATCATCTTTAGCATAAGCATCTTCTTCATTGTTTGTATTTTCATCATCATCATTATCATCTTCATCTTTTTTTTTCTTTTACTTCATCTTCATCTTCATAAACTATGTTGTGGTTGACATACTTATTTCTTCATAGGAACCTTCAATTTCGCTTAGGTTATAGAATTTGTCATTTGGGACAATTATAGGTAGTATGACTTCTAATCCATCCACCTGAAATGCTTTTGTGTTTGTTTCAAATGTAGGAGCATCAATTATGCTATGGTCCTTAACCTTTACAATGGCTAATGAATTAGCCTACTAATGGCCACTAGGATAATGTGTGTAGTACACCTGTATCACTTGTTATGCAAATATGAATGGATCAAACTTGTTATACCTCCTTAATTCGTGAATTTCAACAATCTCATATTGTTTGTGAATCCTCATACTATAACTAGGTGAAGGCTTATACTCTTGACAATTGAACAACACTAATCACTTTATAGGAACTCCCATGTGTTCAATCTCCACAATCTCTTTTAGAATGTCATAAAAGTCATATTTTGATTGTGCAAAGTCAGTCTGTTTAATGTATACAACACTATTTATTGTTGAGTTTTGATAGCTTAATGAATGTATGTGAAATTTGTACCCATTAACAAAGTAAATAGGCCAAATTCTAATGCTTCTCTTTAATCCCCAAGCAAAGTCATGTAAAAATGGATCCATAACATTGTTAGTTGGGTTTTGAACCTCTGTGACATTTTTTAATATTTTATGTGAGTTGAAGTTAGTTTCAAGACACAATTAATTTCAACTTAATACTATTTACATGTTTTTGATATCAAGAGGAAAAATTTGTTTTGATCTAAGCATTAATCTTAACATCTGCAATTGAGGTTTGGACAAAGTTAACATATGAACAAATAAATTGCATAACAAAGAAATGTGTTTAACATAAACAAATAAATGATGTGAGGTTTGTGTAAGCA
The DNA here is from genome assembly GCA_026724425.1 of Erythrophleum ivorense. Lineage (NCBI taxonomy): Eukaryota > Viridiplantae > Streptophyta > Magnoliopsida > Fabales > Fabaceae > Erythrophleum > Erythrophleum ivorense. The sequence continues at coordinate 900,379 of JAIUCV010000219.1, forward strand.
ATATCACTTACTTGATATAAGGTTGCACTTCATCATAGTTTATTATAATATATTTTGTGGTGGCTTTCTTTTTTTGATCATTTAAGAAATGAGACTTGCATTCTTTAGAAGGCCTTTTAGGATAGTTAAAATGGAAATTAAAGGTAGGCTCGATTCTCTACCATCATCATTTCTTGGAGGTCTCATTATTCTTGTTGGCATATCATGCTGAAAGTAATGTGAGCAAAATGTTGCAATCTCCTTAATTATATAAGCTTCACAAATAGATCCTTTCACTCGAACTTTGTTATTGACTTTTTGCTTCAAGGTATGGAGGAACCTACATAAAGAGTAGTTAAACAAATTTATTACCTTTTAAGTATATATTCATTTCAAGCATAAAGTGATAGGTTTTATTACCTTTCAAATAGATACATCCATTGATATTGAATGGGTCTCTTAACCCTGGCTTCATAGAGAAGGTGGATAGGTGGATACTCCATTGAGTCAAAGAACCTAGAGGGCAAGACTTTTTCTAACTTACACAATGTCACAACAATGTTTTGCTCTAATAACTTTAGTTGAGCCATTGTTAAGGTAATAGAATAAAGTTCTTTAAAGAACTGACTAAGCTCAATTATAGGATTCCATATAGCTTTAGGCAAAGCACTAAAGGAAATCAGAAGCAAGCATTGTATGAACACATAATAATCATAACTCTTCATTCCATACAACTTTGTTTCCTTCATGTCAACACATCAGGCCAGAAGATGCATGGCCATCAGGGAGTCTCAGGTTCTTTACCCATTGATAAACATCTTATTTTTGTTCTAGATTCAAAGTATATTGTACTTTGGGTTTCAAAACTTTCCCTCCACCATCAACAAGTTCTGATTCTTTTCATCGGTAATATTTTTTCCTGTCTAATTGAGGTTGTGTATTATCTTTAGTCTTCCATTTTGTGTCCATAACATGTAAAATACATTGTCAAATATATTTTTCTCAATGTACATGATATCAAAATTATGCCGATGAGGTTAGTTTTCCAATATGGCAATTCCTAAATATGATTTGTTTCATCCAATGGTGAGTCTCCTTATAACCTTCGATTGGTACAAGTTCTTGTCACTTGGTCACATTTATTAAATTGCACACTTTTTGCCAAACTTCCTCTCCATCTAACCACGATGAAGGCATTGATTTCTCAATTCTATTTTTGTGAAACAAGCTTTTATTTCTCCTGTATATGTGATCTAGTGGAAGAAATTATCAATGACAGTCAAAGAAATATGTTTTCCTCCTACATTTCAAATGGAATGACTTTGAGGTCTTCATACATATAGGGCATGATAATCTCTCTACTATTATCCAACTAAACAACATGCCATATGTTGAGAAGTTATTGATTGTCCGTAATAGTGTGGCATGTATCTGAAAGTTCTATCTCAACGAAACATCATACGTTAGCACACTCTTTATTCATAATAATTTTATTTTTTCTCTCAAGGGTTGTTGGTAAATATCTATTTTCCCTTTAGGATTGTTAGGACTAAGGATAATCGGTGTCAAGAACATATACTCTTATTTTATGCACATTGCTAGTGGTAGATTGTATGGAGTAACGATAACTGGCTAACAAGAACATTTTCTCCCATATTGGCCAAATGGCATAAAGCCATCAGCACACAACACAAACTGGACATTTTGTGGATCATACACAAAGTTAGGGTATGTGCTATCAAACACCTACCATGCTTCTCCATTAGATGGGTGAGTAAGGATGCTAAAATCTCGATGGTTCTCATAATGCCACTTTATTTCCTTTTTTATGTTTTTAGAAGCAAATAATCTTTGAAATTTAGGAATTAGTAGTAGGTACCACAACTTCTTATTTGCAATTTTCCTTTTTCTTCCATGACACTTTCTTACGAAATACGTTGCTTCACTACAAAACTTACATTAGATTGCATTCACATTATCTTTATACTACAACATACATCTAATCACACAATAATCGATCTTCATATAACCAAGCCTTAAGTTTGACATCAACTTCTTTGTTTGATACAACTTTATAAGCATACAAGTATCTTTAGGTTGTGTCTTCCTCACAAGCCATAAAACTAAATTGTAGCCTTATTGTGATATATTAGTCTTTACCTTAATGCTTAGTAACTGTACAGCTACTGAAAGTTTGGATTCCTCTTCACTACCTTCCTACAAGGGTTGTTGTGTAGCATGTAGCATGTTATAGAATGTTCTTACATTTGGATTTGACATCTCTTCAGCACTTTCATTATAGTTGTCCCTAAAACTTGGCCTGGTTGTATTCATTATCATGGCCTCATATTATGTTAACTGGTGGCCAAGTGGCCCATGTGAAACATGTTGGATGTTTGGCATTGGACATACGGGTGAATGATATTCAGTTAGCATTTTGCCATGACTAGTCCATATATAGTAGTTTGGCTTAAATCAATGTCTATAAAGGTGACCTTCACCTCGTCAAGACATAGATGGTTCTTGTCTTTAAACCAGGTATATGGACATCTAATCTTCTTCGAATACAAAAAGGAAGGCAATTGGCATGCATGGCAAAAAACTCCTTAACACCTTGCTTGAACTCTATTATAAAATGTCGACGACTTAGATCTACTCTATTATACATCCATCTTTGATTTTTTGGCCTATAATTAATATCTCCCAATTAAAGCTTATGTTATTATTTTATTTGAGCTAGAAAAGTAGCACAAAGCACATTAGAGGGTAGCCTACAGTGTGGTCTTTGGAATAAACCTAACACTAGTCCAAGTCAAACAATGGACAAGAATGAATGGTTATTCTAATTCCATAAAATATTAGGATTGTTGAGAAATTAGGTTGTGCTGAGAATTATGCTGTGAATTTATATTCAATAATCTTAAAAATCATAAAAGAGAGTGAGTGATATAATGGGGAACCATCTAGTGGATGAGTACTCAAGAAGAGAAATAGAGTAAGCCACTAAAATAACTAAGGCTATGTCTTCTTTACAGGAAGCCTAAAAGGTAAATATATAAGTAAGCATTCCACATGTTTTAAAAGTAGCAGACATATAAAGAGCCCATGACTAATTTAACATATGGTTTAATTTAAAACAAAAATAATAAAAGAAAAAACAAGTGGATATCCAAATTTTTTTTAAAAAACTTGTAAATATTTTAAAAAAGCATTTCCTTTGCTTAAGAAAGAATAAATATTAAAATAAATAGTATAGGAACAGGTAAAAAATGTCTGCCTAGAATATTGCAAGTTTAGGTATCTAAAATTGCAAAATTCACAAATTATTTAGCACTTTAAGATTAGAGTAATCTAAAATAACCCAAATATTTAAACAACACATTCATAGATTGTAGAAAGTCAATCAAATTGGCAGAGAAGTAAACATAAAACAAATGCAACATGCTTCAAATATTAAAAAACTGATTTTCTTAGACTAAATGATATTTTCTTTCTAATTTCCTGTGTTATATGTACAAAAAACAAAGTTATAGAATCTCTAGTCTCATCCATAAAAATCAATACTAATCAAATTGTATATTTGCAATTCATATTTCCATTATTTAAACTTTAGTTAAAAGACTACTTAGTGTCTTATGAGACTTATAGATAAATTGATTGTCATCTACCTTAGGAAAATGGACCAAAAAGTGATCATATAAAGACAAAGAATACGAAACAAAGTTACCATAGGCCTCACTTTGGATACATGCCATACTACTCATTCCCTAATGCTTATTCATCTCTCATTTTCTTGAATGAATGTCAATTTAGCTACTTCTGTGATATAAAGACAAGTTTTTATTTAAAAATAGACTAGTTTGAACCTTCAAGAGTAAGCTCGAGGGAACACAAATGGAATTGAAAAGAGCAGCTCAACAATTTTAGGGTGTTCTTTACACTATTAAAAGAGTCAATAAGTTCATCAAGTAAGTCACCAATATACAATGGTTGTCCAACCTTCATTGGCATCATCCCATCTACCAACAAAAGCATATATACTAGAAAAAAGAGACTTCTAAGTCATAAATGAAAGTTGGGTGAGAACAGAGGAGAGAAGGCGAATTACGTTATTTTCAGCGACAAATGCCCTTATTGACTTCTACAAAATTTCATATATGTATATATATATATATATATAGGTATTAGGCTCTCTATTATGCCTCCATTAACCTACTTATTTTTGAACACACTAATTCAAATTAGAGCCCATATCACAGTAATACCTTTTATTAGAATATAAAAGGAAGAAGCCTAATACACTATGTCACACCCAAAAATGCGACCGCGTGGCGCCTTGATCAAAGAAAAAGAAGAATTCGATTTTCAATGAAATCGAAAATCGAGATCGAAATTAAAATAAGATTAAGTTTAGGAGTCGCCATCAAAATTTTAAATTTTTTAAAAGGTAAAGTTTGAAAAACTTTTTTAGTTTAAAAAATAGTATGCGAACTAAAAAATGGATCCGGGAGTCGATTGGGAGTGGGAAAGGTGTTAGGCACCCCACTATATCCATTTCTCAGAATGGTTACCCTAAGTTAGTTGTGCAAAAATAAAATGACCTTAATTCTATTTTAATTATCCCTAATAAATCACATGTAAAATAAGAGATAAAGGAATTAAAGGAAATAAAGTGAAAAGTAAAAAAGAAAACAAAATTAAGAAAAATAATTAAAAAAAGGAATTTAAGAAAATAAAAATTGAAAGAAAATATTTTATTTACAAAGGCGGACTTGACTTAGGATAAAAGTCTAGGGCCTATGTACCCTTCGAAAGGGATCAAAATCCACGTAGTTCGAATATTGTATTTGTTGGTTGGCTTGTTTGATTTTTTTTAATGTTTTGTTTTTGTCCTTTTTCCTTATTTTTCTTTGTTTTTATTATTTTTGTTCGGCTTTTGTTTGATTTTTATTTTTTAATTTTTGATTATTATTTTTTTTTAAAAGAGAAAGAGAATAAAAATCATTTAAACTTTTGCAAACAAAACAAATTTAAGATTGGTTGATGTGTTTTTATTTGCAAAAGACTGAATTAATTTTACTCTTCCCTCTTCTTTTCTCCTTTTCTTTTTGTTTTTTTATTTTCTTTGATTGGTTTTTTTTGTTCTTTCTTTTGTTTTGTTTCTGTTTTATTTTATTTTTATTTTTTTTTCTTTTTATCTCTTTTCTTTATTTGTTTGTTTTTTTGTCTTTGATTTTTTATTTTTGTTTTATATTTTGTTTTGATAAGTTTTTATTAATTTTATTTTATTTTTGGTGAAAAGATAAAGATAAAGAAAATAAAAATTACTTTTCTCTTTAATAAATAAAACGAATTTAAGATTAGTTGATGTGTTTTGATTTGCTAAAGGTAGAGTTACTTCTACTTCTTTACCTTTCTTGCATTTTCAATTTTTTTCTCTTTTTTATCATTTTTTTTCTTTTTTTTTTGTCTTTTTATTTATTGTTTTCATTTTGGTTTTTTTACAAGACACTTCAAAAAGAACCATTAATTTTTTTAATCATTTTTTTATTTAGTTAATTTTTTTTGGCCTACATTTTTTTCAATTTTCGCAAAAGATCCTTTAGTAAGGGAAAGATAAATCTTTAAGACCCAACCTGTGTTTTTGTAAAAAAGATTTTTAATCCTCTTTTGTTTTTCTTACTTTTTTTTTGAAAATTTTCTTTAAAGAATGATTTGATGGGGGCCATTGAAACCCAAAACTTATTACAATGTGAATTTGAGACCCAATAGGTACCAAGGAAGCTTTGTTGCCACACATAACCTATAGGTTTGTTCCTATGTGTTTGAGGGGACAAAGAAACCCACACGACTATTCTAAGAAATGACGTGATAAAACAAAAATGAGAAAAAAGGAATATTTACGAAACACTAACTTGTGAATGCGTGTGATTTGTGTACATTCATGATTTATTATATTTTATATACAACTTTCATTACAAGAAGGAAATAAAAAAAGAAGCTACATAAAGAGTCAATGAACCGCTTCTTCCCTGTTCTCAGTCTTCTTTGTCTGTAGCCGAGAAGCTCCTAAATAATCTTTCCACCGATTTAACTTGGTCTCCACCAACTCACGCAGCCATATACAAATGCAATGAAACAATTTTGAGGTCAAAACCAATCCAAAATTCAAAAACCCAAATGCATTATCATGCACAAGATCTAAATTCATATCGAAATTTTTTTTGCAGGAGTTTAGGTGCCTTTGAAACTATATTCCACAATTTGGTAGGACCAAATTACTTATACACCTCTCTTAAGGGAGCTCCGAAGTTTGTCAAGGCAAAAGGCAAAGATAGATCATCATTCAAAACTCAAATTCCTAGTTCATGGCAAATCAAGATTCAAGCCAATCAAAATTTCAGATTCAAAAGTATAGCATTTGGAATTCTGAATGCCAACATAAGTGAATGCATTAAGGTTATACACAAATTGCTATTAGTGAAACAAAATCATGCTACGTGAACGTTGCCTTTAAAAGGCTATCTCAATCAACTTTGCGGTCAATCATAACCTTCTCCCTTCCATATTCCACAGTCAATCATGAGCAATGTGTGCAACCATTCTTTTTTTTTTAAACAAAAAAAAATTCAAAGCTGTACTGGCAAATAATAGACTGGGTTAAAGCCACAAAAAAAAACCAAAATGACCTTTCAACGAGGAGAGAACGTGATCAACAACGTAGTAGTATAAGTAACATTCATAATCATCAAGATCAAGCCATACTTCTTCATGGAAGAAAATGAGTGGCCGCGTATGCATGGGAAATAAACTCTAACTATCCCTAAAAATTAAACCTAGATGCGGAAACAGTCTCTATTATATAAGGAATGAACAGGGGCAAAGTCTATGTTTGAATCTCCCAATGACCGAACCAGAACCCTACTAGATGCAACACTTGCTCAATAACATCAAGAGCACACAGAACACTAAATGAGCTCTTATCCTCCCAATAAACTATGCAGCAGGTGTTTTCAATTACATAGCAGAACGGACTTCCATCATCCTAGAGCTAAATTAAGGCATTCAGGGGTAAGGTCTACTTTGACATGTTCATGTAAGATCAAAATCCATTCTCCACAGAATTAGATTATATTCAAAAGAAAAGAAGTTCATACTTCAGCATCCAGAACAGAACCCATACATAGCTTCGTGGTTTCAGAATCGAAAATGGAAAACATAAGAAAGATACCTCTCGAATTCCTATTTCTGGACTCACAAAGCCGAGTGGATCTTCTTCTTTGATAAAATCCCAATGCCATTGAGTCCCAAATCTGCACTCGAACTTGATTTGATTTCTTCTCTCGGTCTCTTCATGTTGCTATTTCTGGATCACCTATCTCCCATCAGTCTCTTGCTATCTCCCGTTCCCTATCACTACTCCCTTTCTCTTTTCTCTCAAACCCGAAAATCCCTAATTTCTCACTTGCATTCTCCTCTGCTTTTTTTCATTTGTTCTCTATGTTTCTGTTCCTTTCTAACCTGAAATCGATCCTATCTTCTCTGATTGCTCCTTCAATCCGAAAATCTCTAACCTCTTTCACCCTCGATTCTCTGTCTCTGCCTCTTTTCCTTTTTTTTTGTGCATGTGCCCTCTCTCAAAGACCCCGGTTCCTCACTTTACTGAATCTTGATCTTCCTTTCCTCCCTCCATTCTTTCGATTTTTGGTCTCAAGATCCCCCTCGTCCTCCCTCTTTATTGCGCATACGAGTGTTCCTTTTTCTTTCTACCCAAATGCGCCTCTCTGCTTCCTCAATTTGCTCCCATTTTCTGTTGTCCTCCCTTCTCTTTGTGCGTCTGTGCATCCTTTTTATCTGTTCCCCCTTTCTGGTCGCTGAGAGTCGTACCATTAGTGGGTAGGAGCCTCCTCTCCCGGATGCGAGAATAAGAACACCACTCAAAGTGGGGACCACGCATCTAGGGTTTCCCCGGTCTCTTTTCATTTTTTTTATTTATTCTTGTTTTTTCTGCCTTGGGTATGTGGGCTTCAGATTTGCTGGGCTAAAACTACAGGCCTCCGCCCATTTTTGTTCTTGGTCCTTCTTTTGTTTTTAAGGTTGGTTTTGGGTTTTCCCTTTCTCTCTTTTTTTTGATATATATATATTACTCTCTTTTTTATTATTTTACTTTATTTTTTGCCTTTCATTTTTTTGTTTTTTTCTTTTTAATTATTATTCTTTAGTTATTATTTTTTTTATTAACTTGTTTTTAGCCTTTTCTCTCTCTCTTTCTTTGTGAGTTTTTACTTTTTCATTTATTTTCTCTTTTCTTTTTTTTAGTCCTTTTTTATTTTGATTTTTTTTAATTCCATTTGTTTTGGATTTTTGTTACTCCCTCTTTGATTTTTCTTTTTGTTTTAACTTTGGATTAATGGACTTTTACTTTTTTTTTTTAAATTTTATTTTTGAGTTCTTTCTCCTTTGATTTTTTTGAGCTTATTAAGCTAAGAGGACCTATTAATTTTTGTTTTATTATTTTTTTCTATTTTTTATTAGTTTAATTTTATCATTATTTTTGGAGTATGCTCGAATAAAATACGGTGTTCACAATTACCCCTCTTTACTTGTTTCTTAAGCAAAAAAATAAAAATATAATTTTTGATATTTTTTTGTATAAGAAATAAGTAAAGATAAGAACACGTATTTTGTTTGAGGCAATTTGATTGCCTTCTGACAATATATAAGAGGAAAGAGCGACCCGAACAAAATATGATGTTTACAGGCTGCCCCTCTTTACTTATTCTTTAAGCAAGGAGATCGAAAATACAATTTTTGATATCCTTAGCTTAAGAATAAGTAAAGATGGAAACATATATTTTGTTTGGGGCGTTAATAGGTCAAGGAGAGTTAACTTACTTGGAGGTGCTAGAACTTGATAAAAAATACTTGCAAGTACAAGATTTTTGAATGTATGCTCAATTTATACAAGATTTTTGGATGCCTGGTGTATGCAGGACTTTTGGGTGCCTATTCTGATAGTTTATTGGTGTCTATTCTGGCAGGACTTAAAGGTGCCTATTCTGGCAAGACTTAAAGGTGTCTATTCTGGCAGGACTTTGGTGCCTATTCTGGTAGGACTTTGGATGTCTATTCTGGTAAGACTTTGGATGCTTGTTCTAGCAGGACTTTGGTGCCTGATCTGGCAAGACTTAAAGGTGCCTGTTATAGTAGGACTTTAGTGCCTATTCTGGCAGGACTTTGGGTGCCTGTTTTGGTAAGACTTAAAGGTACCTATTCTGGTAGGACTTTGGTGCTTATTCAGGTAAGACTTAAAGGTACCTATTCTGGTAGAACTTTAGTGCCTATTCTGGTAGGACTTTTGAGTGCCTGTTGTAACACCCCAAAATTAATTAAGGTGTTAATAATGTGTTTGGACTAATTTAAGAATAATTATTATGGAATAATTGGGTAAGCAATATGAACGAGAATTTATAGAGAGATAATATAGGTTCAAGATTTCATTTGGGTTAAAGCTTAATTTGGGCCCAAGATCAATTTAAATAAGCCATGGGTAAGGATTTATAGAGGCCCAATGATTTTAAGTGCAAGCCTAACTCCTTATCATGAGATTTGGGCCAAGAGAGATCACCTAGTAATAGCCCAATTTGATTTAGTGGAATGGAGGCCCAAGACCCAATTTACATGAGCCCTTATAGATAGCCCAATACACATTATGTAGACCCAAGTTAGATTGACTCTTGGAACTTGGCCTAACCCATCATATTTCTGCAGCCCAACTTATGAAATAAGGCCCAACAAGTATACAAAATCTGAACCCACAAAGAATTGGGCCATTGGGTCAGCACATCCCATTTCTAGCTTTAAATTTTCTGCAGCCCACTAGAAATAATGAGCCCAATTGGACCTTGGGCTGATGGGTCAGCCCACAACCCACTTGAGACCCAACACAAACACAACTAAACCCTAACTCTTTAGCCTCCCCTTCATTTGCTGAAACTTAAGAGAGGAAATTCGGAGGTTCAAGGGAGGCTAGGGTTCTACCAACATGGAGGCTCCATTTTTGACTCTTAGAGGATGATTTAGCCAAGGTGAGTTATATATAACTTGACCCTCTCGTCCTCCTCTTCATTTTGGTCCGATTAATTTCTGGGTTTGAGTATTTTCATCTCCTTCCCAAACTTGAAATTTGGTATTGGGTGATTCCTTGCAAGATTTTCGGACTTGGAGGTTAGAGGGAGGATTAGGTAAGCTTTTCCCTTCCATTTTATGTATCACATTGCTGGAAAATGCTCCTAAGGATGTATTATCATAATGGGTTCTGTTATTGTGTGAAATTACAAGGAGATAATGGTGGAAAACCCAATTTTCTGGGCTTGATGATTGAAATGCGAATTTTGGTGAGCCCATGGTGGATTTTCGGAGGTAAGGCTATGGCTGTTGTTAAGTGAGTATATCCTTCCTATTTTGATGCATTTTCTGTTAGTTTGAGACCCCTATAGTTGACCTATGATATGGGCTTTAGTTTCATGTGAAATTACCCAGAAATTGGAATGAACTATGGCAATTTTTGGTGTGGGAAAGTTGGAATCCGAAATTAAATTCCTTGGTAATTAGGTGAGTAACCTCTAGTCTATCATTAGTAGTTCAACTCTTTGGATATTTGATTGTGATTAGAAATGATGATAATTATGCTTGTTATAGGCTTGGTGTGCATATGGATTTTTATGGTAGCTAGGGGAAGAGTAATTGGCTTCATTGAGGTAACTGGGGTTATTTTCCACTTCCATGTATATGTTTATGTTGATCTGATATTGGTTGCACATATATGATTTTGAAATGTTAAATGATTAGTTGACTACTTGAATTGTTATTGTGATTGGACCTTGTGAGTCCATGGTGGAGCTATGGTGCGGCTGCCACCCGTGCATATGCTTTGATCGGGCACTGGGTTGTGATCAGACCCCGATGCACTGAGCCCTGGTTGTGCTCATTGGGGGAGTTGGTGCCGTGGACGGACCATTCCCGGTGTTATTGGCCATTAACATGTTGTTTATGACTGCTGGTATGGGACAGTAGTTCCTTGTAGTCAACTAGTTCATTTGCAAATTGAATCGATGATTCTGGTATTGATGACACGAAATTGCATTGGATTGATTAACTTGTACATGTATATATGGAATCTTCCCTTTTGTTACTGAGATTATATATCTCACCCTGTTGTGGGCTAACATTTTCAGGGACCGGACCTCTTAGTGGCAAGAAGAAAATTAATGGGAGTTGCTAAATGGTTTGGTAGCACATCAGTTTAGGAGCCTTGATAAAATGTATTGTAACTAAATTGCTAGTTTTGTATCATTGCTGCATTGTATCATGAGTTGCCAAGCATAGAGATTGTATATGTAATTTGTTTATCATGGAATTGAACATTCTGATTGTAATTGGCTAATAAGGGATAAGTGATTCGATTTCATATGAACATTAAGCATTGACCCCATACACCTTGTGACCAGAATACATTTGCTGTCATTAAATTATGGTTTTGTTGATGTGTGGTAGTTTGGTAAGTACAAAATAATACTTTAAATCTTGAGATAGATAAGGATAGATTAACTAGGTAAATCAAGTAGATAAATACCATTAGAGGTTCACAAATGAAGGGAGAGTGGTCCTAGAGTGTCCCTAAGATGAGAATTGGAGTGTAGGGGTCAAAATTTAGGTAATGTAGTCACAGGAGGGAGTCTCGCCGTGGCCAAGAGGGCTTCGCCGCGGCCAAATGAGAGACAGAACCAAATGGCGCCGCGGCCTGATAAATCGCGCCGTGGCGCAAAGTGGGAAAAATTGCCTAAAAGCTGACAGAATGAAAACGCGCCGAGGCGGAAAAATATTGCGCCGAGGCGGAGCTGACAGAATGGAAACCCGCCGAGGCTCAAATATATTGCGCCGAGGTGAGAATCGTAGGGTTGAGAAAAGTAGTTCCAAGAGGCATTTTCGCCACGGCGCCATGATGGCTGGCCGCGGCACAAGTCCTCAAACTCCTACTATAAGCCTAGAAACCCTAATTTCTTCAATGGTAATGATAAGAAATGATATAGGAACACTTGTGGGAGGTTATTGGGTATTAAAACCGATAGACGGTTGAATCATCAACCCCTTATAGTAGTAGGATTCCTTTTAAGCAAATTTTGTTTTGTTATGGTGGTATGGTGATGACCCTAACATCAAGGTTCAAATTTTCCTCGCATTTTCACAATGTGATAAATTGTAACCACTCAAACCTTGATAATTAATTATTAATCGTATACTTAACCATATTTACAATAATGATTAGAAGGAAGGGTTGTCACACCTGTTCTAGAAGGACTTTGGATGCCTATTCTGGTAGGAATTTCGGGTGTCTGTTTTGGCAGGACTTTAGATGCCTATTCTGGTAGGATTTTGGTGCCTATTCTAGTAGGACTTTTGGGTGCCTATTATGGAAGGACTTAAAGGTGCCTATTCTGGTAGGACTTTTGGGTGCCTGTTATGGCAGGACTTAAAGGTGCCTATTCTGGCAGGACTTAAAGCTGCCTATTCTGGTAGGACTTTGGGTGCCTGTTCTGGCAGGACTTAAAGGTGCCTATTTTGGTAGCACTTTTGGATGCTTAGTCTAGCAGGACTTTGGATACATATTCTGGTAGGACTTTGGTGTCTATTCTAGTAGGACTTTTAGGTGCCTATTCTAGCAGGACTTAAAGGTGCCTGTTCTTGCAAGATTTAAAACTGCCTGTTCTAACAGGGCTTTGGTGCCTATTCTGGTTGGACTGTGGGTGCCTATTCTGGCAGGACTTAAAGGTGCCTATTCTGGTAGGACCTAAAGGTGCCTGTTTTGGCAGGACTTTGGATGCCTATTCTGGTAGGACTTTGGTGCCTATTTTGGTAGGACTTTTGGGTGCCTGTTCTGGCAGGACTTAAAGGTGCCTATTCTGGTAGGACTTTGGATGCCTGTTTTGGTGAATTTCTTTTTTAAAATTTGAAAACTTCCCTTCATTTATCTAAGCTTTAGGCAAGGTAATGCATCTATACGAAATGTATAATACATGCAAAATGTCTGACTTTTGAATTTAACAATTCAATTTTGTCCCAATATAAATCGAGGTTATTGTAGGTATCAGAAGTATGAAACATGTGGGATGCTACAATTTATGAAATACACATTTTTGTTTTTTTCTGTGCCCCAATATGAACTTGAGGTCCACATAATGTATGCAGAGGTGAAATGCAAGAAACATATAAGATGCTTTATAAAATGCCAAATATTTGTTTTTACTTGCCCCAGCATGAACTATGGTCTATGTAATGTATGCAAATGTAGAATGCATGAAACATGTAATGCTTTATGTTATGAAATGCAAATCTTCTTTTTGCTTACTCTAGTGTAAACTAGAGGCTATGTGATGTATGCAAGTGTGAGGATAGAGAAAATATGTGATGCTTTATTTTATGAGATGCAAATTTTTCTTTTATTTGCCCCAGTATAAACTAAGGGTTATGTGATGTATGCAAGTGTGAGGATAGAGGAAACATGTGATGCTTTATTTTATAAGATGCAAATTTTTCTTTTGTTTGCCCAAGTATAAACTAAGGGTTATATGATGTATGTAAGTGTGAGGATAGAGAAAACATGTGATGCTTTATTTCATGAGACGCAAATTTTCCCCTAAGTGCTCCAATGTGAGCTTAGTTTAATGTGGGATATGCATGAGCATGATATATAAAGCATATGAAATGTAAGTTGTTCTTTCTCCCTTTTCTTTTGAAGTGCAAAATACATGTTTTTTTTTCTTGCCCTTGTATGCATAAGAAATGCAAGTTTCATGTTTGTTTTTTTTTTTTTTGAAATTTTTTTAAAAGAGATAATCTCTAAGATATGCATTATTTATGCAAGCCAAGTTAACTCTAAATAGAGAAAAAAAGTGAAAGCATTAATTTCGAGTTTTGAACTCTCTCTTTTTTGCAAACAAGATCCCTTTAAAAGAAAGAGGAGAAAAGGAAACATTATTTCTAAATGTTTTTATATTAATTTTGAACTTTGAAATTCTTTCTTTTTCCTTTTTTTTTTTTGTAAATGAAACCATCTCAAAGGGACATTATTTTTTGGTGTCTTTGACTTGATTTTGAATTTTGGATTTCTTTTTTTTTTAAATGAATTGATGAGGAAAAATGTGATTCCCCCTTTTTTTAATTCTTTTTTTTTGATCAATTTGAGTTGGAAAGAAAAAGATGCTTTGTCTATATACAAAATCAATACAAGTACATGATGCATAACCGATCTCAAAATTTATAAAATGTAAGATTTTTAGCCCTTCACCTTTGGAAAATCCCATACATTAGCTCTTCACTTGCCCTAATGAAAAAAAGTTGAACTTTTGATTATCCTACCAAATTTTCCCTTTGTCATTCGGATGAAGGAATTTATTGATGGCTTTTGGCTAGCCAAAAATGCCCCTAAAGGAGTATTCCAAATTAAGAAGACTCAAAGCTCTTGTTTTGACTTATTTCTAAATAATTTTTCTCCAAGCAATTTGTTTGTCATCAACCTTGGACTATTAACTTGGTAAGGCAATCTCCTCTTGTCAACTCTTCATCATTAATGCTTGAAAGGTTAATAAATTAAATCCACATTTATCTCATTTAACAATGTCAATATAGTCATGCATTACAGGATACAAACACATACGCTTGGGAAGGAAAAAAAAGTCCTCAACAATAGAGGGATGTAAGGGCTAATGAAGAATGTGGTTATGTAAGATGGTTTGGAAATGAAGAAGTGAAATAGACAACAGCTAGACACACTATAATAGAATAGGAAGATGCCCTAATTCTAGACTTGAAGTATTCTCTTTTGAACAATAAAAAAGTGAAATGCCAAGAAAATGGGTATGATAGGATAAAGAGAAGGTTCATTTCTAGATTTGAACTTTTTTTAAAAGAAACAATTGATGTAAGTGAAAAAATTTGCTTTGAATCACACTTTTTGCCCCATTTTCAATTATTCTAGTTTTTTCAATGAAATAATTTTCTTTGAATCACACTTTTTGCCCCATTTTCAGTTATTCTAATTTTTTTTTTTCATTCTTTTCAAATAAAAATCTGCCCCATTATTTTTCAAACAAGCTAGATCTCAACAAGGACTTTAATGCTTATAGTATGGCCTTGGTAGATGAGTTTATGAAACAAAAGATATCAGGCTCAAGAAATAACATGCCCCCGTCAAGTCTTCTATTAGTCTCCTTCTTCTATTACTTTAACAAAATTCTATACTTGAAATTCGCTTAGCAAGAGCGGATGTCTCTGGGTTGTAATGGGCTCTGGTGGGTAAAAGTGCAACTTAAGAAAGGAAGGTGACAAGGCCCAAATATTTATGTAAGTTCACAATGAGAATTTTGATCTAGTAATTGTACCATCTTGGCAGGACCAATTGGCTCATGACAATTAACTCAATCTTTTTTCTTTTAGAAGATCTTTTTTGTTCAGCTTAACTCTTTTCTGAAGACTTTTCCCTTTTTTTTGACCTCTTGTGTCATATAAAACTCTTCTTTGCGAATTTTGCCCCTTGATTGCATGCTAAGGTAAAGCTCCCTTTTAAAAGCTTTTGCCTTTTCAAAATTTAATCTGTGGGAGCTTTCTTTTTGAGAATTTCCTTCCTCCTATGATTTTTCTTTTCTTCCTCCAATTTGTTTCTTTTTTTTTAATTTAATCTTTTTTCTTAGAAGGAATCCACTATGATGCCAAAATTATTTTTTCTTTATGTAGAATTCTCATTACTTCTTGGGTTCGATTCATGTTCGGTATTTGAAGAATTTTTTATTTTAGACCCAAAGTGGTTAGCAACAGTTAAGAAGTGTTTGGATAATTGAAAGAACCTGACTCTCTCTTGATATTTGAATTACCAGCATAAAAATTTGTTAAAGACTTCCTATCCCAAAGGTTGCAATTAGGGTGAAGGAAATGAATATCACTCTTGGCTTAATTGAGGTGACTAGAGGTTACTCCTTTGTATTTGAGAAAGACAAAAAAATGTCTTGTATCCTAGACATAGTTTGCTTGTGGGACATGTATTCACATTTGTAATTTGTTCTTTTCTCTCCTTTTTTTTCTGATTGAATTAGGGGCATATAATTAGTTTCAGATTTAACCCTTCACATCGATTAACTCTTTTCATAAAGAGTTCTGGACATCATATTTTTAGATTTTTGGTTATTTAGGAGAAACATGCAAGGAAAGAAGTTGTGTCAACATAATTGATGGAATGGAAGGATCCGTAAAGGGTGAGATGGAAGCATATGACCATCGTATTGACAAAGTTAAATCAAATAAGGTCCAATGAATCAACTTCTGGTAGCCTTGGATTTTAGCTAGACAGAAGAATATTGAACAAATAAGCATTAACTGATTATGATATGACAAGCAATTTCTTTAAGAGTTCAATCACCAAGAAATCTCCCTAAGATTTTATTTCTTATGTTCTCTTGCACCTTGTTCATGAAAGTCGTAACCCTTTTTTTTTTGGAATGCCCCATTGCCTTAGGATTAAGTTCGTAAATTCTTTGGACAATGCCATCTTGGGTGTGAAGGCTAGAGGCTAGTGAAGGAAGTAGCTAATTAGTTGCAAATTAGGTAAAGGACAAAGGTCCCAATGAAGGCAAATGACAAGTGTCTTGATTGATATGGTTTGTGGTTCTCAAAATGGTCAAGTTCAATGAGTTTAGAGATTGATGATTTGAGTTTTTTTTTTGGATGATAATGGGTGGAAAGTAACAATTTGTAAATAAGGGGGTATGAAAAGTCAAGGAGTAATAAGCGACTTTATCAAGACTTCTGGGAGCTTCCTTTTGCCTAATCAAATGACACACCTTTACCTCTTTGACCTATACCTCATTTCCTCACCTTAGCTATTTAGGAATGTAGCTTCTTATTTAAATTTTTAACTTAAGCTAATCTTTCCATTACAAAGAACCAAAAATCCTATACTTATAGATTTTAGGATTTTCAACATGGAATGCCTTATGACAATGCATGGATGCAATTTTATTATATTGTTTGACCTAAAAACCAATAGGTGCTTTGATTTTGGCATGAAGGTCCTTCAAGACAAGGAATCCTAGTTTCCTTTTGGGCACTTACTGCCCCTATAAGGTAGATTAAGACTACCAATTAATTTAAAAGGAAGACTAGACCCTTTCTGTTTATATTTATGGTAACAACTTTTCTCATTGAACCTTTATTTTCCTCAGATGCTTATTGCACATAGGGATAAAGAAAGTTGATGAATCATCCTAAGGAAACAAGCTAAATTTCACATGGATGATGTCTATGGAAAAGTCTAGCCAATTTAAATTTCTTTTGACGATCTGCAGGGTCATTTCGAATCCTCCAGCTTCCTTCAGGACTATATGGTTTCACGATAAGGAGTAAGATTAACAACATTAACTCTCAAAGAGTTTCAATTTTTTTTATAGGCAATTCCATTTAGGCTTTCAACTTGCTTGACCCTTGCAGTCATCTCGACCTTTTTTATTTCAGCACCAAACTGCGCGACATCATGTCGCAACTTATTATTTTTGTGGATATTATTTAAGATTGTCTTTTACAATTAGTTAGTAAATTATTAGTGTTTGTTGATATTTTATTTTTTTTATTTTATTTTTTCATTCCAATAGGAGCCTATTCATCTCTAGGGAGTTATGGCTCATCACTTAGTTTAAGAAGGGACAATTTGTACACAATTGATGCTTAGGAGTTAGCTTTGATAATAAAAATGAGTTAACCTGATGATCCACTGATATATGATGGATTTAGTGTTGCGTACTTGCTCATATACCATTGAGAATAATGTCTTGGCCTAAGAAAAGGAGAAAAACTTTGTACTTTTTCTCGAGAAACTTACTGCTTCATTGAAGAAAAAATAGTTGACAATCAATTTGAGATAAATATGCCTTTCTACATAATTGATGCCCTAAAAAATAATTCTAATTTCTAACCAAGACATGATACTCATTTGTTGATGCCATGTTTTCCTAAAAATTTGAAGACCCCCTTTTTTTTATGAGGAATTTGTTATTTTGTGGGGATAGAAATTTTAAAGGAAGGGCTTCTTTCCCTTTTATGTATGTGTATAAGGAAAATAAATGTATGCTAAATGTTTCCCTTTTTTGAGGGATAATGATGAATGTGGTTATGGCCATTTAAGGGTTAGAAACCCATTAGGCAAAGGTTGATTTAATTTACTCATGCCTGCATCATAGTTATGGTATGTCAAATTGTGCAATGACATATCATTAATTATTCTAGTAGATAACGATGATGTGTCACTTTCCATATGGGTTTTATTAAATGCATGAATGTGATGATGAAATAGTTAAAAATGCCCTCCTTTATCCTATTAAGGGTAGATCCTAGGTTAAGATAACTGGTTGATAGAAGTCTGACTCTAACTATTTGGGGAGGTATCTATGGCTTAACTATTAGTGCATTGTCCAAGGCAGATCAATGACCCTTAATCATTGGTCCCTAAATCACCCCTTCCTTGAAGTGAGAATCTCATTATATGTACTCGACTTTGAGAGAAAAAAAGATCCTACACAAGTTTAATCCATATAACAAGGTACAATTTAGGCGAGGTCTTCATGATGGCCTCAGGAAGCACAAGGCTTCACAGGGAAATCAATATAAACATCTACTAATCTAGGAAACACTTGGACCCGGGTATAGGGCCCATATTGTGTATGAGATATTTGTGTCTTAATGATGTGTGTAAGGAGAGCATTTACCTTTCATCTTATAGACTACATAACCCTCATATGCTAAGCAGATTAATAGAACAAGAGGCAAAGAAAATATATGCATAGATATAAGCAAAAAGGAAATAAAATATACAAATATGGTCATCTACCCTAAGGTTTTATTCCTCATGTTATCTATCCTAACACATATTATGTACACAATTAAGAAAATAAAACATATGAAGCAAACATGTGAGAGATATGTTATCTACCCTAATCATGTGAGGCAAACAACAAATAAAAGGGAGAACCAAAATAAAAAGGAGGGTCATAACATTTTGCACAACTAACCAAAGTTGGGCTTGACTCTCAAACTATCCCTAGTGGAGTTGCCAAACTGTCACACCCGAAAATGTGACCGTGTGGCGTCTTGATCAAAGAAAAAGAAGAATTCGATTTTCAATGAAATCAAAAACTGAGATCAAAATTAAAATAAGATTAAGTTCAGGAGTCGTCACCAAAATTTTAAATTTTTTAAAAGGTAAAACTTTGAAAAAACTTTTTTAGTTTGAAAAATAGTCTACAAACTAAAAAATAGATTCGGAAGTTGATTGGGAGTGGGGAAGGTGTTAGGCACCCCACTACACCTATTCCTCAAAATAGTTATTCTAAGTTATTTGTGCAAAAATAAAATGACCTTAATTCTATTTTAATTCTCCCTAATAAATCACATGTAAACACAAGAGATAAAAGAATTAAAGGAAATAAAGTAAAAAGTAAAAAAGAAAACAAAATTAAGAAAAATAATTAAAAAAAAGGAATTTAAGAAAATAAAAATTAAAAAAAATATTTTATTTACAAAGGCAGACTTGACTTAGGATAAAAATCTAGGGCTTACGTACCCTTCGAAAGGGATCAAAATCTACGTAGTTCGAAGATTGTATTTATTGTTGGCTTGTTTGATTTTTTTTAATGTTTTGTTTTTGTCTTTTTTCCTTATTTTTCTTTGTTTTTATTGTTTTTGTTCCGCTTTTGTTTGATTTTTATTTTTTAATTTTTGATTATTATTATTATTATTATTATTATTATTTTAAAAGAGAAAGAGAATAAAAATCATTTAAACTTTTGCAAACAAAATAAATTTAAGATTGGTTGATGTGTTTTTATTTACAAAAGACTGAATTAATCTTACTCTTCCCTCTTCTTTTCTCCTTTTTTTGTTTTTTTGTTTTCTTTGTTTTGTTTTGTTTCTTTTTTATTTTATTTTTATTTTATTTTTTTATTTTTTTATTTTTCTTTTTATCTCTTTTCTTTATTTGTTTGTTTTTTTGTCTTTGATTTTGATTTTGATTTATTTTTTGTTTTGATAAGTTTTTATTAATTTTTTATTTATTTTATTTTATTTTGGTGAAAAGATAAAGAAAATAAAAATTACTTTTCTCTTTAACAAATAAAACAAATTTAAGATTAGTTGATGTGTTTTGATTTGCTAAAGGTAGAGTTACTTCTACTTCTTTACCTTTCTTGCATTTTCAATTTTTTTCCTCTTTTTTATCTTTTTTTGTCTTTTTATTTATTGTTTTCATTTTGGTTTTGTTTTGCTTTTTATGACTTTCATGATTAAGTTTTTTTTATTAAAACTTTTTTCATTTTTACTTTTTTTTTAAAAACACTTCAAAAAGAACCATTAATTTTTTTAATCATTTTTTTATTTAGTTAATTTTTTTTAGCCTACATTTTTTTCAATTTTCGCAAAAAGATCCTTTAGTAAGGGAAAGATAAATCTTTAAGACCCAACCTAGGTTTTTTGTAAAAAAGATTTTTAATCCTCTTTTGTTTTTCTTACTTTTTTTTAAAAAATTTTCTTTAAAGAATGATTTGATGGGGGCCATTGAAACCCAAAACTTATTACAATGTGAATTTGAGACCCAATAGGTACCAAGGAGGCTTTGTTGCCACACATAACCTATAGGTTTGTTCATATGTGTTTGAGGGGACAAAGAAACCCACACGGCTATTCTAAGAAATGACGTGATAAAACAAAAATGAGAAAAAGGAATATTTACAAAACACTAACTTGTGAATGTGTGTGATTTGTGTACATTCATGATTTATTGTATTTTATATACAACTTTCATTACAAGAAGGAAATAAAAAAAGAAGCTACATAAAGAGTCAATGAACCGCTTCTTCCCTGTTCTCAGTCTTCTTTGTTTGTAGCGGAGAAGCTCCTAAATAATCTTTCCACCGATTTAACTTGGTCTCCACCAACTCACGCAGCCATATACAAATGCAATAAAACAATTTTGAGGTCAAAACTAATCCAAAATTCAAAAACCCAAATGCATTATCATGCACAAGATCTAAATTCATATCGAAATTTTTTTTTTTGCAGGAGTTTAGGTGCCTTTGAAACTATATTCCACAATTTGGTAGGACCAAATTACTTATATACCTCTCTTAAGGGAGCTCCGAAGTTTGTCAAGGCAAAAGGCAAAGATAGATCATCATTCAAAACTTAAATTCCTAGTTCATGGCAAATCAAGATTCAAGCCAATCAAAATTTCAGATTCAAAAGTACAGCATTTGGAATTCTAAATGCCAACATAGGTGAATGCATTAAGGTTATACACAAATTGCTATTAGTGAAACAAAATCATGCTACGTGAACGTTGCCTTTAAAAGGCTATCTTAATCAACTTTTATGAACCAACTTGATCAGGAATACAATTCAATACAAATGACCATTCAAGAATAGCCTTATCCTAATTAGACCAGTGATTAAAGTCGCGGTCAATCATAACCTTCTCCCTTCCATATTCCGCAGTCAATCATGAGCAATGTGTGCAATCATTCTTTTTTTTTAAACAAAAAAAAAATTCAAAGCTGTACTGGCAAATAATAAACTGGGTTAAAGCCACAAAAAAAAAACCAAAATGACCTTTCAATGAGGAGAGAACGTGATCAACAACATAGTAGTATAAGTAACATTCACAATCATCAAGATCAAGTCATACTTCTTCATGGAAGAAAATGAGTGGCCACGTATGATGGGAAACAAACTTTAACTATCCCCAAAAATTAAACCTAGATGCGAAAATAGTCTTTATTATATGAGGAATGAACAGGGGCAAAGTTTACGTTTGACTCTCCCAATGACCGGACCAGAACCCTACTAGATGCAACACTTGCTCAATAACATCAAGAGCACATAGAACACTAAATGAGCTCTTATCCTCCCAATAAACTATGCAGTAGGTGTTTTCAATCTCATAGCAGAACGAACTTCCATCATCCTAGAGCTAAATTAAGGCATTCAAGGGTAAGGTCTACTTTGACATGTTCATGTAAGATCAAAATCCATTCTCCACAGAATTAGATTATATTCAAAATAAAAGAAGTTCATACTTCAGCATCCATAACAGAACCCATACACAGCTTCGTGGTTTCAGAATCAAAAATGGAAAACACAAGAAAGATACCTCTCAGATTCCTGTTTCTGGACTCACAAAGTCGAGTGGATCTTCTTCTTTGATAAAATCTCAATGCCATTAAGTCCCAAATCTGCACTCAAACTTGATTTGATTTCTTCTCTTGGTCTTTTCACGTTGCTGTTTCTGGATCACCTGTCGCCCATCAGTCTCTTACTATCTCTTATTCCCTATCACTACTCCCTTTCTCTTTTCTCTCAAACCCAAAAATCCCTAATTTCTCACTTGCACTCTCCTCTGCTTTTTTTCATTCGTTCTCCATGTTTCTGTTCCTCTCTAACCTGAAACCAACCCCCTCTTCTCTGATTGCTCCTTCAATCAGAAAATCTCCAACCTCTTTCACCCACGATTCTCTGTCTCTGCCTCCTTTCCTTTTTTTTGTGCGTGCGCCCTCTCTTGAAGACCCCAGTTCCTCACTTTGTTGAATCTTGATCTTCCTCTCCTCCCTTCATTCTTTCGATTTTTGGTCTCAGGATCCCCCTCGTCCTCCCTCTTTTTTGTGCATACAAGTGTTCCTTTTTCTTTCTACCTAGATGCGCCTCTCTGCTTCCTCAATTTGCTCCCATTTTCTATTATCCTCCCTTCTCTTTGTGCGTCTGTGCGTCCTTTTTGTCTACCCCCCCTTTCTGGTCGCTGAGAGTCATACCATTAATGGGTAGGAGCCTCTTCTCTCGGATGTGAGAACAAGAACACCACTCAAAGTGGGGACCACGCATCTAGGGTTTCCTCGGTCTCTTTTCATTTTTTTTAATTTATTCTTGTTTTTTCTGCCTTGGGTATGTGGGCTTCAGACTTGCTGGGCTAAAAGTACAGGCCTCCGCCCATTTTTGTTCTTGGTCCTTCTTTTGTTTGTAAGGTTGGTTTTTGGTTTTCCCTTTCTCTTTTTTTTTTATATATATTATTTTTTTTACTCTCTTTTTTATTATTTTACTTTATTTATTTTTATTTATTTTGTGTCCCCTTTTTTTTGCCTCTCAGTTTT
Organism: Erythrophleum ivorense; assembly: GCA_026724425.1. Taxonomy (NCBI): domain Eukaryota; kingdom Viridiplantae; phylum Streptophyta; class Magnoliopsida; order Fabales; family Fabaceae; genus Erythrophleum; species Erythrophleum ivorense. The sequence continues at coordinate 923,592 of JAIUCV010000219.1, forward strand.
TGTTTTTTTTTTCTTTTTAATTATTATTCTTTAGTTATTATTTTTTTTATTAACTTGTTTTTAGCCTTTTCTCTCTCTCTTTCTTTGTGAGTTTTTACTTTTTCATTCATTTTTTCTTTTCTTTTTTTTAGTCCTTTTTTATTTTGATTTTTTTAATTATATTTGTTTTAGATTTTTGTTACTCCCTATTTGATTTTTTTTTGTTTTAACTTTGAATTAATGGACTTTTACTTTTTTTTTTTTTTTTTTTGAGTTCTTCCTCCTTTGATTTTTTTGAGCTTATTAAGCTAAAAGGACCTATTCATTTTTGTTTTGTTTTGTTTTTTCTATTTTTTTATTAGTTTAATTTTATCATTATTTTTAGAGTATGTCCGGACAAAATATGATGTTCACACACCATAGATAGAAACCAAATTTCCATTTAGCCATTTCATTACCTGTAACTTCTTGATCCAAATAAACAATAGCCCATGAGCAAGAATGAAGAAAAAGAGCCAAAATAATGTATTTCAAAAAAAATAAAAGTAAAATCTAGACTAATAAAGTGGCAAGTGAAAAAAACTTACCTTTGAGCTTTGAGAGACTCTAACACTAAACAAATTTGAGAATGGAGACCGATAAGTGGTGAAATAGCGTGACCTTCTAACTTGAGACCTTCAAATTTGAGAGTAGCATGACCTTCAACAATAGAGGTAGTTTTTGTTGTAATATCCAGTCCTCCAAAAATGTGAGAAGATGCGAGAAATATAACGTTCGATTTCTCCGTAAATGTACAAAACTCACCGAATACAAAAGAAAGTCTCCCAAAGAGAAGGACTTAAGGTCTAATAAAATTAGAGTGATAATCTAGACCTCAAATAAGGAAGATCCAAGGCCAGAGGTGCCTTGAAATCAAAATTAGAATAACCAGATGAAATTTAATGAAAAAGCAACGAAACGTAATGGCATTTTAATAATTTTGGACACTTTTTGGAAAACTCATAGGAAGAATTTTTAAATGAAAAAAAATAAGTTTCTCAAGGTTTTCGGAGGCCTAAAAACTATAGGAACCCCCACAACAGTTAAAACCCTTTTAGTTTACGATTTAGAACATCAGTGGACTTAACTTTGACCCTTTCATTCTGGAAGGTTTTAACTCTAATTTGAGTGATTCCAAAGGCATTTTATAAGATTGAGGACCTAAATTTTATGATAAAAAAAACGGTTTTAAAAAAAGAGCTAAAATGGATGGGCAATGAAAATGCCAAGATTAAGGAACATAAATGAAAATTTTTTAAAACAAATTGCCTCTTGAAGCTTCTATATGTTTCATGCCACTTCTTCTCCCTTCCCTACCAACTTCATTTCTGTCCAAAAACTAGAGAAAACACAAGAGAGGGAGGCACATAAGAACAAAGGGAAAGATGAGGAGAAAAGCCAAGAAAAAGGTGAGAAACTCATGGAAATTCTTGCTTTTCCTTTAGAAAACTTCTTCCTCTCCTTTCCTCTTTGTAACATCCAATCCCACTATAAACGTGAGAAACGCGATGTTTGGTTTCTCCGTAAATGTCATAAATGGACCAGATATAAAAGGAAGTCTCGAAAATAGAAGGATTTGTGGCTAACTAAAATTAGGATAAAATTTTAAATATTAGAAAATGAGGATTTGGGATTTAAGATGCCAAAAACTAGAGCTAGAAGAGTTCAGAAAATTTGTCGAAGAAAGTAGGGGCATTTTTGTAATTTTTGGAAAATTTGAAAAACTCATAGGAGGGCTTTTTAAATAGAAAATCTGAGCTTTTCAAGGTTTTCAGAGGTCCTGAAAACGATAGGAACTCCTAGAACAGTTGAAACTCCTCTAGTGAGTGATTTTGACTATCAGTTGACCGAAACTTTGACTGAATGGTTTGGAATGATTTTAGATCCTTTTTGAGTAATTCCAAAAGTAATTCTTATGATTAAGAGCCTAAGAAATATGATGGAAAAGACAGATTTCAAAAAGGAGTTGATTTGAGCCAAAATGATAAGAACAGAGAATAAGAACTAAAATGCAAAATAGAAAAGTGCATAAAGTAGACTCTTCACCTTCTTAAAGCACGTTTTCTTTTGGCCTCTGATTAATAAAACTTCTTATTGCGCAAAATAAAGCATGAGACCAAGGGAGAGAGATGCACTAAGAGAGCTCAAGAGGAGGAAGAAAAGGCTAACAAAAGGTAGGAAAATTTAAGGATTTATATAGTCTTTCTTCTTGAAGTCTTCCTCTCCTCTCTTTGCTTCATCTTTCAATGTTTTTGATGAGTGAAATGGTTCTGTTTTGGCCTTGAACCAGAGGGAACAAGTTAGAAATCCAAAGAGGAAGCTAAGGCAAGAAGAAACATTCTTGAAAGAAGGTTAAACCCAAGGTAATTTCTTGCTTTTTGTTGCTTCTTCCTTCTTGCTCTTCCTTGTGTGTGTAATGCCTAAAAATAGAAACATCTAGGGGAGGAAAGTTCTGACCTAAAACTAATAAGAAACCATGAAATTGGAGTATGGAAACTTGGAATATGCCAAGAAATTGCAAGCAAAACCAAGGAAATCCAAGTTAGAAAAGTATAAAGCTCTTGAATACCTTGTAAAAATTGATTTGATAAATGAGTTCCCTTGCATGTGTGAGTATTTAATTGAGCTCCTAAGACCTCTAGGAAGCCTCCCAAGTGCATCTCCCATCAAGAAAAAATCAAGAAGGCCATGAACTCTTCTTCCCCCTCATGTCTCGGCCTAGGCTACTTGAATAGGTTAAGAAATGTTTTAATTTTTTCTAACCTTGGTTTGAGACTTCTTATGATGGTAGAAGGTGGGAGAAATCCTTGAGAAAAATTTAGAAGCCATAGATTTAGAGATGAGGCAATGGCTTCCATAATGTGACCTTATGAAGCAACTTATGTCTAGGCTTTTGGAAGTGAGTGTGTGAGGGCTCCAAGGACCTTAAATGAGGTCAAGAGGCCTAGATATGAGAAAAGAATGGAGCCAAAAACTTGAATTATAGTGGTTGCTTCATTAGGCCATTATGAAGCCATTATGTGACCATTAAGCAAATGGTGTATTCTTAAGTGTAAGTTCAATGTCTTAACTTGCTTTAAGAATATAATGAGTGTTATTCATGATGTTTAGGCTAAGGAAACTAAACCCCACTTAAGTGTTCTTGTGAAACCAAAAACGAAAAGGAGTAAGGCAAAGTAAAGCTTGCATAGATAACAAGGTAGTTCTCTCTCCTTTCTCTCATGCACGTGTGGAGGTTTTCTTGTCTTTGAATGTGTGTGTATATGTTTAACCCATGAAATATGTCTCTAGCAAGTATTTAAATGCCATGCTACCATGTTTCTATGTGTATGTGTTTGTAAAATGCTTTTATGTATGTTCTTGGCTTGCTTGAATGTGGTGAGGCCAAAAGTCCTTTAGCAAGGGTGAGGATGAGCTAAAAGTCCCTGAAGGTTGGGTGAGACAAGCCAAAAATCTCTAGAAAGAGTGAGGCTTAGTCAAAAGTCCCTTGAAAGTGGGTGAGACAAGTCCAAAAGTCCCAAAGAGAATGGGTAAGGCCAAACCATTGTCTTGTAAAGTTTATGTATGATGATTATGTGTACTTGAATGAAAGAAATGCTTTATATATGTTCATGAATTTCAAGAAAGCTTTGCATACATTTCTAGACTTGAAAATGGCATCCATTATGTGTGTTTGAAAGAGAGAAGAGCTATTGAGATTCCTAGAATCTCACTTTTCTCTCCCCATTACTTAATATGCCTAGGTGGATCAAAAGAGTAAGGAAATAGGAGCCACCACACTTAGAAGCAAGAAGATTAGTAATGGAGTTGTAAAATATTTGTATTATAGCTATATGGTTGTCACATGATGCATCTCCATAATGTATATGTTATATAAGCTTATGAATATTTGTAAAATTACAGGTATATTGTATATGTATGAGAACTAGACCATGTGAACGATATTACATGATTTGACTTAGATATGCAAAGTTAAACAAGTATGGCTCTTGTGTATGTCTTGGTGTGGATGAGTGAGATTATGGAATCTGGGTTATTATTCCTTTGAGACATGTTTGATAGAGTATTTTAATACTTTCCTACATGCTCATGTGTCCATAGAATGAGAAGAAGCAAAAATGGACCCCTTGAGACCCCATATGAAGCTTAAAAAGGGCATTTTGCAACCCTATATCACAAACTATCCAAATGAGATCTTCTTAGTCTAAAACTTGGCATGCATCTAGGTTGTATTAAAAGATTTTTTGGAAGTTAAAGTGGGTAATATTTGAAAATTTACAAAATATTTGTTGAATTTTTTAAGTTGAAAATTTTTCTGGATTTAGTCACTGTACTGTAGCTTTTGTCTAAAAATGAATCTATGTCAAACATTAGGAAAATGATGTCCAATTGCCATTAAAATTTATAGGTAGAAACTAGACCTTTCTAATGACTTGTGCCAATTAGAAGCACCTCATTTGGATGTTTAGAGAGGGAGATATGAATTTTAAAGTGGCTGCCCAATATCAAGGGCACAGTCAGACCCAAAGCACTATTTAATTAGTTTTTGTGGTCTGAACTAATGTGGAATGGTTTGGAATGATTTTTCATCTCTAGCTAACATCCATATCTTTCCATATTGGTATCACTTGCATGGATTGAATTTTTTTGAAATTAATTGAACATTTTTTAAATTCATATCAGAAACCTATATCAGCATCAGTAGGCATTCAGACCTTTGTGTCTTTTTCATTGTCAAATGTGGTTCCAATGCTATGTTCATGACTTGAAATTATTTTTAACGTAAAGTTAACACTTAGAGCTTTTCAGAAATCTATGGTATGGCATATTTCTATTTTTCTACATTTAGTTATGAATTTTCAAATTTTCCTTAAATCTGCTACTGTACAATCTGTGATGCATGAAGGGATTTTTGAGGTCTTTGATTTGAGAACCATGGCTTGCTTAATCATTTGAGTTGTTTATGATTTGTACCAATGCTAAATGATTAAGGAATGTTGTTGGGTGATCCACGAGACCCATATAACGCGAATTTGTAAATTTTGACCCCAATGTACACAACAAAAGTGAACTTAAATGGTGATTTTCTTGAACTATTCTTTAAGAACATGTGTAAATCCCTATGAATGGGAGAGTATAATGGTTGAAAGTATATGGTATGACACTCCTCTCTTCCTATGGATTTAGTGAGATATTTGGTTTTGTTTTGAGTCTAAAATAAAGGGGGATAGTTCGAATTTTTGGAGGAGAAGCCAAACAAAGAGAAGAGCATTCAAGGAAGGTCAAGAAACCAAGGTAAATTGCCATGCTTCAAGCTTGATTTCTCTTGTTCTTCCTCTTGTATATTTCGTCTCATATAAGAACAGCCTTAAGGGGTTGAGTTTTTAGCCAAACTAAGAGTAAATCTTAGGAAAATGTAAGAATATGCAAAGGAAACGATCAAATAACCAATAGATTTCAAGATAGCAAAGTTAGGGTTTCAAGTATTCTCTTAAAATTCTGTTTTGATACAAGAATTTCTAAGCTAAAATGAATGTTTATATGAGCTCTAGAGATCCCTAAAAAGCTTCCCACATGCATCTTCCATCAAGAAAACAAAGTAAACTCATTTTGTGCTTTTTTGGTCCATAGCCACGGCCTAGAAAGGATGAGGCACCAAAGGGTAGTTTTAATTCATTCCAAGCTTGATTTTGAGTCATATATGATGGAAGAGGATGAGAGAAAGCTTAGAAAAAATTTTAGAAGTCATGGATAGTGAAATGGTATTATAGGTTCTATATTATGGCTTAAAGAAGCAACACCTAGTTAGGCTCCTTGAAATAAAGGTGTGATGGCTCTAAGAGACTTAAATGGAGTCAAGAACCTTATATGGATGGAAAGAATGGAGCTAAGATCATATTTATCTAAATTTGCTTCATTGGGTGCATTATGGAACCATAAAAGAACCATAAGAGCCATCTAGCTTTTGTAATGAATATGTAGCTTTAGAATTTGTTCCAAAAGTGTAATTGGCTTCCATATTATGTGTCTAGGCCAAAGGAACCAAGTTCCACCTTCTTGTGAGTGTGTGGCCGTGGGAAAGGAACCAAGTTCAAGGAAGAAAGTATGCATGTGTGACAAAGGTAGCTCTCTCTTCTTTTTTTCATGCATGAGTGGATGTTTACCTTGTATTTGAATGCATATATGTATGTTTTGAGCCATGAAAATTGTTTTAGGATGTATCTAAATGCCATATACCATGATGTTAGGTTATGCATTCAAATGATGCCTTGTGAAATTGTTTTAATTTGCTTGAGCGTGGTGAAGCCAAAAGTCCCCAAGAATAGTTGAGACAAAGCCAAAAGTCTCTCAAAAGTAAGGCTTAGTTAAAAGTTTTTAAGAAAATGGGTGAGGCAAGTCCAAAATTTTCCAAAGAGATTGGGTAAGGCTAAACCACTTACTTGACAAACCTATGTATGTTTTGTATGACTTCTTGAATGCTAAAGATATTTCATGAATGATTATGAGAGCCATGATATTCATGCATGCATTTTTAGCCATTGATTTGCATTCTTTATGTATGATTGAAAGGGAGAAGAGCTATTGGGATTCTTAGAATCTCATCCCTTCCTCTCCATTTGTCTAACATGACTAGGTGAACCAAGTGAGCTAAAAAATAGAAGCCGCCAAGCATAAAGGAAGGAGATTGACAACAAAGTGTGTGGAAATGTCCATTTTGTAGCCATATAAATGGTGTATTGTAATTTAATATTGTATATGATATATGAACTTATGAGTATATGTAATTATATGAATATTTGATGTATGAATGAGATTTGATGCCATATGTATGATATCGCATGATTTGGACATTGAATGGCAAGAACTGGCTTATGTATTCTTGTGCATACCTTGGGGTGAGAGTGTGAGTTTGTGAAATCTGGATTTATGCACCTTTGAGACATATTTGATAGACCATTTTGGTGCTTTCCCACGTGCTCAAGTGGTCATGGGAGCCTTGGAACCAAATTTGACCTTTTTCAGACCCATTAAGAAGCTTAAAAGAGCATTTTTGTAACCCAATATCAAGATCTAACCAAATGAATGAATTTGACCATGATATTTGGGATGCATATAGATCTTATCCAGAGATTTTTGGGAAGTTAAAGACAGATTGTTTGGAGCTTTGTGGAATTAATTATAATTTTTTAAAGTTGGCAAATTTTTGCTGCTCTGGTATGGTTACTATTCATATGGTTAATTTTTTCTCTTATATCATTCAAGAGTCAAATGGTGTCCAATACTCATGAAATTTTACAAGAATAAATTAGACATGATAAGTTTTCTATGGCCATTGAGATCATTCCAATTAGATGTCTGAGCAGGGAGATATGAACTTTTGAAGTTTTATGATAGTACCAATAGCGCTAGATGAGTTTAGGTACTATTCCATCGATTTCCAATAGCTAGACATTCTTATTCTGGTCTGGACTTATTTTTATCATAAAGTAGATATTTGTAACTTTCCAGAATGGTATAGTGTGCTTGATTTTGATTTTTTTTAAAATTAATTATAATTTTTTAAAATTTATGACAGAAAGCTGAAATTTCAACCCAAGACTGCACATGCTATTTTTATGTATATACCCCATTAGCTTGAGTTCTTGGTCACTTCTTGAGATGGTTTTGAATTGTATTTATGTATTTAAATATAAAAATGAGATGGATGAGTTCATATGGTCCACGGGACATAAAGTAAAAAATTTATCTATGACGTAACGCAAAATACTTGAATATTTTTATTGTATTTTCCTTGAGAAACTTATATGATTCAAGGAAGTGAGTCTAGAAATGATTTGAGATTTACATTTGTCTTTTAGAATAAAATATGAGGTAAACTTGAGGAATAGAATAAGAGTTGAGACTTGAAAAAGCTTGAAATTTTGTCTTCCTCTTTGTTTTTAGAGCTAAACTATTGGAGTTTGGAGGAATCAAGAGTGTGAGAGTTGGAGAGAGAGAGAGATGAAAAGTGAGGACAAACCAATGAAGAAAAACATAATCTTGTCACTTGTCCCTTTGGTTTCCTTCCATAGAAGTCTAGAAGAGTGAATGGATTTAAAGGCATTATTTTAAATTTTTTTAATGATATCATTGCTACTTGCTAGTGGTCCTCAAGAAAGAATAAAGTGCCTTTTAGGATTGTTGCTGGTACTTAGTCCATGTGAGAGCTTTTATATTGAATTTAATAAGTATAAAATGTAAAATTATTTGTTCTTTTTATTTATTTAATTTTTATTTTAATAAAATCATTTATATTTTTTATTTATTTATTTAATCATAAAATTGCTTGCTCTTTTAATTTATTTATTTGATAGATATTTATTTAATGAAATGATTTAATTGCCTTGACTTAGAAAGATGCCACTGCTTGTATATATACATAACATCGAAAAAATACTAACGAGCGTTAGTTTAGCTGGTACAAAGAGCATATTGTAACCTTGATACTATGAGTTCAATCCCTTGCTATGCCACTCCATGATTCGAGCTTAAGAAACCAATGAGACTAACACCTCAAACTTGACAAGATGGTCCACTTAATAATATATATTATGAGATATAACAAATATATATTGTACTTCTTGTAAAAATATATTAAAAATATGTGTGTTATATATAATCTATATTATTAATTTATTTTATATTAATAACTAGGATTATTCCTCACGTATTGCACGCGCTAAATGAGAATCAACATATCGTCAATTAAAATATTAAGCAAGCTAATTATTAAAATTAATATAGAATAATAAAAATCTAAATTAAATTAAAATTGAGAAATTTAAAGTAAAATTAAAAAAATTTCAGTAATTAAAAAGTCAAGTGTAAAATTAGAAAATTTGGAAAAATAAATTAAATTAAAAGATAAAATAAAGAATTAAATATTATTTAGAATATTTTGTATTCATTAAATACAAAGAGGGATCTATGACTCTTTTTAAAAAGGAGGGATTGATGATATTTTATATTTATTTTAAATATTTTAAATTTTCATTTCTTTTATTTTTTAAAGATAATTCTATAAGAAATTTAGATTATTAAAAAATTCAAATTATCATTTGCAATGGATTTAGCAATGGAAAAGTTTGTGATGGGCAATTCTATCGCAAAATCCAAATTAATTATTCTATTGTTAAATTTTGTCTCTAATTTTATTAGCAACAAAAATATTTGTGATAGAAAATCTTATGGCTAATTCTATCGCTCGAATTAATAACAAATTAGCGACAAACTAGTGATGCAACAAAATTTTACCACAAATGTGTTATTTTTTTTAGTGTAACAAATATACATTATTTTACATATTATTTGCAACATTTTAAAAAATCATAATTGTAGCAATTGCAACTCATATTATAGTTTTCGCAAGACCTGTAATTACAATAACCACAACCCAAGGGTTTAAACTTCGGTTGGGCTATCATTTTGTTGAAGGGTGGTTGAGCATCAAAGCATATAAGCGAAATACTGATAAAGAGCTGAAGGGGGTTTGGAATGCCGTGGAGACTGAGATTGCTATGCTAGGAGCAAAAAATATTGAGAAAAACCGAACAGTTGTTTATCGATTTTAAAAGTGAGATGGAGAGGTACCTGAGACCAAACAAACAGACCTTAGTACACAGAGGCTAAGCTTAATCGTTAAGGAGAAGTAATGGCTTAAGGATGATGTGTTATTGCCTCTTTATACAGTGCTGGGGAGTGCGCCCACTGAATTTTTGGCAATAACAGCTTCGAACTCTAACCAGACATTGCTTCTAAGCATTTATATATTTGTTTATATAGGATCTTGTACCAGAACTTTTTTGCTTCATTTTAAGAAGATGCTTCGTCCTTGGATTATCTAAATGTGGCCAGGACATCTTTTTTAGTTTAGGAGAAGATCTGTTAAAATAAGAATATGGGCAGACCTAATGATACTCATCCTATCTCTTCATGTCTCTTTCTTTCTTAAATAATTCTTTCTTGAGCTAGAGAAAATTTATATTTTCTAATGCGTGAGACCAGATTCAATTTTGCAGGAGAAAAAAGAAAATTTTTAAGAGAATTGAAAGATGTCACAAAAACAAAGGACATAATTTTTTAAAAAAATTTTATTGTAGGGTTCCCATAGTATTGATGTAAGAAAAGTATTCTAAAAATCGTTCAGAAATAAATTTTAGGCAATTTAATTTTAAAAATATGTTCGATAAATAATTCAATAATTTGCAAATCATTTGTTTTTTAATAAAAATTTAGAAATTTAAGTATTTGAACCATTACTTTAAAAGCAGTACTGTCACTTAAAATTGTATATGTAAAGGAAAACATTTATTTTATACTGACCAAGTTGTCATAAATTGCCAAAGGAAAAAAGTTAAATTTTGAATTAGAATTTTCTAATAGGTCAATGTCTTGGAGTTTAATTATGGCATAATTTTTACCATATGTATTTAATTACCATAACAGTCGCATTCAATTTGCAAGTAGTTCACTTTTTTATATAAGAAAAAATTTATATACTATTGCTTATATACTTACTTTCAAATCCCTCAATTAACTAAAGCCATTTGGATTTTTTATTTTTACATCTCACCAACTATTGACTAATACTGTTAACTCATGTCTTAATTTGAAAAAAAAAGAAGAAGAAAGTTTCCAACTCCAACCCAGAGCTATTATTGAAGTTGTCTGTATCTTCAGCTTCTTGTATCCCCATGCACCTCCAACCTAGAGCTCTTACTACAGTTGTCCGTCGAAATTGTGTCCATCTCCAGCTCCTTGTTCTCCTCTTCTATTGCATCTGTCTTCTATTACATCTTCTATTTCATCTAGTAAGATTTCATCTGGCTTGAATTTTTTGGTTTTGATTCTTGTGTTCTTCCGCAAGTTTTGACAACTTCTGTTTGAATTTTGCGCGTGAATTCTAATGCCCAAAATTCAAATGAAAATTTTCTAATATAGTCAAAATAGACCAAAGGTCGTGGCCCGACCAGTGTAGCTTGCAAAATGGATAGATTTGAATTTGTTAAATGTGCCTTGTTTAAACGTGGGTTAAATAAGCTCGAGGCAGTCCTACCCTAGAAAGAAAAAAAAAAAAAAGAAAAATTTCAAATGTTTAAGGTAGAGCAATGGCAGGAAAACCTTATAATTTCATAGGAAATAAAGGGATCGATATTTTTCAAGCATTTATATATTTGTTTGTAATTAAAATTAGAAGTTAAAAATGCCTAAAAAAAATCGTTGGCAAAGAAAATACCTAAAAGCAAATTCAGATTTAAATTCATTTTTCATCTCCATACCTAAATTTAAGCAAATAAATTTTGAAGGTACCCATAAGATCTACAAATTTTACCTATTTTATTATGTAACATCATATATATAATTATTTAAAATTAAAACTACGAATAAAAACTATGCATATTTCTAGTAAAGATAGCTTTGTCATCACTCAGAAGAAAGCTCAAGTGTGAGCTTTCCGCAGCATCACCATATGTAACATATGAATTTACGTATATGGTATATACCATTAAACTCTATTAGATTTAATTAATAATTGCACATTTATGTCAAAGTTTAAATCAATCCTATGTTCTCTTTTTTCTTTGTCCATTGAAAGCCACACAAAAAAATTTTAGGCGTCCATATTTAAAAGTTTAAGAACGAATCTAGTCGATGTTGTTCTTTCTAAAATATTCAGTAATCCTTCAAATTTCTTCTACTTTTCGGGGGGGAAAAAAACTTTCTGAAATTTTCCATGCCAAGTGCAGCCCAAGAACAACTTTAATGATAATCTTTATTTGAAACAAAAACGCAACAATATAGGTGTGCCCAACATTTATGAACTTTACATAAGCACTGAATTAACTAACAATTTACTTTTGGAATTCCATAGAAAATGGGCGGGGTATGTGAATGTTAATCTCTGGTCCAAATTTTCTCAAGACTTCTATCTTTCTTTTGTAAGTTATTTGATGGATCATTACTCAATGGCGAAATATCTCAATCGTTCATGAAACGTTAGAGGCGTGGACAAAACTCGTTAATAGATTTTTTTAATAATAACAGATTTTTGTTAGTCTCTTCTCGCGTGATCTTGACTCTTAGACCTTGATTTACCACACATGCAGAGAGAAAGAGCATAAAATAAACACATACTATGGGAAGTTAAAAATACAAGAGAACGTAAGACAAATTGAAGTCACAGGAGTAACAAGAAATAACAAGAAGGAGTAAATATTCGGTACAGTTTTGAAATTTTATTACATCATGATTTTCGAAGAATCCCTGCTTCGATTGTTTTCTCTATTTTATCTCATAACTAAACTTTCTGCAACTTTTGCAGGAAAGGTTAGCGGACAAATAACAGTAAAATCACCGAATTCTTTTCCATACAAATCCAAATTTTTACAATTCCATTGAAGCTAACATTGTGGAAGGTCCTTCGGCGGAGGTAGAACAGATTGATCTTGTCCCGCTCCATCTTCTACAACGAATGCCGTTTTCAACCCCCAACCAGTGTGCAGCTCTAAATGACAATGAAAGAACCAAACACCTACACAACCATATATCGCCAAAAAAAATGTTAAACTATCAAATACGGTTATTGACATGGGTCTCACTCTTCTTTATTACAAAACTTTTATAGAATTTAAAATGAGAAAAGAGAAAAGGGAGAATGTGAAAAAAAAACAAAAATGAGCTTCATACATGGTGTCACTTTCTTTTCAAATTGTTCAAAAATTTTATAATAAAAAACTCTAAAGTATCATTACATTACTAACACAAATGATCACCGGGCATCATAGCATATTAATATTCCACATTATAATGAATCTTATACATGAGAGCTTCTAGCTTTGAATTATACTTACCTGGATTATCAGCACGGAAACGAATTGCAGTCCATCCACCTGTGGGAACCCCAACGGTGTTCCTCTCAATAGGATCTACCAAGTTATATTTAGCTGGGTCTTTGGCTGGATCGAAATTACCAATGCCACTTCCAACCACAAAGAAGTTATAACCATGAAGATGGAATGGGTGTGACTCAACAGTGAGCAGATTCGTGTCCTGCAAAACCAGTTCAACAGTAGAATTGAAGGCAATCTTACTAACCCTCGTCCCTATGGAAGTGCCAAGATTAGCAGTCAATGGTACACCAGTATAGTTGAAAGGAGTTGGAGGACGATCAGGAAAATCAGTTCTGAAAACCCCCTTCACATTGAAGTAGTGAGCTTGTAGAAGCGCAATCTGGGGCATCACAAAAGAGACATTGTTTAAGGAAGCAAGTAACCTCGTTCCATTCAGGCATGTGGGGCAAGAATTCTTGCCCAAACCAATAATGTAAAAGAGGTTTCGGTCAACTTTGAGAGGAACATTAGCAGGGTACTGAGCAGAGTTTAAGCTTCGAAGTTTCTTGCTGTAACTAAGAGCAAAAGCTGTGTCATTGCTAGCTGGCAGTTGTGGAAGGAGAGGGAGGACACTGTTTGGAATGCCTTTGTATTGAAGAATAGCTGTGGCTGTTTTGTTGTCTACTGGGATTGGTGCATCCATGAAGGCCCTAGTAGACATGAAGTATCTACCTCGCACTTGGTTGGTTTGTACCAAAACGTTTGTGGTCTGTCCAGGAGCTATCAGAATTGCTTGTGTTGAGAATAGTTTTGTGTAAACTGCATCAACTTCCACTACTGTCATGTTGTGACCAGCAATCCCAAAGAAAAGCTCGTCGTTGAAGGCAGCGTTGATGATTCTGAGCAGATAGGTCTTCCCCTGCTCAACCTCCATTGCAAATGTATCTGGAAAGAAAAAATACTCACAGATTATTTGGCTTTCTTTAGAGTAAAGATACTTTAATAACCTTTCCTTTACACAATCACAAATTTTGCTGGTTTTAATATTTTCTTACGTTTCTCAGAGCAAGGAAAGAGTGGTCCAGGCTTCCCATTGATCGTATGTGCATCTGACATATTTGGTGGCAACCCCATTGTGCTTCCTTGCTTCTCAATCAATTCTACGTCATTGTTCCACCATTCCCCTGTTGTGCAAATTTAGTTTCTTGCTTAATCATCAGAATTTTTGAAAGAAAGTTTTGCGCAATTAACAAAATCTAAACAAGAATGTGAAGTCTGGAAGTGACCTAATAGAATTTCGAATTCTCTGGCTGGCTGAGGGAAAGGAAATGAAGTTCCAGGCTTGGGCATAATCACAATGGCACCATACACAGTAGCTCTCAGCCAAAGAATGTGTGCATGCCACCATAATGTTCCTCTTTGTCCTGTAACGTTGAAGTCATATGTGTAGCTACTCCCAGTTTTTATAGGACACTGTGTAATATATGCTGGTCCATCCGCCCAACCATTGCGATATTGTTTCAGCCCATGCCTATAATAATTATTCACCATATATATACATGCATTAACACAAATACGTTTAAAAAATTTTTAAGTACACTTTACTTCATAGTGAATACATTTTTTATGTACTGCGCAGTATAAAAACCACAAAAAAAAAGAAGAGATAGTTTCCCGTTTGAAGGTTAGGACTACTGTTCCTTTTAGAGGAGTACAGCAGCAGAGAATTCGGACCCATGTTTATATTGGTTAATTTGTCGTTGTTTCTCACATGAATAGAAATTGGCTTTCATACCAGTGAATTGACAGGTTATACTGCACATGATTTGTGACATTGATTTGCAATCTATCTCCTTCTCTGACATAAATAGTAGGCCCTGGGAACCTCCCATTCACTGTTACTATGGGTTTTGCATGGCAGATTCTACTCACATTCTTCATTTGAATCTGTAGAAACAGCAAACTGTAATCAATATAGGAGTAGGACGGTCAAATAATAGCCTGTTATATATATATATATATATGCATGTCAATTACTCACATCAAATTGGTATCTCTTTATGGCTGCTTCAGCTGGAAAAGAGGCTAAGCCAACAAACATGAAGAAAATGGTTAACCAGGATATGTAACTTGTGAAGAAGAGCAAGCTCAAGCCAGCCATATCTGTTTCTCGTAGAACAACGTAGATCCAATGTCTTTGATTTTCTGTATATGGATGAGACATGGAAGCAAAGATGTTTGAGTATTTATATAAATTGTATGAAGGTATGGTGGAGTCTATAAGTTCGTTAAATAAAGGTTAATAAAACCTGAGGCTGATTAGGTAGTGAAGGGGTTGAACATCAAAGCTTGTAAGCGATATATTGATAAGGACTTCAAGGCCTATGAACTGCCGTAGAGGTTGAGATTTCTGGGCCAAGAGTAACATTCAGAAACACTACATATATAGTTATTGATCTATTTTCAATAATTGGGGTTAAAAATTCGAGCTGAAAGTGAGAGAGCTACATGAGACCAAACAAAATATAAAGGGGCAAAGCTTTATCGTTAAGGAGAAGCAATGGCTTAAGGGTGATGTTATTGATGATCAGAACGTCCAAGAAAGTCCTTTTTTTTTTCTTAATTTCTGAAGTTTTATTGCACAGGCTTTGTTCTAGTCCCAAAAATTACTTCTGATTCAATATAATCTTTAAAGTTTTAAAAATGGTTCAATATCATCCTTTTTCCTATTGTCGCTAAGTCAAATAAAAGTATTCAACGTGAACATCACACGTGACTTTATTTATTGAATAAAATGATAATTTGGCAAATAAAACCTATACTACCCCATTTTGCTTTTTCTAATCATTCTAACTCTCATAAAAAAATTCTCTTCCTCAATTTCATTTGTGCCTTCTTGTGTAAAACAATATAGTTTGGTTTGAGTTGGATCTGACTTTCTACATCAACATTTTATTCTCCTTATAAAACTACATATAATGCCACGTCAAATATTTCTATTAGTAGTGTTAATTAATGACGTTAGGGGAAAAAAAGGATATTGAACTATTTTTCAAATTTGAAGACTATATTAAACTAAAATAAACTTTTAAGATTAAAACAGTTATAAAATTTTAAGAACTAACAGTATATTTTTCTTTTCTTCTTTTTTAAAAAGAAGCTTCTCCCATATGACTCATGATAGTAAACTGTCACTGTTGTGAGATAATGTAACTCTATGTGCTGCCAATTGAATCATTGGCAATTTCATTACCATGGTTGAGCCGAAAAAGCAAATCATAGGAGAGTTTGCTTAGTGAGAATTTTAATTTGTATTATATACATTAGGGGGTTTTCTTCTTTGGTTGTTTTAGGCCGTATATATATAGATGCTTCATTTGTGGTTTTTCTTTTACTTGGAAGTTGGGACCAGACTCTAATGTCGTCGGAAACAAATAAGAGAAGTTTTAAGAAACTGCTATGTCAAACTACAAGTTAAGAAATGGAAGTACCATAGTATGTCTTCGTCTTTGCACAATATAAATATGGTAATCCTTTGAATACTTCACAGTTGAAACGCTTCTTGTGTCTCCCCACCATCTACGAACATTTTATTTAGAGTGACTTGATTTTTTAGTATGGAACTTTTCTAAAAGTAAATGTATTATTTTAATCATTCAAAAATAATTTTATTTAAAAAGGCTTTTTACCTTAAAGAGACAAGATACATACTAAACTATTTACTTGCCCATCCTTCTGCACAGATAGTTTTCTGAAACCTAGTGGGTCCCAAAAAAAAACGAACAAAAGTACATAGACCTAAAAAGCAAAAAACGGTTGACGCGGACTTTGAAGCCAGTTTGCACTATTCATAATTTCAGGACAACACTCGCTATAGGTTACACACACACACACACACATATATATATATATATAATGAGTAACATTTTCTAGATTCTGGATTGACCTCTCAACCAGTAATATTTAATTGTGTATTAAAATGTGCACAAAATCATAAAATATTATTTATTATAAATTTTAAAACAATTAAAAAAACTCTCAAAATAACCAAATGATCAAATGATTAACAAGGTTGATCTTACATAAATGAATTTCGGCTTTTTGACTCCAGTACATAATAACAAAAATAATTAAAACACTCAACCAATAAAACAGTTGTTGCATATACTTAATTTTTTTATTTAAAGGGTCACAACATCTTTGTTGTCGCAATCCCTCCTTTTTTTTTTTTAAATTAAGAGAGTTGTGGCATCCTTTTTGCTATGACCATCTTAATATTTTAAAAAAAAAATTAAAGGTAGCAACATCACATGTACCACAACCCTTATAAATAAATTTTGTTTTTAGTTTTTAAAGAATCCATGACCTGTGACCCTCAAAGCTACAGCCTACTGGCTGCAACTATTAAGGCTCTCGGCCCTTCCTCACTCCCTCCCTCCCTCCCTCCCTCCTGCTCCCTTACCCTATCCATTCCTCCTTCATTATAAAAGGAAGTGATGAGGCCATCTCTCGCTCCTCACTTTTTGTTTTTATCTTTACCATATTTTTTTGCATTTATTATCACTTTTTGTTTTTGGCTTCACTATATTTTTTTACGTTTATCAGGCCACCTCCCATATTATTAGTTTATTTTATTTATCTATTACAAAGCTTTGGAATTACAAATTTTTCTTTACTTCCTTTTTGAAAAACTTTCATTATATATCTTAACAAATGGAAGAGCAATTTTGAAACATTTAAAGTTTCATATCTTTATTCTTGTAGAATTCTTCAATATCTTTAGGTATGAGTATTAAGATGAAGTATAGTAAGATAGAAAAAAAAATGTAAAGTTTCTTGTAGTAATTATTTGTTTAATATATGATATTGAGAAAAAAAAAGTATAAAATTTTTTTGTTTAACTTTTATTTAATATTTTAATATTAGTGAATATATTTAGTACTTCCATATATTTAGTTTGCATTTTTTATATCTGATACTTTTTGTATATTTAAGGAAAAAAATCATTTTGTGATTCAATGGAAGAAAAAGGAATAATAAATTACATATCAACATTGTTGGTCAGTTAATAATTTTTTAGAGGTAAAAAACAAATTTTGGGATAATATATTATCTTCATATTTATATAGTCAATGTACTGAGTTTATATTATTTATTTGCTAGCATTTAGTTAGAAAAGAATAATTTAAATACATATATGTGTGATTATTTAGAATTTGGTTTATTACATTATTTTGTTATTTTTAGGATAAGTTGTGTTCATATTTCTATAAATTGGAAATAAAACTTTTGGTTAACTTTTTGACCATCAAACTTAATAAAAAAATTATTTATATATATATATATATATATTTTAAATCTATATAATGTATAATATGTAATAGGAATAAGGAAAAACATATAAAAATAAATAAATGTAAGTTGAAATATACCAAAAAATATATTTATTTATGAATAAATGACAACAAAACTAAGTAAGAAATAAATAAAAATATATTTAGAAAAATATAGATGATATGGAAATTAATTTATATGTAAGTAAATATATTGTAATACATATATAAAGAAGTAAATGAAAATATATTTATGTATATATTTTTATTGAGGAACTATGTAAAAATTCATATATATATATATATATTTATAATGATATTTATAAAATGTGTATAATATAAATTGTTATAAATATATATTATATAAAATTAAATATAGTGTTATATATATATAAGAAAAATAAAAATATAATTAAATGAGCTAAATAATTTCTAATGTAGACATGTGTAAATATAATTGTATATAATTTAATAAAAATATGTATATATTTATTGATATATAACTTGATATATGTAACTAAATATTGTTAATGGATTTTTTTCATGTGCCATTACATCAATTCTATGATAGGAATCATAATGAGTTTAAGAAAAAAAAATTATATGCATCATGGCAAATGGAAAAATTTATAACAGTGAAGAAGGTGCAACATTTGTATGTGATAAACTAAAAATATTAAGAGTTGACGCAGACATTACTCTTAATGGGTTTAAGAAGGTGGTGGGCAAAAAGTTATGATTGACTTCAAATCAGTTTTGTGTTTGAGTTGATATATAGGTATCCTTATTCCTGTAATCCCATAAGGTACTTGGTATGCACTCTGGAGGATGACTCCAATATCCAGACGATGTAGGAAGCCAACCAAAAATTTTCAAACCAATTAAGCACACCAGATATATATATATATATATATATATGTATGCGCGTATCTATTAACTACTGATATAGATTTGATCATGGCCCAAGCTGAGGTCTATGCATCTCTATCCCTCCCGTCTACCAGACAATTCCAAAGTACGAATGACCAGGCCCCACAATTTAACTCCTACATAGCAGGTGTTGACCATTTTGCTTCTCAGCTTGTCGTTGACTTCACATGCCAACTAAGCTCGTCACATTAGCTTATTTTCAATACAAGTCCTTCGTCACCCCCAAATGAGGTGGAGGATGTAATGGACGACTTTGAAAGGGAAGATGAATATGATGCTCTGCCTAATGTAAATGACTATGGAGACGATGATTTTGAGGGAAATGATGTTGATGAGGCGAGGGTCACTCTGTTGGCTCATTATATAGATTGAGTATATCTTATGCTTTTACAAATTAGCCCGAATGATGAAAATTCTATCGAGATCCTTAAGATGGCTAAGAACATTGATTTGAATAATAGTCAAGAGTTATATATTGGCATGAGATTCTAAGATAAACAATACATGCGTCATCTAGTGAAAATATACTCTGTCTGCAAACACTATACTTCTAGAGTGCATTACTCGATAGAGAAGTACAAAGAATATCGTTGTTCAAGCTACGGTGGTTGGTGTAATTGGAGAGTTAAAACAAGTTGAGATGATAGGGACATGCATTAGAAAATAACAAGATATAATAGCCTGCACACATATGTTTCTTCATCATTGTCGAAAGATGATCTAAAGCTTGACTTTAATGTAATCTTATCACACATTGTGTTAATGGTGGCTGAAAATCCATCGATTTCTATTAGGCAAATTATTGAAAGGGTGCATAACATATTTGACTACATTGTATCATACAAAAAAAGCATGGATGATAAAGTATCGAGCAATTGGCATTGCATTTGAAAATTGGGAATGATTATATACTTTCTTACCTAAAATGGTTTGTTACGATATACCACTTTATGCCAAGGTCATATTATGAGTTTGTTTATAATGAGTGCCCACAAAGTAGCTCAGCTATAGAACCTATAGTGATATTTCGTCGAGTTTTTTGAACCTTTAAATCATGTATTGATGCACTTGATCACCTAAAACCAATGGTTTAAGTTAATGGAACCTTTCTATTTGGAAAGTACAAGGGGATTGTGCTCATTACAAGTTCATAAGATGGATCCAACAAAGTTATACCTCTAGTATTTGCAGTCATCGAGGGCGAAACATGTGAGTTATGGGCATGGTTCCTTTCCTTACTTTGACGTCGAGTACTGCCAAATGAAATGGAGATCTGTTTGATTTCTGATAGACATCTTGAAATTTTAACTACTATCTCTAATCCAAAAATTGGGTGATAGTCACCACACACATATCATATATTTTGTTTAAGACATATTACAAGCAACCTAAACACAACATTTAGGAATAAGTGACTAAAAGAGAGATTCATCAATATTGATATGTTTTATTGATCTTATAGAATGACTTCATAGATGTTGTATCAAAACATTTATTACTGGATAACTATTGATGTTGGTTATGTAACACCCGGTACATTGTCCAATCACTAAAACGGGCTGATTTGAAAAGCAAGTCCCCTGAGATGAGTGATTCAAGGCCAAATAAAATTTGAATAAAATTTTAAATAATAGAAAATAAGGATTTGAGCCTTGAGTTGCCCAAAAACTGGGGTCGGAGCGATTCAAAAAAATTGCCGAAAGGCCAGTGGCATTTTCGTAAATAAGTGTAATTTTGGAAAAACACCTAGGAGGGCTTTTTAAATGAAAATTTTGAGTTTCCCAAGGTTCTCAGAGGCCCCAAAAACCATGGGAAGCCCCGGGACTAGTAAAACCCCTCCGGTGTACTCTTTCCAACGTCGGTTGACCCGAACTTTGACCGATTCGTTCGGGATGGTTTTAACTCCGATTTGAGTGATTCCAAAGGCATTTTATTAAATTGGGAACCTAAATTTTATGATGGAAAAGACGGTTCTCAAAAAGGAACTAAAACGAAGCCGGAACAATTTTGCCATTACGGAAGGGCAAAATTGAAATTTATGGTTTCTTGAATGTTCCACACTTTTCTCCCTTCTTATCCTCTTTAATGAGCACGACCCATTCTGTCCAAAATACAGAAAATCTTCAGCTCTCTTAGGCACACCAAAGGGAGGAGAAAAAGAGGAAGAAAGCCAAGGAGAAACTAGGTAATTTCATGAAATTTCTTGCTCCATCTTCCTCCAATCTTGTTTTCCTCTCTTCCTCCTTTCTTTCCATGGATTTTTTGAATGATTTGGTTCTTTTTTTGACCCAGACCTAAGGGGAGAATTTCGAATTTGCTAAGGAGAAGAGAATGAAGGAGAAAGACACTTGAAAGCTCATTGGAACCATAGGTAATCTTTGCTTTTTGTTGCATCTTCTCTTCCCCCTCCCTTTGTGTGTATTTCAGCCAAGAACAGAACCAAAGGAGAGGAGGATGTTTTGTCCAAATACAAGGAGGGAACAAGGGTTTTAGGCCATGGGGAGATGGCATATGGCAAGAAATTCCAAGAAAAACCAATAGAAAACAAGTTAGAAAAGTGTAGTGTTTTCTAGGGTTTTGCAAAATCTGATTTTGTGTGAATGTTTCCTTGGCTATTTGAATGTTTCCTTGAACTCCTAAGACCTTTAGAAAGCCTCCCAAGTGGCTCTCCCATCAAGGAAAAGTCACAAAGTCTATGAACCTCCATATGGTGCATATTTCGGCCAAGCTAGGTTCATTAGGCTAGGGGATGTTTTAATTTGTTCTAGCCTTGTTTTGGGACTTTATATGATGTTAGAAGATGGGAGAAATCATTGGGAAAAATTTAGGAGCCATAGATTGGGAGATGGCCTAATGGTGTCCATAATGGTGCTTTGTGAAGCAACTTAGTTTTCTAATTGTGCAATTGAATGTGTGATGGCTCCAAGGACCTTAAATGAGTCCAAGAAGTTTAGAAAGAACAAGAGAATGGAGCCTAGCACTTGAATAATATGAGTTGCTTCAATAGGCCATTTATGGAACCAATATGTCTATTTTGGAGCCAAGTGTGTAATAAGCTTTAGTTTAATGTCTTGGCTTGCTTCAAATGTGTAATTGTGTGATGTTTGTAATGTCTAGGCCAAGAGAACCCTACTCCACCTAAGTGCTCTTGTGAAACCAAGGAGGGGAAGGAAATTGCAAAGTGAGCTTGCATACATAAAAAGGTAGCTCTCCACCTCATTCTCTTTGCATTCTTGTGTGCATATGTATGTCTTAGTGTACTTGCATGCATTCTTGATGCTTGATAATATGCCACTTGATCCTTGTTGTGCATTGGTACCAATGTGTTGTCTTGAATGACTATGGTTGTGGAAAGAGCCCATAAGGGTGAGGTGATGCCAAAAGTCCCTTGATGAAGGTGAGGAGATGCCAAAAGTCTCATGGCATGGGTGAGACAAGGCCAAAAGTCCCTTGAATGGGTGAGGCAAAGTCAAAAGTCCCTAGACGAAGAGTGAGGCAAATCCAAAAGTTCCTAGACCAAGAGTGAGGCAAATCCAAAAGTCCTAGAAATAGGGTGAGGCTAAACCAAAAGTCCCTAGAGCATGAAAGTAATCTTGACATGTGAATGTGGCATGGAATGGAATTTATTGCACACTTTATGCTTGTATGGTTATGCATTTGGTATATGTATGCCTTGAATGTGGTGTGAATGGGTGTGTGAGCTATTGAGATTCTTTGAATCTCACCCCCCCTTTCCCTTTCATCCTTGAATTGTCTAGATGGTGTTCCAAGTCAAGGAGATGCAAGCCAAGGACATTGAACATCTTTGTTTTGGTGTATCATGTACTTTAAATGGTGGTTAAATGTCAAAGTAATTATGTAATCTTTTTGTGATGTAAGACCATAGACAAGTGTAAAATGATGTACGAATATGATGTACACTTTATATGACACTAAATCTCTAGTATTGTGCAAATTGGCTTTTGGATGGCTTGATGTAACTATGCATAAATAGATGTTGAGAGACCAAAATGAGTTGCATGAGGTTTGGGATCACTTAGGCAGCCTCTACAAGTCATATTTGTGCTTTGAAACTTGCTCAAGGGGTGCCAAATTCAAGAAGAGGCCATTTGGTGCAAAGTGACTCTTGGTAGGAAGCAAAAATGACCATTTCATGAGGCTATGTCACTTTTTATCCAAATGAACTCTTCTTGACCTGAAATTTGACATGCATCTAGAGCTTATTGAGAGCTTATTGAGAAGCTAAAGTTGGTAATTTTTGGAGGTCTGTGGAATATTTAGCGAATTGTTGAAATTGAAAAATTTTCTGGTTTTGGTCCTTGGTACTGTAGCATCTGTCCGAAATTGAATTCTGTCACTCATGGGGCAAACGATATCCAATTGCCACAAAATTTCATACAGAGAAACAAGACATTCACAGTGACTTGTTCCAACTGGAAGCACCTCATTTGGAGTTCTAGAGAGGGAGATATGAATTTTTGAACATTCTGTCCAGTATCAGGACCCTTACCCGACTTGATGTACTGTTCTATTAAATTTCGAGACTTTGGGTACCTGAACTGGTCTGAAAGTATTTTTTTTCTCTAGCTAACATCCACATATTTCTATATTGGTATCATTTGCATGGATTGGATTTTTGTGGAATTAATTGGACATTTTCAAAGTTTTCTACAGAATCTGTGACAGCATCAGGAGGCAGTTTGACCCCTGGACAGTTTCGGATGTCAAACGCCCTCTGTGATGGGCGTTATAGTCTGTACATATTTTTAATGTGAAGTAGACATCCGTAGCTTTCCAGAATGGCCAAGAATGTGTGATTTTGATTTTTCTAGAATTAGTTATGATTTTTCGAAGTTGTGCCAGAAAGGGGCCAAATCTGGCCGAAAATAAACCCCCATATTCTAGGTTCCATTTCGGTTTCCATGAGTTGTGGGCCAACTTTGGTGATGTAAATGAGTTGTATGTATGTAATTAAAAATGACAATGTGATGTATGAACTCATATGGTCCGCGTGACACCGAATGTAATTTTCATACGCTACATAACGCGAAATAAGGCATTATTTTAATGCCATCTTCCATTCCCTTTTGTGCAATTCATCATGGGAAACTTAGAAATGATAGGAAGCAAGCTAGAAATATATGGTGTTACAGGTTACTTGTATGAGTGTCATTAAGTGGATGAACAATTGGCCTAATTACGTCAACTTCATGTAGAGGTTGCAAACTAGATTGAGGATATTCCCAAGAGTAAATGGTTTTGTGCATATAATGTTGAGGGCCAACGTTGGAGGCATATGATTACAAATTTAGCTGAATGTATCAATAATGTGTTAAAGGGGACCAAGTTCTTACTCATCAATAGATTAGTAAAAGCAACTATACATAGGCTGAACAGATATTAGGTGGAGCATTCGCAAACAATTATTACACAGCTTGAGGTTAGTGCTATCTTTCCAGAGGATATGATGAAAAAACTATCATCATTGATACATAGTGTATTAGCCTTAACTATACATAGGTTTGACAGGCGACCATCAGAATTCAAGTTGAAGAATCAAATGATTTGACGAACAAGCAATATGGTCGGTGTTATAAGGTGAGCCTGTCCCGTTGTATCTGTGACTGCAATGAGTTTCAAATTCAAAAGTATATGTGCCAACATGTTTTTGCTGCATATACCATGGTTTCCATTGATCTGTTCCAATCTATAGACCGACCTTTCCAATTAAACACCATCATCAATGCATATAAGATGAAATTTTAGTTGATAGGAATGGAACTATATTGGCCACAAACTGTAGGTCCATGGCTAGTATGTGATCCTACTATAATTTGCTAAAGAGGTAGGTTAAAATTCTCTAGAATTTGAAATGAGATGGATTGGCATGAGGGGCCAAAAGAGCAACAATAATATGGTTTGTGTAGACAAACTAGTCACAACTGAGCAATCTGCCCATTTTGGCTACTAAGTAGATGTTAATATAGTTCATTTTATCGTGTATTTTACTTGATTAACATAGTTTCAATTTAACTTTATGGTTATTTCCATTAATGAACTTTTTTTGTAACATGATTCCATTCTTTTTAGATTGGATTAATAGTTTCCTTATATAACATTTGTAGTTCCCTTAATTTGCTTGTAAAAGTTGCCATTTCTTTTAGACTGGATTTATAGTTCTCTTATAAAAAAGTTACTTTATAGTTATATAAATTTGAAAGTAATTTTTTTAACTCTAACTTTAATATTATAATAGTATAATGGCTAGTCATCCTAGTATTGTGGATTTGAGGCCTGAGAATGACTTACTTATGTACTTGCAGACTCGTCACGTGTTATAGGCCATGTGATAGGGACGGATAAGATAATACAATTAAAGTTATTTTATTTGAATGATTATAAACTATTATATGTTAATAATATAAATGCATATTGCAAACTAATCACATTCTACATATATGACGGGTAGCACAGGGGGATCACATTTTCGATTCTTCACTTGCCATTGTTCCTTATTTAATCAGGGCTGGTTTTTATAGGGTATCCTAACTTGACCACTTCGAATTTAATGCAGTATTATTTTAAGCTATTGTGGAGAGATGATGTCCAGAAATACATACTTTTCACTTAACTTAGGGGGAGGCCACAATCACCTTACAAGATGTTGCTATCTAACTTGGGCTACCCTAGACGTGACAGGCCGTTTTGGGTCAAGTAAATTACAATTAGACGATCGTGTGCTAGCAGTTACTTGACGTGACTCCACCTCTAGAGAAAATGGATGAATAGTGGCTTAATGTCCCATGGCTTACTTAAATATTTGCGACTCTTTTAGATGATGCTGATGATATGACTATACAGCAATTTATTTAGGTACATGTTAAGAGATTGATAAGGGGATACTTGATTGATGCTAAATCAAACTGGGCTAGGGTCATGTTAATGTATTTGCCATTATTTGCCGATTTTGATAAGGTTAGTCATTATAGTTGGGGATTAACAGTTTTGGCACACTTACATAGAGAAATGTGCAGTGTAACAAATTATGATGAGGTAAATATTGGTGGTTATCTGACATTATTGCACTTATGAGTATAGAATTCTTTCTTGTGATTGGCTCTACCACTACTCTCTTAGCTAGACCCTTAGATAAAGATATATCCATTGAGTCCATTGTTGGGTTTCAGATAGAGGCATGTCCCCCAATATATTTATCTAACCACAGAGGCTTTACAGATCTATAAGATATTGTTAGATCAAATAAAAGATAATGAGTTTATTTGGCAACTATATAACCCTCCAAATATCTGGTAGTTAATTCCTAACTATTGTTTAGCATTTTCAGATATATGACATGCATTTGTTCCTATTATTTATTTCTAGATAGTTGAGTTTCACCATGCAGACCATGTCCTCCACTAGTTCAGTCGATAGCAACATATCCTCCAAATGTCGTTCAGTGTGAGGTATTTGCATACCCTTCAATAGAAAGGAAAAACATATAAAGATTGGCGTCATGAGCACATTTTATTTATTACTACATGGAATGGATGGCAGTAGGTTGTTACCTAAGTGAATATAGAGATATCTCTCTTCGATCACTCTTTTGATTACATGTGTATATTGGCGACTTATGCAGTCGTGGATCCATCTAGATAATGGCTCTTAAGGTTTCGTGGTAAGATTTTTTATGCTTGCATTTAATTGAATTATATATACTTTTGTACTTCATCAAACCACATAATTGCTAATCTTTTTTTTTCCATAAGCTGATGTATTGGATGGCTTTTATAGGCTTGCCATTACTGACCCTCTGACACTTGATTATGCAGAATCCAGGGAGAAGGCAAGTGGAGATATTAAGTTGATGTTGTAAGCCCTAGGTAAACATAAGGAGATTATGGTCTCTTAACCTGCTCCACTCACTCCTCATTTGCAGGGACCACCAGAGCTAGCAGCTCACTAAGCAAAACATGATTTTATATCTATTAAAGAGCTATTAGTAAATACTACACATAATAGTGAATGTTAGACATATGCCCCATTGTCCTATTACATGCTGATGCCAGTCTATAGAAACATTGAAGGTCTAGGTCCTTTTTCTTTTGCATCATTCATTGACTATGTGGATACTGGTCCTTTTTCTTTTGCACCATATTTTGCACCAAATGGATCTTTCCCAGATTTTAAGGATGCTAGTCCTTCTTCTTTTGCTCTTGGTGCATCATTCACAAATTTTGTCGATACTGGTTCATCTTCATTCACACCATTAACTCCTCATTCGTACTTTTCCACCTTGCCACCCTAAACTATGCAAGCTAGTGGGATGCCCTTCGCCACTCTATTCTCCAATCCATTTGCATTCAACACAAAGTATGCTGCTACATCTTCTGAATAATAGGGATCCTTTTTCCAATTGAAGTTTTTTATCCCTAATCAATCGATTCCACCTGTTCAATCTTCTCAGTCAACTCATAATATCAATAATGGATTATTTGATAATGATGAAGATGAAGAAGATGAAGAGGGGGAGGAGGAGCCACTACAACGTCGTCTATAACAGTTCAGAAAAAGGCCTCGATACGAGACTGGAGGACATATTGGTTAAAATGGTATGCTTATTTTCCATTTTGATATTTATACCTTATTTTTGTATTCTTATAAATTTTGTTTCATTTTCATTATTTATAAATATTTTTATATTTTCTACTTTAATAAAAATATAAACATTATAAAAAAAATTATGTTTCTTTTAATTTATATTACATACAAATTTATTAAAACCTAAAAATATATTAAAAAGAAAAGGTTATATTTTTTTTACAAAAAAAATTTCCAAATTAAATGTCTTTCTAAAAGAATTAAAATTTAAAATAAACAAATGGGTCATGGTACAATGCCATGACCCTTTAAAAAATTAAAAAATATATTAAATATTTCAGGAAAATGTTTTGGCGGCTAAAGTTTTAAGTTAATGTTCTTTTCTTTTATATATATAGGTCAAAAAATTGTAGTTAATTTGTATCCTCTAAGGTCCCCCCACCAAAAAAAAAAAATTTGTATCTTTTCTCTTGCTATAAACATAAAGTTATTTTGTCAAAGAAATAAATAAATAAATAAATAAAATTCTTATGTACTTTTTATTTTTTTTGTATTTTTTAACACTTTTAATAAAATTAAAATTAAAATTAAAAAAAAATTTAAGAAAAGGGTTGTTACATCAGGTAATATATATATATATATATATATATGGTCATGGCATTAACGATGCTGTAACTCTAAATTAAAAAAAAAAACATTTGAGGAAATAGTTTTGATGGGCCTAGATTTGTGTTATAAGTTTTTTCTTTTACATATTAATGTTAAAAAGCCAATGAACTCCTTTTTTTTTTAATTTGTTATTTTTATCAACCTACTACAAACATGGAAAAAGGAAAATGAATGTCACAAGAATTAAATAAAAATATTACCAGATTAAAATATTGTACAATGTCACAACATATCTCGTGGAAACTCATATTCTTCTTTTAGCCATTGGAGATTTGAATATAAAGTATAATGCAACGAAATTTCTGTTGACCCCAAAAATGATGATTTTAAAGGGCAAGGAGGATCCAATTGCATTTAGCATAAATAGAATAGGGTCTTAATGGTGGCACCAACAATCACTTGGCTCGCTGTTTGAAGTTGTTGCAACACTCATAAATATGACTAAAAAACACATAATAAGTATCAAATGCTGATTTTTACACATATTTGCTTTTATGACAATAAACTTCAAGTTAAAAAATTTCATACTATAGGGCTAACACTAGTTATAATTAGGATTCTTTACTCAAAGTAAGTGTGGGTAGAGAATGTCCACTATTTAGATGGTCGAAATAAAAAAAAAATAGCTTTTAATTTTATTTTGAAAACTATAATTTTTTTTAATTTAGATTGTCAAAAGAAGATTTAAACAGTCCATCTCTTCTAAGCATTCTCTATCCAAACTTAGACTAGGCAAAGGGTCTAAACTAAACTAGAAGTTAAAACTACAAATTACTTATTGATGTATTTATTTAATGTATTTTATATATATACCATAAGTTAAGATATCTATTTCATGCCTAATTTTAGTCACTTTTATTTCAACTTATGATTAATAATACAAATATAGCTACATATTCTAAATAATCTTATATAATTGATAAAAGTTCTAACAAATTTTTTTTTTTTAATTTTGCTTGAGAATAATAAGCATACTTCAATTATCAGTTGTCAAATAATCTCATGATAACTCCCTAATGTTTAGTACCTATATCCATAGAACAATATGACCAAGTATGTCTAGTTATCTATCTACAAGGTGCACCTAATGCAATAGGAAATCAAAATAACTTCCTATTAGATCCTAAGGAATAGTTGAAATAAGGTGCACCCAGTAAACATGGAATTAAACTTTCAATTATATTTAAGCTCAAACAAGGAATAGAATCTAAACCAATTGATGAAATAGGCAACAATATATACTTACAAAATAAAATCCAAATGCCAATGCCATTTGATGGTAATAATGAATTCATTCATCCTTACCCATTTTACACTTGCAAAATCATAATTGCAATAATACAAGATTAAAGATACTGAGTTACTAACTAATAATCTTTTATCAATTATGCTTAATTGAATGCATACTAATAGACATGCAACATTATGAGTAATAATATTGGGAGAAATTACTTGACAAATTGGCAAACATGGCAATGAATAAGACAACTGGGGCAAGTGAAGAGGGCACCCAGGGTCAGATTTAAGGGTGGAAGGTTTTTCCTGGTTCAATATATGTTTGAGCTCCATTGAAAGCATCACATTTAAAGCAGACCCACTCTTCTGCATTATGCCTCCATAAAATAAACCCACTAAATATGCTAGAAATTATCCATCTCTATAAACAACAATGCCAAATTCATTAGCTCATTAAAAAGGTAATTGCTTTTAGGTGTGTTTGAATTGAAAAGAATAAAGGAGAAAGGAAAAGAAGAGAAAATAAAATAACACATCTAACATTTTTTTGTTTGTTTAAATATAAAAAATCCTTGATCCATTTCCTTCTCCTTGATCCATTTCCTTCTCTTTAGGAATTTATGTAAGAAAGGAATGGAATGGAAAATAATGAAATGAAATGGAATGGTAGGGAGTGAAATGACAAGTCTTATGTCATTTCATTATTTAAGAGTGTAATGAGGGAATAGAGTGAGTCATTAATAAAATGGAATGATTTATAAGTTGTTTTTCTAATACTACACTTGTAACTAGAATGTAATTCTAGTAAGTTTTTAGCTATAAAGAATAAAATTGCAATTGTAGTACCTATTCAGTAACATTCCATCCTAAACCCCCTAAAATAAAAGGATAAAAAAATTTAAGTTTTGAATGTCAAGGAATGATTTTGAGTTCCTCATTTACCATCCCATCCCATCCTAAAAGAAACTTTCAAACAATGGTTTAGCCTTTATTAGCAATTCTATTCCTTTCTATTCCATTTTTTTCCATTCATCCAAACACATGTTGAGTTTATCAAATGATGATAACTCCTAAAGATGAATGTTGAGAACACTTATTGTAATTATAATGTCAATATAAGCAAATTAATTAAGCCTCTTCAACTGAAGCATAAATTATTTATCTTTTGAGTTCTGATAAGACTATGAAAATAACATAAGTTTAAAGAATAATCCAAAAAGTAGTAATTCTACAAAGCTCCTTTTTATAAGTTAGCAACTTAAGTAAGAAGAAATGAATAGTTATAAAATATTAACAAACTTAACCATATCCTATTCAGAATTATAAAGTTTCATGCATAATTAGAAGAAGAACCAAATAACAAACTTGCTGACTAATAATATTCTACCCCATGAAATATAAACTTTGACTATTAGTTGTTCAAGCCCTTAAACTTTTTCATCACTATTACTATAAACCTTAATAATCAGTTAAGGCTTATGACTGTTAGTGCCATTTCTTTAGTAATTGTGGAAACAAAAGTTAGACAAGTAATTTGAGAAATTTTTTAACATATTTAAGCTACTTCACATCAATATCTCTTTTGCAAATGCCTTAAAGCAAATGTCTTCCTATGTGAAGTTCCTGAAGGAAATCTTGTCTAATAAGAGAAAGATTGGAAAGCATGCCACTAATGCATTTACTCAAGAGTGCAATGCCATTATCTAGAATAAGATTCCATCAAAGCTTGAAGACACAAGGAGTTTTTCTATTCCTTGTATTATTCTTATTGTTAAATTTGATCCAGCTTTGTATAATTTAGGCACCAATGTTAGTTTCGTGCCTCTTTCAATGTACAAAAGACTTGGCCTTGATGGCCTAAAGTTGACTACTACCACATCCTAAACGATTGACCAATCAATGAAATACCTAATTGGAATCTTAGAGAATGTGCTAATAAAGGTAGGGAGACTTTTCCTTCCAGTAGACTTCTTTGTGCTTGTAATGGAAAAGGGCACGATGATGCCTTTAGTACTAGGAAGATCATTTTTAGCCATAGTTGGTACAACTATTGATGTGAAGAATGACAAATTGACCTTAAAGGTGGGGGAGGAAGAAATTAATTTAAGATGTTTAGAACATTAACAACCCTACCTTTTAAGAAACATTGTTGTAGACTCGATGTAGATGATGAGTTAACAAAAGAGACATATAATAAAGAGTCCTTTTAGAAACCCCTTAAAGTTTGTTCATCATAAGTTGTAACTAGTAAAGACATAAATAAAGGAATTGCAACTACCACCTTTACAGTAAAAGTTGTTAAGTGAATGAATAGAAAAACAAAGTATTTCAAAATGGTTAAGTCCCACATTTCTCAAAGTAAGAAATTTTTGAGTGTATATGTATATTAAGATGTGTTATTGGGCTAATAAAAGAGTTAAGGAAGGAGGTGGATTCGCACACATAAGAGCAAGCTAAATTGGTTTCAATTTAAGTGGAATCCACCAATTCCCCCTGTGCGTGAGATACTATATGGTAGGAAAAGTTTTGCACAAATTTTTTATTTAACCGAATGAGGTTTCTAGAAGATGTAAAAAAATTCTTACTTTATAAAATTAGTAACATGGTTTTGGTTTTTTTTTTCCATTTGAAATTATCGAACAACGTTCCTTAATACCATTAATTTTTGTAACCTCCTCTCATAATTTTCTTTAATATCCAATGTCCTTCTCATTAAACCATTAACATTCTCATTTTAATTTCTAAACATTCACCAACATTTTCATTTTAATTTCTAAACGTTCAAGTCCTTACCTATTTATATGTCTACACTTTTGTCTAGGTGGTTCTTCTAATCTTTTCTTACAATTTTGTATCCCTGAACTTACATAAGGAGGATTCTATTTTATCCTAGATGATATTTATGAAGGTAGAATAATCTTTAAGGACAACATCTTGTGACGTGACTTAAATTTAATAAAATTTGCTCACCTACAATCTTAAGGATTATAGAGCCTACTACTACTGTTCTAACTCAATCTGCAGCCTCTATTGTTACGAACATTAATGCTGTTGTCAACAATATTAATAATGATTTTTTTGTTGTTGTTCAAATTATTCCATTAGTTGTCCTAACTGTCAAACCTTTTTCATATATCTAGAAGATTGAAGTATTTGAAAGACAAAATTTTTTAATATGGTAAGAACGTGATTTCTCTGCATGGTGTTGCTGGTGCTTTCTCTAATTGGAGACCTTCACCAACTGTGAATAAAACTTAGTTGGATGCTTAGACTTATGCTAATAAAGTATGTAGACATACAATTATTAGCATGCTATCTAACAATCTCTTTAATGTCTTTTGTACGTACAAGGAAGTTAGCAAAATTTGGGAGTCATTGCTTATAAAATACATTACTGAAGATGTTGGAAAACAAAAGTTTATGATAGGCAACTATTATCAATGGGAGATGACAAAGGACAAAGATATTAAATTCCAAATTAATGAGTATCATTAACTATTGAAAGACTTTGAGCTGAGAAAATCAATTTGCTTGATAAGTTTGTTGCAGGTATACTCATTGAAAAGCTACCATAATCATGGAAAGATTAAAAGCAACAACTCAAGCATAAACACAAATAATTGTCTTTGTCAGATTTCATCACCTACATAATCATTGAAGATACAAACTGAAAGGAGCTTCAAGCGACAAAAGCCATAGATATGACTTCAAAAGCAAATTTGGTGGAGGTAAGGCCAATGAAAAATAGCATGATAATATCAAGTTTGATTATAAGCCTAAAGTCATTAACCCCAAGCTAAAAAAGAAAGGAGTTTATTATGTTTATGGAAAGCCAGTTCATCCTATTACACAATTTAGGAAGAGAGCTAGAAACAACAATCCTTTTAAGCCAAGTGTAAATTTGGTTCAAGGAGATGACATAATTGTTACGGTTATTTAACAAGCTATTTTAGTGGTCACATGAAAGAATAGGTAGTAGACTCTGGGGCTACTAAACATATATGTGCAAATAAAGAGATATTTACCTCCTACAGTTCTATAGGGGATGAAGAAGAATGTGTATATCTTTGTGATTCTAGAGTTGCTATAGTTCTAAGAAAATGAAACATTCTTCTCATGCTTACATCTGGCAAGACCTTGGCCCTAAAGGATGTCCTTCATGTGCTTGACATTAGGGCAAATTTAATTTCTGTGGCTCTATTGGGAAAAGCTAAAGTTAAAGTGTCATTTAAAGTAGATAAGTTTGTAATGACAAGGAACAATGTCTTTGTAGGCAAGGGTTATTGTAATCAAGGACAGTTTTGTACCCAATGTTTCTGGTTTTAATAAGAATACATCTTCTTCTGCTTACTTGGAAGATTCTTTTGAAATGTGACATGCTAAACTATGGCATATTAATATATCTTATCTTAATAAAATGCAAAAATCTTAGTTTAATTTCTAGCTTTAGTAATGCATATTCAAATAAATGTGAAATTTATGTAGAGTCTAAACTAACTAAAAAAATCTCATCACTCTATACAAAGAGAAACTGAATTACTTAATTTAATCCATACTGATTTAAGTGATTTAAAACAAACTATGACTAGGAGTGGTAAAAAATATTATGTGACTTTTATTGATGATTTTTCAAGATATACTAAAATATATTTGCTTGGGAATAAAGATGAAGCTTTTAATATTTTCCTTTTATATAAGCTGAAGTGAAAAATCGGTTAAATAAAAGAATAAAAAGAGTTAGATCAAATAGAGAAAGAGAATATACCTTATTTAATAATTTTTGTGAAAAAGAAAGAATAATTCATGAAATAACCTCATTATATTCACCTGAATCTAATGGAGTGGTTGAAAGAAAAAATAGAACATTAAAAGAAAAGATAAATGCTATGCTAATTAGCTCACCTATTCAAGATAATCTTTTAGGTGAAACCTTGTTGTCTAAATGTTACTTACAAAATATAATTTCTCATAAAAAAGTTGATGAAGATGCCATATGAATTATAGAAAGGATATGCTTCTAATTTAAAACATTTAAAAGTGTAGGGGTGTTTTGCGAAAGTTATGTTACTAGATCCTAAGAAAAGAAAAATTAATTCTAAAACTTTTGATTGTATGTTCCTTGGTTATGCTGAGTATAGTACTGCCTATAGATTTCTTGTTTTAAAAAATGATGTGCTTAATCATAATATTATAATAGAAACAAAAAATGCTAAATTCTTTTAACATATTTTTTCTTTAAAACTTAAAACCACTTCTCAAATAACAAAAAATGCTTCTTCCTTACCTGAACAAAACCTTATTGAAAACTCATCTAAAGATTTAATGGTTGTCCATTGCATTTGATGAACTTCACCCAACCTAATATAACATATGCTTGTGTAGATTGAGCAAGTATACATACTGTCCAAATAGTGATAATTGGTTTGCATTGGTGAGACTAATGAGATATTTGAAATGTGTTAGGGATTATGGTATTATATAGAGTAGATTTCCCACTGTACTTGAACAGTATAGTAATGTAAATTGGATATCAAATTCAAATGAGATAAAACCCACAAGTAGTTATGTATTCATTATTGGTGGTGATACAGTAACATGAAAATCAACCAGACAAACTCTTATAGCTAAATCCATTATAAAATAAGAATTTATTACTCTGGAGTTAGTTGGCAATGAGGCTAAATGGTTGAAAAAATTCTTAACAAATATTCCTTTTGGAGTAAAATCTACACCATCAGTATCTATACATTATGATTATTAAGTAGCAATCACCATTGCAAAGAATAAAACTTTCATTGATAAAAGTAGACACATTCTATTGAAACATGATGTGATTAAGTAGTTGTTAAAAGGTGGTATTATATTAATTGATTTTGTAAGGTTAGAAGTGAATTTGGTAAACCCCTTGACCAAACCCTTAGGTAGAAAATTAGTTTTCAAAATGATTAAAGCAATGAAACTTAAGCCAATTCAAAATTAGCACTAATAGTAGCTCAACCTTTGTGATTGGAGATCCTTTAAAGAAAGTTCATATAGGTAATAATAAGTCGTTGTTAGTTTTGTTAATACTTCATTTTGAGTCCTTTCCTATGATGTGACAAAAGTGCTAAAATATATTAACTGAAAGGATAAGTACAAGGCTTCTAATGATGTTCATATCCCTTATAACTGGTGTATTAAATGCAAATACACTTAATGAAATTACCTATATGAGTATGGAGTGGGGTTGCTTCTATAAAATTGTGACAAAATCTCTAGAGCACTCATTAAAACCAGGTGGGTGCATGGCTTGTTAAAATGCAAACAACGATAACAACAGAAATTATAAAGGTATAAATTGATTAGTAAAACCTCTATCATATAACAAAGAGTTGTTGGTTCACAGAAGCTAAAAGTTTCATTGATTGTTCTATATGTTAAGTTTTATTAGTCAAAGTCTGGTTTATAGTTCAAAAGACACCAGATTTAAAATGTTTACATCTATACTTGCAACCTAAACATTGCTTCTTTCTCTCTTACCTTTTTGAAATAAATAAGGAATTGTTGAGTGTAGGAATAGAAAAATAAAGTATTTCAAAAAAGTTAAGTCTCACATCACTCAAACTAAGAAAGTTTTGAGTGTATATATATTAAAATGTGTTATTGGGCTACTAAAATAGTTAAGGAAGGAGGTGGACTTGCGCATATGAGAGCAGGTTAAATTGAGCTTAACTCTATTGAAATCCACTTATTTCCCCCTGCATGCAAGATAATATGTGGTAGGAAAAATTTTTCATAAATTTTTTATTTAACTGAATGAGGTTTCCAAAAGATGTTAAAATTCTTACTTTATAAAATTAGTAACATTGTTTCAGTTTTTTTTTCCATTTTAAATTATGTAACAACCTTCTTTAATACCATTAATTTTTGTAACCTTCTCTCGTAATTTTCTTTAACCTCCAACGTTCTCATTTTAATTTTTGAACATTCATCAACGTTTTTATTTTTAATTTTTGAACGTTCAGTTCCTTACCTATTTATATGTCTACACTTCTGTCTAGTGGTTCTTCTAATCTTTTCGTGTAGTTCTATATCCCTAAACCTACATTAGGAAGAATTTATTTGATCCTAAAAGATATCTATGAAGGTAGAATAATTCTTAAGGACAATGTCTTATGATGTGACTTAAATTTAATGAAATTTCCCTGCTTACAAAAGCTACATCATAAGTACTTTCCTTGCAAGGATGCAAGTCCGAAGAGTTCTTTTCACATGGTGCTAGTACAATAATGAACAAACCTATAAGCACATTTAAGGATAGTAGATAACACTTCAAGGCCCCCTGGTCGAAGAGATGGTGGAGAAACTAGCCATTTATGCCCTTCCAACACTTAGCATCAAAGGCTTCAAAAGTCAAGCTAACAATTATAATTTAGAACTACTCTCTCTTTCCCTTAACTCCTTTTTATTTTTCAACTAGCTTCAAGCATGTTTCATTTGTTTTCACTTTTTGTTTCTTATTTTTAATTAAAGTTGATGTTGTTTTGGTAGGATCATATTCATGAGGTTGGAGAATTAAGGACATAAGGTGTAACAACCAAAAATTACTAAAATTTCTGAAATCCTAAAAATTTTTTAAGTCTGTTGGCTATAGCGAGAAATGACCTAACTATAGCAAATGTACCTGTTCGCTATAGTGAGAAATGGTCTAACTATAGCGAATGTGCCTATTTGCTATAGCGAGAATACTTCTAGCTATAGCGAGTTTGAGCATCTCATACAAAAACCAAGGGGTTCCTCGCAATAGCGCATACTGTAGCGAGAATAGGGGTCTGGGACTGATACGTGCTTGCCGTAGCGAGCGTTATTTTTCGCTATAGCGAGGGTTAGTACAGAAAAGCATGAAAAAGGAGAATTTTACTTCTTAAAGCGTCCAGATCCTTTCCTTTTCTTCTAACCGACCTAAGCTTCGTCCAAAATAAAGAAAAAGACTTGAGAGAGAGAGAGAGAAACCAAGAAAAGCTAAGAGAGAAGGACGAAAACCAAGAAAGAAATGTAAGAACCTTTAAATATCTTCATACTTCTTCTTTTTGATTTTATTCTTCTCCTTCTAAGTTTCCTTTCCATGGGTGATTGAGTGAGATAGCTCTATTCTGACCTAAAATGAGTAAGAAACCCTTGAATTAAAGTGTGATAAGTTGAAAAATGCAAAGGAAGTAGAAGAAGAGTTAGTGAAATTAAAGAGGGAGAAAACTAGGGGTTCTTGTATACCTTGTAGGGTTTGCTTTGATGAAAAACCCTCTAACCTTATGAGTGTTTATTTGAATTATAAGAGAGTAATTCTATACTCTTTGTTGTGTTTAGGCTCAAGAGAATCAGCTCCATCTTATTATGGTGTTGAGATCGAGAAAGATAAAAAGAAATAAAAAAGGAAGGTTTGTGTTGGCTTATAAGGTAGTCATTGTATGCTTGTATATGTACTTATATTGTGAGATATGCCATTTGATGTTGCCTTAATGCATTGGTACCAATATGCTTATGTTTTGAATTGTGAAAATTGCTTGAGTGAGGTAGTGCCAAGAGTCCCATGTGATGGGTGAGGTAGAGTCAAAAGTCCCTAGAAATAGGTGAGACAAGGCCAAAAGTCTTATAATTGAGTGAGGCCAAGTTAAAAGTCCCTAAACCAAGGGTGATGCCAATCCAAAAGTCCTAAAAATTGGGTGAGATTAGACCAAAAGTCTCTAGAGCTTATTCTTAGCATTAATATGATATTCATGGCATGTAAATTATGTGATGTATGATTGTGAATGGTTAGATGCCTATTTGTATGCTTTAGCCTGTTTATATACCTTGATTGCTTCCTTGAATAAGTGTATGAGCTATTGAGATTCCATGAATCTCACCCTCCTTCCCTCTCCCATCTCTTATGATTCAGGTGAAGCTTAAGAGTCTAAGAGTAGAGGCCATGAGGCATAGATGATCCTTTTTGACACTTTTGCACACTTTTGCATAGTTGTGTATAGGAAAGCCAAAGTGCTCATGTATACATATTCTTTTTAAGATGTAAATGCTTAAACAAGTGTAAAAGTATGTATCAATAATGTATGATCCATGTATGAAACCAAAGTAATGAAATTATGAGATTTGGCTCCTTTGTGACTTATATGTAGTAGTGTATTTTTGCCCGTAGCATGGTGAGTTTGAGATATGTGTTGGTTTAGATCACTTAGACACTTCATATATGCTATATTTATACTTTAAAACTTGCCCAAGATGTGTTAGAGCATGTAAGAGACCATTTACCCCTATTTTGAACTATTTATGGTGTCAAAATTATCAAATTTATGAGCTCTATCAAAGTATGGCCAAATGAGCTCTTCTTAATATGAAATTTGGCATGCATCTAGAGCTTGTTGAGAGCTTCTTGGGAAGCTAAGGTGGGTAATATTTGGAGGTCTAGGGAATATTTGACGAATTGTTGAAGTTAAAAAATTTTGATAGTTTTGATTAGTGCACTGTTACCATAGGTCTGAAAATGAATCTGTGTCATTTATGGACCAAATGATATCCAATTGTCATAAAATTTTATGGGCATAAAATAGACATCCACAGACCTATACCAATTGGAAGCACCTCAATTAGAGGTCTGTAGAGGGAGAAATAACTTTCTGAAATTCTGTGTCAGCATCAGGGAAGCCATCCGACCTTCATTACTGTTCCATCAAGTTTTGAAGTCCCAAGACTATTGAAATGATTTGAACTTATTTTTTCCCTCTATTTAACATTTTTAAATTTCCAAATTGGTATATTTTGCTTAGATTGGATTTTTGTGAAATTAGTTATGAATTTTTGAAATTCATGATAGCAAGCTGCATCAGTACCAGGAACAGCTGGACCTCTGTCTCTTTTTCTATGTTAAATATGGTCCAAATGTTGAGATTGTGATTAGACATTATTTTTAGTGTAAATTTAACACCTAAAGCTTTCCATAAAGCTATGGTTTTCTTGATTCCTATTTTTCTAAAATTAGTTATGATTTTTCAAAGTTAGGGCCAAAAATCTGACTTTTGGGCCCTTTAAGAAATTACATTTTGGGGTTTTTGGCTTCATATCCCTAGTTCATAAGTTGTTTTATGCTATGTATGAGTTATATAAATAGAGTTTGAGTAGAGAATGTGAATGATGAGTTTACAGGACCCACGGGGTAGAATATGAGCCTTTAAACCCTTATTTATAGCATGAAAATGCCACGACTTTTGTCATTTTCTTTGAAAATCATATGGAATCGTGCCTAAGTAGAGACTAGTTAGGGTTAATATATTATGGTGTTACATTTTTGGTATCAGAGCAAAGGTTCAAGCACTTTTGCTTGGTGTTGGGCTCTTGAATGGTGTGATTTACTTGTGTTTGGTGTGAGTTGTCATGGAAGTAGTAGTATATATATGCATATGTGCGTGTGATATGATTGTGAACTGAGGATTGCTGCTTCTTTTTAGAGAAGATGGTTGAGGCTAGACAGGGCAAGGATAGAGGCAGGCCACCCAGAGCTCAAAGAGCTGAGCTAGAGGTTCCTATTAGACCTGAGAACCCTCTGCGAATCATCATAGAGAGGCTTGATCGGTATGAGGCCATGATGGGCCAGCACCAGGAGATGCTGGAACAGCAAAGGTATATTGCCCAGTAATAGTATGATATGATCATGCATTTGCAAGATACCTTGGTTAGGCAAGAAGAAGTCAGGAGAAAAGCCAAGAGAAAAGCCTCTGTACCTCAGCCATCCACATCTGGCATTCCACCTGCACCTCCCCAGGAGCCTACTGCTGCTCAGACCCAGATGCCTATCTAGAAACTATTGAAGTAGTTTTGATAGAACAATCTACCTTCGCTTGATGGGGAGTTTGATATGGATAAGGTGGAGGCTTGGGTTATAGAGTTGGAGAAAATATTATCGGTGATGGATTGTACCACTGAGCAGAAAGTTCAGCTAGCCACTTTCATGTTACAGAAGAAAGCCGATAGATGGTGGCATAGCACGAAACCCTTGATGGAGACTAAGAATATACAGATAACTTGGGAAAGTTTCTTGGTCGAGTTTTATGAGAAATAAGCTTGAGATAGACAGATGAGATGATTGTAGACCAATATGTAGTCAAATTTATTGAGTTGTCTTAGTATTCCTCTTACCTCTAGAGGTATGATGATGAACCTGGAGATGTGAGCAGTTTGAGATTGGGTTGAAGCCCCTGATTAGCAACAAAGTTATTTCATAGCGGATTAAGAAGTTCAATACCCTTGTGGAGGTCAGTAGGGTGATTGAGACTAATCTGCGAGCTATCATACCTGCTGCGGCTACAACTAGTAAGAAGGAGGCTTTAGAATTGAAAAGACCGAGACCAGAGGAGGGTTCTAACATGACACCTAGCACCAAGAGGAAAGGCAAGGGGCCATGGAATCGAAAGCCACAGCGGGGCAAGCCTATGGCACCTCCTCGGAGCTAGTCATCCTTCCAACAATCTCCGGTGACATGTTTCAAGTATGGGAAGTTAAGGCACATTGCTAGAAATTGTCCCCAGATAGATACAACGTCTCTTCCTAGGCAACAGACCTAGGGCAGAGTGTTTGCCCTCACTCAGCCAGAAGCCAGTGCATCTCATAGTTTGATTCAAGGTATCTGATAATGAATGGCTTTCCTGTAGTTATTATGTTTGATTCGGGTGCTAGTCACTCGTTTATATCTTATGATTATGTAAGGCAATTGGGTCTGACTGTTAGTGTCTTGCCATTTGATTTATCTGTCACTATACCCACTAGACGCCACGTGGTTACTTCCCATATTTGCTTAAATGTCACTGTTCAGTTCAATCATTGTCATACTACTATTGATTTGATTTGTATGTCCTTCCATGATATTGATTTGATTGTTGGTATAAGCTGATTGGCCGCGAATAATGTGGTACTTGATTATGAACACCGAACCATTTCTCTACCTGCTTGTGGGACCATACCTAAGGTAGGAGTTAAATTATCTTTTGTGACTACTGCCCAGGCTGAAAGGCATTTAGAGTGTAGATGTCAAGGGTTTCTAGTCTTTTTCTCTATTCAGGCTGAGGTAGAGGAAGGGATAAAAAAGATCCCAGTTGTCAGGAAATTTTCGAAAGTTTTTTTTAAAGATTTTAACTTTAGTGATCTACCCCCTGAGAGAGAGTTAGAGTTTCCTATAGACATAGTGCCTAGGGTTGGACCGGTGTCTAAGGCTCCTTACAGGATGGCTCCCGCCGAGCTCGCTGAGTTGAAAAAGCAGATAGAAGAGTTGGTAAAGAAAGGGTTTATCCGCCCTAGAATTTCACCTTGGGGAGCTTCGGTGTTATTTGTAAGAAAGAAAGATGGTAGCTTACAATTGTGTATTGATTACAGAAAGTTGAATAAAGTTACCATCAAGAACAAATATCCTCTCCCTAGAATCGATGATTTGTTAGATCAGTTGGATGGGGCATCTGTGTTTTCTAAGATAGATCTTAGATCTGGGTACCACCAGTTGAGAGTGAGAACTGAAGACGTCTCCAAGACGGCCTTTAGAACGAGATATGGGCACTACAAGTTCCTTGTGATGCCATTCGGGCTGACGAATGTGCTCGCTGTGTTCATAGATTATATGAATAAAGTATTCAGACCGTATCTAGATCAGTTTGTGGTGGTTTTCATTGATGATATCCTAGTATACTCTAGATCCTTTGAGGAGCACGAAAGATATTTGAGATTAGTCCTAGAGACCTTAAGAGAGAAAAGGTTATACGCCAAACTTAGTAAATGTGAGTTTTGTTTGACCGAGGTGAGATTCTTAGGTTATGTAATCTCACGAGACTGTGTTACAGTGGGATAAACCTAGAACGATTACCGAGGTTAGGAGTTTTCTAAGTTTAGCAGGGTACTATAGACGGTTTATCAGAGCTTTTCTCAGATGGCCTTACCACTAACAAGGCTGACTAGGAAAGAGACACCTTTCGTGTGAGATGATAAATGTAAGAGGAGTTTCTAAGAGTTAAAACTTCGTTTGACCACTGCCCCTATATTAATTATCTCTGACCCTAGAGAACCATTTGTGGTTTATTGTGATGTCTCAAGTAAAGGGTTAGGATGTGTGTTGATGCAGCAGGGTAGAGTAGTGGCATATGCCTCTAGGTAGTTGAGGCCTCATGAGAAAAATTATCCCATACATGACCTGGAGTTAGCCGCCATAGTGTTTGCTCTTAAAATTTAGAGACACTATCTGTATGGTGCTACCATAGAAATTTATAATGACCATAAGAGTCTAAAATACCTGTTTGATCAGAAGGAACTTAATATAAGACAGAGGAGATGGATAGAGTTCCTAAAAGACTATGATTATGTGCTAAAATACCATCTGGGCAAGGCCAATGTGGTGGCAGATGCCCTGAGTAGAAAATCCATCTATGTAGCCCATATGATGATTAGGGAGCAAGAGCTCCTAAAGAAATTTAGAAACATAAACCTCTCTTGTCAAGTAGTATTGGGTAAATTATATCTGAGTGAAACCCGAATTGAGAATGTATTGAGAACCCATATCTTAGATGCCCAGGGAGAGGATGAGTTCTTGAGACGGATCAGGAATGAGATTTCCCAAGGTAAAACCTTAGATTTTAAGATGTTTGAGGATGGTATGATAGTATACTAAGATAGAATCTGTGTGCCTACTTGAAATGAATTGAGAGAAAACATTTTAGAAAAGGCACATAAGAGTAAGTATACTATCCACCTAGGTACCACCAAGATATATCAGGATTTGAAACGAATTTTTTGGTGGCTAGGAATGAAGAATGAGGTAACGGATTATGTGGCTAGATGCCTAGTGTGTCAGAGGGTAAAAATAGAACATCAAAGACTAACTGAGTTGTTGCAACTTCTAGATATCCCTGAGTGAAAATGAGATAGTATAGCCATGGACTTTGTTATGGGGTTACCCAGGACATCCTCTGGACACGATACTATTTGGGTAGTTGTGGATAGACTGATGAAGTCTGCACACTTGTTAGCTATCAGAGTTACTCATCCACTGGATGGATTATCCCAGTTGTATATCAGAGAGATAGTGCGATTTCACGGAGTACCCAGTAGCATAGTTTCGGATAGAGACCCCAGATTCACATCAAACTTCTGGAGGTTGTTACAGCATGCCTTAGGGACCAAGTTGTGGTTTAGTACTGCATATCACCCCCAAATAGATGGTCAGACTGAGAGGACTATCTAGGCCTTGAAAGATATGTTGAAGGCATGTGTGTTAGAAATGAAGGGTAACTGGGATGCGTATTTACCGCTAGCAGAGTTTGCATATAATAATAGTTACTATTTCAGTATTCAAATGGCCCATTATGAGGCTTTGTATGGGAGAAAGTACATATCCCTTCTATGTTGGGTTGAGCTAAGTGAGAGGAGCATGATAGGACCTGAGATTGTGGACCAAACCACCCGACAGATAGAATTGATCACAAAGAGACTCCTCAGGACCCAAAGTAGGCAAAAAAGTTATGTCGATAAGAGAAGGAGACCGTTAGAGTTTGAAATTAGAGACCATGTGTTCATTTGAGTGTCTCCAGTGACGGGAGTAGGTTGGTCAATGAGGGTAAGGAAGCTCAGTCCTAGGTATAATGGTCCATTTGAAATCCTTGAGAAAATTAGACCCATGGCTTATCGGATAGCCTTATCTCCTAACCTAGCCCAAATCTATAGTTTTTTTCATCTCTCCCAGTTGAAAAAATATTTACCAGACCCCTCACATTTCATAGAATATGAGCATGTGCAATTACAGAAAGATCTTTCCTATGTAGTGAAATCGGAGAGAATTGTGAATACTAGGCTGAAACAGTTGAGAAGTAAGAACATTCCTCTGGTGAAAATGAACTGGAGAGGTCTGACATCTGAGGAAGCAACTTGGGAATTGGAGGATGAAATGAGGCAAAAATATCTAGAGTTATTCCCTTGAAATATGTATTTAACTTTTGAGGGTGAAATTTCTTTTAAGGAGGGTAGAAATGTAATAACAAAAAATTGTTGAAATTTTTGAAATCTTAAAATTTTCTAAGTCTGCTGGTTATAGCAAAAAATGGCCTAGTTATAGCAAATGTACCTGTTCGCTATAATGAATGTAC
Source organism: Erythrophleum ivorense (assembly GCA_026724425.1). Taxonomy (NCBI): domain Eukaryota; kingdom Viridiplantae; phylum Streptophyta; class Magnoliopsida; order Fabales; family Fabaceae; genus Erythrophleum; species Erythrophleum ivorense. Next base: position 968,391 of record JAIUCV010000219.1, read on the forward strand.
CTATTCGCTATAGCAAGAATGCTTCTAGCTATAGCAAGTTCGGGCATCTCAGATAAAAACCAAGGGGTTCCTCGTAATAGAGTGCGCTGTAGTAAGAATAGGGGTCTGGGACTGATACGTGCTCACTATAGCGAGGGTTATTTTTCGTTATAGCGAGGGTTAGTCTGAAAAAGCGTGAAAAAGGAGAATTTTGCTTCTTAAAGCGTCTAAATCCTTTCCTTTTCTTTAAACCGACCTAAGCTTCATCCAAAACACACAAAAAAAGGCTTAAGAGAGAGAGAGAGAGAGACCAAGAGAAGCTAAGAGAGAAGGAAGGAAACCAAGGAAGAAATGTAATAACCTTTAAAGATCTTCATGCTTCTTCTTCTTGATTTTATTCTTCTCATTCTAAGTTTCCTTTCCATGGGTGATTGAGTGAGATAGCTCTATTCTGACCTAGAATGAGCAAGAAACCCTTGAATTAAAGTGTGATAAGTTAAGAAATGCAAAGGAAGTAGAAGAAGAGTTAGTAAAATTAAAGAGAGAGAAAACTAGGGGTTCTTATATACTTTGTAGGGTTTGCTTTGATAAAGAACCCTCTAACCTTGTGAGTATTTATTTAAGTTATAAGAGAGTAATTTTATGCTCTTTGTTGTGTCTAGGCTCAAGAGAATCGACTCCATCTTGTTGTGGTGTTGAGACCAAGAAAGATAAAGAGAAATCAAAAGGGAAGGCTTGTGTTGGCTTATAAGGTAGCTCTCCACTCTTTATTGTTACATTCTTGGATGTGTAATAGTTATTGTATACTTGTGTATGTGCTTATATTGTGAGACATGTCATTTGATGTTGTCTTAATGCATTGGTACCAATATGCTTATATTTTGGATTATGAAAATTGCTCAGGTGAGGTAGTGCCAAAAGTCCCATGTGTGGGTGAGGTAGAGCCAAAAGTCCCTAGAAATGGGTAGACAAGGCCAAAAGTCTCATAATTGAGTGAGGCCAAGTCAAAAGTCCCTAAACTAAGGGTGAGGCCAATCCGAAAGTCCAAAAAATCTGGTGAGGCTAGACTAAAAGTTCTTAAAGCTTATTCTTGACATTGATATGATATTCATGGCATGTAAATCATATGATGTATGATTCTAAATGGTTAGATGCCTATTTGCATACTTTGACTTGTTTATATGCCTTGATTTCTTCCTTGAATGAGTATATGAGCTATTGAGATTCCATGAATCTCACCTCTTTCCCTCTCCCATCTCTTATGATTCAGGTGGAGCTTAAGAGCTTAAGAATGGAGGCCATGAGGCATAGATGGCCTTTTTTGACACTTTTGCACACTTTTGTATAGTTTGTGTATAGGAAAGCCAAAGTGCTCATGTATACATATTCTTTTTGAGGTGTAAATACTTAAGCAAGTATAAAAGTATATATAAATGATATATGATCCATGTGTGGAACCCAAGTAATGAAATTATGAGATTCGGCTCCTTTGTGGCTTATATGTAGTAGTGTATTTTTACTCGTAGTATGATGAGTTTGAGATGTGTGTTAGTTTGGACCACTTGGGCATTTCATATATGTTATATTCATGCTTTAAAACTTACCCAAGAGGTGCTAGAGCATGTAAGGGACCATTTACTCCCATTTTGAACCATTTATGGTGTCAAAATCGTCAAATTTGTGAGCTCTGTCAAAATATGACCAAATGAGCTCTTCTTGATATGAAATTTGGCATACATCTAGAGCTTGTTGAGAGCTTCTTGTGAAGCTAAAGTGGGTAATATTTGAAAGTCTATGGAATATTTGGCAAATTGTTGAAGTTAGAAAATTTTGATAGTTTTGGTTAGTGCACTGTTACCATAGGTCTGAAAATAAATCTATGTCATTCATGGACCAAACGGTGTTCAATTGTCAACAGTGACTTATATCAATTAGAAGCATCTCAATTAGAGGTCTGTAGAGGGAGAAATAACTTTTTGAAATTCTGCGTCAGCATCAAGGAAGCCATCCGACTTTCGTTACTGTTCCATCAATTTTTGAGGTCCCAAGACTATTGAAATGATTTGAACTTATTTTTTCCTCTATTTAACATTTTTAACTTTCCAAATTGGTATAGTTTGCTTATATTGGATTTTTGTAGAATTAGTTATGAATTTTTGAAGTTCATGATAGCAAGCTGCATCAGTACCAAGAACAGCCGGACCTCTGTCTCTTTTTCTATATCAAACATGGTCCAAATGCTGAGATTGTAGTTGGACATTATTTTTATGTAAATTTAACACCTAGATCTTTCCATAAAGCTATGGTTTGCTTGATTCTTATTTTTCTAAAATTAGTTATAATTTTCTAAAGTTATGGCCAAAAATCTAACTTTTAGGCCCTTTTAAGAAATTACATTTTGGGGTTTTTGGCTTCATATCCGTGGTTCATGGGTTGTTTTATGCTATGTATGAGTTGTATAAATGGAGTTTAAGTAGAGAATATGAATGATGGGTTTATGGGACCCACGAGTCAGAATATGAGCATTTAAACCCTGATTTATAGCATGAAAATGCCATGGCTTTTGTCATTTTCTTTAGAAATCATATGGAATCGAGCCTAAGCAAAGACTAGTTGGGGTTAATACATTATGGTGTTATATAAGGAATCCTCTTTGTTGGGTTGCTAGGGCCCTTCTTTTGTTTATTTGGTCCTAATATTTTGTAAAAGGAGCATCCTAACAGTTTATCTCTATTTTCATTACTAAGCATGTAACATCCAAGATTTTTGAAAATTTTCTAAGTCTGCTAGTTATACGCAAGACCCCTATTAGTTATAGCGAATGTATGAGTTCGCTACAGTGAGTTTTCAATTAGCTATAGCGAAGGTGCTGGTTTGTCATAGTAAGGATGCAGCCTGCTATAGCGAGTTCATGCGTTCCATACAAAATCCAAGGAGTTTCTCATAATAGCACGTTGTAGCAAGAACAGGGGCTTGGAACTAATAAATGCTCGCCGTAGCGAGGTGTATTTTTTGCTATAGCAAGAATTGATCCGAAAAAGGCATGAAAAAGTATAAGTTTGCTTCTTAAAGACCCTAGAAACCTCTCTTTTCTTCTAACTAACATTCCTATGCTTAAAAGCAAGGGAGAGCTCATCTAAGAAGGGCACAAACGAGGAGGAAGGGAGAAGGAAGAAAACCAAGGAAAAGGTAAGAGAAACTTAAGATTTTCATAGCTTTCCTTCTTGAAATCTTGTTCTTATCTTTTTACTCTCTTTTTTTATGGTTTTGGTTATTGAATTGGCTCTATTTTGAGCTTGGTTCAAAGGAGGTAGAGTAGAAATTCAAAGGGAAGGCTAAGGTAAAAGGAATCACTCTTGAAAAAGGCTTGAATTCAAGATAGATATCTATGTATCTTTACTTTTTTTTTCTTTGCTTCTTGGAAATGTTGTTTCTACCAACTTGAGAGCTTGAGAGAGGGAGAAAGTTTTAACTAAGAACAAGCATGAAACTCATGAATTAATGTGTGGGAAGCTAAGAAATGCAAAGTAAGTGGAGGAAAAATCATTGAACTTTAACATAGGAAACATAGGGGGTTTTGAACATTTTATACAATCTGATTTTGTCTAAAAATCCCTTAGGCTTTGTAAGTATTTGTTTGAGTTTCCAAGACCCCTAGAAAGCTTTCCAAGTATCTTTCCCTTTAAGTAAAATTTAAAAGTTTCATTAGACCTTTTATGGAATCATAAATAAATTATGCTTCTCAAATATGTGGTTGATGCTTTGGCTTGTCCTAAAAGAGTAATTACATGCTATGTGTTGTATCTAGGCCAAAGAGATTAAGCTCTATCTAGTTGTGGTTATGAGACCGAAAAGGGGAAAGATAGATTAAAAAGGAAGAATTATCTTTGAGTGCCAAGGTAGCTCTTCACTCTTTCTTATTGCATTCTTGGATGTATGATGGTTATTGTATACTTGTGTATGCACTTGTATTATGAGACATGTCATTTGATATTGCCTTGTTGCATTGGTACCAATATACTTATATTTTGGGTTATGAAAATTGCTCTTAAAGGATGAGGTGGTGCCAAAAGTCCCTTGTAATGGGTAATGTAGAGCCAAAAGCCCCTAGGAATTGGTGAGATAAGGCCAAAAGTTTCATGGATGAGTGAGGTCAAATCAAAATTCCCTAGACTAAGGGTGAGACCAATCCAAAAGTCCTAAAAAAATAGGGTGAGACTAGACCAAAAGTCCCTAGAACTTATTCTTAGCATTGATATGATTTTCATAGCATGTAAATTATGTGTTATTTGATTTTTAATAGTTGGATGCCTACTTGCATGCTTTGAAAATGTTTATATGCCTTGATTGCTTCCTTGAATAAGTGTATAAGCTATTGAGATTTCATGAATCTCACCCCCTTTCCTTTCCCATCTCATACTATTTAAGTGGAGCTGAAGAGTCAAAAATTAAAAGCCATGAAGTATAAATGGCCATTTCATGACACTTTTGCATAATTATGTATAGTTTTAATGTATAGGAAAGTCAAAGTATTTATGTACATATTATTTTTAAGTTGTAACAATTGGAGCAAATGTAAAAGTATGTATGGATGATGTAAAAACCATATTTGGTACCAAATCAATGTAAATGTAAGATTTAGACCTTTGATGCTTTGTAAATGCCAGTGTATTCTTACATGTGGAATAGCCAAATTGAGATGTATGATGGTTTGAACCACTTGGGCAATTCATATATAATGTATTAATGCTTTCAAACTTGCCCAAGGTGTTCTAGAATATGTATGAGGCCATTTGAATCTACTTTGAACTATATAAGGTGCCAAATTTGTCAAATTCAATACCTATGTCAAGGTTTAACCAAATGACCTCTTCTTAGTTTAAAAATTGGCATGCTTATAGGTCTTGTCTAGAGATTTTTGAAAAGCTAAAGTGTATATTATTTGGAGCTCTAGAGAATTTTTGGTAAATTTTTAAAGTTGGCAAAATTTTTAAATATGACAATGGCACTGTTCATAGGGCCAAAAAGTTTACCTCCATTACTTATAGGCCAAATGGTATCCAATGGCTATGAAATTTTACAAGAAGAAATTAGACATCCACAGTGACCTATACAAACTAGAAGCACCTCAATTGGAGGTCTGTGGAGGAAGAAATGATTTTTTAAAATTTTGAGTCAGTATCAAGGATGCCAGTCGACCTTGGCTAGCATTCCATCAATTTTCAAGGTTAAAGGCTACTAAATTGGTCAAAACTTATTTTTTTCCCTCTAGCTAATATTTGTAACTTTTTAAATTGGTATAGTTTGCCCATATTAGATTTTTGTGGAATTAGTTATGAATTTTTAAAATTAATATCAGTAAGTTGTATCAGAAACACTAGGCAGTCTGAATTTTTGAGTTTGTTTGTTGTCAAAAGTAGTCCAAATGGTATGATTGTGGCTTGAAATTATTTTTTGTATAAAGTCAACATCCAAAGCTTTCCAAAAAGCTATCATTTGCTTGATTTTCATTTTTCTAGAATTAATTATAATTTTCTAAAGTTGGTGTCAAAAACTTGAATTCTAGACTCGTGAGAAAAATGTGATTTTTCTGGTTTTTAGCTTAATATCTGTGGTTCATGGATTTTTTTATGATATGTATGAATTGTATGAATGGGATTTGAGTAGAAAATGTAAGTGACGGGTTCATGGGACCCACAAGGCGAAGTATGAACGTTTAAACCCGACATAATACATTAAAATACTACGGTTTTAGTTATTTTCTTTTAAAATTATGTGGAATCAAGCTTAAATGATGGATAATCGAGGTTAATACATTATGATGTTACAAAGCATGCATTGTGGATACTACATAATTTAAGTTTGGGAAAGGGCTAAACTAAAATTTTCCTTTGCAAATTCTTAAGTTGTAAATGTAGCTAGGATTGCTTAAGTTTGATTGCTCTAATGATTATATGTACTAGTCTTAAGGATTGAACAATTCTTGAAAATTTTTATTGCCTTGGGCCTTACTACTTTCAGTTTAAAAATTTTTACTTAAGTAATGATTTGATTTTTGCCAAGGTCAATGAGTTAAAACAAAATAAAGTATCCTTGTCCATTTCAAAGTGGGCTTTAAGTAGTTAAAGCACATAAAATTTTATTTTGATATTATAGGCTACTTTCAATTCTTAAAAGAAAATGAAAATTTAAGGGTAGTATAAATTATGAGTTAGAGAAGAAAAGCTAAAAAGGGCACCTACTAACAACACCCTAAGAAGGGCCTCTATATTGCTAGCCTTCTTGTTGTAGTTAAAGAAGAAAAAGCCATAAAAATAAGCATAATAGGATCCCTTTGGCATTAATTGTATAAATTGCATAAGCTTAACTGAAATTTCACAACCATTAGATTCATCTTTTACATATGATTTCTATTTTGACTTTGATTTTAAACTACTGAGGTTAGTGCATTATACTTGTAGAGAATTTGACAATCTTGTAGTGGTTGTTTGGGAGTGATCATAAGTGTCTGAAAGGCTTGGGTAATCTTCTTTACCTTTTCTTTACTTAAGGATGAGCAAAGAGGCTTAAGTTTGGAAAAATTTAATGTGATATATTTTTTTACATGTTAATTAAATTTTATTCTTAGTCACCATTGAGTTAATGAGGGTTATTATGATAATTTTATGCATTTTTGAATAAGAACTTGATGAGTGCTAATGAGAGAAGGAAAATGCAAGGAAGATCTAGTTCATACGCCTAATTGGAGGCCCAAGTTGTCTTGCATATGGTGGCTAAACCTAGCTTGGAAAGGAAGAAATCAAAATAGGAAAGTTCAAGAAAAAAGAAGAAGAAGAAAAGAACCTTCTTAATGCTACAAAGAAATCAAAATACAAAGGTCCTTGCACATTAAGGACTATAGCAAAAATAGGAAATTCTAACAAGAGAGTATAAAAAAAAGGAAATAAAAGGAATTAATAAAGGTACACTTTAGTCAAGAAAAAACTCTAGAGAATGGCTATGACATTAAGAGATATGGAATTCTATTTATGAATACTGTATTTTGTCTGGGCATTACCCTAAAAAATTTAAAATTTTTATTTAGTCAATGTTAATTTAATCTTAAGTCATTTTAATCATTCAAGTGAAATTTGATTTTTGAGTTAATTTTGATAAATAAAATAATCCAAAATATATTAAAAAAATAAAAAAGGAGTCTTAATAAATAAATCTAAGATATTACCTAACCTTTTAGCCTAGTCCATTTTAAAAGAAAGTAGCATAATAGTCTAAAATTCTTTAAAATCCATTTAAAAAAGAAAAAAAGCAAATAATAATAAAAAAAACCCTTTAAGCCCTTTTTCTCTGATTGTTTATCATAAGAGAGAAGGAGGTATAATACACTAAACAAGCAAAGCAGAAGAGGTCCAGCTTTGGTAGAGGTAGTGACCGACTATGCAATCTACTCTCTGAAGAACGGTACCTCCCAACCAAATCCCTATAAATTCGTTGGCATGTGTTCTTGCTGGTTACTAAAAGGAGAGATGATATAATAAAGAGAAGGGCAGAAAAGAAATTAAGGAGATTCAAAGAGAGAGGTCCTTTGATTTTAGAGGTTTTTTTGGATGGAGATTCTTTGGGTTTTGGGCTTTTCTGTTAGGTTTTTTGTAGAAAGCTTCATCAAAAGAGAGAGCACAAGCTAGTCAACAAAGGATGAGGGAGGTTCTTTTCATCTTGAGCTCTAAGAGAATTTTTGAAGAGTGGAGAAACATAAGTTAAGAGCATTAGAGATTGATTAACTAAAATGGGCAAAATTTCTCTCATATTAGTTTCAAAAGTTATGATCTAGATAATTTTCTCTCTTAAGAATAAGTTATCATGTTTCACAGTATTATAAATTTGATAGAGATATAGATTGATTTGTTTTGTTATTCTAAGTCTTGGTATGATATGAGAAGCTTAAGTTAGTCAAATGGTTCAATCATATTCCTTTGGTTTATGTTTGCCTAGTTTAGATTTGTAAGTTTAAATTGAAAATTTCTATTGATGGTTTTGGGTTCATGTTTGATTGTTTGTTCAATGTTTATTTTTCCTTTTGTCTTCTTTGAAGAATTAAGTATTTGCATTTTATAGCCCTATGAATCTGATAAAGATTTAGATTGATTTATTTTGGTGTTTTGAATTTTAACAGGATGTGAAAAGTTTAAGTCGATTAAATGGTTTAGCCATGTCCTTCTAATTATGTTTGCTTGGTTTATATTTATCTAGTTTTAAATGGAGTACTTTTGTTGATAGGTTTGGTCTTTAAATTCATTGCATATGGAAGATGTTAGAATGAATCTAGTTGTTTGCTTGAATTTGGATTGAAAAATCCTATTCTGTTTTTTATTATTATGGGACATAGAATTAATATTATGTTAGATATTATCATCTTGCATTTTAGTTTATCATGATAGTTGAATATGAGAAATCAATAATGTCCAAGTTATTTAGATAGAAATGTAGCTTGTGTTTTTGTACAGTTCTCATTAGAAAGATTTGGTTTGAATATGAAAGCTTCTGCATACAACTTCATATTGAATGCTTCTTTTTATGGAAAAGCATTGTTACATTTTTTGTTGAGTAAATTTACTATGTTATGCTGAATGTCTCTTTTTTTTTTCTTTATGATGAATTTTTCCAAGTATTTGGCTACACTTTGGTAATGCTTTGGACCCTACTTTTGTGTTAGATTGGTGTAATTTAAACTTGATTCCAAAGCGTGTTTACATGTAGTCTAAAATTATATTGAAGCCATACATAATTAGATTTGATGTTGCTATAATTTCTTACTATTTTCATAATGTATACACCTTTGAATTGTTTTGAGTCTCTGCTTTTTAGGCATGCTTATGGACTTCAATAATTTCTCTTTAAAAGAGGGTGTTGTTTAAATAGTGAGGCATTCATTTTTAGGAAGCCAATTGTGTCATAGAATTTAATTCCTTTTTTAATCCCTTTTTGCATCTAAACTCTACATAGGAAGAGTGAAAGGCTTGAGGAGGCTTACCAAAAGTTGAGCAAAAACCAAAGAGAAAGGAAGTCTAGTTTAGTTTTATTTTTTCGTCATTCTTGTATAGAATGTACAAAAGTTTTGTATGGGATGTACATAAATAATATACTGGGTTCTACACAAGCATATAAAATAACAAAAATACTGCATGCTCATAAATGATTTTATTTTATTTTATTTTTAAAGTTGTCATATGGGATCTTGTGCCTCGTCAAATGCATGAGATGTCAATTGATAGAAATTATGTGTGACAATAAGTCTTACAAGGTTTTATCAAATGTCTGTTTGGTTGCACAATTTTGTTTAGGTCAAAATAAAAAAAAAAATTAGAAACCAATTTAAAAATCCTAAAATATCTTTTTTAGAAATGTCACTTTTATATATAAATAATAATTATTTTCAAAAACCCAAAAAAATGGAAAGGAGAAATTGAAGAGACTAAAGGAGTGAGATTCATTTATATATGTTTGGTTGCACAATTTTGTTTAGGTCAAAATAAAAAAAAATAGAAACCAACATAAAATCCAAAAATATCTTTTTTAGAAATGTCACTTTTAAATATAAATAATAATTTTTTTCAAAAACCCAAAAAAAATGAAAAGGAGAAAATGAAGAGACTAAAAGAGTAACATTCATTTAGTTTTTCATATATCAATCAATCTTAAATTCATTTTTGTAAATTATATCAAACTCTGTTATCTTAATTTTTTCAAAAATAAAATAAAATAAAATAAGATAAAAATCACTTTCCATGGGACATACATTTTGTTTTTAACTCAAATAAAAATCTTACTTTCGAAAATTAAAAAAAAAGTTTTCCATTTACTTAGTTTAGAATTTTCTTTAAATGTTTCTTTTGATAAAATTACAAAAATTCAAAAATCAATTGAAATACTCAAAAATATTTTTTTTAAGACAAATGATAATCTTATTTTCAAAAATTCAAAAGAGTAAAAAAGTAAAATTAATTCAACTTTTGCAGATTATACCAACTGACTTTAAAGTTATTTTGTTTGTAAAACAAATTAACTATGATTTTCTTTTTCTTTTTACCAGAAGTTAAAGATCACCAACCAATAAACATAGATTTTTATCTGTTAAACTACATAAACTTTGATCATTTCTATAGGATATGTAGGCCTTCGGCACTTACTTGAATCAAGTTTACCCTTGTAAATAATCTTTTTTATCTTTTAATTTTATTTTATTTTCTTAATTTCTTTTTCATATGTGAGTAACAAGGGTAATTAAAACAAGACTAATATTAAATTTTCACAATTAATTAACGATAATTGTTTCTAAAAATGGATACTATGTGGTGCCTAACACCTTCTCTACACACAATCGACTCCCAATCCCATTTTTGGTTTGCAAACCATTTTCTTTCAAAATGGTTTTTTTCAAAGTTTTGTCTTTTAAAACTAAGATTTGGTGGTTACTTTTATTTCATTTGGTTTTCATTTTTGAAAATCAAAATCTTCTTTTTTTGCACCTTGCAATCACATTTTCAATGTGACATTATCTAAAGAATGTTACACCATACTGAATAACTTCTCTTTCATCTACTTCTCTTTTCTTCTATTGTTATGAATTCATTTAATTTAGTTTTTAAGATTTTATGTTGATCATGAGTAGCTAAGCCCCTTAATATGGAGTTTGAATGGATGTGCCTACTAAATATGATTAAATTTGAGATACTCATGTAATAACTTTTTATCTGATTAATTTATTATTAAGTTATATTTTCTTTTTACAATTTGCTGCCTAATTATTATAAATTTTGATCTATAGTAAGATAAACTGAAAGGTGAATTACCATAAAGAATCACATGAATAGTAAACTTAAGTTTAGATTTTCTAGATATAGTAATTTTGCCTAGGTGAATAGTAATATGTATATATGCCAAGCCACTACATGAAGGGATACATTGAATTCTATAGAGCTTAATGGGTTTTTGTTAAAGTGTATGACCACAAAAGTAGATATATGCTTAGCATAAATACACATATTTTATCTCGAAATGAAATTTCACATAATTTAAGGAATTAGTTATTAATTAGGATGAAAATAAATTATATGAGTTAATCTTATTTAGTTATAGGAAAGACATTGAAATCCAAATCCCCAAGCCCTTTATCATTAAATAGTCTAATTCTTTATTTTTGCAAATTTTGCTTATTCTTTTGTCTATAGTTTATTTAATTCAATTTTGCATATTTTTGAGATAATAAGAATAATTTAGGAAATTGGTAATTGATTAACCTTTTTCATAGGATGATACTCTACTCATTCTATTATTATTTCGTTGATCCATATACTTATGGATCTTTCACAACATTGTCATAAAAAATTAATGTTAAATCTTAAGTAAGTAGACAAATAATAGAGGTTAAATTCTATTAGATCTTTGAAGTATATAAAACATTATGTAGGAGAAAGGTTCATCCTTCATATAAAACCAATTTGCATGTTACAATCTATTTAAATTTAAGTTTTGTATTATTTCTTACATAAAGCCATCAACTTCAAAAAAAATAGTCGATAGTATTCCATAAACACTCCTTGATCTTTAGCTATATGATCAGTGATAATCTTATTTTGTTCAATATAACCACAAACAAAGTGACCCATTCTTTAACAAGTATAATAGTTAACCTTGATGATGTTAAGTTTCTTTTCATCACATTTGCCTTTCTTCTTAAATTGTTTTTTAACCTATTTGAAATATTGGCTAGATCTTTTCTTTTTATGAAAGTACTTATCTTTCTTGCCCTTGGGTCTTTAAGTTCTAACATTCTTAGTCACATAAACATGTCAAAAGGATTTAGCAGCTTCTAAATGCTCATTCTCAAACTCTAATGACAAACAACATCATAAAAAATAATAATGCTTTCATTATGAGTCAAAATCACTTTTATGTATTCCCATCTAATATAAAGAGATCTTATGACATTCTAAATTTACTATTCATTAACAAGGATTTGACTAATTAACTTTAATTCCTTGACTATCGGATTTTTTAGTTTGGTTATAAAAGCACCACCAAATTTGTCCTTAAAAGTTACTTTTCATGGCTTGAGTAGTCAAATATGACTTGCACTCACACATAAAGTTATTAATCACACTGCTCAGCATTGTTATGCAAACAATCTTATCTTATCTTTTTCAATAAAAATTTCTAAATCTTTCTTATGTTGAGTTGTATTTCAATAGTTAAGCTCTAACATGACATTGTTTAATGGCTTTTTAGCATTTTACTTTTTAAGGATGTAAGAATCTTATGGTGTCAAATTTTCTAATTATCACCCTTTAACTTGTCTCTCTTATTAAGTTTAACAATGATGTTCCAATAGTCATAATCATAACCTGATCTTTATATAGACATAACATAGAATAACTATATATACACAATGTTATATATTTGGCTTTGTAATAAACTTTGACTAGATGAATATTGATATTGTTAGATTCATAATTGGAAGTTTATATTCATGTTACTTCTATCACATGATATCTTTCTATCAAATTTATTTACCGATTTTGTTTAAATTGTAGTTTTTATATGAGCCCTAGACTACTAATCTAGTAACTCCCACTTGACAAGATATTTTTCATCTTTGCTTATTTAATTATTTAAAATTTAATTCTTAGGTAAACTTAAGTATTCCAATCTTAGAATTCCCACTTAATAAAATATTTCTCTTATATATAATAATAACATTAAAACTACATTTTAAAGAGACCTAATACTAAAGACATTTCATCTTCTTAAACACCTTCTCATTTACCTTATAATCAAATATATGTTTCCAATTATAACAGTCACTCTAATATCCATAAAAAAGTATGCTTCATAAGTTTAATTAATCCCTAAGGTGAATATTCTTTTCGTGTACATTATGTCTAAAAGAATTCTTGTGTTTCTCATATTTGAAAATGAGAAAGTAGTGCAGCTCACTAGCATTTGTGACAAAGTAATGTTCTTTAAAGAGCTTTATCTCTTATGCACACCAATTAAATGACAAATTTTTTGTTTTTATTTGGTTTTTCAAATTTCTCCCTAAAGTCCTCCTTGATTGATATCTAATAATCATCATTAAGAAGTGTTTTGATCAAAATCATGACCCTTGAAAAGTAATTTTTATTTTAGATCACTAAAAAGGGTTCTCAATGTGTTTGATGTGTATTTGAACACTATCAAAAGTTGTCCACAAATAATCATACTATATACCAATATGTAGAGCATAATTAGGAATTTTTAGTTAGAAAACCCACTCAATTTGGACTCCACACGAACCTTTATGTGCCCTAGAAAATTCTATTTTAAAAAATTAAGAAAAAATAGAAAAATATAAAATTTGCTCTCCTAAGATAGAGAGTGAGTTCCACTCGCCCATTTTTAGGTGGATTTATGTTATAACATTTGTACCATCGGTCTTCTAATATCTTGATCTTGTTGTTGGGCTTTTGAAGTGGCCAATCAAGGCTAGAGGTAAGCTATAGTGGGTGTGGCATTTCATCTTCAACCTTTAAATTTGGTCATTGTTTTAGAAATTTTAGAAACTTTGTGATCAAACCCCTAACTTTGTAATCATTGGAAAGCTTATAAAAATGAACTTTTGAAAGGTATAAGGCTTGCACACAGTGGTGGTTACAAGAGAGAACACCTAGCCTCGGAAATTGGGTTACTAATCATGTTTTTAGATTTTCATGTTTGATGAGCCAATTTTGTAAAATCATATTTCACTCATTTTTTCATTTGATTTAGATGAAATTAGTGACTTTGGAAAGCTTGTTCAATAAAATTCCCAATTGTGTGTAGTTTGTACCAATTGGTGGTTTGTGGTGAGGATGCGAGCCTTTGAAATTAGGCTATGCAATCATGTTTTTCATAAATATAAATTTTGTAATTTCTCTCTCATGACTAATATGTTTTCTCCTAAAATTTTACCACATATTTCTCACCATATAGAATTTATATCCTAGAAAAATCATGACTTAATATGGTTTTTATCAAATTTCACCATTAGAGGGTCTCTAAGGTCCAAAACATGCATGTATATTGATTCATGATTTTCTTGCAACAAATTCATATTGTTAAGTATAAAAGACATAAATTCAACATGAGGAATAGGACATTCGAGCCAAACTGGCTTTGATACCAATAAAATTTTTTTTGAATATTTACCTTTGCTGAAATGGATATTCTCAAATCTTCTTGTCCATATAGTTTGGACTAGAATCATTAAAGGAATTCTAACCATTTTTTCATGATACACCACAATCTAGGTGGAGAAAGGAGAAAACTGGGTCTTTTATATTGTCTATGCTTATGTTTTGTCCTCTTCTCTTCCAATAAATTTTTCTATTCTTCTTCTAATAACTCCTACAATAATAACCAACTCTATTTGAATTTAAAATTTTAAAATTCAAAATTAGCTAAATAAAATAAATATTAATAATTGATTAATTAAAATTAAATTATTAAATTATGTGTCAGTGCATTACGATTCAAATTCCAACTATTCTTTTTCTTGTCAAGCATAGCGTTAATTGTTGCCCAAAGAAAAAAACACATAGCCTTAACTATTTACTAATTTTATCCAAATCTTGTGAACAGAACGTCAAGGGATTATGTCCGGCTTGTCTCCAATAACGCGGGAACGTTGTCTTCATCTCGTCCAAGCAATCCCCACCGTCCAGCGAATTTGGCCTATTCCCGTCCTAACACGCGTCCCACTCTTCAAAACGCAGCGTTTTGCTTTAATGAAATGCTGTGCAACAACATAGCCTCAAGAGCAGCAGATTGTGGCCGTCTCTCTGCACCTATACGTTAGGTCTGAAAGTAGCGTCCTGCTTCTCCAACCTGCTCCCTGTTATATTGCAGAAGAACTGAGCTTTTGGCAGGAAAACATAAACACGTCCGGCTTGTCCAGTAACGCAGGAACGTGGAAAGAAGAAGCTTCGCTGGAAAGAAGAAGCTTTGTTGCTGGTTTGGAACACCCCTCCTTATGAATTGCTCTGATGAATTGGAACCTTCCTATAATGCAGCTGGAGACAAGCCGACAAGTTAGAATATGAGGAATCTGGAGTTCAGAACTAATGGAAGCATTCAGGTCATTGCTCATGAACTGCTCTGATGAAATGAAACCTCCAAAGGGGCCTAAAATCACCGAACTTCCTCTTTGAGTGATGTCTCCACACAAGCCATCTTAGCTTCTGAAATATTTGATATTATTGATTCTCCTTTTCGTAGCATAGATCTTGATTCTCCTTCTCAGACCAAACTGAGCTAAATTGCCAATCCTCAGACCAGACTAATTAAGCAGTTCGACAGGCACAGGTCTGAGTCACAGGATCTTTCTTCTATCTTATGCATTGAGAAATCCTTCCACTGCTATTATGGTAGCAACCTACTAATAATTTACTAAGGTTATAGCATTTTTTTAATTTCAAATATTGTTATTTTAACAGACTTTCTATAGAGTTTAGCAAGGGGGCTGAAGTTCAATAAGCTAAGAAAAAACTATGTTGCTAGATTTTAATAATCTTGTTGTGCAGAGGTTATTGTAGCATCAAAGACAGATTATGACACTAATTTATCCTTTTTCTATTTTATACTTTTTTGATTTTGATTTCTTTTTTAGGTTGTTTGCTTTTTTTTTAATTGAAAAAGACAAACAAAAGAAAAAACACAAGATACATTGAGTTTATTTAATGAGTTATATAACTCTGGGTTCATACTTTTGATATTAAAATAACTTCAAATCAAATTTAATGTATAAAACAAAATATATCAAAATTAAAAACTATATAAAAGTTTTAACACTTTTGATATTATTTCATGATCTTAAAAAAATCTATTTAAATAGTATATAAATTTAATCTATATTTTTTGTTTAAATAAAGAGTAAAGTTGATGATATTAGATTTTTTGCAGGTACCAATTCTTTTAATGGAAGTTGATTTCAAGCCTAAACTTGGGATGGAATTTGAGAGTTTAGAGGCATCATGGCTATTTTGGGCTAATTACGGTAGAAAAGTTGGCTTTGGAGTTCGCAAACAATATTTCAACAAAAAGAAGGATGGCCCTATAACATCGTGCAGATATGTATGTTGTAAAGAAGGGATTAGAAAGAAAGATAAAAGAGATTTTATGACTATAAATCCTCGGCATGAGACTAGAACAGATTGCAAATGTCGAATTGGGTTAACACTTGTAAAAGGCATATATAAAGTGTATGATTTTGTTGAGGAACATAATCATCCATTGCATCTTGTAGAAACTACTCACATGCTAGTTTCATACCGTAAAATATCTCAAGTTCAGGCTCATGAAATTGAGTTAGCAGAAGATTCAGGGATTCGTCAGAAAGCATCTTTTAACTTGATGAGTACACATGCAGGGGATATGCGAAGCACTCAATTGAGCGAAAGCTTGAATTCAGATGTTAAAAGTTTCATGAACCCCGATTTAAATATCATTAAATTCTTTAAAACATTTGAAAGGGTGATAGAAGACAAGCGATATAATGAATTGAAATGTGAGTTTGAATCACGTCAAAAAATCCCAAGGTTGAAAATTGAACATTCGATTATGTTGAAGCAACTAGCTCAACTTTACACACCCACTATCTTTGGGTTGTTCCAAGAAGAGTTTGATCGATATGCAGCTGCCTATATAAAGCACAAGAATGAAATTTTACCCATGATTGAATTCATTATTTCTATGGTCAATATGGAGGGAAATTGCACAAAGGGAGATTACAAGGTGATATTTAATTCTTCAGATAAGTTGATATCTTGTAGCTATATAAAGTTCGAGGCCTTTGGAATACTATGTAGCCATGCTTTGAAAGTGTTTGATCACATGGATATCAAAACACTTCCAGATCAATATATTCTTAAGAGATGGACAAAGAAAGCAAGAAGTGGTATCATATATGATGTGAAGGGAAAGGAAGTTAAAGGAGATATAAGGTTGGAAAGCACGCGGCGATACAAATAACTCTGTCCCATGCTAATAAGAATAGCATCTGAAGCATCTGAATGTGAAGAAGCTTTCATATTAGTAAATGAAGTTATGTCTGAGTTGGCTAAACAAGTAAATAAAGTCATCTTGTAATTGTTATGTTTTGTGTGAACTAAGTTTGTAACAATTAAAATTAACTACTTTATCTTAACATATAAAATCAATGCAACTTCTCTTTATTTATTTATTTATTTTTGCTCTTACAAATAGGTAACGGAGCTTCGCTTGAGTCAAAAAAGTGAAATAGGTGAAGGTGATTCCGCCTCATTATCACCAAGTGAATGCATAAAAAAAGCAAAAGGTTTCAAGAAGCGAATCAGTATAAAAACTAGGAAGCGCATGAAGAGCTGCTTTAAGTGTCATGGTAGGAAAAGAAGAAAAGGTCAAAGTGTCCAAAATTCACAAGCGCAACAATCTTTAGTGTGTATAAATGTCAACTTACTACTTTTTGATGAAAATTTAGTATTCATGAGTACTTGTTTCAGGATCATCTTGTACATAATCAGATGTCTGTTGGGGTCTTAAACTCAACACCTAACTCAATGTCTATCGGGGTATCAAGCTCAGCACCATCGGTGCCTTTTGCACAGCCACAGGTCTACGAAGGTGATTTAACTTTCACCCAAATGATGATGGTAAGAGCATTCAGTTTATATGATAACCATATTATCAACAATGACTATGTTATAATTAGAGGACATTTTGCAATATAGGTGCCTCTGGAACATCCTATGCTTTCACTTGAAGCAATGCAAGTTAGTGGAAATTTCGCAAATATCAATTAAGTGGTGGCATATGATACAAATGCATATTTTGCACATTGTACTTGATCTAGCTTTTGTGGAGTTTTTTTGATGCTAATCATATTTTGGAAGTTGTATAGCATATAGCATTTGTGAAGTTTTTATATGAAAGTCACATTTTGGAAATTGTATATGATGTAGGCTTTGTGTAGTTTGTATATTATAGTTATATTTTGGAAGTTGTATTTCATAATGCTGCAATATCAACTACAAAAAAGAGTGACAACTGAAAGAGGTCATTTTATTCAACATTTTCCTCCATTACAATCACAGAAAATTACATTTATCTCTTTGGAAGCAAAAGAAGACAAGTGGTACATCTGTTCATTTTATACAAGCTGACAATGGGTACATGATTCTTAGTCTCATTGCCAAAATATTTCTTCTGGTCCTCATAATGATGATTTCTCTGTTTTTGTTCCTCTTTTGCTGGTGACAAGTCTCCTCCATAGCTAATGATGTAGCACACCACTTGGTTCAGATTAGGAAACATACCATTTGTACAGTGCACAACATATCTTCAATTTCTTGGCTTGAAACCTCTGAAAATGAAGCTGTTCAAATATGCTAATAATACTTGAACTGTCATGTGTAATTTTGTCTTCATTTGTTTCAACCAGCAATACTCAAATAGCCATAAAGTTCATCATGTTCACACATCAATCTTTCAAAGGTCAATAACATGCAACTTCCTTATCTGTGATTAAACCATGGAATGGAATGATTATTTTGACTATAATGCAGTACTTAAACAATATTATAGACAATAGATGCATTTAGATAATAAGTTTCACATAATCCAACACAAACAAGATACCAAGTCCATATAGATTAAAAAGTTATCAAAAATTTAGAATTCAAACATTAGACTAAAACAAAGTATTTTCTTTTCATCTGCCATCATCACTTTTGCTGTGGCTGTTGATTACAAAGCACCACCATAACTTGTACCCAGTTTGCCATATGTGTAATAGCATAACAGCACAAGACCAGTTTGCCATAGGAACAGAACAAAACTTATGCCTAGTTTGCCATCATACAACCATATAACCATCAAAACAAAACTTTTCCATTCAAATGAAATGGCATTGGTATGTATCTTTGCCTAGCACTAGGTGCAAGACATGTGCCTAAGTCTCATCTTCAATTGATCATCACTTAAGTCAAAGCTAAACAAATCATCATCTCCATTATATGAACAAAGGGAGTTATAGTTGCAAAAATAATAGGTTCTTCAAAAATTGTTCTGTTCCCACAATGTTCATACAAACTCACTCATAAGCAATTATTATGCAATTAGGATTTGCATTCATTGGCACTAACGCTGAACCTCAGCATTCCATTATCACGTTAGCTGTCTTAGGAAGAGTAGCTTGATATTCCCTATTACTGATTGGAGCCCAAACAATTTAATGGATATAATATATAAAACTTCTAGTGAGAGAACATAACAGAAGCAATAGCTAGCAGAATCCATATGGATATTAAACAGAATAAATTATAAAACTATCGTAGCATATATGAGCATTAAGAGGAATTGAAACACACTTATCTGCGTATGAATAGAAAACTCGTATGGAGAAAAAGTATGAAGAAACCTGCAATTTGTTTTAGCCGAATCTCCATTGGCATTTGATTCCTTTATTCCTTTGAAATGTAAAACTCACGACTTGGTTGAATCTCCTTCAGCGTTTGATTCCTCCCCGCTGTCATGCGAAGAACAACACAGTGCCCCGGTTTCCTGCTTCAGAAACAGCATTTAGGGATAAAGATGGAGGCTACCAGTTGCAATCTGGAAGGGGCGTGAGAGACGGCCAAGATGCTCTTGAGGCTATGTTGCTGCGTAGTATTTCATTAAAGCAAAATGTTGCGTTTTGAAGAGTGGGACGCGTGTTAGGACGAGAATGAGCCAGATTCGCTAGATGGTGGGGATTGCTTGGACGGGATGAAAACAACGTTCCCGCGTCACTGGAGACAAGCCAGAAGCCAAGGGATTACCAGAATGATAAAAAAAAAAAAAATCCATATATATATAATAGAAAAATATTAATGGCCACGTGTAGGAAAGATGCAGTGTGGATGGAGGTACCAGATTCCCTCTAATAAATTATAGTTCACTTTTTGCAACAGATTGCTAAAATAAGATGGCGAAAAGCGAAAGGCCTGGATCCGATTTAAGCGAGATAATAGGAGGTGCCGGGGTGTTGTTTTCGGCCGTCGGTGTTGGAGATCGCGACGGACCGAGCTATGGGTACTTGATCCATTTCTTCCAAAATCAGAGAGCATGGTCAGCTTTTCTGGGTTTCGGTCATGTTTCTCCGATTTCATTCCTGGATCCGGACTCTACAGCCTTCGATTCTGATTGCTTGCGTTCCCACGTGAACATTCTGTGCGATTGATCTGTTTGTTTGTTCTTCGTTTCAACTCTCCGGGTTGGTTCTTCCCTTATAATTTTTCCAAGAAATTTACATTTCTTAGTTATACATTCCGCTTGGTTATAAGGATTTTTTGGTTTTTTTTAATAAG
Organism: Erythrophleum ivorense; assembly: GCA_026724425.1. Taxonomy (NCBI): domain Eukaryota; kingdom Viridiplantae; phylum Streptophyta; class Magnoliopsida; order Fabales; family Fabaceae; genus Erythrophleum; species Erythrophleum ivorense. Next base: position 988,763 of record JAIUCV010000219.1, read on the forward strand.
ATTTCTGAGTCTTCAATGGCCTCTGTACATAGTTACAACTTGCAATTTCCTTTTCACATTTCTGAGTTTGAGGATGACGGGTAATGAGTTTAAAACCCGGATAAATAAAGAATTCGTTCTGGCTGTTATTTATTTATTTTTTTGGATTGTGCGAATAAACATGATTGTCCCTTTGTCATGTTGATGGTTAATAGTAAAAACGTGAACTTTTATGATGTCGATGATTTTAACGAAGTCTGAAGAACTGAAAAAAAAAGCTTGCGAAAACCGCATATGGGCAAGGGACGATGATGAAAACGGGAAAAGCTTTTATTTTTAGGAAAACTTTGATTTTTATGTAATTTTTGTCAGTTGTGAGTGTAAACCTCGTTATGTGTAAACCATGAGTGTGACCATAGAGTTAACGCTAGTTGGCTGATTTCTAGAAGTTAATGCTAGAAATTGGCTAAACCGCTAGAGATATGGTTTCAGTGCATTGAACCTACAGCTAATTCTGCATGCAGTGCGTCTCTGTTATGTGGTTGTAGTATTGGCATTTGTATTTCTTATAATAACAGAACAAGAGCTATGTCCTCAACCCCAGAATAGGGAGTATTCCAATTCTGTTTCTGTTGGTGCAGTTTTGTGTTGGAAGGAAGATTGACATGCTGCGCAAACATGTCATTGAAAAGCATAGTTCGCGAACTCAAGGAAATGAGAGATGGAATAAGCAGCATATCAAAGCGAGGTGCAGAAGGTAAGCAATGGCACAGTCGAAAAACAAAGTCACATATTGCCCCCGATGTACCTCTACCTCCATTTGATCCTATTGAGCAAGGGCCGTGGGCTAATCTACCTCCAGAACTGCTTTTGGACATTATCCGGAGGGTGGAAGAGAGTGAAACAACTTGGCCTGCACGGGCTGTCATTGTTTTTAGTGCTTCAGTATGTAAATCATGGAGAGCCATTACAAAGGAGATCGTCAAGACTCCTGAGCAATGTGGGAGGCTCACATTTCCTATCTCATTGAAGCAGGTAGTGAATTATTCTCCCTGGTTCTGGCCCAATCTTTTCTATTAATAACCCTTGAGGTTTTTCTGTTTCTTATGTTATCTTTCCTTTGTGGATATGAATAGCCTGGTCCCCGTGATGCACCAATACAGTGCTTTATCAGAAGGAACAGAGAAACTTCTACATATTTTTTGTACTTTGCTCTGGTTCCATGTAAGTAAAATGCTAACATACATTGTTGATGCATTCCATTTTAAATTTTAATTGAAAAAAAAAAAAAAAATCGCCCTTCTCTGACAGTCAATCTTCAAACTTGGTGTGTATTAGTTAGAAGTTGTTAAGAATTCTGTTAGTTTGTTAGAAAGGATTCTGTTAGTAGATTAATACTTAGTGGCCTATAAATAGAAGATAAACTGATGTAGAGAGGTGTGATTTGATTTGAATATAGTGTGTTTTTTGGTGGGTTTCTGTTATCATGTATCAATTGGTATCAGAGCCTTTCTCTGGTTTCACGGTGGCACCAGAGACCCGATCCCATTTACAAGAACAATCAATGCAAATACAAAGTTCTCTAACACGAATAGAGGAGCATCTCAAGAAGATAGCAATAGTAATGGAGATTAGGAATCTTAAGCAAGAGACATCTGTTACAGATTACCAAGAGAAGTTTGAAGAACTACTGGCAAAGGTGGATTTACCAAAGGATATTGCCATCAAATGTTTTGTGGGAGGGCTTCGTAGTGACATTCAAATTGTTGTTCAATTATTCAACTCATCCAACTTAGCCAACACAATATACTTAGCCTATCTCCAATAAATCTACATCCAAAAGATGCAAGACAAAGAAACAGAGAATATCGACAGAGGCAACTCTAGCAAAGTACCACAGTCACGATTTCCAATCCCAAAGATTGATGAAGAAGTTGACCGTGAAGAGGTCAAAGAAGATAACACCGACACAAAGTTGCTACTCAAGAGGGATATTGAACAGGAACATCTTGACCAAACCCAAGTTCTGCTAATCAGAAGGGACATGAAACCCATGGGTGATGATGAGCTTAGTGAGGATGAACAAATCCAAGATCCATTACTATCAGACTCAAAGATCAGTGAAGGTACAAACTTCAAAGGAGTCAACGATGGTGAAGTAGTAGAGGCTGACGTGAAGCTAGATCAGACAGCTTATCGTTCTTGAAGTTGCAAAGGCTAATGGCAGCAATCTCATTGGGGCATTCGATGACAAAGACGCCGCCGAAATTCATTTCTCCTCAGTCTCCCTTGTTTCACAAGAATGCAAAATCATCATCGCCAATTAGTTACCCATGAAATCTTTTTGAAACAAGAAGACTAAGAAATGGAGTTTCGAATTGGACAATGGTGGAATGGATGAGATGGTTGAAGACCAGATGGAAATGATAACAAACTGGACCAACATTGTCTATGAAGTCGTAGAAACCAAGAACAAGAGCACGGTGAACACCACAGAGGTAAATGAAAATACTAATGTGGAACCTTATAGCCACCGAAGTTACAATTCACTTAAGTGTTGGTTCAAACCCAGACCATCGGAGTTGTTTTCTTCCTCTTGGTCTTAGGTTTTCTAGAGTTTTAGTGGTACAATGGTTCCTAAGGTCACATGGCCCCTTATTCTGAATCAAAACCAGAACGTATTTGTAATAAAGGGAAGGAGAATCAGAGCACTGACTTCCACTTCAGATATTAAAGTTGCTATGTATCCAAACAAGGAGAGAATTCTTCTCCTCACAATGACTACACAAGAAGATGCCAATTTACATCACGGACACGAGTAAAATCAAACCAGAACCGCAAGAGTTGTCTTCTCTCGTACTACAGCCTAAAGACGGGTTCCCCTCTAACGTTGATCTTCTCTATGTGGGTTCTTGGAAAATCGACATTGATTCATTGGAACACGACGACAATGGATTTCGGTGGGTTCTTCACGTTGTTCCCTGGAAAGAGGTCCATGTTGTGCAAGATAGCTACAATGAAACTGACGGCAGTGATGATGACGAGCTTGTCCTCAAATTTATGCATCACTTCAATGGCTCAAACCTTTATTGTCTCTCGATTGCAGATGTAGTTCAGCTGAGCTTCTACATTGGACCACCAACGCTATCTTCTTTTCCTTTGATATTCGCAAATTTTAGCCTCTGTTTCGATGGGATGTTCGTCGTCAAGATAAGCGAAGCTCTGCCTGAGCGTCTAGTTGGGAAATTGTTGGTCATTGACTCATACAAGTGGAACAATGAAGATGCAGGACAGGATACGCTCAATATTCGAGAGCTAGAGGATTCCATAGCCGATTTTAGAAACTTTAACCTTGATCTTGGAACGGTAATTACAGATCATGGAGGCATGATGCTCATTTCCTCTGCTCTCCCCCTTCTGATCAATGAAGACCTTCTCCATCTCTTTGTGGCTCTCACATTGCTCGGCGAGCTTCACCATGTTGACAATCACAAAAAGGGAAAATGGGTAGAGTTACGAAGGACTGTGTTTTCGCTTATGTGTACCATTATGGAGCTCATTTTTGTTGCTGACCACTTTTATTCAACACTCTCGGTCAAACCACCAGAAAAGAAGTATGAGGGGTCTGCATCCTGAAGGGAGGGTCTTCCATACGTGGCTGAGGTAGCTTTGTCCATGTTAATGGGTGGGTCTCCACAAATGGCTCAAGTATTCATGGTAATGATCTACTTCAACCCATAAGCATTTTGGGCTTCTTACAGCATGAAATGGGCCTTGATAATTGGAGCATTCAACCATTGGGCCTTATGGGACATGAAAATGGGCTTGGAATCATGTGGGCTCCAGTAGATCCTCTGTTTCATGTTATACAAGCAATTGGAGTCAGGCCCAAACCAAAAGGGCTATTGTTGATATGTGAAAACGGATCTAAGAGTTTTGCAAGCTTGGAAACATCTGAAGAATATTACCAATCACATTTTGAATTGTACTTATGCATTTTTTAAAATTTGAACTCAGATCCTTGAGGACAAGGATCATTTCTGCGAGGGGAGTATTGATACGTGGGGGATTAGCTCATTAGTTAGAAGTTGTTAAGAATTCTGTTAGTTTGTTAGAAAGGATTCTGTTAGTAGATTAGTACTTAGTGGCCTATAAATAGAAGATAAACTGATGTAGAGAGGTGTGATTTGATTTGAATATAGGGTGTGTTTTTTGGTGGGTTTCTGTTACCATGTATCAATGACTGTGAAAGTTGAATTGCAAGTTCCTTCCTCTTAATATGTCGATTTCTTCGTATATTAATGTTAAAATAGGGATGCAACTGTCATCATCATCATTCTTTTGTGGATTTCACATCCATCTTCATACATTTGTCCTCAAATGGATTCCTTGGTATCTCTTATCCATATCATTTTGTGTTCATATATTAGGGAGCAGAATGCATTTTGCTTCACATAACATGTTCTTATAATTTACATAAAATTTAAAGCTTCTTGAATGGGTCAGAAATCGGCAAAACATATGGTCTAAAATGAAAATCCCAATGGCAATATTGACTTTATTTTTCCTCTCATTATCTGTTGATCTATCTTATTGAAGTTCTTGAAATGATATTTGAGGAAATTTTGTTTTGATTTTAAAATACAGCAGAGAACGAGAGTGCTAAGTTGTTATTAGCTGCAAAAAAGATAAGAAGGGCAACAGCCACAGAGTTTGCTATATCTTTTATTGCAAATGATTTTTCTCGGACCAGCAACACATATCTTGGTAAATTGAGGCAAGTTTTGGTTCTTAGACACTGTATTCCTCTTCTTTTCATCATCTCTCCCCTTTGCATCTCCCTGATGACTTCATGGGAAACTTCTGGCAGGTCCAATTTTTTGGGAACCAAGTTCACCGTATATGATAGACAATCTCCACACAAAGCTAGCATTCAACCTAGTAATCATTCTAGTAGTGAATTCCACTCTAAGCAGGTATCTCCCAAAGTTCCAGGATGTAAATATAATGTTGCCACCATTAGCTATGAACTCAATGTTCTCCGCACCAGAGGTCCAAGAAGAATGCACTGCATTTTGAACTCCATACCTATCTCGGCTATTCAGGAAGGAGGCAATGCCCCAACTCCGACAACTTTCCCACAACTTTCTTCCTCACTGGCACTGAAAGGAAAATATCCAAATACAGATTCAAACTCCGCAAGCTTCCTAGATCCATTGGCATTGAGTCAGGGCTCAGTTGAGCCTCTTGTTCTTAAAAACAAGGCTCCCAGATGGCATGAGCAACTGCAGTGCTGGTGTCTAAACTTCAAGGGCCGTGTCACAGTGGCTTCTGTGAAGAATTTCCAGCTTTGTGCTGCTGTTGATCCATCTCATAATGTTTCTGCTGCAGAAAATGAAAAGGTAATCTTACAGTTTGGAAAGATTGGGAAAGACATATTCACCATGGATTACCTTTATCCTCTCTCTGCTTTTCAAGCCTTTGCCATATGCTTGAGCAGCTTCGATACTAAACCAGCCTGTGAATGATACCAAGTTGCTGGAAATTGGGATATTATGCTAATCACAGTGCATCAATCATAGTAACAACATGCAGCTGACAATCTCATCTGTGCAGTCATTAGTATTTTTCCCTTTCGTTAGCTGTTGGTTGTGAATTTAACCTATATCAACTGTTTCATAGTTCTACCACTGCTAATATTAAGATTGAAGAATTTTGGTGAATTTTATAATAGACTGTGCGATGGTGTTCCTAGCATATGAATCTCTTGATCTGCTGGAATCTGGAATACTGAATGTTATCCCCATTCTTTGCTGAATGCTGATGATAGGCGTCGTACCCTATGGTCACTCACCGATCGTCGTCCAGATGACTATTTTCTTTTTAATATTAATTATAATATGCCATTAGTGCAGGACTACTAGTAATGGAAGAAATTTGTGTACACCACGAGTATTTAAATTTGACACTCACATGGGTAAAGGTTTTTTATGTTTTTTAGGTTCAAACCATACAGATCAAATTTAAATGGTTGCTTGTATGAAAATGTGTAAATTTTACTGCTAATGGTCCTATAGAATTCACCTGGAAAGGAACTTTTTTGCCTACTGGTTTTAATTGCCTGTGCTGTCAAAAAAATTGCCATTTCATTATCATTGTGGACAAATAAGCGGGGGGTAATGAGCTTAGGAACTTTTCAAAGATCGATTTAAGCCAGAGCTACTAGTGCATGAAACATTTCGGATAAGGGCCCACTTTAAGGATCTTTTTCTTTAATACGGGTGGGGGCCACACATAATGCATAAGGGATAACTTATTTATAAAAATGCTGCCAAAAAAATGTAGTTTTAAAAATTGAAAAATATAAAACACTGGAGACTGTTAATTCTCAAAGAACTAGTTATTTTGGTTTTTTTTTAAGGGTTAAGTTTAAGTAATTTAAGTTTTAAGAAATAAATATTAGTCTTTTAGTTTTAGCTTCAAATAAGTTCCATAGGTATATTTAATTGTCTTTTTAAGTAGTTTAAATGTTAAATTTTGGTTTAATCTTTAACAATTTGTAATTAATTAATTTCTTGTATTTCTATAGAATTTAAGTGGCTAATAAATCGAGTTTCATAGTCCCAAAATCAAAGCAGGCCGGAAGTCAAAATATCAAAATAATGGCAAAATTCTATCATTTTCAAGAGTTACACAGTTCAACATTGCAACGCTTGAAAGAAATTTTTTATTTGAACTTGAAAGCATTGGCGCTATATAGAAAAAATAAAAGAGGTTATGTTCTATAGCTTTATTTTTATTGGTTTAAAAGGAGGATTTCAAGGGTTCTCAAAGGAGGTCGACCTCTATGCATTTTTTTTTGGGTGGGGGGCGTAGATTGTCTTTTTAAGTAGTTTAAATGTTAAATTTTCTTTTAATTTTTAACAATTTGTAATTAATTAATTTCTTGTTTTCGGTAGAATTTAAGTTGCTTATAAATCAAGTTTCATAGCCCAAAATCAAATAAGGCTCAAAGCCAAAACATAAAAATAATGGCAAAATTCCATCATTTTCAAGAGTTGCACAGTTCGGCGCTGCAACGCCTGAATAAAAGTTTTTACTTGAACTCGAGAGCATTGACACCGTATAGAAAAAATTAGGAAGGCCATGTTTTAAAGCTTTATTTTTGTTGGTTTAAAAGGATGATTTCAAGGGTTTTCAGAGGAGGTTGACTTCTGTGCTTTTTCTTGGAGAGTGTAGATTTGGAGACAAGAAGAATGCTTAGATTTGAAAGAAATTCACCTATTAATTTCAATTATTTTCTTTTTCCCTTACTTTTCTTAATATTTCTTTACCTATTTGGATTATACTTTGTTTTTAATATTGTTTATTCTTGTGCTTATGAGCTAGGTTTATTGTTTCAAGATTATCATAAATCCTAATATGTAATAAGAAGCTTATGATGTATTTACTCAATTTTGTTTTTAATGCTTATAAGTGTATGGAAATCATTATATGATTTGAATAGTTCAAATGAACTTAAAAAAAGAAATTGGGGACTAAACCATAAATTGGATAATGTGAATTTCAATCACTGGTCACATTGGATAAGTTAATCCGCTAACATGATAAGAATATTATTACAAACCTTGCATAATTACATTAGAACTCATTTTTAACTAAGTTTATTAACCAGTTGCATGAGGAATTATGAATTAATTTTAAAAAATAGACTTATAGGTAATTCAAAGAAAGTGTGTGATAAGTAATTAAAAGTCTTAGGCTAACAATTATGTCATTAACCACAATATTAATAAGATTATATCAAATTCTTAAGAAATGGTAGAAAGAATCATAATTCTAAATCTTTTATTTCTCAGTTTAGTCTAAAATTTCATCTCTTTATTTTGCTATTTTTATATCTTTAATTTAGTTTTATCTTCATTTTCATTTATTGCTGACTTAGTTAAAATTAAAATATAAATTTTAGTATTTAACAATTATCTTAATAATAAATCTTTAAAAAAATAATACTTTATTTATCATTATATTGCTGATAAGATACATATTGTTGCGTATTTTCGTAGCACAACATGTGAGGAATAACTATTTACTATGACGAGAAAAGTTATGACCCTGGAGATGCATGATAATCTCAATGTGCACGCAAACCACAAATTATCAGACTTAGCGCCGCCATCTATGAGAAGGTTCGGTTGTGATAGTGTCCAAAGGAAAAAAGAAGCATAACATGAGGCCAAAACAACGTTGAGCACCTCTAACAAATTCGCATAATGTAACTGTTAGTTATAATCGAAGCAGAACATTAGAAGAACGCATCATCTCTAGCTATTCCAGAGTGCATTGCAAAACTGAACATTCTATAGACAACCCCAAGAAACAACATGCAGTGATTACCGCATTTCCTGATGACCCAAATATTTGAGATATATATCGCAATGAAATATGATTTTGACACTTTGGTGACTAGTGTTAAGCCCCTAGAAAATATTATCACTTGGAGAGAAGCAGCTTCAATCTACCGCAGATTATTACAAGGTTACATTCCTTCACGGTGAACTACGTTTCTCATCTTACAGAAGAGTAGGTGATGAACTCTCTAGAAGTAAATTGAAAGGGCTGATGCGGAAAAGGGTTCCTGTAATAGAAGCTCAAAATTAGTTCATAATTAACTATGCTTCTTAAAGAAATTAAAAGTTTTTAAGTGTGAGGAGACAGACGGTCGAGGCCCATAAACTTTGATCTGCCGCACATGAGTATCCCTTCCATTGAGATGGTTTGACAACACAGCAATTTGCAACATAAAAGTGTTGACGAAAGTTTCCCTGCAAAAACAATGTTCGTGAGAGGCAATTCGAAGGTTCTTTGTCAATGAATTTCTTGATCTATGAAGCGGAAGATAAGGGCTCCCATAGTCATTACTACATGGCAATTTTGTTTCAGTTACCAACACTGGCAACCCCAGAATAATATTCAAAGACTCAGTCCAACGGTTTAATAAGAAACATAGGAATCAGTTATCATAACAAACCCATCTTCACATTGTATGATAGCATATAAAATCCAATCTTTCAGTTTAAAGTTGGGGAAGTTCATTCTCTTCTTCTTCCCCCTCCTTCACGGGTCAAGCGTCCCCAAAAGAAAATTTCCAAGGGCCCTAAATCTTTTAGCCTTTAAAGACCTCCAAGCTTGGCACAAATCCAGGACTAAAAGCTTAAGAAGCCAATGATTAGTGAAAATTTGGCAAGTTGCAACACCGACCAAGATTTCCGTTATTGCTTATACTGCCAGCCTGGAGCGGTAAATTCGTCCAAAGGACCAACATATGAACATATAAAACTTGTCCAGGTCAATTTCATCACTAAAAGCATCTTTAAAACCATTGAAATTGCGGTGACATCGTGTTATGGGAACTTATGCAATACCAGAATTTATTTTTAATATTTAGGAGGCTACCTCATAACTGTTTTCAACTACTATAGCGTCCCCTTGAGAACTATCCCGTTGTCAGTACCACACAGCATTGATTGAAGAGTTTGTCAAATAATAAGACATTTGCTTGCAGTTTTGTTAATATATTTTGGAAGTTGCAATTTGACTGACTGGAAATCTCTGAAATTGTTTGAAAAAAAGCAGAAAAGTACATTTCGACACTTACCGAGGATCAATTCCAGATAATGATATATAAACCCAACCGGTTGGCTTCACAAGCTCCACGGTTTTTATCTCCTAAAATTGTTCAGAGGGACAGCCAGACTAATCAAATGGACCTTCACTTCAAGAAAAAAGAGGGGAAAGAACGAGAGAAAGGGCAATTTGGGCAAATTACCTTCAAGTTATGGAAGCCATCACCGGCACGGATAGAAATTTTGCTTGGCGTATAACTCTCATCAAGCTTGAAATCCACATAAAGAACAACTAACTGTAAGGCAAAAACAAATCCACCACTCACTATTAAACCACCAGTAAAATACCAAGAAGCAAAATTCGGATTGAAAAAGAAAAAAGAAAAAAAAGAGGAACAATAATTGATGTTGCTAAAAGGAAATCAACGTTTACATACTTGTAGCTTGACCTTTTTTTGAAATTGGATATTGACCAAATGAGGCTGAGCTCCGTCAGACCTGAAACCCAGTAAAGCACCCATTAGGTATTTCTCTGAGACTCGTAAATGCAGGGATATGCCTCGAAAGAGATATCAGAGAAGGCATGGACTGACTGCCAATAGGTTTCAAGGTTGTCGTCGCGAAGAGAAGAAACGGCATTGCCCGGCTTGTAGGAGCTGACACTCCAAGCGGCCTTCTTGCCCATCTCTCTGAGGTCATCGTCAACGACTAGGAGCTGGTTCCCTCCCGGGAGCTTACCCACTTCTTCTTCTCCCTCCGATGATTCTGCTGCCATTTTTGTAGCTCTCTGTCTCTGAGGTTAAACCCTAGTCCCAATTTTGAATCGATCAGCCACTTTGCCTTCTTCAGTTCTTCTAACTCCCCCACCCTTCTTTTTCATTTGAACAGCATCTCTCTGAGGCACTGTTTGGATCGATTGATCTAACTTCAGAAAGAATGCAGCTTTGAATAGATGCTACTGCATTTTGGGAAAATTATATACGGAAACATAAATTAAAAATATTTATATTAAAAAATTTTAAGGTTTAAAATTATTTTAAAAAATTTAAAGATAAAAAATTTTAATTTAAAATTTAAAATTATAATTTAAAGTTTTAGTTCTTAAATTCTTTAGAATAACTTTAAGATTTAAAATTTTTTAGTATAAATATTTTTAATTTAAAATTTTTAATGATAATTTTTTTATATATTTTTTGAATTGATTAAATAAAAATTTGAGTAAATTAATGATTTAATAATTTTATTAAAAATTAATGATTTAATAAATATTTTTCTTAATTTAGTCTTTTAAAAATAAAATCTTTTAATTTAATTTTTCAAAAATTTTTCTTCAATCAAAATTTCAAGGCAAAACTCACAATCATGTAATATATTTACTAATATAGTAAAATGAGAATTCATGTGGCCATTAATTCATTTTTTAGACTTGTTCAAGTTGTATTGTTCTCCAAAATGATATTACTTAAGGTAAATTTCACAAATTAAATAATTGTCAAAATGTCATTTTACCAAAAAAAAAAAAACCACATGAACAACTATGTGTAGTTAATGATTAAGTAAGCTCTCATCAACAAATTTATTTATTAACTATGAATTTTACTTAGCTGAGAGGTGTCCTTTTGATTAACAAGAAATCTTTGAAAAATTAAAAAAAGTTTTATTTTTAAAAATCTAAATTGCAAAAAAATTAATCTTCTAAAAAATAAATAAATAATTTACCCTAATATTTTATTCTAAGAATTTCCATATGAATTTAGTTAGCTAAGACTTGCAAATTTAAATCCAAGTTTAAATTATCAAAGACATGAAAGTATATGAATTGTGAATAGACAATTTAAAACACTCTGGAAGGATTAGTGTATAGTATTATGGCAGGTTTGTGTAGGATTTTGTCTTTTAAATAAAATTGTTCATAGATTATGGAGTAGAAGTTTGTGCATATCCGGGTGGACCTATTCATAAACTGGGTGCAGATTGTCTCAATTTTGCCCAGGAACATGATGCTTCATGGTTAACGAATTTGAGGCATTAAAATGATGGAAGGGGATAGAGGTGACAATGAGAATGTAAAAAAGTGAGTAGGTAAAAATAAATAAAAATAAATAAATAAAATAAAAAAGTTTATTTTTATTTTAAAAAAATAATTTAATAAATAAAATAATAATTACAAAAATATAATAAATATTATACAAATAATATAAATAGAATGGTTTTAAATCACAGGGCCTTAATTTCATGTCACCTACATAATTCATTTTTATCATAGCCGTCCACGCGATCAACAAACTATAGCCTGCCACATCACCCTTGTCTCCTCACCTAAATGTCTTCAAAACTGCAATTCACTCTCATTGCCTCTTTCGCCTTCCTCTGAATCCAATTTGGCTATGATGAGCTACGAAGAGAAAAGAAGTCCTCTAAATCCACGGGGATTTGAAAGTGAGATTAAGTCATGTTGAAAACAATAAAATAATAAACATAATTAAGCTTAACATCCTGGCACATACCTTGAACATGGCATTCCCCAATTTCATCGTGAATCTCTTAAGCAATTGCAAAATAGGCCCTTCACACGATCGAACCTATAATCAACAAATCAGATAATCAATCAAAGGCATAGAGGATGATGCGTTGGCTACACAAAAACACATCTAGCATTCTTACCCTGTAATGAGTCCACACGAACACAAACAGGGGAAGGGCAAACCGGTTCATTCGAATAAAAAGATTGGCCATGTCGAATTGCATTTTACCCGTAAGAAGTAACCATATACATTGAAGCTCACAAGGATGAGTTCATAACTGCAACATCTGGAATTAGCCTCTTGTTTTAGCATCTTTTTATCCCTTCAATTGTTGGGCTCGCTTCCTCAGTGCACAATCTCTCTTTTGCTCCCACTCAACCAATCTCTCCCTCTCTCTCAGTCTGTGTTGCCTTCTTTCTCTTCTCCCTCTTCCTCTTAATGTGTGCTTTCTCTCTCTCTCTCTCTCTCTCTCTCTTCTGGTTTAAAGGAAGGGGGTAGAGGTAACGAAACTCAACTGCTGTTTTGAAAACGTTTAGGTCGGAAGACAAAGGTGTCGTGGTCAGCTATGGTTTGTTGATCACATGGACAGCTATGATTTCGCAAGGTTTAATCTTAAAACAAAAAAAGAATAACGGAGGCTATTTGGCCTTGAGATGTCCGTTCAATCATTCCAATGGCCTAGATTTGCTAAACATGAAGCATCATGTTCCAGAGCAAAATTGAGACAATCTACACTCTTATAAACGGGTTATTATTTATACAAGCGGCTAACCCGCAGCCAAGCAAGGCATGAAAATTGAAAGTATTACATGATGGGCAAAATATCTGATTGAGATTCACGTGGGAAACCAAAAGCAAAAGCTTGAAAGCATTACACAATATGACAATAAATAACCCATAAAGCCTTCATACAAGCAAATTTGGACATCGAAGTATTTATTATAAATGTAAAATGGCCTAGTCAGATTCCTTTTTCCGGCCTGAGTGGGTTAGTTAGACTAGATAATGGATATCGAAGTTTGAAACCAAACAACAACCTCAAACCCCGCAACACCATTTGATGTCTCTTCAAAAATCAGCACTGATATAGGCGTGTTCAATATATACACAATTTCTTTCCCCCCCACAAAGAAAAAGATTAAAATAGTATGATTGATCTCCATTATGTTCCTCAGGAGAAAAAAGAAAATCTAAACTATTTTTACAGATCCTGCCCTAGAGAGCTAAAAGAATGCATTATGCATGATACAACGGAACTATACATCATACAGCCTGCAGTTACAGTAGAAAATCACAAAGCAGATACATTGTGAATGAATAATTGGGGCGGCTAATAATGCTACAAGAGATTAGTAGTAAGAGGAAAAAAGCCAAGATCAATCTACTCATTTACAGAGATAAAGGCTTCATCTAAACAAGCACATCAGCAATCCAGCAAAACAAAATGCCTTTATTATGCCATAATATGCAATCTCCAGTGCGAGGAAATGAGAATTCAACTTCATTTCTTGTTTTTTGATGCATGCGAACTGGATTTAGAGAATAGTGATAGTTTCTTCAGAAATCCAGTTGTCTTTGATGATTTCTTTTCTTGAGAATGATTGTCAGAAGCTTGAGGAGTCTCAAAATTTGGCAACAAGGGTTCCTCATATTGAACGTCCCCCAAGAGACGGAGCAACTCCAATGCACTCGCCTTTCCATTGTCATTTCCATTGATGGAGAAATTGACAAGAGAAGGGATAACACCCTCATACATGACCAACCGACAATAATCCTCACGTTGAGAGCATAAAGAGAGTAAAACAGCCAGTGCATGCTCTTGTTCCTCATCACTGCCAATCTCAAGTGTCTCAGCGACTGAAGATATGCATCCCATAGTGCCGGCAGCAGAAACCCTGCCCACTTCGGTCTCACAAAGGTTTTTCAATATACATATACAGTATCTTAACAGGGCCCTGTCCTTAAAAAATGGCAGCATTTTCGGGATGCACCCCAGAGATACCATGGGGGAGCAATTTTCACCAATGAAGGACAAATTATACATTATTCTGATAGCTTGTTGTTGGAACTCTCTGATCTCAGAGTCAAGGATCTTTAAGATGGAAGTGAGCACACTGGATGTTGCAGTTGTAGCTTTGTTATGCTGATACCCAGACAGTTTTTCCATTATAGAAAGAGCTTCAACCATCACTTCTAAATCAAGAAAACTTGCCAACATACTGAATGTATCTTCGCTTAAATAAGATAAATCCTTTCTGCATGAAAACCACAATTTAGTCAGTTGAATAACAAATGCATGTCTCCAAATAAAGCAAGGACAGCAGATTTAAGTCAGAAAGATACTCTGAAAAAAAAAAGTAAAAAAGCAATGTCATAAACTAAGCTTATCAAATACGTAAATACACTCTGCTTACAAGGAAAGTTATAAAATTCTAAACACCAAGCTTTAAAAGAAAATAAATATCAATCCATTTTTTGGCCAAAAAATGTCAATCAATTAGGTTAAAACTCACCAGTATAAGTAAAGTACAGAACTGAACCAAATTAAATTAATTAGCAATGTAGCAAGAACCGCATTGACAAGGGGGAAAAAATTCATACCCGCAGTTGTTCACAAATTCCATTAACAACTGAGTTCCAGCTCTCAGAGCTTTTACGTCATGAAGCTCATATGCATTGCTCAAAAATCTGTGGAGTGGTTCAACGAATTTCTCAGAAGACACAGAACAGGAAGCTTGGCAATTGCATTTCAAATGATTTTTCAGATCTTTAATGGCCTGGTATTGAGAATCCCATTCAAGGTCAGGGAGTTTAGACAAAATTATCAAATCTGTGTCATGTACATGCACATCAAGTTGATGACTCTGAGAATTTTCATTGGCCTTCATCAACATCAAATTCAAGCCATGAGTACTCTTAGCATGTGAGGAATCAGAACCATGACTAGTATCTAATGATCCAAGTGACATGCTACTAAGATCCACTGGCAAGTGCAAATCATTCATAGAACTGCCAAAGCTCCTAATGGAAGTGGAGGAAACCTCCCATTGGTGAAAATCTTCTGCTTGCCGATGTGGGGCAGGAAGGGTAACTCCATTATTTCTGCACCACTTGGATATTAAGTCCTTCATGACAATATTTGGAGTCAATGACATATGGACCAGTTTCTTCCTAGTTTTCGGACATATATCATTGCCCTCATCAAACCACTTCTGTATCCACACCCTTTCATATGTTACTCCTGATGCAATAACAACAGGATCATACATTAATCTTGAAGATATTGGACACTTATATTCCTCGGGCAGTAGTACTCTACACACTTCACTGTTGTGAGTTCTATACTGATGATAATTCAAGCATCGTTCTGGTTCAACATAAGGGATAAGTAGAGAACCGTGACTGGAGTTCTCAGTTGCAATTGGTCCTTCACTATAAGCATAGACCTTTTCCATTTGTTCTCCCACAATATAGTTTCCATACTTTTTCAATAGATACAAGAGACATCTCAATATCATCGTTTTGTTCTGCTCATTTGATTCAACTTTATCTAGCAACTTCCTAATAGATCGTTTCTCTATTAAGATGGCCTTTGCGGATGTGATATTAAGTCTTGCGGCTGCAAACTGAAAAGCTTTAATTTCAGAATCTTCCCCAGAGTCTGAGTTTGAAACACCTTGCTGGAGCAATTCTTTCACAACCCTCCCAGCCTCTTCTTCAGCTGAATCCAAGACAAATGTCACGCATGCAAGATTGTCAATTATCTGAGAAATCTGCAAAGGAAACTCAAGGACAATTAGTGCATTAAATAAGGTTCCAAATTGTAACATAACATAACATAGATCAAAATAGGGAGAATTAAATGAGGCTAGTTAATATGAACTCAGTTTTATAACAACAGTAAACCCTATCCAGAGAATGTTTAACAATACCTGTTACATAAAGCTAGAAAAGGAAAAATTTTCTTCAACATAATGTAGTTTATTTGTTGATTACTAAATTACAATTTTTACATGACACTTCATTAGTCCAGTTAGATGGGTCAATTAGAGCCGATAAGCCTACTGGTTAATGAGAAACACCTAGTTCAGAGCAGTGTAAGGAAAAACCTAAGGCAGGGTAGCAGACAAAGGAAAATGAATAGGCAAGGTAATTTGACAAACCTCTGCAGCCAACATAACTGGAACCATACTCTGAATTTGGCCTAAGCTTTGCTCCAATGATTTTCTTGCTTTTTGGCATCTTGAGAGTACCGCCTCTCCCGTCGCAGCCTGAAAATAATATTAAACCCAATTAAATAATCATACAACCAGCTAAATAATCCATTGATAAAATCATATACATTTTTGGTCTACCAATTTTTTTCCATTGTAAACTTTTCAACTCTTTGCATAACTCTGATATAATAAAAAAAAAAAAAAAGAGATAACCTGTATTCAAACTTCGCACTTTCATAAAGAAATGGTTTCCCAAATTTTCTTAGATGCTTTAGGTTTTATTAATCTAGATTACAGTAAGCCACAACGACAGAATAAACTAAAATAATCAAAACTTACACACCAGATAGAGTTTACTAGACTCGCAGCAATACTGCAGAATAAGTTTGGCTTTATCAATTGAACTGTTTAGCAAGCACAGAGACTGTATTCCTGATGAGCATCGAGGCCGTGCTGCCTCTATATCTGGAAATATCCTTGAGATTCTATCAACTAATTTCATGAGTTCTGTGCACATTTTACAATGCACCTGTCATCATAAAGAGCAATAAACAGAATATTTGGTTTTAATATGCTAAAGTAGTTTGAAGAAGATAAAAAGACAAGCCAATTAATATAAAAAGAAGAACCATATTGTTTAATTTTAACAAAAAATAATAGGTATTAATTATAGTAACATACCGACAACAATTCCCCCTCAGATAGACTTCTAAATAAAATTTCATCCCTGATCAAATCAATAATCAGGCACATCTATTTCTTTTTCTCTTCTTTTTTTAGCTAATTGCACCATAAGGGTAGCAAATCAGATTAGATGTATGTATAATTTATGCCCTGTAATGTTTTGGTGCTGAATATACAGTTACCTAAAATCCTAAAACACAAATTGTGGATTTCCATTATTTTTTTGTACCTTAAAGGAGCGGGGATTTGGTAATGTCTCCACTATTTCACCACCATCGGTTCCCATTCAGGTAAGTGTCTTAAAGCTGTACATTAGAAAACAAAAGAACATTAATCTACTTAATGCACTTGCAAAAAATTATGCATACTGATGGCTTGAAAGCAAATGATAGACCAAACTGCTGGATGCAAAACTATATGCTTAACATTATGAAGCTTATTAAGCAGAACTCATCTGATAACATACCAACACAATAGCAAGCATAAATATATCATCACAGATTACACACATAGTGGAGAGTTGTTTGTACTATAAACCTGTGCAGCAGACCATAATTGTGTGTGGTTAATACAATATAAGGAACCAAAGCCACTGGTAAAGCGCAGAATTATGTTGAAGAAGTCCATCCAATAGAGTGAAACTACACTATCTTCCTTTACTAAATCTAAAATTGAGATGTTGGGAGTAGTGAGCTTTCAAATAATAGTATTCAAAATAGACCAATGAATATTTAAACCTACAATATATCTTCCTACTGATCAACACACAATAGAGCAATAAAATGAAAAAACTACCGTAGCCTATAGGTTTTCGCATCAATGAAATCTTCTCCAAACACATCATTTATACCAATTGTTGGGGTTACCATGTTGCAAAACTACAGATGAATATGTTTCTAGGGTACTGCTGCTATTGGGTCAGGTCCAACCCAATGAACCTAAATGACCTAGCCCACTTGATGGAATGACCAAAATGCTCTTGAGGGACTTCCCCATAAATAACCCATTAGGGTAAAGACTTCTGCTCTCTTCTCCCTCTTAGCCTCTATCTTCATCTCTAATCACCAAAATCCTAGCTGTGGAGTGACTTGAGTGTCAAAGTCCACAAAGAGCCCCCGGCTCCCTCATGATCCAGATTGGACTCTATTTTACAAGACTTGAAGACTATCCCCTTGCCAGAGATTGCTGGTAAACCACACGGAACCTCAAGGTCAAAAATGGATTTATCACAACATATTTGCCTAATTTTTTATCAGTATGCTGCAAATCAGAGAAATCATTATTTTGTTGCTCTCTTGCTGTAAGAGTTGAATGAAGGCCAGTTTGCTACAGCAACAGAGCAACAAAATAATCGTTTCCAAGAAATGAAAGAAATTCAGTATAACAGGCATACGTATGTCATTCATCACATCTTAAAGTTGAACCTAACATGACAATGGAGAAGGTTAAAATTAGACCAAACATATTAATTAGACCATAACTAACAAATGGATAAAATAATTACCAAGAATGAAGTAAACAGAACAATGATAGAAAGCAATCACCTCGGCTTAAGGGGACAATAATTTCAACAGAATCAAGTCTTTTCTTCTCCGTCCAACCGATAAAATTGCTACCGAACCACCAGATACTGTAAATATGTCCAAGCAGCCGTCAATTCGAGTACTTGCAAACCGAATTTGGAGCTTCACAGCGTCCTTCGCGCAGCTCTACCGTAAATAAGCAAGGTGAATAGGAAGCAGCGGATCCAGATAATCTTGGATGAGGAAAAGGACCAAATACCAGGGCACATAATCGAACCCACTACGTCCTACACCGCATAAATATTCAGTACCCGAAAGATAAAAAGGAGAGAGGAACCAGATATACCAAAAAAACCCAAACCAAACATGATGGGGATAAAAAAAAGAGTACGCGGGACATCAAATATTATGGTTAGCTTCAGAACCTGTCAGACGACATGATTACAATTACCCACCAAAAGAAAAAGGCGAAGCTGTGTGCAGTGAAAGCAAATCATACCCATAAAAAAAAATAATCAGTTGTTCTCAAAACAACAAAAGTCTTCGCCTAGAGTATGTAATTCCTGGGTTTCACGGAAGAAGAGAGAATGACCCGACGGAAGACTTATCTTGAGCAAATTATTGGCAATTCGATATGGGAATTTCTCCGTCGCCTGTGACCAGGTCGACGAAAGAGGAAAGAAATATCTTCGCCAACCTCGTGGCTTTTTTATCGGTAACTGAGCGCAGACAAAGCAGCTATAGTATATTGCGTAGTCATCATTTTAGAGTGACGTGCCTGTGATGGCTGTGATCATTCTCGACCGTCACGCCAACAAACAAAGCAGATTATGTGGGTTCCCTGTTTCAATCTAGCGCTGACTGAGGTGGCTGTGAGTCTGAGACGATGTTCGCTTGTCGTTGGCTGGAACAGTTGACGTTTCAACCCGCAGACTCCGTTGAACGGTAAGGGGGCAATACCGTAAATCGGTGGTGGTGAAGTCAAAAGGCGAAAATAGAAAAAAGTATTCCCAGTAATACGTGAAAACAAAACATGAACAAAACAGAGTAGGATAAGGACAAACAAACATGGTCCCATTTGGGCCCCCAAAAAAAAAAAAATCTGTTCCCATCAACTTTATTTAATTAATTTCTAACTATTTTTTTGGAGGATAATTTCTAAATATTTTGAGACTTCTTCTGCGCTCAACAGCTTCCATCGTGATATGATAAATCAAGCACCAACTTTATATTTTTATGGTGGAAGAAGGGACCAGGTGCTTTCGAGCTAACGTTGATATTTTTTTTTTCTTCTTTTCTGTGAGCCAATGTTGAATGGTTGGTAGTTGCACTAAAGAAAATGAGAGGAAAGAGTATGGTCATATACGACGTTTTCTTCGCTTTTTTTTTTTCTTTAATTTTTGAAATTGCCTTTTAACGTCAATTTTTCATTCCACTTTTCTGGGTAATTGGTTGGCTAATGCAAAAGTACGTCAAAACCTCTTACATCACTTTTGTGAAAATTTTCTTCAATAACGGGAATTTGAATTCATTATCATTTATATTTACAAAAATCTGCATTTTATATGATATAAGCAGTATGATTTAAATATGTTATGAGAATATTAGTTGACATGGTCCATTATGTCATTCAAACATCGAGGTTATAGTACATTATCATATCATGAATGTTATTAAAATTATATTATATAAACTACTTGCAATTTTATATAGGATATATAAGAATTTGAAATTATTTATAACAATAAGCATTAAAAAATTTATACATTTACTTTTCAACTTGTGGAAATCAAACATAATTAAATAGTTTTACATAATAACCTTTGATTTGGTTTGATTTTGGTAAACTATAAAGCTTCATAAAAATTGTTTTTTTTTTTAGTAGTAAACTTCTTGAATTTTATATTTAGGCTTGTTTCTGAATCCAACCGCATTATTTACACCCTTAATTATGGTAATAAATATTATTATTATTCAGTTGAGAAGGTTTATGATAAATTAATAAAAATGTGTTGCATATGTGCTAGTCAATTATGCCAATAAAATCATTTTATACTTAAATACTGATTGAATTTAAGATTTGATGTCAAATTCGAATTTAGTTCAACAAATAAATTTGAACCAAGCGTAGCACCAATGCAACAAACTTTAGTAGATGGCTATTGGCTACATTACACTAAAGCGTGCATTGTTAGTTGGTAGAATGCAAGTATTCCTACCCCTGGATATAGTCAATCTAGGATTGAAATGATTCCTATGAGTGTGTGTGTCTGTGTATAATTCATAATTTCATATATGTAGATATAGTGTGATATTTTGTTAAATATTTTTCAGTTTCAATTAGCAAAACGAAGAAGTTAAAGTATGATATCACAACTTTAGGTCCCTTTGCATGATCTTTGACTTGTAAACGTTTCGCCCTTTTTTTTCGGGTGATAGTTTATGGTAAATAAAGTATTACTTTTTAAAATTTATGTATTAAAATTATAATTAAACATAATTCATGGGAGTTATATATGATTTCTCCAAACTTTAGTATGGTTACAGAAATTTTCTAGCCTTCTAGTTATTGTACTTCGGATCTATCTATATTGCCAAGGTTATGATACCAAATTTATCAACAAAATTTGCATACATTTTTATCATTGAAATATATTATTTAGATGAATAGAAGTTATGTAAATGCCATTTTAGAAGAATAATAATACATTCACACTCCTTTTCTTTTTTTTTTTTTTTTGGTAAGAAGAAAATGAACTAAAAGGAGAAGCAATACGTATTGTTTATGCTGCCAAGGAGCAGTCTGTTAATTAGCAGAATGGGATATTTAGAAGGAGGATGAAATTTTCACATAAATGAATTCACATCATATATATTCATTAATGAAAATCCTATTGATTTATTCATCCACAGCGGAGTCTTAGGGAAGATGATTTGATATCGCCTTATTTTGTATCTGTTTTAAGCTCCCCTATGTTATCTTATATGATATCAAAGGCTGAAACTGATGGTAAGTGAAAAGGTGTTTCTATTTGCAGGAAGGGGACGAAAGTATCTCATTTTGATGTATGCAAGCGATACAATCTTTTTGTTTCAAGCTAACCCAGCTAATTGCAATATTGTTCAAGATTCTGGATAAGTGCAGGACGCTTTTAGGACAAGTTATTAATAAACAGAAGCCTTCTCGTGTTCTCTTTGGGGGAGAAAAAATAAAAAAGGTGAAAACTAGCAAAAATGGGATAAGAAAAGATAGATAGTTGGAGCTTTCCAGAATTTGATATTCTCAATCGTTGGATTGTTTTTTAGATTTGTGCATAATAATAAAAATATTATGTTAGTATAAATCTTGAGACCATCAAACATAAGAACTCGGGCTGTCTATACAAAACCAACGTTCTATTTGCCAATAGAACCTAAGCCATTAAGAGATGTTACAAAATAACAAACATCTTCTTTAAAAAGCTCGTGATTCGGGAGCCTTCTTGAACAAAATTCAGCAGGTATTTGCTTCTTTATAACAGTACCTCATTTTTTTTTGGGGATAAAATATAGCAAAAATATATAACCTAATTAAATATTACATCCTGCTGTAGTTGAATGCGAAGCTTATTAACTAACAATCAAGAAATATTACATCCTCCACATTCGGAAGATAATTGGATTAGATTTGCTAATAAAAGAGAGTAAGAAGGTTTTACTCAAATATGTCATCTACCAAAAATTCTTATGAACCTGTTCGTCTTTCTTCTTCTCTTTCCTTACCTAGATCTATTCCTTCCTTCTATATATCCCATACCTCTTGTGAACATCGTATTTTGTCTGGGCAGATTGCAAAAAATAATAACAAAATCAAATTAGCAAAAAAATATAATGGAAAAACTTTCAAGAAGCAAAAGCAAAGAAGTTATCCAAATAATAATAATAATAATAATATATAAAAAAATTGAAATACAAAGAAAAAAATCAATCAAAATTTTCAAAACAAAAAAAGGGATAAGAGAGAAAGGAAAGAAAAATCAAAAGAAAAAGAAAAAGAAAGAAAGAAGAAAATAAAGCTATTTTAAAAAAAAACCAAAAAAAAAATTTTAACATCTAACTCCGGTCCAATTCTCCTAAATCTCATTGGCCTTATACAAGGAAAGAAGAGAATGAAAAAGATAACAAAGTCCAATATCTAAATATCAAAGGCCCAAGTGTTGAAAAGAAAATAGGCTAAAAGAAATAATAAGGTAAAAAACGGAGGCTCATTCCTTCAGCCCAGCAACCTTTCAAACTTTCCCACTCATGTCTAAAGCCCAATAACGCCTCAGCCCTTTTCATTCCATTCGGAAACCATATTCAGGAAAACCTACCTGACTCAATGCCATGTGTGGTCCCCCTGATCCTCCCCTCTGGCCTTCTCGCTCCCATATCATCCAACAGCAAACGGTACTGCAGAATGGAGAAAGTGGAGGCACAAAGCCAACGCACAACTCTGGCAGAAGGGTGAGTGTGCATAGACACACTCGAAAGCCAGACGTTACGAAAAACACACAAAAGGCATCTATGGGGGGCACAACTTTAAAAACCTAATCGTACAAAGGAGGAGCAAAAGGGGAACACGCAGGGGAACGCTTATAAAAAGCAAAGGAATTTGTGAGGACAAGAGAGGTTTTTTTTTGGGGTGGTTGGAGAGGAATTTGAGAACCAGAGAGAGGGAACGAAGATTGGTTTTTTCGGGGGGAGAGTTTCGGATTAGAGAGGGGAAGCGAGAGATTCAGAGATTTTCAATTTGAAGGGAGAAATTGAGAAGGGAGGCAGAAAACAAAACAAAAGGAGTATTTTTCTGAGTGTTTGATTTCACAAAAAACAGATTTCAGAGGAGGCTCTGATCGTTGACTTTTGGGTGAGGAAGAGCAATTCCTAGCATTTTCGAATTAGTTGATAGCTTCTGTGACCAATCTGAAGGAGTAAACCTCAAAGGGTATGGCTTTTTTCTTTTCTTTATTAAGGTTGATAAATCATGAATCTATTTCAGTAGTTTAACTTTGGGGATTTGAATTGCTATTTCAATTAATTCGAGGCTGTTCTTGAGATGCATAGTCTGATTGCTGGTTTTTACCCCGATGGGATCTTACTTTTAATGCTATAGTTATTTGTGTTCTGCTTTGGTCGAGGTTAGAGTAAAATCTTGTTTTCTGTATACTCCCTAAAAATGCCTAGTACATGATTGATAAAATGCCTGAGTGAGGTCCAGTGGAATGGCTTAAGTGTTTGATCATAAAATTTTGATATGGAATGCATAGGTTGCCTCGATTTTGTCGTGTTTTGGATCAGAGGTTGCCTCATTAACACTCTATGGCTTAGAATCTTAAGATGCATAAATTTGGATTGCCTTCCTATATCATCCTGATTGTTTGTACCAGGGATCCTATTTCTTTAGTTTAAATTCGAATTACTGATGCAATGAAACTCTAAAAATTTTGCTCTTGAGATGTTTCCTTCCCTACTATTTTTATTGAGTTTCTGTGGATTGTGCTGCTCGTTTTGGTGACGCGGGCATATTGGCGGAGCAAAAATGGAGAACTCCAATTACAGTGCACCAAGAATGGCCCTATTGATCCCGTCAGAAAAAGGAAAGATATGTTGTGGGATTGAGTTGTAACTCGTGTAGTTTCTTCTTTTCCATATCGATTTTGTAAATATGCCTAATAGTAATGCAGAATATTAAGACTGAACACTTGGCACACACTTGCAAATTACTATTTTGGTTTTTAAATATTTTTCTTGTCTTTCTTTATTTATTTCATCAATTTTCACATTAGAATAATTGTGTGGGATTTCATATCCCCTCAGGCACATAGGAACCAAAAGGCCATATGTGGCAATAAAGCCTCCTTAGTGCTTTTTGGGTTTTGAATTTACATTTTAATATTTTAGGCTTTAATGGCCCCATTCAAAAGAGCCTTAAAAAAAATCCTAAAAAAAAAGTAAAAAGTAGAAGAAGATTGAATTTTTAGTTAAAAATTATTTTAAGCCTTAAAGATTTATCCTTTTCTTAAAAGGTCTTTCACAAAAATTGAAAAATGGTGTTCTAAAGTCCAAAAGTAAATTTTTTAAGAGTTGGTCCTTTTTAAAAAAAAAATGAAAACAAACAAATCAAGAAAATTAAGAAAAATTTGACCCAAAAAAAGGTTAAATCAACCAAAATTGTACAAGGTAAAAACAAAGATAAACAAAAATAAACAAAAAAAAAACAAAAAAAATATATATAAAAAAAAAACAAAACAAAAAACAAAGAAACACAAACGAAACAAAGATAAATAAAAAATTAAACAAAGAGACAAAACGCAAAATAAAAACTAACAAAAAAAACAAAGAATAAGAGCAAAAATAAAAACAAAAAACTAGAACACAAAATAAAAATTAACCAATAAAAGGGAAAAACAAAAAAAAAACAACAATAACAAAAATAAAAAAAGAAATAAAAATAGAAACAAATAGAAAAACAACAACAAAAACAAAAAAGAAGACCAAAAAACAAAACAAAAAATAAAACAAAAAAAATAAAAAAATGAACAAAAATAAACAAAAACAAAAACAAACAAACAAAAAACTATCAAAACAAAAACAAAAACAAAGAATAAGAACAAAAATAAAAATAAAAACAAAAACAAAAAGAACAAGACAAAAAAATTAACCAAAAAAAGAAGAAAAAGAGAAACAAAGATAAACAAAAAATAAATAAAAACAAAACAAAACAAGAACAAGAACAAAGAATAAAAACCAAAAGAAAAAACTAAAGAAAAAAAAAACAAAATCAATTAAAAAAAACACAACAACAAAAAACAAAACACCAACAAGAACACATTTTTCAATTTCGAACTACGCGGATTTTGATCCCTATCGAAGGGTACGTAGGTGCTAAGTTCTTACCTTAGGTCAAGTCCATCTTTGTAAATAAATATTTTCTTTTATTTTTATTTTTTTAATTTCTTTTCATCTTATTTTACTTTTAATTTTATTCATTTCTTACTTATTTTACTCTTTGAATTTTTTTCTGTTTTATTCTTAATTTCTTTCTTTTTAACTTTTAATTGTATTTCATTAAGTTTTTCCTTCTGCTTTGCATGTGATTTATTATGGAGAATTAAAATAAAATAGAGGCCATATTAATTTCGCACAACCGACTTAGGGTAACCGTTCTCAGTAATGGGTGTAGTGGGGTGCCTAACACTTTCCCTACTCACAATCGACTCATGAATCCATTATTTGGTTCGTAGACTATTTTTTGTTTTTCAAATAAAAGGTTTTTCCAAAATTTTGCCTTTTCAAAGAATAAAAATTTGGTAGCAACTCTTGAACCCTACTTATATTTTAATTTTGATTTCGGTTTTTATTTTCTTTGAAAATGGAATTTTTCTTCTTAAAAGCGCCACGCGGTCGCATTTTCGGGTGTGACACCTCTAATAAAATAGATAATCTTGTGGAAATTACTTATATCTTAGAAAAATATGGCCTAGAAGAATCCATTGCTCATCTTCTTAATCCATACCAACTTTATCATTAAAATCGTTCCTTTACTAGATTTATTCGCAAAATTCTTTCTCCTAAAACACCCCCTATCAAAGAGATTGTTTAAGGTATCAAACTTGATTAGTGTGGATTACAATCTACCCAAATTGAACAATATGTTACTCTAGAAATCCTAACCAGTTTTATCTCCCACTGGATCCGACAAGAATATACTTACCTCCATCTTGGAGCCATAAAATTAGTTCTCATTCTTTATTAAAGAAAAGGGATTGCGGCTACAGCCTGTGTTTTTCTCATTGATACTTCATACACCTCCTTTCAAAATGCTCTTATTGGAGCCGCCCTCATTACTCTAAATGGTGGTAGTGTGATCCTCACTATTACTCCTAATTTTAACCTCAAATTAACAAATCCCACCCTTCCCACTAGATTAAAGGTTCAAGTACAGATCATTGGTGCTAAACAAGTTCAAAATGTTATTTTAGCAACTCTTCACAACCAGATGATTTATCTTCTTCAGAACTATTCTGTTGATCTTTAATTCTAAAACATCACTAATGATGTTCTTTATATGGTTTTTGATAGACTTGACAACACCACTACTATTCAGATCCCAAAGTAGATTCCTAAGGAAGATTTGCTATAGCTGATGCCTCTTGAATGAGTTACCAATTACGAGAAAGAGTTTCATGGCGGACAGAAAGCTTTCCATACCTTTGCTCTTCCTGTCCTTGAAAAACTCCCTGATGGTACTGTCAAATCTACCTTTAAGAGACCTGTATTTGACGAGGGTATTTTCTTTGGTTCCTCTCGGAGACTTCTTAATCAATCCATAATGGTTACTCTTGTCGTCACTCAAAAAAAAAAAAAAATCCTTATACCTATTTCCTTATTCAACCCAGATGGGTTTTATGCCTACATTGCAAAAATCAATAGATGCTTCCTTTAGGACTGTGATCCATCCATATGTGACCCTGATTGTGAATGTTATGACTTTGAAAATTAAGAAGGCCCAAAAGACAATAAATGGCAACCCCGTGACTCTTCTGCCACATATTGGAAGAAAAAGCTGCCAAGACTATCTTGAAAACCTAGCCACTGCTCTCACCATAAACATGATTCAAGTACTGATGATTATGATGATTAACCACCTAAGCCTAAATGGGTTGGCATTAGAAAGCCAAAACCATCGCCCAGGACTATCCATGAGTTACTCAGGGAATCAGGTCATGAAGACCTTCTTCCTCCTTCTCCATCTAAACTTAAACCTCATTCAGACACAAGCATTATCTCAACCTGTCCTTTACATGATGGTTTCCTCTGCGTCCAAAGCCTATGACTCATATTTTCTTCCTATGGAAAGAAGAACAGATGTTGAAACTAATGTAACATATAAGCCATTCTGTGTACCTACAGAGGTTGCTCCCAATGGAGCCATGAGGCCAGTATCACAAGCTGAAAAAGTCCTCAATTGGCATACCCATAATGTGATGGCACAGAATAAAGTTCTTCAAAGAATTAATTATCAATTGGAGAACCTTTTGAGTTAGACACACACTAATTCTTGACTTGATGGACTCTCTGCACATGTCCAAGAATTGTATAATTGCCTTCAACAGCAAGTGACCTCCCTGGATGCCGAACTCAAAAGCTTTATCGTCCATAGTTATATGGGTCCAGCCTTTAGTCAAAAGGAACAAGAACTTAGAAAAGTGAAACCTTAGATTGACCAAATTGAAAAGGATATAGCCATAGATCACTCTAAAAGCATTTATAAACCTTTTCCTTGACCTTTCGTGCCATCATATAATCCTTATCCCACTCCTCCATATTCACCTTATCCCTAAGAAGCTAATTATTTAAAATGTTTTAAAATAAACTATGAAGTCTTTAGGAAAAAGAAGACTATCTTAGTCCAACTTAACTTAAACAATTTCAACCCAAATAACCTCGACCTCCATAGAAATCTCCTTACTTTCCTTCTCAATATACAGCCTCACCTTTATAGATTAAACCACCTGAGCAACCTCCTCTATCAAGATCTTTACAGATTAAAACACCACCTTCTTCACCTAAGAAAACCTAATCACCTCCCTTTGATCCTACCCAGAAAAATAAACAAGTTGCATCTAACCACTAAAGTCTTATAGAACAATAGTTTTAATGACATCGGTGATTCTTTAAAGTTATGATTCAGATTCAAATTAGTCTAATATAATGGGACTAGAACTAATTAGTTCTGATGATGAGCTTACTGGTTATCTGAAAATCACTACCTCTTATATGGTCAATTGCATTCCTATTAAGGAATATGATGAGTCTAATATAGAACATAAAGATCAGGCTGAATATTACCTTTATCATATAACTTCACCTGACCATGCTCAAACCCAAGCTCATCCATCCATTGGACCATGGTTCACATTTGATGATATCCCTTTTAAAAAATGGAAAGACAAATTGCATAAATTTTCAGTATGGATTGATCTTCAAATGACTCGACCAGCTACTAACCTTCAAGAAGTAGTTACTGAGTTCGCAACAGGATTCACAGGTAATCTCCAAGAATGGTTTCAAAGCCTAGGGGAGTACAAATAGCACTTTTATACTACTGCTGCCAGTGCCAATGATCTTCTTAGATTCCTCCATAAAGAATTCCTTGGAGACTTCCATCTTGTTGATAAACAAAAACGCTAAGAATATTTCCAGATACATTGTTATTGTTTGAAGAAAAAGGATCATGATATTCACTACCAAATGATGGTAAAAAGATATTGTCTTCTTAATGGTTTCAATGATATTAATCTCCGTCATACATTTATTGCATCCTTACCAGAAGAACTTTAACTAAAACTTTTGGGAGTTATTCAATCCTTCAGAAGAGATATACCAGATATCTCTCTAGGGGAGATTTATCAACTTGCTATTGCTACTTTTGAGAAACTATGTAAACAACATAAATTTTTTAATTCCATGATGGAAGGAAAACTGGCACTTCAAAAGATTTGCAAAAAACCTTATTTGTAAATTAAATGCAAGAACAGGTCAAGTTGCTCTTGTCCCACAAAAAAGAAATCTCATTTTAAGCATGTTTCCTTTAAACCATACAAGCCTTTCAAAAAGAAAAGGTACAAAAACTAGTTCAATTTTTCAGAAAAAGAATAACTTAATTTAAGAAACGGGATCATTGTTACATCTGTGGCAAGAAAGGTCATTTTGCCAAACAATGCCCTAAAAGATCAAAGAAAGAAGTGAAACTCCCTTATCAACTCCAAGCTAGCATTCCTCTTTTTAATCACCAAGAATTTGAAGAGCTCTTTTTAGAGCAAGAAGATGCTGATGATACTATTGTCTTTGCTCTGCCTGGCCTACAATCTTCTGATTCAGAATTCTCTGACTCAGATCATTCTAACTGTCACATCCATCATAGTTATTCCAGATAACCTTGCACTTAAGCAGAATATAAAGAGCCACTAATGCTTTATGTCCATATGCAGATTCTACAAAGCAAGTATTACAAGCCAATGTCAGTGATTCCTTATATAGATATTAGTGCTTCTAAAAGTCTTATGAACCCTGTAGTTCTTCCTCTAAAAGCATGAACTACTCATTCCAAATATTTTAGTATTCTTGATGGCAAGATATTTAAAGTTGATATTATTACCAAGAAAAATATTGGTATTAAGATCTTCCCAAATTGTATTATTTAACCCAAAATACTTGGCAGTAGTCTCTTAGATAAAGATATTCTCATTGGAATGGATATTTATTGTCAAGCAAGAAAACTTCAGATCCTTCCTGAAGAAATTTGGTTTAAATAGCAATTCAAGCCATACACTATTATTCCAAAGGTGTTTGAGCTTTCTCAAGTTCCTACTAATTATGAAGATATTTGTAATCAATTTTTGCAACACTATTCAGAGTCTCATGATCACTTTTCCCATTCCTCTTCTCTCTGGAAAAATCAAGAATTCTTCATCCAGCTTCCCTTCAAAAGAAATGAAGATGTCAATCCCACAAAGGCAACTCATCTTGGCATGAATCCTAATGATTTAAAACTTACCAAAGAAAAATGTGTAGCCTTACTTAAACAAAGCTTAATTGAACCAACAAAGTCTTATGGGGCTTGTCAAGCCTTTTATGTGGAAAAACACTCTAAGAAAAAATGTGGCAAGAAAAGATTAATCATTGATTATAAGCCTCTCAATATGTTCTTTTAAGATGATAAGTTCTCATTACCAAACATCAGTTCACAGATTAGCCTGTTAAAAGAAGCAAATGTGTTCTTTAAGTTTGATCTCAAAGTAGGCTTCTGGTTACTAGGAATTGATCTAGCAGAGAGGTACAAGACTACTTTTTGTATACCTAATGCTCAATACCAATGGATTGTTATGCCATTTGTTTTAAAAGTAGCACTATCCTTATTTCTAAAGGCTATGACTAAGGTTTTTGAGCCCATTCTTCACAGTACACTCATTTACATTGATAACATCCTGCCTTACTCAAAAAATGAAGCATATCATAAATAGCTCCTTCAATAATTCTTGGATATTACAAAATAGTATGGAATAATGCTCTCAGCCCGAAAAAGTCAATTGGGTTAAGCCTAGATAGAATTCTTTGGGATGCATATTTTCAATAGACATTATCAACCAGGCCTGCATATGGCATAGGAATTGCTCATTTTCCCCAATAAGAATCTTTTTGTAACGGAAATTTAACAATTCCTTGGCATCATTAACTTTATCCGAAGCTTTATTCTAAAAGTTTCTAATCACACCAGCTAGCTGTCCATGCTTCTTAGAAATGACCCCTTCCTTGGGACCCAGTACAAAAGAGCTACAGTGCAACACCTCAAAAGGGTCTTCCAAGTGCTTTTACCTTTCAAGATTCCTAATAAGGGTGAACGGATATTCCAGACAAACTTTAGTGAAGACTTTTGGGGTGCAGTACTCCTGGAGGAAGTTGCTGAAAAAAAAAATACTACTGTGGCCATGCTAGTAAACAATTCAAAGACTCTGAAAAGTATTACTATGCAATCTACAAAGAGATTCTTGTAGTAAAAAAAGGGATAGAGAAATTCAACTTTTATTTATGTTTACGTGAATTTAATGTACAAATGGACAACTCTTCCTTCTTTAAAATTTTAGA
This sequence comes from Erythrophleum ivorense, assembly GCA_026724425.1. NCBI lineage: Eukaryota > Viridiplantae > Streptophyta > Magnoliopsida > Fabales > Fabaceae > Erythrophleum > Erythrophleum ivorense. The sequence goes on from JAIUCV010000219.1 coordinate 1,019,983, forward strand.
ATCTAAAAAAAAATTCTACCAGATAAACAATTGTTACGTTGGAAAGGCTGGTTTTCCCATTATAAATTTAGAGTAGAACACATTAAAGGTCACAATAACATCCTTGCAGACTTCCTTTCCAAACCAAAAATTGTGAGCTTGATTACTCTAACCAAACCTATTCCTTTGATCCACATGGCTCACTCCATCCTTGGATACACTGTCCATTATCCCTCTTCTCAACTTAAAAAATACTTTCCTTTAGGAGAAAAAAAACCAACCACTCATGCTAAAGTTTAATAACTCGTCGAAAAATCTTTATTTTACTATCTTCATTGATATCTCAAAGATACTCCTCCCAATGCCATTCCTCCTTCTTTTAACCTGATACAAACACCCTTACTAATCCTATTAAGGATTAGTACCCATATGATCGATGATGCTCTTTAGTATCTTTAGGCATTAACAACCCTTTACTTAGGAGTCATTGAGTTCCCACTTCTTTTAGTCTTTCAACACCTCACCACCTCTGAAAATAAGGACTCTAATCTTTGGACCCTTCTTGAATGATTCTCGCTATTATTCTAATGGCATAATGAGCTTAATAGGATCAAAATGCAACATAACCTGTGGCATAACATTAAAACAAATCAAAAGTCTTCAATATCTTCATTCTCCATAATCTATACTGGGTGAACAGACAAAATATGCTCCTCACAAGAAATTATACTTATGAGTGGAATATGTTCCTTAACTGGCCAAAATAGTCCTGTGATACTTTAAAAGCTTTAAAGTTATTTTTATATGAAATTAATAATTATCAAGACAACAAGTTTATCTTCTGCACTTCGCTAGGTCCTTACACTAGAGAATTCATCCCTGGTGAACCTAGACTCCCAGAAGTGAACCTTCCTAACATTGAGATATGGACTCCTGACCCAGGAGCTTCTATTTCCAGCACACTTCCACAACTACCTCAAGATATCTATATGCAAGACTCACAAGATCTAATGATCTTAATAAATTTGAAGAGTGGTTCTCCACCCACTTCAGAAAGTCAACAACTGATGACCCTGATGCTATAAATACTAATGATGATCCAAACCTATCACCATCCTATAAGCCAATCAAGAAAGAATAAAGCTTGTCCTTGTCAGCATGTCTTTTGTCATCTTGTATAATTATTTTCTATTTACTTTTTGTATTTGAACTGCTTTCCAGCTTGTTAAAAGCTACTTTATTGTAAAATTATTAAAGGTGTGTTTGTCCTTATGTTCTCCATTGATATAAAAGTTGTTTGTCTGTATCTCATAGCCTAGGTTATAAGTAGTGTAAGTCTCTTTAAAGACCACAAGCTTCAGAACCCTTCTTGTAATCTAGTTCGAAGAAACATTCTAAATTTTCTTATGTTTTCTCTCTAAGTTTCTCTATCTTCTGAAATCTTTTATCAGTAAATCTCTTACGATTATCTTATCCAAAATAAGTGTTCTTTACACTTGCCTCATATAAGGATCCTGTGTATTATAAAGTGTTGAAGAGGAAATAATTTGACAGAAGTAATCTTCTTGTCCATGAATTCTTTGATAAAAAGGTTTTTCTAGTAAGATCAAAAGAATCCTTGATCCTAATAGGCCAACGCAAGAAGAAAGCCCTGAGGAAGAGAGGCCATTAGTGCAAGCATACCTGGAAAAGGATTCTATTAAAACTAATTAGGATACCAGAATAGATTATTTTGTATTAAAGAGACAAGGCGTAAAACATATCTCGAAAAGGATAAAGGATAAGTGTAAACACCTCCCTGATTACTTTTGTCCAGGTTGTTATCCTATTACTTCTGAAGAGAGAAAGGAAGTAGATCAGATCTCTCCTCCTTTCCCTTTAGACTATGTTTAGGAACGTCCATCTCTTGATATCACCTGAATGGTATCTCTCTGAAAAAGATCTCCACAAATTGGAGGATCTTAAGAATGAGAGATGGAAATGAATGTTAGCTAACATTATCAACCAGGCTCGCATATTGCACAAAAATTGCTCTCTTTCCCTAATGAGAATCTTTCCGTAAAAGAAATTTAACAACTCCTTAGCTTCATCAACTTTATCCGAGACTTTATTCTAAAAGTGTCTAATCACACGAGCTAGCTGTCCGAGCTCCTTAGAAATGACCCCTTCCTTGGGGACTAATACAAATAGTTGCAGTGTGACACCTCAAAAGGGTATCCCAAGTGTCTTTACCTTTAAGGATTACTGATAAGGGCAAACGAATATTCCAAACAAATGCCAGTGAAGACTTTTGGGTGCAGTACTCCTTGAGGAAGTTGCTAGAAAGAAATACTATTGTAGCCATGCTAGCAGACAATTCAAAGACTTTGAAAAGCATTACTATGTAATCTACAAAGAGATTCTTGCAATCAAAAAAAGATCAAAAAATTCAACTTTCATTTATATTCACATGAATTTACTGTACAAATGGACAACTCCTCCTTCCCTAAGATTTTAAAGTTTTAAAAAAAAATTCTACCGAATAAACAATTGCTACATTAGAAAGACTAGTTTTTCCATTATAAACTCAAAATAGAACACATTAAAGGTCACAATAACATCCTTGTAGACCTCTTCTCTAGACTAAAAATTATGAGCTTGATTACTCTAACCAAACCTATTCCTTTAATCCACATGACTCACTCCATCCCTGGATGCATTATCCATTATCCTTCTCCCCAACTCAAAAAGGACTTCCTTCCAGGAGAAAAAAAACTAATCACTCTTGCCGAAGTTCAACAACTCATCTAAAAATCTTTATTTTACTATCTTTATAGGTATCTTAAAGATGCTCCTTCCAATGCCATTTCTCCTTCTTTTAACCTGATACAGACACCCTTCTTGATCCTGTTAAGGATTAATACCCATGTGACTGATGATGCTCTTTAGTGTCTTTAGACATTAACAGCCCTTTACTTAGGAGCTATTGAGTTCTCACCTCTTTTGGTCTTTCAACACCTCACCACCTCTGAAAATAAAGACTCCAATCTCTAGACCCTTCTTGAATGGTCCTTGCTATTATTCTGGTGGCGTAATGAGCTTAATAAGATCATAATGTAACATAAGCTCTAGCATAACATTGAAGCAAATCAAGAGGTCTCTAGTATCTTCATTCTCCACAGTTCATACTGGGTGAATAGACAAAATATGCTCCTTATAAGAAATTATGCTTATAAGTGGAATACATTCTTTAACTGGCCAAAACAGTCATGTGATGCTTTTAAAGCTTTAAAGTTATTTTTATGTGAAATTAATAATATCTTTCTGCCATCCTTTGGTAGTAAATATCAATATCCTTTTTCTTCAGAGAACAATAACGCATTTGAAAATATTCTTGGCACTTTTATTTATCAACAAAATGGAAATCTCCAAGGAATTCTTTATGGAGGAATCTAAGAAGATCGTTGGCACTAGCAACAGTAGTATAAAAACATTGTTTGTACTCGCCTAGGCTTTGAAACCATTTTCGAAGAGTACCTATGAATCTGGTTGTGAACTCAGTAAATACTTCTTGAAGGTTAGCAGCTGGTCGAGTAATCTAAAGATCAATTCATGCTAAAAATTCATGTAATTTGTCTTTTTATTTTTCAAGAGGGATATCATCAAATGTGAACCATGGTTTAGTGGGTGAACGAGCTTGGGTTTGAGCATCGTTAAGTGAAGTTGTATGATAAGGGTGATATTCAACTTGATTTTCATGTTCTATATTAGACTTATCATATTCCTCAACAGGAGTGGGATTGACTATATATGAGGCAGTGATTTTTAGAACACCAGTGGGCTCATCATTAGAATTGACTAGTTCTAGTCCAATTATATTAGACTGATCAAAATCTGAATCAAAACTGTAAGGAATCACGGATGTCGTTAAAGCTATTATTCTAGAAGACTTTGGTGGTTCAGACTAGACTTCTTTATTTTTTGGGTAGGATAAAGGGGAGGTGATTAGGCTTTTTTAGGTGATGAAGGTGGTGTTTTAATCTATAAAGATTTTGATGAAGACGGTTGGTCAGGTGATTTGGTCTATGAAGGTAAGGTTGTATATTGAGAAGGAAAGTGAGGAAATTTTTGTGGAGGTTAAGGTTGTCTAAGTTGAAGCGATCTAAGTTGAGTTGGACTAAGATAATCTTCTTTTTTCTTGAAGACTTCATAGTTCATTTTGAAACATTTTAAATAATCAACTTCTTAGGGATAAGGTGAATATGAAGGAGTAGGATAAGGACTATATGATGGCATGAAGGGTGAAGGAAAAGGTTCATAAATGCTTCTAGAGTGATCTCTGACTATATCCTTTGCAATTTGGTCAATATGAGATTTCACTTTTCTGAGTTCTTCTTCCTTTTGACTAAAGATTGAACCTATATAACCATAGGCGATAAAACTTTTGAGTTCTGTATCTAGGTAGGCCACCTGCTACTGGAGGCAATTATACAATTCTTGGACATATGTAAATAGTCCATCAAGTTTAGAATTAGTGTAAGCCATCTAACTCAAAAAGTTTTCTAATCGAGAATCAATTCTTTAAAGAACTTTGTTCTATGTCGTTGCATTATGGGTATGCTAGTTGAGGACTTTTTCAACTTGTGATACTAGCTTCATGGCTCCATTGGGAGTAACCTCTGTAGGTACAAAGAATGGCTTATATGTTACATTAGTTTTAGGATTTGTTCTTCTTTCCATGAAAGGAAAATTTGAGTCATACGCTTTGGATGCAGAGGAAACCATCATACAAGGGACAGGCTGAGGAAATGCCTGTGTCTAAATGACTGGTTTAGGTTTAAGTTTAAGTGGAGAAGGAGGAAGAAGGTCTTCATGACCTAATTCCCTTAGTAACTTATGGTTAGTCCTGGGCAGTAGTTTTAGCTTTTTGATGCCAACTCATTTAGGCTTAGGTGGTTGGTCATCATTATCGTCAGTACTTGAATTATGTTTATGGTGAGAGCAATGGCTAAGTTTCCAAGATGGTCTTGGTGACTTTTTCTTCTACTATATGGCAAAAGAGTCATGAGGTTGCCATTCATTATTTTCTAGGCCATTCCAACTTTTAAGGTTATAACATCCACAATCAGGGTCACACATGGATGGATCACAATCCCACATGAAGTGTCCATTGATTTTGCAACATAGGTATAAGACCCATTTGGGTTGAATAAGGAAATGGGTATAAGGGCTTTTTTATGTTTTCAAGTGACGATAGGAGTAACCATCATAGATTGATTAAGAAGTCTTTGAGAGGAACCAGAGGAAGTACCCTCATCAGATCCAGGTCTCTTAAAGGTAGATTTGATAGTACCATTGGGGAGTTTTTCAAGAACAAGAGAAGCAGAGGTATAGAAAGCTTTCTGTCCACCATGAAACTCTTTCTCATAATTAGTAACCCATTCAAGAGGCATGAGTTGTAGCAGATCTTCCTTGGGAATCTACTTTAGGATCTGAATAATAGTGGTGTTGTTAGGTCTATCAAAAATCATATAAAGAACATTATTAGTGGTGTTCTAGAATTAAATGTTAACATATGGTTCTAAAGACGATAAATCATCTGGTGGTGAAAAGTTGCTAGAATAGCATTCTGAACTTGTTTAGCACCAATGATTTGTACTTGTGCCTTTAATCTGGTGGGAAGAGTGAAATTTGTCAATTTGATGTTGAAATTAAGAACAATAGTAAGGATCACACTGCCACCATTTAGAGTAATGAGAGCGGTTGCAATAAGAGCATTCTAAAAAGAGGTGTACGAAGTATCAAGAAGAGAAACACGGGCTATAGCCATAATCTCTTTTCTTCCGTGAAGGGTGAGGACTAAGCTTATGGCTCCTCAATGTCCTAACGCACCATCTATAACTATACTGGGAGAACCTGCTCAGTATAGAAAAGTCGATGGAGGGATTGTCCATAAAATAGCAATTGCACCAAAAAATGATTGAAATTTCACACACTAGATTGTTTCTTAACAAAGTGCAATGCTTGACAAACTACTTAAAGAAAATCTATAATCTTGGACTAAGGTATATAGCCATGCCATTGCCACAAACATAATTCAGCATGCCCAAACCAAATTGTTATGAAAACCCTAGGTTTTGTTCTTCTTGTGGTGAACTTTGAAATTCAAAATATCAAGGTCCAAAGATTTAAAAGAAACCTTCCATCCCATATTTCCACGAAGCTTGTTCTATTACTATTGTAATGTTGGCCTCGTTAAGTCCATCTAAGCCCCAGACTATTTCCTTACAATCTTCAAACCATTTGCAAGGCTGATTCTGATTGGCATTTGTTAATGTATTAATTTATAGTAATTGTGATTTATTTATTTTTATTTACATTCTTTCCTAATTGTTTAGGTTGACCCTTGATTCTAGCCAAATCCTTTAATATTATGTTAATTAGGTTAAGTTATTTCCTTTTTTGATTAGGTTGATTAGGTTAAGTTATTTTCTTTTTGAATTTTTAGTCACATGTATATTTTTGTATATTTAATCTTGTAAGAATTTAATAGAATAAACAACAAGAAATTCATTCAATAAAATCTTTTTCATGTCTCATTTTTTCTGAAACTAACATTGTATCAAAGTTTTTCCCTTATCTTTCCGCCATTTAATTGTTCATTCTCTCAGAATGACTCAAACCTAAAGATTTCTCTCTACAACAGAAGTTTTCCTTGCCATATTAGCCTCTATTTATCTTCGATTCATGTGCCTATTAACATCAAACCACCATACATGATGTCTAATTGTTTAGTTCTCTGAGAACAACTCAGACTTGAGAACTCTCCTCTGTGACAAAAGACTTTTTCCATTGTTCTAGCTTCTATTGGGCATAGATTTGTGATCTTAGTGACCTCTGTATTGTACATGTGCTAGACCACCACCTTCCTAATCATTTTTTGATGTCCCTTACAAAATTTCACAGCGCATGTAGGTGGGTGGCAACTCCAATGGCCATGAAAATTACTCTGATATTTGATAATTTATCTCTTTAATAATCACTTTGATCAAACAATCTCACTTTCGACCTTGCAATTTTGTTTCTGCTGTAGTACTTGCTTCTGTTCTACTTCTGTTCATCATTAGCCTAATTGCCTTGCTTGAGTTCTGATCACCTTGACATTGTGTACCTGAAACCTTTATTTGCCACTACTTGCTTTGTTCTTGAGTTCCCTTTGCCACTGTGCTTGAGTTCTGATCGCCTTGTCGCCATATGCCTGAAGCCTTCCATTTGCTGCTGCTTGCTTTATTCTTTGCCATGCTTTAATTCCATTCAAGTCACTCTATTCTTCATTTGTTATTGCTTACTCTGTTCTTCGTCAAGCTTTAGTTCCGTTCAAGTCACTTTACTCTCTGTCGTATCAGCACCAGTGCTTTGCATTTCGCTCTCATTGCTCTGCTTCCATTCTATCCTTATTTAAATTGATGCTAAAATAAAATCCTATTTATAAAGGATCTTTGTGGAGGTCCTTTTCAGTGCCATACACCACATAATCATCTCCAACTACCTCCTGAGACATTGCAGTTTTAGCCTTGTTCGCCACCACACATGTCGTCACGTGTCACCACAGTACCAATTGCCAGAAACACATCCTGCTAACTAGTAGCTTCTTTGGTTGTCCAGTTCACCCTCTTCCAGACTAGTTCCTAATTGAGTTAGACTGGTTTCTAAGGTTTTTGGCTACCCTATCAGTGACCCAAGTATCGAGTTTTCTAGTGAGCTTTCTAATGCTTCTGAGATTACACCCCCTTCCAATGGTGTTACCACCCCTGTTGATCCTACGTCTGACATGCCTCCCTCCTCTGATCAACCCATCCAATTCCTCTCTTGCTCTGTGTTTACTCTAATGCTGATTGGAGTGGTGATCTTATTGATCGTCACTTTACCAATGGTTACTGCATTTTTCTGAGTGACTTTCTTGTCTCCTGGTGTAGCAAGAAACAAAAACTAGGAGCTTGTTCTAGTATTGAAGTTGAATATCATACCCTTGCCAATACTACTTTCTAGATTGTTTAGCTTCAATGGTTACTTATTGATTTGGGAGTCCCCCAAACCTCTTCTACTAATATCTATTGTGACAACCGCTATGCCATTTAGATTGCTCACAATGATATTTTTCATGACTGCACCAAATATATTAAGATTGACTATCATGTTGTTTGACAATAAGTTATTGGGAAAACTCTTCATCTATACCCTATTGGCACCTCATACCAACCCGTTGACCTATTTACAAAGTCGCATAATTTGGGCCAATTTTGTGTATTGATAAACAAACTCAAAATGGTCTCCATACCTCCATCTTGAGCTTGAGGGAGGGTGTTAATGTATTGATTTGTAGTAATTGTGATTTATTCTTTTTATTTACATTCTTTCCTAATTGTTTAGGTTGACCCTTGATTCTAGCCTAATCTTTTGATCTTATGTTGATTATATTAAGTTATTTCCTTTTTTTGAATAGGTTAATTAGGTTAAGTTATTTCTTTTTTTAGTTTTTAGTCATATGTATATTTTTGTATATTTAATCCTATAAAAATTTAATAGAATAAACAACAAGAAATTCATTTAGTAAAATCTTTTTTTTTTGCCTTGTTTTTTCTGAAACTAATAGCATTCAATAGTTCTAAAAACTTATGATTTCGATAACACCATATAGCATACAAGATAAAGGCAAAACTCATATTTAATAACTCCTTCTCCATATTACTTGTCATATCAGTTTCCAATCAATGCTAAATCCATAATACAATATCCTATGTCTGAAGTTGATTTATTCATAATCCAAATGGAAACCTAAACCAAAGTGCCCTAACAAAAAGGCAAAGCCCAAAAAAAAAAGTGATTAAGAGATTCCTTTACTTGACCACACAATTGGCATTGTTTAGCTAGCAGCATTTAATGTGCACGTAATACCTCTATAGTTAGGAGGATATTGCATGCTAGTTTCCATAGAATAACAACAATACGAAATGATAATTATAATTTCCATAACTTCTTTTGATTCACGAAAGCCATCTGATTAGAAGAGTAAGAAGTAGAGCATAATATTTTATATCCATCAACTACTTTGTATTGGGTCGAAGAATTACATTTCCAAACAAAAGTATCCACTTGACTTGTAATTAAAAATAATGATCTAAGGACTTGGTAAGCATGTTCTGGTGCATAGAGACTATTCAAAACCTATGTATTCTAATGTAACTGATCATGCATAATATGATCACTTATAGTCCTATACATGACTAAAGCATCTGACTGCATGGGCCACTATTGGTGGCTACATAATAGGATTTTTGGATCAGCTCTAATTTTCCATTCTAAATGATTATAAATAAGCGGACTTGCCCTTGTAATGTCACACCAAATCCATGAGGAGACATAAGGATTCCAAACTATTCCTTCATTCTCCTTTATAAGATATTTAGGTCTTAGAGTCTTTGCCAACAATGCACTGAAATTATCTGAAAATAACAACTAAATATGTTTTGCTAAAAGAGCCTAGTTGAATGATTAGGTGTGTTTGATACTTAAAACTACCTTCATAAGTAGGTTTATACACTCACAAAGTAAATGCATTTTTGGTCTAGCTTCTTAATAATCCTAAAAAATTTTGTAACCTTCATATCTATTTTCATGCAATACTTCTATGGGAGAGCAAAGCAAGAAAGCAAATAGACTAACATATAAATAAAAATAGATTTTATCAGAGTAAGTTGACCCGTTTGGGATAACAACGTTGCATTCCAAGCCTATAATTTCTTATCACTTCTATCAACCACTTCCTTATAAACCTAAGTTTTACTTCTCACATCTTTTTGTATACCTAAATATTTCCCTAATCGGATTTTAAATTTAACTTAAAATAGAGCCATTACTTCCTTTTTTAACTAATTTATTACACAAGAACTAAAAATAATCATGGATTTATCTTTGTTAATACATTGACCTTATAATTAGCTATCATGTTCTAGAATTTGACATACCTGATGACAAATTGTCTCTTTAGCTTGAAATTGTCAACTGGGTGGTGACCATTAACTACCTTACAGTGGCCTATCTTGATATTACATACTCCATTAGTATTAACAGTCAGTTTATGTATTATCTAATAGTCAATCATTGGACACTTTTAAAACAAATCTTTTGTTACTTGAAAGGAGCTCCAGGATGTGGCCTATTGTATGGGAACCATAGGCACACCAATATTGAATTTTTTTTTTATGCAGATTAGGCAAGATCTAAGGTTGATATGAGATCTACTACAAGATATTGTATTTTTGTGACAAGAAACCTAGTCCCATAGAAAAGTATGAAATAGAATGTAGCATCCCAATCTAGTGTAGAGTCAGAGTATAGAGCTATAGCACAATCCATATGTGAGATTGTATGGATATATCAACTATTAACTGAAGTTGGTCTTAAGTCCTTATTGCCATCAAAACTATGGTGTGACAACCAAGCTATGCTTCATATTGCCTATAATCTTGTGTTTCATAAACGAACTAAGTATATTGAGATCGATTGTCATTTTGTTCATAAAAAGATTTTAAAAAATTTATTTCTACATGATATGTCAAAATAAGAGATCAACTAGGAGATATCTTCACAAAAACTTTTAATAGAGCCTGAATTGATTGCATTTGTAACAAGTTGGGCATGATTGACATTTATGCTCTAGTTTAAGGGAAAGTGTTATAGAATTGGAAAGATTTCTATATAATAGGAAATATTACTGTAAATATTTCTATAATTAATACACGTAATTGATAACTCCCTAATTTGTGGTATAAAATGAGATTATATTTAAGATCAAGTTAGGGAGGCAAGTGCTTTCTTCTTGATTAATAGAGTTAAAAATAAATTCAATCACACAAAAGAAAGAAAGTGTTTTATTGTATTATCTTTAGCAGTTTGAGCCTCACTCTATGATTGATTTCAATTTCAGGAAAGATAAAAGAAGAAAGAAAGAATTGAGTAAAGAGAAGGAAGTTGAGAAGTGAGAAAGTACAAGTGGATCAAGCATTCTCGCTACAGCGAGGATTCAACTCGCTATGGCGAGAACACACTTTCGCTACAGCGAGTGAGGTACTTCGTCACAACGAAGTCGCGTAGCATACAAATTCCAGGGAGAAACTCGCCATAGCGGAGCAGTAGCGAGAACAGCAGAAAATCTGAGAACTTATGAGATCTCGCTATAGCGAGAAGCACTCCTCGCCATAGCGAGATCGGACCCTGAAACGCACAGTTTAATTTAGCAAGCTAGAAAAGTCGAGGAAAGCCTAGAGTTTCATTCATTCAGCATGCAAAGGGAGTTCTGGTCGACTAGGAGAGAAGAAAACGCATTAAGGGTGTTGGAGAAGCTTCAATTTGATCGAGAATTTGTTGATTCTGTTGATTTTCCTTCCGATTAGGTGTTTCTACTCCATTTCCCCTCTTAGTTGATGATAGTTAATATGTCTGCTGAATTTGTCTGTGGATTTCAAGCCATGAGCAGCTAACTTTTGTAATCCTTAGGGATTTTATGAACCTTTAATCTGTAGAGATTATTTTACCTTGTTGATTCTGTAGTTATTGGAATTTATAGTGTTTAATCTGAAATATATTTCATTCTATTGGGTGGCCTCCTTTAGTTTGATTGTGGATTAAGTAATTAACCTTTGACGAAAGGGAATTGCTTATAGACCATTGGTTAAACAACTTAGGATTAGATATAATCTAATTTGCACCTGAGATAGAGATATCTTCAAGGGCCCTAGGTAGTCGAAAGAAGGTCTGCACTTAAGCATTTATTAACCACTCCTTGAGATATCAAGCGTGAGTGGATATAAGGGTTCAATTGGATCGAAAGACAATTGCACCTACTTCAACCTTGACTCTAGTAATTACATTAAGCTGTTTAATTAAAAGGAAAATAATCGACAGTTGATATAAAGGGGATTAAAATTCCTAAGGTGTTTCTAATTGCATACTTTCAATTATAATCATCGTTTATTACTTGCCTTTACGTAATTTCATAAATCCATTTGCAATTTGATTGTTTAACTAAAATGAATGTGAGAACTCTAATGCCTAATTGCCAATTGTGCTAATTCTCTGAGGGAACGACCTTGATTCATCACGTACTACGGTTGCGACTCGTACACTTGCGGTGTCATATTTTAGTGAGCATCATGTTTTTGGCGCCGTTGCCGGGGAATTAAGGCAATTGGTGAAGAAAATTAGAGAACTTTGAGTAGTTTTAGCTTAAACATTTATTTTCTTTTATTTACTTTTTCTTGGTTATTTACGCTTTCAGTTGTTAGCTATTCAGTTATTACCTTCTTAGTAATCCCCTCTTAATTCTTTTAGCTTAGTAAGACTCTTGATCTGCACTCCTTTATTTTCACAGGTACATAGTTTATGCCACCTAAAGCCAGATCTAACAGAACACCTAGAAAGACAAGGAGTTTAACGGATATCTTGGCTGAGGGGTCTACACTAATCCAAGCAGAAAGTGAGATAGTCGTTCCTACCACAGATATGGCGAACGAAGATAATCAGAATCGTACTATCAAAGATTTTGTGGGAAGAACCATGAGAACCACTCAGCTGAGCATTGTAGTCCCGAATTTTCAAGCTGCTAATTTTGAGCTAAAACCTGTGATGATCTCCATGCTGCAGCTCAATGGACAATTCACTAGTGAGAGGTCTGATGAAGATCCCAACCACCACATTCTGTCATTTTTGGGAGTATGTGATTTATTCAAACAGAATGGGGTGCCAAGGGATGTATTAAGACTTAAACTATTCCCACTCTCTCTGCAAGGAAAGGCTAAGGAATGGTTGTTAAATTTACCAAAGGGTTCAATAGACACTTGGGACAAGCTAGAGGCAAGGTTCAGAGCTCGCTTCATTCCAAATAATAGAATAGCAGATGCCCATCGTGAGCTCATCAATTTTAAGCAAGCTTCAGATGAGCATTTGTACGCTGCATGGCAGAGATACAAATATTTACTCCGCCAATGTCCGAGTCATGGAATGGATAACTGTGCCATTGTTCAGAATTTCTGCACACGCCTGACTCCACAAACTGACACTATGCTGGATGCTATCTTAAATGGACGTTGGGATGACATGCCGGTAGATGATGTTATTCTAGTTTTGGACACACTATCTGAGAGCTATGTATAAAGAGGAGGTGATAGAAGGATTACTGCTAATGTTGCTAGCACTCAAGAAGACTCTTCCATACCACTAGTATCTATTCTCTCTACTCTGAACAAGAGGTTTGATATGTTGAAATCTCAGGTGCAACGAAACCAGTAATTAAATGTATGTTCTACCCAAGTGACTCCAACTGCTTGTGAGAATTGTGGAGATCTGCACTCAACAGAACAGTGCCCCTTTGCATTAACAGAATTAGTTTACTATGTGGGGAATTTTCCAAAGAATCAGAATCCATACTCGAACACTTATAATCCTGCATGGCGAAACCATCCAAATTTCTCTTGGAAGAATGGTCCATCCTTTAATCAACCATCATCTTCTAGAGTTAGGCCAAATCAACTTCCTGGGTTCTCTCAAGTAACAAGGCAGAATGTACCTGTTCAAGAGCCCAAGATGAATCTAGAAGATGTACTGGCTAAGTTCATGACCACTCAGATCAAGAATAATGAAGAGCAAGCTGGTATAAATGTAAGAGTGGATTCTTCCCTTAAGAATATAGAGGTACAGATGGGGCAATTAGCATATGCTGTAAATGCACTGTACCAAAGAGGTTTGCCAAGTGATACAATTCCCAACCCAAGAAGAGAGGGTAAGGAAGAATACAAAGCTATCACTTTGAGAGGTGGTAAAGAACTCCCTGAAATACAAATTCAAGTGGAGGACCCAACTAAGATGAATTCTAGGGGTGTATCAGGCACTATCCAGACAGAAAGTGAAGGACTTCAACCAGAAGAAAGAGAAACAGGCTGCCAATTTTAGCAATAAAGAAAAGGACAAGGAAGGAGAGTCTAAAGTGAAAAAATCTGAAGAAAAGACAGTTGTACATCCTAAAGTGGTACCACTGCCTCCATTCCCACAGAGATTGCAAAAGAAAGTCCTTGATGATCAGTATAAGAAGTTCTTGAGTATATTTAAGCAACTTCACATCAATATCCCTTTCTCTGAAGCCCTGGAGCAAATGCCTAAATATGTAAGTTCCTTAAGGACATGCTTAGCAAGAAGAAATGGTTTACTGAGTTTGCAACAGTGGCTTTGACAAAGGAGACTACAAATATCCTGAAATCCAACTTACCAACCAAGTGCAAAAACCCCGGTTCCTTTTCAATCCCTTGCATGATTGGGGATAAGTTTGAAGGTCGAGCACTCTATGATTTAGGATCTGTTGTAAACCTTATGCCCTTATCAGTTTTTCGAAAGCTACAGATGGGAGAGGCCAACCCCACGACGGTCACTTTGCAGCTAGCCGATAGAAGTCTCTCTTATCCACATGGAATCATTGAAGACGTGTTAGTAAAAGTTGGGCAGTTCATCTATCCCGCTGATTTTATTGTACTTGATATTGAAGAAGATAGAGACATCCCACTGATAGTGGGAAGGCTATTTCTAGCTACTGGCAGAGCACTTGTTGATGTGGAAAAAGGAGAAATAATAATGCGATTGGGAGACGAGCAAGTCACTTTCAGTGTGGAGAAAGCCATGAAGCATCTGGGTAGTGTCGAGGAATGCTCACGAGTGTCGATCGTTGAAGAAATGATTCAAGAAGAATTAGACTCTTATGCTTTCACCGATCCTCTTGAAGCAGTACTTATTGGTAAGTCAAGTTTAGAGGAAGTGAAAAGAGTGGAAGTTGAGCACAAGCTTAATGCATTTAGGCCTATAGCTAAACAGAATGGGCATTTTGAATCACTGGAGCTGACTTCACGAAACACCCATGCTCTACCACCTTCCATCGAGCAGCCTCCATTGTTGGAACTGAAACCTCTTCCTCCGCATCTAAAATACGCCTATTTGGGGGAAGGGGAAACTTTGCCAGTCATAGTCTCATCAGCATTAACATCTTCCCAAGAGAAGCAGCTGTTAAGAGTGTTAAAGGAGCATAAAAGAGCTATTGGTTGGACCATAGCAGATATAAAGGGGATCAGTCCAGCCATCTGTATGCAAAAAATTCTTTTAGAAGACGACTACAAGAAATCAGTGAAAAACCAAAGAAGATTGAATCCGATAATGAAAGAAGTGGTCAAGAAAGAGATCATTAAGTGGCTGGATGCTGGAATTATCTACCCCATCTCAGATAGTGAATGGGTGAGTCCGGTGCAGTATGTCCCTAAGAAAGGAGGTATGACAGTGGTGCATAATGAGAAAAATGAAATGATTGCCACAAGAACAGTCACAGGCTAGAGAGTTTGTATGGACTACAGGAAGTTGAACACGGCTACAAGAAAGGATCATTTCCTACTTCCATTCATCGATCAGATGTTAGATCGATTAGCAGGTAAGGAATTCTTCTATTTCTTGGATGGCTATTTTGGATACAATCATATTGCTATTGCCCCGGAGGATCAAGAAAAGACCACTTTCACATGTCCATATGGGACTTTCGCATTTAGACGCATGCCTTTTGGCCTATGTAACGCTCCTGCCACATTTCAAAGATGCATGATGTCGATTTTTTCTGACATGATTGAGCATATCATGGAAGTATTCATGGACGATTTCTCAGTATTCGGCATCACTTTTGAAGAATGTCTGGCCAATTTAACACGAGTCTTGCAAAGGTGTGAAGACACTAATTTAGTCCTAAATTGGGAAAAGTTCCATTACATGGTTTGTGAAGGAATAGTACTGGGGCATAAAGTGTCTAAAAGAAGGTTGGAAGTAGATCGGGCCAAAGTTTCAGTAATTGAGCAACTACCACCGCCTACTAATGTGAAAGCTATAAGAAGTTTATTGGGGCATGCTGGGTTCTATTGGCGATTTATTAAGGATTTTTCACAGATAGCAAAGCCTATTTCTCAATTGCTTGAAAAGGATACGCTTTTCAAGTTAGATGCAAACTACTTGAAAGCCTTTGAAAAACTTAAGTAGAGACTCATCACTGTACCAATTATAGTAGCCCCTGATTGGTCACTACCCTTTGAAGTTATGTGTGACGCGAGCGATTATGCGGTTGGAGTTGTGCTTGGTCAGAGACATGGTAAGATTTTCCATCCTATTTACTATGCAAGCAAAACCTTAGCTGGAGCACAGGTAAATTACTCAACTACTGAAAAAGAAATGCTTGATGTTGTCTTTGCTTTTGAGAAATTTAGAGTCTATTTGATGGGTACTAAAGTTATAGTTCATACTGATCATGCTGCTATTAGATATCTCCTATGTAAGAAAGAATCCAAACCTAGGCTAATTAGATGGGTTTTATTATTGCAAGAATTTGATGTGCAAATTGCTGATAGGAAAGGAACTAAAAATTAAGTAGCTGATTATTTATCTAGGCTTATGAATAACTCTGATTGTACTAATAATCTCCTGATTAATGAGAGCTTTCCTGACGAATCTATATTTGCTGTGAATTGTACATCTGTGCCTTGGTATGCTGATTATGCCAACTACCTGGTCAGTGGCATTGTTCCTGATGAATTAAACTTTTATCAAAAGAAAAAGTTTTTGCATGATGTGAAATGGTTTATGTGGGATGAACCATTTTTATATAGGAAATGTGTTGACCAGATTTTGCGAAAATGTGTGCCTCAGACTGAACAAAATGACATTCTTCATGCCTGTCATTCTGCTCCTTATGGTGGTCATTTCAATGGCCAACGTACTGCTTACAAAGTGTTACAATCTGGATTTTATTGGCCCTCACTGTTTAAAGATGCTTATTTATTTGTTAGCCATTGTGACGCATGTCAGCGAACAGGTAACATCTCAAAGAGGCATGAAATGCCCCAATTAGGTATTTTTGAGATAGAATTATTTGATGTGTGGGGTATTGATTTCATGGGACCATTTGTTTCATCTAGAACTCATCAATACATTTTAGTTGCTGTTGAGTATGTGAGTAAGTGGATTGAGGCTGTAGCTTGCCAATCTAATGATGCCAATACGGTGGTGCAATTTGTCAAAAAGAATATTTTTACTCGATTTGACACACCTAGGGCTATCATTAGTGATGGGGGGACTCATTTTAACAATAGGTTATTTAGGGGTCTGCTTGAAAAATATGGAGTCACCCATAGAATGGCATTAGCTTATCACCCTCAAACTAACGGCTTGTGTGAAGTATCCAATAGAGAAATAAAAAGGATTTTGGAAAAGACTGTAAACCCTACTAGAAAAGATTGGGCAAATAAGCTCGATGACGCTTTATGGGCATACAAGACGGCTTTTAAATCTCCAATAGGTATGTCTCCATATCAATTGATTTTTGGCAAAGCTTGTCATCTACCCATTGAGCTAGAGCATAAAGCCTTTTGGGCTATTAAGAAACTAAATTATGATATGGCTAAAGTGAGTGAGAAAAGACTAATGCAACTTAATGAGTTGGATGAGTTTAGATTACAAGCCTTTGAAAATTCTAGAATTTACAAAGAAAGAACTAAAGGGTTCATGATAAATGCATTTTACTAAGGACATTTACACATGGAGACCTTGTGTTACTTTATAATTCTCGTTTAAAGTTGTTTCCAGGTAAGTTACGATCGAGATGGTCTGGACCATTCAAGGTAATTGTTGTAACATCTTATGGAGCCATTAAAGTTCAGGATGAGAAATCTGGAGATCAATTTAAGGTGAATGGTCAACAGCTTAAACATTATCTGGGTGGTGACATAGACTGGCAAACTATAGTCCATACCTTGGCTCAACCTCCTTGATTGGAGACAAAGTCTGGCTGAGGACTATAAACCAAGCGCTCATTGGGAGGTAACCCAAGTTTTCTTCTTGTGCTTTTATTTTAATTTATCGTCCTTTCCTTTTTGTTTTGATTTTTGGTGTTCTTTGTGTGTTTTATAGGTTGGATGTTGGTACTAGAGTGCTGGATGCTGGGAACAAGATGTTTGGTAGAAAATACCGTCATTTGACATGATTTTCAGGGAGTATCTAACTTTAATTTGCATTATGCTTCTTTATTCTAGTCATGTTGATCAACCATGTTGGCAATGATTTGAGTAAAATGAGTTGAATGAGAGGTAAGTCATATAGGGTTATAGAATGCTTATTTGCATTTTCATTAGTTCAAAAAAAAAATCGCTATAGCGAGAGGACCACCTCGCTATAGCGAAGCTGCGTATTTTGCATCAGGTATAGTAACCAGAGAGTCCCTCGCCATAGCCAGGCTGTGGCGAGCCCCATGAACAATACTAAGTGTCTTCGCTATAGCGAGCCAACCCTCTCGCCATGGCGAGATCCCTGCAGCCAATGTAGTACAAGGTCCAGAGAGTATGTCGCTGTAGCCACGCTATAGCGAGTAACATGTTCAGAAAAAAATATTCAAGTCTTTTCGTTATTGCGAATTATTCCACTCGCTATAGCGACTGCAGCGTACTCTGAACCTCATACAAAAACCAGAGAGATCCTCGCTACAACCCCACTACAGTGATACTCTTGAGCATCTTAATTTTTCCAAGTCTTCTCGCCATAGCGAAGGGTTTCTTTCGCTGTTGCGAAGACTGCGGCCCTGTTCATACTTTTTCCAAAGAGTTTCTCGCTATTGCCCAGCAATAGCGAGGTCGTATTATCTGAGTCCAAATAGTTCATTTCGTCGCTTAGCAAAACCCACGCTCATTCTCGCTATAGCGCGTCTGAACCCTCCTCCCTGAAATCTCATCCCTCAACCAAATCTCTCACGATCAACGCTCCCAATCCCCTCGCATTCCATTTTCCTTGCATCAGGTAAGTCGAGTTTTCATTTTATCCCCTGAATCATGGTGAATTTCAGCTTTTTCATGAACCTTAGGGCTGAAGGACGCTTCGTCTTATTTTGTGTAGTTTAGGGTAAATTTTTCGTTTTGAATGCTTGTGCTGTGCTGGCTGTATATTTATGTGCAGGGGACTACATTTAGTTTGGCATTTTTCTGCACATAATCGCATATTACAAACATTTGTTCATGCTCGCTATAGCGAGCATCAACTCGCTACAGCGAGTTCGAGAAATTTTTTCAGAAACATTTTTTTTCTTCCACGAACGTTCTCTGATTCGATTGCTTCCTTCTTCCGCTGTCCTTGGGTCCCCTGTAGGCTTTTAAAGGCTCTTGTCTTCCTTCCAATCATAGCATATGTCATTTATTTCATGCTTTCTCATTCTAGCTATGCATGTAACACCCATTCCCCCTGTTCATCCTGTTACTTGCTTTTACTACTTGCACTGATTTATTTTCAATTCATCTTTGTTGTTTTTTCTACAGTGATGGCTCTCAAGAAGCAAGCCAAGACTACCAGTGCATCTTCATTTAAGCAGAAGAAGCAGGCTTATGATAAAGATAGGTTCACTTTAGCCCGGGCGGAATTTTGTTTTGAGCGTCTCTTCGCTGACCAAGGCGTGGTTGAAGATCGATTTTATGAGCCTCATAGCCTGGATCTCACCTATCCAGATTTCCAGTGGCATGGTTTGCAAGGCTTCACCAAAAAGCCTGTGCATCGAATCCCACTGATGATCCAAGAGCTATATGTCAACTTTGAGGATACTGAAGAGGGCGAGGATGAATATTATTGCCGGGCTGCGTGGGTACGTATCAACGAGAAAGTCTTTCAAGACTTCTATGAGCTACCCGACATCGAGGAGTGCGCATTCTAACACTTTTTGGAGAATCCTGAATCTGTTCCATGGGAGGAGGTGGAAACCACTATCGCACTGGAAGGTCGAGCCCGGTTGGTAAATAAAGTGTACCTGGTAAATCAGTTAAACAAACCGGCCCGCTATTAGTTACAATTCATCACCAGCAATATTCTGACGAGCTCCCATGGTTCGGACATGATCCAAGAGCGAGCGACACTGACTTGGTGCTTCATGACCAGGCAGCGGGTGAACATCTCTCGCCTAATGTACCTGAACTTTAAACAAGTAGCGCGGTCTGATAGAGCGAGCCTGGCCTACCCCTACATGCTTACTGAGCTAGTCACCATGGGGGGTAGCCAGGTCTCCAAAAATGATGCACAGTTCAAGCCTAAAGGGCCTTTTAAGTTTGATAACATGAAGGATGAGCCGGGCCATCCTCGTAGACAACGAGCATCAACCTGGGCACCTCCTAAAGCTTCGTCACCGCCTCTTCCACAGTGCATGAGAACACTGAGCCAATGCAGCAAGACTCGCCGCATTCAGCTGAGTTTGAGGGTTGGGTACGAGAGTCCATTGACCGGTTGGAAGGCCATGTCCTATCCATGAAGGACCAGCTTCAAATGCTTATGGATTACTTGATGCCTGCCCCTGCCCTGTTACCTCCAGCGGGTCCTACACCATCAGTGATCGTTCTTCCCCAGAACCCTCCACCAGGTGACCAGCCTGGTCCTTCGGATTCACAGGATCCTTCTATCCCTTGATTGCTATTTCTTGTACTGTTTTATTTTGCCTCTTGGGATTACTATATATGGATGATTGTATATCTTTTTGCTTGTGTCACTAGTGCTGGCTGCTTTGTTTTCTCTTATCACAACTCACTTGTTCTTGTATCTATTTTGTCTATTGTTGGGCTGTCAATTGCAGGAGTAGTTTGAGCACATCCCTATCGTCCTCTCAAATATTTTCTTTTCTTATCAGGGGAGTCCTGTCTCTATCCTTTTCATGCACCACACTTTACTTTTCTTGTCTTACTTTTGCTCTTCTGTTTTGCACATTGCGGACAATGTTAGTTTTAAGTGTGGGGGAAATGTACATATAGGCTAAATAGACACGAATACCCAAATTCAGTTAATAAAGCAAATAAGCTAGCACTCATAAATAATCCATCATAACATCTCCAATTTTAACCAGAATTAGCCTCACTGTCTTAGAGGAATACTGATCAATGAATATGGGGGTGAAGCAAGCTTGAAATGAACAAAGTAGATAATGTAGTCGTAGTATGCACCCACATTAGGACCACTCTTCTACAATATGATTAAGTGAAGTATTCAAGTTTTCTCTTAAACTAATTCTCAATTATTTTTTTGGATCCTTCCAAGTTACTTGTTTTTAGTGGATATCTGATTGTCATTTGAGAGGGATCATGAGTACAGCTCAAAAAAAAAAAAGACTGGGCAAAAGCCATTCTATAACAAAAAAGCAAAAAAAAAAGCTAAGTGATCATGTTGAAAACTGATCTCTGGTGAACAATAGAAACCTCTTTTAATGAATGTTGAGGATTGAAGCCAGAGTGAATATCTGGATTGGTCTTGAAAATGTAATGAGGATATGTTGAAGGTTGCTTGAGTGCTTTTTTTGAAAATCTATCTGTGGAGCACACACGCACTTAGTCAGGGTGTAGCTATGATTGCATTATTTTCAAAATTCAATTTAAGTTTTGCTGAACTTCTGTTCCTAGCATTAGTCTCAATCTAAGTGTGGGGGAGAGCTGACTTCTGATTGATTGGGTGATGATTATGAAAAAGAATAAATAAATGATCTCTGTTTGATAGTTTCTGAGGATTGCTTGAGGACAAGCAAGGATTTAAGTGTGGGAGAGTTTGATAACTCCCTAATTTGTGGTATAAAATGAGATTATATTTAAGATCAAATTAGGGAGGTAAGTGCTTTCTTCTTGATTAATAGAGTTAAAAATAAATTCAATCACACAAAAGAAAGAAAGTGTTTTATTGTATTATCTTTAGCAGTTTGAGCCTCACTCTATGATTGATTTTAATTTCAGGAAAGATAGAAGAAGAAAGAAAGAATTGAGTAAAGAGAAGGAAGCTAAAAAGTGAGAAAGTACAAGTGGATCAAGCATTCTCGCTACAGCGAGGATTCAACTCGCTATGGCGAGAACACACTTTCACTACAGCGAGTGAGGTACTTCGCCACAACGAAGTCGCGTAGCATACAAATTCCAGGGAGAAACTCGCCATAGCGGAGCAGTAGCGAGAACAGCAGAAAATCTAGGAACTTATGAGATTTCGCTATAGCGAGAAACACTCTTCGCTATAGCAAGAAACACTCTTCGCCATAGCGAGATCGGACCCTGAAACACACAGTTTAATTTAGCAAGCTAGAAAAGTCGAGGAAAGCCTAGGGTTTTATTCATTTAGCATGCAAAGGGAGTTTTGGCCGACTAGGAGAGAAGAAAATGCATCAAGGGTGTTGGAGAAGCTTCAATTTGATCGGGAATTCGTTGATTCTGTTGATTTTCCTTCCGATTAGGTGTTTCTACTCCATCTCCCCTCTTAGTTGATGATAGTTAATATGTCTGTTGAATTTGTCTGTGGATTTCAAGCCATGAGCGGCTAACTTTTGTAATCCTTAAGGATTTTATGAACCTTTAATCTGTAGAGATTATTTTACCTTGTTAATTCTGCAGTTATTGGAATTTATAGTGTTTAATCTGAAATATATTTCATTCTATTGGGTGGCCTCCTTTAGTTTGATTGTGGATTAAGTAATTAACCTTTGACGGAAGGGAATTGCTTATAGACCATTGGTTAAATAACTTAGGATTAGATATAATCTAATTTGCACCTGAGATAGAGATATCCTCAAAGGCCCTAGGTAGTCGAAAGAAGGTCTGCACTTAAGCATTTATTAACCACTCCTTAAGATATCAAGCGTGAGTGGATATAAGGGTTCAATTGGATCGAAAGACAATTGCACCTACTTCAACCTTGACTCTAGTAATTACATTAAGCTGTTTAATTAAAAGGGAAATAAT
The DNA here is from genome assembly GCA_026724425.1 of Erythrophleum ivorense. Taxonomy (NCBI): domain Eukaryota; kingdom Viridiplantae; phylum Streptophyta; class Magnoliopsida; order Fabales; family Fabaceae; genus Erythrophleum; species Erythrophleum ivorense. Next base: position 1,042,797 of record JAIUCV010000219.1, read on the forward strand.
CGACAGTTGATATAAAGGGGATTAAAATTCCTAAGGTGTTTCTAATTACATACTTTCAATTATAATCATTGTTTATTACTTGCCTTTACGTAATTTCATAAATCCATTTGCAATTTGATTGTTTAACTAAAATGAATGTGAGAACTCTAATGCCTAATCGTCAATTGTGCTAATTCTCTGAGGGAACGACCTTGATTCATCACGTACTACGGTTGCGACCCGTACACTTGCGGTGTCATATTTTAGTGAGCATCAGTAATCATAGGAATTGCATTAGCACAATCTTAAGGATTAAAGTTTCCTTTTTTTAAAGGCATATGATGTATATAAATAGGTGTATTGTTTATGAATAAGATATATCATTTTTAGCCAAAGTTACAGTGATGAATGATATTTCTTATTAATGAGATTTGCTAAAGGGCTCTATTCTAGTGGGATCCCATTATGGTTAGTGAGCAAGAAGTAAGTGTTAGATCCCATTTTTCAAGGACTTATGAAGGTAAGTTCATTAGATTGATGCTTGAAATCTTTGTATTTTCTAATTGTGAATTGTTGTGTAACTTTACTATGTGATCATGAGATATTTTTGTAGCCAACAAGTATTTTTGCTATGGATGATCTTGAATTCTTATCTTTGTATGAGGCTTTTCTAGCTTTCTTCCTTCTTTGCCTATTGACTTTTTTTTTCCATCAAAGAACCTATATCTCGTAAGCATTGTTTGGCAATGGGAAACCCATCCCATGGACTAAAGAGTGTTGTCCCAGAGAAAGAAATGTCTATTCACATGCCCAAAGTAGAAAAAGTTTAGTCAAATTTTGTCCCAGTGAAAGATGGCGTTGCCCTTAGAGAACAAATAACATAAGATAAGAGCTTTATGGAAAGGGTTACAAAGGTTGTTCAAGTGTGTTTAGAACTAGGCATGTATCAAAATTGTAAAGTTGTGCTACAGTAAGTAGATGGTTATGTAAAAAGAATATCTTACCAATAAAAAGGATTATGGTCCCACTTTGTCTTTTATTTGTTTTGCTTAAAATGTGGAATTTACAATGACCTTATTGAGCTTTTGTGATCTTATGCTTTTATAGCTATTTTAAGCTTGGGGATGCTTGAACTTATTGTTCCAGGATCCTTAAGATCTTAGAAATTGAAGTTATTTATAGTCCTGTTGTGCATACCTAGTGGTGCCACTGCACTTGGGTTATGGCACATACTTTTAAGATATTAGTTTGAGACATCCTATCTTTCCTTTAGACATTTTAATTTTGAATATATATATATATATATATCCAAATGGATGTATACATGCCTTGACCTTTTTGCAGTAGAGGTTGTAGGTAGCTAAGCATTTGTCTCATTATAAAGTTTTTTAAAGATATAGATATGTAATTTATGAATAGTAGATTTTTCCTTTTTAAGCATATAGAATGGTCTAATTTATTTTTAACCATGACTAATTCTTAGTGGTCCGATATTCAAGAAAAAATATATGCTTTACAAGAGTTTCAAGTATATCTATTGATCTTGGTCATATTCTGGTTTTAGGCTTCTAATGAGAGATCCAACTAATGCTAACTACTAAGCTATAAAATTTGATCATAAAGGATCAAATTTTAAATGCTATTTATAATTCACAATTTGCTTCATGCTTAACTTATTAGGTTTTTCCTAATGGATTTTTTCCAACTCTAACAAGGTTATCATTTAAACTCTTAATTATTTCTTTGTTCGTCTATCATTTTTTTAATTTTACTAGGATCCATTATCATATATTTTGATCTTCCTTTGTCCATCAATAATTTTTTACCCCAATTTTTCTAGGATTGTGTTCAATCGTCCTTCGATCATATTCAACTCTTATTTTATTCGTTCCTTTGTCCCATGATCATGTTCAACTCAGAGATTTGCCATAAATCGTTATGCTGAAATCTATCCTTAAGTGCTTGCTATATTCAACTCTAAATTTGCTAAGATTTGAATTTAATTCTCAAGTGCTCATTATATTCAACTTTATGCTTTTCTTATATTCAATTGTGCACTTTATCCTCAACTACCTACTTCAACTTTGAACTTCTTACATCAGTCTTGTCCTTAAGTCATCAATTTGCTAAAATATGCACCTAATTTGCTGTATGAAGTGAGAATAATTTTTTTGTTTTATTCCTTTGTGTTCTATACTAAGTTACTTTGTATGGGGACTTATATATGCTATTTAAGTCTTTTCATTTTTTTGCATGATCAGCAATTGTTCATTGGTAGCTTTTGTGCATGTTATGTAAGAGGGATACATGCCATTTGAAGGGTGTGTTCTAGATAGAGACCCTTGTCTTATCCATGAGTTCATATATTTTTGTCTATCTTACTTTTTTTACGAGTTTGTCTAGGCATTGATGTTTCATACCCCTAGAGATGCTATACAAAGTGTTTTTTAACAGGACTAGGTTTTTTCAAGGTAACTATTTTTTGCACATACCTAAAGATAAAGGTTTCAAACACCCATTGGGTTTCCTATTATACTAGGAATGGGTGGAATTATTCAAGTAGCATATTACCTACTACTTGGATGCTTTGTTCATCGCAACATAAATTAATTACTATATTTTTTCTTGGGGAGGAAGTTTTGCCCAATGATCTCTTATCCTGCTCTGGATTTTAGAGGTAAGTATAGAGAAGAACAACAATCCTTACTATACTTTAGTTGACTCTTATCCTACCCTAGATTTTGGTTGACAAGCTCTTTTCTTGCTCCAAATTTGTTTAGAGCAACTTGCTATATCTGTTTATTACTTGTGGTTTGATAGATTGTAACCATTGAATTGTTTATATCTTAATGTAGTGAATTGGGTCATTTTGAGCCTTTGAGAATTTTTTTTACCTTGTAAGGTTCCTATAACATTTACACAAAACAAGACTCACTAATATACTTTTTAAACAAGATCCATTTTCTTTATTTCAAAAATATCACACATTCAATATATATATATATATATATCGTTGGTTCAATAAATAATTAACTAGACTCTAACTGGTGCAACGCATGAGATTTTTGGTAACTTTTATTAACATTATATCATCTGTAAAATTATTGAATAAATAAAATATATGCATCTATTCAAGATAAAATAGACATCAGGATATTAGCGCAAAAAAAAAAAAGAAAAAAGAAAAGAAAACGACATTGATGATAATGGTACATTAAAAAGGAAGAATATGTCGCAAAAATTTTAAAGAGTATTCGACTTTTTCCCTAATATGAATCAAATAGTAATAAAATATCTTTGTGTTTTAAGGACCCCAATTCTTCGAAAAGAAAGAAAAAAAGCTACAAATTAAAAAGAATTATTATTTTTTAATGTCGTACAATTTTCTAAAACAATCAAACCTTATATTAATAATCAAAACGTAAAAGATACTCGCTGATCTCTAAATATAATTCGAGTTTTTAAAATAAAAAAATATAAATAATATTAAACATTTCTCGATAAAAATTTAAAAGTTACTCATCATTTTCTTATTCTAATCAAACTGTAAATGAAATTATGGGAAAAAATTGTTCACATTTCTTTAAAATATAATTCAAATTTGAAAATAATCAGGATTTAAATGGCATTTTAAGGAAGAAAAATAAGTCTGGTGCAAAATACAATAATTTAAAAAATGTAAGTTTGAAATTTAAATGATATCAAATAGCTACAAAATATTATAAATTTAAGGAGAAACTATATTTTATCTTCTTAAGACAAAGTTTAATTACAAAATTAGTACATAAACTTTAAAATGTAGAAAATTACCTTTGTGAATTTTGATCTAAAACAAAAATGTTAAATTTTAGTTTAAATTTAACCTTAAAAGTCTGCCTCATTTTTTTAATAATCTTCACAGAATCACATCGAGTTGGTCTAAAGTTCATGTGACTTCTTGCAATTAATTTTAATTAAAATTTGACATTTGTATTTTAGTTCAAAATTTAGGGATGTACTTTTGTTACATTTTAAAGTATACGTACCAATTTTGTAATTAATTCAGAGTTTATGGGAGTAAAATATAGCTTCCTCTAATTTTTAAAACAACCCACTTTTTATTTTACTCATATAAATTTACCAAATATTTAAAATTATAATTTTTCCAAAAAAAATTATATATACTCTTTTTTCTCTAAATCTAATTCATAGTTCCAAAATAATAAAATTCAATTACAATTTTGAGAATGAACAAATTTTGACATAAAATTAATTTTTTTGAAAAATAAAATTCATAATTTAAATATACCTAAAATTTTAAAGGAATCCAAGAAAAACTTTTAAAATGATAAAAAATTTAAAACACTATTTAGAGGGAATTTTTCTGTCAAGAATAACCTTGAACTGGATTCAAACAACTTGGTGCTAGCATTAAATAGGGACAATTATGCTTCTGATCCTCCAAACAGGATGGTGCTTCTTATTAAGGGCATCATGGAAAGGAATTGAATAATTAAGGTTTTGCATGTTCTCCGTAAGTCAATAAATCTTAGCTAACATCAACTCGGATCTCCTCTTTGGGTTACACCATTGCTCCTCTACTCCTTCATGGCTTAATTTATCCTTTCTTTCAAATTGTATAAGGAATTACTTTCGTAGCGATATATGCTGTTGGAATTTAGTGCCCCTTCTTTAAAGGGAAAAAAAAATTACTATCTGGATAATTATGGGACAACTTGTATTTACCAGCACACAATCTTACAAAATATATATTTTTTAAATCAGAAAAAGAATTCCACATTTGTTGCAAGTATAAACTCCGGTTTGGTTAGAAGAAGTAAAAATAAAAAGAATATAAAATGTAAATATGTAAGGATAAATAAAATAAAAAATATTTTTATATTTTTATTTTTTAAAAAATAATTTGATAATTAAAATAATAATATAATAAATAAAATAATAGTTATAACAACATAATAGATATTTATACAAGTTATATTAAAAAAAAGATATTTGCGGTGTAGTAACCAAACGGGACCTTAGCTTCTGCGGAGCATGGACTTTGTTTTATCGTACTGCGTAAGTTTGCGCGTTGAAGAGTTTCTCCAAGGGTGGGGCAGTAGGTATTTCTGCCGAAAGATGTGAAGGTGAAGGTGATTGACGTCGATGGACCAATAGCTTGACTAAGTATCTCGCAACGTAGAATCAACTGATGTAGTCACTAATATCAAATCATATTTTAGTTGTTAAGTTCACTGTGACAAAGTGAATATAACATTTTTACAAATAATACTACATAAGTATTTTATTTTGCAGAATGTACTAATTCTCGAAAAATTGTTGGCAATAGAAAATAGTTCGCACAGACCAAGAATAACAAATAGAGTTCAAAATGAAGTAAGTGAAAGCATTAACGTGATATTCACGATCGATCACGCCTTAAACAGAAAGGTAATAATAAATAATAATGAAAACAACAATGATGACGGAATTGATGTAAATTAAGAACCAGAAAACATCAAACTTTGAATTACTGACACTCTATGACGAACGCAATCCTGAATTTTTCATAGTTACTTGACCCTTGTTGTCATTTGGATCTGATAATTAAATAGCGAATAAGTATCTTCAAAAGATTGTGGCCAAGAGAATGCGACATGTCAATATCTGTTTGAAAGCTGAGGCCCTAAATTCCAGTGGAAGATGCATGCGTTTGAAATTGGCAATGATACTATCTCAAGTGTGACTCACAAACGTCGATCAGGCGCTGTCGCTTCTGAAACTCGAGTTTGAAGGTAGATACTTAAAACCCGGGGCTGGGCAATAGACAATAGACAATAGACAAAGGAAACTTCAGTTTACAGTTTGATGCACATAAATGTTAAATGTTAGGTATGAAATGGAGAAAGGATAAAGATATGATAAATTTTTTTTTTATAATTTTATCAATATTATTTAATAATAATAATAATAATATAATAGATATTACATAAATTAAATATTTTTTTTATTTTTTATGCTTTTCTTCACTTTTTTTTTTATTTCTTTTGGCCATCCAAATATGTATATAAAATTTTATTTTATTATATTTTAGAATTGATGTTTCAATTTTATAGTTAAATTTTAGTTAAAAATAAAATATAATCTCCTTAAATTTTTAAAAATATATACTATTAGTTTCTTTAATAAAAATATAATATATAGATAATATTTTATAAAAGATGCAATTACACAATATTAAAAGACAGAAATTTAAATGACTATATTCTTATTTAAAAATATAATATTAATCACTTAAAAAACGTACGCGAGAAATCATGATTCATACAAAGGAGTGACTGGTTCAAACACTAGAGGCAAGTGGCACACTCTGACACCGCAAGGTCCAAAAAGTTAGAAAAGAAGTGACTGGTTCATAAATACGGACATAAAATCGGGTTTGACAACTGGCTCGGCGGACATGAAGGGTGAATACGGCAACAAGATTACATCCATTGGCCCAAAAATATGAAATAGGAAGAGAATAAATTAATGAAGATTGTGTTCGTTGTTAAATTGCTTACCACGCACGGCAAACGATATCTTACGAGGGTATATACCATGCTTGGCGGTCCAATCAAATCGTTAAAAAATAAAAAAAACTGACGTTAACGGCGAATATGACCTATTAACTTAAATTAAAAAATTTTTGTTATAAAAAAATATATAATTTTTAATTTCTTCAGAGTAAAATGTAATTCTATTCAGATTTAAATAAAAATTTTATTCTTTTAGATGTTATTTTATAATTTTTATAATAAATGTTTTTAAAAATCAAATCAGATCATCCAATACCAGTCTGACTAAATTTATAAAATGTATATAAATAATGAAAAAGTTACATTTTTATTAAAAAAAAAAAAGAACTTTAAAAAGATATGCTTTTTTAAAACAAGACAAACGCATATAATACTAATTTTGATTGGACCTACAGCTATACAACTAATTGTTCTTTCAAAAGTCATTATATTGGAACTTACATAGATCATTTTCTTTGAAACTGTCTTAATTTTGATAGTTATGCTTCACATTAGTTTGACTTTGAGCAAGAAAAAATCTTAGGTTCATTACAGTATCTTCATCTAAAAACGGAGAAAAAGAAAAAGTAGTTGTATATTGCTTTGGGGTCATAAGGCTCACAAATCTTACAAGCATATCAAGGTTCTGCAGAATATTTTCACCAACTAGTCCCTTTGTTCAAAGATTCCCTTCTAGATGTTCGTACTATAACCCGGTCGACTTGGAGCCAAAGTACGCCCTTGATTTTTTTTTTTTCTTGGCATGTTAGGGGACGGGTGAAAGGCGAAATTCGATGCGTGCAAAATTATAACTAGGGAGGAGTAAAGGTTAGTGGTATAAAGATCAGAAAAGTTCAAGAGGGACCAAACCCCGATCGCTCAAGATTTGTCCTATGCTATTCGGGTCAATGTGGATGCTCTCAATCATAGGGAATTCATGGAATATTAAAAAGATCATATCACACCTTATAATGGGCAAAAAAAAAAAAGGAATCCATGGGCGTTCTTCTTTTGTTATTGGAAGTGGACGTAAGGTGATAAGGATTCCATTCTGGACAATATTATGCAAGAACCAGGACCACTCAAGGTAGATTCCCCACACATTTTGCAAATCTCTCTCACCAAATGATCCTCCGCCCGCCATCCAACCTCTATTGATTGAACCCGAATATAATACTCCCATTTTAGGATCAGCATTAGCACAGAACAGTGTATAAGAATATGCATGACGTGCTTGCGCAATGTCCATGCATAAAATTAATCAAAGCACACGTAACAAAAAAATTTTGGGCCAACCGCTGCCTTCACTGCCTTGATTTCAGATTTAAGAATTTGAAGTTTATCAAAAAGTTGGCATACTAGGAGACAGGTTTTATGTTTTTATTCCCCAAACCTGATTTCCTTACTTGCCCAGAAAGCATTCTCTTAATTCCCAGGGGCAGTACACGAATATGCTAAAAATCCACTTGTGAAATGGCAGTCCCCGCAACCAAGTTGCATGCATGTAAATGTTCTTTTGGTATATAATAACATAATATCTCTACATAAATTACTCAGCCCACCAGCTACTTATTTCTCGGGAATTTCGGTTAAAAAAGGTTGTAAGTGGAAGAATCAAAACCCAAAGTGTATACTTATATCATTTACTATCTTCATACCTATATAGAGACATACAACGCGGTAAACTTGCGGGTACCATTACCCTTCAAGATTTACTGGTGGTCCAGCGAAAGCACAATCACTAAAAAATTAGTTCCCATTAAATGTACCCAGTCACTATCGACCTACTGCTTTCCATTTAAACGATGTACACCGTCAAGGGGAGGGAATTTTCATAAGTACAGTGGAAACAGCATGTAACTACAATCAGACTTTTTGCTCTGCATGCTGCCTAGTTAATCACACGAAAAATAAAATAAATCCATCTATTTGCAATTTTGTCAAAAAAGCAACTAAGGAGCCAAGCATATATCTAATAGGAGGAATCCCTCTTCCATGCTTTCTGATGCACGCATGACTGCGAAACATGATTGCCGGAAAATATCTATGAAACGGTGGAAATCTGGATAATTTATGTTTGTTGGATGGTTAATCATGCAAAAACCAATGCATTCTAGCTCGTAGTGTTCCGTTGAGCCTGCCGAATGATAAAGAATCCGAACCAAATGTCTTTTAACAATATAACCATGACATGCATAAAATATCAAGGGATATATATAAGATATGTCCACTGCAATTGACAGACCGTAAGCCAAACATCGTTGTGACTTCTAACAAACTTCGTTCCCGGCTCTAAAATCCTTTTGAAAATGAGTTAGTTTGAGAATCCCTAAAGAACGGACCTACTTTTGCCACAAACCTGACCATCTATATTGTAAGTTGCACCATACTTGAACATGGAGCAAATGATATAATATCAGCAATTCCAATATAAGAATTTCGGAGATAAACACATTATTAGTCAGGTCTGACTGTGACGCCGTATTTTGCCGCTATAATTCTCCCACTAGCAACTTAAAAGGAAAATACAACTTGACTGTGACATAATGAGGGAGTATCTTCAATTAAAACAACGAGAGGCATGTCCGTTGATCCTGATTCTCCTCTTCCACTTGTTGTCCATTGTCTGAATTCGTATTGTGGTTCCTAAGGGAACGGATCTCTTTATCTTCTATCCTTTGAAAGATATATTCGCCCAAGAGGCTTAACCCCACCAACACTTTTCCTCCTACTTATAAGGAGCTAGCTTGGTCATCTCTTTCCCATACAATTCCTTGACTAAAGCAACCATTCCTTCTCTCTTCTCTCCCACTTGGGAGATTCAATCCGGTCATACGCCACTCCTTGCTGCCTGTTAGTACCTCCATTCCCCAAAACAGCTCTTTAAGTTATATAACTCTTACCTTCAGATGGCATCGTCTTGGACACCGAGGCAAAACAAACTATTTGAAAGGGCTCTGGCTTTATATGATAGGGAAACCCCTGATAGGTGGCAGAATGTTGCCAGAGAGGTGGGAAAATCTGTGGAGGAGGTTAAAAGGCATTATGAGATCCTCAAAGAAGATGTCAAACGCATAGAGCATGGTCAAGTCCCATACCCTCCCTATAGCAATAACACCTAAGGCTTTGGTAACGAACAGCGCAGGTATTGCTCCACTTTTTCCCTCATTCCTGAGTAAACAGTGTCTTTGCAAATTTCAGTAAATCATGTTTAATCATTTCCACAATTCCTTTGCATATAAGTACATAATTCAAATCACCATATGAGAAACAAAAGAGTATTTTATACCCCGTTTAATAAGAGTTAAGAGCATAACGGTTGGAGTACTGTTAGTTGTCTACTTACCAGTGATTTAAATTTTCCATTGTGAATTTCGTTTATATTTTGAAATGCCCCTGTCCTGCAGTACTTTAAAGTACCATTTGTAGTGGGGTCAATGGAATAATGTAGGAAAGCGTAAATGGACAGCACTTGAAATGCCAGTTAATGTGGTCCATGGATTCCTCATATGCCAATATCCTGCGTGGGCATCAAACTTCTTGTCGTTCACATATAATGCAAGAACGATTGTCTGACTTCGTCCATGGTTCTAATTCTGTCCATTCAGGATAACTTATTAACCATCCTACGCCACCTGTCTCAAACTATCTCCAATGGCAGTGAAGTAGGAAACACCGAAACACCGCCCATTACTTTTTGATGTCTCGATGAAGATTCTATACCAAACCTGTATGCAGCTTATTCTGTCCATGCAGTCCTCAATAACCTTTTGAAGCTTTTTATTATTCATCACTTTATCTATTAGTATATCTGAATCTTTTGCTACATCACTACTTCAAGACATCCTTTCTGCGAAGTTCCAGAGTTTTTACATTGAACCTTTTTGGATATATCTAAAACTAGCTCACTGACATAAATCCCTTTTCTCTATGCTTGGCAGGCTCTTGATGATCCAGAATCAAACTTAAAAGGCGAGCAGCATATCAGTAATAATTATTAAATAAACGAAGGTATCATCATCAAACAAACTGTACAAGAGTCCAACTGCACTTTGCGCTGTGATTATCATAGTCTTCTAGCCTGTTTTCCTTCCTTCCCTTGTAAAACAATGTCAGTCTACGTACGTTCACGTCTTGTCGAATGACTCTTTGTACGTAACTCAATATTATTTGTTGTCTGTATTAATGAAGTATTACCTATATGTCTATCTACTAACAAATACTATCCATCAAAAATATATCTACCACCAAATTCTCCTATCTTCGTGTGGTTTTCAAACAGTACCAGAAAAGTAATCCGTGGAATCAAAACATGAATGGAGAATTAAATAATGATAATTTCAACAAAGAGTGTAATGAAATAGCAGACTATTGAACAACATCTCTTCTGAAAAACAAACAAAGCATCCATAAGACTTGTGAAAGTGCAATGCTACTGAACATGTGAGTGATTTTGAAGCAGATAATCACAACAATCACAATCACGCGATGGTAATAAACTAATAGCAGCAAACTGAACAAATTACTGAAAAAAAAAAGCAACCAAAACAAAAATTGATGACGATGATTGAAGCTTATAAGGAGTACAATGCGTGGTTCATGCAATAATAGACAACAACAGTGCGCGGGAATGGCTCACCTGGATGATACTGGACTCTCATTTATCACGACGCTTACGACAAAACCGTATGGCGCATCTGAAACCAAAGATAAACAATAATGCTGCTCCAGTCCGAATCGTGCCGATGAAATCATAGTGCTGAATCATCAAGCTCCATCGGAACGAAAGAGAGAGAAAAAAAAAAAGCAAGTTATAGAAATCAATGGAACATGAAACTTTCTCCGGTAAACAATAGATGGAAAGCAAAGCAAATGAATTTGAAAAGTGAAAATGATATAATGATTGCGAGGGCGTCTTGTCTCGTTTGTATGTGAGCGTAGGCTGCCACATCAATCATTTGAGGCCGGTCTGGCGGGATATTTGCCGGGTCGGTAACCGGTGGATTATTTAGATGTCTTTTTCTTTTCTTTTTTCTAATCTTTTTTTTAAATATATATATATACATATACACACACATAAAATTATATTAAATATGATATATATATATATATTAAAATGTCATTACTTTAGAATTATCGTATTCTAAATATGATTCTTTTTAAACCAAGTGACCACAGAATTTTGTAATATTTTTTTAATTATGTAAAAATATCTTGCGCTATGACTATATAAAATAATATTTTAAAAGTTAAATCTATATAAATATTATTTTATAATTTAATAATCTGACTGTAGTTGGCTAGAATTTAATATATATATATATATATGTAATATTTTGTAGTTAAATTAATAATATATTATAAAATAATATTTGAAATAAATATAAATATTTAATAATATAAAAGTTAATTAAAGTATTTTTCATTGTCAGCAATTTTATATAAAATAAATTAATGAAATTCTTTGAATATCATAAATCTTTATTATAAAATGTCAACTTTTATTTGAACAAAAAATAAAAAATCAATATAAAACCAATTCGATGTTGAAATTAACATATTTCTATCAATTTCAATATTTTTTCACCAATTTGGCCGTTTTCGACCAATTTTAAGGGATTAACTATAACCTAAAACTAGTCTATCTAATCTCATTTTTTACCATTGATATGAAGTAAATTTAGTTATAGATATGGTTTATTAATGAAAATGTTTTCTTAAGTACGATCAAGTTTTAATAATGTTATCAAAGATTTTAAATGAAATACCACAATACACTTCAAAGAGTATTTTTAAAAAAATAAAAATAAAACATCTTTCTTGGTTCAAGATTTCGTGTTTTAATTTTGATGTTCTTGCAAGCATTGTTGTTTGATGTTGTTGTTCAGATGAGGCATCTCTTTCAAGTAAAAAAAATAAAAGAGTAGATTATATAGATAATTTTAGAGTTTTATTAAAATTATATATATTTTTTCTCTATTTTAAAAATATACACAAAGCTTCCCTAAAAAAAGAGAGGTCTGTATGATTTCAGCAAATTTTGAGAATAATCTGTATGATTTGCCTTTTGTTTTCAGGAAGATTTGCGTGTGGATATATATATATATATATATATATATGGGAGATATGTGTAATTTCAACAAAATTTAGAGAAAAATTTGTGTAATTTACTCAAAATAAGGAGGGAGAAAAAGGAAATTATAAGCTATGGATTAAATTTGTCACTTTTCATGAAAGTGACCTTGATAAATAAGATTTGAGTTACTCTTACTAATAGGCTCGGCAAACGTCACAAACCAAAGGAATAGATTTATATTCAGTTTTTTATATCTTAGTTTTTAAGTTTTTTTAATTAAAACATATATAACAAATGTATGATATAATTGAAAATTTATACATCTATATGCAAAAATATACATTTGCTATGATATTATTAGAGAATCATATGCTCATATTTTAATTAAAAAAATATAATAATAAAGATATAAGAAACTCATATACGTTTTGAGTTTGAATTCTCTAATTTTTATACTGTAAATTTTTTGTGAATTTTAGAGAAAGAAAAGAAAAAAGAGGGAGTGCGTGAAAAAAAAAAGAGGAGAAATTGATCTTATACCCAGTTACATTCATTTAAAAAAAAAAGAACTTCAGAATATACTTACACATGATTTTGTTTCCCAAACCAAATTATTAAACCATTCTTCTGGGGCCTTCCTATAAATTTCGATTATTATTAATGGATTAAAGTATTCAAATAATTTATACTAAAAATAATATTTTATGTTCTTTATTTTTATTATATCAGTATGATACTTGCTAGAGTATATAAACCAAGTAGCATTATACTCCTAAAATAATAGTTAAACATGGACCGCTCTTTCTGTAATCAATGCTTGCCAAAGCAAACGGTGGTAATCAGGTAATGTGGTTGTCCTAAAAGTAAAATTTGGATTTTGACAGTTTGTAACATGTCCCACTTTAACATGGACACGTTGGTAATCCAGTATCGGTGCGACATAATTAGATTCTAATTCAGTGGTAAACGCATGCCACTCCTTTCTTATTGTTTTACATTTCATTTTGCAGTGTGAACCACCAGGTTCAACTTGGGGTGACATGATGGAATGAGTATCTTTGTTTAAAACCAATATAAAGGTTGGCATGTCCTTTGATATTGATTCTCCTCTTCCACTTGATATGAGCCATCTTGTGGTCAGTGGTTACAAAGGGAACGAGTCGCTTTGTCCGTTTGCAGGATATATTCGGCAGCCATAAGCCGGCCGACACTTGCTCCTACCTTTCCCATCCTTGTATTATTGGCCAAAGCAAGTAAGCAATCCTTCAATTCCATTATTTCTCCGTCTACTCTTCACTTTAATTTTGTAGGCTCTTGGCATGCAGCCAGTAAACATTACAAAAGTTACAAATTTTCTCAATATTTTGTTCAACAATATATTAATGCAGCTGTTTCTTTTTTCCTAGCCCCATTTCATTACAAATAAATAAAAAAAAGAAATTAGTGCATCTATGAAATTGTAATTGATAGTAAAGTTTAGTTTAAATCACTTTATTGATCTTCATAATTTCACATATGTAATTTTTAATATGATTCATATAGTTTAAGAATTTATAATTAAGTCAATATAGTTAAAAAAATTTAATTAATCTTTGTCACTAAACTTCCATAAGTGTTTTGCTAAATTTATCGATATGATTAATTATAAATCATCTTAACACTTCAAACATGCATAGGGATATTTTTGGGATGGATTGGATTAAGTTTGTAGAATAGAAGTATTTAAGAATTTTATATTTTAAAAAAAGTATTTAAAAATTAAAATGATTTAAGGTAACAAATATACAATATTATAAATTAAAATATTCTATTACAAAGTAAAATAAATTTTAACATACATATACTAGCTAACATTGTCTGAAAGAATTAAATTTCTTTCTACTCTTAGGCTAAATGTTCCATTTTGAATACCAACTTCACTTCACTATTGTATCATTGGTTGCGTATTGATTCTCTATTGTGTAGCTTGCATAGCATAACTACAACTATCCTTCCCCCCTCCCCCCCCCCCAAAACACAAAACCTAACATATGTTCAATAAATATTGAAAGATTGTTTTCATCTTGTATTTGCTATAAAAGAAAAGAAGAAATAGCAAAAAAAGATAAATCTTTTGCTAAGCCTTGTGGGTATAGAGAGAATGATGGTGGCAACGATGGCAGAAATTTCTATGACATATTAGCAAGAGATTGATGAGGGAAAAATTCCTTGCTAGATTGCAAGGAGTATACTAGTTGCTAATTTGTCACTAACAAGCTAGGGATTATCAAGCACTTAAGTTCCCTTGCTAAGTTAAGCATTCTTGTTGTTAGAGAGGGACTAATGAGGGAATATTATCTCACTAGCTATTAAGGAAATTGTCCCTCACCAACCCTTTGCTAATGAATTTTAATTTTAAATCTCTAATCCTTAAATCATAAATTGATCTCTTGCTCTCCCTTTGGTTGTCTTGCCCTCTCCTCTATTCTCTTGCTCTTTTGTCACTGTTGTCTAGAGTTGTTGCTATTGCAAATCGCTCTTTCTTTAATCCTTAAACACGTTTAGGTTTGTCTCTCTTGAATGTTAGTGGGTGTCTCCATTGTGTTCATTTTCTTCAATTTCTTGGCTATTGTTCACATATCTAAGTTGTGTTATTTCATTTGACTAATTCCAACCTTGCTTGTAGGAGTTTGATATCTTTCATCTTTCTTTTTGGAGCTATTTATCTAAATGTTGTGATGGTAGATTCCAACTCTTTAATTTTGTTAGCCTATGCATGACCTAGTTTGTTCATTTATTAAATATAAACAAAACAAATATTGATAGATTCGGTAAGCAAATTTTTTAAGAATCTCATTCATCCAAGAGAGAGGTTTTGCTCTACAAAGCTGATTCTCTTGCTAAATTAAGTGCTATGGCATGAATGAGTTTCCTGTGGGCAACAAAACTCATATTGCAATATTCCATAAGTTCTCCCTTTCCTTAGCAATGAAACTCATTTATTTAGATGCATGGATCATTAAAAAACTTGACAATGGTTTTCTTCTTGGTGTGGTCATATACAACATAACAAAGTTGCTTATCTTTAAAAACAAGGCAATTAGGAAAGTTATAAGAAAGATGTGATTGTAGTGAGATGTAGGGAATATCAACTATAAAGTATGCTAAACAAGGAAAAAGATCATTATAATAAGCCCAAATTTAGTTTTGGATGAAAATTTTTATAGTTCTAGATGTTATTAAGCAACTTGAATTGAAGGTAAAGTTGACTATGTGTTTGATAATGTGAAATAATGTATTTACCTAAACTTCCTTTGCATCTCTTCATTTCTTTATGTCCAAAACCCCTATATCATTTGTTAAGTTCTATTTCCTTTTAAGGGAATTGATGTGTGTTTTATGCATGGTTACATATTGCTTATTTTCTCTTTCCATTTGGTGAATAGTTGTTAGCTACCTTGTCTAAGAAATTGAGGAATGAATTTGAGTTTATCTATTAGGAGTATGTGTTCTAATTACTCTAGGATTCCCATTTGAAGCTTATTTTCAAATTGAGTTTCATTAGGGCTTTCTTCCACAACTTTAATTTCTCACTTCCTTTTTGACTATGGTTGAGTTATATCCAAAGAATGGATTTCAATCTTTGTATTGAATCATGGTTATGAGGTGGATTATTCATGTTTCTGATTTGATAGTATTACTTTGTGAGTGTATGGATGCATCTTTGTTTTAACTATTATTGATATTCACTTGTTCATATTTGGTGCACCTTGACATTTTGACAATGGCAATTGTTATATCTAGGTTTATTTGATTTGATTTTAGATCTGGATGTTAATGCAATCTTTGTTGTAACAACCTTTTAATTCAAGATGATTGCTAGATTATGAGTTTTTAGGCTCTAAATATGGAATTCTAATCTTATTAACTATTTAAAGGAATTCATAATCTTAGATTTCCTTGGGTTTTGTGATTTTTAAACTACTTGCAATTTTAATTTTGTCATTTACATGAGGTTCTTGTTTTAACTAGGTTGAAATTTCACTCATAATCTATTAGTCCATTTGTTCTAATTGTATGTGTATGGTTTTGTTAATTTAGCTATGTTATGCTTAAATTCATGTTTTCTTCGTCTTTGGTAGGAGCAATTTTTATTTAAGTTCCAATACTTTCCTTTTGCTATGAGGGGCTCCTTTATGTATTTTACTTCTTTCATTTTAAAGCTCTTGACTCATTATCAATTTTTGATTCACAATTTTTGATTTCTTTTAGTGACTAAAATAGAAGCAAACATAGGCTTTTTTTTTTTTGTAAAGCATTTTTCAAGGAATTAATGCTTTGATAGCTCTTTAAAGAAGTGTTAGAGACAATCATCTCATGACTAGTTATGTTCAAATTTGATGTGGAGATTATTTTTAAGTTATGTTCAAATTTTTACTTTATGATATAGCCATTCAGGGGCCTTAAAAACAAAGTAGTGTACAATAATTTTAGACTTAGCTACATAATGTTAAATTTATATCTCATTTTAGTATACAAAAATGTTGCAAATTTGGTGCTTTCTTATGACCATGGTTTAAATTCTAGGCCTAATTAACTTGACTAAGCATGTCATTTAAATTCTTATTTGTTTAACTAGCAAACTCTTAACTCATTGCCTCTTGTTTTTATTGTTCATCATTATAAGCCTAGCCCACTTTATGTTGTGGATTAAATTGATGTTGCCTACTCTTTGCAAACTTTATTGCTAAATTTATTTATTATGTTCTACTGTTGCAATATACTTAATGGGCTATTGGTGGCCAAGCAAAAAAAGGGAATTGTAGAATATATAGCCAAGTGTTTAATGTGTCAAAAAGTGAAAATAGAACATTAGAAGCCATAAAGGCTTCTTCAACCTTTAAAAATACCTAAATGAAAATGAAACCATGTTACTATGAACTTTATGATAGGATTACCTAGAATTTAAACTAGAAATGATGTTATATGGGTAGTTATAGATAGATTAACTAAATCAATTCACTTTTACCCATTAAGACCAAGTATACCTTAGATAAACTTGCCCAGGTATATCTCAAAGAAATGATGAGATTACATGGAATACCCTTTATCTCTAGATTTTGGGAAGCCATACAAGTAGCTTTTGGGGCTAAATTGTGTTTTAATATGACTGATTATCCTTAAATGGATGGTCAATTAGAAAGAACAATTTAAATATTAAAAGATATGTTGAGAGCTTGTACTTTAGACTAAGGGGAAACTGGGATGGAAACATACTGTTAGTAAAATTTGCTTATAATAATAGTTCTATTCCAGTAACAGGATAGCACCTTATGAAGCCCTCCATGGTAGGAAGTATAAATAACCTCTTTGTTGGTTTGAAGTAGGAGAGAAGGGTCTTCTAGGGCCAAAATGAATACAAGAAACTTCTGAGCAAATTAAGTTGATCTATAAAAGAATATTCTAAGGTAGCAAAATGAATTACTATAACAATAAAAGGAAATTTGATGCGAAATTAGGGGGTTGCCCGATCTTCACGATGTAGGTTGATGGATAAATAATGATTTGAGATCCAACGTTAGAAAATAGCCAACTAACATTATAAGAATTTTGACTTGTTACTTAGACAATGCACACAACCATGAACACAATGATCCAACTTACACAACGATGCATTTAGGTCGAAGCACGAATTGGAGACTTTTGCGAATTTGAATCACTAACTTAATGATAGGTTGACAAGACAAAGGTTTCACAAGAGCCAAAAAAAAAATCTCATAACTAGAGAAAAATGCTTAAAATAATTCTATTACTTCCAATCTGATTCTAAATGGAGACAGAATATATGTATTTATAGTACAAGTCAAATATGCTTATTAGAAGAAAACTAGGAAGCTAACTCCATAATCTTAACTGAATACCTAGAAATTAGGAATACAAATAATCAAATCATTTTAAAAACAGAAAAGGAAAAAGGATTTATCTAATTAATTTTAATTTTTGTCTAAATACATAAGGCTTCTATAAGTCAGCATATTAACCCATATTAGTATTATTTAGGCCTAAATGAATCAACCTATATATGGCCCTTGGTCTAAGCTTTTTAATTTGTAATATTATAATCTAAAATAGCTTCAGTAGCTCCATCAGTAGCCTAAATAATGTTAAGGACATTCTGATTAATACTTGAATTAGATTTGTCAAAATTTTACTTGTTCCAAGTCTCTTGAACAAGTCCATTCAATACTTCTTTAAGTCTTTTAGCCCTTGCCCTTATGGTAGGTATAACACCATAACTTTCTAGCTTATCTCATGCTACTTTCATGACTCATACCATGTATTTTATGAAAAGGTAATGAAAATGACATTAAAATAATGAGTATTTCTACGTTGTGTAGCGTATAAATTTTTCATTCGGTATCTCATGAATTATATGAACTCAGTAAACTCATTTTCATATTTAATTATACTAATACAACTCAAAAACATCCAAGAAAGTGGCCTAGAACTTGTGCAAGTGGAAGAAACATCCAAAATACCATAGTGTAGCCTTGGCCAGAATTTCATGCTTTTTGTCACAAATTTTAAAAAATCATAACTAATTTTAAAAAAATCAAAATTATGTATTCTTTATCATTTTGGAAAGTTACAGATGTCTACTTTAGGATAAAAATAGTTTTAGGTCATGAGACATCAAATAGAAGACGTTTGACATTTGAAAAGCACCTAAGGTCTCAGTTGTCTGGGTTACTATCACAAGTTGCTGTCATAAACTTTGAAAATTTATAACTAATTCTTAAAAAATCCAAATCATGTAAATTTAATCATTATGAGAAGCTACAGATGTTAAATCTAAGCAAAAAATATCTCTAGACCACACAAAGTCCATTTAAGAGCTGAATCATGATAGAATAGTATAGGAGGTCAAGTGGCACTACTGGTACTGATATTAAATTTCAAAAATTCATAACTCTCTGGTCAGACCTTCAAATGAGGTGATCTTAGTGGCTACAAAAATTTTTTAACCTCTAATTTATGCTATAAAATTTCACAAGCATTAGACACTATTTGGCCCTCAAATGATATAGAACACAAAACTGACCATATGAACAGTACATGCACTAGAACAGTAGAAAATTTTCAATTTTAAAAATTCATAATTAATTTTATAGAGATCCAATTTTTTTTTCACTTTAGCTTCCCAAAAATTTCTCAATGAGTTCTACATGTCTGCCAAATTTCATGGGAAGATTCATCCATTTGGTCAGTTTGTACTATAGGGTTCCAGTTTGGCCATTTTTATGGTCTCTACTAGCATCAAAGTGTCCAAATTTGCTTCCCAAGCTTGTGTGGCCACTTGAACTAGTGAAAATGCTCCAAAATGACATTATAAACTTGTCTAAAGGTGTACAAACCCAGAATTTGGAAACTCACATTCTCACCCCATGCCATGCACAAGTTTACATAATGCTAGTCTTGTCATTTCGTACCCAAATTGCACTACACCATTCATATAATATTACATCTCACTTGTACATAATACATTAGCATAATTATACATATTCATAATGTCATAGGACATATAAAACAATAGATTACAACATTTTCCATTCACATGATCATAAAGAAGCAAAATCTATGCAAATTTTTGCCAATCTCTTATCTTCTAAGTTGTTAGCTCCCATTACCTTATCCACTTGGTCCACCTAACATGTTAGAACATTGGAGAGGAGGGAATAAGATTCAAAAAATTCTAATAGCTCATCTTCTTTTCAATCACATATAAAAGATGTAAAACAAGTCTTGAAAATGCATGCATGAGCATAATAGATGACATGAATATTCAAGAAGCAATCTTAGCATGTGAGTAATAATACAAAGCATCCATAGGCTTGCTAAGTAAGTAGATTAGTCTTACCCATTCACTTTTGGATTTTGAACTTGCCTCACCTATTTTCTCAAGGAGGTTTTGGCTCAACCTCACTCTTGGGAGACACCTTGCTTTGTCTCAACCATTTCTAAGGGTTCTTGGCTCATCCTCACTATGGCTAAGAATTCTTGACTTCTCCACACTCAAACAAACTCAAACAAATATAATAAACATCATTTGAAAGCATAATGCAAATTCATGGTATTATGGAATAAAAGCTCATGCTAGAACACTTTTTATAACTTAAAACACTTATACATTTAAAGACAAGCCAAGCATACATTCATGTATGAGAGAAGGAGGAGTGAGCTGCCTAGTGCAAACACACACTTTTTTCCTTGAAACGATGCTCCCTTCCTCGACCTCATACACACAAAGGTGTGGAATTAGTTTGTCTTGGCCTAAACACAATTTATAAAAGCCAACTAGGCTCATGAAATTAATTTTAAGGCCACACATCTTTCTTAAACACTGACTTAGTTTATTAACCCCTTTATGATTCCAAAAATACACCTAATGAAGCAATACCTATTAAGTGAGCTATAGGCACTATTCTTTTCTTTCATTTATGATTATTGACTCCTTTTAAGCCTCTTGAAGTCATCATACAATTAAAACAAAGAGCCTAACTACATGTTGCTTCTTTAGGTCATATTATGGAACCTAAGACACCAATTCATTCTTTAGACCTCTTAAATTTTTGTAAGGTTTTCCCTCATTTTCATTCATCATATATGACTCAAAAATGGACTTGAAAGAATTTAAAACTCTTCTTAGGTGTCTCATCCCTTTTAGACTGAGACCATGAAGCATTTGGCCTCTATGTAAGCGGCTTTGTTTTCTTGATGGAGGATGCATATAGGGAGACTTCTAGAAATCTTAGGAGCTCATTCAAATACTTATTTAGACCTAAGAATTAAGTTATCAAATTAGATTTTACAAGGAACACTTAAAACCCTAGATTTGCTATCTTGAATTTCCATGGTTATTTGTTAATTCCCTTTGCATATTCTTATTCTCCATACTCCTCTTCCTAAGATTCACCCTTAGTTTTGCCCAAAATCCAAGCCCTCTTGTAGCTTCTCATGTTGGACGAACCAAGAAAGAAAAAGGAAGAGGAGTGGCTACCATGGGATGGAAGTTTTACCTTATTTTTCCTTATTTTCTTGCTTGATTGTCCCTTTCTTTGGCCTCATCTCTTCAAATCTGAATTTTTCTCTCTATTCTTCTCTCAAAATAGATCCATAAACTTTAATATAACCATAGGAAAGAAAGAGAAATAGAGCAGAAGAGGTTTACTAAAGAGAAAGCATGAAAAAATTAAGAAATTCCATACCTTTCTACCTTTTATTTCTCCTTCTCTTCTTTTCCCTTTGGTGCCCCTCAAACCCTATCTCTCTCCTTTGGTTTAGTGCAAAAACAATTGTGTCTAAATAAGTGAGGATGTGGGGCACCCTATATATATAGGTGGGAGTAAAAAAGACTTTTCAAAAAGTTTAATGTTGCCTTTCTGTTTTGGTATTTTCATTTCTAGTTTGTTTTAACTCCTTTTTAAGAATTGTCTTTTTTATTATGAAATTTAAGTTCCCAATTTAGTAAAATGCTTTTAGAATTACTCAAATCAGAGTTAAAATCTTCTCGAATGAATCCGTTAAAGTTTGGATTTACTATCATTGGAAAACGTCCACCGGAAGGGTTTTAACTGTTCCATGGCTTCTCATAGTTTTCAGGATCTCTAAGATCCCTGAAAAACTCAAAAATTTCATTTAAAAATCCTTTTTGCCAGAATTCCATAATTTTCTCAAAATTACAAAAATACCATTATGTTTCATGAGTTTTTTGTTCAATTTCGTTTCTTTATTCTAGTTTTATTTTTTTTTCATCTAAGCCTAAGATTTTCATTTTTAGAAGTCTAGAATTCTACTTAAATTTTTTGGGATCTTAACTAATTCATTTTCGGGGGACTTGCTTTGAAAACGCATCCATTTTTGTCGTTTAACGAAAATTGGATATTATAATAGGTCTAATTAGAAGATGCAAAGGATCATTTGAAGATTTTAAATTAGCTTGTTCTTTTGAGCTAGTCTGGTTCATATCATCCTCTCCTTCTTGAAAAGTAGTCATCCTCAACTTTTCAAAATTTGTGCCAAAATAATAGGAAAGATTAGAAACGTTGAAAGTAGCACTTACACCATACTCGAGGCATATACTTAGATTTTCTTTTGTTAGGAAATCTCTCTTTTCTATGGTGTAGCCAAACTAAGTCCCCTTATTCAAATACAATCCTCTTTCATCTCTTGTTAGCACGATCTATATATTGCTGAGTCATCCTCTCAATGTTTTACTTAGCCTTTTCATGGATTTGCTTAACAAACTCAACACGCTTCTTCCCATCCATATTTACTCTTTCTTGCAAAGGTAAATGGGTTAAGTCAATGGGTGTAAGAGGATTAAAACCATATGCAATCTTAAAGAGTGAATATTTAGTAGTGGAATGAATAACCCTATTGTAAGCAAATTCAACATGTGGTAAAGAATCTTTCCAATTCTTTAAGTTCTTTTTAACAACTGTTCATACCAAAGAAGAAAATGTTCTATTCATAACCTTAGTTTATCTATCAGTTTATGGGTGGCGAGTAATAGAAAATAGCAATTTAATCTTAAGTTTGCTCTACAAAGTCTTCTAAAAATAACTTAGGAATTTAGCATCCCGATCTAACACTATAATCCTTAGCATCCCATGAAGCCATACAACTTCTTGAAAGAACAAATTAGCAATGTTAAAGGAATCATTAACCTTATAACATGCAATAAAGTGTGCCATTTTAGAAAATCTATCCACAATAAAAAAATAGAGTCCCTCCCCCTCTTAGACTTAGGTAATCCCACAATAAAGTCCATGAAAATATCTTCCCAAGGTACACTAGGAATAGGGAAGGGAGTATACAATCTATGGGGATTTAATTTAAATTTAGTTTTATGTTATACAATATATCTACCTACCTACAAACTTTTCAACATCCTTATGTATCTTAGGCCAATAAAAATGCTTATTCAATACATCAAATATTTTAGCAATGCCAAAGTGTCCCATTAAACCACCTGAATATGCTTCCTTCACCAATAACTTGCGCATAAAACAATTAGGAATATAAAGCTTATCAATATGAAATAAGAATCCATCATGTAAGTAAAATTTGTCCCAACCAAGTCCAGCTTTGCAATGGTTGAAAGCTTCAACAAAGTCAACATCATTAGTATATAATTCTTTGATGAACTCAAAACCAAAAACTTTAGAATCTAACATGGAAAAAAGAATATACCTATGTGAAAGTGCATCAATAGCAATATTCTCCTTACTTTTCTTGTGCTTAATCACATATGGGAAAGATTCAATGAATTCAACCCACCTAGCATGTTTTCAATTCAATTTGTTTTGGTTCTTAATATATTTGAGAGCCTTATGATTAGAATATATAACAAATTCCTTAGACCACAAATAATGTTGCCAAGTTTTTAACACTCCAACTAAGGCATATAGCTCTTTATATATGTAGGATAGTTAAAAGTAAGACCACTTAGCTTTTCACTAAAATATGCAATGAGCTTACTTTCTTGCATAAGTACACCTTCTATGCCAATTCCACTTGTATCACATTCTACTTCAAAAATCTTACAAAAAGAAATGCTAGTAAAGGTGCATGGGTGAGCTTTTCCATGAAAGTTTGAAAGGCTTTCTCTTGAGCTTCTCCCTACTTGAATGGAACACTTTTCTTTGTGAACTCATTTAATGAGGTTGCCAATGTGCTAAAGTCCTTAATGAACCTTCTATAAAAGCTTGCAAGTCCATGGAAGCTCCTTATATGTCCGATAGTGGTAGGGATTGGCCAAGCTTGAATGACTTTGATCTTTTCTTCATCTACCTCGATCCCATCGGCACTTACAACAAAACCAAGAAAAATAATTTTTTTAGTGCAAAAATCACACTTCTTTAAATTGCCAAATAATCTTTCTTTTCTTAAAACTTTTAGGACTTGTTTAAGTGATCTACATGCTCATGCAAAGTCCTATTATACACAAGAATATCATCAAAGTAAACTACTATAAACTTGCTTATGAAAGTGCGCAAGACGTGATTCATTAACTTCATAAATGTACTCAGTGCATTAGTGAGACCAAAAGGTATAACTAACCATTTATAAATTTCATGTTTAATCTTAAATGCAGTTTTCCATTCATCTCCTTCTTTCATTCTAATTTGATAGACTTTTTTAAATCAATTTTAGAGAAAGTAGTAGAGCCATTTAATTCTTCAAGCATATCATTTAACCTAGGGATAGGATGACAATATTTCACCGTTATATTATTGATGACTCTACAATCAACACACATCCTCCATGTGTTGTAACAATCGGGAAAAAAAAACTAAAAATTTTTGAAAGACTAAAAATTTTCTAAGTCTGCTAGTTATAGCCTGGCTATAGCAAATGTATCTGTTCGCTATAACGAGAAATGGTCTAGCTATAGCGAGAGTGCCTTCTCGCTATAGTGAAAATGCTTCTAGCTATAGCGAGTGCGGGCATCCCATATAAAAACCAAGGTGTTGCTCGTCGTAGCGCGCCATAGCAAAAGCAGGGGTCTGGGACTGATACGTGCTCGCCGTAGCGAGGGTTATTCTTCGCTATAGCGAGGGTTAGTTCGGAAAAGCGTGAAAAAAGAGAATTTGACTTCTTAAAACATCCAGACCCATTCTTTCTCCTTTAACCGACCTAAGCTTTGACCAAAAGAGAGAAAAGAGCTGTAGAGAGAGAGAAAGAAACCTAGAGAAGGAAGGAGAATAAGCAAAAAGGTAAGCAAGCTTGAGATTTCCATAGCTTTTCTTCTTAGCATGTTGCTCTTCTCTCTTTGGCCTCTCTTTCTATGGTTTTGGTAGTTGAGTTGGGTTTGGTTCAGAAGAAGAAAAATGGAAAACCACTCTTGGAGAAGGCTAGAGCTTATGTATCTTCACTTCTTCTTCTTTCCTTTCCTTTTTGAGAGCTTGAGAGAGGAAGGAGAGTGAGTGGAATTCTAGAGAGAGAGTCCCTAGTTTCTTACATATGTAGTGGGGGTTTGCTTCGATGAAGAGTCCCTTAGCTTTGTGAGTATTTATTTGAGTTATAAGAGAGTAATTCCATACTCTTTATTATGTCTAGGCTCAAAGGAAATAATTCCATCTAGTTGTGATTGTGAAACCAAGAAAGAAGAAGAGAAATTAAAAGGGAAGGCTTGTATTGGCCGATAAGGTAGCTTTCCACTCTTTCTTGTTGCATTCTTGGATGTGTAATAGTCATTATATGCTTGTGTATGTGCTTGTATGATGAGACATGCCATTTGATGTTGCCTTGATGCATTGGTACCAATATGCTTATGATATGAATTGTGGAAATTGCTCGGGTGAGGTGGTGTCGAAAGTCCTTTGAGACGGGTGAGGTAGAGCTAAAAGTCCCTAAACCAAGAGTGAGGCCAATCCAAAAGTCCCAAAAACTCGGGTGAGGCTAGACCAAAAGTCCCTAGAGCTTATTCTTGGCAATGATATGATATTCATGGCATGGAAAGCATGTGTTGTGTAATTGAGAATGGTTTGCATGCTTGACTTGTTTATATGCCTTGATTGCTTCCTTGAATGAGTATGAGCTATTGAGCTTCCCTAAATCTCACCTCCTTCCCTCTCCCATCTTAACATGTTAGGTGGAGCTCAAGGAGAACCAAGTGCACACCAAGGAGCCTAGTTGAGCATGCTTAGGGAGTTGTGTAATTATTTTGGTTCTTTTGTTGTAAAGAGGTGCCAAAATGAATATGCACCTATTATTTTTTAGATGTAAATATTTGAGCAAGTGTAAAAGTATGTATGAATGATGTATGAACTATGTAGAGAGCCAAAGCAATGAAAATATGAAATTTGACCCTTTTGTGGCTTACATGTAAGAGTGCATTTTGGCCCGTAACATAGCGACTTTGAGATTTGTATTGATTTAGACCACTTAGGTATTTCATATATGCTATGTTTATACTTTCAAACTTGCCCAAAAGATGCTAGAACATGTGGGAGGCCATTTGGATCCACTTTGAACCATGTTGGGTGCCAAAACTGTCATATTTGTGAGCTACATCAAAGTATGGCCAGATGAGCTCTTCTTGATATGAAATTTGGCATGCCTTTAGAGTCTATTGAGAGCTTCTTGAGAAGCTAAAGTGAGTAATATTTTGAGGTCTAGAGAATATTTGGTGAATTGTTGAAATTGGAGAATTTTCTAATTTTAGTTATTGTACTTTGCAACTAGGTCCAAAAATAAATCTATGTCATTCATGAACCAAATGGTGTCCGATTGTCATGAAAATTTATGGGTATAAACTAGATATCCACAGTGACCTATAACAACTAGAAGAACCTCAATCGGAGGTCTATAGAGGGAGAATGAACTTTCTGAAATTTTGTGTTAGTATCAGGGAAGCCATCTGACCTTCATTACTGTTCCATCAGTTTTCGAGGTCCAAAGGCTACTGAAATGATCTAAACTTATTTTTACCCTCTAGGTAACATATGTAGCTTTCCAAATTGGTATGTTTTTTCTAGATTGTATTTTTGTGGAATTAGTTACAAATTTTTGAAGTTTATGACAGTAAGCTGCACCAGTACCAGGGACAGTTGGACCTCTATCTCCTTTTCTATATCCAAGGGCTACTGAAATGATCTAAAATTATTTTTACCCTCTAGGTAACATCTGTAGCTTTCCAAATTGGTATGGTTTTTCTAGATTGTATTTTTTTGGAATTAGTTACAAATTTTTGAAGTTTATGACAGCAAGTTGCACTAGTACCAGGGACAGTTGGACCTCTATCTCCTTTTCTATGTCAAACATGGTCCCAACGCTGAGATTGTGGTTGGGAGTTATTTTTAGTGTGAAGTTAACATCCAAATATTTCCAGAAAGTTATGATTTTCTTGATTTCTATTTTTCTAGAATTAGTTATGATTTTTCAAAGTTAGAGCCAAAAATCTGACTTTTGGGCTCATGTGAGAAATTGTATTTTCTTGGTTTTTGACTTCATATCAGTAATTTATGAGTTGTTTGAGGCTATGTACAAGTTTTATAAATGGTTTTTGAGTAGGGAATATGAATGATAGGTTCACAGGACCTACAGGGCAAAATATGATTGGTTAAACATCGACTTAAAGTAGTAAAATACCACGGTTTTAGTCATTTTCTTTGGAAATCATATGGAATCAAGGCTAGAGGGAGATTAGTTAGAGTTAAGTCATTATGGTGTTATATGTACCATCTTTCTTAGGCACAAGTAGCATTGGTATGGTATGCAGGCTTAGGCTCTCTCTTACATATCCTTTATCTAGCAACTCTTGTACTTGTCTTTAAATCTTCTCAGTCTCTTCGAAATTGGTATGATATGCTGGATGGTTTGGTAGAGGTGCTCCAGGTATAAAATTAATTTGATATTCTATCCCTCTAATTGGTGGCAATTCGGGTGATATCTCTTTAGAAAAGACATCTTCATATTCTTGCAATAGAGACTTAACAGCAATAGGCAAAGTAGAGGTTAAGTCATTAGTGTTTAACATAACTTCTTTATAGATAAATACTATGAGGTTTTGTTAAGAAAATAGAGCTTGCTTGATTTCACTCTTTCTTGCTACTAACAAACTTTTCTCTCCTCTCTCATTTTCTCTCTTGCCTTTAGATTTCTCTTTCTTTTCTCTATCTCCTCTTGGCTTACTTTCTTTTCCTCTCTCTTTTTCACTATCTTTCTTTTTAGAGACCTTTATACTCTCACTTTCTTTTTTCTTTTCCTTCTTGATTTAATCTTTTAATACTTACTTTGGTGACATAGAAAGGAGGGTTATAGTTCCCCTCTAAGTACAAAAGAATAATAGTTTAGAAAACCATCAAGTGTAACATGCTTATCATACTGCCAAGGCCTACTTAATAAAAGATGGCATGCTTTCATTAGTACAATCACATAATACTTCAACTTTATACTTACTAATAGAAAACATTACCTTTACTTATTTTGTTACTCTCAACTCTCTGTATTCATTGAGCTATGACCATTGATGCTTGAAGGTAGATAAATTCAACTTCTTTATTAGCTCAGTGCTTGCCATATTGCAACAACTTCCTTTATCTATGATTACACCATATGTTTTTCCTTGGATCTGGAAATGAGTATGGAACAAATTCTCTCTTTGCTTATTTTCTTTTGCCATCATCTGGCACTAAAGGCTTTTCTAGTCACAAGGGGTTTTCCTTCTTTTGCATATTCTCCATCTTCATTCTCTATGAATAGCTCTTCTTCTTCTTCTTCTTCAGCTGTTTCTCTTTTAGTTTCCTACTAACCAAGGTTGTTTATAGTCATAGTTCGCTTGTTAGGACATTCACTAGAGATGTGTCCTTTCCCTTGGCACTTGAAGCATCTTACGTCTCAGTTTCTTGAAGAACTAGATCTGCTTTGAACATTCTTGGGTGGGGTAACTAGCTTTTCACCTTTCTTAGATTCATTCTCTTTTGAATTTGAGGAAGAGAGAATATCATTTTTTGAGTTGTTCCTTTATGAATTGAAAGAACTTGAATTATAGTTCTTCTTTACTATATTCTTCCTTTTGAGTTATCTCTCCACCTTGGTAGCTTGATGGATCAAGTCATAAATCTCCATATAGTGGTACATCTTCACAACATCGGCTATGTCATGGTTGAGTTTGTATAAGAAGCGAGCCATTGTTGCTTTTGGATCCTTCTCTACATTAGCTCTAATCATGGCTATTTTACATCTCCTTATAGTACTCATCCACACTCTTGGATCCTTGAGTGAGGTGTTAAAGCTTATTGTGAAGTTCCATTTGAAAATAGGATAGGATGAATCACCTCATTATGATAGCCTTCATATCTTCCCAAGTTGAAATAGGATGCTCCCATATCTTATTTTTTTCCTTCTGCATATGGTCCCACCAAACAAGATCATAATCAGTAAACTCAAGAGTAGTAATTTTGACCTTCTTACCCTCAGAGTAGTTATGGCATGAAAATATTTGCTCTACATACATCTCCCACTCCAAGTACGTTTCTGGATCACTCTTACCTTAAAAGGAAGGAATTTTGACTTTAACTCCTTGAAGGCATTCTTTTTCATCTCTAGGCCTCCTTAGTAGTCCTCTTTGTATGTTGAGTAGCTCTTTTCTTAGCTGACTCTCCTCCCTTTCATAATCTTCATCATGGCTCACCATGTCTTTCACATATTCATGATGTTGTGAGTGTGCAGCTTGAGCTTGTCTTTGGTTGGTTTGAGTAGTCCTTCAACTAAAAGTTCTACTCTCCACTCGATCTAAGCATTCATGGAGTCCTTCTAGCTTTTTATCAAGCATCATCTCAAAATGATTCACTAGTACTTTCATTTGTAAAGGTGCTACCTCTAATGAATTGTGATTGTCATTATCACTTTTATGAGCAACTTTTTTTCTCGATTATTTGCCATATTAGTAGAAAAAAATGAAAAAAAAGTATAGGACTGCACAAACACTCCATCACATGTTTCACTCAATTAAGATGTAACACTCTCACTTGTGTTTGCTTTTTCTCTCTTTTTTTTGGGTTTTTTCTATAATGATTTTACCTACACTTGCCTTTCCTTCTCAACATTAATCATAAACTCTTATGTCACCTAAGATCTCGTCAAGTGATCTAATATTACCAATTCTCAGTTCAATCAAGTATGTGTAGGTGGATGGTCTAAAAAGTCATAATTGGTACACACAAGTCATAATTAAGGTTAGGATTTGGTTAGGGCTCCAGCACTTGAAAGCAACATCCTAGAAAAATAATGTTGGAGATTGTGCCCTAGGCCAATCATTGTATTACAAACATTGTACTTTATTAAGAAATAAGAGTTTTCTTTTATTACATTATTATTATATTCTTTTGCATGTTCTATATAATAATATCCTTAGATAAATCATATTAATTATTCTAAATATCCCTAGTCGATCATCATTGTGGGAACTAAAACTAGTATAATTTTGATTGATGATTATGTGTTAATCATGTATAAAGATACGAATAAAAATCATAGGCATTTGTTAGGGAACAAGATACTAGATCGACCCGTTATAAGATAGCTACATGGATTAAGTCATAAGTATATCTTATGTATACCGTATCACCAAGTCCTTAGACTTGAGATTACCATAGTTTCTAATATAAGGAACACTATTTTTGGTATAGTCAAAAGTCATCTTTTACCGGGTGATCATAAAGGCTATGATCGAGTATAGTGAAATTCATATAGAAGAAGATGAGTGGTTAAGATAGGATTTGCCCTTTGATTAATAGAGAGATATCTCTGGGCCCCTTGATAAATGAGAGTGAGAAATACATGGGCATGCTCAAATGGAAGGGTTTTCATTTGTACTGTCAGTTTGTACATAGATCAAGAAAGTAACGATCAAGTAAGATAAGGATGACATTGTCATACCTCATACTTAATCTAGATATCGTGTGACAAAAGGGATATGATAGAGTTATATGACAAGTTGTATTGGATCACCGATCCCTATATGATTTGGGTAGTCACAATGTCTTGCTAGAGACCGCTTGTGACTTGTGAGTCAAATAATGTTATTAGCTCACTGCCAACATCATATGGGTCTACAGGGTCATACACAAGAATGAGTCAACTTGAGCTAAAATTTCTAAATTCATTGAATCTGAAAATTGTGTCTAGATTTAATGAATGTCATGTCCAAATTCATTGAATTTGAAATTGCATCTAAATTCAATGAATTTCATATTCAATTTAGGATGAAAAAATTTTATAAATGAATATATATATTTGATATATAATTTATAAAATTTGAAATATATATATTTATATATTTAAAATATATATATCCTTTAATTAATTTAAATCAATTAGTTTTAAATTCAAATCTATATGATAGATTTAAATTTAAGCTAACATGATAATTTAAATTTAATTTATGAGATAAATTAAATTTGAATTAAGTTCTAGATTTATATTAAATAATTACTTAAAATTTAAATCTATTAGATAGACTTAAATTTAAACTAATCTATTTAATTCAAATTCAATTTAATTTGATTTGATTTAAAATAATGTATTTTAAATTAATCAGATATATCTGAAACCCTAATAAGATACCTCTATAAAAAGGTAGGAGGCTTGGGTTTCTTAAAACTACAGAACTAAAGAAAAATTCTAGAGAGAGAAAACGTACGGACAGCGTACGAACACTATACCGACGCCATACGAACGCCTAAAGATAGAGAGGAAGAGGAAAGCATCTTCTCTACCAAGAACGTGTACGGACGTTGGTAAAAGGCACTAGCACGCCATTCAAGTTGAGCATCCGTTCGTGTGAATACTGGTAGAAGGAGCAAATTTGTAGATCTGTTCTTAAGATTCGACAGAAAAGGTAAATATTTCTAGATCTACTCGATTTAAACAACATTGATAGATCCATGGGAAGGGATTCGAGGTTTTAATTTTTTGCTGCGCTTCCTGAAAATTCCCAACAAATAATAACTCAAAGGCAATAGGATAAAAAGTATTTGACGCAAAGGTAATAAATGTTGAAACTTGGAGAGAGTGAAGCTGAATTCTACTTTTTTTGAATTTTTGAACTCAAATTGAGAGACTCCGAGTTCAACAGAATTTATTTAATAAATTTATAAACTTTAATAAAATTAAATAAGTATTATAAAAAAATAAAAATTAAATAGAATATAGATTAAATAATTATATTTTTTCTTTGATTTTATAATTAAAGAAATACAGATTAAATAATTATATCTTTCATAAATAATCTCAAAAAAAGTAATGAAATGTAAAATTAATGAATTTTCTCTATTACGTCGGTGTCAATTGCTACGATAATTTTGTGAATTTTAATTATTGGAGTTATCTTCATATAAGAATTTGAGATTTTCTATATATAATTATATATCATTTATGCAAGGTTTTTTATACCAATAATACCTCCATTAACTTATCTACAGATAATTATTTATTATTGACGCAAAATTTTTTATATCAATAATTTAAAATTAATTTTTTCTCTTAAATGCCCAGAAATTTAAAAAAAAAGATTGACAGGATAGGAGAAAATGTTCAATAATAAAACTAATTAGTGTTTTAATTTGAAATTTAGTTTTATTTTTTAGGAAAATAATTCTTCCTAGTTCCATATATGAATTATGAAAACAACTTAAAATTTCTTGTGTGTATAGTTTAAGTAGTAAAATGTTTCATAGAGTACAAAAAATCAACTGAAAAAATATATCACGTTAGTTTGAGCACATTTTTTTTATACAATAATTATATAAACATTGAAAAAGTACATATACTATAATAAATGACTTTCGGTGCCGCAACAAGACCTTCTTCGTTCATGTTGTGGTCGTTATTGTCTCTGTTGTTGTAATTGTTGTTGCTCCTGTTCTAGGGGTGAGGAGGATGGAGAATCAGTTGGAGGAATTGGTTTATGTGGTGTTACAAATCTAGGTTTGGATGACCCTCCAACATCAAAAGAGGTACCAGCATATGTAGCAATAAATGCAGATGTATCAAACAAAAGGTCAACAAATGATCCTCCAGGTTGTTGCTCCGGTATTCCAAAATGAGTCATAGGTGACGATAACATGTAATGTGAAGGATCAGATCCTACAAAGTCACCAACTTGACTAGCTAGAATAGAAGAAGATAGTCCAGTTAAACCAATATCTTGAGACATAGGGGTTGGAATATATGAAGATGGATCGGGTATGCTATTGCTAAAGTCCTACTGCACTGACTCCTTATTTTGTTGTCTTTGTTCTGTGATAGGGGGTTGCTGGGATGATAAGTAACCCTGATGTCGCTTACCTGGTTGACCCATCAAAATTTAAGGTCTGGGTAAATCAGGCGCCAGTTTAGTAGGTTGGGGAAATAATGAGAAGCGTTGTTCACCAAGAGCTAGTAATATATTTCTAGTGTCTCAACCTACAATCTCACAAAATTTTGAAGGTAGAGGGTCTTGCAAATGCATTTGATAAAGTCACTTTGTTAGATCAGCCTAAGAAAAAAAAAGAAATAAGCATTTGAATATTATTATAACAATAAAAGTAAATTTATATGTATACCAAAATAAGGAAGAGAACAATGACAACTATTTAAAAATTTATCGCATAACCAGTCGCAGTGCTAAGGGGGTGGATCCATCTCTGAGTATATTGCCGGTACCATCGCATGTACGCAGAGGTGCGATCAAAAAGCTCATTAATAATCGGAGACTACACCATAGCATTTTGCCAGTTATACCATTGTTGGATAAAAATATTATGCTCTATTACCCAATTAGTTTGAGTTCTTCTTCGGAGTTGTAAAGCATGAAGAGCATCCAATTTGATGAGTTCTTGAGGGATTGGCTTGTGTCGACCAAATTGGTGAAGGACACAGTCTGGATGGTGCCACTTTATAATGTGAAAGCATATAAGAGGCACTGAAACTATCCAAATATCTAGATAAGCTAAGCAATACTCTAGAATCAAATCATGGACATCTTGGGACTGGTCTGGGCCCCAAATAACCTATGGATAATATGGATAAAATAATATTATATTATAAAATGTCAAAGTTATAACGCATATATAGAAGAAGGAAAAAATATATATAACAACTAACCTCGGTGTCCCCTATAATATCCAGTAAAGTCCAGTATTGACTAAGAGCTCACATATTAGGGCCAATAGGTCGTCCAACATTCTTCCACCTATCACAATTTTCAATAACATTATAAAAATAAGCATAAATACATAGAGTTATAAGTAAATATAATTCATACCTAAAACCAAGAGGGAAAAATATAGGATATTCTTCTATATGAGGATCAGGGGTCAACGGTCTTTCTGGTGTGAGCATTGGAAATCGATTCCATGCTCACAAGTGCAGTAATGTTAAGCAACCACTTATTCCTTTTTCGTCCCTATATGTTACATTGCATAGTTCTCAATATAAGTAAGCTAGAACTGCTAAACCCCAACTAAACCAGCCAGCTTGTTCGAAATTCTCAAGTAGTGGGAGATATATCAAATATACTTTATGACTAAATATATTAGGTAGTAAAAAGCCTCCAATCAACCTAAGTATGTAAACTCGTGTAAATCGACATACAACCTCCTCATCAGCGTCATCTAGTAAGTGAGCAAAGTTCTTGGCTAACCACGTAATAGTGAGTCGCTGGCCATCAATCTTATCATCTAGCGGTCGAATACCAAGAAGCCACTTATATGTATTTACTCATGGCCAATTTGTCCTTCCAGTAACAGGGTCTCCATCACATGGTAGGCCTAATTGCATAGTTATGTCTTTAAGGGTGATAATACACTTACTGCGAGTGGTGTGGAATGTGTGTGTCTCTGGACGCCATCGCTCCACAAACACACTAATTAATGATAAATCATACTCAAAGGGGCCAAGTTGAGCTACACTGTAAAATCCAACTTGCCTTAGATAATCTACTATGGCCGGCGGTGGATCCCCCAAACAATCTTTATACTGAACATGTCATGGGCGGAGAATTTGATCGTCCTACAAATATACACAAACAAGAAATTGTCAACTACTTACCTCCAATCATTAATGTACAAAATGATGTAATTAGTAAGGGTAAGTAACTTATCTTACCTAGTCATTCCAAATAGCTTCAAATATATGAAGTCTCTACAGGTATAATAATGAATGATCTTCAGGGCCCGGATGCACAATGTGTCGTGAAGCGGCCATGATATCAATGCACCTGTCATGAGTGTATGAAACATAATTTATGAAATAATAAATATAAAAAATTAACAAAAATTATAAATATGACATAACAGATAATGCATTGATTAATAAATATTTAGTGCAAATTAATTTATAAACATATATAAAATGATTCATAAACATTTAGTATATATTGACGCACATTTCAATTAATACAAATTGATTTATAAACATTTATTACAAATTATTTTTCCTTAATTATCACGTTGACGATGTGGACAAGTCACTCGATTATGTCCTTGTTGAAAACATAAACTACATCTAATAGGTTGTCCCAATGCCCTAAAATCCATCTCATTTCGATAGCGAGATGCTCATGGTCGACCTCTCTTTCGAAGCATTGATGGATTAGGGATCAACTTTGGTCCGCCAGGATTTGGCCAATATTCTTGTCCTCCAATTGGTTGAAAAGCATTTTTATATGCACAATGTATGATATTAAGGTCAAACACAGGACCCACAAATTGGAATGGCTTTAGAGAAACTACGGTGCAAGCTGCAAGAACATGCTGACATGGGTATCTCTCCACCTAAAATTCACCATAATCACAAAATTGCTCGATCAAGCTAACCTTGCAGCACCAACCATACTGGCGATCCATCTGATCATATGGCTCCTCCACTTCAAATAATTGAGCATTTCTATCAAATACGAGCACAGTGCATGCAGAGGCGCGTTGTAAATTTCTCGCTATCTTTTTCTTCATGCTCTGGGAATAAACTAAGCCTGCAGTTATCTGAGTATTAACTTACTTGGCACGTTGCACAAAGTATTGATTGATCCTATAGTATGTTACTTTGGCTATACCAGTTATAGGCAATGACCTAATGCCTTTGAAAATCCCATTCATGCACTTAGCTAAATTTGTCATCATATGCCCAAAGTGATGACCGTTCACATCATACACCCTAGTCCATTACTTCTTAGGGATGTCAGTAAGCCATCTTGCTGCTTCTTCGTGTATGGTTGCTAGCTCAGCTAACTTCTCATCAACATATCGCTGCTCGTATGCATAACCTATTAAGTATCACTAGGATTGTTACAATGAGCATGGACATAATATTATATTTGATTACTTAGAGAGAAGAAACATACCAATATTTTTCAACATCTGCTTTAGATTTGATGATCTAAAGTGAGTGTGCAAGTTACTAGCTACATGTCAGAGACAAAATACATGATATCCATATGGTGGTTGTCAACCAATATCAGGATTAGCAATAGCGGGTAGAATTGATGGATGCCTATCCAAGATCAAACAAAGTCCGCGTCTTCCCAATACCACTCGTTGACGTAAGTTGAAAAGGAACCATGTCTATGTAACTTGAGTCTCTCTCTCAACTATTGCAAATGCAATAGGCACAGTTTGCTGATCACCATCTTGTGCCGTTGCCATCAAGAAAGTCCCTTTATATTTGCCATATAGAAATGTCCCATCAATCTGGATCATCAGTTTTAGGTGATTGCAAGCGTTTATACACAGCTTGAATGCCCAAAACACACGCTTGAATATGGCAATTGGCTCATTTATTTGACATTGTTCAGTTACAAACTCAACGTATGATCCAAGCATGAAATGTTGAATTGCGGCCATCCATCTGGGTAATATAGCATACGAGCTCTCTCAGCTACCAAATGCAATTGTGGCGGCTTTGTGCTTTGCTTTCTATGCTTTCCTGTATAACACTATATAACCAAACAAGTTCTTCATTTACTCAATAATCTGTCTCACTGAAACATCCAGTGTCTCAGTCACCATACCCACAATGCAAGATGATATAACATCAAGATCCAATTTCGGGTGATTTTGTAATATAGTCGCAGATAGGAATGTATGAGTACCACCATATTTTGTTATTCACCAATATAATTCCTTACCCTGGCCTTTTTTGCATGCCTTTACTCGCTATCTATAACTATTCCCATAATGAATGTAACGAAATTCTTCGTACTTTTCAAATGTCAAATATTCTTGAAATTGTGGTGTACTCTCACAGAATATAGTTTAATAGCACGGCGCAATGCCTTTTGGCTTGGATATTGCAATCCAATACACAAGTCTTGCATGCTCAAATTTGTGCTTTCTTTAACCTACTCAAATCCATCCTCACTAGCTAAGGTTACGTTAACTTAGGACAAGAACGTAGCAACAGGTTCTACATATTGGGACACTAGATCCTCTCCACTCATATCATTATCAAATTCTTCATCATCAATGTCGTTGTCATTGTTGTCGTCATCATCATCATCATTATAGTCAGGGTCGAGTTTAACATTGTATTCATCTTCATTTTCAAAGTCCTCTAACACATTATCTTTGGAACTATTTGGAGAATAAGGCTCAGTGAAGCAAAATGTTAGATGCGAGGAACTCAAGTGGGAAATGGTCTCCATTGGTATAGGATTATATTGTTACGAAAATATTGGCTGAATTTCTCCACTCACTTGTGAGTCAGTCAAAGAAGTTTTAGCATATAACTCAACTTCAATTGCCCTGGGAAATGTGAGTGAGCTTGCCACATTCTTTAAACATCGAAATCATCTTCTAGAACAATCAATTGGCACCATGTAGGATTCAATAACACTGGAAGTCTATATATCAAATCGGAGACAACTTTACCAGTTGGGAGTCATAACTTTTGACTAATAGCGTCTTTCAAACCATCTAAATTGATATTGGTACTAACCGTTATATATTTGGACATGCACACTAAAATGTTGCGCCTTGAGGACTATAAAAAAAAAGTCCATTTGCATAAATGCAAATGAATTCATTTCTTCTAGCCATTCACTTTCCTGCAAGCCAAGCTTCATTTCATAATCCCTTTCAAATAACTATTTTTTTCCTAAAATTCTTTTTTCCTTCATGTATTTTCATGCTATTTAGTTTTTTGCTCCTTCATTTTCTACCCTTTACTTAGTATTTATTCCTCTTTTTTAAACCTATACCAAACTCAAGTCAACATATAAATAAATAATTTCTCATATCAACAAAACCAAATAATAAACAAATAATGTGCATAACCTACAACAATTTATACAACTATTCTAAAAAATAATTCACTAAAACAAATAAAGTAAACAAAATAATAAGTAAACTTTTTATATAAAACTAGTATTTCAATTTTTTTAATTCATTTTTCTTCTTAAATATTCTTTCCACAACTATTTCTTATTTTTTGTAATTTCTTAATTTTTTCATAATTTTTTTAATTTTCTCCTACAAATTATTTACCCAATTTTTTTCTTTAAATCAAATTTCTTGTTGTTATACTCATTTTTTATTTTTTCATAATCATAACATAATGCTTTTTTCCTCTTTCATTTTCTACCCCTTACGTAGTATTTATTTCTCTTTTTTAAACCTCCACCAAAATCAAGTCATCGCATAAAATAAATAATTTCTCATATTCTAAAAAATAATTAACTAAAACAAATAAAGTAAGCAAATATTAAATAATAATAAGTAAACTTTTTCATATAAAACTAGTATTTCAATTCTTTCTTTTTTTAAAATTCATTTCTCCTCTTAAATATTATTCCCACAACTCTTTTCTATTTTTCGTAATTTCTTAATTTTTTTCTCATAGTTCTCTCTTAAAAATTATTTACCCAATTTTCTTATTTTTCTTTAAATATTCCTTGTTCTTATAAAACAATTTATATAACTATTCTAAAAAATAATTCACTAAAACAAATAAAGTAAACAAAATAACAAGTAAACTTTTTATATAAAACTAGTATTTCAATTTTTTTAAATCTATTTTTCTTCTTAAATATTATTCCCACAACTATTTCCTATTTTTCGCAATGTCTTAATTTTTTTCTCATTATTTTTTAATTCTCTCCTAAAAATTATTTATCCAATTTTTCTATTTTTCTTTAAATCACATTTCTTGTTCTTATACTCATTTTTTATTTTCCATAATCCTTACATAACACTTTTTTCCTCTTTTAGTTTTTTCCTTTTTCATTTTCTACCCCTTACTTAGTATTTATTTCTCTTTTTAAATCTCTACCAAAATCAAGTCACCATATAAATAAATAATTTCTCATACTAATAAAATCAAATAATAAACAAATACTACGCATAAGCTAAAACAATTTATATAACTATTCTAAAAAATAAATCACTAAGACAAATAAAGTAAAAAACATTAAAAAAAACTTTTCATATAAAACTAGTATTTTAATTTTTTAAAATTTATTTTTCTTCTTAAATATTATTCTTTCCACAACTATTTCTTTTTTTTCATAGTGTCTTAATTTTTTTCTCTTAATTTTTTAATTTTCTTTTAAATATTATTTACCCAATTTTTCTATTTTTCTTTAAATCACATTTTTTTCTTATACTCATTTTTTATTTTCATAATCCTTACATAATTTTTTTCCTCTTTAAATTTTTTCCTCTTTCATTTTCTACCTCTTACTTAGTATTTATTCCTCTTTCTAAACCTCTACCAAAATCAAGTCAACATATGAATAAATAATTTCTCATACTAACAAAATCAAATAATAAACAAATAATGTGCATAACCTGAAACAATTTATATAACTATTCTAAAAAATAATTCACTAAAACAAATAAAGTAAAAAACATTAAAGAAACTTTTTCATATAAAACTAGTATTTCAATTCTTTTTTTTTTTTTTAAGTCATTTCTCTTCTTAAATATTCTTTCCACCACTATTTCCTATTTTTTGCAATTTCTTAATTTTTTCCTCATAAATTTTTAATTCTCTCCTAAAAATTATTTACCCAATCTTTCTATTTTTCTTTAAATTAAATTTCTTGTTCTAATGCTCATTTTCA
Organism: Erythrophleum ivorense; assembly: GCA_026724425.1. Lineage (NCBI taxonomy): Eukaryota > Viridiplantae > Streptophyta > Magnoliopsida > Fabales > Fabaceae > Erythrophleum > Erythrophleum ivorense. The sequence continues at coordinate 1,082,974 of JAIUCV010000219.1, forward strand.
ATTTTTCCATAATCCTTACCTAATATTTTTTTCCTTCTTTTCATTTTTTTCTCTTTCATTTTTCACTCCTTTCTTAGTATTTATTCTTCTTTTTTAAACCTCCACCATAATCAAGTCAACATACAAATGAAATTTCCTATCAACAAAATTAAATAATATACAAATAATGTGAATAACCTAAAATAAATTATATAATTATTCTAAAATATTTAACTAAAACAACTAAAGTAAATAAATATTAAAGAATAATACGATAAAATTTTCATTTAAAAATTTTTTAAATTTCTTTTTATTTTTTCTCATGTTTACAACTTTATTAACTATTTTTTTGTTTATTTTATATGTTTTTAATATTTATTATTTCAACTAAAAATTATTTTCCTCCACATTTTGAAATATAAAATAAGATAGATGAAGAAGATTAAAGCATACCTTCGTTGTTGCCTTTCGCTCAATAAGATATGAAAATATTTTATCCCAACCCCATACACAAAAGAAGAATAAGAAGCGGGACAAGAAGCTAAGAATGCAAAATGAGGAGGCTGGCTTAGCTTATATCAACGTCTTCAGGGGTATTTTCATCATTTAAAACACAATATTATCTTTTTTTAATTTATTCCAACCAATCAGAATTCAGCAGAATTTACTTCCTCCAGCAAATGCTTGCCAGGTGGTCCATTTGAATTCAAAAAACGTTGAAGTAATCGGTCAATTTGACCAGTCACTTGTCGCTATCAGGCTAGGCTCGAGCCTAGCCTGATAGTTAGACAAATTTGAAACCATTGGTTCCAAGTTTGCTTTGAATTCGGAACCAATGGTTCCGAGTTCATCCTCGTTTGACACGTGGCATGTCAGCGTTGAACTTGGCACTAATGAAGCCGAGTTCATGGGGCTTCGCCGCGTGTCACGCATGCATTGGCCTACTGGCTGCTACTCGGCATCATAGACTTCGAGTTCTATGGATGTATTACTTTTTAAGTAAATACTTTTTGAGATGTTATTTTTAGGTCAATTTAAATTTTATCTATTACTTATTCATGGATAAACAATTTGGTTAGACTAGGGTTTCAAAGAGAAGTGGAAAGATTTAATCACCTAGTAATGCAAGATCAAGTTTAAAATCCAAAAGAGCCACACATAATGCAATTATGAAAATTTCAACTATAAGAAAACAATGCAAGATCAAAGTAGGAATGTTCAAACAAAGGGAAAAAAAAAAAGGAAACAAAGACAAATCAAAATAGGGAAATGTACAACATAAGATCAAAGGAAATAAGATAAAATAGGACACAAATGGAATGAAAAGTTATTTGATCAATATTTTTTTTCTATTTTCTTTCTTTTTGACTTTTTTTTCTTTTTTCCTTTTTTTCCCTTTTTTAGTTGCTTTTCTCTTTTAATTTGATCAGTTGAAATGACCAAAAACTTACAAAATTACAAAATAAGGAACAAACTAGACAAATCTAATTTGTGAGAGTGAAAAAATGTTACCAATTAAAACCTAATATATCGTAATGTAGAAAAATTTGATTGGAATGATTCCAAAAATAATGTGAAAGTTGAGATTTTGAACTTTAAGAAACACTTATCAATCATCCAAAAACTCAAACAAAAAGGGATTGAATAGATAAGAAATAAAACATAACATCCAAATAAGAAAAAATTTTAGATTACAAAATAAATGGCTCTTGTAGTATAAAAACCAAATCTTGCACACTATGGATCAAATCTGGAAATGAGGTAGAAAGTTTTTTTTTGTATTAAAAGGTGGCAAAAAAAAATAGATATGATAAAGAAGAAAATCTAGAGGTTAGAAGGAAAAGATATAGGTTAATGATAGGTAACCTACCATGTAAACCAAGGCTCTGATACCAAATGATGCAAAATCAGGGGGTGGCCTGATTTTCACAGTGTAGGTTGATGGATAAATGATGGTTCGATGCCTGATGGAAGCAAATAGTCAATTAATATTATAAGAACGTTGACTTGCTACTTAGACAACGTGCCCAACCGCGAACATGATAATCCAACTCACACAACGATACACTTAAGTTGAAGCATGAATTGGGTGCTTCTGCGAATTTGAATCACTAACTCAATGATAGGTTGACAAGACATAGGTTTCACAAGAGCAAAAGAAAGATAATATTCTCACAATTAGAGAAACACTTAAAATAATTCTATCACTTCCAATCTGATTCCAAATGGAGATATAATACACATATTTATAGTGCAAGTCAAATTTACTTGTTAGAAGAAAACTAGGAAGCTAACTCCATAATCCTAATTGAATACCTAGAAATTAGGAATACAAATAATCAAATCATTTTAAAAATAGAAAAGAAAAGAAAATGTATCTAATTAATTCTAACTTTCATATAAATATATAAGGTTTCTAGAAGTCAGCATATTAAGCCCAGATTAGTATTATTTAGGCCTAAATGAATCAACCTGTGTATGAACTTTGGTCCAAGCTGTAGCACCATACTTCTAGGACTCAATTCATGTAATTCCCATGCCTTCTCTTATATTTGTTCTATGGGAACAATATAGTGGCATAAGAAGTTATGAATTAAAATGCATTTCTCTACGAGTAAAATTTTTCTTTCGGAGTCCCGTAGACCATATGAATGCATCTATCACATTCTTATACTTAAACACATGAATATAGCTCATTTACATCATCAAATTGGCCTACAACTCGTGGAAAGCAAAGAAACACATAAAATCCATGTTTGCATTTTCGGCCAGAATTTTCTCATTTCTAACACAAACTTTGAAAAATCATAACTAATTCTAAAAAAATTGAAATCATGTGTTCTTTACCATTATGAGAAGCTAAACATGTCTGCTTTATGATAAAAATATGACCAGACCATGAAACACTACACAGGAGACGTTTGACATTCAAAAAGAGATGGAGGTCTGGCTAGCTACTGGTACTATCACAGGCTCCTGCAGAAAACTTCAAAAATGTCTAATTAATTTCACAAAAATCCCATGCATATGAATGATACCAATCTGGAAATCTAAAGATGTTAACTAGAGGGAAAAAATAACTCCATACCAGTCCATGCATGTCCAAATATCAAAAACTAATCAAACAGTGCCTTGGGTCAGTTTGGATGCCTGACACTAGACAGAAAATTCAAAAATGTATATCTCCCTCTCTAGACATCCAAATGAGGTGCTTTTAGTTGGAAAAAATTACTGTGAGTGTCTAGTTTCTCCATATAAAATTTTGTGACAATTAGACATCATTTGCCCCTTGAGTGATAGATTTCATTTTCAGACCTGAGTGAATAGAACACCAGACCAAAACTAGAAAATTTCTTAATTTTGAAAATTCATCAAATATTCTATAGACCCTAAAAAATTCTGCACTATAGCTTCTAAAAAATCTCTCAACAAGCTCTAGATGTATGCCAAATCGTAGATCAAGAAGAGCTCATTTGGGCCAAAAAATGGTATAGGTTTCTAATATGGTCAAATTTGATCCATATTAGAGACCAAGTGTGCCCAAATGGTCTTGCTTAGTGTTTGGCACTTCTTGGGCAAGTTTAAAAGCATAAATAGGACTTGTATGAACTGCCCAAATGGTATCAAACCTCATGCATATAAATTTGGCCATTCTACTTCCATTATTACACTAATCTATCTAGCCATTCAAGAGCTAAACTTGCCATTCAATACCCAAAACATGCTATCTCATACATTTGGCAACAAAATTCATTCATACATCATACATTTGGGTATTTACATATGGTCATATGGTTACATAACAATTTCATCATGAGATTACATCATATGCCATGTAGATGGCAAAAAGAAGGCAAAACTAGACATATTCATATACTTTGATGCCCATCTTCTTCTTCTAAGCTTGGTGGCCTCCAATACCTTGCTCAATTGTTCCATCTAGCATGTTAAGATATTGAAGAGGAAGGGATGAGGTTCAAAGAATCCCAATAGCTCATCTCCCATCCAATCATACATAATATGTGCAAAGCAAGTTTTACAAATGCATGCATGGAGAAAATGGAAGTTATAGGTATTTTAAAAGCAAACTTGGTATATGAACCAATCATAAAAGACATTAAAGAGCTCACCAAGTGTTTGGAATGGCCTCACACTTCTCCTCATAGGTTTTGGACTTGCCTCACCCATTCTTTAAGAGTTTTGGACTCAACCATACTCTTGGGAGTTCACTTTGCTTTTAGGAGACTCTTTGCTATGTCTCAACCAAGCTCAAGGGTCCTTGGCTCATCCTCACCAAAGGAAAGAGTTCTTGGCCTCTCCACACTCAAGCAAACTCAACAAACATCATACATTCATTTGAAAATATAACATGACATCATGAAATTATGGCAAACAAGATCATGCTAGCATACTTTTTATGGCTTGAAAATACACATACACACATTTTAAGACAAGCTAAACACACATCCATGCATGAGAGAAGGTGGAGAGAGCTACCTTGCTTGCATTTGCATACTTTTTTCTTAAGTCTTGAATCCTCTCCCTTGACCTCCCACACTTAAGAAGGTGGAGATCATTCCACTTGTTCTAGACACGTCATATGGAAGCTAATTACACTCCTAAAACAAAAGTCTAAGGCCACACCTTCACTATAAAAAAGTTAGGTGACTCATAAAACTCTTTTATGATTCCATAATGTACTTAGTGAAGCAACCTTAAGAAAACATCATCTTGGCTCCATTCTATCTATTCATTCATGATTCTTAACTCTATTTAAATCTCTTGGAGACATCACATAATCAATTATAGGAGCCTTGTTAGGTGTTACTTCTTTAAGTTATATTATGGAACATATAAGGCTATCTTACTTTCTATGGTTTCTAAACTTTTCCCAAAACTTCCTCTCATACTCTCCCATCATACATGATACAAAACTAAGCTTGGAAGGAATTAAAACATTCCCTAGGTGCATGAACTCTCCTTGGCCGAAGCTATGCTTCCATAAAGCACCAATGGAGTTTCCTTGCTTCTTTTGGTGGAAAAATCATGTAGGAAGCTCTCTTGACGTCTTAGGAACTCATATAAACACTTAAACATCATAAAATATGGCTAGGGTTCATGATAGAGCTCAAGGTGCAATCAAAACCCTAACTTTTCTATCTTGCAAAATCATGATTTTTACTTGGATTTCTTTGCATATTCTTACTTTCCTCCCTCAAATTGATGGAATTTACCCTTGGTTCTCCTCAAAATTCCAGCCCTCTTGCATCTACATATATAGGGCGAAATAGAGAAAAGAAGGGGGAGGAAGTATCTGTAACACCATCATTCCTAACTCATACCCATCATCCCTTACATGCTCATGTGAGATATAGGAAGAATAAGTGAGATCTTCCTCATTGGATTTATACACTTTCTTAGTATTGTGTCGTGGTTAAAAATTCATTGCGGTATCATATGGACTGTGTGAGCTTATGCTATGCATCTTCATATTTAATTGTACCATTACAACTCATTTCAATCCTAAAAACATGCTTTTAGCCCATGGAAACCAAAAAGAGGTATGGAACATGCACATTTGTTTTCGGCCAGACTTGGCCTCATTTCTGGGCAAAGTTTGGAAAATCACAACTAAATATATAAATATCAAAAAGATGTAATCTCAGCCATTCTAGAAAGCTTGAGATATCTACTTTATGCTAAAAATATGTATAAGTCATAAAATCCTACACACAGGACGTTTGACATGCGAATTCGTCTAGAGGTCGGATTGGTCCTGATGCTGTCACAGTTTAATGATATGAATTTCAAAAATGTCCAACTAATTTCACAAAAATCCAATATGTGCAAATGATATCACTATGGAAATCTGGGGATGTTAATAGAGAGGAAAAATATCTCTAGATCATTTCATCAAGATAAGCTCTCAGAAATCGATGGAACAGTACTTCTGGTCAGGCAAGATGACTGATACTAAGAAGAAACTTCGAAAATTCATATCTTTCTCTCTAGACCTCTACATGAGGTGGTTTTAGTTGCTACAAGTCACTGTGAATGGCTAGTTTCTACCCATAAAATTTCGTAGCTATTAGACCACGTTTGCCCCTCGGATGACACAATTACACAACTGACCAAATGAATAGTGCTTGTGCAAATATGAAATTCTGATACCAATTTTGAAAAATTATAGAAAATTTCATAGAACTCCAAATGACCTAATCTTTGGCTTCCCAAAAAGCTCTAGGCAAGATCTAGTCACATGCCAAATTTCAAGGCAAGAAGAGGTCATTTAGTCAGACTTTGACATAAGGGGGCAAATTGTCAATTTCCTTTGTTAAAAAGGGCTCTAAGGGTTCAAATTTGCTTCTCCTACTCCTAAGGCCCTATGAGTACGTGAGAAAGTATCAACATAAGCTATTAACCATGGCTCAAATGTATAACAACCCAGATTTGCAAAACTCACTCTCCCACACCAACATATACACCATGTACATAATGCCAAGATCTTACTATTCATACTGAAAACTTGCTACATCATGCACTATAGTTCTAATTCTCATACATATACAATAAGTACATCTATTTACAAGTATTCATAAGTGCACATTCCATGTACATCATTAAATTAGATCTCTTAACCACAAAATGGTGACAAATGGTTATTTCACAAATCCTTTACTAATTTCCCTAGCTTTAAGCTTGGTGACTCCCATGTCTTTGTTCACTTGGTCCACCTAGCATGTTAGGATAGTGGAGAGGAGGGGATGAGATTCAAAGAATTCTAATAGCTCATCTCTCATTCAATCATACATAATATGTGCCAAGCAAGCTTTTCAAATGCATGTATGGAAAGTGGAAGTCATGGACACTTTAAAAATAACCTTGGCATGTGAATCAATCATACAAAACATTCAAAGGTTCACCAAGTATTTGGATTGGCCTCACACTTCTCCTCATGGGTATTGGACTTGCCTCACCCACTCTTGAGCACTTTAGACTCAACCATACTCTTGGGAGTCAACATTACTTTAGGAGACCCTTTGCTTTGTCTCAACCAAACTCGAGGGTTCTTAGCTCATCTTCACCCAAGGGAAGAGTTTTTGGGCTTTTCACACTCAAGCAAACTCATACAAATATCATGGATTCATTTAACACATAACATAGCATCAAGGATCATGACATGTAAAGGCATGCTAACATACTTTTCATAGCTTGAAAACACACATACACACATTTTAGAACAAGTTAAACACACGTTCATGCATGATAGAAAGAGGAGAGAGCTACCTTATAGGCTAACACAAGCCTTCCCTTTCAATTTATCTTCTCCCTTCTTGGTTCCACAATCACAACTAGGTGGAGGTGTTTCTCTTGAGCCTAGACACACAAAGAATATGGAATTACTCTCTCATAACTCAACACTTATTCACAAGGCTAAGGGTTTCTTTATAGCAAACCCTACCAAGCATATAAGAAACTAGGGATTCTTTCTCTCTCTCGAAGTTCACCAACTATCCTTCCTCTCTCAAGCTCTCAAGAAAGAAAAACAAGGAAGTAAAGCTACATGAGTTCTAACCTCCTTCAAGAGTGGTTTTCTAGTTTCCCTCTTCTGAACCAAGCCCAAAACATAGCTAATTCAACAACCAAAAACCATAGAAAGAGAGGGTAAGGAGAGAAGAACAAGATTCTAAGAAGAAAAGCTAGGGAAATTCAAGTTATGCTTACCTTTTTCTTGTTCTCCTTCCTTCTCTAGGTGTCTCTCTCTCTCCTTCGCCCTTTTCTCTGTCTTGGATGAAGCCTAAGTCAGTGAAAATGAGAAAGAATGAATTGGGACGCTTTAAGAAGTCAAATTCTCTTTTTTCACGCTTTTTCGGACTAACCCTCGCTATAGCGAAGAATAACTCTCGCTACGGCGAGCACGTATCAGTCCCAGACTCCTGTTTTCGCTATGGCGCGTGCTATGGCGAGCAACTCCCTAATTTTTGTATAGGATACCCGCACTCGCTATAACTAAAAGCATTTTCGCTATAGTTAGAAGGCACTCTCGCTATAGCTAGACCATTTCTCACTATAGCGAACAGGTACATTCGCTATAACTAGGCCATTTCTCGTGGCTTTTTAACGTAAATATACAAAAAAAATAAAAGAAAGATATATATCAATCTAAAAACATATTTCAGATATATATAACTATTTTTAAAAAAAATAATAATAATGGGACGCGGAGCCTGTAGCTCCGCGTCCCAAATAAAATATTTTTTTTTAAAAAAAATTGAGGGACGCGAAGTAACATACTCCACGTCCCTATTTTTTTATAATTTTTTTTAAATAAAAATTGATCCTTTGAGGGTCAGTCACCCACAGGTCATTTGGACCCGTGGGTTTTTTTTATAAATTATTTAAAAAATTCATATTTTAATTAATTTATTTAAAATATAAAAAATATAAATTTTAAAAATATAAATTTATTGAATAAATAGGGTTTAATTTACTTATTATTTAAATTTATATTAATTTTTTTTTGTATATTAAAAAATACAATATCTTTAAATTTTTTTATAATTTTATTAATTTTGTAAGTGTTAAGAATTTATATTTTGAAAAAATTTAAATAATTTTACTGAAATTTGTAAAAGATGAAATTTAGATAACTAAAAAAATAAAAAAAGTTTAAATAAATTAATAAAAGTATTTCTAAAATTACATTTATATGGGATTTTTTTAAATGGAAAAAAATTTTAATCTATATATTAAAAAAGAAAATTGTTTAATTTATTTATTATTTAAATTTATATTAATTTTTTTGTATATTAAAAAATACAATATCTTTAAATTTTTATATAATTTTATTAATTTTTTAAGTGTTAAGAATTTATATTTTGAAAAAATTTAAATAATTTTATTGAAATTTGTAAAAGGTGAAATTTAGATAACTAAAAAAAGTAAACAAGAATTTAAATAAACTAGTAAAAGTATTTCTAAAATTACATTTATACGGGAATGTCTTAAATGGGAAAAAAATTTTAATCTATATATTGAAAAAGACAATGGTTTAATTTATTTATTATTTAAATATATATTAATTTTTTTGTATATTAAAAAATACAATATCTTTAAATTTTTTTATAATTTTATTGATTTTGTAAGTGTTAAGAATTTATGTTTTGAGAAAATTTAAATAATTTTATTGAAATTTGTAAAAGGTAAAATTTAGATAACTAAAAAAGTAAACAAGAATTTAAATAAATTAATAAAAGTATTTCTAAAATTACATTTATATGGGACTTTTTTAATTGGGAAAAAAATTTTAATCTATATATTGAAAAAGACAATGGTTTAATTTATTTATTATTTAAATATATATTAACTTTTTTTGTATATTAAAATATACAATATCTTTAAATTTTTTTATAATTTTATTGATTTTGTAAGTGTTAAGAATTTATGTTTTGAAAAAATTTAAATAATTTTATTGAAATTTGTAAAAGGTGAAATTTAGATAACTAAAAAAGTAAACAAGAATTTAAATAAATTAATAAAAGTATTTCTAAAATTACATTTATATGGGACTTTTTTAATTGGGAAAAAAATTTTAATCTATATATTGGAAAAGACAATGGTTTAATTTATTTATCATTTAAATATATATTAATTTTTTTTGTATATTAAAAAATACAATATCTTTAAATTTTTTTATAATTTTATTAATTTTGCAAGTGTTAAGAATTTATGTTTTGAGAAAATTTAAATAATTTTATTGAAATTTGTAAAAGGTGAAATTTAGATAACTAAAAAAGTAAACAAGAATTTAAATAAATTAATAAAGGTATTTCTAAAATTACATTTATATGGGACCTTTTTAATTAGGGAAAAAATTTTAATTTATATATTGAAAAAGACAATGGTTTAATTTATTTATCATTTAAATATATATTAATTTTTTTTGTATATTAAAAAATACAATATCTTTAAATTTTTTTATAATTTTATTGATTTTGTAAGTGTTAAGAATTTATGTTTTGAGAAAATTTAAATAATTTTATTGAAATTTGTAAAAGGTGAAATTTAGATAACTAAAAAAGTAAACAAGAATTTAAATAAATTAATAAAATTATTTCTAAAATTACATTTATATGGGACCTTTTAAATTGGGGAAAAAATTTTAATCTATATGTTGAAAAAGACAATGGTTTAATTTGTATATATAATTTGTTTAATTTTATAATTATAAGAAATTTATGTGTTGAAAAATAGTAATCAATTTTATTTAGATTTTTAACAAGTAAAATATAAATAATAAGTTTTAAAAAATTCATATAAGAATTCTTAAACATATAATAAAAGTATTTGTAAAATCATAATACAATTCATTTGCTATTGAAATATTAGTAATATTTTTTTTGCTTATAAAAAAAATTCTCTTATTTATAGTTTGAAGAATATAATGTCTTAATTTGTTTAAATTATTTTGAGAAATATTAATTAATTTTGTTTGAAGTGGAAGGAAAAAAATTAATAAAGAATGGAAAAATTAATAAAATAATTTGTAAAACAAAATAATTATTTATGTATTTATTATTTAAATTTGTATAAAATTAGTTGAACGGCGAAAAAAAAATTTTTAGTTTACACCATGATGAATATAATATCTGAGTTTCTTAAATATTGTAATTGTAAAATATTAATGTTTTGAAGAATATTAAATAATTTTGTTAAGTTGGTAGATATAAAATTTAAAGTAACTATTTCAAAAAAAGTTCAAATAATCATTGTTTAAAAAAATTGTAAAAATAATTTTAAACTTAGTTATAATATGAATAACAAATAGTAATTAAATTATTTTCGTATATTAGGAAATATGTTTTTTATTACTAATGTATGAAAAGAAATTTTTGTAAATGAAATATAACAATTTTAAAAATATAACGCATTGAAATTAAAAAATAATGTTCTAATGTATATATATTCATTATATGGATGTGTATATAATTGTCGTAATTAATTTTTTAATAAGCTAATGTTGTTCAAAAAGAGAATAAAGTTTTCTTAAAATATATTTAAGTCTGTCATTAAATAATACAAATAAACATTAAACTTGAAAAAGATTAATATTATCAGCCATAATGACTGCCTATCCCACACCGAGACCTTCTCCTCATTCGCTGTGGCCGACGTTGTTGTGGTTGTGGTTGTGGTTGTTCTTCCTCTTCGTCCTCTTCAGTATCATTGCCAAGTACTTCTTCATTTTCTTCTCCAGACAATTCATTCTCCACTTGATTGTGAATTTACTGCGAACTAAAATTCCACTGAGGAGATTGAATGGGCAGAATTGGTTGATTTGGAGTGAGAAAGACGTGTTGAGGTTGGTAAGATGCCCACTGTGAGAAAGAAGAAGTATTGCCATACTTTGCACTAAATGCAGCTGAATCCGTAAATAATGATGTAAATGGTACTCCGACAGCTTACATTGATTGCAAGTGTAGTGTGGAGAAGGATGACTCAATATAAGTGGACGAAGGCAATAAAGGTGCATAATAAGGTGCAAAGGAAGATGGACCTGGAATGCCAACGTCTACAGATGGCGGACAGGAAGAAGAACCAACGTCTCCACCGATAGTCTGTGGTAAAGTAGAAGAAGGACCAACGTCACCACCTGACATAGGGTCTGTCGTGTAAAATGATGATGGCATGTTCGTAGGACATCCCCTAAAGTCACCACCAGACATTGGTTCCCTGGATGAGAGGAACCTATGACCTCTTTTCCCTGGTCTCGCCTCTGGCTCTGGAGGTCTGGATAGATCAAGTGTTGGTGGAGTTGGTTGGGAGACGAACATATCTCGATGTTCTCCTAAAGCATGCAACATATTTCGAATATCACTACTTGCTTTGTGCCTAAAATCTCCATAACTAAGCGTCGGTGGGTCAGTGATGGTAAGTCTGTATAAGTCCTCGAACAAATTAGTCTGTGAAAAAGAAAAAGAATTGTTAAAAATAATACATATATGTATTTAAGGATAGGCAATATAAAGATAAGAATAATATAAAAGTCATACCACAAAACCTTGAGAACCACTAGCAGGATGGATCCATCTTCGCGTATGTCGCCAATACCAATGCATATAGTCTGAGGTGCGATCTAGTGGTCTATCAGTAAGGTCATTCTGTGCCACTACCAAGGGCCATGAATTCCATGCTGTAATAAAAACTACATGCTCTTCGCACCAGTCTTTGTGAATTTTTTCTCTTAATTGAAAGATATGCAGTGATCCTATATTAAATGATTTTTCTGGAATATGCTACACCATACCGAATTGACAGAGAACGCAATCAGTGTGATGCCACTCAACTATCCAAAAGTAAAGTATAGGCACAGATGCACGTTATACATCAGACATCGCTAGGCAATACTCCAGAATTAGTTGGACAACCTCGGGTGAGTCATATGGACGCTAAATGACCTACACAACAGAAGATAGTTACTTTGGGGTATAATTGTAAAACGGATAACGAGTAAGTACCTAAATACAAATCTCATCGTCTTTTATTTGGTCTAACAATATTCTACACTGCTTCAAGGCATCTACCGTCGGCTGAGGATATTGTGGAACATCTCGCCACCTATGAGGAAAGGGAGAACGCACGTTACCTTATCAATTATCAAAAAATAGCATATCTGAAAAATATATATGCCTATACCTGAAACCCAGCGGGGGTCGAGTAGGATAAATAGCCATCCGAGGATCAGGTAGGGGGTCTTCGTGGAGCAAGACAAGGAAATCGGTCCCATACCCATAAATGAAGCTGAGTCAGACAACCACCTATTTTAACCTCGTCATAATGGGTGGCATTGCACATTTCTCTATATAGATGGGCCAACACTGCTGATCCCCAACTGTACTGACCAGCTTCTACACAATCAGCAAGTACGAAAGATACATTAACATAACTTTATGTCAAGTCCTATCCGGCATCAAATACCCCCCCCAATCAAACGCAGGATATATGCTCATGCAAACTGGCGAATAGTATCATCATCTGCGTCATTCGACAAGTTATTGAATGTCTGAGTCAACCAGAGAACGCTCAACCTTTGTCCATCCAATGTCTCAGGAGGAGGTATCACACCAAGCAACCCATTACAAACAATTAACCAATTAAAGTCTGTCCGTCCACATACTGCATTTCCCGTTGCAAGGTAAACCCAGTTGGATAGCGACGTCTTGCAGTGTGATTGTGCACTCGCCTCTAGTGAGGTGAAAGGTATACGTCTCCGAGCGCCACTGCTCAATCAAGGCTGACACGAGGGCAGCATTGAAGTTAAAATGACTGAGCTGTGAAACATCGTAAAAACTAGCTTGTATGAGATATGGGACAATAGCCGGAGGCGGATCGAATATATTATCTTGTTGCGCTATTTGCCTTATGCGTAGAATTCTATCATCCTATGTAATTATATTAGAGAAACTGTTATAAATTTAATTAACGCAACAATAAACAATAAAATAAATTTGTTACTCACTCGTCCTTGCCACACAGCTTGAGACACATAGCGGGACTATAAATATAGTAAAGACTCATCCTCTGGTCCAGGATGAACAACACTCTGATGAGGGTCCATAATGGAAACCAATAACTCAAATATCTATTAATAATAATAGTAATATGTCAAACTGATGAACGACAAATCATAAGCCAATAATATAATCTTAGTACATCAAACTAATGAACAACAATGAATACGTAAGATAGATATAAGCAAAAAGGCACTTTTAAACTAATCATTGACAATTCATATGCCACTCAGATACAAATGATCATTAATAATGAATATTTAATTCGCTCCAATAACTATATCTATCCCCGTGGTTGACCAGAGGAGCATGTGGCACGATTGTGTCCGATCTGTCTACATAAACCACATCTTTGGTTGTCCTTAGAGTTTTCTTGCTAATCCATCTCATTGCGTATTCGCGAGGCTTTCGGCCGACTTTTATCTCGAATCATAAAAGGATCAGGGACCAATCGAGGCCCACTTGTGTGAGGCCAATAAACGTTTCCTGTAACACCTTAACCTCTAGCTCATACCCAACATGCCCTCTTATACAGATGCACATGCGGAACTCACAAGGGAGACAATTTCTCTACTTTATACATGCTTTCTCTATGGTACTATGTGTGGGTAGAGATCCACTTAGAAGTAATATGGACCGGTTGAGCTCTCTCTATGCTTCCTCATGCTCAATTACACTATTGAGACTTATTTCAATCCCCACAATATGCTTTGAACTCATGGAAAGCAAAAAGGGATTGGAGACATGCATTTTCGCTATGGGCAGATTTTGCTTCATTTCTAGGCTAACTTTGGAAATGCATAACTAAATGCAGAAAAATCGTAACTGCATGATCTGGGTCATTCTAGAAATTTTGAGACATCTACTTCATGCTAAAAATACTTAGAAGTCTCAATCTCTCACCTATTCTGCGTTTGACATCAAAATCGTTCACTGGTCAGAGGGGCCTTCTTTGCTGTCACAATTTACTGATATGGACTTTGAAAATGTCTAACTAATTCCACAAAAATACAATGCTTATAAACTATATCTCCATGGAAAGATGTGGATGTTAGCTAGAGGAGAAAAATATCTTCAGATCAGTTCACCAAGCCAATTCCCTGGAAACCGATGAAACAGTACCTCGGGTCTGGTTGGGTGTCTGATTCTGGGCAGGAACTTCGAAATTGCATAACTTCCTCTCTAGACCTCTAAATGAGGTGCTTCCAGTTCCTAAAAGTCACTGTGACCATCTCGTTTCTGTGTATAAAATTTCGTAGCCATTGGACTACGTTTGCCCCTCGGATGACATGATTTCTAAACTGACCAAATGAACAGTGATTTTCTGAAATCCGAATTTCTGATGTCAACTTTGATAAATCATAGAAAATGCTATAGACCTCTAAATGACATGAACTCTAGCTTCCTAGAAAGCTTTAAACATAATCTAGCTACATGTCAAATCCCATAGCTAGAAGAGGTCATATGGCTATTCTATGACATCATGTGCAAAAGGCCCTTTCTTGGCCAAAAGTGGGGCTCATAAGGTCCAATCCTAGTTTTTCTACTTCTATGACCCCTTGAGCACATGAGAAAGCATCTTTAGAAGCTATCAATCATGCCTCAAGTGTCTAATAACTTAGATTGGGGAAACTCACTACCCCATGCCCACTTATGCACCCATATATACTAGGCTATCATGAGCATTTCATATCAAAATCTACTTTCTCATTCAACCATGCTCTTTCATTCATCATAAATCTCATTCTCATACATTCATCATTAATATATACATTGTCTTACAAAACTATTAGGAATTACACCATATACATCATTGCTTTACATTTACAACTCTCATGTACAATGTATTACAAAAAGCCTTTACACCCTTCTTTAGCTTCCCTAGCCTCATGCTTGGTGGTGATCCCCATCTCTAATCTCACTTGGTCCACCTGGCATGGTTGGATGGTGGAGAGGGAGGGTGAGATTCGGAGAATCTCAGTAGTTCAACTCTCATTCAAACATACATATCTTGCATGCAACAAGTCTCATTATGCATGTATGGCATGTTAGCATATAAAACATGATGAAAAACATTTAAAACATATGAAATGGCCATGGATAACATTCATGAGCTCGCTGAGTACTTGGATCGGCCTCACCCCTTCCTTTATGGCTTTTGGATTTGCCTTCCCATACTTTAGAGGTACTTAGACTCACCCTTACTCTTTGGGAGTCTACCTCACTTTTGGGAGACATGGCTCAACCAACTTAGGGCTTCGGCTCATCCTCACCTTGGCTTCAGGGTTATTGGCTTTTCCATTTCCTCAAGCAAACTAAACAATCATTTAAAACATCATCTCAATCATATCACATAATCATGCTAACACACTTCTCATAGCTCATATCATTCATACACACAAGCAAGACAATGTAAACACAATTATGCATGAGAGAAAGCGGAGAGAACTACCTTTGTCGACTATCTACTACTTGCTCTGACACTTGACTCCTCCCTTGTTGGTTTTCACAATAACTTCTAGATGGGAGAGTTCCTCTTGAGCCTAACCACACAAAAGCATGGAATTAATACTTTACTACTCATTTCTTAAGCTAGGGATCACTTCGAAGCAGCTCTACTGAGCTTCTCACTCTAGGTTTCTTCCTCACTCTAAGGTCCATGAACTATCCCTCTCTTTCTCAACTCATAAGAAAGGGGAAAAGCAAGAAAGAGAAGACTATCTACTTCTAATCTCTCTCAAGAATGGTTTCCCACTCTCTCTCCTCTGAACCAGACTCAACCCTAACCATTTTCTACCATTTAAACCGTGAAAAGGAGGGAAAAAGGGGAGAAGGCAACTTACTAAGAGGAAGCTATGAAAATTCATACCTTTCTTGTGCTTTCCTCTTCTCTTCAGCTTCTCACTCTCTCCTCCGCCCTTTTCTCTCTCCTAAGATGAGTTAGAGTCGGTTAGAAGAAGAAAGAAGAGATTTGGAAGCTTTTAAAAAGTCAAATTCTCTTTTTCTCGCTTTTCTGGACCGCTCTCGCTATAGCGAGTTAGTGTCCTCGCTACGGCGAGCTCGTGTCTGTTCCAGACTTTTGTCTTCGCTATGGCGTCGCTACGGCAAGATCGTGTCTATTCTCGACCTCTGCCTTCGCTATAGCGTCGCTACAGCGAGCAACTCCCTGGCCTCTATATGGAATGCCATACTCGCTATAGCTAGGAACAATTTCGCTACGGCGAGCAACTTACTGGTTTCTATATGGAATGCCGCACTCGCTATAGCTAGGGACATACTCGCTACGGCGAAGAGGCATTCTCGCTATGGTGATTCCATATCTCGCTATGGCGAGAAGACTTAGAAAATTCTCAGCTCTTCGAAAATTTTCCAGCTTCTCTTTTCTTTTCCTCTTTTCTCATTTCTTTCTATTTTCTTTTTTCTGGGTTGTTACATTCTACCCTCCTTATAAAAATTTCGTCCCCGAAATTTAAACAACATACCTCATGGGAAGAGTTCCGGATGCTTCTTCCTCATATCCTCCTCCAATGCCCATGTGGCTTCTTCGGGTGACAAACCCTTCCAAACCACTTTCACCAACGGTATCGTCTTATGCCGTGACTGCTTGAGTCTAGCATCCACGATCCGTTTTGGCGATACTATATAAGATAGATTCTCCTGTAACTGCACATTCTCATATTCTATGACATGTGAGGGGTCGGGCTGGTACTTTTTCAGTTGGGAAACATGGAAAACATTATGAACTTGGCTTATATTTGGAGGAAGAGCTAGTCTGTATGCCACAGGTCCTACTTTATCTAGAATCTGGAAAGGACCTATGTACTTGAGACTGAGCTTCTTACTTTTAATGGATCGACTTATTCCTGTGGATGGAGATACCTTAATGAAAACATGATCTCCGACCTCAAACTCTAACGGCCTCCTACGCTTATCTGCATAGCTTTTCTGTCTACTTTGGGCCGTCAGAAGTTTCCTTCTGATAGTTTCTATCTGTCTAGAGGTCTGATCCACTAACTCTGGGCCTATAAGGCTCCGCTGTCCTAGCTCAATCCAACACATTGGAGATCTACACTTCCTCCCATACAATGCCTCATAGGGTGCCATCTGTATGCTAGCATGATAACTGTTATTATAGGCAAACTCCGCTAAAGGCAAGTATGTGTCCCAGTTCCCTTTCAATTCTAGTACACATGCCCTCAACATGTCTTCTAGGGTTTGGATGGTTCTCTCTGTTTGTCCATCTGTCTGAGGGTGGTAGGCTGTGCTAAATCTGAGTCTAGTGCCTAGAGCATCTTGTAATGATCTCCAGAAATTCGATGTGAATCTGGGATCTCTATCTGAGACTATGCTCTTAGGCACACCATGCAGTCTAACTATCTCCCTGATGTACAGCTGGGCTAACTTGTCTAGGGTATAAGTGGCTTTCATAGGTAAAAAGTACGCTGACTTTGTTAACCTATCCACTATCACCCATATTGCATCATAGCTCGATAATGTCCTGGGCAAACCCATAACAAAATCCATAGCTATGCTATCCCACTTCCACTCTGGGATATCTAGAGGCTGAAGTAACCCTGCTGGTTTCTGATGCTCTATTTTCACTCTTTGACATACTAAACATCGGGAGACATAGTCTGCTATGTCTGCTTTCATCCCGGGCCACCAGAACAATCTTTTCAGATCCTGGTACATCTTATTGCTACCCGGATGAATCGTGTACTTACTCTTATGTGCCTCATCTAGGATTTTCTCCTTGATCTCAGTGTTTTTAGGCATATACAGCCTATCCCTGTACCTCATTATATCATCCTCAGACAGATTGAACTCTTGAACATTTCCTTGAGTCATCTGGACTCTGACTTTTCTTACATGATCATCTAACTGCTGAGCCTCTTTTATCTGATCGCTCAGGTCACTTTCTATTCGGGTTTCACTCATTACTAACTTTCCCGAACACACCCTGCAGGAGAGACTCATGTCTCTGAACCTCTCTGTCAATTCCTGCTCTCGGATCATCATACAGGCCACGTGTATGGATTTTCTACTTAGGGCATCAGCTACTACATTAGCCTTACCTGGATGGTATTTCAATGTAAATTCATAATCTTTCAAGAATTCTAACCATCTTCTTTGCCTCATATTGAGCTCTTTCTGCTCAAACAAGTACTTAAGACTCTTGTGGTCGCTATACACTTCTATTGTTGCCCCATATAAGTAGTGTCTCCATATCTTAAGAGCAAATACCACCGCGGCTAACTCTAGGTCATGTGTGGGGTAGTTTTCCTCATGAGGTTTTAACTGTCTAGAAGCATAAGCTACCACTCGGCCTTTCTGCATGAGTACGCATCCTAACCCTTTCTTAGAGGCATCATTGTATACTGTAAAACTCTCTCTCGGGTCAGGGAGTACTAGAACTGGTGCCGTGGTCAACTTGTGCTTCAACTCTTGAAAACTACTCTCACATTTCTCATTCCACACAAATGACACATTCTTTCTAGTAAGCCGGGTCAATGGCATTGCTATTTGAGAAAAGCCCTGAATGAACCTTCTATAGTACCCTGCTAAACCTAGAAAGCTCCTGATCTCTGTCACTGTCCTAGGTCTCTCCCACTGCAATACTGCCTCTACCTTATGGGGATCTACTGCGACCCCTGCCTGGGAGATCACATGACCCAGAAACTGAACTTCAGTGAGCCAGAAATTACATTTACTAAGTTTAGCGTACAACTGTCTCTCTCTTAAAGTCTCCAAGACTAATCTCAAATGCTGCTCATGTTCCTCTCCACTTTTTGAGTAGATGAGGATGTCATCTATGAAGACTACTACAAACCTGTCTAGATATGGCCTGAAGATCCTATTCATGTAATCCATAAAAACTGCAGGTGCATTCGTTAACCCGAAGGGCATAACTAGGAATTCATAATGCCCATATCTGGTTCTAAAAGCTGTCTTGGGAATATCATTCGCCTTTACTCTGAGCTGGTGATATCCCGACCTGAGGTCTATCTTAGAGAACACTGACGCTCCTGCTAACTGATCTAGGAGGTCATCTATGCGAGGGAGAGGGTACTTGTTTTTAATGGTAATCTTATTGAGTTCCCTGTAATCTATACATAACCTAAGGCTCCCGTCCTTCTTCTTTACAAATAGAACTGGGGCTCCCCATGGTGAGACACTAGGTCTGATGAAACCCTTTTCTAAGAGTTCCTCTATCTACTTCTTAAGCTCTGCTAACTCTGTGGGGGCCATTCTATAAGGGGCCTTAGACACTGGACTTGCCCCAGGTACGATTTCTATGGGAAACTCGACCTCCCTCTCTGGGGGCAATCCACTCATCTCTTTAGGGAATACTTCTGGGAATTCCCTTACTACTGGGATCTCATCTATACCCTCTTCTGCCTCAGCCTGTACTGAAAAGAAGACCAAATATCCCTGACAACCATGTCCTAGAGATCTCTCTGCTTGGGAAGTGGTCATGACAGACAGCTCAGTCCTAGTACTAGGCACAGTCCCATATTCAGGTAAAGTAACACATCTGTGGCTACAATCTAGTGTGGCATTATTGGTAGACATCCAATTCATACCAATGATCACATCTATTTCAATGAAGGGCATGCATATCAAATCAAGGGTGGTCAAGCAATGATTAAACTGGATCATACAATTCAAGCAAGCATGGGAAGTGATGGCTCGGTTTCCAGTGGGGGTAGATACATGCAACTCATATGGCAATGTATGCATACTCAGACCCGACCTCTTAACACAGTCATATGATATGAAAGAATGGCTAGCGCCCGAATCAAATAAGGCAGTTACTGAAAAATCATTTATCTTAATAGTACCTTGAATCAGACTCGGGGATTGGCTAGCCTCTTGCTGTGATAGGGCAAAGACTCTACCCTGGGTCTGTGGTATGGGAGGAGGAGCCATCTCTCTCTGCTGTGTGATCGGTAGAGGGGCCTGTGGGGCAGCTTGCATACAGTCTCTGGCTATGTGCCCCGGCCTGCCACATCGATAGCATACATTCTGCCCCGCATAACACGGTCTGGTACCGTGATTCCTGCCACACTGGGGACATATGAGAGGTGGAGCGCTGCCTCTACTAGACTGAGCTTTCCTCTTCTTCCCTCTTTGGTTCCACTGACTTTTTTCACCTCTACGGCTCGTCACTGCCGGCTGGGAACCGTCTCTAGATCTCTTAGGCTCAGGGAGGGGAAGTAATGGTCTGGTGCTGGAGGTAGGTTGCATCATCCTGAGATTCGTTTCTGTTACTCTGCATACTTCGACTAGGGTATGAAAGTGCCTGATTCTCTGGGGCACTACCCTGTCTCTGATCTCAGGGAGCAAACCCTTCTCTAGCCTATCTGCTCTCCATTTCTCATCATCATGTCTCTGTAGGTATGAGGAGTATCTAGAGAGCTTGATGAACTTTGCTACATATTGGTCCACTGACATCCCCGGTATCTGTCTCAGCAGAATGAACTCTGACTCCTTCTCATCTCTTATGGAGTCGGGGAAATACTTCTCGTGGAATGCCTCGAGGAATGCCTCCCACGTGATCGGGACGTTCCTCGCTCTCAGTATCAGTTCAGTGCCCTTCCACCAATATATTGCTTCCTTTCTTAACTGGAAGGCAGCCATCTTAGCCTTCTGCTCAGACGTGCACTCCATAACCTCGAAGATCTGCTCTAGTTCAATAATCCAGGCCTCGGCTCTATCTGCACTCATCTCACCATCAAAGGTGGGAGGCCCGAACTTTCTGAACTGGGTAACTACTTTTCTGATCGAGGGCTGCTGCTCAGCAGGAGGCATCTGAGCTGGTGGAACTGGGGCTACAGCCTGCATGTGTGGCTGTGCATCTGTAGGAGTCGCCCCTGAATGCTCAGGACGATCAGAGTGTGGAACTGGCTGAGGAGGGGGAGGTGTAGGACCTTGGCTATCTCTCTCAGCAAGCCGTTCTTGTAGCTGCATAATAACAGCTTGCTGCTGATCCAAGCGAGCCACTATACTCTGTAAGGCTCCAGCAACTGGATCGCTAGGCCTGGCCTCATCTGCCTGAGCCGCTCTGGAAGGCCTACCTCTTCCTCTACCTCTACCTCTGCCTTGGCGCGTGTCAACCATCTTTCTGAAACATATAACATGGTTTAGCATACATAATAGGGACACATGCCACTTTCATGCACTCAATCATTCATAGCAAGCTCATAAACATCGTGGCAACTCACAAACATATGCTACAATCCACAATGAAAGCCTGAACCTTACTGCTCTGATACTACATCTCATAATGAAAGCCTGGAACTTTTGCTCTGATACCAACAAATGTAACACCTTAACCTCTAGCTCATACCCAACATGCCCTCTTATACAGATGCACATGCGGAACTCACAAGGGAGACAATTTCTCTACTTTATGCTTGCTTTCTCTATGGCACTATGTGTGGGTAGAGATCCACTTAGAAGTAATATGGACCGGTTGAGCTCTCTCTATGCTTCCTCATGCTCAATTACATTATTGAGACTTATTTCAATCCCCACAATATGCTTTGAACTCATGGAAAGCAAAAAGGGATTGGAGACATGCATTTTCGCTATGGGCAGATTTTGCTTCATTTCTGGGCTAACTTTGGAAATGCATAACTAAATGCATAAAAATCGTAACTGCATGATCTGGGTCATTCTAGAAAGTTTGAGACGTCTACTTCATGCTAAAAATACTTAGAAGTCTCAATCTCTCACCTATTCTGCGTTTGACATCAAAATCGTTCACTGGTCAGAGGGGCCTTCTTTGCTGTCACAGTTTACTGATATGGACTTTGAAAATGTCTAACTAATTCCACAAAAATCCAATGCTCATAAACTATATCTCCATGGAAATATGTGGATGTTAGCTAGAGGAAAAAAATATCTCCAGATCAGTTCACCAAGCCAATTCCCCGGAAACTGATGAAACAGTACCTCGGGTCTGGTTGGGTGTCTGATTCTGGGCAGGAACTTTGAAATTGCATAACTTCCTCTCTAGACCTCTAAATGAGGTGCTTCCAGTTCCTACAAGTCACTGTGACCATCTAGTTTCTGTGTATAAAATTTAGTAGCCATTGGACTACGTTTGCCCCTCAGATGACATGATTTCTAAACTGACCAAATGAACAGTGATTTTCTGAAATCCGAATTTCTGATGTCAACTTTGATAAATCATAGAAAATGCTATAGACCTCTAAATGACATGAACTCTAGCTTTCCAGAAATCTTTAAACATAATCTAGCTACATGTCAAATCCCATAGCTAGAAAAGGTCATATGGCTATTCTATGACATCATGTGCAAAAGGCCCTTTCTTGGCCAAAAGTGGGGCTCATAGGGTCCAATCCTAGTTTTTCTACTTCTATGACCCCTTGAGCACATGAGAAAGCATCTTTAGGAGCTATCAATCATGCCTCAAGTGTCTAATAACTTAGATTGGGGAAACTCACTACCCCATGCCCACTTATGCACCCATATATACTAGGCTATCATGAGCATTTCATATCAAAATCTACTTTCTCATTCAACCATGCTCTTTCATTCATCATAAATCTCATTCTCATACATTCATCATTAATATATACATTGTCTTACAAAACTATTAGGAATTACACCATATACATCATTGCTTTACATTTACAACTCTCATGTACAATGTATTACAAAAAGCCTTTACACCCTTCTTTAGCTTCCCTAGCCTCATGCTTGGTGGTGATCCCCATCTCTAATCTCACTTGGTCCACCTGGCATGGTTGGATGGTGGAGAGGGAGGGTGAGATTCGGAGAATCTCAATAGTTCAACTCTCATTCAAACATACATATCTTGCATGCAACAAGTCTCATTATGCATGTATGGCATGTTAGCATATAAAACATGATGAAAAACATTTAAAACATATGAAATGGCCATGGATAACATTCATGAGCTCGCTGAGTACTTGGATCGGCCTCACCCCTTCCTTTATGGCTTTTGGATTTGCCTTCCCATACTTTAGAGGTACTTAGACTCACCCTTACTCTTTGGGAGTCTACTTCACTTTTGGGAGACATGGCTCAACCAACTTAGGGCTTCGGCTCATCCTCACCTTGGCTTCAGGGTTATTGGCTTTTCCATTTCCTCAAGCAAACCAAACAATCATTTAAAACATCATCTCAATCATATCACATAATCATGCTAACACACTTCTCATAGCTCATATCATTCATACACACAAGCAAGACAATGTAAACACACAATTATGCATGAGAGAAAGCGGAGAGAACTACCTTTGTCGACTATCTACTACTTGCTCTGACACTTGACTCCTCCCTTGTTGGTTTTCACAACAACTTCTAGATAGGAGAGTTCCTCTTGAGCCTAACCACACAAAAGCATGGAATTAATACTTTACTACTCATTTCTTAAGCTAGGGATCACTTCTAAGCAGCTCTACTGAGCTTCTCACTCTAGGTTTCTTCCTCACTCTAGGGTCCATGAACTATCCCTCTCTTTCTCAACTCATAAGAAAGGGGAAAAGCAAGAAAGAGAAGACTATCTACTTCTAATCTCTCTCAAGAATGGTTTCCCACTCTCTCTCCTCTGAACCAGACTCAACCCTAACCATTTTCTACCATTTAAACCGTGAAAAGGAGGGAAAAAGGGGAGAAGGCAACTTACTAAGAGGAAGCTATGAAAATTCATACCTTTCTTGTGCTTTCCTCTTCTCTTCAGCTTCTCACTCTCTCCTCCGCCCTTTTCTCTCTCCTAAGACGAGTTAGAGTCGGTTAGAAGAAGAAAGAAGAGATTTGGAAGCTTTTAAAAAGTCAAATTCTCTTTTTCTCGCTTTTCTGGACCGCTCTCGCTATAGTGGGTTAGTGACCTCGCTACGGCGAGCTCGTGTCTGTTCCAGACTTTTGTCTTCGCTATGGCGTCGCTACGGCGAGATCGTGTCTATTCTCGACCTCTGCCTTCGCTATAGCGTCGCTACAGCGAGCAACTCCCTGGCCTCTATATGGAATGCCATACTCGCTATAGCTAGGAACAATTTCGCTACGGCGAGCAACTTACTGGTTTCTATATGGAATGCCGCACTCGCTATAGCTAGGGACATACTCGCTACGGCGAAGAGGCATTCTCGCTATGGCGATTCCATATCTCGCTATGGCGAGAAGACTTAGAAAATTCTCAGCTCTTCGAAAATTTTCCAGCTTCTCTTTTCTTTTCCTCTTTTCTCATTTCTTTCTATTTTCTTTTTTCTGGGTTGTTACATTTCCTCCCATTGGACAAAATTCTATCTTGTAAGCATTTAGGATTGTTTATAACCGAAAAACAACGTGCACAAATTGTAAAGGATCAAGACAAATCTTGGCACATGCAGCAAAGACATGTTGACAGGGATACTTTTGGAGTTGAAACTCGCCACAGTCACATGTTCTATTCATTAGGCTAACCTTGCAAGTTCACCCATACTGTTTATTGGAAGGATCGTAGGGCTCTTCGACTTCGAATTCTGAAGCCCTTCTATCAAACGCATGAATTGATAAAGCAGATGCTCTTGCAATTCTAAATAAAATCTTTTTGTGGATATCCTCAAAAAATAAGCTGCCTGTTTGCATCTGAGCAAATGTGGTTTGTGCTCGTTTAACCTAATATTTATTCAATCGATACAATGTTGCCTTGACCAAGCCAATGATGGGTAAGAATCTAACACCTTTGAAGACACTATTGATACACTCAGCTAAATTTGTTGTTATGTGTCCCCAACGACGCCCATCCACATCATATGCACGGGACCACTTACTTTTTGGTATATCCTCTATCCAATTCGTCGCTACTGAATGCAACTGTCGAATCTGAGCCAATTGTTCATCAACCAAATGGCGCTCATTCAGATATCCAATATTCACAAACTTCTTCTTCAACCATTTAATCCTGAATGTCGTGTTCAAGTTACTCGCAATGTGACGTAAACAAAACATATGATGTGCATGGGGTGGTTGTCATCCATTTTCTGGGTTTGCAATTGCTGCTAATATTCCAGGATGGCGATCAGATATCGAACAAATACCTTGCTTGTTCGGTACCACTTGTCGCCTAAGGTTACTACGAAACCACCCCTATGCCTCAAACGTTTCACCCTCAATGATGGCAAATGCAAGGGGGATAACTTTTCTAGCACCATCTTGTGAGCTGGCAATTAGCAATGTCCCCTTATATTTCCCATACAGAAATGTGCCATCTATTTGGATAATCGGTTTCAAGTAATCAAAGGCATCAATGTAAGGCTTAAATGTCCAAAATACCCTATAAAACATAGTTGTACCCTCTGTATCTGATGCTGTCTGCAGGCATTCCTTAGTCACAAATTCAAAGTATGAGCTTGGATTGAAGTGTTGGACAACAGCTAACCATTTCGAGAGAACTGCATACGATCGCTCCTAATTTCCAAAAGCGATTGCAATAGCCTATTGCTTACCCAATCATGCCTTTTTGTAAGACACTGTATATCCAAAAATGCTATAAATCCTTTCAATGACATCACGAATTGAAACAGAGGAATTTTCTGTGACCATCGATACAATATTTGATGCTATTATATCAAAGTCTAGTTTTGGATGATCTTGTGATAACATGGAAGAGACACAAGTGTGTGGGCTCGCATACTTTGTTATCCGCCAATTATTTTCTCCCTCAGATTGACATGCTATTATCCACCAATTACATCTAACACCATACTCTGGACAACGATGCTCCACGTACTTCATTGATGATTGATGCACCTTGAATGTGTGGTGTTTGTGAACTGAATAAAGCTTTGCAGCACGACTCAATGACTGCTTATCATAAAATCGCATGCCAACATACATCTCTTGATCATCATTCAGATCAATGACCCCCTCCATGTCAGGTATCTCAAATTCACTCACATTATCATTGCTGATCTGAGACAAAAAAGTAAATGCTTGCTCAGAATGCAAATTCAATGGAGTTACAGGATTTCCTTCAGTATCAGGTGCGACAATATCATCCTCCCCATATTCATTGGCATTTAGTGGAGCATCATATTCATCCTCCGCTACAAACTCATCCATTATATCTTCAGTTACATCTGGGGGACTAGAATGATTGTTATGACACATCTCACCCCTCGATGAACTTGGCTGAGATATATCATTCATGAGTGACATTGGTAGAGTATTAGAAAGCTGAGTCTCAAATGGATGAATATTTTTGAGATAAGAGCTAAACAAGGAGACCGATTCATTCGATCTATTAATCTGACTTGCACACGGATTATCAACGGTTCAATCACATCAGTCTCTTCAACTCTTAGGCCCACATCATTAGTTGAGATGTGTGCATATAATTCAGGTTCCCTTAGTTGAGATGAAAAGTGTCGGTTCGCTTCCCACATGGTTTGAATATCTGGATCGTCCTCCAATGTACATAGCAAATACCAAGTTGGATTAAGTGATCGCGGGTATCGGTACACCAACTCAGATACATACTGTCTTGACTGAAGTTTTAATTTTTCTCCAACTACAACCTTCAACTGCTCCAGATTAATGTCAGGGTCAACTCTTAATAATTTTGGCTTATCACAAACAAATATTATTCCTTCGTTGGTGGAAAAAATTCTTCCATTTGCATGAATGCATATGATTTCCTTCCTTCTACTCATTGTCAATCTTTACTCAATGCCTTTGTGGAAATAATAATTAAATACAATACATTAAAATGATCAAAGATAAAAGATACCGAAGATATTACAAAGAACTTCAGACAAACAAACGTTTCCGTATAGAATAGAAGCTCTTGAGAATCTGTACAAATAGAAAAAAAAAAACTTATCAGCATTTTTTATAAAAAAATAAAAATATATCAGAAGAAAATAGGGATAACTTTTTATATTTATTAATTTTTAAAATATTTATATATTTTGTAAAAAATTAATTTTTTTATATCATACCCATCTAAATTGTTTAAAATTGTAAATTTTAAAAATTATAATATATTTAATTTTTTAATTCATAAAAATTTATTTTTAAAATTTTTGTAATTCATCTATTTTTGAATTTCATATAATAATTTTTTAACTATGAAATAAATTATTTTTATTTGTATTTTGAGAAAACAATTTATAATTTATATATATATATATATATATATATTAATTTTTTAATCTTCAAATATTTGTATTTTGAGAAATGTTAATATATTTTTGTTTTAAATTTGTAAAGAAAATATTTTAATTTTTATTGTTAATGTTATGTGTATGTATACATATATATATATAACTTTGACCAAAATTAAGTAAATTTTTACATAGTCAAATGTTCTAATATTTTTTTTCCTTGAATAATAAGTTTAAAGCCTTCAATTTTTTTCAAATTCAAAATGGTTATTAGTAAAAACTTGTAATGGATAGAATGGTGGAATAATTAAGAGAATAAGATGATAATTTATATTATTATCTTTTTAACTTTATTATTTTATGTAAAAGTTTATTTTTTTAATATTAATAATAAAATATACTATTTTTAATATTACAATATTTTTTAACAAAATAAAATAAAAAATATATTAATACATTTTTGTATTAAAGATATTATAATTATTTGTTCATTTTTTTGTATTATTTTCATTTAATCAAATATAAAAATATAATCAAATATTGATTCTTGTTTATGACATATTAGATATAATTATTCAATTTCCCTTGAAACTTATTTTCTTTACAAATTTAAAACAAAAATACATTAATATTTCTCAAAATAGGAATAAAAAAATTTATTTCATAGTTAAAAAATTATTATATGAAATTCAAAAATTTTAAAAAAAATTTATCAAATAAAAAATTAAATACATTATAATTTTAAAAATTTACAATTTTAAAAAATTTATATGGGTATGATATAAAAAGAAAATTATTTTTTTACAAAATATGTAAATATTTTTAAGATTACTAAATATAACAAAATTATTATCATTTTTTATAAAATATTATAAATCATAAATTATAATTAATTTAAAAAAATTTAAAAAATTATATAGGGACGCGGAGCAACAAGCTCTGCGTCCCTTTAAATTTATATAAAAAAAAAAGGTTAATAGGGACGCGGGGCAACAGGCTCCGCGTCCCAATTTTTATTAAAAAAAAATTGTCAAACAGTGAAAATTATATGCGTAAGAAAATAGTTTCATAGGTTATATATATGTTTATTTTGTTTTCATTTTTTATATATTTACATCAAAAAGCCAAAGAAAATAAGAAATAAAAATTAATTAATATTAAATTACATACCTCAACTAGGATATGAAAGTTGATAAGAAATTCTAAGTCTTCAATACATCTGAAATGATAGATAATATCAAGAACGCAACGATTGACTACCTGTTAAATATTTTAAAAAATAAATAATTAATTTTTTTAAGAGAAAAAACATAAGTATTTGTTAAGCACATGCAAAAATTTTTTTTTTAAAAAATAAAATACAAACCTTAGAATGTAGATGAGGAAAAAAAATAAATTTATTGAAAAGAGAAAAATATTCAAGAGATCTAAAGGAGAAGAGAAATGGATTGTGAGGAGATGAAAATGAAAGATGCGAAGGAAGGATGAAAAGTGAAATGAGGCAAGAAGAAGGCGGGGCGGAATATGTAGCAATTATAAAAATTTTAATTTTTTTTTCTGACCCCCATTTGGGGGTCAGATTATCTACTGACCCACGGGTCAATCTACACTGTCCCGTGGGTCAATCTGACCCTCAACAGGTCAGTTGAGACTGACTCGTTGAGGGTTAGTCAAACTGACCTTACGTGGGTCAGTTTTTACTTAAAAAAAATTAAATTTTTTTTAAAGAAATAGGGACGAAGAGTATGTTACTCTGCGTCCCTCAATTTTTTTTTAAAATATTTTATTTGGGATGCAGAGCTACAGGCTCTGCGTCCCATTATTATTATTATTATTATTATTATTAAAATAGTTATATATATATCTAGAATATGTTTTTAGATTGATATATATCTTTCTTTTATATTTTTTTGTATATTTATGTTAAAACGCCAATTTCTCGCTATTGCTAGCAGACTTAGAAAATTTTTAACTCTTCAAAAATTTTTTAGCTTTTTTTTTTTCTGGTTGTTACATTTCCATCTTCCTTGAAACAAATTTCGTCCTCAAAATTTAAGGGTACACTTTCTCTTACTCTTTTATATTTCGGCTAATTGTTCCTTTCTTTCCCTTCTTCCTGGCTCCATATGTTTTTCTCTCTGGTTTTGCTTGTTTAAATTTTCTCTCAGCTAGGGAATTTTCATTGCTAGCTTTTAATGAGGGCTCTCTCATTATAGAGTACATGCTAGTCCCTCTCATAAGGGAAAGAAAGTTCTGACTCTAGAGGCATATCCTGGGAGAGCTTACTCATTACAGCGAGTTAGCCTTAACCCGTCATAGGAGTTATCGTTCTTTTCAGTGGACTCGCTTACATATCTTGGGAGGTACTCATTTTATATCACGTCTCCCGTATCCTCTCTAAGTGGCTTCTCATAACATCTCATCATCTTTTTTTATCATTAGAGCCATCAAAGGTTTTTATCTTTTTACTATTTTGAAGTATACTGTCCACTGTTCATCTCTGCGTTCTTTCGTACTAGTTCATCCCATGATTACAATTCACATCTCTTTCTGTCACAAGCCTCATATCGTAACTGCTTACTGGGATTACAACTCCTTTGAGGAGTTTCTACTTTTAATGATCCTAGTTTCTCTGTTTATTACTATATCTGTCTTTGTAGGCCGAGACTTTTTCTCACTTTCTTTGCTCACTTACTGTGGCATTTTATAGTCCCTCAATTCAATACTGATTGGCCTAACCTGTGTGTCTCATACTAGCATCGAAGAGCGATTACCACTTACTACTATTGAGCTCTGGTGGGATGCTAGATATTCTCATAGTTTTACTCACTTGAGATATAACGTACCACTTATCTCATGTAAACTGCACCTGACCCATTTCTAAATACATAGGCTAGCATGTGGGGATCTCTCTATCCCTCGGTCAGGACTACTATCTGCTAGGTAGTGGTTCATTTGGCTCTAACTTTGGAAAACTAATTTTCTACTTTCCTCATCTCATACACTATGCTTATATTTAAAGAGAGCTAGTCAGTGGTTTAACTGTTTGAGTAAAACCTTCATATTTCTGTGGCAACGATCTACTAGACTTAAGAGATTTGTAGTTTCTAAAACAAAAGTTAGTTGAAACTATATTGGTCTCTGAGACTAATTGCTCTGTAAAACTATCTCAGGCTGTCATCTCTACCAGAGATCTATCATGCTGTGGCTAAGGCTCTCTGTAACTCTGTAGGATCTACTATGACTCTTAGGTCTACTGCAACCTCTCAGAGCCCTGATAAGGTCTACTGCGACCTGCTGAGCTATGCTAGGATCTACTGCGATCCATCTCTGGGAGACGTCAAAGCCTAAGATCACTGTATCTGACAGTAAAATACATACTCACTAAGTCTGATTACCATTGCTCATAATAGCTGAGGCTAAACTCAGAGGTACATCGTGCTCTTCATGCGAAGTGGGTTCTATGTAATCTGATTCTCTAGGATCCTAGCATACTGATATTAGGGAGCACTTCAATTTTTACTCATCGCTCCTCATAGGATCCTCAGATTCCTACTTCAGCCCCTTTTGCTTGGGCTTTCTTTTCTTACTCTATTGACTTGCTTACTTTCATATACTCGTTCTAACCCTCCTCTCATATCCTGCAGTTTGTCATTATGCCCATGTTCTGCTTTAAAGTGCTTTGGCACTAGGGCATCTCACACACTGAATGTGGTTAACATCTCTGGCAGGAGAGAGGCTATGCACTGGTCCCTATTCATTTCATTTATATGTACTATAAAGGACTCGGTCTATGCATACTGAATCTGTACATTTTCTACTGGGAATCCCTTTTTGTATGCTTTTCTCATTATTCTGATATTACTGGAATCCCTTTACCTTTCTTTCTTGACTTATCTCGTTATCTAGCTAACTAGGATACCCTTCGATTATCAAGACACTTTGGTGATTGATGCCGTTGTTTGCTACGCACTTAAGCCATATTACCATTAGGTTAATCAGGCCTAATATCATGTAATTATTATTGTAAGCAAACCATAATATCAAGCACTAATACATGGGCGCCTCATGATTGAATTCAGGGCCACTATCGCCAGTATATTACAAGTTTCCCAACAATCTAAAGTATTTCTCTCATACTTTTCTTTATCTATCCTATTCTCGTAGGATACTCGAGAAAAATAGGATTCTTCCTCTACTACATCCCGAGATCTCTTTGTATTGCCCGACTATTTTTACTTTGAGTGCTATCATGCAAAAAGGGCATCTATGCCAAGGACATGTGTGCTTTCTTAAATACTTGAGCACATTAACTGCATATTTACTCTTAATGTATTATGTCCTCAGTTAGAACACTGTTATATTTTCTTTCCTTCTACATTTCTTATCCTCTTACTTAGGTAAAAGGATGTTTTACTACTGGTTGTTTCTGTTGTCAGTTTAGATTTTTTTATACTCAAGAGCACCTGCATTTTCCCGAGGTTCATCCACTTATTTACTTTTTGTAACTTCAAGGGAGTCTACTTTTCGTTCATCCCCTTACTCTGTTCTTAACTAGACCATCCCTTGGTAAGAAGGATTTTATTTCACATAATCTCAGGAATTTCATTCTATGGCACTTTTGGCTTACACTCTTTCTCTATGTAACACGAGGCTCGCCTTCTGAGGCGGTCTCTAGCTCCCTCGAGCTTTTCTGAGAGTACGAAGGCATTAGTTGTTTGTCTCAACTCATTTCTATGTTTGGATCAGAGCTGGGCTTTCTCTCTATTTAGCCTCTTCAACCTCATCCCTAGGAGCACAATATATTATTTTTAGGGTTTTGCTAACCCAATCCAAAATATGTACTCTCAACGTCCGGATTCTATCTTACTGAGAACTTATGCTCTACTGGGTGCTTTAATCACTCACGTGCCTTAATCCCATATCATTCTCATATTAGGGAGCTCATCTGACTAACTATTGGACTCCTATCTATTTACCTTTCTAAGGTTAGCTTGCTTATCTAATCATGACTAAAGCGAGGGCATCTTTTCTATGACTAGTTTCTCAGTTCTTCCTTGCTTCCTTTATCACTATGCTTTATGACTCAATAGGTCTATCTAGGGGAAATTACTAACCACTACTGGGTGGTTTTCTCCCGACTTAGGGTGTCTCCTCTTTTCTTTTTCGATCCAGGGAGAATTTTCATTGAGCCTTTCATTTACATATCTCACATGGAATGATGCTACTAGTCATCTGCCCTAGGCTTTAGCTTATGCTCAGCCTAGGCTAGCCATCTTATCGGACCTGTAGCTTATTTACTATCCTCATTCTTTTTTGAGTCTTTGTTACTAGTTACTCATACTTACTTCTAGGTGTTACCTATGAGATACACCTTTTTAGGTCACTCACTATGTGCTTCACTACTGATAGCCTTATCTCACATTATTTCAAGGCTACACTAGCATTTTATCATTCAGTGTCTCACAGGGTAGCACCCTAGGTTGGAGTCAATGCCTCATAGGCGGGTCTCAACAACCTGATTATTCTTGTGTCTAACTTTCTTTATGCTAAGCTCTTTTCTCAGTCTTATTTATTAGGCTCACGGATTTCGTACTAATCTTCTGTAATAATTCATTACTCTTTTTTCTATTTATACTAGGGGTTCCCGCTCTTTATGGGTTGTTTGACCCCTTATCAACTCCTTTCTTAAGTTAGCCTGAATATGACCAACAAGGCATTTATGGTGCTATTCGCCGTGGCTAATCAGCCTCAGGTTCACTCTAGTTCTCCTGTCTGAGTATTGGCTGTAGCTAACCTCTTACTTGGTCGCGACGAAGGACTTTTTGGATTGCCTTGCTGCTATCTGGAATAATTGGCCGTGGCTAACGGCCTCTGATTGGCTTACTTTTCCAGAGATCGAATTTTCATCTCTAGCTACTAACTCGAACCTCATTGCCTCTATATCTAGCCCGTCATCAAGCTAGAGGATTCTACCTCTTGCTCCACTCATACATAACTAATTGTCATCTTTGGGCTGTTGGGCTTTAGGGGTGTAGCTTGTAACTCAAACTCCTAGTCTGAGGAAATTAATCTTTCAGGCTCTAAAACTCACTTAGACATTTGGGTGTTATGGCTAGGGAGTGACTCTTTTTCTCACTTCCCCTCTAAACTAGTCTTATGTAGCTGCAGTCTCATCTTATACCGCGCTGCATCCTACTTGTCTCTGCATTAAGCGAAACATCTCAGAATGGTCTGAGTACGACTACCAGGGAGAATTGGGCCTTACATACTCTCTCTCTCTGACAAGCCTCTTCATATCAACGAGATCTTTTCTCATGTTCATATCTAGGGCTTGTCACTGATCCCGGCGAGCTGTCACATCTCATCAAGCTCTAGCCATTGGATCCCTTAGCTCTGCTCAAACTACTCTAGAGGCCACTCTTTCCCAGTGTCACTAACTACTCTAAGACCATCATACAACGTACTTATCATAATTAAAGCCACAAATTACTATCACACATCCACAATGTCTCAT
The DNA here is from genome assembly GCA_026724425.1 of Erythrophleum ivorense. Taxonomy (NCBI): domain Eukaryota; kingdom Viridiplantae; phylum Streptophyta; class Magnoliopsida; order Fabales; family Fabaceae; genus Erythrophleum; species Erythrophleum ivorense. Next base: position 1,117,179 of record JAIUCV010000219.1, read on the forward strand.
ACATGGTGCTACTTATGCATTCGAGCCTTTATATTGCCATAATGCTACTTTCTCAAGCCAAATCCAATCCAAACAAGCCTAGAACTTTGCTCTGATACCAAAAATGTAACACCATCATTCCTAACTCATACCCATCATCCCTTATATGCTCATGTGAGATATATGAAGATTCATATACTTTCTTAGTATTGTGTCATGGTTAAAAATTCATTGCGGTGTCACATGGACCGTGTGAGCTTATGCTATACATCTTCATATTTAATTGCACCATTACAACTCATTTCAATCCCAAAAACATGCTTTCAGCCCATGGAAACTAAAAAGAGATATGGAACATGCATATTCATTTTCGGCCAGACTTGGCCTCATTTCTGGGCAAAGTTTGGAAAATCACAACTAAATCTAGAAAAATTGAAAACATGTAATCTCAGTCATTCTGAAAATCTTGGGATGTCTACTTCATGATAAAAATATGTACAAGTCATAAAATCCCATACATAGGACGTTTGGCAAGCAAATTGGTCTGGAGGTCAGACTGGTCCTGATGCTGTCATAGTTTACTGATGTGAACTTCAAAAATGTCCAACTAATTCCAAAAAAATCTAATATGTGCAACTGATATCACTATGGAAATATGTGGATGTTAAATAGAGAGAAAAAATATCTCTAGATCAGTTCATCAATCCAAACTCTCAGAAATCGATGGAACAGTACTTCTGGTCAGGCAAGATGATTGATACTAGGTAGAAACTTCAAAAATTCATATCTTCCTCTTTAGACCTCCAAATGAGGTTCTTCTAGTTGCTACAAGTCACTGTGAATGTCTAATTTCTGCCTATAAAATTTTGTAGCCATTGGACCACGTTTGCCTCTCGGATGATACAATTACACAACTGACCAAATGAACAGTGCTGGTGCAAATCCGAAATTCTGATACCAACTTTGAAAAATCATAGAAAATTCCACAGACCTCAAAATGACCTGATATTTGGCTTTCCAAAAAGCTCTAGGCAATATCTAGTCACATACCAAATTTCAAGGGAAGAAGAGGTCATTTGGTCAGACTTTAATATAAGGGGGCAAAGTGTTAATTTCCTTTGTTAAAAAGGGCTCCAAGGGTTCAAATTTACTTCTCCTACTCCTAAGGCCCTATGAGCACGTGGGAAAGCATCAACATAGGCTATTAAACATGGCTCAAATGTCTAACAACCCAGATTTTCAAAACTCACTCTCCCACACCAACACATACACCATGTACATAATGCCAAGATCTTACTATTCATATCGAAAACTTGCTACATTATGCACTATAGTTCTAATTCTCATACATATACAATAAGTACATCTATTTACAATTATTCATAAGTGCACATCCTATGTACATCATTAAATTACATCTCTTAACCATAAAATGGTGATAAATGGCTATTTCACAAATCCTTTGCCGATTCCCCTAGCTTCAAACTTGGTGGCTCCCATGTCTTTGTTCACTTAGTCCACTTAGCATGTTAGGATAGTGGAGAGGAGGGGATGAGATTCAAAGAATCTCAATAGTTCATCTCTCATTCAATCATACATAATATGTGCCAAGCAAGCTTTTCAAATGCATGTATGGAAAAGTAGAAGTCATGGACACTTTAAAAACAACATTGGCATGTTAATCAATCATACCAAACATTCAAAGGTTCACCAAGTATTTGGATTGGCCTCACACTTCTCCTCATGGGTATTGGACTTGCCTCACCCACTCTTGAGCACTTTGGACTCAACCATACTCTTGGGAGTCCACATTACTTTTGAGAGACCCTTTACTTTATCTCAACGAAACTCGAGGGTTCTTAGCGCATCCTCACCCAAGGGAAGAGTTCTTGGCCTTTCCACACTCAAGCAAACTCATACAAACATCATGGATTCATTTAACACATAACATAGCATCAAGGATCATGACATGTAAAGACATGCTAACATACTTTTTATAGCTTGAAAACACACATACACACATTCTAAAATAAGCTAAATACACATTCATGCATGGGAGAGAGAGAGGAGAGAGCTACCTTATAGGCTAACACAAGCTTTCTCTTTCAATTTATCTTCTCCCTTCTTAGTTCCACAATCACAACTAGATGGAGGTGTTTCTTTTAAGCCTAGACACATAAAGAACATGAAATTACTCTCTCATAACTCAACACTTATTCATAAGGCTAAGGTTTCTTTATAGCAAACCCTACCAAGCATATAAAAAACTAAGGGTTCTTTCTCTTTCTAGAAGTTCACCAACTATCCTTCATCTCTCAAGCTCTCAAGAAAGGAAAGCAAGGAAGTAAAGCTACATGAGTTCTAACCTCCTTCAAGAGTGGTTTTCTACTTTCTCTCTTCTGAACCAAGCCTAAAACATAGCTAATTCAACAACCAAAAACCATAGAAAGAGAGGGCAAGGAGGGAAGAACAAGATTCTAAGCAGAAAAGATAGGGAAATCTCATGTTATGCTTACCTTTTTCTTGTTCTCCTTCCTTCTCTAGGTGTCTCTCTCTCCTCTGCCCTTTTCTCTATCTTGGATGAAGCCTAAGTCGGTGGAAAGGATAAGGAATGAATTGGGATGCTTTAAGAAGTCAAATTCTCTTTTTTCACGCTTTTTCAGACTAACCCTCGCTATAGCTATAGCGAAGAATAACCTTCGCTACGGCGAGCACGTATCAATCCCAGACCCCTATTTTCGCTATGGTGAGCGCTACGGCGAGCAACTCCCTGATTTTTGTATGGGATGTTCGAACTCGCTATAGCTAGAAGCATTTTCGCTATAGCTAGAAGGCACTCTCGCTATAGCTAGACCATTTCTCGCTATAGCGAACAAGTACATTCGTTATAGCTAGGCCATTTCTCACTATAGTTCCACAATCACAACTAGATGGAGGTGTTTCTTTTAAGCCTAGACACATAAAGAACATGGAATTACTCTCTCATAACTCAACACTTATTCATAAGGCTAAGGTTTCTTTATAGCAAACCCTACCAAGCATATAAGAAACTAAGGGTTCTTTCTCTCTCTAGAAGTTCACCAACTATCCTTCTTCTCTCAAGCTCTCAAGAAAGGAAAGCAAGGAAGTAAAGCTACATGAGTTCTAACCTCCTTCAAGAGTGGTTTTCTACTTTCCCTCTTCTGAACCAAGCCTAAAACATAGCTAATTCAACAACCAAAAACCATAGAAAGAGAGGGCAAGGAGAGAAGAACAAGATTCTAAGCAGAAAAGCTAGGGAAATCTCAAGTTATGCTTACTTTTTTCTTGTTCTCCTTCCTTCTCTAGGTGTCTCTCTCTCTCCTCCTCCCTTTTCTCTGTCTTGGATGAAGCCTAAGTCAGTGGAAAGGAGAATGAATGAATTGGGACGCTTTAAAAAGTTAAATTCTCTTTTTTCACGCTTTTTCGGACTAACCCTCGCTATAGCGAAGAATAACCCTTGCTACGGCAAGCATGTATCAGTCCGAGACCCCTGTTTTCGCTATGGTGAGCGCTACGGCGAGCAACTCCCTGGTTTTTGTATGGGATGCCCGAACTCGCTATAGCTAGAAGCATTTTCGCTATAGCTAGAAGGCACTCTCGCTATAGCTAGACCATTTCTCACTATAACGAACAAATACATTCGCTATAGCTAGGCCATTACTCGCTATAGCTAGCAGACTTAAAAAATTTTCAGCCATTCGAAAATTTTTCAACTTTTTTTTTCTAGTTGTTACAGTATCTACCATGGAATGAGAGATTTACCTTGGTTTTCTTTGTTTTCTCACTTGATTCTCACTTTCTTTAGCTTCCTCTCTTCAAATCTGAATTTTTCCCTCTTAGTTTGACCTTAAAACAGCATCAACAACTCTAAGAAAGCCATAAGGAGAAAAGGGAGAAGGAGGAGAAGAGATGTCCTAAAGAGAAGACTAGGAAATTTTAACAATTCTTACATTTTTCTTAAAAATTTCCCTTCTCCCTTACCTTAGTCTTGCACGCCTCCTTCCCTTGAGCTTTCTCTGATTTTTGGGCAGAGTTTGGTCGATCTAAATGAGGGGAGCAAAAGAACACTTTATATATAATAGGTTTAAGAAGGACTTTTTCAAAAATTCCTATCTTGTCCTTTATTCTTGGTAGTTTCATTTTTAACTCGTTTTATCTCTTTTTGAGAACCGTCTTTTTCATTATAAATTTTAAGTTCCTAATTTAGTAAAATACTTTTAGAATCACTCGAATCGAAGCTAAAACCTTTCCGAACCAATCCGTCAAAGTTCGGGTACACCGACGTTGAAAAACGTCCACCAGAGGGGCTTTAGTTGTCCCGGGACTTCCCATAATTTTTAGAGCCTCTGAGAACCTTGGAGAACTTAAAACTTTTATTTAAAAAGCCCTCCATACTCAATTCTAGACCACACAAGTTTTAACACATTATACAAGAAGACCTTGTACTTGCTAGCGAAAACCTTGTCGACAAAGTCTTAGAAATTGCACTATAGATTATAGGATCTTGTCGACAAGATCTTCGACTCAGGTGATGAGATGTTATTTCAGCCCTAAATTAACTTGGTCCGCTGCCATACTTTATGCTCCATATACATTTTAATGGTCACATAACATAATCTCTCATTTTCAAAGAATCAGATATTACACAAGCTGTTTAATTTGCAATATTATAATCCAAAATAACTTTAACAGTTCCATCATTAGCCAAAATAATGTTAAGGATGTCCTGATTAATATTTGAATCAGATTTGTCAAAATTTTGCTTAATCTAAATCTCTTGAATAAGTCCACTCAATGCTTCTTTAAGTCTTTTAGCTCTTGCCCTTGTGATAAGTCCAATTGGAAGATGCAAAGGCTCATTTAAAGATTTTGAATTAGCTTGTTCTTTTGAGCTAGTCTAGTTCATATCAAAATCCTCAAAGTTTAAAGGAAGATCATATATGTTTCTCAAAGTCACTTTTACTATGGGTGTTGGCAAATCTTTAAAATCCAAAAGTTGAGTCTCAGATACATTGGCCTATTTTAAATTATCAATAGAATTGGAGCTATTGCATATTAAATTGCCTTGCCACCCAGGTTGTCCAATCTTCATCTTGTCTTTCATATATCCCAACTTTGCAAATATATCTTAGCTCCTTCACACATCAAGCACCACCTTTCATCCCTCTATAAATACTCCCTCCTTGTATTGAATGAAACCATTCAAAAGAAGAGAAAAGGTAAGCTAAAAGTGAGAGAATGAAGAGAAAGGAGCTGAAAAATAAAAAGATGGTAAGAAATAGAAAGCAAAGAAGGGCATCATGTAGGAGAAAAGAATGCTGAAAGTGAAGGAAAAAGGAAGGCCAAAGAAGAGAAAAGAAGCTTGGAATTTAGGTAAGACTCTTTTCTTTGGCTTACTGGGATGTACTGCACCTTTCTCTCTCTACTTCTTTTTCTCTTTCTATGAGTGTTGTAAAGTTTGTTCATAGATGCATGGTTTAAGTATAAATATTGGTCTAAGGATGCTATAAACGTAATTTTCTGAAGTTGTACTAAGCTAAGAACTATAGAAAGAGAAGAAGCATGGGAAAGCTTAAGGGAGAATAAACTTTCTCTTTCTAGCTTTTCTTTTCTCTCTCCTTTTAGACTTTGTACAAAGGTAATTAAATTTGTTGGATGATGAGTTTTAATTGTTAAAAAGAGTATTTTGTGTGTTAATAACACTGCCAAAATGAAAGAGAAGCATGGGGGATCGTAGAAACATGGAGTGGGATGACAAACAGAGGAAGAAGACGATGGAGGGAAGGAGGCATCATGAAGCCACATGTTTTATCTAGCAGAATGTGAATTTTATATATATATATTGGAATTTTGAATTTGGCACAAAAAGGGACTTTTTATCTTACTTAAGTACTTTATACACATTTGAAATTCCTTATATTTTCAAATTAGATGTTTAATGCATGTTTGTTAATTATGTAGATTGTCTAATTTAATTCTTCTTGAACACTAGGTAATTTAATAAAATAATTCCTTGACATAAGTCCCTTGCAAGGAATATTCCATGAATTCCATGCATAAAAGACTAACCAAAGAACTAACTTATGCATAGAAGATTGTATCAATTAAAGTGCCTTGATCATGATTCTTATATATGGAAGATTTACCTCTGACAATTCCTATGTGCAGGTCATCATTGTTTTAAATTCCTTTTGTGAACAATGGACAATTGAGACCTTGAAGACATTAAAAGCTATATTATTAATAGCAAAAATTCTAGTAGAATTTATACAAACCACCTATGGCTTGGTTAATTGTTGAGATTATGATTAGTAATTTGAATTAACAATTATCTATCTATGTTTGATATCTAAGTTCGCAATTAGTTGTTTGATATGTTTAATGCAAGATAATTTTGATATCTATGCATTAGTAGACAAATCATTAGTAGCATGGAGACAGATTTTTTAATAAGAGATGGTAAATGGTCTCTTGAAGATGGAATTCTCAAGGAAAAAAAGGATCTTCCACATTACAAGGTTATCCAAAGATAAAGATATAAGGATATTTTGATTAAAATACATACAATTATAGTTTATCTTTTATTAATATAATACATTTTTTAATTTTAAAATACAAGAATATGAATTTTCAAAACGAAGATTGTATAATTATTTTTGGTGCCAAAAAGAAAGAAAAAAAGACTACAAATAATTTAAACATATCTAAGAAATAGTGTCCTTTATTATTTTTATTTATTAATTTTCCAACTTGGGGGAAATCAAAAGGTTAGCAAAGAACAGATCTACTGGTCCATCCCCCGTCAAATTCAAGTTGGCTAGTTGTTTTTATTGTTTACAGACTTATTGCTAGATGAAAGAATCTTTCAACAACAAAATCAAGATATGAAAAAAAAGTGACATAGAGATTTGTTATTAATAATTTCTCATCTCTTGGACATATTTATTCATCATGAAGAAATAAAAGGTGGAAAAGAAGACAAAAAGGAGAAACAAAAGAGTTTAAAGCTCCTCAATATTTCTCTACATATGCGTGCCTTAGTACTTGTTCCAAGTATTAAATCATGCTTAATGCAACATGTTAAACATAGATTTCACAAATAAAAGATTATGCCTTTTTTTTTTAACCAGTTTGTGAAAGAGCAGGAATATATATCTTCTCAAAGATAAAGTGTGAGATTGTTGCAGCATACCTGTCCATAGACCAAGTTCATTTAGTTCACTTAGAGATGGGGTCCTCTCCAACACCCATGCCTGTTAATATAATATTTCCATAAATTAAACAGTTTGTGACAGACACAAAAATTACCACCAGTAGGAGGAGAAGGACATTAGCAAGAACAATATCATTAGGCAACATAAATCATGTAAGAATAAAGCAACATAAACATTCTTGTTCCACCCAAAAAAAATTATGAGGTGGCTAATTCCACTTGTTACACAATTGACTAATAAGAAAAGTACCAATAACCAATTTACATGCACTGTCTTATAAATCAGATTCATAAAACAAAATCCACCTCTCTACAAAATCAATTTAGAATTAGTAGTATGCATACAAAAGGCCTATAAATTCAATGCAGCAAAGAAGGGACAGAGATAAGGATAATCTTTCCATATAAAGAGCTTCTAAATTGTCAAATAGGCATTGCTTGCCATATGTTTACAACCAAAGTTTTTAGAACCAAATGAATAATAATCACAGTATTTGTGCCTTTCTGCATCTATAGTATAACTATTTTTACACCCATTGTCCCTCTCAATGAGAAAAAGTTCACAACTATGATGAACCATCAATGTAGAAATCACATAATTGTGATACTCAAGAAGATAAGGAAGAGCAAAAGTCATATTTGAAAACTTGTGTACTGTAGGAAATCTAGAAAGAAGTAAGCAAGATAAGAATATAGAATTTGATTTTCTTTCTCAAACTTCCTTATGCATACCATCAAACAAATATATAATAACTACGCTGACATTGTAGCCTTTTCTTGAAAATGATTCTTATGATTATTTTAAAAAGATTTTGAAGGAAGGTGGGTGGATAACTAAAAACAAAGGGAAGTCTTCTCAACTTATACATTTATCTGATATAAGGTAGAGTAATTTCAACTTCAAGGACTATCGTCCATAGCATTTTTTGGTTATAATGTTAATCCTCATACATTTGAACCATGTTATCAACAATGAACCATATTCAATATATAAACTATATTTAAAGATGATGAACCATATAGAACTAAGGATTTAAATCATCCACTAAATGTAGATAAGACAATGCATTGAGGATTTGAGCCCTTTTCTGCGTGAAATCCCACCCAAGACCGACGTTACATGCGAGCTGCATTTTGCATGAAATTTCCATGGAAACGGTTGATTTATCATGCAATTGAAGTGCAGGTTTCTTTCATATGATCGCAAGGAACAACATGCTTGAAAATCATTCATCAATTTGAAGTATTTTGTGAGAATTGGAATTCAATTTTAAAAAACCATAATTATGAATTTTGAATTAAAATTCCCATGGAATTAAATAATTTTTAATGCAATTGGTAGAGGGGTTTTACTTATATGATTAAGGAGAGTGCAATTTTCAAAAAGACATTCATCAATTTGACCTAACTTAGGAGAATTGAAATTCAATTTCAATAAACCTTAACCTAAATTTCAAATTCAAAATTTCCCATCTATGGTTCATGATAATTTAAATTTCAGGTGCTAATTGATTCAATATTCAAATTCTACAAAAGTCCTGAGGTTTCAAGTTTCAATTTTTTTGAAAATCATCCAATTAAGATTTCAAAATTTATATGGATAAAAATTGCAAAAGGTTAAAGTTTTGAAGCTTGTATTTATGTCTTCAAACCAATTATTAGATTCTAATTCATATAATTGAGGCTCTGATACCAAATGTAAGAATAAATTGAAAACAATTATATGAAATTAGAATATTAGATTAATTACCTGTAGAAGATATGGCGACAGATTTAGGATACCTTGTTGATTTTGAATGTCTGAAGGTTTAAAAAGACTAGGGTTTCATCTGTGATTCACACTCTCTATCACAACTTATAATGGAGTAAGTTGTGGAGTTTGTATTTGACGTGAATACAAAATGGATCTAGCCAAGTTTAAATAGAACTATAGTACCCACCCCTTATGGGCCTATGAGCTATGGGCCCGTACTTTCATCCATACTAATCAATTAGATATTCAGCCCAAAACAATAGGATCATTAATAATAAGTGGGCCTGAATGCATCTTTCATGGATCATGAATCAGCTTGTTTTTATTTAAATAATAATAATTTATTGTAGTCCACAATAATTCCTACATTCTCCCACTTGGGCAAAATCAATTCTTCATTTTAAAAACTTTTATTTTAAAAATGACTCTCGGGCTAATGACTAATTTTGTAATGTGGCCACATTTTAAAAAATAAATGATCCAAGATGCGATATCTAATACGACTTCATCTAACTAAAGCCAAGTAACATTGAATCATGGCAGCTATTATATCTATTACTGATATTAAACCTTCCATGGTTACAAATGTCACTGACTCTGTCGACTAGTCATTAGTATGGAGTGCAGCAAGAAAATAGTATGTCAATGTGATCCAATGACCAAACTATTATTTTATTTGTCAGTTCTCACAATTTCTCTCAAGTGCTTTAAAGCCAGAGAAATTATATGGTTTGTCAAGAAATCATCATACCTCAACTCCAATATGACATTGACTACAGGCATAGTGGTCTTAATGATACCGAGTTTAAAATTTTGCAATTGATGCATATATTCAAAAATACATAATACCAAAAATTCAATGCATTATCAATTAGCCAAAATACAAACCATATGAATGTCAAAAGTATTAAAAAAAAAAGTTCAACATAACAAGAAAATAATATAAAACTCAAATTCCCACTAACTAAACATATCAAGAGAACTTACAATACCCATATTCTCAACGTGTCTTTTAAATACAATGGGCCCAAGTCCTTTAGTTAAAGGGTCAGTCAATATAAAATCTATGTCATATTCAATAATTATTTCGTTATTCTTTACTAAATCTCTGATAGTTTAAATATTTCAACTCTAGATGTTTAAAAACACTAGTAGTTTTTATTATTTTTAGTGTAAAATGCTACAGTACTATTGTCACAGTAAATTCTTAGTGGTTGAACAATAGAATTTACAATATAAAGTCTTGTCATTAAATTTCTCAACCAAATAACATGAGTAGTAGTAGCGTAACAACCAATGAACTCCACTTGCATAGTGGAAGAAGCAACTATGTTTTCTAATTATTTTTCTACCTTAATTTTAAAAATTTTAAATTTTTCAAGAGTATCATATTTTTCTTTAATCAAATAAAGATAGCCAAATCAATAGAAATCATCAATAAAAGTGATAAAGAATCTATTACCACAAATAGTATGAGAAAAGGTCCACTAATATTTGTGTGAATAATTTCTAAAAGACTTGAACTTCTAGTCGCACATTTCTTTTTACTTTTAGTGAACTTTCCTTTAATACAATCTACACAGGTCTCTAAATTATCAAACTCTAAGAAAGATAAAATATCAATTTCAATTAATCTTTTAACTATTTTCTTAAAGATATGTCCTAAATGCTTATGCAATGATAAAAGAAAATTTTCTTTAATTTTAGACCTAAATATTTAAAGATGATGAAATAATGTTAAAAATCAAGGATAATTTATATAAATCATCCACTAAATGTCCATAATCAATAATTTGGGAGTTGAATATTAAATTAAAATAAAAACTAAATTTATCTAAATAAAAAATAGAAATCAAATTCCTCTTAAAAGAAAGTACATAAAAAAAATGTCTTTCAAAACAGTTTCATATCCAATTGCCAAAACTAAAATGACATCTCCTACTGACTCCAACACTATTTTAAGATTCTTTGCTACCCTCATCTTGCTTTCTCTCAGATTTGGTCTTTTCAGGTTCTTGAATTCCTCTAAATTTCTGCTTATTCTCTAGCCAAGCCTTGAATTTTGTGTAATCATTCTTTTTATGCCCCTTTTCTTTACACCAGAAACACCATATGTTTTTCTTAATGAGAGTTGGTTTAGGACCTCTTACATCATGATGTTGACCATTGCTTGGTTTCCTTGAACTTTGATTCTTATGAGGAATATTGAATTGATTTTTCTTATATTTCCATTTACCATTACCAAAATGGGGTTTATCATGGGAAGTAAAAGGGGCTAACTCACAAGATAGGTCACTCTTTTCTTTCTTTAATTTTTCTTCTTCAGCCACACATTTGGTAATGGGGTCATTAATGGTCCACTCCTCACCAAAGGTATTATAGGCAGTTTTGATTTGTGCAAATTCGTCAGGTAGGCAGTTAAAGGCATGTGAGACAATGAAAATCTCATTTAGGTCAATGTTATAGGCTTTCAGTTAGGTTTGGATGTGAACCATTTTTAAAATGAACTCCCTTACTCCTTCATTGTTGTCATACCTCATATCAATCAACTTTTTCATAAGATACCCAGACTCAGCGTTATTAGATACTTGGTATATTTCTCCCAAAATAGTAAGAAATTCTTTAACACTTGTGGTTTCTGGTAAGCCACTAAGTAGGTGCTCAAAGATGGTCCTCTTAATGGCAATCAGACTAAGTCTGTTGGATCTCTCCTATTTGGCTAAGAACTCTTTCTATTCAGTTGTATTCTTCTCATTCACTGCAGGCTTACTCTCATGTAGTGCCAGATCAAGGTCAGCAATTCCTAAGGAGAATTCTAAGTCTTGCTTCCACTTGTTATAATTTGATCCAATCAAAATCTCAATTGAAGCAGAACAATTATTCATAGAAAAAGTAATTGTAAAATTGGAATGCATTAGGACAAACAATAAGGGTAATTTATACATAGTTTTAATTAAAACAAGCTATCACAATGAGGCCAACATAATAGCACATTTCCCTTTGGGCAGAATGTACAAATCAAGATCACAACCTAGATCAAAACCTCAGATGAGTTAATTAGTGACAATATATTAGGTTCAAATATCTATCCCCTTTAGACAAATAAATATCTTAGACCAATATATTCTCTATTAACTTCATCCCAAATTAACTCTTAATTATAACATACAACAACCCCCTTTGGGCAGGTTATAGTATGAGATAATTAGAAGCCTTCATCAAATTACAAAGGAATTTTTATGCATTAATATGAATAATTTCACTTTGGTGTTAATTATCCATAATAATTTATAAAACCTCTTGCACAGGAATTACTTGCATCTTGCCCAAAATTATGGTACAATATTTAAGGAGATGAAATATTATACATCTATTGTCCATGAACAAATTCTATAGCATTCCCAAAGAGACTTCATGCAAATACAATTAAAATAGAAACATATATTTCTTAAAACAAACATATTAAGACATATATATTAGGTTGAGAGTAGACAAATATATATTATTATATATGGAGAGTGAACATCATCATAAGGTTCAAAATATAATGAATTAATTTTTCAATGCATCACTTTTCAGAAAATCATCCAAATAAATATTAAAATCTATTTTATATATTAATATTTATATAAAAAATATTTATAGTAGTCAAAAAATTATGAAACATTCCAAAAAGTCACATTTAAAATATGAATTGTAATGCAAAAAATAGACTAAAAAATTCCATTTGTACGTTGCACACTCTCCCTCACTCTCTTAGGGCGCGAGTGGGGAAACACTTAAAGCTTCATCTTCTACCTTAGGCGGGTCAACCCAGCAGCAAAAATGGGTCACGCAGGACCCGCGGGTACATCATTCGGGTTTCAAGTTTTTAAGGCTTTTTTCTTGAGATTTTCTTGTGATTTTTGTTCCTAATCTCATTCTAAACTCATCTACACTAAAATCTCTCAATTTTATTAAGTGTTCATAGATTTTTCAAAGTAAAAGGGGATCCTTTCCCTCGAGATAAATGAAACTTAGTTGTGGGCAATTCTTGATGCGTTTTGTTGTAATTTTCTTATGTTTTTTGTTTATAATCTCATGCTAAACACATATACCTCAAAAGCCCCAATTTGAATTGAGGATTTGAGCCCTTTTCTGCATGAAATCCCACCCAAGATCAACGCTACATGCGAGCTACATTTTGAATGAAATTTTCATGGAAACGGTTGATTTATCATGCAATTGAAGTATGGGTTTCTTTCATATGATCGCAGGGAACAACATACTTAAAAATCATTCATCAATTTGAAGTATTTTGTGAGAATTGGAATTCAATTTTAAAGAACCCTAATTATGGATTTCGAATTAAAATTCCCATGGAATTAAACAATTTTTGATGCAATTGGTAGAGGGGTTTTACTTATATGATTAAGGAGAGTGCAATTTTTAAAAAGACATTCATCAATTTGACTTAATTTGGGAGAATTGAAATTCAATTTTAATAAACCCTAACCTAAATTTCAAATTTAAAATTTCCCATCTATAGTTCATGATAATTTAAAGTTTAGGTGCTAATTGATTCAATATTTCAAATTCTACAAAAGCTCTGAGGTTTCAAGTTTCAATTTTTTTGAAAATCATCCAATTAAGATTTTAAAATTTATATGGATGAAAATTGCAAAAGGTTAAAGTTTTGAAGCTTGTATTCATGTCTTCAAATCAATTATTAGATTCTAATTCATATAATTGAGGCTCTGATATCAAATGTAAGAATAAATTGAAAACAATTATATAAAATTAGAATACTAGATTAATTACTTGTAGAAGACATGGTGACAGATTTAGGATACCTTGTTGATTCTGAATGCCTAAAGGTTTGAAGAGATTAGGGCTTCATCTGTCATTCACACTCCCTATCACAACTTATAATGAGGTAAGTTGTGAAGTTTGTATTTGATGTAAATACAGAAGGGATCTAACCAAGTTTAAATAGAACCATAGTACCCACACATTATGAACTTATGAGTTATGGATCCACACTTTCATCCATACTAATCAATTAGATATCCAATCCAAAACAATAGGATCACTGATAATAAGGGAGCGCAAATGCATCTTTCATGGATCATGAATTAGCCTATTTTTATTTAAAACAAAAAAAATTGACCCACAATAATTCCTACATTTATGTCGCACGCAAGACGTCATTTTCTGTTCAAATCCGCACCAGCACTAACCATCGTTCCTGCTTCCTGAAATTAACCCAATCCACTGAGCTTCATTGTATTCTTTTCATGAATTGTTATCATTATTTATTTCGAAAGTGCATTTGTAAACCATGGCTACCACAAGATCAACTTCATACGTGGCCATGGCAGCTGCAGTGGATTACATGTCTAAGCTCTCCAATCAGGCTTACACTGACTCTCGCTTTCGGTTCCCTACCTTCTCTTCTTCATCACCTGGTTCACCTCCCTAGGCAGACCACACTTCTGATACCAAGTCAGAATCACTAGGGGCTGATGAACCCAGACAGTCAGGTTTTCATCCGGAGTAGTTAGAAAGAGGTGCCAAATGTGAGAACCCGACGTGAAGAAAAATAAATTCATGCATGGGAAGGGAGTTGACTTGTCAAAGCATATTGTGCAGCTGCCACGTATTAAATTTACTCTTCCAGAATTTACATATATCTCCTTTCTTCCATTTCCTTTTAGCTGGAGTTTTCGGTCATTACCTCCTAAACATATGCAGCACATATCACTTTCAGCTGAGGGAAAACGCAGAGACAGATCAGAAACTTTGCACCTTCATTTCTGATGTGCTGGACGCTGCTGGACGTTGCTTCCTCTTCCCCTTCGAACTGTGAATTATTCTCTGCTCCATCTTCAGCCAGTTACCCCATTCAAGTCGCATAGAAACTCTCTGATGGACGAAGTGTATGCTGACTGAACGCTGTAAAGTTTCCCCCTCTGTTCAGCGCCATGTTTTTGCTCTGTTCAGCGTTGCTTTCCCTGCATCTTCGAGCTACTGAACCGTTGGCTTGGGTGCTTCTTAAGCTGTGAAATTTCTTCAGTTGAGTGCTTCCTTTAGTCACATACTCCTCCCTGTTGAACGAAGCTGGTATGGATTAATTCTGCAGCTTATTTCCTCCTCTGTTTAGCGTTTCTTTTGCCCTGTTTCAGCACTGTTTGGTCTGAATTTCAGCTACAAATTGCTCCTTGAATCTGCTCCATTTTTGGCTGCTTCATCCAGACGCAGGAGGCTCTCTACTGGACAAACTGTACTGCTGCATAAACACTGCAATTTTCTCCTCTGATCAACGCCTCTTGCTGCCCTGTTCAGCGTGAATTCTGGTTCGAATTTCAGTGGCTTATGTTTGCTTCTTGAGGTGTTAAGTTGTTGCTGCTGATTAGTTGTGAAACAAGCCAGAAAAAAATTGAATTCTAGGTCCGAAATTATGCTGCACATATTGCTTTTGTTGGGCCTAACTTCCTTCTCCATTTTTCACGCCATAGGACTCACTGTGTTTCTTTTTCCGGTGCAACCTTCCTGCTTTCTGTTCAATCGAAGCTTCAGGACTATGTGTGTGGAGTAAGAGAGCAACGTTGCATAGTAATTGTAAGCCTAGAATTTTCGAAATATGTATTGCTTTTTTTGGTCAACTTTCCCAGTGTTTTCTCCCCTATTTTGTACGAGTTTTGCATGTGTTTTGGGTGTGGTCAGCTAGCTAAGTTTAGCACAGGAAAAAATACTGAAGGAAGCTAATTTCGGTTGGAGTAATCTCAAATTCCTTCATGCTAAACTATACACTCATTTTTCTATACAGTAATCCCCCTAAAAATTTTACATATATATATATACCATTTTAATTAAGGACTAAAACCCCCTGTGCTCCTTTCTTAATTGTTAAATTAGAATAAATTTTTCGATTAAAGATGGTAGACATTTCTTTTAATTTTTGAAATTGGGTTTAGCTCCTAAGTGGAACCAAGGAAAAGGAAGCACAAAAGGTGAATATGGAATATACTGTACGAGTTGAAAGGCGTAAAAATCAGTAGAGGAATAAATTTAAATTTTGATAAGTCTGAGTCCTGTATAAAATTAATTGGGGTGATTCATTTTCTAAACTCTGGTGAACGGGTATTGTAGGAAATTCTGAAGGTTGAGGTATAGCCGAGGAACGAGTTAAGGAATTTCTGTAGTATCTTGGAAGGCGAGTAAGTAATGCGGACCAAAGACTCAGGAAAATTCTTATTTCTGTTCCTATGTTTCCTTGCAGTGTTTTAAAATTTTGATTCTCTATTTATAGAGATACATATTTTAAAATATAGTCATATGCTTGTTTACCAAAATTTGATTTCAATCGGGAATTTTGCAAGTTTACGGATGTTGAGTTAATTGGAAATCCTACTGTGAAACTGATCTGAACGATACTTTGTCTGAAATGTTATTGGGAAATTTTATGGAGTTATCTGCTCAGAACCCTGTAGCTAACAGCAGTAGATGTTAGCCCTGATGCACCATGATCTGAACCTCAGCTAGCAGGGGTGGTGCTAGCCCCGTGTGCAGGCCACCACACGCGGAGTCATTTTATTCTCGCAAGCTGAAAGCTTAGCGTCTGTAGTGATTTTCCCCGCGAGCTGTGTGCTCTGCGTCTGTATTCCAATTGGTTCTGTTTAGATGCTTTCGGTGCATTTTGAAAAATAGTTTATATAAAGTCTGTTCCATACGGTCTATATCTGTATATATATATATGTAAACCTATTTGACGTACGTTTATTTTAAAAAGGGTCAGTGTGCTTATTCACTGAGAATTCGACTCATTTTATATATATATATATATATATATATATGTTTCAGAGAGCAGTAGGGACTCTAGCCTGCCCCCAGCCACCTTCTAGGGGCCGACCTCTTAAGACGACCTTTGACGAGCCTGCGGAGCTCCTGTGGGTGTACTTTGAGTGTATATGTATTTTGTTTGAAACTTTGTAAAACCTTGTAAATTTAGCTCCACTGAATCATAGTTAGGGTATCCCCACACCCCAGATGTTTTCTATTGGTCTGATTGTACCCCTTTTGGGATATATTGTACTGGCTGAGCGTTTGTAGAAATATCGGGAGGTCTACGTTATAGAGGAGACTCTGCCGAAATTTCTACAAATGTCCTCTAAAGAAAAACTTATATGTTTTGTATGATTCAAATTAATGCCATAAGCATTTTCTCTATGTTTCCGCTTCCGCGTCAGAGTGCTTAAATTGTGGGGTGTGACACCAAAGCTCTCGGTAAAATCACTAGTTCTTCCAATGCTAAACAGGTTTTTATTTATATTTTTTTCTGATAGTAGAATTCAATCTGCTTCGTTGTGATATGGGAGGATTATAAAAGGGAAAGGACCGAAAATTGGGTGGACATTGTGTCATATCGTTTTATTCCACCTATAGAAATGCGTGATAATTGAATATTTTATTGATTTTTTCCCTTAAATTTTGAATATCTCGACAATGTGGTCCTGGATTGATTAGTCATCTGTTTGTTTAATTATAAATAGTGTAACACATTTATCTCTGTTTTCCAGGTGTTCGAGTTGATCACAAAATAGGAGCAAACTCACCTTGCGGGGTTAGACTCTGAGAAATGTCACACCCCAAATTTTAAGTACACATGCGCGGAAGCGGAATTATAGAGGAAATACTTATGGCATTCGTTTGAATCATATGAAATATATAAACTTTTCCTTAGAGGACATTTGTAGAAATTTCGGCAGAGTCTCCTCTATAACGTAGACCTCCCGAAATTTCTACAAAGTCAAAGACAGTACAATATAGCCCGAAAGGGCGCAATCAGACCAAAAGAAAACATCTGGGGTGTGGGGATACCCTAACAATGATTCAGTGGAGCTATATTTACAAGGTTTTACAAAAATTCCAAATAAAATACAAAGACAATCCAACTACACCCACAGGAGCTCCGCAAGCTCGCCAAAGGACGTCTCCCGAGGTCAGCCACTAGAAGGCGGCTGGGGGCAGACTAGAGTCCCTACTGCTCTCTGAAAAATATATATATACAAAAAAATGAGTCGAATACTCAGTGAATAAGCACACCGACCCTTTTTAAAATAAAGTAAGTCAAATAAGTTTACACATATATATATATACAGATATAGACCATATGAAACTGATTTTAAACCGACTCTTTTTCAAATACACCGAACGCATCTAAACAGAATCAATCGGAACACAGACGCAGAGCACACAGCTCGCGGGGAAAATCACTACAGACGCAAAGCTTTTAGCTTGCGAAAATACAATAACTCCGCGTGTGGTGGCCTGCACACGGGGCTAGCACCACCCCTGCTAGCTGAGGTTCAGATCATGGTGCACCAAGGCTAACATCTACTGCTGTTAGCTACAGGGTTCTGAGCAGATAACTTCCTAAAATCATGTAGTTTTCCAGACAGAATACCTTCCAGATCGAGTTCATCATAAAATTTCCAATTAATTCCAACATCTATCGATTTTTAAACATATTCATGTTCGAACCGATTTTGGAGAAATATGCATATGATCAAGCATTGAAATATATATTTCTGTAAATAAATAGTCAGATTGTTGAAACACTACAAGGAAACTTAGTATCGAAACAAGAAATTTCTGAGTCTTTGGTCCGCATACTTACTCACCTTCCAAGAATTTATAGAGATTCCCTGACCCGTTCCTCGGCTACACCTCGACCTTCAGAATCTCCTACAATACCCGTTCACCAGAGTTTAGAAACTGAATCACCCCAATTAATTTTATACGGGACTCGGACTTATCAAAAGTTAGAATTTGTTCCTCTACTAATTTCACGCCTTCCAACTCATAAGGTAAATTCCATATACATATTTTTGTGCTTCCTATCCCTTGATGAAAATAAGTATGTATTTAAATATGCACAATTAACATAATTAAAAATTGGAATTTTTATCTAACTCAGATCATCTTCCTGCCTCATTTTTTTTTTTCGGTACAAGACTTCCATTCAAACTGCCACAGCACAGGACAGATTACAGTGTTAATCTACAGGGAAGAGAAGCACCAGAATTTGAAATCAAAGAAGCACACATGCAACAGAATTGTTTCGCCTAAACACTAGTCCCACACAACCACTAACGCAGCTCAAATGAGGAGGAAGCAAAGAACAGGAATCAAACCAGAAAAATGAAGTGGAGGTGGTATGAGGGAGATGGGGCGCTGTTCAGCTGAAGGAATACGCACAGCAGAGCGGGCAGCTTGAGGAGAGGAGCTTCTAGCTTGATTTCCCCAGTCTCCAGCAACCAAAATAAAGTAAACTCAAGGAGCAACTTTCAGCTTAAATTTCGGACCAAATAGCGCTGAAACATGTGTATACTGGAGGTGCTGAACAGAGAAAGGAGATGATGAAAATTTCTGGCGTGAGCTTCCTAACAACCAGCGCTGAAATCTGGCAATCCAGGGGAAGGATTTCTACAGCTGAAATCAACCCAAATCAGCACTATACAGAGACAGTAAAAAGGCGCTGAAACAAGTGAATATGGGAGGCGCTGGACAGAGGAGGAGAATCAGAATTTTCTGGCGTGCTCTCACCCAAAAATCAGCAGCAGAACAGCATCAATTCAAGGAGATAGTTGCAGCTTAATTTCAGACCAAAACAGCAGCAAAACCGAACCCAATTCAAGGAGCAGCTGCAGCTGGAATTTAAACAAAAATCAGCGCTGAAACAGGGCAACAGAAACGCTGAACAGAGGAGGAAACTTACAGCTTGTTTTAGTGCTTTGGTTCGTCCAGTTAAGAGCTTCCTCTGCGACTTGGATGGAGCATCAATTCTGGAGCAGTTTACAGCATGAAGAAGCAGTCATAGCAGTGTGCAGCAGCTCGAGAAGATGAAGGATCCAGCGTCCAGCGAAAACAGAGGGTGAAGAAGTGAGATTTTCTGGCGGTTCTGTGATGCTGCGCTGGAAGATAAATACTGCAACAAGTCTGGATGGAAATGACCGAAAAATCCAGCTGAAGGAAGAAGGGAAGGAGGGGTATATCTGAAATTTCTGGAAGAGAAATTCTCCAACGTGGCAGCTGCATGTTTTAGCATGGAAAAGTCAAACTTCTACTGCATGATATTCACGTAAGTTGTTTCTTTCTCCTGCCTCACGTCGGTTCTTACAAGAAAGTTCATTATGAAGTTACTCAATCTCAAGCTGATATTGCAAGTGATCATTTGTATAATTTATTATTAAAAAAAAAAAGTTGGATCGAAATGCAAGGGGACGCCGGCATTCATAGCATTTTACTTGGGATGTTGTGCCTTACAGCATCAGAAATTTATACTAATATATCTCAATGCAACGCTGAATTACCAATATATATATATAGATATATTATATTCTTACAAACTTTGCTTGTCTCTGATTCCTTCGTTAAAGGATTACGTTAGATTTAGTTATGGTCAACCAGCTGTCCACGATTAGTTAAGTTTTTAAATGGTTAGTTATAGTTTTCAGCATATATAAGTCTGTCACATGTCCAAGCACTGTGAATCATCAAAATAATATTCAGATCCTATTCATCTACATCTCTTCTCTATCCTCTTCTCTCTTTATCTTCCTTCTCTGTATCTGAACTTTATACCTTCTAAGAATTTTCTGGTTTCGGACCAAGCTGTAGCCTTTACTGTATTATTAGTATTGTTGTTATTATTATATTATTAGCGTGTTCCCATGGATTTTGTTATTTGTCTGTCAACTATTACGTTTTAGTGTTTCTTGACATAAAAGGAATATAGTCATATGGGCGTTTCCATCATTCAATGTTCGGCATGTTACACCTTGTCCATGATAACTGTGTCACAGTTGCTGCTCCAAAGTTCTTTCTTTAGCCTAGAAATTGGAAGTTGCAAGATAAGCGGTTTTGCTTATATGAATTGAAATAGGTTTTAGTCATATGATGTGGTCACCTGACAACAGCAGTCCTTAAAAAAGTAGGATACAACTTCTCAGGAATAACTGAATTTCGTAGTGAGTTATGATGTATATTTTAATTGAGATCTACCACAATATCGTTGTGTTTGTTTTCTCACATTTCCCGTATGTAGTCTTATGTCAAGGTAATTTTCATTGCAGGAAAGGCAGCAAAAGATGACTAAAGAACAAGAAAAGCTTATTCAAGAGCAAGCACAGAGACAGGCCAAGTGTTATGATGTGAAGATGAATTGGCAAGTAAAAGAATGCAGGTGCAAGCTGCAAAACAATAAGCTCCATTTAATATGGGAATTTTGAACATTTTGCCAATTAAATTTATTACTTAAAATAGTTTTCTCCCAGTATAGAAAGTCATATTAGCTTTGAGTATGGTGGGCGTAGTTATGAAATACATGCGAAATCATTCTGGGCTTGATTATACGAGTATTATATTGTTCAATTGCATTCTTTTTTCCATGTTAGATCTGAGGAGGGGATGTGCTTTGCTTAATGAAACTACACTCTTTTTTAAAAAAATGAAAGAAAGATCAATGATTGGCTTGACAATTAGTGAAATTTACTCCCGTCCTGGGACCTTATGTTCAGAACTGTGTAATAATTTGATTTGTTGTGAAATTCCATAGAGTGGTCTTAGTTTGGTAAGTCCTTGTAGGTTTAGAGCTCCACATGAATCAAGCTCCACTAGCTTTCTGTGAAGTTAAAATCTATCACATTGAGTAGTTATATGTAAATTGCCATTTGCAGTGAGATCATTAAGCTCAGAGGCAATATAATGTTGAATTAGTCAAGAAAGGAACAGTTAAGATGGGATACTGAAGAAGCTCAACCGTGTCAAACTGAGAAAGAGAGAGCTGAAATAGTAAGAGAAACCATAAGAGTTAAGGCAATGGCTGAGGCTGTGGGCCAAGCCCATGAAGCCAAATTGACTGACGATCATAAAAGGAGAATGCTTATAGAATGGATGCATGGTGAAAGAGAGAAATGGCTTGCTGCAATTGACACAGCCCTTCTTAAAATTGTAGGTATGCAACAGATAAGCATACCAACTGACCCTAGAATATACCTTTCCAGCTTTTCTTGTATTTGAGCATCTTTAACATGATTCTTGGCCAGCTTGCCTGTACAGAAGTTCTTGTAGATGTGGATTCACAATTTCCTTTTTTTCAGCATAGCTAATTGTTCAGATATTTATGTGGACTTTCATGATTTTAATTGATAACTCCATCTTAATGCACGTGCGTAGCAATAAACAGTATTAGCTCAGAGGTCATTAAATTTTAGCAATTAGTAAATTGTATCCAGAAAAATACAAGCAAAATAATTAAATGACATGTTGCATATGTAAAATACATAATACTAGCCACGTTAATGCCAGCATCTGCAGTGTTATTTCTTCGAATCATATGACAGATAAGACATTCAACATGCATTGCACATAATGAAGGTCATTTTTATAAGGAAAACATTGCTAGATGCTTCTCCTGATTTTGTTATCCTTCTGATTTTAATAAAACTAGCAGTAACCCTTACAAATTTAGGGGTTGTTAAAAAAAATGTAGGCCTCACAACAAAAAATAAAAGAAAAATACAAAAAATTTAAAGAAAAAAGAAAAAGTATGGATAAACAGTGATGAACAATACCCAAGTGACACAACGTTATAAACAGTATAAATGAACAGTAAAATTCCTACAGCTTTTTATATATAAAGATTTCAGAAACTGTAAAATCATTAGCTTATATGCTTACAGTTAATTTGTCAAGTACACCTTTGTTTCGCTCCCAAAGCAGGACTATTGGTTGCATGAAACTATAGAGCTCATAGCCCTATGTAATTAATGATCTAGAACATAATCTTTCGAGTCTTTTTTGGGACCATGACTAGCCAAACTTTATATCTTTACAGATATTTCTGTTGTAATTCCTAAAATAGCTTACAATTTTTGTTTTTAGTCAGTTTGGTTGTTTTGGTTCTTTTTAAATGAGTCATAATGTCATTGACATGTTGTCTTCTATCTTACAGTAAGCCTTTTTTTTTTGCTGTAGTTTCATGTATTTTTATCAGCTATCTTCGTTGATGGAAGATAACTCCTGCATGATCTTTATTTTCCCCATTTTCTAAGAATAAGAATTTATTGTTAGCATATAATTACCATATGTCAACTTGCAAAATTTTCACACCCCACAATTTAAGTATTCTGACACAGAAGCGAAAACATAAAGAAAATACTTATGGGCATCAATTTGAATCATGTAAAACATATAAGCTTTTCTTTAAAAGACATTTGTAGAAATTTCGGCAGAGTCTCCTCTATAACGTAGACCTCCCGATATTTCTACAACATGTCAGACAGTACAATACATCCCAAAAGGGCGAACTCATCTCCAATCAGACCAAAGAAAATATCTGGGGTGTGGGGATATCCTAACTATGATTCAGTGGAGCTAACTTTACAAAGTTTCAAACAAAATACATATACAGCCAAAATACACCCACATGAGCAACTGCAGGCTCGTCAAAAGAAGTACTCAAGAGATCGACACTAGAAAGCTGCTGGGGGTAGAGTAGGGTCCGTACTGCTCTCTGAAAAAAATAATTTATAAAACAATGAGTTTGATACCTAATGAATAAGTAATGCCAACCTATTTAAAATAAACATAGGTCAAATAGGTTTACATATATATATATATATAGACCATATGGAACAAACTTTATACAAATTCTTTCTCAAAATACACCGAAAGTATCTAAACAGAATCAATTGGAATAGACGCAGAGCACACAGCTCGCGGGGAAAATCACTACAGACGCAAAGCTTTCAACTTGCGAAAATAAAATGACTCTGCGTGTGGTGGCCTGCACACGGGGCTAGCACCACCCCTGCTAGCTGAGGTACAGATCATGGTGCACCAGGGCTAACATCCACTGCTGTTAGCTACAGGGTTCTGAGCAGATAACTTCATAAAATCATGTAATTTTTCATTTAACATCTCAGACAGAATACCTTCCAGATCAATTTCATAGTAAATTTTTGAATAATTCGAACATCTATCGATTTAAAAAAAATTCACATTCGAACTAATTTTTGGTAAACATATATATATATAACAAAATATTGCGATGTGTATCTCTATAATTAAATAATCAAAATTTTAAAACACTGCAAGGAAACTTAGGAACAGAGATAAGAATTTCCTGAGTCTCACGGTCCGCATTACTTACTCACCTTCCAAGATTTTTATAGAGATTTTCTGACCCTTTCTCAGCTATGCCTCAACCTTCAGAATTTCCTACAATACCCCTTCATTAGATTTTAGAAAATGAATCACCCCAATTAATTTCATACCGGACTTATCTTAATTTAAAATTTATTCCTCTACTCAATTTTCACGCCCTCCATACTCGTACAGTATATACCATATACCTATATTGTACTTTCTTTTCCTTGGTTCCACTTAGGAGCTAAACCCAAATTTAAAAACTAAAAGAAATGCATACCATCTTTAATCTGCAGCCACACTTTAAAGGGAAGCTTATTCTGCATAATAGAATTTAGCAAGTAAGAAGAAGTACAACAAAATTGTGTCTTAATTTAAGAAAGGTATATGCAGAAATTGAAAGAATTTAGTGTGTAGAAAAGTGGGTATACAATTTAGCATGAAGAAAGTCAAACTTAATCCAATTAAAATCACCTCCTGCACCACTTTTCTCCTGCGCAGAACCCCCCCTTAGTTGGCTTCTACATAATTCATATCATAGTATTGATAAACAGAGGAGGGAAACGCCAAAATTTGGAATTAAAGAAGCAACACATGCAACAGAAATTTCAAGCCTAAACACCAGCCCCACACAGCCACAACTCAACTTAAACGAGGAGAAGCAAGCAGCAACAAGAATCAAACCAGAAAAGAGGCACTATAACGCTGAACAGAGGAGAAAGAATTTGCAGTTTTTTGCTCAACCTAGCCTTCGTCCAGCAGAAGCACTTCGTCTGACAGAACTTGGAGCTTGGGGAGAGGATTATTTTGGCGTGAGTTCACCAATAACCAGCACCGAAATCTAGCAAACCCAAGGAGAGAATTCTGCAGCAGAAAGTTGAAACAGAATCAGCCAAAAATGACGCTAAACAGAGTAGAAGAAATGGAATTTTTTTCGGTCAGCACCAGCTTTCATCCAGGAGCAGATTTTATGCGACTGAAATGAAGCTATTCCACCAGATAGATAACAGAAACAGCTCGCACAGCATGAAGAAACCGAAGGAGCAAGTCTGCAGCCATAGTTCGAACAAAACCAGCGCTAAACAGGGGAGGAAAATTTGTAGCGTTTACTCAGCGTACAGTTCGTCCAGCAGGGAGCTTTTATGCGACTTGATGAAGCAGCAAATCTGGAGCAAGTTCACAGCGTGAAGAAGCAGCAAAACCAACGTTTCAGTAGCTCGAAGAAGCAGGGAAAGCAGCGTCCAGTAAAACAGAGGATGACAGTGTAGGTCTGTCGGTTCTGTGATGGCTTTGCTGGATGGATTATGTTGCAGAATTTGGAGTGCTAAATGACCAGAAAAACCCACTTAAAGTAAATGGAAGGAGGGGTACATCTGTAAAATGGCAGAGGGAAAAACTAGTGCGTGGCAGCTGTAAAATTTTGCATGGAAAAGTTAGCTTCCTGCATGCATATTTCACATCGGTTATTACAAAAATGCAGAGGGATTAAGGGTCTTATTGACTGACGGGGACAAATTGCTTATGACTGCTGGAAGAGCTACTGCATTGGCTGCAGGAGTATACGCGACTCCATACATATGCTGTTTGCCGTGTTGTATACGGCCTGAGTAACATCAGTACTAAGTTTGAAAGATTAATTGGTGGTGAGATATATACCTTTTTGCCAAATCTCAATTTTCTGTGTGAGGGTGGACCATCATTTTATGTGTGGAATCTATACAAATTAAAATGCTTGTCAATATGGAGAAGCTGGTAGGATCTACTGCTACATAGTTTTAACCATATCAAATTTCATAATCTTGGTGCATAATAGCATAGCAGTTTCATGGTGCTGTTGGATATTGTATCAAGTGTATTAAGACATATGTTAGAAACTTATTATCTAAAACAACTAGAGTTGGGGAATCAAGTAATTTGGGATAGGAAACAGGAAAGTAAGAATGTATGCTATCTCTCTCACAGGAGAAGTAGCTGTCACTGCTTTGACATTTAACTCACGACCTCTATGGAAAAAGGAAAAAACAAAACAAAACAAAACAAAAGAAATAAAATTAAAAAGGTATGGTGGGGTAGGGCCAACTCTTGGTCTCCTCTTACTAGCCTTCCATACTAACAAGATTAGGAGGGCGAAAATGAAATTGGAAGTTTTGAGGAGCATGAACGGGCTTATTAATCAGTTACAGCCTTTTTCTGCATGAAATCTGCACAGGTTTCTTAAGTTTTCAAATCCACAATTTATCAGAATTCGGCTGCTAATTTTAAATGGCATCATGTTTTCTTCTATTTTACGTACAGAAATTACAGAGAAGGTGCTAGAGTTACATCGGATTATAGTCGGATTTAGGGGCAACCATTATTAATACGGGAATCATCTATAGCAAAATTTCCAGGGTTAAGGATCGTATCTCAAGCCAAAAATGAAGTTTCAAATTTTAGTACCATGGCCAGGGCGGAAAGGACTGTTGAGGATTAAAGGAAGCTTGAACATGTAATCCTCCAAGGCCACATTAAAAACCAAGGCCCACTAGGCACCATTGGGCAACATGCTTTTCAATGGGCCTCCTGGGACTGGTAAAACCATGGTTGCAAAGGAAATAGCTAGGAAATCGGTATGATGGTATTTGTATTTCCTTTATACATAATTTTGATGTTTGGCTTGTTCAACCTTTTCATGATCTGTAAAGTTTTTTTTTTTTAAGCGACCATTGAGTCTGGATGTAGAATTCTTTCTGGTATATGAATAAATGGAATAATGGATTCAAAATAAATATCAGGATGCTCAAACTGTGTTTGGTACTTCTGATTCTGGTCGGTTTGGTTTGTCTTCAGCTTTTTCTTTCCGTAAGTAATGGAAACTGATTGTATATTTTCTAGTTCACTATTAATACTTCAAATGTGGAAATAGTTTTAAAGGTGTTGACTCCTTCAGTTTTGCTGTGCAGGGTTTAGATTATGCCATGATGACCGGAGATATTGCAACTTCAGGGGGCGCGCAGGCTGTTACCAAAATCCATGGGACATTTGTAAGAAATCTAGAAAAGGCTTATTTCTTTTTATTAACGATGGAGATGCCGTCCTTTGTTAGTAAGTTTTTTAAAATTTAAATTACATTTAGCCGACTAAAATTATGAAATAAGCTTACAACTAACAAGTATTTGTAATTTAGTCGGGTAGAATTGGTTGATCTTATCCGACATGTGAAAAATGAAAATACTGTAACAGCGAACATTGAATTACGCTTTTGTTCAAACGATAATGGTTTGGATATGATTTAGACTGCATTTTCTATAGAGCTTGCTATTCAGAAGCCCAACTTATCTTCTACTTTACTTTATTCATGGATATTAAAGTAAACACAGAATGAATGAATAACAACATTTATGGATTTTTTTCTCCTTTTTAATGTTTGTTTTACGGTAAATTCTCTGGTGCTACTCTGCCTTGTTGACAAGGTTATTAACTACTGGATTGAAATAATGGAAAAGCAAATTGTAGATCCAATGTTGCATAACGCTCCTGGCAATAAGGCAAGGTACCAGTGCAACTTGGGGCACTGAAGAATTCACCTTGTGTAACGTGAAAGGATTGAGAATTTTTGCTTTCATGTATTGCAGGCACATTTTGGAGGAGGGGTAATAAATTAGATAGTAAATATATCCACTGTGACCAGAGCAATCAATTTAATGATTATTGTTTACCCAATTCAGGCGCAACAGTTCACAAATCAGTGAAGCTCAACGAAGTGCACTAGACGCATTGCTCTTCAGAACTGGTGATCAGTCACTCAAGAGACATGGTACTCGTCCTTGCCACAAACAGACCAGGGGATCTTGATACTGCAGTTACTGACCGCATTGATTAAGTGATGGAATTTCCCTGTCGGGAGAGGAACATTTTAAACTATTTAGATTGTAGATTACAATGTGGCAGAACATCATCAACGAATAAAACTGGCAGCTGAAGGTGGTGTGCCTGACAAAGTATAACAACTTGCTTGAGCTTTTACCTGAAGGACATAGAAAGCCCTATAAATCCCCATTGCGACCTGATAGAAATTCTGGTTAATATTCGATTAATTCATCGTTTTATTAGTGCCATTCTTGGCAAATGAAGCAGATTCGATTCATTCAGGGAATTCGCCAAGATGGATTTTGTAATCCAACGTTACAAGGTCTTTTCGGTTACTATATGGGAATTTGTACGGAATATTGGATGTAACTTTATTTGGGAATGGGAGGAATTTATCATTTCGAAGCAATCCAGCACATCACGCTCTCTTTAGTTTATCCTATACAGCTAAAGAACCAGGGATTTTAATGGTTGAAAGCGGAATAGAAACCAGGTTCTGAGAGACTCAAAATCAACGGGACGGCGAACATTTATTTTATTAGTATCATAAACTACTAGCGTCTCTTATCGATTTATTTCTAATTTCATTTTATTTTTATTTAAAAGTAATATATTTATGAAAAGTAAACCGTTTAAAAATAAACATGATTTATTCCTAAAATTTAAAAATAATTTTTCATTTGTATTAAAAATAAAATAATATAATATTATAGATTGTGTTTTTAAATAATTATTATTTAGTACTTATTGCTATTCTTAAGTTAATATCCTCCGTTAGATGATGAGAGATCAAGTTCTCCCATAATCGACTAATCAAACATTTTTTGGATAGAATATAGAGTTGTATCTTAAATAATTTTGTTTTAGTTCCACTCAATTGATAATTGTTATGCACGTTTTACAAATATACTAATCTCACATGTCCAAAGTTATTTAGTTCATTTTACCAATGTCTACAAAACAAAGGGGATAATACAAAACTTTAAAACCCAAATGATAGCTAACACCAATTCTTATGTATATAAGGATACAAACCTTAAAGCATAGGGACAAGACCTTACATTGAGTTGTTATTCTTAGAAAATAGTCACCTCATGTCAAGCATATACCACACATACTCGTTATTAGCTAAGGAAAGAAGTTTATTGTATCTTATTCAAAGAATTAATCGATACAAAACTTTTGGGTTGGGCTAAACTTTCTCATTCATTCTTTGCCATAATCTTAAAGCCAAGATTTGGCCGCCAAGTAAGGGGCTTCTTGTCCTAAAAGCTAAAAATATAGGTTGTTCAAGACCCATGATTAGGACAAGGAAGAATTGCTCTAATAACTACAATAACAACCAAAACATCAAAGTTCGAAGTGAAGCTCACGTCAAGGACAATAGCTAAGTTGTATCCTCTCCCAGAAAAGGTGATGAGCATCATGGCATTCAAAGCCATCTAAATGTGAAAAGCTAGCTAGATCTATAGATCCTTGCTAAAGCTAAACAAGCCAGCAACATTGCCATTCCAGCACAAAGAAATTATACTCTTAAAGCCTCATAAGAGCAGCTGACATTTATTGGCTTATTGAGAGGTAATGCATTCAACATGAATCTACTCGACCCAACTGTAATAAGTACCTCAACTCAACTTTAAGCTGATAATACTGAGATCCTTAAAAGGCTCTATAAACAATAGTAGTACATGATAGAAATGCAAGAACAACTAGTGATAGCTAGAAAGAGACTTCGTGATGATGAAGCTACGCAAGCATAGAAAGGTAAAGCATTTACAGATAGATGAGTCATGCTAATGATGAGAGAATGATCTTAAGCTAGCCAAGTCTAAGCCACCAGAGAAAGAAGATAAACATAAAACACCTTTATAGACAAAGACTATGTCCCTTCTAAAGAGGATGAAACATACTAAGGTCTCCTCATAAGAGGAAAAAAAGCGTAAAAGACTTTTCCTATGGAAGTCACATAAATAGGAGAACCAAGAACTCTTTGTGAGTCATTGCTTACTTAGAGGAAAACAAGGTTAGACACCTTCATAGAAGTAACACCCAATAAACAGTAAATGACGTCAGAGAGTATACAAAAGGAAACAATGAAGTTTTGGAAGAACCAAGAAGGATAATGGAAGAGCAATGAGCTTAGAGAGAAAAACAAGTCACAATAGAGGTTATTCTCAAACAAAAGAGTAGATATCCCTTAAGCAGACTACTTTGAAGAAATGAGTTTCTCAAGATTCAATAGCTTCTTGTTCATAGATGACATCTAGAGGGCATAACCCCCAAAGAGATACAAACTTGTTATAATTGAGTTGTATAAAAGGAAAGTTGAACTTGGCCACCAATTGCAAAACTTCTCCATATAGATGGACTTAGCTCAAGTGTCCCTAAAGTATTAATGTAGGCTTTTCCTAAAACTTTGAAAGACAAAGCTAAGATGTGGTTTAACAACTTACCTTGTAACTTTATTGATAGCTTTGGCCAACTTGCAGAGTGATGTCAAGCTCAATTTTTCATGAACAGAATCAAAATCCTAAATGCATCAGCACTTTGAGGGATGTACCAAAAAAATAATGAGACCTTAGAGGAATTTATGAAATGCTTTAACAAGAAGTTGTATACCATTATAAACCTAGATTTAGGCATGGTCATCATAGCCATGATTATGGCTTTGTGATTTAGGAAGCTAAAGTTCTCCTTGAACAAGAAGCACCTAGAAATGGTAGCCAAGCTCATGAGAAATTCTTATAATGTATACAAGTAGATAATTACATGAAGGTTAGAAAATTTTTTTAAAAAAAAGAAGGTTGAAGTTCCAATGAGCATAAAAAGGCCAAACAACCATGAGGGCTTATGAAAGTCAAGTTGGGAGAAATAGTCAGTTTAGAAACCTAGATCTACTATGACCATAGTATGAATTTTGTAACACCATAATGACTTAACTCCAACTAATCTCCCTCTAGGCTTGATTCCATATGATTTCCAATGAAAATAACTAAAACCGTGATATTTTACTACTTTAAGTCGGGGTTTAATTAGTCATATTTTGTTCTGTGGGTCCCGTGAACCCATCATTTGCATTCTCTACTCAAAATACATTTATACAACTCATACATAGCATCAAACAACTCATAAACCATGGATATGAAGCCAAAAACCAAGAAAATGCAATTTCTCAAATGAGCCCAAAAGTCATATTTTTGGCTCTAACTTTGGAAAATCATAAATAATTCTAGAAAAATGGGAATCAAGCAACCCATAGCTCTTTAAAAATCTATAAGTGTTAAATTTACATAAAAATAATTCTCAACCATAATCTCAGCGTTTGAACCATGTTTGACATCAAAAAAGAAACAGAGATCCAACTGTCCCTGATACTGGTGCAGCTTGCTGTCATGAAATTCGAAAATTCGTAACTAATTCCACAAAAATCCAATCTGGGAAAACTATCCCAATTTGGAAAGATAAAGATGTTACTAGAGGAAAAAAAATAAATTCAGATCATTTCAGTAGCCCTTGGACCTCAAAACTAATGGAATAGTAATGAAGGTCGAATGGCTTCCCTGATACTGACACAGAACTTTAGAAAGTTCATTCTCCCTCTACAGATCTCCAACTGAGGTGCTTCTAGTTGGTATAGGTCACTGTGGATATCTAGTTTATGCCTATAAAATTTCATGACAATCGGACACCGTTTGGTTCATGAATGACATAAATTTATTTTTGGACCTAGTTACACAGTATAATAACTAAAACCAGAAAATTCTCCAATTTCAACAATTCACCAAATATTCCCTAGACCTCCAAATATTACCCACTTTAGCTTCTCAAGAAGCTCTCAATAGGCTCTAGAGTCATGCCAAATTTCATATTAAGAAGAGCTCATTTGGTCATACTTTGATGGAGCTAACAAATATGGTGGTTTTAGCACCAAAAATGGTTCAAAGTAGGTCCAAATGGCCTCCCACATGTTCTAGCACCTCTTGGGCAAGTTTGAAAGCATAAACATAGTATATATGAAATACTCAACTGGTCTAAATCAATACATATCTCAAACTCACTATGCTAAGGGCCAAAATAAACTTTTACATGTAAGCCACAAAAGGACCAAATTCTACATTTTCATTGCTTTGGCTCTCTACATAGTTCATACATCATTCATACATACTTTTACACTTGCTCAAATATTTACATCTCAAAAATAGTAGGTGCATATTCATTCTGGCATCTCTTTACATCAAAAGGACTAAAATAGCTACATAACTCTTTAAGCATGCTCAATTGGTTCCTTGGTGTGCACTTGGTTCTCTTTGAACTCCACTTAACATGTTAAGATGGTAGAGGGAAGGGAGTGAGATTCAGGGAATCTCAATAGCTCATACTCATTCAAGGAAGCAATCAAGGCATATAAACAAGTCAAACATGCAAACCATTCACAATTACATAACACATGCTTTTTATGCCATGAATTTTATATCAATGCCAAGAATAAGCTCCAGGAACTTTTGGTCTAGCCTCACCTAAGTTTTGGGACTTTTGGATTGGCCTCACCCTTAGTTTAGGGACTTTTGGCTCTCCCTCACCTGTCTCAAAGGACTTTCGGCACTACCTCACCCAAGCAATTTTCACAATCCATATCATAAGTATATTGGTACCAATGCATCAAGGCAACATCAAATGGCATGACTCATAATACAAGTATATACACAAGTATACAATGACTATATACATCCAAGAATGTAATAAGAAAGAGTGGAGAGCTACCTTATAAGCCAACACAAGCCTTTCCTTTCAAATTCTCTTCTCCCTTCTTGATTTCACACTCACAACTAGATGAAGTTGCTTTTTTTGAACTTAGGTACAACAAAGAGCATAAAATTACTCTCTTGGAAGTCAAACAATTACTTACAAGGCTAGGGGTTTCTTGAGAGCAAACCCTAACAAGTATAAGCAACTAGGGGTTTCTCTCTCTCTAGAGTTCCACTAACTCTCCTTCCTCTCTCAAGCTCTCAAGAAAGAAAGCAAAGAAGAAGAAGTGAAGATACATGAGTTCTAGCCTTCTTCAAGAATGGTTTTCCACTTTTTCTCTTCTGAATCAAGCCCAACTCAACAACTAAAACTATAAAAAGAGAGGGCAAAGAGAGAAGAACAACATGCTGAGAAGAAAAGCTATGAAAATCTCAAGTTTGCTTACCTTTTTGCTTGTTCTCCTTCCTTCTCTAGGTCTCTCTCTCTCTCTCCACAGCTCTTGTCTCTCTTTTGGTCGAAACTTAGGTCGATTAAAGGAGAAAGAATGGATCTGGACGTTTTAAGAAGTCAAATTCTCTTTCTTCACGCTTTTCTGAACTAACCCTCACTATAGCGAAACATAACCCTCGCTACGGCGAGCTCGTATCAGCCCCAGACCCCTGCTTTCATTATGGCGCACGCTACAGCAAGTAGCTCCCTGGTTTTTGTATGGGATGCCCGCACTCGCTATAGCTAGAAGCATTTTCGCTATAGCTAGAAGACACTCTCGCTATAGCTAGACCATTGCTCGCTATAGCTAGCAGACTTAGAAAATTTTAGGACTTCAAAAAATTTTTAGCTTTTTTTTTTCTGGTTATTACAAATTTTATAACCCATTAACTATTTCTCTTATTGAAATCCTAATGAATGTGGAAAAAGCAAAGTTTTAAAAATAATCCCCATTACTGAAAACCTACAAGGAGGACCATAACCAAAGTAAGTTTTATCTTTATCATCATGATGTTGGCCACGACACCAAACAGTGTAAAGATTTGTAAGAAGCCATTAAGGACCTCATTTAAAAAGGCTATCTAAGGAACTATATAGTCTAGGAGGATAATGGAAGGGGAAACAATACATAAAGATATAACAATGATAGAAGGTAAAAGAAAATGGGAGAAAAAAGAAGGATGCAAAGGCTACCTCAAAACTAGGCATGAGCCATTGCACTGGCTGCACTTGCAGGTGTTATCAAAGTCGTATTTGTTCAACCTCGCAATATGCGAAGAGATACTAAACATTATCTTGCTAAAGTAATAACTATCAATGACAAGGTTAGGTCCCCACCTCAAACATAATTTGAAGTCATCATGTTTTGCAAGGAGGATTGAGACAAGGTGATCAACAATGAAGGTAACCCTATAGTAATAACGGCTATGATAAGCCACTAGATGGTGAATGCATCTTAGTAGAACAAGACCAACAAGAAATGTCTTATAGCTTAATGTTTTAAAAGATATGGTCCTTCCCAAAAAAATGGTAGTAAATAAGTCCATGTACAAGTTTAAAGGACCTTAATTATGGGTTGAGAGAATTATAGCTCTCCCTATAACCTTGGCAGAAGGAAACTATAGAATAACAACCTTTACTATATTTTATGTCATGGGAATATGGTTTGCTTACATCGTAATCCTAGTGCAAATTGGAATGAACAAGCCAAAGGTGGTGGTCTACCCTTAAAGCCTTTATTTAAAATTCAGCACACCCAGTAAACATGGAACTTTATAGGGCAACTAGAAACTAGCTTAATGATGTGTGGTGAACATCATCAAAATCAAAAGGAAGGAAGAGCATAATTACAGTAACATAGAAACACAAGGAAGAGAAAATACCTCCATGTCAAAGACAATGAAGAAAGCTCCAAGAGTTGAGAGATTAGTTAACTTGCATTTAAATTTTAGAGAATTACTAACCATTTTTACAAAGAAATAACCCTTGGGAAAGCTAGCTAAGAAAAGAAAGAAGGAAGAAATACTAACTGTGGAGAACTTGGATATTTGGAGTAAGTAGAGAGAGTTGTGACTAGATGCATAGGATGACTTCAAAAGGCTTTAGGTCAGGCCAAATCCAGCAAGATACTTATAACTCAGTAAAGAGTTAACATCAGAATAGCCTATAAAGTTGAAAACATTTCTACTTGAGAATATTGATGTCTTTGCATGGTTAGCATTAGACATGCTGAGAATAAATCTTAAGGTAATAGTGCATAGACTAATAGTGAATCCTACTAAGATGCCTATCAAGCAAAAGCCAAGAATATTTAGCAAACCTAAGAAGATTGCCATTAAGTAGGAAGTGCATAGACTTTTAAAAGCTAGTTTCATTAGAGAAGTCTAATATCTTAAGTGATTAGCTAATCTTAACATGGCCAAGAAAGCAAATAGTAAGTAATGCATGTGCATCGACTCCACTAATCTTATCAAAGCCTACTTAAAAGATAGAAACTTTCTTCACTATATAGATAGATTAGTAGATGGATCATTAGGCTACTAGGTCCTAAGCTTTATGGACAACTACTCAAGGTATAACTAGATCAAGATGATAGAAGAAGATGTGGAGAAGACTACTTTTGTGATGGAAATAAAAGCTTACTATTATAGGGTCATGCCTTTTAGCCTTAAGAATGTAGGAGCCACCTACCAAAGGTTAGTTAACAAAGTGTTTTAAAAGCAGATGGGAAGGAACATCAAGGCATATGTTAATGACATATTGGTCAAAAGCAAAATAGGTTAATCATATGAAAAATTTGAAGGAAACCTTTGATATGCTATGAGCTTATAATACAAGGCTAAATCCAACCAAATTGCATTAGATAAAAGTTGAAAAGTTCTTGAGTTTCATTATAACCCAAAAGGGAATAAAAGCTAACTTATGAAAAGTTTGAGAAGTCTCAAAGCTACCTTTTCCATAAGTGTCATGGATGTGCAAGTTCTAGTAAGGAAAGTTGTAGCTCTCAACAAATTCATATCTAAAATAGTCACTAAATACTTATCCTTCATTAAGGTCTTACTTGGAAAAGTGTGAATGAACATTTCATGACATGAAGGAATCTTAAGCTTGTCATTACTGTTGATAGCTCTTTCACAAGATAATCCCATATTCATCAACCTTTCAATTTGGAAAAATGTATAGCTTTGGCACTAGTACAAGAAAAAGAAGGAAACAAATACCTTATACATTTTGTAAGCATGATTTTGTAGGTAGCTAAAAACAACTACATAGGGCTAGAGAAGCTGGCATTTTGTTTGATTATAAGGGCTAGAAGATTATACTTGTATTTCCAAGCCTACTCTATCATTATATTCATGGACTAGTTATTGAGATAGACATTTAAAAAATCAAAGCTATTGAGAAGGCTAGTCAAATGGGTAGTAGAGCTATCTAAATTTAATATTTCCTATTAACCATGCATAGCCATTAAAGCCCAAGTCCTAATAGACTTTATTTTTGAAATTTTTATTATAGAAGGGAAAACTGCTTTCGAGGAAAGCTTCACATAGACCTTGCATATTGATGGTTCTTGCAATAGCAAATGTAGTGGAGCAAGACTAATTCTCATTGGCCTATTTGGTAAGAGTCTTGAATAGTCTTTAAAATTTAAAATTTCAACTTCTAACAATACTGCAAAGTATGAAATACTTATAACTAGCCTCAAATTAGCCAAGGATGATAGGGCTAAGTGCTTACATGTGCACACTGACTCAAAAATTAATGGAGAAACAACTCAATGGGATGCATGAAACCAAAAGAGCTCAAATGATGAAATACATGAAGAAGGCAAATGAGCTCATGAAAGAGTTTGAGCAAGTGGAAATTACAAGCATCCCCTGTTGTCACACCCGAAAATGCGACTGCGTGGTGCTTTATTTAAATCTAAAATTAAAAAGTAGTAGAGTTGCCACCAAATTTTTATTTTGAAAAGACAAAATTTTGGAAAAAAAATTTTAATTTGGAACATCAAAAAATGTGGTCTGCAAACCAGATTCGGATCCGGGAGTCGATTGTGAGTGAGGAAGGTGTTAGGCACCCCATCACACCCATTACTGAGAACGGTTACCCTAAGTCAGTTGTGCAAAATTAATATGGCCTCTATTCTATTCTAATTCTTTCTAATAAATCACATGCAAAGTGAAAGGAAAAACTTAAGGGAATAAAATTAAAAGAAAAAAAAATTAATAATAAAACAGAAAGAAATTTAAAGAGTAAAATAAGTAAGAAGGGAATAAAACTAAAAGTAAAATAAAATGAAAAGAAATTAAAGAAATAAAATTAGAAAATCAAAATAAAAGAAACAGAAAATTTTATTTACAAGGACAGACTTGACCTAAGATGAAAGCCTAGAGCCTACGTACCATTCGGGAGGGATTAAAGTCCACGTAGTTCGACCCAGTTGAAAATTGTTTTTGTTGGTGTTTGTTTAATTTTGTTCTTCGTTTTGTTTTTATTTTTTATTGTTTAATTCATTTTTTTTGTGAAAAGATAAAGAAAATAAAAATTACTTTTCCTTTTAACAAATAAAACGAATTTAGAATTGATTGATGTGTTTTGATTTGCTAAAGGTAGAGTAATTTTTGTTAGTGTTTGTTTAATTTTGTTCTTCGTTTTGTTTTTATTTTTTATTGTTTAATTCATTTTTTTTGGTGAAAAGATAAAGAAAATAAAAATTACTTTTCCTTTTAACAAATAAAACGAATTTAGAATTAATTGATGTATTTTGATTTGCTAAAGGTAAAGTAATTTTACTTCTTTACTTTTCTTGCATTTTCAAATTTTTTCTTTTTTTCTTATCATTTTTTTTGTTTTCATTTTTTTCTCTTTTTCATTTTTTTATTATTTTTATTATTTATTTTTTTCTTGATTTTTCACTCATTCGAATGATTTTTTTTAATAATTTTTTGTTTAGTGTTTTTTTTTGTGACAAAAAAATGGCGCAATCAAAAAATTTAAAAAATGATTTGCATATTTTAATAAAAAAGGGATTTTTTTGGGTGTATTCTTATGACTTGAAAAAATACAAAACAAGGATTTTATTTCTCTCTTCTTTTTGCATTTTTAAAACTTCTCATCTTGTTTGATTTTAATTTTTGATTTTCTTATGTTTTTATTTTCTTGATTTTTTTGTTTGTTTTAATTTTATTATTATTGTTATTATTATTTTTATTTTGAAATCAGATTTTGCCTAAGTAAAAAGATTTTTTTTAATATCTCTCTTTCGTAAAAAAAAAATTTCTTTAAAGCAAATCGATTTGGTGTGGACTGTTGAAACTCAAAGCTTATTGGAATGCAACTTCGAAACCCATTGGATAATAAGAAAGCTTATTGCCACACATGATCCTTGAGTTGATTCTTATGAGTTGAGGAGGTAAAGAATCTCACACAGCAACTCTAAGAATTAAAAATAGATAAAAATAAAACCAAGAAAATAAAATAAAAAGGAAACAAACAAAAATAAATAAAATTGAAATATTTACAAAATATTCCACCAAGAGGAGATAGTATCACAACACACAAGAGGGAGGAGAAAATATAAAAACCCTGAATCGTATGCCATCTTCTGGTCCTTTTGGTTAAATTGATGAGTGACTCCTCTAGGCTAGCCACACTCCTCATATTGCTCCACATGTTAAACAACAAATAAACCAATAGAAAAAAAAAAAGAGAAGCAACACAAAAGGAACAACAAACAGCAGATTTAATTAGACATTTTGTAGATGATTCCAATAAGGAATGAAGCTAAAAGTAACGGGACTACGACCACCATCTTTCAGCAATATGTTAAGATCTCCATATCATCAGAATTGAAATCATATAACAATAGCATACCAATTTGGAAAAACAACCCCTATGAATATGAGCATGAGATAGGGCATAAGTAATTACATGAAGATTAAATTCAATTCCTAATGAAACCATTGGCAAAGCAACTTAGGTCAAAATTTATTCTTCTTTCCCTTTTTTTTAATCAAACCAAAAATTGAGCATGACAGTCCAAATTCATCAGTAGAGACTTGAGGCTAAATTTTTTTGCTAAAGACTAAACCTTATTAGTAACATTAACTAAAGAAAATCCGCTCAGGATTCTTCCATGAATCGAAACATGAAGAAGTGTTGAGAGAACTTTCTCTCAGAGACCAAACTTAATGACAAGCAAACATTGTCCTGATTATAACCATAATAATCCAAGGCTCACCTTCATCAATCGGGCTATTGTACCTTAATGCCATTAACAATGCAATTAAAGAGGAATCTCATTATAACACCACGATACAGCTGGTGAAATTGGAAATCAACCATTTGAATTCAAGAATATGCCAGAGGCAAGGACATAAACTCAAATCCAGTTATTCATTGCAGCGAATCATTGTCCACACAATTGAAGTCTCAAACTCAGATTCATGTTTAGGCACTAATTCGAGACACACATAGGAGTTTTCTCATTAGAGACTAGCCATTAAATAAGGGATCATTCCCAAAAACAAACATCATCATCCAAAAACAATGAAGCTAAATCATCCAGCATCCACAAATAGCATACATATATAGCTCTGTAGTTTTATAAGGGAGAATGGAAAAACACAGCAAGTGTACATGGCTCCATGGTTTCAGGATAAAAAATGGAAAACATAAGAAATATACCTTAAGCCTTCAAAAAGCTGAGTGAGTTTTCTTCTTTGATCGAATCCCACTGCCACCAAGCCCCAAATCTGCACTCGAACTTGATTCAATTCCTTCTCTCAATCTCTTCGCCCTACTGCTTCTGGATCCTCTCTCTCTTTTCGGTCTCTCCTCCTTTCAGCTTCTCTTTCACCTCGAACCCTCCAGTCGTCCTTCTGCTTCACCCTCGATTCACCCCAGCCTGAACTCAATCCTTGATTTTTGCTCCTTTCCTCCTTGATTTTTTTTCTCTCTGTTCGAATTTTGACCTCTCTTGCTCGCACTCTCCCATTCTGTTACTCTCCTCCTAATCAGATTCAGAAAATCCCCTCTCGCCTTTTCTCGCCCTTGGTCTCTCTCGATTCTCCCTTTGATTTTTTCGTCTCTCCTCTAGCTTGTCTTCTGCCAATCTCTCAATCCAAAAATCCCCTCCTTCGAATCTTCATCTCAGTCTCTCCTTTAGTCTCTGAATCCTCTTCTGTTTTTTTGAATCTAAAAGTCTCTTCCTCCCCTCAATTTTTTTTCGGATCCTCTCCTCGATTTTTTTTCAAATCCTCCCCCTCTTCTTCCCTTTCGATTTTTCATCTCCTCCTTTGCTCTTTGCCTCTCCTCTCACTCTCGAATCCAAACCCCCACTCTCGATTTTTTTTTTTGGATCCTTCCCCTCTTCTTCCCCTTCGATTTTTGGTCTCCTCCTCTACTCTCTGCCTCTCCTCTCGCTCTCGAATCCGAACCCCCACTCTCGGTTTTCCATTCTCTTCTTTACTGAATCCCAGAGATGTGTCCCTTTCATGTCTCGAGTCATGTGCCTCCTGCCCTTCCTTTTCTTCCATTCAGTGTTCAGTCCCCCTGTCTCCCTGCTCTCTTCTGTGTTTTGTTTTCTGCCTTAGCCTCATTCTCCGCTGATGGTAGGCAACGCAGAAGGGTCTAGGTCAAAACGCAGGAATTCAGTGTTCA
The DNA here is from genome assembly GCA_026724425.1 of Erythrophleum ivorense. Classification (NCBI taxonomy): domain Eukaryota; kingdom Viridiplantae; phylum Streptophyta; class Magnoliopsida; order Fabales; family Fabaceae; genus Erythrophleum; species Erythrophleum ivorense. Next base: position 1,157,582 of record JAIUCV010000219.1, read on the forward strand.
GTCCCCTTGTCTCCTTGCTCTCTTCTGTGTTTTGTTTTCTGCCTCAGCCTCATTCTCCGCTGATGGTAGGCAACGCAGAAGGGTTTGGGTCAAAACGCAGGGTTACTACGTTTTGACCCATTTACATTTTTTTTAAGTATTATATATTTATTTATTTTTGTTTTTGATTTTGATTTTTTTTTTGCTTAGAGTTAATGGATTGGATTTAAGAGAGTTGGGCTGCAGGTTTTTTTTTGAATTTGGGCCAGGGTTTAGTTAAATGGGCTTGTGTTGGAAAAAGGACTTGGGTTTTTTTTTAAATATTTTTTTTAATCCTTTAAATTTTCTTTTTTTCTTTTTTTTTTTCTTTATTTTTTTCTCTTTTCTTTTTTTTTTTTTTTTTTCCCTTTTGATTTTTTTATCGCTTTGGGTTTTTTTTATTTTTTTGTTTTCTAAAGCTCTTTTTTATTTATTTTTCATTTTTTCATTTTCTCCTAATTTTCTATTTTCTTTCTTTTATTCTTCTTTTTTTGTTTGTATTTTTGTTAATTTGATTTTGTTATTATTTTTGTAGCTTGTCCGGACAAAATACGGTGTTCACACCTATAATGAAAACACACGCACAAATGTCCTTTCTAGGCTAGCAACCTTAGAAGCCATTATAAATGATCAAGTTATATATGTTGAACAATGAACTATGCGCAACATTTAAGAGATAGAGGTCTAGACCATCCAGGAAGAAAACAACTAGAATTAGCAAATGACTATTAGACTTTACTTGAAATAAGGTTACCTCCCAGATGATTAGGAGCAAATAAGACTCATCGTTAACCAAGCAACTTGTTTCACTATAATAAATGATGAGCACTATTACAAATCTTTCAAGGACCTTTTGATGAATGTCATTTTTTTTAACATTTTACTCCCCTTTATTTGGGCATTTTAATAATGAATTAAGGTTTAATAGATTTAATTGGAGGATATTTATGTTTATTGGTCATTTCTGCACTTTAGGAATTAATTTACAAAATTTTAGATTTCTAATGCATAAATTCTTTTTAAATGAATTTTTGTGAATTTCTTCCTACTTAATATTTTGTTTTACTCTTTATGCAGATTTTTCCTAATTCATTTTAGGAAATGAAAATTGAAAAATTGAGGATGAGGCATGGATATCTCACATGGGATGAATCATGTATGAGGGGCCTACTAATTCATATGGATTGGAAGGCATATTTTTAGGTTCTCTCTTAGATGGATGATCACATGCACGAAGCTCACACTTGGATGTAAATGATACTCATACATGAACACATAACTTCACTCACCTGAATCACACATATGTGGGGACGTCCAGGATCACACAAGCACACTTTCATATTCACTCACAAAGAAAGCACATGTAGATGCATGGTTTTGATTTAGCAGAGGGAGCTCCACACACTAACATGTCCATATTTTCTCCATTCTCACATGCACACTCATCACGGCTAGATGATACATTAACACATATGTCCCTTGCACCAGATTCACCAAGTCATACGTTCATGTATAAGGGACCCACATACTCTCACATGACGTGCGTGGTAAGGGAAGAGAAAAACAAACATATGAATGAGCCACTTCCATGTCCTTCCACCAACTTATGAAAACATCCACGGTATCAATCATCATTCATACACTAGGTCACGTAAAGGCTTAAGGGAAACACATGGGTTTCTCATTCACATGGCTCTCTCATGCACACATCATTCCCATTTACACATATATGGACACATGAATGTGAGGCACGAGTGAGGATTCACATCCATGAAGAGGAGGCTCGGGTTTGTGTAGGGAAGAAGCATAAGAATCATGCAAGATGGAGGATCTAGGTTCTTGGGTTCATTAACACATTTACTCTATGCATAACTCACTCACACGGGTTGGATAATAAGTCTCAGGTCTAGGAGAACATGTGAGAAGGAGCTGAGGGGAGTCACGTGCATATGCATTTACATGTAGCATGTCTAGCCATTCACATTCACGCACGGATTATGCACACAAGGATAGCTCATTCATACACATATGGATGACTCACATTAATGCACGGAGATTCATTAATTCAGGAGGAGAGAAAAACACATGGTAAAGAGGGAGTGGGAGGCACGAGTTTAGGATGGAGAGAAGAATAGAGAATAGGGAAGCACAAAAAAGGGAAGATCATCTCATTGTTCCCATCCATTTTCAAGTTTCATGACCGCGGCTCCCTTCTCCAATTTCTTCATTCATTTCTTGCAATCAATGGTTGCTTAATTTCATTTGGTGGCTAATCTTGGATGCTAGCTCCTTAATGAAGATTAGAGCTCCCAATTTCAATCAAGAATATAAGCTAATTCTCTCATCTCCTTTTCTATTTTTATTGTTCTTTCAATTAATATTCTATTGATTGGATTTAATTGATGAAAACTTGATTGTATTAGCTATTTTGGATTAGTAAATCCCTTGAATTTTGTTTATGAATTGGAGATGTAATATTGCACCTTAAGTGTTTGATGAATTACTCTTGAAGGGTTGTGCAATTTTTACTTACTTTACTTACAAATTTTAACTTAATTGTGCAATAGTTATTGTGTAATTAGTGCTAGAGTTTATTCTTGATTAGTTTGACTAAGAATTTAGGAGTTTAAGTGGTGATTTATATTCTTAGGTGGAAAGTGTAGCAACCTAAAAGAATGATTAAGCTCATATTTAGGTATGTTCTGATCATTTTATGCAAGCACTAATCAATTGAAAGTGTTATGGTTACAAGCTTTTAATTGGTTAGGCACTTGTACCTTAATTGATTAATTAAAATTTTCTTCAATGAAATGCACCAAACAAGGCGATTAGCTTTAGGTCTTAAGTCAATTTAATGAGAGTAATGATAATTGAAGTTAAAGAGATGAGTCCAAGGTTAACTACTTTGCATTATTAGTTGATTTAATCACTTTAGTTATATTTTCAATCCTAGTAGTTCATTTTAATTCAATTAAATTCTAAAAATTAAATTCCTCCATTTACCTCTTATCTTATGTTTTTACTTGGTTTTCACACCTAAGGATTGTTTTGCAAGTAATTAGAATCAAATTCCAAGAAAAACAATTTAGGTTGCATTACTAACTACACACTTTACTCAATCTAGTTTATTTGAGGTTGCTCAGCACAACTGTCACCTTTATTGAAATGCATGATTGCACCTGAGACAAAAAAGGTATTGGAAGAATTGCATAAAGAAGATTGTGCAACAAATATAAGAGGAAGAGCTCTTGCTTAGAAAGTTATACGCTTAGGTTACTACTGGCCAATCCTAATCTTAGAAGTAAGGGACTATGTGGAGACTTATGATAGGGGTCAATGTTATGACAAGTAACTCTACATTTCAAGGAAAGAAATTTGAAGCATTTAGAATAAGTGAACACGTGTCCTTGATGGATATAATTCACTTAAGGCATAAAAAAGCATCAATTCCAAAAATAACTAGATGATGCCACATGAAGGCAACAACTTGAGTCAAGCTTAATCTTTAAGAAAAGGCCCCAACAATCTCGACAAACAAGCTTAAGTAACTTGAGAAAATCAAGGGTCCATATGACCTCAAGAGACAGTCTACACAATTATAAAACGAAATGGTTTGCACAACCTCAATAAGAATAGTTTATGTAACCCAAAAAAAAGAAAAAAAGAAAAAAGAAAAACCTTTCACAACCTCAAGAAAAAAGGTCTACATACCTTAAGGAATTAGATCTATGTGACCAAGAAGAAAATAGGTCCACACGACCTAAGGCTTACATGATCTTTTAAGAAACATGACTTATAAACAAAGTCCCTATGACCTTAAGTTTTAATGATCTCATCAAGGATGGCTCATATGGCCTCAACAATAGAAATCCAAAAAAATAATATAAAAGAAAACTATGCAAAAGTTGCACTCATGCTGCAAATATTAGTCTACTAGCAGAAAAATTCAAAACAAGTCTTTTAGTGATTACTACAATGAACTTATGTTGTAGGCTCTTTCTCAAGAAAAGGACTAGACCCCTTAGAAGTCTTAGAACTAACTTTGGGATCCTACATAGAATCTACCTTAGGACCCTTAAGAGAATCAATAAGATCTTGGTTAGAATTTTTAACTACGTAACCCAACTTCTTAGACTCCAAATGTGCCATCAATAGTTGTTTGATGGTCTCCACTATAATTTCCTTAGATAAAACAAGACTTACATTACAGGCATCTTTAATACAGATAATGGCATCCTTAGCATTGGCAAAGAAGGCATCCGAAAGGAACTGCTCATAAAAGCATTACTTTCTATCTTCAAAACCTCCAGCTTTTGAGCATTAGTTATTGCTAAACTCTCAAAATCTGTAATCACTTTCCTTCTTAACCTAAGAGCATTAAAATCCTTTTTAAGCTTTTCGTGTATACTTAAAGGCGAGACACCTCATTGATTAAAGCAATGGCTTCCCTTTGAGCATCTATCAACAAGACCTTTATTTGAGCTAATTGCTCCCATAGCATTTTAGTGACTCTTTCCAGCTTTTGCTATTCACATGTAAGAATATTAGCATCTACCTAGAGCATGATGCAAACTATATCCTACAAAAATAAACTCAAGAAAGTTAGAGAACAGAAGAATGTTATTATAACAAAGGGGAAATAAGAGTACAAAAACAACTCCTTTTACCTAAACAATAGAATCTAATACAAAAGCCTTGGAATAAGAAAAAGCTACTATCTGACATCTGAAACTCCTAAAGGGAGACCCTATATGATTAATTGATCCTGTACTCTAGATGGAGGCTGGACCTTCATAACCTTCTTAAAGAAATCATTATAATCATGCTCTTCAAAGGCTAGGCTTAATGACCTTTCAAGATGGTTTGTTATAACCATTTAAGTAGAAGACTCCCAAACTTGTTCTCTGATTAGCACTAATGCCACTAATGCCACCTCTATGAGCCTCTACAATGGCTCCCTTGGCAATTTTATCCTTAAGAGTGGGCAGAACTTCAACAACAACTAAAAGGTCATCCTCGCTACCTTTTAAACTACACAATTATTCAAATTCTATAAGAACTTTAACAATTTTGCCATAAATGAGTGACCTTAACTTGAAACCACTTAGGCAAAAAAGATTTGCAAAGGGGCATAAAAAGTCAAGACAACAAACAAACATGTGATATAAGAATAAAATTGGTATTTTAAAAAAATAGTTAGCCTTATCAAAAGGCTTGAATAAATTGTTTTGCAACTTTGCAACCCTTACAGAACTTGGCAACATATCAATAGATGATAGTTTATCAACATGCATAAGATAACATTAGCTTATATGAGCATAATAATCGTGTAAACGAATTGTTTAATGACGTTAGACTCTTGTTTCAATCTTACAAACTTCTTCCTATTTTCTTCTTTGATAAGTTAATTAAGACATAAGGAAGACCTAATTAAACTTATTCAACCTTAGGCCATACATCCTTCACCTAAAAGAAGGCATCCTTTCATTCTTTTATATCACTCAACTCTTCTTAAAGGAGAAGTAACATTGCCTTTTCTAGACACAGGAGAGGAAGTTATAATAAAAAAGCTTTAGTGAAGGCTTTATCCCAACCAACTAGCAAATAGAGCAAAAACTCAATACCTTTCTCAATGCTAAGGAAAAGAGCTTTAATACATGCAAATCATAATACATCATAATGGCTAATAGTGACCTTAATAAAAGGAAATAGAGCCTAAAATGTGCATAATGCATGTACGTATAGAATGTGAAATTGTCCAACAACTCATTAGAAGCACTACCTATCTCCAAAATAGACACCACAAACCCCAGGAGAAGATGCAAAGCCTTGCACAAATTAGCAATATTGCTAATGGATCATCAACAAATCACTATCTGGCTATGCTTTATCACCATCAGTAGGTTGCACATCACAAATACTCTCATTTGTAGAAGCAACCTCTTAAACAATCTAGTAAAGACCCCTTACTTTAGAATGTCTCTTATTGTGAGACTTTCCATTGCCTACACCAAGCTCCTTCTCATCTTTACTAAACGAAATGAAATCAAACTATTCCTTAACAAAAGCCATTTTTCAATAATACACTTTAAACTAAGAGCAATAACTACACAAAAGGAAATTAATAAATCTATAGAAAAGAAGAAAGATGTTTAAAGTCATATCCATTTCACCTCTATAAATAAGCCCCATATCTAAGAGTAAACCAACCACCCTTGACTTTCTAAATGTCAATCACGACACCAAGGCCAAAAAGGGAATCACAATTAAAAAAATCTAAAATCCCCTTTCTAAAAATAGGGTAAAATGGGGAAAAGGCGAAAGCTAAAAAGACCTAAGATGATCATGAAAAATCATTATGAGCATAGAAAAAACACATGTCAAGAATGAAAACCTATAGGTATTATGGGCTTAACTATCCTAGTAAAAGATTTCAAGCCCATAACTTTAACAAAACCTAAGATAACATAGAAAACAAGAAAAAGCCACGAGAACAAAAGGAAAATTAACAAAAAATTGAGGCATGTAATTTGAATTATAATTAAAAAAAAAAGAGTATAAAGGCTATCATTTATGCTTGTGCCTCAGTGCAATAATAGTATAAGAAATAATATTTTGAGCATTATAGTACAAGCCTAGCTTGATCATGCTACCCATGAACCTTTTACATAGGCCTTCCACCTATTAGCCTGCATACTTGCTTTCGGTTTAGCCTCAATCTTAGCCTATATGAGAGGTGCAAGCCTTTTCTTCACCTCAGCCTTAACCCTTCGCTCAACTTTGGTTAAAATGGTAGGCCTAAACTCAGTCTCAATTTTAGCTTGTAGGTTATCATGCACCTTAGCCATCTTCACATCCTTATTCCTACGAAGCTCTTTGTAGGTCTTTTTTTTTTTTAATCTTAGTAACCTCAGCCTCCAAAGTTGCTACTTCTTTCTTATTAGTTTCTCGCCAAGAGCTAGAATAAGATAAGCACCTAACGGTAGCAAAGGTGGCAAGACATCATCATCATCCTTTTCTAGTAACTCAATGGTTAGACTTTTATTTTTACATATTTGTTCTTCATCACTAGGAGGCCCAAACATTGCTATAGCAAAAATAGCACCCTACCTAAGCTCTAGTTGGGAAAGGTCAATTACACTAGCTAGGTTACTAGAAGTCATTGCTTTGGCCAACCCTTCTAGATGAGAAAGCTTATTTGTCCTCTTGTGATGTTGCATAAAGCATCAATACATTAGTTTGCAAATAACACAAATCAAGCTTAAAGTAAAAAGACAAGCGAGTCAATTTGGCCACGCAAATAGGAAGCAAAAGTTTGCTTCAATGTGATGACATTGATCTATAACAAGACTAGTTTGAGTCATAAAAGTAAAAGGAATGCTATCAATAGCAAACCCATGAGCAACCTTTATCAAAAGCTCAGGCTCACCACCAAAATTGATCTCTAAAAAGTCCTTAAGATCTAGTACAATGGCCTTGTTCACATACTTTCCAAGTCTCGCATGAATAGAAATTAGAGATACATGTGTAAATAAACCCTTCACCATCGACCAAGGCCCACTAGCCAAAAACTAATTAAACAAAACAAAAGAAGGCTTCACCCCTAATGGCCTACAAAGAACAATAAAAGCCAAAATCTTTCTTACTATTAAAGGAAGAAGTTAACTTAATGGCACTTTTAAAAAAGAAATAACATCATAGAAATCTATGTTTAATATAAACTACAAGCCTTTGCAAAAGAAATCTTAAAAAACAATAAAAACTACAACGTTATTCTTGGTATGGAAAATGTTATGGTCTTAAGAGAGCACACTAAGAAAAAACTCACAAAACACTATATTCCATCCTTAACTAGTTGAAATCAGAATTGGTGAGCTTGCTTATCAATTCCCTCAAATAGAGAATATGGAAAGGTCATTTCTTACCCTTTCCTGAGATTTCATCATGGGCTCACAAATGGTAAGGAATTATGACAACAAGAAAACAAAGAGAACAAAAAGAAAATTGGAAAAGAAATGGGAGACAAATGATCAGGTAATGTCTAACAAAGAGCCTTTTCTAAGTACACCTAGGGCATAGTCACTTGAATATGGATATGTGGTAAGCATCCAAAAACATAGCATTAAAAAGAGAGTAGAAAAAGAAAAGGTAGGAACATGCTGAACTTAAACCTTCTTAAGCTCGAGCTAGAACTAAAGGGTTTAGGGAATGATCGACCTTAGTAACACCAACTTTACTTTTGCTCAGACATTGACCAAATCTAACCAAATCATTAAGAAACAACTTCACAAAGGCATGCAAGCCTCTAATCTCAATTGAAAAATAAGCATTCAAAATCCAAGGTGCAAGCTCTCTCCAACCTTGATTCAAATGAATGGTAGCAAGTCTAGAGTTGGAACAAAGTTCTACTAAAAAGAAATGATGCTTTTAGTCAACAAATAAAAGGGGAGCCCTAAAGAAGTCCTCTACTTGAGGTATGAATTTCCATCAAGCTACATCTTTATCTCAACAATGTTGCAAACTATAAAAAGTAGTAAAAACTACAAAGCACAATGACAGCATGGTTGGCCCTCATAACAAAATAAAATTCATAATCTTATAGCAGTAGGGGAAGTAACTATGTCAATGATGAGTTGAACTCCATTAAAACTATCTTGACGAAAGGATGAGGAGGGAATCAAAATCCATAAAACAAATGATCTTTGTATATACACCACACCGCTTCAGTGCTAGTTTATAGGAGAGTAAGGAAACCTTCTCACAAAAACAATCAAAAATGAAAAAAGGACAATAACTTCCATTTGTAAAAGCTTTAAATTCTTTTTAAGTCATCATAGGATGCATGAAATAAACTAGGGACAAAATAAAATTAGGCTTTGCCATGAGATTCACGATCACAAACATACCTTAAGGGGATAAGGATTTTTTTTTCCCTTTGAGGAAGAGAGATATTATAATTGCTCTTACCAAGAAACTCCAATCATTACCAAGATGACACAAGTGTTACAACAGCCCAAAAATTCAAAATAGAAAGCTTAAAAGTGTATTTCTTTAAGCTTGGTAAGCTTAAAACTTTGCTAGCAAATTAAGGGATAAGTGTTATGGGATCCTTATAGGCATACTAATCCCACATGCCTCATGCCATTTAACCTACTTCCCTGAGGTACACAAGACAAAGGAGACATCACAAAATCCTAAGATCATCTTTAGATATATAGGGACACAAATCTTAAAGCATGGTGACAAGACCTTACACTCAACTACTGTTCCTAGGAAATGGTCATCTTATCTTAAGTATACATAACACACATAGGCAATTACAGACAACTCTTGTTACTCCTCTTAGTTAAAGAAGGAAGTTCATTGTATCTTATTAAAAAAACTAAGTAATATCAAGCTCTTGGGCTGGCTAAACATTTTCATTCTTTCTTTCCCATGCTCTCAACACTAATAATAACTATTTAAAATTTTCACAATTTTAAAATTAAATTACTATTACATTTAAAAATAATTATTTTAAATAATAGTTTAAGTATTCATTGATTTTAAGAAATTATCACTCAAGTAAAGTTCCAATTAGTGTAGGTGAAGAATTAAGCAAATTTGTTCTATTTAAGTCATATAATAAACACACGCACACACACAAAAATAATTAAAATTTTAATTACACTTACCAAAAAATTAATTACGTGTTTATTGTTATTAATTTTTTAAAATTTTAATATACATAAACAATGTGATAATTACTATTAATTTGACAGTTGGATCAATAAAATTCACTTCTTATAATAATATTGAGGAGTGTAATGTTAATTTTTACATTAGTATCAATTAATTTCTTCTTATATATTTACACACACATAAAGAAAACTAATAATTGTTAGTGTCAATATCGATTATAAGCAAGTGGTATTAACAAATGAGATGCTAAAAATATCCCCCGCAGGCACTATTTTAGACATGGCTCCTATGGTGCTCATGAATTTGAGGTTCCTCGCTATTGTGGAGCAAGACCCGTTAAAGTGCGATGAAGATTGGTCACGAATGCGGGACATGCGGCCAGACATTTCATGCCTTTTGAACAGGTGGCGACAAGGTAAGGTTTCCACTTTCGCCACGTCTCCCCTGCTCGCCATGTGGACACTCATATTATAACACCAACCCTCTCCCCCTACGAAAACGAAGTGAAAAGCATAATTTTTTGGTTGAGTGAAAAGCAAGAGGAAGAAGATGGGAAACGCAAAGGTTTTGTTGTTGGTGTTGGTGCTGGCAGTGAGCACGAGGACGGGCAGGCCTTGGGGTGAAGATGTTGCTGACGCAGCCAAAAAGAAAGCAGAGGAGGCCCAGAATGCTGCCCCAGCAGTGGTCGAAAAAGCCAAGGACAAAACCGAAACTTGGGCTAATTGGGCTTATGACAAGTTCTCCGAGTAATTTTCTCCAATCTCTATGAATTTTGTTATACTCTTGTTCCACACACTAGACGTTGTCAATGTTGCTTATGCAAGCAACCCATAATCTCGATCTTAATAGAGGACTCTTGGGTTCTCAAACATGTTCATTGGACTAAAGGTTTGAGTGCAAGTTTTGGACATAAATAGTGGGTTAGGATGGAGAGACAACCCAGTTGTTTGCTTGAAAGTTGTCACAAGGTTGAGGTGAGTTTGAAAGGTTAAATTTTTAATATTGATAAATTCACAAAAATTCTTTCATGGCGCATTGGGTACTGGGCGAGTCACGATGCCGCTACTTTTTATTATGCTTGACAACTATTTGTTATGTGGACTAGCTAGTTCTTGAGTTGCTCCTTTCTTAAGAAAATTTTGGGTAAAACTAAAAGACTTACTTTGTTTATTGATTTACATCGTTGTTGTGTCAGAACTATAGGATTGAAAAAGAGGGACGGAGAACATGTGGCCGAAAATCAGAAAATCTCGGTCGGAGATACCGCCTCATCCAAGGCCCAAGGTAAAGTGTACATGTGCTGCATGGGGTTTTTGCTCATCCTTTGTACTCTTTCTTTCTACCCAGCTCTCTCTATTTGAAAGTAGTATCTGACTCGAGCAACATTTAAAAATGTCAGATGCCATATCATATGGAAAGGACAAAACCGCCGAGGCCTACAATGAAGCTGATGAGAAGATCAGAACGGCAAAGGACAGAGCTTCGCGAATGGCTCACAATGCTAAAGAGAAAGCAGCCGATGCTGTTGACAAGGCATCAAAAAAGGCCTCTGATGCGAAAGAGGCAGTGAAAGAGGCTGCAAATGCGACTGCTTATAAGGCTTCTGATGCGAAAGAGGAGGTGAAAGAGAAAGTAGCACAAGCTACACATAACGTGGGTAAGGCTGCAAAGAACACTAAGGACGCCGTGACTGAAAAGGCCAAGTCTGCAAAGCACAAGGTTTCGCAGCCCATCGGCGATCTTTGAGCTGAGACGAGAACTATGAGGGAATGGCCAGCTTAATACTTAGTGCTTGCTGTAAGAACCTCATCCGTCTATCTTTGAGTTCTAGTATTTAGTTTTGTGTCAATTGAATAGTCATCTTTTATTGTGATAGAGATGCAAAAGCACCTGTTAAATATTCTTTTTAAGAAAATGGGAACACATTCTTCTTTGTTAGAAGGCCTTTCATTTGGGTTCTTATGATCTATCAAGGTGCTACATAGTACTTTCATGTATGGGGCTGCCCCATAATATTGTTGGGACTTTTGCAGTCCACGGTTATTCTATGTTACAGTTTGTGTATTCTCAAGTTTTACGCATAGTTATTAGGCCCTGCTCAAAGTGGCTGATATTTTTGCTATTAATATATTGAGAAAAGCATTATTATTTGAAAGTGGATTGTCCCTTTAAGTTACTAGTATTTTTTTCATCTGTTCTTTGATTAATTTTCTTCTTTAGTTCGGTGGTCCGTTCGCAAGTCCAATAGTTATTTAAATTAGAAAAAAAATCAGCTTTTATATAATACAATATTGCAACTTTTTTCCAGAGTGCACTTAATATTCTGATAGAAAACAAATATATTTTTATTCCTGCTCGGTTGCTTCCGCCTACTGAGATATATACCATATTTGGGTGCATGAAAATCTACGCAGCTGCAGTACCACTGGAGCGAGTTTAGCTGGCAATGCCTTTAATAATGAATTTGCTCATGTTTTAATTCCTGTTTGGATGATGCTATTGTGGCAAGGTGAACTGCGAATCTTTTTCTTGCTTGTGATGATGCTTGTCTGTTTCCAGCTGAGAACACCCTCATTTCTACAATAAATATGAACAAGTCCTTGCCTTGCAACACCAGTACTTACAACGTGGAACTTGTTTGAAATGTGATTTTTAGAGTTAGAACATTGTAATGTTCATCCTTTTTAAACAATCCTTCTCTGGGAGTGTTTCATAATGATTCAGTTCTATGGAGTCTGGGTGGCTTATAAGTAGGGAATCCATTGAAGATTGGACAAACTTTTATAACCACGTTGATCCACAAAAAGGTTGCAAGCAGCTATTTTCTGGGGAATTGTGACTGTCAAGATTATTTTGTGCCAATTTTTTTATTAATGATTTTGAATGATGCTGGTTCTTTTTAAAGGGTAGGGAAAATTGAAATGGATTACCTCAATTAGTTAAAGAAGATAATATTTATTTCATATTCGATTTTTTCAATTATAAATAAAATTTTAAATGCATTATACCGATGTATAAAAGGATGCACCCTTAAAATAATTTAAATAAAAGATTCGGTTTAGACAAAATCTAAAGGTATTTTACAGTAATAACTAAATAAAGATCATTTAAAAAAAAAAAGCGCCGCTTACAATCCATTCTGTACTTGTTCAGTGTAGACTTCGGCGTCAATTAAAAATAAATAAATAAATGATTGCCTAAATTATAACTCAAAGTAGCAAAGCTCAACAATACATCCAAGGAACTGAATTGGCTTGTTATTCATTTTGAGTTTGCCATTGCTACCTATCTCTCTCTCTAACGCAAATACGCTTTCTCTAATCAATCATATGTGCGAATTTTCTCTTCTCTTTTTTGGTGTTTTGGTGTTTTTGTCCCTGGTTCTTTCGGATAGACAATACAAATTCAAATACTGAAAAAGACAACATGAGAAAAGAGCGGGCGTTGTCTGCTAATTCATGTGTCGGTGTCCTATGAGAGGACAAAAGCGTATGGCTGGGTGGGATCTATTTGCCCAAATCTTCGACTTTGATTAGCAAGAAAGTGTATGCGTTCACACCATTGGGTTCCACGAACCTAGTTTTCCATGATTACAGGGTTAGATAACAATAGGAAAGGTCTTCTAAGGATATATGCATGAAATATTGTTACGGCTTAGCCTAAGTTGCAACAACAATGTAGTTCTAGTATTGAAAGTTGTCGTTATATTTCTCTCTCTTTATTCGTTTCTTAAATCCTCAGCTTGCCCGAGGAAAATTGACTCGTTCAGATGGGAAGAGGGGAGAAGTAATGCATATTTCCGTTACTGTCTATGGTTATCAAAGAACGTAAGTTATTTCAAATTACATATAGATGAGAAAATGACTATAAGTTATTTCAAATAACATATAGATGAGAAAATGAGTAAAATCAATGTATTTAGCCATCGCTCCTTCTTTGTTTGCATATGCACATCTATAATCTAATTCTTCATTTAAAAAGTCTGGTTGTCATTGTCATTTATTATTATTTTTTCCAAACAACATTAACAACTTAAGAGATTAAGGGGTCTTGGCTTACACTTGCTGCTGCTTCCTGGCTTGCTTATTGTTGGCATCCAAACCTTGAAAACCTGCCTTTTCACACCCACCTGAGAACAGAATTGCCGTACTTCTTGCTCATCATGTTTCTGATCTTCCACCCCAGCTCTCAGCATATTCCATCATCCTATTCTTCTGTTCTTGTGTAAACTTGGTCGAAACCTCTTCTTCAAGAGCGATGCCTGCACCAGTGGCTGCCCTCCGGTATTGGAATGAAACGCGTGGAGATCTTCGCCGGAGGATTCCACCGGCACTCCTCCGAAGGCCACCATCATTGGTGGAATAAATCTGTGATGTTGTTGATGAAGGGAAGGGACTGAAGGAGAAGGAATCCTATGTTGTTGATCGTTGTTTTTGTTGGAATAATAGCTGTAATAATTGGAAATATGTTGTAGTTGTGGCTTACCTTCGGTTTCTTTCCGATGAAAATTGCGGTGGCAGTCACAAGCAGCACATCTTAAAGATTCTATGGTGCCATCTTCTCCGCTTGGCATGAACTCTCCGCATCCATCCACCACATGACTTCCCATGCTCGCTGCGTGATTCTTCAAACATTCTCTGTACTTAACAATCGTTGAGCTTGGATCTGGATCTCTTTGCGGTCTCGGCGATTGTTGAAGTTGATTCGATGGGGGAGGAAAATAAAGATGATGGTGTCCTGAAAAATCCCTTTTGGGGGGATTATAATTGTGAGTGGTTGGCATCTCTATTTCCTTATCTTGGCTACTGAGTTCTTCCATCTAATTGTGCTATACTTCTAATGAATGCCAAGATCCAAACTTTATCTTAGATTTTGGTAGAATCCTTGCTTTAAACCTTGATCATCTACTTCATGTTCTTGCTCTATTAAAGTTGCTGTGGTTGTGGATCTTCCTGTGAGCTGCTCAACCCTAATGCATCCTATCTTATTGAAGAAAAGACTTTAATTAATCAAAGATATAATTACTCGCTAGCAGTGCACACCACAATTATTCTTTTCTTTCCTTATTCTGATATTGACGTTCTGGGTGCTAAGCCCACCAACCAATTTTCCTAATCACTCCTATTTCCAGAGACGTAAGCGAGAGATTATACTGTTTTATATGGTAGCAAGGGAAAAAAAAGTAGTTTAATTTAATAAAGGGAAAAAACAACTTCACAAGAGACCAAAACAAGAAAGAGAGAAAAAGGGTCCAAACTGGCAGTAATTTATTGAAATATTCTATGAGTTGGGTCCCTACAGAACCTAAAGAAGACCCTGATGAGTAGAAAAGCTTGATTGCACCTGCAAAAGCTTGGGAGAGAGAAAGAGAGCGCAAAAAGTTACAATACAAGAACACCTGGAAGGATTTCTAACATAACGATTAAGATTTAAAAGAGAAACCTCGGATCTTAATATTAAATCTTAAATTATGAGAAAAGGGGTATCGAAAAGATGATTCTAAGGTGGGAGCAGGGCCAAGAGTGTAATGTTTCCTACCAGCCATCCAGCCCCATAAAAACCAACTCTGAAAGGAGCAGGGTGGGGTGGTTTGCACTCAGAATGAGTTTGTCTTGCAGAACAACCGACAAGTTCATGTTAGTCCTCTCCCACACCCTGCACCTTGGTCCTCTTCTTTATTATTGCCCCTTCTTAGCCCCTCTCTTAAACCCTAGTTCAACCCCCCTCTTGTAACCATGAATAATTGTTTTATAAGGGAGATTAGAGAGAGAATGTCAGCAGATTATCGTTCGCATTTATCAACTCTCCTATGTTTTAGCACTGAAAGGAAATAAGTTATGCTCTAAGTATCGATAGAAAAGAGAAAGAGGTAAGAGAGAGAGAGGTGTGTTTTGCTTGGAATCTTCCTGCAACCTTAAATATTCCTAGATTAAGCTATTTCAAACATGCAAAGAAGGGTGAAAACCCAAATTAACAGGTTCCCAAAAGGAGGCTTTTATCTTATGCTAGTCACTAGAAAATCAAGAGTAAGCAATCCGGATCATGGGTAATTCAGGATTAAATTTACACAGTTGAAGAGAGATAGATATTAAGCATGAAGATAAAATTATAAAAAAAAAAAAACTTCTACCATTAAAAACTTTTAATCTTTTCTCTATTATTGCAGTTCAGAGAATCTTTTGAAGGGTAAGAGAGTAAAAGGCCTTCTGCTTTGAGGCTGCGAGAGTATTAAAGAGAGCAAATGCTAGTTGGGCCACTGTACAGCAACCAGCAATTGTCCTGTTAATGTTAGTGTCAGATCCTTTCTCTCTCAACTTGAGGCTGTTATTGTTTGTGACTTTGTGCGCCTGCTGCTGCAATATCTGCAACCCCACTCACGGCCTGCTTTAACACCACCTCCTACCTCCTTTCGCCTTGCAAATTGCAATCGATGCTATTTACCATTTTCTTCTAGTTTTTGTCCTCCACCTATCAATCTTGTGCTTCTGCATTTTCAATGCTTTGCAATACACTGTCACGTTGGCCTCGGCCACGCCCACCTTCAAATGAGAGAATGGCCATATCTAGATATTTTAAAGTGTAACTAGAAAGTTGAAGATTTAAACAAATAATTAAATAAACAATGGGAAAAAATAATAATTAAATAAAATAATTCTTGTTTATTCGTAAATATTGTCGTTAATTATAAAAATGAAATAATTTTTCTGCAACACTAATCCACCATACTCTTGGCTGACTCTCGTAGCTCCTGTGACTTGTTACCACCACTCACCACTAAATTATATCTGGTGTCTTAATTTAAATGTTTTGAGACAAAGAGAAATTGCAGGAAGGTAAACAGAATGACTTACTTAAAAGGCGAGGTTTTGCCTCTCAGTGCATTTTAGTAATGCTAGAAGTATAAAGTATTTGAGTAATGCTTTCACCCGATTGTTTTAATATAAACGGTTTGAGATTCTAAAAAATACTTGGATTATTTGAACTTGCATATAATTACATTAATAATTTATATATTATAAAAAAATTTTAAATTATAATATGCTAAAAAAAATTTGGATGTGGGTTTACATTAATTGATTTTTTTTTATTTTTTAAAATAATGGTTGATTAATAGTCTATTGAAATATATTATAGACCCACCTAATTAATTGATCATAAAGTATTTAAGTTTTAACACAGATTTATAATATAAGTATGATTAGTGGTTAAAACATATTTAACACTAATCATACATTAATATTATAAAAATCGATATTTTGGTTCTTTGAAAATTGAATTAATATTTTTGGTTGATATATGCTTGCCGTGTCCTTCCCTTGCCTTTGGGTCAACAAGAAATGAGCTTTTGGGGCTTGCACCTTTGGGTTATGCAAGGAAGAAAATTGTTTTAACAACACCCACCCACAACACCCCCCCCCCCCCAAAAAAACAACACAAACAACTTCCACACGTGGAAACTGTAAGGAGAAGTGAAAGGAATTGTGAGAGATGGTTTTCTTCTCATGGCAACATGGAAGATATGCTATCATTTTTTTTTTGGATTTTTTTCTGGATAATGTATATATTATGTAACAACTTTGTGCAATTTAAGTTGTTTGCAATATTTTGAAATTTTAAAAATTTTAATAACAAATCTTCTTCTTGTGAAAATTATTTTTTATCATTAAAGAATTTAAGGAGTTCTAATCTTATCTTACTTTGATTATACTAAATAAAAAATTATGAGCTAAGACCTTATGGTAGTCGAATTTATAGGTGTATGAAATTTTAAAGTTTTTGATAAATTTGACCTTGAGCCCTTAATTTTGGTGTTGTGACATTAGGTCATATATTGGTGATTAAAATGGAAGCCACAGGTAGTGCTATATTATTTAAGCATCACTACCCATTCTTCATCTTCTGGATAATTATATAGTTTATATACTCTAAACCCTAAATTTACAATGTCTAAGGTTATGCTACTAAAATTTTAATTTGTAGTAAAAATTGTTGTTTTCGTCTTATTTGCAACAACAATTATAAATGATCTTCTAAAATACATTTGGTGAAGTATCTTGTTTGTTTGATCACATATAAAAGGTTTCTTAGTCTAGAAATTTTATTTGTAAATTATTGCAGGTATTTATCATAAAAGTGATTCATTCATTAAATTTTTACAAATATAGTTAGTTCCCTTATTGATAGGAAATCAAGCTTAATTTTGTTTTCTCCTAGATCGGGAATTTTACTTTATATATTGTTGATGATGCTTATCACCAAAGTGATTCATCTATCAAAGTAGACAAAATCGCCTTATTCCTTTTGTTGATAGGAAATAAGGCAATTTTATTCATTCTAGTTGGGAATATTGTTTTGAGATTGTTACAGGTATTTACCACCTAAGTGCACTATAAGAATATTAATAATTTCGATTGAGGAGTTCAACTGCCTTCCAATTGATTTAAGTGGTTTAAAAAAAAACATGTATCCATTTTTTGACTAATTTTTAAATGCTCATGTTAAATTATAATTTAAAATTATATTGTACAAACCTAAAAAAGCCATAGAAGAACTCGAGAGAAGTAAGAATTTGGTCAGCCAAGGTTGACTGAATGGTGTTCAGCCTTGGTCAACTCATTAGGCTAACTAAACGGCAAGTGCAATTGGCCAAGGCTTTAATCGGTCTACTTTTAATTTTTTTTTAACTTTTTTAACTTTTTATTCTTTTTAGTTTTGAACTTTTTCTTATATATTTTGCTTTTTTAACATTTTAAAATTATTATTTTTATTATTGAAAAACAATAATATTATCCATCAAAATTAATAATTAATATATAACTTTTAATATTTAATTGTTGGATGAACAAAAATAGTTGTTTGACAAAAATAGTCATTTGAAAGGTGTGTTATATAAGTTACTCTCTTCTTCTTCTTTGCAATTTCGTTTCTCAAGTTTTTTTCTCTCGTTATTCTCTACTTTCTCTGTCTGTTCTTCGCTGTGTTGTTTAGTCAGCATTCGGATTTCTACATTTTATTTCTCTCATTTAATCTCTATTCATATTATGCCTTTTCATTTCAATTTCTTTCTAGGTATGTATAAATAATTACTTAATAATATTTTTATGAAAAATTATTTGTTATTTAATGTTGTTATTAAATGTGGTTATTATTAATCATTTCTATATGATAATATAGTGGAAAAATATTTAAATTTTTATTATAACACAAAATGGAAATTCTTGATAATCAAAGGTAGATGTCTAATGTATTGAAACTTGGATATAAAGGATATAATGATGAATTTTGCAAAGGGTAAAAGAATTTATTACTTTTGCTTGAAAAAAAGATCCAGTTTCAGGAAATAGAAAAATAAGATATCCATGTTCTAGATATAAAAATACAACCTATTTTACTATCGATTAGGTAAATGTTAATCTTTATAAAAGAGGGTTTGATCTAGATATTAGTATTGGATATGTCGTAGTGCGATTAAACCACAGCCAACTAACATAACCACTAGAACCACATCAAGCTCAGGACTAGTAAATGAAAAACATAATACTAGATATGAGAAAATGATTTTTGATGCAGTTAGACTTAAATTTTTATGTTGGTAGCAATAATGACATAGATTACAGTGATAATATTAATTCTATTAAGGAATCTCCAAATTCAGAAGCCTTAACATTTTTTGATTTATTAAATGCATATAAGCAACCACTGTAGACAAAATTTAGTAATCAATATGAGCTATCTATTGCAGTGAGAATATTTAGTATTAAATTTGATAGCAATATGTCAAAGTAAAGTTTTAATCAATTTGCAAGTTTGAGGAAAGAAAGTTATGCATCTACTAATGTTACACCTAGAGTTGATATAAAACAAAGAAGTTAGTACCAAAACTTAGATTACTAACTCAAAAAATTTGATATTTGCTTTAATGGATGTATATTGTATCACAAAGATGACATAGAAGAGATAGTGTGTAAACTCTATAGAGTAGCTTGATATAAAACTAGTCAATCGGGTTAAAGAAAAAGTTTTAAAGAGATTCTAATAAAAAGAAGCATAAGCATTATCTACTAATTATCTTTAGATTGCAAATGCTTTATGCCTCAATAAGTTCTACTAAACTTATACAATGACATTAGAATAATAAAGACATGAAGGTGTACAATGTCATTGATGACTCCTTAATTTTTTGTATTATATGATATATTTTATAATGGAATAAAGAGTCATTTGGTTGTTTTATTACAAATTTTGTAATGTAGTATAGATTTTTCTCCAATCAATGCAAATGAATAAAATATAGCTTTTGCAGTAATTTTATTAGCTTTGTATTTCATTTCATTTAATTTTAATCTCAGAACAGGATAGAGACCCTCTAAGAGGGAATAAAGAAAAGGAGAAGGCTAAAAAATCAAGAACAAGTTGTCTAAGTCTCCTCGCAATAGCGAGGATACCAATTCGCTATAGCATGCTCATGACCTATACAAAATCTAGGGAACCTATAGCAATAGCGTGGGTTGTGGTAATAAGACTTGGAATCTGGAACTAATAAGCTCTCGCAATAGCAAGAAGTATTTTTCGCTATAGCGCGGCTTATTTACTGAAATGCACAGCTTCAATTTTTAGGTTTAAAACTCAAGAAGCAGTGAGGGTTGTAGGGAGCTAAGCCTTTTGGGAGACATTTTAAAGGGAAAACGCACAGAGGAGTTGAGATTTGGAGGAAGAAGCTTGGATTCAAAATTGGAGGCAAATCAACACACTGTCATTGAGTTTTTTTTTTTATTTTCTTCCTTTCTTCTTTCATGGATTTTTATTTCTTTGAATCTTTTGTTTGGTTTGTAATGTTCAAAGCCATGTGTGGATAGATGTGGTGGATCCTCGGTTTACTTGAACCTAATGCCATGTAATTGAGATATTGTGTAGTTAAATTGGTTTGATCTTTGATTTGAGTACTTAATCTGGTTTGTCTTTTCATTTAAGAGTTTGGCCACCTTTTTTATGGATTTGGAGTTTAAGATTAGCTCTTGAGAAAGAAAAATCTTAATAGACCATTAGATTAAGCAACTTAAGATTAGGTTAACCTAATTTTGTTCTTAGGTATACAAATATATCTAAGAAACCTAAATAGTTTAAAAGGATTAAGCACATTTAACCTAATTAATTGTGAGAGAGGTCTACAATTAAATAGGATAGAAGTCAAAGTAGTTCGAGAGACACTTAGGCTTAATTTAATTCCTTAATACTTAGATCATTAATTAAACTAATTAACTAAATAAATCAATCTTTTGCAATAAGGGAATAGGAAACCTAGGATGCTTTTCATTACTAGTTCTCGTTAGAACAATTCTAAACATACAGTTTGTTCTTTCAATTTCATTTTATTTTATTACGTTGATATTTTGGTGTATTTCTTGACTTAAACAAAAGCAAAACTTCTTAGGTCCAACTGTGTCTAAATTAATTCCCTGTGAGATGACCTTGATCCATTATATCATGTACTCGATCCACACGCTTGCGGAATCCATTACAAAATTAGTGGTTATCAAGTTTTCTAGCACTATTGTTAAGGAATTAAGTTAGATTGTTTTGGACTAAATAGGTTTTTAGTAGTTTTAGTTCAAGATTATTGTTAGTTTAGTTAAGCCTTTTTGTTATTTAAACTTAAATTTTGGATATATTGCCTGGTAGGTACCATAGTTTATGTCACCTAATGCAAAATCTAAATTAAGAACCAAGTCAAAGACAAGAAATGTTCAAGAGATTATAGTTGAGAGTTCACCTATAGAACTCGCATTTACTGAAGAAGAAGAGTTAAAACAGATTGAGAATCAGGAGAAAGCTCCAAATGAGCCATAAAGGTTAGCTCGTATTACAAAACAAAGGACAATTTAAGAAGAAGGACAGAAAAAATTTCTAGCATGGCAAAAGAAGAATATGAGAGGCTAAGAGTTAATGACTTCCTCAATCGTAATAATTATAGGTATCAATCGGCTATCAAAGTCCTAGAATTTCAAGCAAATAATTTTGAGATCAAACAAATGATGTTGCAAATATTGCAAATGAACAGATAGTTTAGTGGTGCCTACCAAGAGAACCTAAATAGACATCTTCTTTCTTTCTTGGAAGTGTGTGATTCATTTAAGTAGAATGAAGTACCAAAGGACATGATCCAATTGTGACTTTTCCCTCTTTCTCTATAAGAGAAAGCTAAAGAGTGGTTCAATAATTTGCCAAAAGGTTTAGTGGAGACATGGGAGGATCTTGAAGAAAGATTCTGGGCACGATTTTTCTCTCATGATAAGATGGTTGATGCTAGAGTAGCTATTACTAATTTCAGACAATAGTTGGATAAGAATTTATATGAAGTATGGAAAATGTTTAAACTACTTATCAAACAATGTCTTAATCATAATCATAACAAATGGGCCTTAGTTTAAACGTTTTGTTCACGGTTGACTCAGGAGTTTAAAACATTAATAGATTCCGTGGCAAATTAAGGCTTTGGGAGGCAATCGATGAATAATGTGATAAAATGTCTAGATGATCTTATAACAGAACATGCACAATGTTCTAGTGAGCGGTGACCAATAAAAATAGTTTAGAAGAGTTAAGATGATGCCACTTCTCAAATAGTGGCAATGTTGGCATCAATAAATAAACATTTTAATCAATTTGAAATTCAAGTTCAAAAAAATAATAACTATACAAGAGTTAATGCAGTCCACATGCCAACTAATTCTTATGACTACTATGGAAAAGCACATCCTTTTTTAATTTTATCCAATAGGCACTACCCTTAAGTCTTGCAATTATACTGGAAATCCATAGAGGGGTCAAAATAATCTATACTCCAACACATACAATCCTGGTTGGAGGAATCACCTGAACTTCTCATAGAGCTAGGGTATATCTCTTAATCAAGCATTATCTTCCAAACCTAGACCAGTGGCTCCTATACGGCCACTAGGATTTATAGAACAACCAAGGCAACAAGTACTCATTCAAGAAAAGAAATTAGGAATGGAAGAGATGGTGATGCAGTTTATGGCTAAGCAGAAGGTAGTAATGAAAAACATGGAAACGCAAATTGGGCAATTGGCACCGAAGTTGAATATGATGAAGCAGGGTGGATTACTTAGTGATACAATTCTTAATCCTAAAAGAAAAGGAAAGGAAGAGTGTAAAGTAATCACTTTGTGTAGTGGTAAGTAATTGCCTAAAGTTCACAAGCCTAGGGAGGAATTAGTATGTGAAAGGGATCAAGTCGTTTTGAAGAAAGTGTAAAGTTAATTGATTTGCAAGAGAAGAAGGAAGAGTTTAGCAAAGAAAAGAAAAATGGAGGTGTAGAGAAGGAAGATAAAAGTAAAGCTAAGATAGTGGAACTTCAAAGAAGACTATCTCCCCTTCCTCTTCCGCAAAGATTTTAAAAGAAAGTTTTAGAAGAGAAATACAAAAAGTTTCTCCAAATATTCAAACAAGTCCATATTAATATTCCATTTGTTGAAACTTTAGAGCAGATGCCTTTGTACACAAAATTTTTGAAGGAGATGTTAACTAACAAGAAAAAGTTAACTGAGTTAAGCATAGTTATGCTTAAAGAAAAATGGAATGTAATAATTCTTAATAAATTATCTCCTACCTAAGTTATAGGATCTGGGTATTTTCTCAATGCCGTGTGTTATTGGAGACAAATTTGAAGGAGGAGCTTTATGTGACCTATAATCAAGTGTGAATTTAATGCCACTTGCAATTTGTGAACAACTCCAATTTAGAGAAGTACAATCTGCTTCAGTTACTCTACAACTGGTTGATTAGAGTTTGTCTAAGCCAAATGATATTATTGAAGATGTTCTAGTCAAGGTAGATAAGTTTATATTTCTAGTTGATTTTATCATCTTAGACATACCAGTTGATAGGAAACTACCTCTTTTGTTGGGTAAACCCTTCTTACTAACAACTCAAGTTCTTATTGATATAGAGATAAGTGAAATCAAGCTAAGAGTAGGGGATGAAGAGATTATTTTTAATATGAGCAAGGTTGTGAAATTCTTTCATCATGGAGATGATTATGTTCAGGTTAAGATTTATAAGGAATGCATTTTGAAGTACTGGAAACATAAAGAAAGGAAGAATTAATGGAAGTATTGCTACATGAGATTGACATAGTTGAATAGCCAGAGATTGATGAATGTAAGATGATGAAACATACAAATCCCTAACAGTCAAGTTCTTTGAGGAAATTTAAGCTATTAGAGTTGGAGTTTAGAGTGGCTCCATCAATGAAACCATCTATTTGAAGAACATCCAAAGTTGGAATTGAAACTGTTACCATCTTATTTGAAGTATGCTTATTTAGGTACAGACAACTCTTTACCGATTATCATTTATGCTTCTTTGAATGATGAACAAGAGCAAAAGTTGATTGATGTGCTTAGGGCTTACAAGATTGCTATGAGGTGGACAATTGTAGATGAAAAAGATATTAGTCTAGTAATAGTGATGCATAAAATCTTCTTGGAATATGAGCATAAAAAACCCATAGAGGGGGCAAAGGAAGCTAAACCCAATCATGAAGGAAGTCATTAAGAAGGAAATACTTAAGTGGTTGGACGCAAAGATTATATACCCTATCTTTGATAGTAGTTTGGTCAACTTAGTACAATATGTACCAAAAAAAAGAGGAATGACAGTGGTGAAGAATGATCAAAATGAGTTTATCTCCACTAAAATTATTACTGGGTGGCGTATTTGCATGGATTATAGGAATTTAAATGCAGCAATATGCAAAGATCACTTTCCCCTCCTGTTCATTGACCAGATGCTTGTTTGTTTGGTTGGGAAGTAATATTTTTGTTTCTTGGATGAATATTTAGGATATAATCAAATAGCAATTGTCCCAGAAGATCAATAAAAGACAACATTTACTTACCCTTATGGTACCTTTACATTTTGAAGGATTTCCTTTGGGCTATGTAATGCTCCAGTCACTTTTCAACACTATATGATGTCAATTTTTGCAAACTTCATTGAACATACAATGAAAGTCTTTATAGATGATTTCTTTATTTTTGGAGAATTATTTGAAGCATGTTTGGCAAATTTGGAATAAGTTTTAAGGTGATGTGAAGAAATAAATTTGGTGTTGAATTAGGAAAAATGTCATTTCATCGTCACTGAAGGAATGATTTTGAGTCACAAAGTCTCTAAACACGATCTAAAAATGGATCATACTAAAACTACAGTGATTGAGCAACTTCCACTACCTATTAATGTTAAAGGAGTTCGAAGTTTTTTTAGTCATGCTAGTTTTTATCGTCACTTTATCAAGGACTTTTCAAAAATCACAAGGCATCTTTATAGACTTTTAGAGAAGAATATACCCTTTGATTTTACTTATGAATGCCTGAGAGCATTTGAAGAGTTAAGGCAGAGGTTGATCACCATGCCTATTATTGCAGCTCTTGATTAGAGTCAACTATTTGGGCTCATGGGTGACACAAGTGATTATACAGTAGGAGCTATTCTTGGATAGAAGAAGAGCAAGGTATTTCATCCCATTTACTATACTAGCCAAACTTTAAATGGTGCTTAAGTAAATTATTTCACAATTGAGAAGGAAATGTTAGCTATAATTTTTGCATTCAATAAATTTCATGTTCATTTGATGGGTGGTAAAGTAACTGTGCATACTGATCATGCAGCCATTAAATACCTATTAAGTAAAAAAAAAGTCAAAACTTAGGCTAATTAGATGGGTCCTTCTATTGCAAGAATTTGATGTTCATATAGTAGATAGGAAAGAGAGTGAGAATTAAGTTGCTAATCATTTCTCTAAGTTAGTTCAAAAGTTTGAATGTGTGGATAGTACTATAATTAATGAATGTTTTCCTAATGAGCAGTTATTTCTTTGTGCAAGCTTGATTGAAATTCCATGGTATACTGATATCGTGAATTATCTTGTGTGCAATGTCTTACCACTTGATTTAAGTCATTACCAAAAGAGAAAATTTTTGCATGATGTGACTTATTATTTGTGGGATGAACCTTTTCTTTTTTAAAAGATGCGCTGATTCTTTAATTAGAAACTGTATGCCTGAAGTTGAGTAAGAGGCCATTTTGCAAGCTTATCATTCACCTGCTTATAGAGGTCATTTTGGGGGTTAAAAGACTATACATTAAGTGTTAGAATCTAGTTTTTATTGGCCTACATTATTTAAAAGTACTCACAATTTTGTTGTTAAGTGTGATAGATGCCAAAGAACAAGGAATATTTTAAGGCTGCATGAGATGCCACAATTTGAGATTTTAGAAGTGGAACTCTTTTATGTGTGGAGTATGGATTTTATGGGCCCATTCCCTTCATTTAGGGGTAACCATTACATACTTGTGACTATAGAATATGTAAGTAGATAGGTTGAAGCTATACTTGTTTACCTAATGATACAAATACAATGATCAGATTCCTCAAGAAGAATATCTTCACTAGGTTTTAGGTGCCTCAGGCCATTATGATTGATGAAGGCACTAACTTCCATAACAAGCAGTTGAAGAATTTGTTGACTAAGTATGAGGTACATTATCAGATGTCTCTTGCCTATCATCCTCAAACTAATGAGTTGTGTGAGATCACTAATAGGGAGATCAAAAGAATACTAGAAAAATTGTTAATCACACAAAAAAGGATTGGTCTGACAAAATAGATGATGCTTTGTGGGCATATCAAACTGCTTATAAAACACCTATTGGCATGTTACCTTATAGGCTTATTTATGGGAAGGCAAGCCATTTACCCTTGGAACTTAAGCATAAAGCTTGGTGGTTTATTAAGAAGCTAAATCTTGATCCCAAACTTGCTAACACTCAAAGAATGCATTAACTTGATGAATTAAAGGAATTTCAATTGGAAGCATATGAAAGTTCAAAATTTTATATGGAAAGAAATAAGAAATGACATGATCGGCACATTCTTCATCGAACTTTTATACCTGGACAACAAGTACTGTTATTCAATTATAAGCTCAAGTTGTTTCCTAAGAAGCTCAAATCAAGATAGTCAGGCCCTTACACTATAATTTTTGTTGCATCACATGGAGCTATCGAGATTAAAGATGAAAAATCAAGTGATTAAGTGATCAATTTAAAATCAATGGGCAAAGAGTCAAACATTACTTGAGAGGAGAATGAGACCAACAGAAAAGAGTGTATAGCTTCACATTACCTTCTTAAGCATTTGGGATAGTTTAACTAAAGACTATAAACTTAGCGCTTTTGGGAGGCAACCTAAATCTTTTTTCTTTTAGATTTTTGTTTGTAATTTTGTTTGTTGGGCTTTGAGTTTTAATCCTTCCCTTGATCTTGTAAGGTTTGGGTGTACAGGAAAGTTTAAAGGTTTGGGAAATTTTCTTTTTGGAGGAAGCATTGCAATGAAACATCTAATTCAAGTAGGGAGTTCTTATTAATTGGGTTAATGTGTTCATTTTGTTTCAATTAATTAGGTTTTTAAATGGAATTGAATTATGTTAAGGGATTGAACAAAGTGACATAGAATTTCTTCTTTAAATTTTCTAAGTATCATTAGTTTTAATTTTTACCATAGCGAGTGTCTATTCTCGCCACTGTGAGTGTAGCTTGCTCAGGTTCTTGATATAAAATCCAGGGAGTTCCTCACTATGGCGTGAGCAATGGCGAGATCATGTGTCCAATTTTTTCAAGTGTTCTCACTACTATGTACATGCCTTTTCGCAATACCAAGATCTTTGTTTTTCTAGTTTGATATAAATTCCAGAAAACAGCTTGCTATAGCCTTAGCCATAGCGAGGCTCTATGGCTTACCAAAACCTACAAGTGTACTCGCTACTACGAGAGAATCACTTCGCCATTGCAAAATAAAGCAATTTTGTTGCTTGGTACATATTCTAGAGAATAGCTTACAATTGCTTAAGCAATAGCGAGGTTCTCTGGTGGTTTTAGATTGAGTGTTAAAAAAATAAATATAATAAAAAATAATAAAAAAATAAATAGAAAAATAAAATTCCTTCCCCTGCCAGCAGTTCCTTCTCGCTAGCACGCTTTCCTTCCTTTCTTTTTTTGGCTCTTCTTCCTCGTGCACTCTTACTTACAATTCAACCATTTTTCATGCCATCTTCTTCATTATTTAAGTTTATCACAACATCATGTATGTTTTCATTGTTCCTTTCTCCATTTTTCTATACAAGATTGCATGGCTTTGAGAACTTAGGGTTAAAAGTTACGTGGCCTTGATTTGATAAAGGTAGGTTACTATGATTATAATAATGGTTGTGGGTGTGCTGTTCGTATCTTTCTGTGCATGTGTTTTCATTTGTTCAAGTGTTTTGAACTCAGAAATTCAAGTTTGTGTATTTTGTTCTTCCTCGTTATTGCAAGGATGAACTCACTAAAGTGAGTATGAGCAAAAATTGCAAAATTTCATATTTTCGTTGCCTGCATTATTTAACTTGTTTTATTTCACTCCTTTTGTTTGAAATAAGTTTATTGGTATATCTGGGCTGTCAGATGATATATCTAGGCTGTTAGAGCTCTATGGGGTGTTGCCTATAGGTTTTGGCCTCTAGCTTAAGGGGATAACTTTCTAGGCTTTCTAATTTATCTAGACATCTGGGTGTCATGGTTAGGGGAAAAACTCTCTCTCATTTTACCCTCTAAGCTCATTTCTTTTGCAGCTGCAGTTCTAACTTCATACTGTGCTACATTATTACCCATCTCTACAATAGGTAAAACATTTTAGAATGGTTTGAGTATGGTGGTCAGGGAGGATTAAGCCTTTCATTTTTATTCTCTGAGCCAGTCTTTCTTACAGCTACATCATAAACTCTTACTGCTAATACATCATGGTTTGCTATGGATCCTAGTGAGCTACTAAAGCATGTAGGGCTCTAGCCATAGGATCAACATGTTCTGCTCTAGAGGCCTACCTCTCCTAATGTTCACCATTATATCTAGTACCATTCCAACATAGCTTAGCATAAAGCATACACATATGCCACCCTTTAACACCCAAAATGTCCTATATAAGTCATACAAAGCTGAAAAATCACATCTTCAAGCCATAACCAACACTAGAATGCCTGAACCTTTACTTGATACCAAACATATAATACCATAATCTCGTAGACCTCATACCATAGTAATTAAAGTATTTCATACTCATTTACATGGAATTTGCAAACTTTGGCAACAGAATTACGTATATTAGACACTTAAATAATTTAATTTTTGCCCATATGAGCCATTTAAACTTACCTCAATTCATTTCCACCCATAACATACTTAAACATATAAGAAATAACACAATTTGAGGCCTACAACATGGATCAAGAACCATTTCTCACGGATTTGCATTTTTGCTCTTGGGTTGCCATGACAGTTTTCTGGTATGAACTTTGAAAAATTATAACTAATTTTAGAAAAATTGAAATCAAGATCATAATAGCTTTCTAGAAAGCTCTAATGAGTAAAAATAGTTTTAGACCAAGAAAACATCATCTAAACCATGAAAAACAATTGAACAATACCAGAGGTGTCTGCTGCATCTTGATATTGACCATAAATTTCAAAAATCTAGTTCTCTCTCTACGGAGCTCCAAATGAGGTGATCTTAGTGGCTATGAAAATCTTATGATGTCTAGTTTACACATATAAAATTTCATGAGCATTAGATTTCATTTAGGCCTTGAATGACAGAGAAACACAAATTGACCACATGAATAGTGCACATACCAAATCTGGAGAATTTTCTCAACTTTGAAAATTCATAATTAATTCCCTAGAGCTCCAAATAATATGGTTCTTAGCTCAGCAAAAAGCTCTAAATGAAACCTATATTCATGCCAAATTTTATGCTTAAATTCGTTCATTTGGTCAGCTTAGAGCATAAGGTGTAAAAATGAAAATTTTAGGCACCCAATAGGGTCAAATTGAGACCAATTCCTCTCCTACCTTAACCATGACCTCTTGAGCATGAGAATGGTTAAAAACAACATACAAAACTTGTCTAAAAGTCGTAATTGCTTATGCATCTCAAAACTACTTCCTCACTTGCTCTCACATATAAAGCTACAAGTGCTCAATTAAGCATGTGGATATCAAAAACATACATACATACACCAATGGCTCCAAAATCCTTTCATTCATCATAAATACATGTTTTACATATGTTCAACCTTTTACATCATATATACGTCTCTTATACAATGATCTTGACATACAAGTATAAAAATTCCTATTCTTATGTCAATCTCTCCACTTCAAGCCAAATTGCCACTTCCACTTGGCCCTTGAGTTTTACCTAAGCAAAAATAAATATGTAGGGAAAAGAGTGAGATTTAAAGAATCCCAATAGCTCTTTTACCCTTTAAAACATATATATATATATATATATGATGCATTTTCAAGTCATGGAATGCAAGCATGCTATAAAACCTTCTAGGAAACATACATCACCATTTTTTCCATGTTACACAAGTTCATACAATTCAAACATAGGCTCTAAGAGTTGTTGCTTCAGCCTCACCCAAATTCTTAGGACTTTTGGATTTGTCTCACCTATTTCTAAGAATTTTTTACTTAGCCTCACTCTTTCTTTTTATCCTTGTCTTACCCACTCTTAGGGACTTTTGGCCTTACCAAGCCTATTCAAGTCATCACATAACAACACAAGTTCAAAAGTCATATCATGGTACCAAGACACTAAACCAATGGCTATAAACCATTCATATAAATCACACACATATACAAGTAATCCAAGACAAATAACAAATCAAGAAATGCATATGAGAAAGGTTAGAGAGCTACCTCATGCTAGGAAACATAACTTTTCCCTTTGCTTTTCCCTTGCACCTTCTCGGCCAACACACACCAACAGGGGAGTTCTTGATTATCTTGGCCTAGACACATCAAATGAGACTCAAATCAATCCTTGGAACCAAATCTAGCTTTATATAACCTCTATGCTAGCTCACTTGGTCTTAAAACATTAATATGGTCCATACATGGCATAAGGAAGCAACCACTTGAAATCATGATCTTGGCTTTCAACTCTCATTCATTCTAGGTCATATGACTCTATTTGAACTCATTGAAGACATCACAAGCTCAACTAAGAAGCCAAACTCTAGGTTATTTCTTTGTATCCAAAAGGGACCTAAACTTTCATCTCATAAACTAAGCTTCCTAAATTCAATTCATTAGTTCCGCTGGCATCTATAATTCATATATAGGCCTCTTCTGCCTTTAGAATAAAAAAAAACTCACCTAGGTGGTACATCACTCTTAAGGCCGAGAATCAAACACCTAAAAAAACCCGTGGAGTTTGCTTGGTTTTCCTTGAGAAATTGGCACTTATAAATCTTCCTAGAGGTCTTATAGACTCATTCAAGCTCTTACATAAGCTAACACATCCTTAGAAAAGTTTAGATTTTCATATGTGCACTATAATCCCTAGTTGTCTTAAATTGCATTTCATTACTTTTCTTTCACTTCCAATTGAAAATTCCTACTCCTCTTGCTCTAAAACTCCCATTTCTAACTTGCTAAGGTTTGAATTAATTCTTTTTTAAATGGTTCAAGTTCTGGACGAAACACCTCAAGGAAAATCAAGTAAGAAGAAGTAAGAAAAACTATGCTACCTTACCTTGGTTTTAAGCTTTTTTCAAGAGTACTTTCTACGCTTCTAAGCTTCCCATCAATTTCTCTCCTCTTCCTACTGAATCAGCCCTGTGTCAACCTCACTTAATTCAACAAAATCATGGAAAAAGAGAGGAGAAAGGGAAGGACATGGCTAGGGAAGGAAGAAACATAAACTAGACTTGAATTTCCTACCTTCTTCTTCCCCTTTCTCCTTATGCGTCCTTGGAGCTCTCTCCAATTATGTCTAGACTAGAAAAATTTGGTGGAAAACAAGTGGCTAAAGCTAAATGTGACTTATAAGACCAAAAAGGCAAGGTTATCATACTTTTTCACTTTTCAATTTAGTCCCTAAACTATAGTTTCTCCATCTAGCCTCATTTCAAATCCTTTTCAAGAACCTTCTTTTCCACTATAAAATTTCATTCCTTTAACTTATAAATTGCCTTTGGTTTCACCCAAATTGGGTTTGAAACAATTATAAATCGTTCAATCAAAGTTTTAATCAACCATTTGCTAAAATCACTCACCAGAAGAGTTTTAACTGTTCTAGGGATTCCTATAGTTTTCAGGACCTTTAAAAACCCTGGAAAGATTAAAATTTTTATTTAAAAATCTCCTATGTGATTTATTCAAATTTTTTAAAAATTATAAAAATGCCCTAACTTATTTTCACAAATTTTCTTAGCTTTTCTAACTCAGGTTTCTAGGCAACTCAAGCTTTAAATCTTCATATTTAGGGGTCTAGATTATCATTCTAATTTTATATGGCTACTTTCGCCTTGTTTTAGGAGACTTCCTTTGAAAATCTTGCATTTTTGGCCTTTTTATGGTAAATCAGGTTTTACACTTTGAATGGCATCATCTGCAAGGCTTTACTAAGAAGCCTATGCATCCCATTCCCATGATGATTTAAGAATTTTATGCAAATTTTGAAGACATTGAAAATGATGAAGATGAATATTATTGTCAGATTGCATGGGTTTAGATAAATAAGAAAGTAATTTAAGATTTCTATGAGTTGTCTGATGTTGAGCATTGTGCGTGTGAGGCATGTATGGAGGGTCAAAAATCTATTCCATGGGAGGATGTTAAAGCCATAATGGCCAATGAAGGATGGGTTCAGTTAACCAATAAAATATATACTATTGCTCAGTTGAATCATTTCATTTCAAGCAATATTATGACCAGCTCCCATGGATCAGACATGACTCAAGAAAGAGCTCTTCTTACATATGATTTTATGATGAGAAAGCAGGTGAATATTCCTTACCTTATGATTTTAAATTTTAAACAAGTGGCACATTTTAAGCAGGCGGGTTTGACTTACGCCATACATGTTTATTAAGTTCCTTCAAATAGGGGGTAGTTGAGTGTCCAAAAATGATGCACAATTTAAGTCCAAGGATGCCTTCAAATACGATAATATGAAAGATGAGCATGGGAGGCTTAGAAGACCTCGAGCATAATAGTAACAGGAGAACCCTCCACCTCGACCTTAGTAAAAGCAGGCACCGAAAGCCATGGTTCATAATGCACCACCTTAGGCATGGTTTGAGGGTTGGGTGAGAGAGTGCATTGAAAGATTGGAGGGTCATGTGCTTTCTATGTGGAAGCAGCTACAAATGTTAGTGGATTATTTAGTGCTCAACCCTCCACCACCACCTCTACAAGTGCCTCATTCTTCCATTATTATTCTTTCACAAGAGCCAGCTTCCCAGAACATGCCTGGACCATCTGACCCTTAGTGCTTAAATTTTCTAATTGCTTTATTTCCTTTTTGGATAACTATATATGGATGACTATACACTCCACTATAACTTTCATGACTTTTATTGTGTAGTGCTATTTCCATCTTTATTGAATGCATTTAAAATCCACTCACTCTCTATTTCTTGGTCTTTTGTCTATTTCTTTCTGACAAATGTAGGTTTTGCCAAAGTCTCTCATCCCTCTTGGGTCTTTCTATCAGGGAGTCTCTGTCTATCTCTTTCTTTTACTTATATTTTTCTTTTGTTTGTTATTTCTCTCCTTAATATTGAGGACAATGTTAATTCTAAATGTAGGGGAGGAGAATAAATTTTTTACACTTTTGAGTTAGTATGTGAATTTTTTTATAATTAGTATATCATTTGCTTAAAAACTAAATTTTGACTAATTAGGATATATAGTTAAACATAGTGTCTTCACAATTTTGACCAATGAATTTATATGTAGTTTCCCCTTTGCACTTGATGAATATAGGATGAGGAATTGGGAAGTAAACCTAAATCAAATTAATTAATTAATGCAATTTTTAGTGATTTTCCATAATTAAAACACTTATTCAATTATATGGTAATTGTAGTAATTTAGTTTCTTTTTATATAACCTTAGTTATTTTTCTTTGATAAATCCAATATATTTACTTATGGATGGATGTCTAATTGTTATTTAAGAGAGAAATGATTTGGGTATGTAGTGTAGCTGGTTATTTCAAATAAATAAATAAGAAAAAAAGAGAAAAGTCTACTCTAATGGTTGAAACTACTTAATAACTGAGAGTTTGCACAAAAAAGTTTAAACTTTTGTATACATTAAGAACTCTGAATCAATCTCCTTTGTTTGAGTAACTGGGTGGGTTCATCGCCAATGTTGTCATTCGTATAAAAAGGATTAGGAGAAAGAAAAAAGTAATAATAATATAAGAGAAAAAGGAAAAATAGATAATTGTGTTGAGATTGATATGTTATTGAATAATAAAACTAATGATCTCTCTTAATTAGCTTTGATAATTGAATTTGGAGTAGAAATTTGGAATTATTATTGAATTATAATGTGGTTATTAATAAGATCACTTAATTGTTTCAAGAACCATCTATTAAACCACACACACACACTTTACATTTAAAAAAGCAATGTTATAATTGCATTAATTACTGAATTCAATTTAAGTTTAGTTAATCTTCTGATTTTGACTCTGGTAATAGTTCAAGTGTAAGGGAATTTTTAATCTTGGTTGATTAGATCTGAATTATGGAAAGTAGGTAAGCTAGTGGTCATTTTAATTGTCAATTTTTGCAGAATTGCTTAAGGACAAACAATAGTTTAAGTGTGGGGGAGTTTGATGACTCCCTAATTTTGGTATTATATGATATATTTTATGATGGAATAGGGAGTCATCTGGTTGTTTTATTACAAGTTTTGTAATTTAGTATAGATTTTCTCCAATCAATGTAAATGAATAAAATATAGCTTTTGTAGTAATTTTAGCAACTTTGTGTTTCATTTCATTTTGATTTTAATCTCAGGAGAAGGATAGAAACCTACTAAGAGAGAATAAAGAAAAAGAGAAAGCAAGAAAATCAAGAACAAGTTATCTAAGTCTCTTCGCAAGTGAGAATATCAATTCGCTATAGCGTACAAAATCCAAGGAATCTCTAATAATAGCGTGGGCTGTGGCAAGAAGACTTAGAGTCTGGAATTGATAAGCTTTCACAATAGCGAGAAGTATTTTCGCTATAGCGAGGCTTGTTTACTGAAACCCAGCTTTAGCTTTTGGATTTAAAACTCGAGAGGCAGTGACGATTTCATTGAGCTAAGCCTTTTAGGAGACATTCTAAAGGGAAAACGTACAGAGAAGCTAAAATTTGGAGGCAAGAAACTTATATTAAAGATTGGAAGCCAAATCAACACACTATCATTGAGTTTTCTGATCTTCTTCGTTTCTTCTTTATTCCTTCTTAGCAAGTTTTATTCCCTCTCTTGAGATTAAAATCAAAATGAGATGAAACACAAAGCTGTTAAAATTACTGCAAAAGCTATATTTTATTCATTTATACTGATTGGAGAAAAATCTATACTAAATTACAAAATTTGTAATAAAACAATTAGATGACTCGCTATTCCATCATATAATACCAAAATTAAGGAGTCATCAAACTCCCCCACATTTAAACTGTTGCTTGTCCTCAAGCAATTCTCCAAAAATTGATAATTAAAATTCCCACTAACATACTTACTTTCCACAATTTGGATCCAATTAACTAAGATTACAAATTCCCCTACACTTGAACTATTACCGAAGTCAAAATCGGAAGATTAACTAAACTCAAATTGAATTTAGCAATTAATGCAATTATAACCCCTTCTTTTAAGTCTAAAGTGTGTGTGTGTATGGTTCAATAGATGGTTCTTGAAGTAATCAAATGATCTTATCAATAACCACATTATAATTCCAAGAATAATTCCAAATGTTTACTCCAAATTCAATCATCAAAGTTAATTGAGAGAGATCATTGGTTTTATTATCTAACAACCTATCAATTTCAACACAATTATTTATTTTTCCTTTTTCTCTTATTTTTTTAATTATTATTTTTTTTCTTTTTCCTACTCATTTCTCTTAATCCTTTTTAGGAGAATAACAACATTGGCGATGAAGCCACCCTATTACTCAAACTAAGGAAATTGATTCAGAGTGTTTAACGTATATTTTTAGTTTCTACTACTGTTTGACACAAAAGTTCACACTTTTTTGTGCAAACTCTTAGTTACTAAGGAGTTTCAACCATTAGAGTAGACTGTAACACCATAAAATTCTAGCTCATCTCATCATATACACATAACTTATATCATTATATTTATGAAAGTATCAGAAAAAGGGAGATAAAATAATAATTTTTTTTGCGTTGCGTCGAACTTAAAAATTCACATTTGATGTCACATGGACCGTGGGAGCTCATGATATGCTTCCCAAGCTTGTGTGGCCATTTGAGCATGTGAGATTGCACCAAAATGACATTTTAAACTTGTCTTAAAGGTGCACAAACCCAGAATTCAGGAACTCGCACTCTCACCCCATACCATACACACATTTCCATAAGACTAGTCTTGACATTCCATACCCAAAAATTGCAATGCATTCCATTTATCCACAAATTTCACACATACATCATCTATTAGGATATTTACACATGTTCCATTCATTGTGCATCAATTCTAACAAAAGATTACATCATATGCCACTCCTTTGGTTACAACATAAACAAAATTAGAAGCTTTATGATCAAGGCTTCATCTCCTCACTTGGTGGCTTCCATTTCCTTGTTCATTGGCTCTACCTAGCATGTTAGGATATTGGAGAGGAGTGAATGAGATTCAAAGAATCCCAATGGCTAATCTCTCATTTAATCATGTATAAAGAATGCAATACAAGTCTTAAAGATGTATGCATGGAATATTAATATGGAAAATGGTGCAAAATACATTCTTGACATTTACACAAAGCGCACATAATATACTTAGGCTTGCCAAATGAATGGATTAGCCTCACCCACTTTTTTCAAGGTTCTTGAACTTGCTTCACCCTTTTTCTCAAAGGCCATGAACTAAGCCTTATTCTTGGGAGACTTTCTCTTGGTCTCAACCACTTCTAAGGGCTCTTGGCTCATCCTCACTGAAGATAGAAGGTTTTTGGCCTCTCTACATTCAAGCAAATCAATGCAAACATTCTAAGCATCATTGAATACATAATGCATCACTATGGTTCCATGGAACATAGGAATCATACCAAAACATAATTTATAGCTTAAAATACACATACACACATTCAAAGACAATGTAGACATTCATTCATGCATGGGAGAAAAGAGAGAAAGCTACCTTACTGGCATTCACACACTTTTTCCTTAAGCCTTGAGTCCTTTCCCTTGACCTCACACACCCAAGAAGGTGGAGACCATTTCTATTGGCCTAGACACACTAAAAGAAACATGAATTACTCATGGGAACAAGCCTTGGCATTATACATACTTTACATGATGTTACTTTGGTTTATGGCTCCATTATGCTTCCATAAGGCACTTAATGAAGCAACTACAAAAATTCATGATCTTAGCTCCTTTCTCTCCTTCAATCTATGATTTTTGACTCCATTTAGACTCTTTGGAGTCATCACACAATGATTTTAAGGAGCCTAGCTAGGAGTTGTTTCATTATACTATATTATGGAGCCTACACCTCCATCTCAATATCTATGGTTTCTAAAATGTTTCCAAGGCTTCCTCTCATCCTCTTCTATCATATATGACTCAAAAATAAGATTGGAGCAAATCAAAACACTCCCTAGCTACTCCCTCCATGCTTGGTCGAGACAATGTAAGAATTTCGGGTTCATGGAGTTTGCAATTTTTCCTTGAAGGGAGAGGCACTTGGAAGCCTTCCTAGGGGTCTTGGAAACTCAAACAAACACTTACATAAGCTAGGGAATTCTTGAATCCAATCAGATTTTGCCATATGTTCAAGAATCTCTAACTTTGCTATCTTGGATTCTAATGGTTCATTTTGATCCCTCATGCCTCAAAGCCTCACTTGCTATCATGTTTAGACCAGAATTGGACCCCTATTATACAACCCCTGTTCTGACCAAAACCATAAAGGAAAAGAAATTCAAGAAGAAGCAACAAAGTCCCACTTTGCTTACCTTGTTTACAAGCTTTCCAAGGGAGCTTCCTTATGCTACCAAGAACTTTCTCAAATCCTCTCTTCCCTATCCTAAATGAACCACATATCAGCACCAAATTAAATGCCAAAACCATGAGAAGGAAGAGGAAGAAGAGGGAAGGAAGTTTAACAAGGCAAGAAGTAGGAAAAAGTGGCTAAAACTTACACTTTTCAAAGCTTCTTCTTCCTTCCTTGGCCTCCCCTCTTGTGCGCCACTCTCAGCCCTTCTTAATTCTATTTTAATGTGTGGGAGAGTTGGTGAGGAGATCTAACCAAAGGTGGGATGTTTTTACAAGTCTAGGGATTCATTTAAACAACTTTTAAAATTTACAATTTAGTCCCTCTTCGTAGTTTTGTTCGTTTGGGCTCATTTCAGCTTCTTTCGAAGAATCGTCTTTTCTATCATATTTCTTAGGCTCTTAATCATAATAATTATCTTTGGAATTACTAAAAAGGATTTGAAACTATTTCGAACTATTCAATCAAATTTGCAGTCAACTAACAGTCGAAATCGCTCACTAGAGGGGTTTTAACTATTCTAAGGGTTCCCATGGTATTCAGGGCCTCTGAGAACCCTGGAAAGCTCAAATTTTTCATTTAAAAAGCCCTCCTGTGAGTTTTCAAAATTTTTCAAAAATTACAAAAATGCCCTTACTTCCTTCGGTAAATTTTCTAAGCTCTTATGGCTTTGATTTTTTAGCATTTGAAACCTCAAATCCTCATTTTCTAATATTTAAAATTTTATCATAATTTTAGTTGGCCCTAATTCTTTCTATTTCGAAGACTTCCTTTTATATTTGGCATATTTTTTACGTTTATGGATAAATCGAACATTGCGTTTCTCACGTTTACGGAGGGACCGGATGTTACATAGACTCTTTTATTTTTATTTTTTTTCTTATTTATTTATTTTTAAAATAACAAGCTATACTACATATCCAAATCACTTCTCTCTTAAATAACAATTAGACATCCATCCATAAGTAAATATATTAGATTTATCAAAGAAAAATAATTGAGGTTATGTAAAAAGAAACTAAATTACTACAATTACCATCTAATTGAATAAGTGTTTCAATTAAGGAAAATCACTAGAAATTGCACTAATTAATTAATCTGATTTAGGTTTACTCAACCTCCCAATTCCTGATCCCACATTCATCAAGTGCAAAGCGAAAACTACATCTAAATTCATTGGTCAAAATTATAGAGACACTATGTTTAACTATATATCCTAATTGGTCAAAATTCATTTTTTTAAGCAAATGTTATACTAATTATAAAAAAATTCACATACTAACTCAAAAGTGTAACAGTCATCCATTAGATGGAAAAAAATGGAAACAATTTGATCGGGCATATTCTAATTTTATCATAGAGCTATGAAATGTTCGACTTGGTTTATATACAAATGAGTTCACACCTTACAATTAGTCTACTTCACCATATTTATGTTGGTCAATGATAATTGTGCCTTACAATCTCCTTCCTAAATTGTGCATGATTGCTCCCTATTTATTTTTTACAGCAATCATTATGGACCACAAAATTCCAAGACTAAGATTGATGTATTCTTACAGTCATTGATTGATAAGTTAAAATTATTATGGGAGAAAGGAATATCAACCTATGATGTCTCAAAAAAGTAAAATTTTCAACATATGAAATGGAAGCAATATTAATGTAGACAATAAATGAATTTCCAACATATGAAATAGGTAGAGTACTATTGAAAAATTTGCTTCTCCATATTGTATGGACCACTCAAAAGTTATTACCTTAAGGTATGGGGGAAAGTGTCACACTATAATTATCTAGCATCGATTCTATACCAACACTAACTAAAAGTATCAATTTATATCCATTTAAATTGAATTCACCCCTTTAGCAGCGGAAATCATTGACATTATAAGCTAAAATTATTTATTTTTTGCCAAATGGACCATGTGAGCTTACCATATTTATTTTTTATCCATAACATATGCGTTCAATCAGAAACATCCCAATTTGAATCTCAAAACTTGGGTCCAAGTCATGTGACATGAAATGACATCTTATTGGCAATTTCCAAGAATTTTATAATTTGATATGAACTTTGGAAAATTATAATTAATTTAAAAAAAATCAAAATTATGAAAATTATGCCATTTTTCAGATGTCCTCTAACTACTATAAAATTTTAAATCAAAACAAATAGGTTTGCCCTATGAAATTCAATGAAAGAGTACATCAGGTTACTAATGCATCCTACAGCTGAAGTCAAACTTCAAAAATTCATTTCTCCCTCCACAAAATTCCAAATGAGGTGCTCTTAATGGATATGGAAAGCTTATGATGTCTATTTTATTTTTGTAAAATTTCATGAGCATTGGATTCTATTTGACCTACGAATGACACAAAAATGCAAACTGACCACATGAATAGTAACTTTGACAATTCTACATAATTTGACCAACTTTGAAAATTCATAATAAATTTTTTAGAACTCCAAATTAGGTACTCTTTAGCTCTGTGAAAAGCTACAGATGAGACCTATACTCATGCTAAATTTCATGCACAAAATCATCCATTTGGTCAATTTGTAGTTCAACTCAAGATTTAATCATTTTTGGAACTGTAAAGGGGTCATAAATGCACCAAATAATCTTCTACTCATTCCACAGCCATTTGAGCACATCCAAAAGCATAAACACAGCCTATGAGCGCATCCTAAATGGTCTAAATCATCATACATCTTGAAACCACCTTCTTCATTGCTAACATACACATATACATCATAGGTCTATGGTGTCAAAAACTCATATATTCATTCATGTGGCTTCAAAATTGGTACATACACTATAGTTACATACATTTAAACATATTCAAGTATTTACATTACAAGTACATCATATATTTACAAACTTTGACATCAAAATACAAAATTTCCTATGTTATTGTTAAAGTTCTATTCTTCGAGGTGCTTGGCCTCCATTTCTTGCTCTATTTGGCTCACCTAGACATGATTAGACATACATAAGCATAATTCTATGTTACATAAGTTCATACAAGTCAAACATAGGCCCTAAAGGATATTGGTCTAGTCTCATCCATTTTTCTTAGGACTTTTGGACTTGTCTCATCTACTTTTAGTAACTTTTGACTTAGCCTCACTCTTTCTTGAGACTTTTCACTTGGTCTCATCCATTCTGAGGGACTTTTAGCTTATTCTCACCCATTCTAAAAGACTATTGGCATAAACTCATCCATTCAAGCCATCTTGTACTCAAATTGCATTTAAAAAACATAATGGTACCAAGACATTCAATCAATAGCTGGAGACATGTTTTTTGCTTTAAACATACACACAAGCATCCCAAGACAATCAAACATCCAAGAAATGCATGCAAACAGGGTTAGAAAGCTACCTTGTACTAAGAATCACAACTTTTCCTTTTGCTTTTTCCTTCCCTTTTTTGGCCACACATTTACACCTAGGAGAATCTTGATTTTCTTGGCCTAGACACATTAAATAAGACACAATTTAGTCATTGGAACTGCTTTTAACTTCACTTAAATTCTATACAAGCCTACTTTCTCTTATAATATCATTATGGTTCTATACAAGGCATAATGAAGCAACTCTTAAAATTCAAGATTTTGACTTTAATTTCTCATTTATTCTAAGTCATATGACTCTATTTAAACTTACTAAAGTCATCATTAATTCAATTCAAGGAGTATAAATTCAAGTTGCTTCTTTATGCTTTAAATGGAGCCTAAACTTCCATCTTATAAATCATGGCTTTTAAATTCCAACCAATGGTTTCCTTAGTATTTACTAACCATATCTAGGCCATTCCTATCCTTAGAATCAAAGAAAACTCTCCCTAGGTATACCAACCCCATCATGGCTGAGACATAGAGCAAAGTGAGCTTCCATGGAGTTTGCTTGGTTTTTCTTAGGGAGTTGGCATTGGTGAAGCTTTCTAAATGTCTTATAGACTCATACATACTCTTACATAAAGCTAAACTATCCTTAGAAAGCTTTAAAATTGGCTAGGTGTAACAAAATCCCTAGTTTCCATAACTTGAATTCTAATGGTTCTCTTTTCATCCTAATTGCATATTCTTATTTTTCACACCCTAGAACCCTTGTTCCTACCTTGCTATGGCTTAAATTCCTTCCTTATTTAATAGGCCTAGGTCTGGCCAAAAATCATCGTGAGAGAACAAGCAAGAAGAAGTAACATAAGGCCATGGTTCTTACTTTGATTCAAGGCTCTTTCAAGGAGCTTTTACTTGCTTCTAGTCTCTCCTTCCAATTCTCTCTTCCACTTGCTAGACCAACCATAGAACAACTTCAAATCAAGCATCAAAATTATAGGAAAAGAGGGGAGAAGGAGGAGAAGAAGGTAGAAGCATGAGAAAAGCTTGATTTTTTACACTTTTTTTTTGTTAGTTTTCCTTCCCCCTTACTCTCCTTCTTGTGCATTTCTTGGAGCTGACTTGTGCCCTGTTTTAGACTAAAAAAATAGCGGTTCAAAAATAAAGAGGAGGTGGGACATGTTTTATAAGATGAAAGGCTAAGTTATAGCTTTTTCAAATTTTCAATTTTGTTTTTTTTCTTGGTTCTTTCTATTTGGATTCATTTTAGCGCTTTTTTAGAATTGTCTTTTACATTATGAAATTTAGATACTCTAATTCATAAAATACACTCGATTTCACCCAAATTGGATTAAAAACCTTTCCAAACAAATTGATCAAAGTTTTGATCAACTAACACTCTAAAATAGATACTATAGGAGTTTTAGCCCTTTTAGGGGTTCCTATAGTTTTTAGGGCCTCAACGAACCTCGAGAAATTTAATCTTTTTATTTAAAAATCCCTACATTGAGTTTTCTAAAAAGTGCCCAAAATTATGAAAATGCCACTAGTTTTTGTTTGGTTTTATTAGCTACTCTAGTTCTAGTTTTTGGACATCTTAAACCTTGTGTCCTCATTTCCAATTTTCTATATTATTGTACTAATTTTATTTAGCCTCAAATCTTTGATGAACTCCTTTAGTAATTCTCTTAGTTTATGGCTTTTAGAATAAACGAGTATTATAGAAAGAATTCTTGGTTCAGTTGTTATCGATAGTTCTGCTTATAAACTATAGTTTTAGAAGAAATAAAGATGCTTTCAAGAAGAATAAAATTCAAAATGATCCCCTCCCCCTAGATTTTATAAGGAAGAATTATGGCAATATGTGAAGAACCTTCTTAGAATAATATATCAAAAGATTTATAGATTACGGGACTATAGGAAATATCACAACTGGACAAAGTAGAATATATTTTGAGAGCTTCGTATTGGAAAAATGTATTGGTTCAACATCATTTAGATGGCATGCACATGTAGAAAAATGTATTTGATAATATATTTAATATTGTTATAGATGTAAAAGGCAAAAACAAAGATAACTTGAAAGTTATGATGGGCTTAAGGAAGACTGTAGGCAGAGAGACCTAAAGCTATAAATATTGGCTACTAGAGAATAGTTAGCTGAAAGTTAATTTTACTTTCATACTAGAATAAAAAAAAAAGACTATATGTAAGTGGGTAAAAGGATTGAAAATGCCTAATAGGTACTCTTCTAATCTATCCAGATGTGTGGATCCAAAGGAAGGAAAGTTATTTAGACTTAAAAGTCATGGTTATTACATCTTCATGGAATGTTTGCTATTAATTGTTTTTAGTGCACTACCTAAGCATATCTAGAAACTTGTAACTAAGCTAAGTCAATTCTTTAAAGATCTATGTTCAGTGATGTTGTAGGTGGATGATTTTTTGTAGATGGAATGCAACATTGCTATCATTTTTAGTAAGTTAGAAAGAATATTCCATTTAGATTATTTGATTTCATGGGATATTTACTAGTTTATTTGCCATTTAAGGCTAAAGTTGTTGGCCTAGTCCAATGGATGTATCCCTTCAAAAGGAAATTGATACATATATGATATTTTAACCATTTAT
Source organism: Erythrophleum ivorense (assembly GCA_026724425.1). Taxonomy (NCBI): domain Eukaryota; kingdom Viridiplantae; phylum Streptophyta; class Magnoliopsida; order Fabales; family Fabaceae; genus Erythrophleum; species Erythrophleum ivorense. Next base: position 1,201,415 of record JAIUCV010000219.1, read on the forward strand.
ACTTAGTTTATATTGCATCAATTTCTAATTCTCTTGAACTACATGTCACTTCTTCATGCAAGTTTTTAAACAAATTAAAATAGACTATTAAAAATAATACTCTTGTAGAAGGTTCTATCTACAAGGCCTACATAACACAAGAGGTTTGACATTTTTTGTTCATACTACTTCGAGTCACATGTACATTTTGTACCAATGAAAGTTGCTTGAAATGATTGTGTGGATCAAACAAAAGCAAGTGAACTAACTATATCAATTTTCAATAAAGTTGGACATTTGGTTGGAAAGTGGCCTTATCGTTATTTGAATGATAGAGAATTCAACACTACTTATCTTCACATGAAGTGAAGACACAAGTATGGTAGTGAGACCTACATCTACATCATCACAACACAAGAAGATGTAGGTCTTCACGTGGTCTCACAAACCAAGTGAAGAGCCTATTATTTAATTAAAAAAAAAGACACTTATATGTATATCTTTCTTCTTGCTCATTTTCTTTTCCATCTTATTCTTCATATCTTTCATTCTTTTTCTCCATCTTATATCTCTGTTCAAATTGCATTAGCATTTTTTTAGAAGTGCCATTAAAGTTTTAATTTGAGGTTAGAGTAAAAACTCTCATATCTTGTATTTTTTATAGTTTATTTATTTTAAAAAATAAAACTCAATTTTTTATTTATGTTCTTCTCCTCCCATTTAATATTTTAATTAATTACATGGTTTGAAAAGAAAAAGAAGTGTATCTATTTTTAAAGTTCATAAAGGAGCCAATTTTGAAAGATAGATACTCCAACCATTTGGCCAAACAAAGTAGTTGTTCTGAATTAACAATGTTAGTTAATATTAAACAAATTTTTTTTATTTATAACTTAATTTAATATAGATTTATTTTATTTACCAATAAGGTTTTGGCTAGCTAGTGATGAGATTGTTGAGTACATTGTTGTTGTATAAAAATAATTATGATGGTCCATATAATTGTTGGAAAGAAGTTCTTAAATTAGTTAAACGACTATGGTTTCAAGAATTTCAGGTATATTATAATCTTTATGTCACAAATTGTAATTTATTGTGTGTCAAATTATTAATAATTAGAGATGCCTCATTAATTGATGGACAGAAATATTATGCTTGGACCTTCAATGATCACCTTTAAATTCATAAGAACTTCAAAGACTAGGAAAGGATTTGCTTGAAGGATTTGATCAATTATGCATAAGATAAAGATAAAAGGCTATTATGGATTAAAGAACCTATTTGAAATGAATTTTGTGTTAGTTAGGACACTCTATAATTCCAATAAAGAAGTGAACAAGCAAAGAGAAATAAAGCCTTTGTATGCATGTTACTCCACTATTCGTGCATGTTTCTCTCCAATAAATTGAATGACAAATACATGCCAATGTGTAGTTGATTTGAATGACAATTGAATAATTTTTATTATGCACACACACACACACACACACATAGCCTTATTCATTCTTCATTTGAAAAAACTCCCATTTCACCTTCTCTTTTCTAAAACTTGAAGGATCCTCTCTTCCAACAACATTCATTCATCATTCTTTTCATGCTCTTTGTAACGCCATCATACTATAACTCATTTCATACTATTTCTAGGTTCTATTCCATGAAGCATATGAGTTTCCAAGAAAAAGACATTAAAATATTACATTTTCATGCATTGCGTAGCGGATAAATTTTTCATTCAGCATTCCATGGACCAAGGGAACTCATTAAACTTGTTCTCATATTTAATTACACTAATACAATTCAAAACCATCCAAGAAAGTGGCTTGAAACTCATACAAGTGGGTGAAACACACCAATTTCCACGAATTAGCCACGATCAGATTTTTAATTTTTTTGTCACAATTTCAGAAATTCATAACTAAATTCACAAAAATCAAAATTCAACAAACTTTACCATTCTAGAAAGCTATGGATGTCTACCCTATGGTAAAATTAATTTTAACTTATGAATCATTAAGGGAAAAATGTTTAACATCTAAAAATCCACTAAGGTCTCTATTGTCTGGGCCACTATCTCAGATTATTGATATGAATTTTCAAAATTCATAACTAATTCTATAAAAATTGAAATCATACAAACTTAGTCATTCTAGAAAGCTACAAATGTTAAATTATGCTAAAAATAATTTTAGAATGAAACAGATACTTTTAGCTATTAGAAATCTATAAAACAGTAACTAGACTCAGAGGGCACTACTGCTACTGACAACAAAATTAAAAAATACATAACTCTTTGCGTAGACCTCCAAATGAGGTGATCTTAGTGGCTACAGAAAGCTTATGACCTTTAGTTTATGTTTTAAAATTTTACAAGCATTGGATACCATTTGCCTATCGGATGACACAGAACACAAATTTGACCATATGAACAGTGCACATACCAGAACCAATTGAAAATCTCAACTTTGAAAATTTATAACTAATTCTGTAGAACTCTGTTTTTTCTATACTTTAGCTTCCCAAAAAGATCTCAATGATCTCTACATATCTGTCAAATTTCATGTAGAAATTCCTACATTTGGTCAGAATGTGCTATAGGGTGCCATTTGGGTAATTTTAATGCTTTTTAATGGTTCAAAGATGGGCAAAATGGCTTCTAAGGTTCTTGTGGCCACTCGGGCACATGGAAATGGCCCAAAAAGACTCTCTAGACTTGTCTCAAAGGTGCAAATGTCCAGAACATAGAATTTCATTTTCCATCCCCAAGTTATATGCTAAGAAACATGCACTTGAAATGGCCATTCAATACCCAAAAATTGCAATACATTCCATTTACTATCAAATTTCATACATACATAATCTATTAGGATATTTACACATGTTCCATTCATTGTATATCAATTTTATCAAAAGATTACATCATGTGCCATTCCTTTGGTTACAACATAAGCAAAATCAAGCAATTTAGGGCCAAAGCTTTATCTTCCACCTTGGTGACTTTCATTTCCTTGTTTATTGGCTCCACCTAACATATTAAGATATTGGATAGGAGGGAGTAAGATTCAAAGAATCCCAATAGCTCATTTCCCATTCAATCATGCATAAAGAATGTAATACAAGCCTTAAAATGCATGCATGGCATACTAATCTTTGAAATGGTTAAAGATGCATTCTTGGCATTTACACAAGGCACACGTAGCATACTTAGGTTTGCCAAATGAACGGATTATTCTCACCCACTTTCTTCAAGGTTTTTGGACTTGCCTCACCCTTTTTCTCAAGGGCCTTAAACTAAGTCTTGCTCTTGGGAGACTTTCTCTTGGTCTCAACCACTTCTGAGGGCTCTTGGTTCATCCTCACCTCATATAGAAGGTTCTTAGCCTCTCCACATTTAAACAAACCAATGCAAACATTTTAGGCATCATTTGAATACATAATCTAATACTATGATTCCATAGAACATAGGCATCATACTAAAATACAATTCACAATGTAGACATTTATTTATGTATGGGAGAAAAGAGAGAGAGCTACCTTTGGTGAAATCACACATTTTTCTCCTTGGATTTGTCCCCCCTTTCTCAGCTTCATACACACAAAAGTGTGGAATTAGTTTCTCTTGGCCTAAACACAATTTATGGAAGCCAATTAGGTTCATGAAATCATTTCTAAAGCCATACTTCTTCCTTACACTCTAGCTTGGCCTAATAACCTCTTAATGGTTCCAAAATGCATCTAATGAAGCAACACCCCTCAAATAAATTCTAGGCTCCATTCTCTCCATTCATATATGGTTCTTGACTCCTTTCAAGCCTCTTGGAGTCACCACCCAATTAAAACAAAGAGCCTAAGTACATGTTGCTTCCTTAGGTCACATTATGGAATCTATGGTACCAATTCATTCTCTAGGCCTCTTATATTTTTCCTAAGGTTTTCCCTCACTTTCATTCATCATATATGACTCAAAAATAGGCTTGAAAAAATTTAAAACTCTCCCTAGTTATGCTATCCTTGTTTGGCTGAAACATAGAGCATTAATGGGGTTTAATAGCTTCTGGATTTTTCCTTAATGGGAGGACCATTTAAGAAGGTTTCTAAGAGTCTTAAGAGTTCAAGGAAACACTTAAATAACCAAGGGAACTCATAGATTAAATCAGTTTGTACAATTCTCCTAAGTGCTCTACACTTTTCTAACTTATAGTTTAATAGATTTTCTTGAAATTTCTTGGTATCTTCCATCTTCCCATAACTTAATTTCACTATTTCTTAATGGTTCTTGAACAAAAACCCTTCCCTCCTCTTAGGTCTATCTTGGCCAAAAATACATCAAGGGAGAAGCAAACAAGAAGGAGCCATGAATTAAAGAGTTACCTTAAATTTCTACTTGCTTTCAAGAGCTTTTTTCCTTGGTTTATTGCTTCTCCAAGATTTCGAACACTTCCCTTCTATACTGAACCATAAACAGCCTTAAACCATCTATTAATTTCATAAGAAGAGAAGAGGAAGGGGGGAGAGGGGATTCCTTTAAGGAAGAATACAAAATTTCCAAGATTTTCTCACATTTTCTTAGTTTTTCTTCCTCCTTTCTTAGCTCCCTTGGTGCGCCGCTTTTGAATGAACTCCCCTCTGGTTTTTGGCAGAACTAAGTCAATCTAAAATGAGGGAGAGTGTAACTTGAGCTTTAAAAGAGAATAAAGAAGCTTCTTGTTAAAATTGTTTCTAATTTTGCCCTTCGCAATGGCATTTTCAGTTTGGCTTCGTTTTAGCTCCTTTTTTAGAACCATCTTTTTCATTAGGTTTTCAATTTAGTAAAATGCCTTTGGAATCACTCAAATTGGAGCTAAAACCTTCTCAAACGATCGGTCAAAATTTAAGTCAACCAGCGTTGGAAAACTTACACCGAAGGGGTTTTAACTGTCCCAGGGCTTCTCATGATTTTCAGAGCCTCTGAGAACTTTGGATAACTCAAAATTTTCATTTAAAAAGCCCTCCTATATGTTTTTTCAAAATTGCACTTATTTACAAAAATGCCACTGACCTTTCAGCAAATTTTTTGAATCATTACGGCCTTGATTTCTGAGCAACTCAAGGCTCAAATCCTTATTTTTCATTATTTAGAATTTTATTCTAATTTTTGTTAGTCCTAGATAACTCATTTCAAGGGACTTGCTTTGAAAACTGACTCATTTCGGTATTTTACGAAAAATTGAACGTTACAATCTTGTAAGGTGAAAATATTAAAATGTATAGACATCCACTAATTTTGTTTAAATTTATTTTAAATTATTTTATTTACTAGTTTTGTTCAAATTTATTTTAAATTATTTTACTACTTTACTTAGATGTCTTGATGCGATATCTCATTTAACAAAGGCCGAGCAAGATCTCAAAATATCCCTCACTCAAATTAAGTTCAAGAAGATTCTACCATGCTAAGAATAATCACTAAACAATTTATTGAACCAAATGGCAAAGGGTTACCATTTTTTTATATTTATCAAATATCATTTTTAATTTCAATTTTTCATAAATTTAATTAATGCATATTTAATTTATCTATTAACAAGGTTTAAACCAAATGACAAAGGTGTTGGTACCTGTATTGTTAATATTTTTAAGAGTAAATATAAAAGCCCATAGAATTGTTGGATAGAAGTTCCTCAATCATACAAGAAATTATGGTTTTTCTAATTTCAAGTGAATTTTTCCCTTATTTTTTATGTAATTATAATATTGTATTTTTTCTTTGTATTTATTTGATCTTTTTTTTTAGAGACATTATTATTGGATGCCTTATCATCACCATCAGATTTGGTTGAACTAGAAGAAAAAAGTGATTAATTGTTTGAAAGATTTAATTGGTGATGCTTGAGATGCAAGAAAAGACCTTAATGGATTGGAGAATCCATATGAGATAAGCTATGTGAATATTGGAGCACTCATCAATTTTGATTAAAAAATGTTCAAAGAAAAAAGTATAGAGTCTTTAACTCTGAGTTCAGTTTATCTTTGCATACTAGAGGCTTTATTTCCATGAAAGAGCATGTTAGAAGATGTGTAACTAATTTTGTTTCCTTCAATAATTAATTATTGTTTTAAATATATATTTTAACTAATAATTTTTTCTTTTTACATAATAGGCATAGAAATTAAGGAGGGAACTAATGTGTTTGAAGGTGTTCCGAACAACAACACCTGAGTTGACAAAAAATCACAAGCTATTTGGGTAAGTTTCCATTTATATTTAATTTATATATTATTACAACTTTTTTTTACTTTGATCATTTTTATTTTTTGAGGATGAGTATATCTATAAAAAAATGATACAAAAAGTTCAAGGGAGAATATAACAAACTTAGATTTATGGTTGCAAGTTACTAGTGGAAAGAAGAAAGGTTTTGTGTATGGGTTAGGCAGTATCTCAAAACTATAATGGGAAATTCAAGTATAGGATACACCTGATAATCATCCAACAGTCAACTGCCACCATACCTTCACTCCTTTTACATACAAGATATGATACGAAATAAATTTATTAATTATACAAGACAAATTTATAATATTCAATTACAATAACAACAAACATAAATAGAAGAATTTAGGTCACAATTAAATGAATTTACCCATCTTCCTCATCCACAATCTCAATCTCAACCTGGTCCAAGTTCATCGCAAGAAGATCTAGTTCCATATAGACCGGACATTTCTCATATTAGATACCAAATGAGAGATAACAAAAATAACAAGGATGATGATAGTAGCTAGAAATTTTGATTTTTCTATTATGCAATTAATTTTTGTATATAATTGTAAATGTTTATATATGTAATTTTTTATTACAATTTTTGTAATTTTAATTTCTATAGATTTATTATTTTAAATGATAAAAACCATTTTAACCACTTTTAACAAATTGAATGAAAATGTGTATCAATTGAGTTATATATGATTTATTAAAAGATTTAATGAAAATATATATTACCTTTATTATATAATATATATTAAAGTTTAATGAAATTAAAAAATAGCCATAACTGAAAAAAAATACAAAGCCTTTATTAAGAAATGGAAAGCACATGAAATATGAAATGTTAATGGTAGTATACAATTTTATTGGATTTCTCACGCTAAGTCAAAATTTGCCGCTTTCTAAAGTTATCCTAATTTTTCTTTGTTTTCTTTCTATATATATAATGTTTTTTTTCTCTTCTGCATTCAAAATTTCTGTTTTCATTTTCTTTCCTTCTCTTTCTCTATTTAGCTGATCTTTGTTCTTTTGCTTATGCTCTTCTATATCTTCTGCTTTTTAAGTTCTTTATATTTATGCATTCTTCATGTTTTTGAAAGTTTTTGCATTTTCTCCTTTATGTTTACTGTTCTTCATCTTCTATTACATGCGTTCTTTATAATTTTGAAGTTTTCATCACATTTGAAGTATTAAGCTTTGTATTAATATCATTTTCTTCTTCTCTTTTCATCTTTTCTCTTTTAAACTAGCTTTTTTTTTCCTTTTATTTCTATGACTTAGTTTTTTTCACTAGGATAATATTTTGTTGCACTTTTTCTTATTGTTGGATCCAAATTTTAAAGTTCAACCTAAGAAAAGATGAAGTAAGAGAAAAAGAAGAAGAATAAGAATGAAAAATTAGCAATGGAAAAGAAGACAATGTAATAGAAGAAGAAGGAAGAACAAGAAGCAAGAATTAGAAGTGTAACGAATGGTAAATTCTATAAAACGATGAAATAAGCTATATAAAAGCAAGTCCCTTGAAATGAGTTAGATAATGTCCCAAAAAATTTGGATAGTGTCCTAGACTCCTAAAAATAATAATCCTAAACTCAAACAAAAGGAAAAACAGAGATAGGATGGTGAAATAAAATTGTGACAAAACTGATGAAACGTAATGGTATTTTCGTAAATATGTGCAATTTTTGGAAAAACTCATAAAAGGGCTTTTTTAAATGGAAACTTTGAGTTGCCCAGGATTTTCAGAGGCCCTGAAAATTATGGAAAATCCTGGGATAGTTAAAGCCCCTATGGTGTACATTTTTCAATATCGGTGGACCCAAACTTTAATAGATTTGTTCGAGAAGGTTTTAGTTTCAATTTAAGTGATTCCAAAGGCATTTTATTAAATTAGGAACCTAAATTTTATGATGGAAAAGATGGTTCTTAAAAAAGATTTAAAACGAAGTTTAAACAAAAAAGCCATTACAGAAGGACAAAATTGAAAATTTGAGAAAAGTTACTTCTTGAATGTTCTATATCTTTCACACCATTTCTTCTCCCCTCTTTAGATCAACTTTGCATCTGCCAAAAACAAAAGGGAGAAACATAATTTTAGGTGCACCAAGAGAAGGAGAGAAGGAGGAAGAAAATCAAAGAAAAGGTAAGGAAATTTAAGGAATTTCATGCTTTTTCCTCTTCCAATCTTGCTCTTCTCCTTCCATACTTTCTTTCTATGGTTTATTTGAATGGATTGGTTCTATTTTGAGTCTAGAACAAAGGGGAGTAGTTTGAATTGCTTGAGAAAAAGCAAACCAAAGAAAAAAGCTCTTGGAAACAAGCTTAAATCCAAGGTATTTCATGCTTTATGTTGCTTCACCTCCTTGCTTCTTCTTGTGCAAATTTTTGGCCAACCTAGGGATGAGTAGGAGGGGTTGGATTTTGGATAGAACCAAGGGTGAATCTTAGGAAAAAGTGTGTGAGGATTAAGATTATAGAAAGAAAACAAAGTAAAAACTAATAGAATTCAAGATAGGAAAGTATGGAGTTATTGAAGGAATTGTAAAAACTGATTTGATGTGTGAATTTCCTAGGCTATTTAAGTGTTCCATTAAGCTTCTAAGATCTCTAGAAATCCTCCCAAGTGGCTCTCCTATCAAGGAAAAATCAAAAGCTCTTTGAACCCTATTCTTGGAGGGTGTTTGGCAAGCAAGGTTCTTAGGGCTAGGGAGTGTTTTAATTTATTCTAACCTTGGTTTGGGACTTCATATGATGTTAGAAGATAGAAAGAACCATTGGAAAAAATTTAGGAGTCATGGATTGAAAGATGGGACAATGGTGTCCATAATGGTGCCTGGAGAAGCAACTTATAATTAAGCCTGTGCAAATGAATGTGTGATGGTTTTAATGAATTTGAATGATGGCAAAAGGCCTAGAAATAAAAAGAGAATGGAGCCTAGAACTTGAATTGTGAAGGTTGTTTCAATAGGCCATTTATGGAACCATTATGCCACCTACAAAATCAAATGTGTGTTTAAGAATAAATTTGGTATCTTCGTATGCTTCAAGTGTATACTTGTGTGTTAATTATGATGTCTAGGACAAGAGGATCTTAACCCACCTAAGTGCACTTGTGAAGCTAAAAAAGGGAAGGAATAAAGCGAAGCCAAGCTTGTAAAAGTTCAAGGTAGCTCCCCACCTCATTTTCCTTGCATTCTTGTGTGCATATGTATGTTATTGTATACTTGTGTGTGTTATTGTGACTTGATGATATGCCACTTGATATCTTGATATTGTATTGGTACCAACGTGTCTTCTTAAATAGTTTTGGTTGTAGAAATGGCTCATAAGAGTGAGATGATACCAAAAGTCCCTTAATAAAGATGAGGAGATGCCAAACGTCTCGTGACATGGATGAGACAAGGTCAAAAGTCTCTTGGATGGGTGAGGCCAATTCAAAAGTCCCTAGGCCACGGGTGAGACAAATCCAAAAGTCTTAGAAATAGGGTGAAGCAAAACCAAAAGTCCCTAGAGCATATTCTTAACTTAATGTAAATTGGTGGCATGGAAATTATGATCTTGCATACTTCATGGTTGTCTCACTTTCCATACTTGTGCTTTGATGTGTATATGCCTTGAATGTATGTGTGAATGGGTGTGTGAGTTATTAAGATTCCATGAATCTCATTCACCTTCCCTCTTCTATTTTAATATGTCTAGGTGGTGGGTAAGAACCAAAAAATGCAAGCCAAGATAGTTAAAAAGCTATACTTGGATCATTATATAGTTTATTTTATAATTGAATGTCAAAGTGATTATGTATATGTTATTTTTGGGATATAAGATCATGAACAATTATAAAATGATGTATGGATATTGCATAGATCTTATGTGGCATTAAATTAATTGAAAGGTGTAATTTGCCTCTTGTATGGCTTATAATTACTAATACATTATTGGATATGGGATAGTCAAAATGAGATGCATAAGGTTTAAGACCACTTAAACAATTTATATAAGTCATATTCATGCCTTTAAACTTCCCCAAGAGGAGCCAAACACCATGGAAAGTCATATGGACTAAGTCGACACCTTATATGGTGCAAAATTGACCATAATGGTGAGCTATAGCACAAATAGTTTAAATGAGCTCTTCTTGGACTAAAATTTGGCATGCATATAGGCCTTGTTAAGAGCTTTTTGGAAAGCTAAAATGGGTAATATTTGGATATTTGTGAAATTTTTGGCAAATTTTTGAAGTTGGCTGAAATTTTAGAATTTTCTACTGGTACTATTTATATAGTCCGAATTTCAATCTCTGTCATTCATAGGGCAAACGATGTTCAATTACTATAAAATTTTACAAAGAGAAACTAAACATTCCCAGTGACATGTGTCAACTAGAAGCACCTCATTTGGATGTCTAGAGAGGGAGATATAAATTTTTAAAATTTTTATTCTGTTTTAGGTCCCAGTCAAACCTTTATCATTGTTCCATCGATTTTTAGGTTCTGAATGCTCTTGGATCAATCTAGAACTATTTTTTCCCTTTTGTTAACATCTGTAACTTTTCAAATTGGTATAGTTTTCATGAATTGAATTTTTGTGAAATTAATTTTGAATTTTCAAAACTTATATCAATAAGCTATATCAATAATTCTGGATAGCCTAGCCTTTGTGCCTTTTCTAATGTCAAGTGTGATCCAAATGAGATTTTAGTGGCTAGAAATTATTTTTATGTAAAGTTAACATCCAGAGATTTCCAAAAAGGTATGGTTTGCTTGATTTCGATATTTCTAAATTTAGTTATGACTTTTTCAAAAGTTGCCTCAGAAATTTGCCACCATGAAACCCGAGGTAAAATGTGAGAATTTGTAATTTTTAGTTCTTGATCCATGGTTCATGTGAAGTTTTGAGATGTTTATGACTTGTATGAATGGAAAATAATTAGAGAATATTGTTGGTAAGTTTCCAAGGCTCCATGGATCAAAATTTAACTTCTTACCTTGACGTAACGCCATTAAGTCATGGTTTTAATGCATAGTTATTGGGATTTTCTTGGTAATTTGTTAATTCCACTTTGATAAAGGAAATTGATGCTAGAAATAATATGGTGTGACAAGAAGAACATAAAGAATAATGTTAAATAAAAAGGAACCAATGAAGTAATAAAATTTGAAAAAAAAAAATAGAAACAATGTAATAAACTTAATAAAAATAAAAAATAACTCTTTTTTGTTCAAAATAAATATAAATTAAAATGTTAATAATTATAAAATGGAAGACAATATTTTTTTAAATCATTAATAATGTTAATTTAGTAGCCTAGACAAATAATTATTATTAATTATTATCTAAAAAATTAATCCAAACATTATTTAATATTAAAATTATAGTATTTTTTAAAATTATTGATTATAATAGTAATATAGGTTTAAGTTAAATTTAAAATTGTAAAACTAAATGTCTTGGCTACATCACAGTTAGAATTAGTTTAACCAAATTATAGTTGAACTTATTCCAACTATTGTTCAAGCGAAATTTTTGACTGTGAGGCACTTGAAATTTTCAACTAACTAATAGTTAAAAATTCCAGTTAAATGATAATCAAAATTAATTTGACTACAACTTGGTCAGACTAATTTTGATTGTATCATAGTCAAAAATTCCAACTACCATGTAATCAAAATTTTCTATTAAGTAAATTTCAACTTTAGGTCAATCAAAAATTCTAACCTTCTTTAAAATTTTTATTTTTTTAAAATTTTAAATATAATTTTATTCATTATTATTTATTTGAATTAACATTTTTAATGTTAAATATTATTAAATATTATTATTTTTCTTTTATTTTATAAATTATCATTTATAATATTAAATATTATTAACACAATTATGAGTAATTTTGTATTCGTGTTCTATAATAATTAATCTCTATTAAATACATTTTTACAAAAAAAGTATTAATATATGACATTAAATTTTTTTAAAAAAAATCATTTTGTTACATGAAAAAGCTCCCAAAAGTTAGCATGTGTTAGCTTTTGTCTCCATAATTTGTGCTATTGTTTCTTGGCTGATTATCAGTAAGTTATGCACTATTTTGCTATTAGACTTTAGTTAATAAAAAAATATCAACTAGCCAAAATCCAACAAAGCAAAGAGACTAATTTTTCAATCAAAATTATATTATTTCGATCTTAGTTATGATTTTTCCAACTAAGCATTCAAATGGATTTCAACATTTTTGTTGTAACGGTGGTTTGTCCATCAAAATTCACAAAATTGGCTAGTTCCTGTACTGATAGAATTTTTTTTTGAATTTTTATACATAATACTTGCTCAAAAGGGGTCATTATGTGCATTATTTTTGGTATAGCATGGAGGATGATGGTGGAGGTTTATGGTCACGAGGCTCTATCTTCCTAAAGGACATAGATCTTTCAAAATCATATATTTTCCTTTATTTGATTGAGGTATATAATTTAAAGGATTTATTTGCCTAAAGAAGATAAATTCCTTTAATGTTGTATATATCCTTTTATATTTTGGTTAGCTTCATGCAAAAAAAAAAAAAAGGCCAATAGCATGTTGTAATTTCTACCTAAAGGAGAGTTTATAATTAAGCACTTAGTACTCGTTAAAGATAGCTTGTTCAGTTTTTAAGTTATTTTGAAATTGCCTATTTTATTAACTATGTTGCATATTTATAAATCAATCTTCTTTTCTATGAACAATAATAACACTACAATAGAAGTATTGACTGCTTCCAATGATTAAAAATGGAAGTAAGACATAAAATTTTCTATTTATAGACTTATATTTTGTGTTTATAAAAGGAAATTATTATTATGACTTGATTCTTGGTGAAGATAAGGGATAAATGGAATTAATTTTGTATAAATGTGCTTTTATTCTTATATAAGAATATTTAGTGTTCTAAATATAACACAACAAGAAGACAAATTATTTATCTACAAATGTTTGTAGAACTTATTAATTATAAGTTATTGAAAAAGAGAATAGAATTGTTTGTAGAACTTTGAATTCTACAATAAGGCATTTTGGTCATATTTCTCTTATTATAGACCTTTAAGCTAGTTGAAAGATATTGTAACTTAACTTGTTAAAGTGCTAATATGCATTTTGTGGAACATTTTAAGGATATATTTATAAATGACAATTGTGCAAATTTTCACATAAATTGTGATAAGTTTCCCATAATGTTTTAGTTCACAGAGAAATTGTGAAATTTTGTAAAAGACATATTAGTCATATTTAGTGAATATATATATATATGGAGTGTATCTTATTTGATAGATTATATAAATTGTGTTTAATTCTTAATGACAAATGTTTATCTTTTAATGTTGAGAATTTTGTGGTTTTGAGATTCATAACTAATGAGAAATTTTCATTATGTCATAAATGTCTAAATTATATTTAAGTGAAAGAGTTGAAAGGTAAATTAAGTATATCCTGTCCTTGATTGTGGGATATAAGGACATGTAGTGACTTTTCAAGTGAAAGTTAACCAAAACTATGTATATATAACTTAGAGTAAGAATGTTTTCAAAATAACACATGTAGATATTGAATTAGTAGGTCTTATTCATATATGTTGTGTGGCAAAAGATATTTTATCAATTTATTGATTTTTTTTTCCATTATTACTCTATTTGGTTGATCAAAGAAAAATCCTATGTTCCAAATGTTTAAAGTTTATTTAACTAAAGTCAAGAAATAATTAGCATGGGAATATTCTTAAAACTGTTAAGTTGTTTGTATATATTTGGATACTTTTGTTATTGGTGATATCTTTTGGCTAGATGTATATTTTTGGATTATTGTGTGCTATTTGATATAAGGAGATAAACACATTCTTTTATAGTAACCTAATTTCATGTAAACCTTTTTTAGGTGGTTATAAAATTGTTATAATACATTAAGTTTTTGGATCAAGTTGTGGTGTCATGCCCATCAATTTGATTCCTTCATAAAGCCTAATTCAGGAAGATCTCCCAATGGATCAAGCTCCTCAAACTCATCAATTGATGGGGAGTTAGTTTGTGTGATGTACTTACATTTGAGGGGAAGATTGCTGGATTCAAGTATGAATGAAGGAAGTTCCATATTAAGAGTAAATATATCATATTGAATGTGATGATTAAGGCGTTTCTTGTTCTTCTTCACATGTTATAGTCTTATTGCTTAATTTTTTTATGTAGTGAAAGAAAATTATTAATAAAGTAGGGCCACTTTTGTCATAAATTCACAATGAATTAAAGTTATTAGCATATCATATGAACTAAAATTATATATCTATTTTTGGATAATTCTATTATTTACTATTATTGAGAAATTTTTTAAATAATATTTGGCCAAAATTGAATCCACATATAAGATGTTACTTTATGTCACTTGAATATAATTATGTGTTATGGCTTACTAATTTGAATAATATTTTGTTTATGTAATGTGACATTTTGGTGTAAGGTTATCTAACGGGTATGTATGTTTGTCATCAAAGTAACTTATTTATAAAGATTCATATAATTTTTGTAAAATTATGATGGTAGATCCCTAACCAAAGGCAACAAGTCTCTAGCTTTTAAACGATGTGTTGTGGTGACTAAAGACAATTAGTATGAGTCATTATACATCAAAATTTTTAAGAATTTTATGAACTAATATTGCATCAATATAAAAGTCTTAAATCCAATTAATAACCAAATTAATTAAATGATGAGGGAATTGTTTATGTGTATTGTGTAACACCATAATATATTAACCTTAACTAGTTGCTGCTTAGGCTTGATTCCATGAAATTCCAAAGAAAAAAGCAAAATCGTGGTAATTCAGTGCTATATATCAGGGGTTTAAACTGTCATACTTTGTCTCGTGGGTCCCATGAACCTGTCAATCACATTTTCTACTCAAAATCCATTCATACAACTCATATATAACATAAAACAATCCATGAACCATGGAGATGAAGCCAAAAATCAAAAAATTCAATTTCTGAAAATAGGCCCAAAAGTCAGATTTTTGGCTCTAACTTTGAAAAATCATAACTAATTTTAGAAAAATATGAATCATGTAAACCATAGCTTTTTGGAAACACTCTAGATGTTAAATTTACAATAAAAATAATTTCAAGCCACAATCTTAGCGTTTGAACTAGGTTTGACATCAAAAAAGAGATAGAGATCTGGCTGTCCCTGGTTCTAATATAGCTTGTTGTTATGAAATTCAAAATTTCATAACTAATTCCACAAAAATCTAATCTAGATAAACTATACCAATTTGAAAATCTACAGATGTTAACTAGAGGAAAAAAATAATTCTAGATCATTTTAGTAGCCTCTGGACCTCGAAAATTGATGGAATAGTAACAAAGGTCAAATGGCTTCTCTGATGCTGACACAGAACTTTAGAAAGTTATTTCTCCCTCTACAGACCTCCAATTGAGGTGATTCTAATTGGCATAGGTCACTGTGAATATTTAGTTTATGCCCATAAAATTTCATAATAATTGGACACCATTTGCCCCATGAATGACATAAGTTTATTTTTAGACCCATTAGCACAGTATACTAACCAAAACTAGAAAATTCTCTAACTTCAACAATTCGCAAAATATTCCACAAACCTCTAAATAATACCCAATTTAGCTTTCCAAAAATCTCTTAACAAGATCTAGGTGTATGCCAAGTTTCATATCAAGAAGAGCTCATTTGGTCATATCTTGACAGCGCTCACAAATTTGGCAAATTTTGACCCCCAATATGGTTTAAAGTGGATCCAAATGGCTTCCAATATATTCTAGCACCTCTTTGGCAAGTTTTAAAGCACTACTACATCACATATGAGTTGCCCAAGTGGTCTAAATCATCATACATCTTAAACTCACTATGCTACGAGTCAAAAATACACTCTTGCATACAAGTCACAAAGAGGCTAAATCTCATATTTTCATTGCTTTGGCTCTATACATGGTTCACACATCATTTATACATATATTTACACTTATTTAAATATTTATATATTTATTTTGGCACTTCTTTACATCACAAGAACTAAAACAAGCTATACAACTGACTAAACATGCTCAGCTAGGCTCCTTGGTTTGCATTTTGGCCTCCTTGAGCTCTACCTAACATGTTAAGATGGGAGAGGGAAGGGGTGAGATTCATGGAATCTCAATAGCTTATGTACTCATTCAAGGAAGCAATCAAGGCATATAAATAAATCAAAATATGCAAATAGGCATCTAACCATTTACAATCATACAATACATGATTTACATGCCATGAAAACTATATCAATACCAAGAATAAGTTCTAGGGATTTTTGGTCTAGCCTCACCCTATTTTAGGGACTTTTGGGTTGGCCTCACCCTTGGTTAAGGACTTTTGACTTTGCCTCACTCATCCATGAAACTTTTGGCCTTATCTTACCCATTGTTAGGGACTTTTGGCTTTACCTCACTCATCACATGGGACTTTTGGCACTACCTCATCCGAGCAATTTTCACAACCCAAAATATAAGCATATTAGTACCAATACTTCAAGGCAATATCAAATGACATGTCTCACAACACAATCACATACACAAGCATACAATGACCATCATACATCTAAGAATGCATCAAAAAAGAGTGGAGAACTACCTTACAAGCCAACACAAGCTTTCCCTTTCAACTTCTCTTCTCCCTTCTTAGTCTCACAATCACAACTAGATAGAGCTTGATCTCTTGAGCCTAGACACAACAAATAGCATGCAATTACTCTCTTATAACTCAAATAAACACTCACAAGGCTAAGGGGTTCTTACATTAAGGCAACTCTACAAGGTATTTAAGAATCCTTAGTTTCTTCCTCTTGAATTTCACTAGCTATTCTCCTAGTTCCTTTGCATTTCTTAACTTTTTACTCTCTAATTCAGGGGTTTCCTACTTGTTCTAAGTCAAAACAGAGCTATATTACTCAACAACCTATGGAAAGGAAGCTTAGAAGGAGAAGAATAAAGTTTCAATAAGAAGAAGCATGAAAATCTTTAAGGGTTCTTACCTTTCTTCCTTTTTCTTGGCTTCTCTTGGTTTCTCTCTCTCTAGCCCTTTTCTCTGTTTTGGTCAAAGGATAAGTAGGTTAGAAGAAAAGGAGAGAATCTAGACTCTTTAAGAAGTAAAATTCTCTTTTTTCATACTTTTCTGAACTAACCCTCGCTATGGTGAACACGTATCAATCCCAGGCCCCTGTTCTCGCTATCTAGACTCTTTAATTAAAACATGTTGAAGGCTTATAAGACTAAGAAAAACAAGGTATTATTGAAATTTTGTATACTAGCAAACCTTATTTAAAGATTATTGAGATCTCCTAGCATGATAAAATATTTTCATGTTGCCTTAATATATATCATATGGTTTAATAAATATCATTGAATATTTGTTACCTAAGATTAGTGGGACTGAAGTTCATTTTATATGAATAAGGATCTTATGGTGATAATTCATTTTAGGCATAACGATGCATTGTAATTAATCTTGAAATTTTTTGACTCGTCTAAAAATCCTACTTTCAATAAGAATTTGTTTGAATGTAATTTCCAAACCTTACCTTTTATGCTAATACATGTCCTCTTAAAAGGGAAATAAAGACTTAACATGTTCAAGATTTTCAATGAAAAATGAAATTGGTCTTGTTTGCTTTTGATACATTAGTGGACTTTTCACGTGATTAAGCATGTATTTCATCATTTTGCCCTTATTGTCAATAATTTTGGATACTTGAGTAATCCTAGAATGAGTTCTTAAAATTTGTGAAGAAAATATTGTAATACTTACAAGGTCCTAAGGACATTAAAATCATTGAAGACTTTGTTTTACTTTGGGTATAAAATAATGCATATATGGATATTTATATATGATGGTTGGAGTTGTCAAATTGACACTCTTGGTTTCACAAAAAATGTCATATTTGATGAGGTTATGTGTTTAGATTTATAGTTGAAATCTGAAAAGTTTTAATAAGATTATATTAGTAATACTTTGCTATTATGCACACATATCCTATAAATATTTGGTAGAGAGATAATGTTACTAAATTCTAGAATCATATTAAACTTTTTTCATAAAATATGTGTTCGTAATCCACTAACTAAATGTTTCAACTACTAGAGCATTTTTTTTCACTTTTTTATGAGGATGGTTATGCCTTATGAAATGTTGAGTTAGTAAGAGTTTTGGAATAAATATCTAAAACTTCACTAATCATACAAAAAACCAATAAAAAATAGTGTACTATTAATTAATTTTAAATATTATTTTTTACTGCACTTCTATACCTTTGATACATGTCAATATAATTATTAACATGTGTGATTGTGAACTGGTCTTATGTCAATAAAGGATATAATGATCATCATTATCCTATATTAATGGTTATCATGTATTGGATTGTGCATGTTGTGTTGTAATATTAGAGTTTTCATAAAAACAAGAACTCAAGGTTTTATAAGTGTTTAAGTCTCCTCGCTACAGCTAAGATGTTAGTTTACTATAATGAGGATGCTAGTTCACTATAGCAAGTTCATGGCCTATACAAAATCCAGAAAATTTATAGTAATAGCGCAAGCTGTGGTGAAAATAGCTGGGATCTGGAACTAATAAGCTCTCACAATAGTAAAGGTGTTTTCTTGCTATAGTGAAACTCGTTTTGGAGTTTTGAAAAACACCAAGGAGAAATTTTTAAATAGAAAAATTGAGTTGTTTGGGGTTCTCAAAAGCTCTAAAAACCATAAGAATCTTATAATGATTTAAACCCCCTCCGATGTACATTTCCTAACGTTGGTTAACCTGAATTTTAACCCTTTCATTCAGAAAAGATTTTATATCCAAATTGAGTGATTCCAAAAGCATTTTATAAGTTAGAAGACCTAAATTTCATGATAGAAAAGGCAATTTTTGAAAAAGGGTTGAAATGAGCCCAATTAGACAAAACCAAGAAATAGGGGCTAAAGTGCAAAATGAAAAGTAGCAAAAAGTGGAACCCTAGCTTCTTAAAATGTCTAGAATTTGCTCCTCCTTCTAACCGAGCTTGTTCTGCCCAAATAGAGAGAGAAAGACCAAGGAGAGAGATGCACTAAAGGAGAAGAAGAAGAAGAGGAAGAAAGACAAGGCAAAAAGGTAAGGAAAATGAAGAATTTTCATAGTTCTTCCTTCTTTAATATTATTCTCCTCCTTCTTATCTTTCTTCCTATGGTTCTTGTGTGTGATCTGGTGCTGCTTTGGGTCTGATTCAGAAGGAGGAAGATAGAGTTTGAAGGAAAGGAGCAAACTAATAGGAAAGGCTCTTAAATTAAGCTAGAATTAAGTTATGTCTCATGGCTATTCTTGTTTCCTTCCCTTACTCCTTCCATAAGTGAGTTTGGCCAAGTAGAGAAGAACCAAAAGGGAGATAAGTCTAACCAATAGCAAGTATGGAACTTAGGATTTAAGGAGTGGCAAACAAGATTATGCAATGAAACCTAAAGAAAAATTCAAATTAGTAAAGTTAGGAAGTCATGAATGCATTACAAAATCTGACTTTCTCCAAGAGTTTCCTAGCTTATAAAAGAGTGTGAATGAGCTTCTAAGACTCCTAGGGAGCCTCCCAAGTGCTTCTTCCCTCAAGGAAATAAAGAGAACTCCATGGGAGCTCAAGTGTGTGTGTGTCTCAGCCAAGAGGGTCTCACATGCCTATAGAGAGTTTTAATTTGTTCTAAGGTTAGAATGAGGTTAAATATGATAGAAGAATATGAGAAGAGGCCTTGGAAGCAATTTAGAAGCCATAAATGGAGAGTTGGAGGTATAGGTTCCATAATATGGCTTAAAGAAGTAACATGCATCTAGGCTCTTGGGAATGATGGTGTGATAGCTCTAAAGAGTCTAAATGGAATCAAGAGACATAGATAGAGGGAGAAAATAGGGTCAAGACTAAGAATTTTCATAGTTGCTTCTTTAGGTCTTGAATGGAACCATAATTGAATCATAAGAGGGAGTAAGCTTCCTTAATGTATGAGTGCTGTTAGAATTTGTCTCAAGAATGTAATTGAATCTTAATTGATGTTTCTAGGCCAAAGAAATCATCCTCCACCTACTTCCAAGTGTGTGGCCCTATGAGAGGGAGAAAACCTAAGAGAAAAGGTTGCATTCCTTACTTCAAGGTAGCTTTCTAACCTTTCTCTCATGTATGCTTAGTTATTTTCTTGTCTTTAGATGTGTGTATGTATGATTTTACCATGAGAAATGTTTTTAATTATTTTCTACATACCATGGTACCATTATGTGCATAATATGTATTTTATGAATGTTGGTTGGCTTAAATGAGTTTGGTGAAGCCAAAAGTCTCTTAGCAAAGGTGAGGATAAGTCAAAAGTCCCTAGGATGGGGTGAGATAAGAGACTTCGTCAAAAGTCTCAAGAAGAGTGAGACTTGGTCAAAAGTCCCTTAAAAATATGTGAGGCAAGTCCAAAAGTCCTAAGAAAAGGGGGTGAGACTAAACCAATGCTCTTGAAAGTTAATATGTGATATGTATGAGTTTCTTGAACATGAAAATGGTTGTATGTATGATCACTAGTAACTAAAGGTTCATGCATGCATTCTTGGACTTGAAATCATGGCTTTTATGTATGATTAAAAGGGTTAAGAGCTATTAGGATTCTTAGAATCTCACTCTTCCCTCCCCATTTCCTAAACATATCTTGGTGAACTAAGTGAGCAAAGAAATGGAAGCCTCCACACTTGAAGGTAAGAAGATTGACAAAGGAATTGCTAAATGCTTGTATTGTAACTATTTGTTGTCAAATGATGTAACCTTATGATGTATATAATATATAGCCACTTGAACATATGTAAATATATGGATATGTAATGTATGTATAGAATTTGCAAGTATATGAATGAGGATAGTTGTTTTTGTCATGGTAGTGCCTTGATGAACTTAGGCATTCTTGTGTATATGGACAAGTGGGATAGTAATTTTGTGATGTAAGAACGTTTGGACCTTTTAGACAAGTTTAGTAGGCTATATTTAAGCTTTCTCACATGCTCAAGAGGTCATGGGTAGGGTAGGAAAGCATTTGGTCATCTTTTGACCCAATGCTTAAAAAGCTCATTTTGGCACCCTATGTCACAAACTAACCAAATGGAGGAATTTTCTCATGAAATTTTGCATGAATCTAATTTGATTTAGAGCTTTGTGTAGACTAAAGAACATTATTATTTAGAGTTCTAGAGAATAAATTATGAATTTTCAAAGTTGAGAAAATTTTTAGATTTGGCATATGCATTATTCATAGGGTCAATTTCTTCTCTTCTATCATTTATGGGCCAAATGAAGTCCAATTTATCTGAAACTTAATATTCATAAACTATATATTATAAGTTTTTCATAGCCACAAATATCACCCCGTTTGGATTTATATTGAAGGAGATATGCATTTTTTAAATTGGGACTTACTGTTAGTAAAGCAGCAAGATCCCAAGTACTCTTCCATCAATTCTCGTTAGCTTAATGCCATTTTTTGGATATAAAGCTATTTTTTACCTAAATTAGACATCTTTATCTTTCTAGATTGGTATAATTTGATTGATTTGGATTTTTTTAGAATTAGTTATGAATTTGTGAAATTCATATCAGTAAACTATATTAGAACTCCAAGATAGCCAGACCTATATTACTTTTCTATCATCAAACGTAATCCAAATGATGTTTTTATGGCCTGGA
Source organism: Erythrophleum ivorense (assembly GCA_026724425.1). Lineage (NCBI taxonomy): Eukaryota > Viridiplantae > Streptophyta > Magnoliopsida > Fabales > Fabaceae > Erythrophleum > Erythrophleum ivorense. Next base: position 1,223,385 of record JAIUCV010000219.1, read on the forward strand.
AGTATTTTTAGCATAAATTTAACATTTAGAGCTTTCTAAAAAGATATGGTTTGTTAGATTTTAATTTTTTTAAATTTAATTATGAATTTTCAAAATCTACAACAGAAAACTAAAATTTAAGCCTAAAAACAAACATGCCTTTTCTTATGTGTGGGGCTCCAAATCCGAATTGCATGAGATGTTTTATGATTTTTATAACTTGTATAGATGGATTATGAGTAGAGGATTATTTTTAAGAATTCACAAGGTTCACAGAGTATAAACAAAAAATTTTGAATCCTATATAACGTGGAATATTGTATTGTTTAATGTTTTTTCTTAGAAAATTGTTATACTAAGGATGTGGAATCCTTGAAAAGGTATGAGGAAGACTAAATTCATATGGTGTTACATTTTATAAGGCTAAAGTCATATGGTGTTACATGTTAACTCTTAAATATTCATGTTATCTTATGTATTTTTAGAGGTCAATTTGATTAGTTTTGTTTTCTACAGGTTGGAACTGAGTGAATTATTGTTACTATTTACCTAGTTTCTATTTGTAGATTCATTCACAATTTCATTTAGTTTATTTGGTTAATTTTTATTGAATAATAAGTAGTTGGTTTTCATATGTTTTTGCAAGGTTAATTGTCATTAAAAGTAAAGTTTGGGGTTGCCAAGCATTTGAACCATGAAGATTGATAAGAAAGGGAATTTCTAGCCTAAAAATAACTAAAAAATGAATTGGTGCATTCAAGGCTATAGCCTTGCCATCGTGGCAATAACTAGTAGCTAACACATCAAGGTCGCACCCTTACGATGCAGTTGATGTGCAAAAATCTGATTTTTGACCTAATTTTGATAGGGGTATAAAAAGGAAAGTAAAAGGAGATGGAAAAAGTTATTCTAGGTAATTTTTAGAGGATGAAAAGGCATTCCAAGGCTTGAAGAGGAAAAAGGAAGTTGGAGATTGTGGAGACTACAAGATCACATTGAGTTTTTTCAATTCTTCTTCTCCTTTCTCTTGTGTCCATGTTGAATCTAATATGCTCATTGATTTTAGTGTTGAATTCATTTGTAATGAGTAGCTAAATAATTTTCCTAAGATATTATGAACCTTGGTATGGATTAGAGCTTGTTTATCTTCTTGATTTATTGATTAATAGAATTTATATGCTTATTCAATTCCACTCTTCATATTACTTGATTGATTAACCTCCAATTGAGTTGTTTTGGTTTTCTGATTGAACTTGGAAAAGGGGTATTAGGAATAGAAGTTGAATTAAATAGTATAGGTACATGAGGCTTGCTGAGTTGAGTTAAATGTTTTGCTAATAGGATAAGGATATATCTATTGTTCTTACATAGCTCAAATAGGGTTTGTGTAATTGTTTGTGATCAAATCCAAATTCATAAGGAATTAAGGGTTTGACCTAAGCTAACACTTACAGGTAATTTTGGAAAATTCTTGTAGGTAATAAAGAATCTTAAGCAAGCATATATCTCCCTATTAAAGATAGATCTAAGGAAGAGAATTTAAGTTCTTAGAAAATACTAGGGGGATTAATATTCCTAAGCTCTTTCATCCATTGATTTTTACTCAAATAACTTTAGTTAGTTAATATTTTCACATTGTAAGTTTCAATAATCATCTTCTTTATTCAATCAGTTTGTTTAATTTATTTGGAGTGTTAATTTTAATAATTGGTGTATCCTCTTTTACCAAGTTCTCATAGGAATGATACTTTACTCATTAGTATATTACTTGCATGCAAGTGTCATATTTGTTAGCAACAAATTTTTAGTACCATTGTTAGGGACTTGCACAATTGATCTGTGCCAATGTTAATACCAAACATACTTAAATTGAAATCAAGCCTTGTTTCTTTTGCTTTCATTTTTCAGTTGTTTTTCATTTATTTTGTAATTTTTGTTTTTGTTTTGTTTTTAATGATTGAACACCCATGGTTGACAAAGAGGATTGTTGTTGTGCATGAATTTGATACCTTAACACCTTTGATAGCTCAAGTAGTTGAACATACTAGAAGATGTGATAATGTTGATATGCACACTAGTTCTACTACTTATTTTAGTGATTTTTTAAGTCATTTCATAATCTAAGATATTTGTGAGGAGATCACTTTAAAGAGCAGTGCCCATATCATATAGAAGCTACATAGTTGGACGATGATTTCAATAAGAATCAAGATAATTTTTATTATAATACTTACATTCCTAGTTAGAGTCATAAACAAAATTTTTCTTGAAATTAAGGTCAAGATTCTTCATCATATACAATATATCCTTCCTAACCTCCTAATTTCCAACTAAGGATGAAATCCACATTCAAGAGCAAAATCCTAACTTAGAGTGTATGATTAGGCAATATATGGCCAAGCAAGATGCTGCTATTAAAAACTTTGAACATAAAATAGGCAAACTAGCCAACATCATCTATAATAATCCATGAAGAATCTTCTAAGTGATATGGCAACCACTCTTAGAAGAAAAGATGATGAACATTGTAAGGATATTACTTTAAGGAGTGAAAAAAAAGTTTCCAAAGGTTTTTAATTAAATTAAAGGGAAATATAAGCAAAATATGGAGGTATAAGAGAGTCTTACAAGGGGAAGATCAAGAGGTGACCTTCAAAGCAATTATAACAAATCAATCTTTTTGATGAGCTAGAACAATATTATAATGTGAGTGAAGTAAAAAAATACGATTCGAAAGGATTATGAAAAGAATCATTTGATAGATCCTCTAACAAAGTCTTTGGTTCTTATTGAGGGAAATCAAGTTGATTTTATTAGGTGTTTGAATTTTTTAGAAGCCCAATCTATTATTAATGTCATGGAAGAGTCAAAATCAAAGCTTCCTAATTTGTCAGTTAAAAGAAATGTTCCAAGAAAGTCATTGGTTGGGGAGCCACTTACTTTCAATTGGAATGAACACCTACTCCATTTGAAGGTTGCCTATCCTCGAAAGAAGGGAAGCAAGGCAGTTATGGCTTATGATACCTATAACTAGATCTCATGTAAAGTCAGTTTGAAACCTATAAAACAAACGATTCTTGGAAGGTAACTCAAGCATAAATAAATAGATAATATATATAGTATAAAAAATTCATTTAGATATAATTTGTTACTATTCTAAGCCACGACTTTCTTTCTTTCAAAGTCTTCAAGCATGTGATCCTATATTAAAGGAAAAGCATATGAACATATCAAGGTGTTTTCTATTTCCTTTTTTTGCATTTTCACTTTCAAACATTGAGGACAATGTTTATTTTTAAGTTTTGAGGTGGAGAACTATTAAAAAAAAGTTAAAAAAATAAAATAAAATGACATGGATAGTTTGCTTAAACTTTTATTTAGTCTTATCTATTTAATTTTTGTAATAAGCTAGCTGCTTGCTTTTGTTTAGTTTCATGTTTGACCATAAAGATGATAAATGTTATCAGGATATATTTGGTAGGAAGATGATGATAATTATGCTTATTCTTAGCTTATAAGTGTAATGTTGAATTTTTCCCATATTTTTTAGACGATTTATGCACTATTTAGCTAAATACAATTTAAAGGCAAGCAGATATGAGACATTTTTATGCAAATAAATATATATGATTTATCTTAAAGCTAGGGCTCTATAACCTATTTTGTTTAATCTCTTGAGGTGAAATCTTAGGTGTCACATGACCTTAAGAGCTGATTTAGGCATTTCTTTATTGTGTCTGAGCCTTCAAGCTTTACCTGATATATAATCTGTCATTTGCATCCATTTTGAGCTACTTATAGAAAGTACCGAATAATTAAATAGCTGTTTGTTTTTACCCACATTGACCTTACCCGTTTTTAACCTAAAAAACCAAAGGCTAACCATTTTCCAAAAAGTTCTTGGCACATTATGTTTTTTGTCACACCATATCAAGCCATATCGAGATATTTCTCAAATAATATCAATATGAGCCTTGCATGTTGGGTTTAAGCCATCCATACCTAATTTCATAGCATAGAAGCTTTAACACATTATACAAGAAGACCTTGTACTTACTAGCAAAAACTTTGTTGACAAGGTCTCAGAATTTGCACTACAGATTACAGGATCTTGTCGACAAGGTCCTGGACCCAAGTGACAAGATGTTATCTCAACCCTTAAATTAACTTGGTTCGTTGCCATACTTCATGCTACTTCCAAGTCTCATGTTATGGGATTCACAAGAATACAAGAAAATAGCATATAAAAGAATATTTTAGCGTTGCGGTGCATATAAATTTTTTGTTCAGTGTCGCGTAGGCCATGTGAGCTCATGTATCACATTCTCATATTTAATTACATAGATACAATTCATTTCCATCCCCAAAATTGGCCCAGAACTCGTGTATGGCATGGGGATACATAAAATTCATGAATACAATTTCGGCCAGAATTTTCTCACTTCTGTTACAAATTTTGAAAAATTATAACTAATTCTAGAAAAATAGAAATCATTCATTCTTTGCCATTCTGGAAAGCTACACATGTCAAATTTATGCTAAAAATATTTTTAGGCCATTAAACATAACACAGAAGACGTTTGACATTAAGAAAGGTGCAGAGGTCTGGCTGGTCATTGGTACTATCACAACTTTCTGCTACAAAATTCAAAAATATCCAATTAATTTCAAAAAAATCCAATCTATACAAATGGTATCAATATGGAAAGCTACAGATGTTAGCTAAAATAAAAAAATAACTCTAGACTAGTTCAGGCACGCCTAGACCTTGAAACCTGATCAAACAATACCTAAGGTCAGTTTGAGCGCTTGATATTAGGCAGAATCTTTAAAAACTCATATATCTCTCTCTAGACATACAATGGGGTGCTTCTAGTTGGCACAAGTCACTAGAAATATCTAGTTTTTATTTATAAAATTTTGTGACAACTGGACATCATTTGACCCCTGAGTGACAGAATTTATTTTCGGAACAGTATGAATAGTTACCTAACTAAAATTAGAATTTTTTCAACTTTGAAAATTTATCAAATATTCCTTAGACCTACGAAAATTCTTCACTTTAGCTTTTCAAAAAAAATTCAACAAGCTCTAATTGCATGCCAAATTTCAGATCTAGAAGAGCTTATTTGGACAAAAAGTGGTATAGGTTTTCAATATGGTCAATTTGTGCTCCATATAAGATACCAAAGTGTCCAAATGATTTCCCTTGATGTTTGGTACCTCTTGGACAAGTTTAAAAGTATGATTATAAGTTATATGAATTGTCCAAGTTGTCCCAAATCTCATACATTTCAATTTGGCCATCCCACTTGTATTTATACATACACTTCCACAAAGCAAAATTGCCATTACATAACCAAAATGTGTATTTCCATACATACAACCTTAGCTTTCATTTATTCATGATACATTAGTATAATTACATATTTTTATGAAGTCATAGGTCATATACAACATTAGATTACAATATTTGCCACTTGTGTGGCCTTAAAGAAGCAAAAACCATGCACTTGAATGTCATACTCTCATCTTCAAGGTGGTTGGCTTCCATTACATTAACCACTTAGTCCACCTAACATGTTAGATTATTAGAGAGAAGGGAACGAGATTCAAAGAATCTCAATAGCTTAACTCCCTTTCAATCACACATATTATATGTAAAACAGGTCTTGAAAATGCATGCATAAGTATAATGGATGATATAAACATTCAAGAAGCAAGCTTGGCATATGAGTAAATCATACAAGGCATCCATAAGCTTAACAAGTGAATGGATTAGCCTTACCCTTTCACTTATAGATATTGGACTTGCCTCATCTACTTCTTTAAGAGGTTTTGACTCAACTTTGCTCTTGGGAGTCAGCCTCACTCTTGGGAGACTTATCACTTTATCTCAACCAGTCTTAAGGGTTCTTAGCTCATCCTCACCATGGTTAAGAATTCTTGACCTCTCTACATTCAAGCTAACCCAAGAAAGTATAACAAACATCATTTGAAAACATAATGCATCATCATGGTACCATGGCATATGAAAGCATGTTAGAATGCTTTTCATGGCTTAAAATACACATACACACATTCAAAGACAAGTCAAGCATACATCCATGTATAAAAGAAGGAGAAGTGAGCTACCTTGGATGTAATTACACACTTTTCTCTTTGACTTTGCTCTCCCTTCCTCGGTCTCATACACACAAAGGTGTGGAAATGATTTCTCTTAGCCTAAATACAATTTATGGAAGCTAATTAGGTTTATGAAATTAATTCTAAGGCCATACATCTTTCTTGAATACTAACTTTGTCTAATAATCCCTTTATGTGTTCAAAATACACCTAATGAAGCAACACTCATCAAATAAATTCTAGGCTCCATTCTTTCCTTTCATATATGATTTTTGACTCCTTTTAAGCCTCTTAGAGTCATCACACAATTGAAACAAAGAGCCTAACTACATGTTACTTCTTTAGGTCATTTTGTGGAACATATATGATCAACTCACTTTCTATAGTTTCTAAATTTTTTCCAAGGGTTCCTCCAACTTTCTACCATCATACAAAGTTCCAAACCAATGTTAAAACAAATTAAAACACTTCATAACCTATTTAACTAGCCTAGGCTGAAACATAAGGGGGAGGAAGGATTCATAGACTTCTTGATTTTTCCTTGATGGGAGACACACTTGGGAGCCTTCCTAGAGGTCTTAGAAGCTCAAATAAATACTCACACATGCAAGGAAGTATATATATTAAATCAATTTTTTCATCCCATTCAAAAGCTTTACACTTTTCGTTCTTGCATTTCATTGATTTTCCTTCCAATTTCTTTGCATACTTTACTTTCCCATAGGCTAATTTATGTGTTTCATACTTGCTCTAAGTCAAAAACCTCCCCCCTCTCTTAGTTCTATATGCTACTGAAATATGGGAGAAGAAGCTAAAGAAAAAGAAGCAACATCTTGCAAGAACATTACCTTGAATCAAGTTCTTTCAAGAGGGTTCTTCCTTTGTTTGGCTTACTCTCTCCAATTTCAAAATTTCCCTATCTGTTCTACACTTAAAATAGCACCAAATTTCATATTAAAATCATAAAAAGGAAGCTTGAGAGAAGAGGAATAAATTTTAAGAAGGACGAACATGGACATTCTTAAGAATTCTTACCTTTCTTGCCTTGATTTTCTCCTTCTTCCTTCTTTATCTTGTGCACCTAAGCCTTTTGATTTTCCTCTGGTTTTTGGGCAAAACAAGTTAGTCTAAGAGAGGAGAAGAAATGGAACGTGCTTCTTAAAGAAGCTTCAAAAACTAACAATTACAAAATTCCCATCTTGTCCCTTCCGCCATACCATTCTCGTTTTAGCCTCGTTTTAGCTCCTTTTTTAGAACCGCCTTTTTCATTATAAAATTTAGATTCCTAATTTAGTACAATACCTTTTGAATAACTCAAATCAAAGCTAAAACCTTCCCGAATAATTCAATTAAAATTTAGGTCAATCAACGTTGGAAAACATATACCGAAGGGGTTTTAACTATCTGAAGGCTTTTTATGGTTTTCAAGGCCCCTGAGAACTTAAGAGAACTCAAAATTTTCATTTAAAAAGCTATCCTATGTGTTTTTCCAAAATTGCACTTATTTATGGAAATATCACTGGTCTTTTGGCAAATTTTTTGAATCACTGCAGCCCCGATTTCTAGGCAACTTAAGGCTGAAATCCTCATTTGTTATTATTTAACATTTTATTCTAATTTTTGTTGGTATTAAATAACTCATCTCAAGGGGTAGCTTTGAAAATGCATCTATTTCCGTCGTTTAACGAAAATCAGACATTACATTTTTATGTTTGAAAAGGAGTTTTGGTAGTTGTTCATAGTAGTGTGAATTGCATAGGTGTGTAGTACAAATGACAAAAATGTGATTTTTTTTTTTGGGTTTCCCTTTAGGTTGTATGAGATGTGAAGTAAGGTTAATTAAAAAAAATCAATCTAGTTGTATTCCAAAGAAGAAAAGAGAATAAAGTTGCTCAAAAGAATTGAGTTTAAAGGGGAAAGCAAAATAAACATGAAAAAGATGTGGAAGAAAGTTAAATAGGGTGGGAAAAAAAAGAATGAAGAAGAGTGATTTCTTGTATTCTTGTACTTTCATGAGTTCTCTTGAGATTTTTGCAATCTCATATAACTATTCTTTTTGCAAAGCTCTAACCTTAGACCATGCTACAAGCCTTAAAGTCCTATTGATCAAACAATTATGTGATACCTACATTAGTGGGGAGAGAATAAATAGATAGGCATGTGAAGTTCCTATGTTTGAGGTTGTTTTAAATATGTCTTGAGGTGCATAATGTTGCTTTTAACACCTCTTTGATAATAATTATCTGGCTATACACACATATACTTCAAAAATATTGGAAAAACTTGCCTTATCTTTTAAACTTTGTAACTTGTGCACCTTGCCTAATCTTTCTATTGATTGTTTTGTGTAAGGCGATGCTTGAAAATTTTAATAGACATGTAATCAAGTTTTCATATGGCAGTTTAGCTAATTCTTGTTTTTGTTTTATTTTACTTGAGGACGGGTAAAAGCTCAAGTTTGTGGGTATGTTAACTCTCAAATATTCATGTTATTTTACATATTTTTGGAGGTCAGTTTGATTAGTTTTTTTTATAGGTTAGAAATTAGTGAATTAGCATCACTCTTTACCCAGTTGTTATTTATAGGTTTATTTGCAATTTCACTTAGTTTATTTGATTAATTTTTATTGAATAGTAAGTAGCTAGTTTTCATATGTTTTTTATAGGGCTTAATTATTTAGGGTTGCCAAGCATTTGAACCATGAAGATTGAGAAAATTGGAAATTTCTAGCCTAGAAACAACTAAAACCAAAATTAATGCATTCTAAGCCACAACTTCAAAATCCAAGGCCACAACCTAAACTAATTTTGAAAGGGTATACAAGGGAAAGTAAAGGAAGATAGAAAAGTTATTTTAGGTAATTTTTAGAAGAGAAAGAGGCATTTAAAGGCTTAAAAAGGCAAAGGGAAGTTGGTGATTATGGAGACTACAAGATCAAACTGAGCTTCTTCGATTCTTCTTCTCCTTTCTCATGTGTCCATGATGAATGTGATTTGCTCATTGATTTTATTGTTGAATTCATTTGTAATGAGTAGCTAAATAATTTGGCTAAGGATATTTTGAATCTTAGTATGGATTAAGGCTTGTTTATCTCCTTGATTTATTGATTAATGGAATTTTTATGCTTATTCAATTTTGCTCTTCATGCTACTTGATTAATTAGCCTCTAATTAAGTTATTTTGGATTTTTGATTGAACTAGGGAAATAGATATTTGGAATAGACTTTGACTTAGATAGTATGGGTATATAAGACTTGTTAAGTTGAGTTGAATGTTTTGCTGATTCGATAGGGATATACCTATCGGTCTTATATAACTCAAATAGGGTTTGTATAGTTGTTTGTGATTAGGTTCAAATTCATAAGGAATTAGAGGTTTGACCTAAGCTAACTCTTACAGGTAATTTGGGAAAATTCTTGTAGGTAATAGAGAACTTTGAGTTAGCATATATCTCCACCAAAGAGAGATCTAAGGAAGATAACTTGAGTTTTTAGGAAGTACTGAGGGGATCAATATTTCTGGACTCTTTCATCCATTGATTTTTACTTAAATAACTTTAGTTAATTAGTGTTTTCATGTTGCAAGTTTTAGTAATCATCTTCTTTATTCAATTAGTTTGCTTGATTTAGTTTGTATGTAAATTGTAATAATTGATGCATTCTCTTTTACCATGTCCTCATGGGAATATACTTTACTTATCAATATATTATTTGAAATGATATGTATACTTACATGCAAGTGTCATATTTATTAGTAACAAATAATATATGAACAAGTTTTAATAACCTCTAACCACCCAGCATGCCTTCTATTCAACTTACTTTGTCCTTTAAAATGCTTAAGGGATTCATGATTCATGTGAATCATAAACTCTTTAGGCCATAAGTAGTGTTTCCACATTTCTAGAGTCTTAAAAAGTGCATATAACTCTTTGTCATAAGTGGGGTAATTCAAGGCTACCTCACATAACTTCTCACTTAAATAGACAATTAGCTTCTTTTCTTGCATTAGAATAGCTCTAATTCCTATGCTAGATGCATCACACTCAATTTCAAAAGTTTTAGTAAAATTAAGAAGTGTTAAAATAGAAGCAAAACATAATTTATCTTTAAGCAAATTAAAAGTATTCTCTTGGTCAACACCCTAATGACAACCAACAAACTTTTAACAATCTCAATAAATGGTGCAACAAGTGTGCTAAAATCCTTCTCTAACCACCTATGAAAACTTGTTAAGCCATGAAAGTTTCACACTTTAGTTTTGCTCTTAGGCATTGGTCAATTCTTCATAGCCTTAACCTTCTCATCTATTCCTTTAGCACTAACTACATATCTAAGAAAGACAACCAATCCATACAAATGGTATACTTATTTAAATTAGCATACTTTCCTTTCTCAAAACATTTAAAACTGATTTCAAATTATTAATATGATCATTTAAGCTCTTGCTATATACTAATATGTCATCAAAATATGCCACAACAAATCTACCTCTATAAGTACACAAGACATAGTTTATCAATCTTGCAAATGTACTAGGTGCATTAGTAAGTGATGACTCCCTAATTTACGATGAAAAAAGGAATATATTTGAGATTAAATTAGGGAGGCAAAGTACTTTCTTCTTGATTAATAAGTTTAAATATGATTCAATCAAACAAAATAAAGAAAGTGTTATCTTTATCAGTTTGAGCCTCACTCTATGATTGATTTCAATTTCAGGAAAAATAAAAGAAGGAAGGAAGAATTGAGAAAAGAGAGGGAAGCTGAGAAGTGAAAAAGTACAAGTGGATCAAGTCTCCTCGCTATAGCTAGTACTCAACTCGCTATGGCGAAGACACACTTTCGCTATAGCGAGTGAGGTACTTCACCACAGTAAAGTTGCGAGGCATATAATTTCCAGGGAGAAACTCGCCATAGCGTAGCAGTAGCGAGAACAGCAGAAATCTGAGAACTTATGAGCTCTCACTATAGAGAGAAGTACTCCTCGCCATAGCGAGATCGGACCCTGAAACGCACAGTTTAGTTTAGCAAGCTAAAATGGACGAGATGAGGCTAGGGTTTCATTCATTCAGCATAGGGAGGACGTTCTAGCTGACTAGGAGAGAAGAAAACGCACAAAGGGTGTTGGAGAAGCTTCAATTGGATCGGGAATTCATCAATTCTATCAATTATCCTTCCGATTAGGTGTTTCTACTCTATCTTTCCTCTTAGTTGATGATAGTTAACATATTTGCTGAATTTATTTGTGGATTTCAAGCCATGAGCGGTTAGATTTTGTAGCCCTTAGGGATTTTATGAACCTTTAGTTTGTGAAGATTATTTCTCTTGTTGATTATGCAGATAATCTCAAATTTTAGTGTTTAATCTGAATTATATTTCATTCTATTGGGTGGCCTCCTTTAGTTTGATTGTAGATTGGGCAATTAACCTTTGAAAGAAGGGAATTGCTTATAGACCATTGGTTAAACAACTTAGGATTGAATATAATCTGATTTGTACTTGAGATAGAGATATCCTCAAGGGCCCTAGGTAATCGAGAGAAGGTTTGCGCTTAATCACGTATTAACCACTCCTTGAGACATCAAGAGTGAGTGGAAATAGGGGTTCAATTGGATCGAAAGACGGTTGCACCTGATTAAAACCTTGATTCTAAAATTTGCATTAGGCCGTTTAATTAAAAAGGGCGTGATTGACATTTGAGATAAATGGGATTAAAATTCTTAGGGTGTTTTTAATTGCATACTTCCAATTACAACCATCGTTTATTACTGTCAATTATATTTAAAGTAATTTTCATAAAACCCAATAGCAAATTGATTGTTTAACTAAAATGAACATGAGAACTCTAATGCCTAATCACCAATTGTACTAATTCTCTGAGGGAACGACCTTGATTCATCACGTACTACGTCTGCGACCCGTACACTTGCAGTGTCATTATTCAGTGAGCATCAGTAAGATCAAATGACATAATTAATCATTCATAAAGTCCTTATTGGGTCTTGAAGGTAATCTTCCATTCATCCTCATTCATGCAAATTTGGTGATAATCACTCTTTAAATCAATTTTACTAAACATATATGCACCATGTAACTCTACCAACATATTATTTAACCCAGGAATAGGGTGGCAATACTTTATTATAATATTATTAATGACCTTACAATCAATGCACATCCTTCATGTTCCATGCTTCTTAAGTACAAGTAACATAAGCACTGCATAAAGGCTCATGCTCTGTAACACCTTCATTTCTAGCTCTCTTGCATCATGCCTTACATGCTCATATACATCTAGGAAGACTAAAGTGAGGTCTCCCTTATTAAATTTCATGCATTTACTTAAGGATGTGGCATGGTCAAGATTCACTTTAATGTCACGTGGACCGGGTGAGCTCTTTCTATGTATCCTTATGTTTATTTGCACCATTACAACTTATTACAATTCCCAAAACATGCTTGAAACTCATGGAAAGCAAAAAGGGATATGAGACATGCAATTTCGTTCTTGACAGATTTGGCCTCATTCTGGGCAGAGTTTGAAAATTCATAACTAAATACAGAAAAATCGAAAACATGTTCCCCTAGTCACTCTGGAAAGCTTAAGACATCTATTTCATGCTAAAAATATGTAGAAGTCTTAAAATCTCACATATCGTGCGTTTGACATTGGAAAACATCTACTGGTCAGAGGGGGTCCTGTTACTGTCACAGTTTACTGATATGAACTTCAAAAATGTCTAACTAATTCCAAAAAAATCCAATGCTTGTAAACGATATCACTATGGAAAGATGTGGATGTTATCTAGAGAGAAAAAATATTTTCAGATCAATTCATCAAACCAAACTCCCGAAAACTGATAAAACAGTACCTCGGGTCTGGTAGGATGACTGATTCTGGGCTGGAACTTCGAAATTGCATATCTTCCTCTCTAGACCTCTAAATGAGGATCTTCTAGTTCCTACAAGTCACTGTGACTATCTAGTTTCTGTGTATAAAATTTTGTAGCCATTGGACTACGTTTTCCCCTCGGATGACACGGTTTCTAAACTGACCAAGTGAACAGTGTTTTCTGAAATCCAAATTTCTGATGCCAATTTTGAAAAATCATAGAGAATGCTATAGACCTCCAAATGACTTGATCTTTAGCTTCTCAAAAAGCTCTAAATAAGATCTAGTCACATGTCAAATTTCAGAGCAAGAAGAGGTCATTTGGTCAACTCTTGGCATCATGTGCAAAAGGGTCACTTTCTTGGTCACAAAGGGGCTCATGGGGTCCAATCTTGGTTCTTCTACCTTTAGGACTCTTTGAGCACATGACAAAGCATCTATATAGGCAATCAATCATGGCTCAAGTGTCTAACAACCTAGATTGGAGAAACTCATTATCTCACACCCACTTATACACTCATGTGGCCTATACTAACATTATGCTTTTCATAACAAAACTTGCTTCTTCATTCAAAATGGTCTCATTCTCATATATACATGATAAATACAATGGTTTACAAGCATTTGTAGGTACTACATCATGTACATCATTAATTTACATCCCTTGTCTTAAGTACAACATAATTACAAGAAGTTCCTTTACAAGTCTTCACTAATCTCCCTAGCCTCAAGCTTGGTGGCTCCCATCTCTAGCCTCACTTGGTCCACCTAGCATGTTTGGATGGTGGAGAGGGGGAGTGAGATTTAAAGAATCTCAATAGCTCATCTCTTATTCAATCATACATATATAGCATGCAAATAAGTCTTACCATGTATGTATGGCATGTTAGCATATAAAATCATAATGAAAACATTTGCAACATTTAAACTGGCCATGCATAAAAGAAAAACATTCTCAACATGTGAGTAGGCCATACATAACATATGAAAGCTTGCCAAGTATATGGATTAGCCTCACCCACTCACTTATGGATTTTGGACTTGCTTCACCCATACTTAAGAGGTTCTTAGACTCAACCCTTGCTCTTTGGGAGTCAAACTCACCTTTGGGAGACTTTTTGCTTTGTCTCAACCAACTTGAGGGTTTTTGGCTCATCCTCACCATGACTAAAGGGTTATTGACTTTTCCATATGCAAGCAAACCCAAACAATCACATAAAACATCATTTAAATTCATAAGGCATCATCATGCTAACATACTTGTCATGGCTCAAAACATACATACACACAAGCAAGACAATGTAAGCACACATCTTATGCATGAAAGAAGGTGGAGAGAGCTACATTTTTAGCTAATTACAACTTTTCCTTTCAACTTATCTCCTCCCTTGTGGTTTTCACAATCAACTCTAGATGGGGGGAGCTTCCCTTGAGCCTAACCACACAAGAAGCATGGAATTATTTCCTTAATACTTGATTCATAAGCTAGGGATCTCTTTCTAGCAACCCTACTAAACATATCAAGCTAGGGTTCTTTCTCTCACTAGAATTCATTAACTATTCTTTCTCTTCTCTTAAGCTCTCAACTCTTAAGAAGGAAAGCAAGGAAGAAAGGGCTACATGACTTCTAACCTCCCTCAAGAGTGGTTTTCCACTCTCCCTCCTCTGAACCAAGCTCAAAATCTACTACTTTAACTACCAAACTGTGGAAAAAGAGAGGATAGGGGAGAAGAGTAACATACTAAGAGAAAAGCCATGGAAATCCTTACCTTTCTTGTTCTTCCTTCCTCCTCTAGGCTTCTCTCTCTCTCCTCCGCCTTTTTCTCTCTCTTAGAGTGAGCTTAAGTCTATACAGAGTGAAAGAAGGAGTTGAGACGCTTTAAAAAGTCAAATTCTCTATTTTCATGCTTTTCCGGACTAACCCTCGCTATAGTGAGCCATAACCCTCGCTACAGCGAGTTCGAATAAGTCCCAGACCTCTGCCTTCACTACAGCGTGCGCTACGGTGAGCAACTCCCTGGTTTTTGTATGGGGTGCCCGAACTCGCTATAGCTAGAAGCATTCTCGCTATAGCTAGAAGGCAGTCTCACTATAGCTAGACCATTTCTCACTATAGCAAACAGGTACATTCGCTATAGTCGGGTTGTAGCTAGCAGACTTAGAAAATTTTCAGCTTCCAAAAATTTTCAGCTTTTCTTTTCTTTCCTTTTTCTTTTCTCTTTTCTTTTCTTCTTCTTTCTTTTTCCTAGTTGTTACATGCTCTCTCTAATATAGCCTTTGACCATTAGCTCTTTAACTTGAATTTAAAGCTCCTTTGTCTTTATCAAATTACTTTTATAGGCTAGTCTATTCTATATGATTGCTTCAAACATAAAGTCTATATGATACTTAATGTCTCTAATAGATGGTAATCCTTTAGGCATTTCCTCAAAGAAAACATCCTCATATTCCTACAATCAAGACACAAATTCTAGGCAAAGCATGATTAGTCTCATCAAAGTTAAGGTAAGATTCTTTATAAACAAGTAAAAACATAAGCTATTTAGTCATGAAAGCTCTCTTAATCTCATCCTCCTTTACTAAAAAGCTCACTTTTGTCTTTTCTTTTCTTTAGTACGAATTTTTTCTTTTCTCTTTTATGGTATTTTTCTCTCATTTTTGGCTACCTCTTTCTTTTCTTCCTCACTATCATTTTTCTCTTTTCTCTATTGTGGCCTAATTCTTTTGCTCTTTTTCAACCACTTTTTTTCTCTTTCTTATCATTTTTCTCTTTTCTTTCTTATAAAACTATTATTTTTCTCTCTTTTTGACTACTTCCTTTTTCTTTTCCTCAAATTCATTTTTCTTTGAAGTTTTGGCCACTCTTTCTTTCTCATTCTTTTTCTTGCTTTTTAGCCACACTCTCATATTTTCTCTCAAGCTCGCTTTTTATTAATTTCATTTAGTTTTCATATACATACTCGTGGTTAAAGGAATAGTGCAATAGATTTCCCATCCTTTATAAAACTATATCTATTTCTAAACTCATCATGGATAACATTCCTATCTTACTACCAAGGCTTTCCAAATAATATGTGGCTAGCATATATAGGCACCACATCATATAACACCTCATCATTATACTTCCCAATATAGAAAGATACTAAGACTTGCCTATTAACCTAGACCTCTTTAGATTCATTCAACCATTGGAATCTACAAGGTTTAAAATGCTTAGCCAAAGGCAAACCCAATTTACCTACAAGGGTGTTACTAGCAATATTGATGAAACTTTCCCCATCAATGATCACACTACAAATCTTATTGTTCATATAACACCTAGTGTAAAAGATATTCTCTCTTTTATACAGTTTCCTATCATTTTCTCCTCTATTTAGCCTTTTATTTTATACTTCAACATGATCCATGCCACTCGATGACTGCACCTTCTTTATTTTTGACAACTCTTCAACTTACTTTTCTAGATGATCCTTTACCTCATTATTCATAATAGCTATTCTCTTAAATTATTGTTGCATAGCTTGCAAGGTAAAGAAGGCGTAACCTTCTCTGCCTTAGATGAATTATTCTAATTTGACATGTTTTAAACAAGAATAGTAATTAAACATAATGATTAAATATAAGCAACCTTATGTGTTTCACTCAATTGGCTTTTTCCCAATGATAAACTCACAACTGTTACATTTTACCTCTATATACTTCCTCTAAAGTTCTTATTAGAATTATTTAAGAACTCACTTCAGAAACCCAATATTGTAATGTTGAACAAAGTGAAGTTTAAGAAACTGCATAAGCAAAAATGGTAACATAACAAAAAAACAAAAATAAGCACAAGTTGAATAAAGCAATTGAAACACAAGAACCCAAAGCTATACAAAACTAACAAAGAATGTAGCTTAAAGGGGAAAAAAAGGAGCAAAAAATCAAATAGCAATCAATGATTAACAATAAAGAAAACAACATGTCCCAAAATTAAAAGAAAATTTTGATTAAAAAAAGAAAGATTAATTATTGATATTAAAAGGAAAGATTTCTTTTTTTAAAAGAAGGGAAATTTCTTCACCCATAATTAATTTGATTTCCTTGAAATGTAGAATTGATAAAAAAGGAAACTTACTCACCTACAAGTAATTTCCAATTCTAATTGAACTTTACTCTTTTTATTTTAATTTTCATCATTTTTTCTTTTTTTTTTTTGGGTTTTGATTTTCCTTTTTTTCTTTTTTCAACAATCTTTTTTGTCCTCTTTCTTTTAAATAAACGTAGGAAGAAGAAAGTAATCAAGGAAGATGAAGAACCTTAGAACAAGGAATAGCTAAAGAAAGCAACAAAAAGAATTCAAATATGAGAAGAACAAAACAAAAAAATTTGACAAGAACAATAAAAAGAACATGATTTGTAGAGCCAACCTTTGATATCAACTAATATGAACCTTTAGATAATGAATGCCTCAAGCCCACATGAGATTGAATTACAACTCAAGAAAGCTAGAAGATCATATTGTAAAGAAGATTAAAACCCCTAGAAAACAAATTTTATAAACCTTATGATTGAACACCACAAAGATGGAGATCTTTGAAAATTTTGATAATAGTTCATGAAAGAACTAAAAGAAAGCAACTTGCTCTCTGAAATTTACGATTTAGTTCATTAAAGTCTAACCTAAAAGTACGACTCACGTACCTCTCTATAAGGTAACAAAATAAACCTCAATAACTAATGGTTTAAGTAAAAAAGGTTTAAATTAATATGAATTCTGAGCCTAAGTAGGATTAGTAATCCATTTACAATAAAAGCCTAATTTTTACCAAAAATTACACTAACACATAAAAACCAAACATATGGACTCGAAATAAAAATAGGTTCAGCCCATTCACAATTAAAAACAAATCCTAAAAAATTAAAAGGCCCAAATGCCTAAGTGAAAGATTTAGTCCTCATCTTAAACTTATATCACATGCATTAAAGTTGATTCTCCTTCCTTCAAGTTTATCTTGCCAATTATTACATTGTTTTGCAAATTGAGAATCTCAACCTAACGAACTTGAACTAATCCTTGCATTACTTCCTTAATTCTTTTAGCTCTAATCCATGTTATTGGCCCATTCAAAACATGCAAAAGATCCTTAAATGCTTGTCCACCATGATACCTATTAGTGCTAATAATTATGATATGGATGTGATTTAGGAAAGTGGTAATGATTTTGAAATGGATGTGAATATTTTTTTTAAATTGGCACCTTTTAAAGGGGAGCCTTTATAAAAATTACATTTTACCTAACCATTCTTTATGTGTGCTTATTGTTTTGCTTGAGTATTTGTCATCATCAAAAGGGTAAAGATTGTTAACCCCATTGCTTTAAATTGAAAATTTTGATGATAACAAACAACTTGGATGAGTTGTCTTAGGAATTCACTAAGTCTGAGTTCACTATAATGCATGAAAATATTAATTTAGCCTTATGTAGGACTTAGGTTTTATTGTAAAAGGTTTTAAGGTATTTATAGTTTTTAAAATTGTGCCTTTAAAGTCTCAATCTAAAAACTTTAAGTTATTAAATATTTCTCTAGAACTTTCTAAAAATTTTTAGAGGCCTTAATTGACTTGGCCTTGTGACCAGTCAACTAGCCTTACTTAAAGAAGCATAAAGTGCATTTTGGATAAGACCAGTTGATCAGCCTTGAGCAGTAATCAACAAGGCTACTACCTAAAAGTGATTGGATCAATTAGTAAGTGACTAGTTGGTTGCCCCCCCTAAAGTATTCGATTGGCTTAAATGACTAGTTAACTAGTCTTCTAGATTAGTCAACTGCTTTGCCTTAATTTCCAATCTGTTTCAAAAATTTTAAATTTTTAAAAAGGAGACTTGAGGACTAATCAACTATTGAGCTAGACTAGTCAATTGGTGCAATACAGAAAAGAAGCCTCTAACTTTAAAATAGTTATTTTTGTACAAGTTGACTTTTCTCTTCTTTATAATAGCTCTATTGGAATTTATGCTTTAAATATGACGATATATGAACTCAGAAACATCATAAAAACCCACTCTAATCTTATAAAATCATTCTTGAGCTCTAAATCATTCTCTTTTCCTTCTAACTCTGCTTCAATTGTAAATCCACTCTTTTAAAGCGTCTTTGCTAATATTTTCACATTATTTTCTTATAGTAAAGTTGAAAACTTAAGAATAAGGATTCCTTAAGTAGGTATTGGGTGAAAACCTATTGTATGAGGAGAAACCCTTGATTGTGAGACTCTTTTAAGTCATTTGGAGTAAGTGGCTTGCAAGTGCCTATTGAAATATTGTTGCCTTAGTGGAAAATTTCAAGATTACTCTTTGGGATTAGATGTAGGCTTGTGGTATAAGTTGAACCAAGTTGATTGATTTATTTGTCTACATTCATCTTGATTTCTCTTTTGCATTAAGCTTGATATCATTTTACAAAGTTTATCCTTCTATTTGCACTGCATTAATCTTGCAAATCATTTGGAAATTTGTCCTTCAGTTTTAAATATTTTAAAACACCTAATTTACCTCCTCTCCTAGATAACTAGCCATTCCTAATATCTACATGTTAATTGAATGTAGAAAATTTATCATATTGTTCATGCAAATTACATAAGCACCTAGATTTAGATATACCAGTACCAGTGAGAAGTGTGGAAATTGCAGTCATAAGAGGAATTGAGTTTTGATCAGTTGCTCTTAATTTGCTGCTATGTTTTTTTTCTCAAATAAAAGGTTTAACTATAGTTATTTTAACTGAATTAAACCACAATTTAACCACAGTTCTTCAACTATAGTTAAACTATAGTTTAACTACAATAATCTTTGCAAATAATAAAAGCCATCATGAAACCTTTCTTAACGGATGATCCGACCACAGTTAAAGGTTTTAATAATAGTTTAAACCATAGCTAAAACTTTTAGTGTCAAGAGCGAATTTTATTAAAAAGCAAAATGTAACCTGCTTAAATTTAATTGTCGATACTTCTACTTTCAACAAATAATGTTGTGTGAAATAAGCGCATGAAAGTAGAAAGTTGTTTGATAGACTGTGATCTTAATTTTGATATTTTACATGTCATAAGATGTTGGTATTTAATACAAAGATATTTAATATGTTTATGTTTCATGCACTAATATCCATAGATGAAGGATTTATTAAAAATAACACAATGTCATAGAATAAAAATATTTTGGATGATATCACTTCAAGTCATTCAAAAGCTATAAAGATGTTACATTTTAATTCTGTTAATTTATATAAATATCAGTTGTAGTTTTTTTTTTATGATAACTTCTAATATTAAATATGAATATCTTAAATATCATGATATCTTATACAATAACATGTTATATAAGATAATAGTGTATGAATAGCAACCTAGTAAGGAAGGGGTATTTGTAATTTATGGCCAAAACTAAACGATAGTATATGATGGTGCTAGAAAGCATAGGTTAAAAAGTAAGATTGGGCTAGTTGGTTTGATATGAAAATTGGGAAATTTGTCATGACACCAGTTCATTGGATCTTTAAAATCAGTTAAAAAAAGAAATCGGCCTAATCAAGTAAAACTAGTTGGAGTTGGTACTAAACTGGTCATAAATCAATTTTTGAATTTTTGTTGTTTAAATTAAAGTTTTAGCATTATGTAATAAATATTTTATAATATTTAACAGATTTTAACCAATTAATTTTATATAGATTTATTATCATATATAATACATTTTAAATAAATTTATAATATTTACATTTATTTTAAATATTATTTTATAACATATTAATTTTTATATAAAATATTATATATCTATATTTTTCATATATATTTAAAAGAACAGTTTAATTTTGATTTAACTACAATTTTATTATTAAATCATGAAATATTTTTTATTTTAGTAATTTTATAACCAATTTAATTTTTAAAACATTGTTAAAAAACAAAGAGACGCGATTTGGCTTTTTGCTTCAAAATGTGAGCAGAGGACAAGGAAATCTATGATGGATTTTGGGTTCATGAGTCCCATCAGGAACCGCACGCGGGTACGTGGAGTGTGCACGATTTATTCTGCCTGGAATCTCAGGAGTTGGTGTGTGATCACACATCACACCACCAAATCCATCAATTTGGCTTTAGCAATATATGCCTCCCTTCGCGATTCCCTTGTCATGCCGTAAAATTCGTGTTTGGCTACCAACAAAAGCTTGTGCCTTTGCTCTTTCCGCTCTTGTTTCTACTTTGACATCTCAAACCCCTCTTCGCATGCACTACTGGTTCCAACTACACAGAAAAAGCGTAAAGCTCTTTTTTATTTATTATTCTTTTCATGTAAGAAAAAGATTGTATGATCCTTTCAACGCATCAAACATTTAGGGATTACAATTTCTTTTTTTTTTTGGTGGTTTTGTGGAGATCCACATGGGGATTGCCCCAAGAGCCGGATGGAAACGTATTTTCTCCCATTAAAACGGAAGTAAGGATAAGTTTTTCTTCGCAAAAAATGTGAGAATGAAGACCCTGTTATATTAAAATTATTAGTATACCCTTAATTTATATAATTGATTTTGTGTGTGTGTGTGTGTGTGTGTAATGTTGATGTTTTTATGGTTATAATTAATACTAGTAAACGTTCATATACGTTTTTTTAAGAATGTATCAAAATTCAAGATTATATTATTTTAAATTTAAAGTTTTAATTTCAATAAAATTCTATGTATATAAAGATTGCCACAGGTCCTACGTCCTGTAGGGATTGGGGATGAGAGAAATTTTTCCCTTGCTATGAAAAATAGGGACAACAATAAAAGAAGTAGAAAAGAGTAATGATTTTATGTTGTTAGGAATACTATGTTTTTTAGTTATGATACAGTTAATTACTAAATATAAAAAACATATTTTATTAAATGATTACTTAAAATATTAACTTATTTAATAATGAATAATTTTTAAAAGAATTAATTTAATTTTTGTGTAATTAATGAATATGATTATAATAATAAATTTATTAAAATAGAAAAAATATTATTTTATATTTAATAATTATTGTATCATAATTACGGAGTATACCCAAAAACATATAAGATCATATTACTGGTAGAAACATTATAGGAGGGAGATGAGAAAGGCCTCCCTAGCTTGACCTTGCCTTGTTCCCAACCATATTATTTTCTTTTGAAAACTTTGCTCGGTGATGGATAGGAGATTAATTAAAGAATTATTGATGAGAGAGAAAATAAAATTTTTAAACAATCTATAAATACCTAGTCATCTCATATCCCATTTTGCATGTTTACCTTTTAGTTTACGTATAAGTTCTACGATAACTGTAATCTTAAATCAAATTGCGCATTAATCAAATTAGGTACGTCCCCATTTAATTTATATTTCTCTCTAATCAACCTTTTTCAAATTGAAGAAAATTGCATTCTTCTGTCTACTTTAATTACCCCAAACTTAGCTAGCTGGGGAATATATAGCCATTACTTCTTTGATTTGCTTGCTTTTTGGATTGCATTTTGTAACAATAAAAAGTAGGACAGATACTAATCTATCCAAAATATTTTTTCTATTTGATATGGTTTTAATTAAAGGCACCAATGTTCCAAGAAAAGCAGAAAGAAATGGCACAAACTAAAATAGTATGGACAAAAATTCTAATGCCTATTATGTCCCTAGTCTCTCATTCTTCGGGTGGAAAAGATTACCCCAATGTTTCACGCATTTTCTTTTGTTTTGCTTTTGGCCACTTTTCTCTTTTTTCTACTTGGATCCAATGATCAAGTCAATTCAAGAACCTTTTACAAATTCCAGTGCTCAATTATCTTTTCTAAAGCATTTATTCATGATCATGCTTACCCATCGTTCTGCAGATTGTGTCACAGAAGAGCGACGAACAAATTTGGTAGCATTATAATAATGTTTTTTTTTATTACAATCAGGAGTATCCTCAGATTTCTCCCGAAGCGATTAAAGAACCTCTACCTCAGACTACTAGTGCGTTTCATATATTGTACTCTCAAAAATCTCCAAAAAAAAATAAGACTTAAATTGATAAAAAAAAAAAAAAGGATACTATTTTCTGAATTAATCCCTTTGGAAGGCATTCATAATGCATTTGAAAGAAAAAGAACAAAACTTTTTGGGTTTTAGCTTATAGTTGCTGTGACTTTTTTATCGTTTAGTAGTTGTCTGCTAGCGGGCATTTTTGTAATAAAAAAAGCTGGTGATGCCATATCAATATGATTCTGCCTTTTGTCTTTTTCCTAGGTGATAGTGGACAGATTCTTCACTTTATTCATTTTGGTTTTTTCCCATAGCTAGCCGTTCAAATCAAATTTTTAATTAAGAAAACGTTTATTATTATTATTATTATTATGACAATTAGATTTCATTAAATAGGCACAAAGGCCGATCTACATGGAAGATATATGGCAAGAGTTACTAATCTAAACCTTTAAGGTCTAAGCTCAAATCCTAGGAATAAAGTAGGAAAATATAACATGAAAACTAAGGCAACACACCTCATTACACACACCGAAAAAGACATCAAAACAGAAAACACATGGTAGAAGAAGAAAGCTTAAAAGATGTTCAAAGAGAGGCAACACACTTCTCAATTTTCTCTGAGTTTGATCTCTTAATCAGTTTCCTTTCTTCTAAAATGTTGCGTAATCTTGTAAATCTAGAAAGCGAGATGTAAGAACATCAACGAAAGCGAAAATTTTACATGGAAGACAAAAAAAAATTATATCAAGCAAGCGACTTTCACGAAGGAAGAAAATTATTTTCACGTAAGAGGAGAGAAAACAAAGATGAACGAACTGAAAAGTAAGAGGAGAAGGGGGCGACTGCTGCTGCGCAGTGTCAACCTTAAAACTAGCTTGTGTGCAACACTTTTCTACTAGGGTAAGATGAAGCGCCAAAACGGAATGGATTTTAGTTCACAATTATAGTAATTGTTTAAATCAAATCAAACAGTTGTAATAACGATTTAAAAATAAATTATGTTCCTCCTGGTGAACCCTAGATTGCCTCATCTTAAAATCTCCTCTTGACTCCAACAAGAGCAACAAGTCCCAAATGTCTGACACTACTCACAACGTCAGCGCTGTAGTGTTCCTATTTCTTTGTTGTGTTACTTCTTTTTCTTTCCTCTTCTCTTCTCCATTCTTTTACCTTTTTTTTCTTTTCTTTTCCTTTAATTTTCTTGGCATTCTATGAACAAATATTCTTAGATATATCTTTTCTATGGTAAATATCCGATGAATATCTATGTGTATTTTTATTTTCTTTGCAGATCCTTCTTTTTTTTTTTTTCTCCATCACGTCTTTCAATTTGATGTTTCTAGCGAATCTAAAAGATTTTCGGACTTTCATTTTGTATTAACGGTATATTTGAAAGATTCTATACATCTCTTTACCTTAGGGTTTATGTTTCTTTTTAGTAGTCTCTAATTTGTTCTTAATTTTGAAGCTCAAGACCCTTAAGCTATTAAAAAATTCGACCAACTTGGATATCTTAAGGGAATATAAGTAATTGCTTTGTTATAACGCCAGTATAATGATAAATTTAATTGTAAACAGTGGATCAGTAAAGTTTTTGTCCACTCTTTAGTTCAATAAAAAATTTATAAATATTTTACTTTTTTATTAAATCTAAGAATTTGGTAATTGTTGTAAATGCTACTAATGTTTATTTTAGAGAGATGATTTTATATTCCTAAAATATATGTTTTCTAGTTATAACACAATTAATGATTAAATATTACTAAGTATAAATAAATAATTTCTTCTACTTTAATATATTTATTAATATAATTATATTCATTTATTACAGAAAAATCAAAGTAATTCTTTTAAAAATTATTAATTATTAAATAAGTTAATATTTTAAATAATTATTTAACAATATATTATTTTAAATATTTAATAATTAAGTTTATCATAATTAAAGAATATATATTCTCAAAAATATAACATCATCACTATTTATTTTATAGATTTAATTTATGTTTTAAAAAAAAGACTAGTTTAAATCAATTAGTTTCAATGATTCATATGGCAAAAACAAAAGGCCGAAAAGCAACTTCGCTTGTGGCCGGTAAAATCATGAAGCGGCTTCAACTAAGGCCCAAGGGATCCAACCCAGGAGATAGAAATTTCGTAGGATGATTTGGGCTTAGCCTGTGTCGTTGTTAATGCTTGCCTATTAGAATACTCTCCATGACTCCAGGCCTGTTTAGACTTGGAATGAGAGACGATGAGAAGATTAAAGGAAAGGCTAAACAAATTTAATTTCAATCAAATTGAGTTGATTAAAATTGATTATTTAATTGGATAACAATTTAGTAAAATCAATTTAATCCATTCAGTTATTGGATGTAGATCTAAATCGAAGCAAATTAAATGATTAGAAATAGTTATATAATATTGAAATTTAATATTTTATATATTAATTAATAATTAATAATATATTTAGATATCTAATATTTAATCCTATTTCCTAAAATTATTTTAATGTGAATGTTGTTATTTGAAATGTTTTTTTTTTCTATTGAGATTGAAATATATTTAAAATTGAATTTTTAAAAGTTTACGGCAATATTTTTTTCTCAAAAATCAATCATCCAATTTAATCCAAACCGATTAACATTAGATTGGATTGGTTCAATTATTAATGAAATTGGTGAATTGATTAGAAGAAATTTTCAGCCATCTAATCATAATAATTTGGTTAGTCTAAGGAATCAAATTAAGCAGTAATTAACGATACAAGTGTATTTTGATTAGATGAAGTTGCTTGATATTTTGTTTGTTCCCAAGAAAAACTGCTTGATTTTATATAACTCAAGCTAATGGCAACCCATATAGAAAATCGAGTAAAAGACCATTTTTTTTCCTTCATAGATAAATGTATATTTAATTTATTTTTTAATAAATAATCTTTTTGATTTAGTCATTCTTTCATTAAATCAGTTTGATTGTTATCTTTTCATTTTGTCTCTGTACATAACTTAATATTAAACCTTGCAAACTATTGACTCACATATGTTAGCTCCCATCTAGCACACATGTGGTGCACATCATATTAGAAGAGTTAATTAAAAACTAATTTTATCAAATTTTATAATTTCATTCTTACAATGGACACCGACCCACTCACCAATTTCAAAAAATTAAGGTTTTTCATTCGATGTAAATTGAGCGTATATATCGGTGTGAGATAACAAGTTATTATTTTACTAAATTCTACATTAATTTATGAATGGAGATGAGATTTAAAAAAAAAAAAAGAGTAACATTAAAAATTTTAAAAAATAAATAATTAAATAAATGATAAAAGTGAAAGTGCGCCTATCAAGATAAAATCAACTAACATAAAGTCACGTGAGAATTTTTTTTTTTCCTATTTGGGTACAATTTACCAATTATATTTTGTTTGTTCTTTCTATAAATCACTCACTTTCTTAACAATATCATTAGTTTTTATTAGTACTTCACCAAAAAAAGAAATTTGGGCGATACCAAAAAGGATTTTTTTTTTTACTTGTACATGTGTAATATTTTGACATTTTTATCAATTGTCCACATTATCATTATTCATTACTCACTGAGGAGTGAACAACAATTATGATTGTTAATCTGAAAAAGAAAGAAGAAAAGTCGAATTGCATTCTTAGAAATTTCGTATATTTTAAAACTTTAATAAAACTTTTTATTCTTTCAAAGTTTGTTTGAAAATCAATTTCCTAAAAAATGGTGTGACTAAAAGGTTAATGAAATATAAATACTGAAATTGTGATTTTTCATAACATTTGTAAGTAAATTTGATGTGAGACTCCGTAGAAACCCGTTCTAGGAACCCTAAATTACACGGATCAGTGATCGAATTTTGGCATACAGCACAAGAACAAATAATATAAGCAACAAAAAACAAAAAAAAGGAACAAAAAACAAAAAAAAGAAGAGATGTTGGTCAATGAAATTGAACCCTAAAAGAACCCGTCTCTTAGAACCCTAATCCGGGATGTCACAAAGGAAACCATTCCTTTGATAAGTTAAAGAATTTCTCCAGCACACAAAGGCCACAAGAGAAACCTCACAAATCAGAAATGATTCTGAAAAGATAATTCATTCAATCTGCCATTCTTAGAGTACAAGTGGGCTTTATATAGGCATTTGAAAAATAAAACCATAAACAGAATAATTCCTAGGTGGCACCTTTTACATGGCAGGAAAAAATAAAAGAAATTTAAATCTGAACAAATTCACTAAGAATGGTGCCTAAACATCTAAAATAGCAACAATCAAATTAAAACAAAACAAAACTAAGAGAATTTTGTGGAAAATGGCTAGACTCTTTCAATTAGGTTCCCTTTGGGCTTGGGCTAGCATCTTGTAGGAATGAAATAATCTTTATGCCAATTTGTTCCTTTTGGGCTTCATATTTAGCTAAGACTATAGGCTCCAAGTCTATTAGTTTTTGGATCACTCCATTCAAGGCCTTCTTCATAGCTTTGGCTCTTGATCTTGTGCATAGGCCTCCCATACCTTACAATGGATCTTTATTTGGCCATCTTTTAGAGTCATGTCCAGTCCTTTTGTTTCTAAGTTCTTGATTTTGTTTAAGCTTTTTTCAAATCTCCTATCTCACCTCTATCATTCCTTTCCTCCTGAAAAGGATTCGTCCTCGAATTTGTAATATCAAAAAGAGAAAGGTCAGCCACATTGAAAGTTGCGCTTACATTCCCATAAGATTTAGGTAAATCAATTTTATATGCATTATCATTTATTCTTTCCAACACTTGGAAAGGACCATCGCCTCTTGGGTGTAATTTGGACTTCCTTTGTTCAGGAAACCTTTCTTTCCTCAAATGAACCCACACCCAATCTCCTGGTTCAAAGATAACCTTCCTTCAGCCTTTATTAGTATGTTGAGCATATTGCTCATTCTTGCACTCAATATTTGCCTTAACCTTAGCATGAAGATCCTGCACAAACTTAGCTTTCTTTGCACCATCAAGGTTAGCAAACTCATTACAAGGCAAAGGAAGTAGATCCAAGGGAGTCAAAGGATTAAAACCATATACAATCTCAAAAGGAGAAAACTCAGTTGTAGAATGTAAGGTACGATTATATGCAAACTCAATGTGAGGCAAACACTTTTCACAATTCTTTAAATTTTTTTGAATTACAACACGCAATAAGAAAGAAAGTGTTTGATTCACCACTTCAGTTTGTCCATCCATTTGAGGATGTGCAACTATAGAAAACACAAGCTTTGTACCCAATTTAGCCCACAAAGTTCTCCAAAAGTGACTAACAAATTTAACATCACGGTCACTCACAATGGATCAGGGCAAACTATGCAATCTAATAATCTCCTTGAAAAACAAATTAGAAATATGGACAGCATCATTTGTTTTTGAGCAAGCAATGAAATGAGCCATTTTACTAAATCGATCAACAACAACAAATATGCTATCCTTTCCACTAGATGTTCTAGGCAATCCAAGCACAAAATCCATTGAAATATCTACCCAAGGATGAGAAGGAACAGGTAAAGGAGTATACAAGTCATGTGGTTGCATTTTAGATTTAGTGTGCTTGCATACAATGCACCTTTTACATATAGCAATCACATCCCTACGCATATAAGGCCAATAAAAAGGTTCCTTCAATATGGATAAAGTCTTTTCTATCCCAAAGTGCCCCATCAAATCACCCCCATGAGATTCTTTAACCAAAAGCTCACGTATAGAACAAACAGGCACACACAATTTATTTTCTTTAAACAAGAAACCATCAAATCTAAAGAAATCATGAGCACCATGTTTTTCACACAACTTCCAAGTTTCAGCAAAATCAGCATCACATTCATACATGCTTTTGAAAGATTCAAAACCAATCAACCTTACTTGCATAGATGTAATGAGACTATACCTCCTAGACAAAGTATCAGCCACGACATTTTCTTTCCCCTTTTTATATGTAAGTACATAAGGAAATGACTCAATGAATTCAAGCCACATAGCATGCCTCTTATTCAACTTATCTTAGGTCTTTAGGTATTGAAGACTCTTATGATCAAAATGTAAAACAAATTCCTTAGACCATAAATACTGTTGCCAATGTTCTAGAGCTCTTTTTAAAGCATACAATTCCTTGTCATAAGTTGAATAATTCAAACAAGCACCACTAAGCTTTTCACTAAAGTAAGCAATAGGCATAGACTCTTGCATCAAAACAGTACCAATACCAATTCCAGAGGCATCACATTCAACTTCAAAAACTTTAGAGAAATCAGGAAGAATAAGTAGAGGGGCATTGGTCAATTTATCTTTCAAAGTGTTAAAAGTCACCTCTTGTGCCTCACCCCATTTAAAGACAATATTTTTCTCTACCAACTCATTTAAAGGTGCAGCAAGAGTTGAGAAGTCCTTTACAAAGCGTTGGTAGAAACTTGCAAGTCTGTGGAAACTCCTCACCTCACTAGCATTCTTAGGTGTTGGCCACTCCCGAATTGACTTTACCTTCTCTTCATCCACCTGGAGGCCATTAGTACCTACAACAAAACCAAGGAAAATAACAGAATCCAAGCAGAAAGAGTATTTCTCTAAATTTGCAAAGAGTTTATTTTCTCTCAAAATAATAAGCACAGAATGCAAATGCTTAACATGCTCTTCTAGATTCTTAGAAAACACAAGAATGTCATCAAAATATACAACAACAAACTTTCCTATGTAAGGGCGAAACACATAATTCATTAAGCTCATGAATGTACTAGGAGCATTAGTTAAGCCAAAGGGTATAACAAACCATTCATACAAACCAAACTTAGTCTTAAATGCAGTCTTCCACTCATCACCCTCTTGCATCCTAATTTGATGATAACCACTCCTAAGATCTATTTTTGAAAACAAGCAAGCACCATGCAACTCATCAAGCATATCATCAAGTCTAGGAATGGGATATATATACTTAACTGTAATTTTGTTAATGGCTCGACAGTCCACACACATCCTCCATTTGCCATCTTTCTTGGGCACAAGTATTACCGGAAGAGCACATGGACTAAAGCTCTCTCTCACAAACCCCTTTTTCATGAGTTCTTCCACTTGTCTCTAAATTTCCTTAGTCTCTTCTGAATTTGCCCTATAAGCAGGTCGGTTAGGAAGAGATGCTCTAGGAATAAAATCAATCTTGTGTTCAATGCCTCTTATGGGAGGCAATCCATCCGGTACCTCTTCCAGAAACAAGTCTTTATATTCCTACAACAAACTCAAAATACTAGAAGGAAGAGATTCATCAAGGTCACTAAGGGTTAGATAAACATCCTTATACAAGAGTACAAAAGATGTCTCACTACATAAAACCCTCTTAATCTCTCCTTTACCAAAAAATAATGTTACTTTCTTTTCTTCACTCTCTTGACTTTTCTTTTCAGTAGCTCTCTTTCCTTTTCTCTCCATCTCACTTTCTTTTCTTTCTTTCTCACACACTTTCTTTTCTTTCTCTCTTAGCTTGCATTCTTGAGCAATTCGCTTTTGATCCTCATATGCCTGTAAGGGTCTGAGAGGGGTTAGCATAATGGTTTTCTTATTAAACTCAAGAGAATACCTGTTAGTATAACCATCATGCTTAACTTTCCTATCAAATTGCCAAGGTCTACCCAATAATAAGTGTCCAGCATACATAGGAGCTATATCACACAAAACCTCATCATGGTAACTTCCTATGAAAAATGCTACAACAACCTGTTTAGTAACTTTAACATCCCCATTATCATTGAACCACAACAAATTATAAAGAGTAGGGTGTTTTCTAGTTGGCAAACCTAGCTTTTCAACTAATAAGGTAGTAGCAACATTAGTGCAGCTCCCATTATCAATGATAAGACTACATACCTTGTTGTTAACAAAACACCTAGTGTGAAAGATATGCTCTCGTTGTTCTTTTTAAGCTCTTCTTTAGGTTGAATGCTAAGAGCACGCCTTGACACTAGAACCTCACCAAACACAGCTTCAGCTATCTCTATATCAGATTTATCACCTCCATTGGAGCTCAACTCAGCTTCCACTTCTTCATCACCACTACTTTCACTAGTAACAACAGCATTCTCAAGCAAAATCATAGTCCTTTTATTTGGACATTGTAAAGCAATGTGACCAAAACTTTGACATTTAAAGCATTTAATTTTAGAAGAACTAGAAGAAGATTTAGGTTCAGATTTACCTTTAGAAGTAGGTGTTTACATTTTCAACTTATTCTCCTCTCTAGGCTTGGTCTCTCCCTTAAACTTGAAAGAGGACTTGAAGTCTTTATTGGAACTAGCATGTGATTTCAATTTCTGTTTTGCCTTAAAATGCTTCTCCACCTTAATGGCTTTATGCAACAACTCTTCCATATCAAGGTAGTTTTGCAATTCAACTTCTGTAGCAATTTCAAGGTCTAAGCCACCAAGAAATCTTGCCATTGTGACTTCTGAATCTTCCTCAATGTCAGCTTTGATCATGAAAATTTGCATTTGCTGAAAATATTCTTCCACACTCATAGATCTTTGTTTGATTTTGTGGAGCCTTTTGTGCACATCCCTATAGTAATGGGTAGGAACAAATCTCTTCCTCATGAGAGCCTTCATTTCTAGCCAAGACCGAATTGGACCCTCTCCAGAATGCCTCTTACTAGTGGTTAATTGATCCTACCATAGGCCTGTATAATCTGTAAACTCCAAAGCAGCTAATTTCACTTTACTTTCCTCTAAAAAAGATTGGCTGTCAAATATAAACTCAACTTTTCTTTCCCATTCAAGGTATACATCAGGATTAGCTTTCCCTTGAAAGGAAGGGATTTTCATCTTGATATTACTAAACGCATCTTTCTTTTGAGGTGGAGCTCTCCTAACTCTTTCATGTTGGCTTTCCTCCTCAAAATTAGATTCATCTCCTCCTAGAACGTTTTTACCACATCTTGCCTTGCTATTGGAAGAAGAAGAATCTATTTGATCCAACCTAGTATTTAGCCTCTTGAATTGTTCTTGAACATATTTGATGAACAATTTAAGGTCAACTTGGTTATCTTCACTTTCAGACATGATTGGCACCTGAAATGTTAGTGAATAGCAAGAGAAAGGACCTGACCACTCCCTCTCGTGTTTCACTCTAAATGATGCAAATTCACTCGTGTTTCACACTTATAATAGCTTTTACAATGATGAAAGCACTCTTGCCTTTTTCCTCTCAACTTGCTTCCTATAGTGTGCTAAATTAAATCCAACAAATCAAAAGAAGTAGCAACTGAAATGGCAATCTCAAATTAGAATTCAAGATGCAAAGTTCTCTAAGAGACAACAAAAGTCCAACAAAAAAAAATTCGTAGGTGCAGCTTGAAAATACAGCAAGTGACTAGGAAAGGAAATGAAGACAATGAATTTATGGAACAAATGGTATGTGGCAGATTATGGGAGAAGAAATGGTTAAATGATTAATTATCAAGAGGAAAGGATAGAAAGGAACTTGGAATCTGAAATCAGTAATGAAGCAATCAGAAATTTGAAATTTAGAACAAGGTGAATGAATGCAAATTTCCTTTTATGAATTGTGCACAATATGACATTTAATGACCAGATCAACTCAAGGAATCAAAAATGGTAATTCCAAGAATAGATGATCTTCAGCAATTGCAATTTAAGTCAATAATTTATAATTTCCAGCACAACTTTCTTTTTCACAGATTTTGACTTCCTTTTTTTTTCTTTTTTTCTTTTTGCAACTTTTCCTTCTTTTCTTTTCTTTTCCCTTTTTTTTTCACTGTAATATACTCTCTCTCTTTTTTTTGAATCTCAAAGGTGCTGAAATTTGCAAACAGAAACAAGATTTCTAAAAGATCATAATGACATGCACGCAAGAAACAGCTATAACTTGCTCTAGAAAAATCGGATTGACGTGATTCCAAAATGAGAAGAAAGAAGAGATCTTGAGACACAAGAAAGACCTATTACACGTCCAAAAATACGAAGGAAAACACTAGAAACAGCCGCACGAAAATGAGGATGAACAAAAACTAATCAAACGAAATAAGGGAAAAGAACAAAGAAAAAGTGAATGAAACCAACCTCAACCAATGCTTTGATACCAGATGATGTGAGACTCCGTAAAAACCCATTCTAGGAACCCCAAATTACACATATTAGTGATCGAATTTTGGCATGCATCACAAGAACAAGTAATATAAGCAACAAAGAATAAAGAAAAGGAACAAAGAAGAAGAAGAAGAAGAGATGTTTGTCAATAGAATTGAACCCTAAGAGAACCCGTCTCTTAGAACCCTAATCTGGGACGCCACAAAAGAAACCACTCCTTTGATAGGTCAAAGATTTTCTCTAGCACACAAAGGCCACAAGAAAAATCTCACAAATTAGAAATGATTCTGAAAAGATAATTCATTCAATCTGCCATTCTTGGAGTACAAGTGGGCCTTATATAGGCATTTAAAAAATAAAACCCTAAATAGAATAATTCCTAGGTGGCGCCTTTTACATGGCAGGAAAAAATAAAAGAAATTTAAATCTGAATAAATTCACCAAGAATAGTGCCTAAAAATCTAAAACAGCAACAATCAAATTAAAATAAAATAAAACTAAGAGAATTTTGTGAAAAATGATTGATTTTGTGGAAAATGGCTAGACTCCTTCAATTAGGCTCCCTTTGGGCTTGGGCTAGCATCTTGTAGGAATGAAATAATATTTATGCCAATTTGTTCCTTTTGGGCTTCATATTTAGCTAAGACTATGGGCTCCAAGTCTATTAGTTTTTGGATCACTCCATTCAAGGCCTTTTTCATAGCTTTGGCTCTTGATCTTGTGCATAGGCCTCCCATACCTTGCAATAGATCTTTATTTGGCCATCTTTTAGAGTCACGTCCAGCCCTTTTGTTTTTAAGTTCTTGATTTTGTTCAAGCTTTTTCAAATCTCTTATCTCACTTCCATCAAAATTATTTTCTTTCGACTTTCGGAATTGCAAAGATTGAATGATTGACAATATACAGTAAAAAGAGTATTACATCACAAGACTTATAATAAACATTCATAAGGAGAGAATCACATTACAAGAAAAATTATCTTCTTGAACTGCTTTGTGAAAACAATAAAACTAGGAAGTATGGATTCCTTTTAAGCATTAAAAATCACATTCTTAAAAACAAATTAACTTATGTCATTAATGAAATCATGATTTCAAATAAATATGAAATCACTTATTTTAAATCGTAAATTCCTACAATAACAGCAAAACTTTGGTTCCTAAAAAACAAGCCACCAAATATCACCATAAAATAAGAAACACTGACTGAAGACTTTAGATTCCTAGTAAGTATTGAAATTAGTAAGTTTCTTTAAAACAATCTCACTTTTTTAAACCACATAACCTTATAATCAATGAGATGAATAAGTTGTTTTGACAAAATTTTAAAAACCAAAATAGCATAGTCAAAAGAGAAATCATACCACAAGTTTTAGTGAGTCAAATTAAGGTAGTTATATTCATTCATGAAACACAAAGTAAGGGAATTTTATACTTAAGCAATCACAATCATTTACAAATTAAGCAACTCTTTCCAAAGGTTTAGCCAAGAAATTTTTACTTTTTAATTGACAAGAAAATCTTAAGGGATCATATAGATATTTCACAACTTAAGTACGTAAAATAATTTATACTTGGGTTCAGTCAATTAACTTTTATTTTTTAATTACAAGGTAATCCAAAATCACAAGCTCAATCATAAAGACTTTTATAATATTATAAAAATATACAAGACAAGGTTACCCAAAATCATAGGTTTAGTTACAAAGACTTTTACAATATCATAAAAATCATTAGAATTATTACAAATTCTTAGCCTCCCAGGTGAAATATAAAAAAAGTATACAAATAAAGATTAAGTTTACTAAGAGCACTTAGAATACAAGCTAAAATCTCATCGGCTAAATTGGGGGGGGGGGGGGGGGGGGGGGAACAAAAAAAAACCAACAACAGAACAAAAATAGAACCTCTCATCCAACGACGATGCGTCATCACAGATATCATTGAATGCAATGCAAGCCTAATAATAGACGAGAACGGGGTACGAGCAAAACCAACTACCTTTCCAAAATCACCGGATCCTCCGACACACAATTCCATAGCATTACGTTTGTTGCTTATCAACCTTCGACTCTGCTAACCTACTGTTATGAATGGCACCGATGCACCTCTGAGAAATTTTCACAAACGCTTGGAATTCAAGGTTCTTTACTAGAACTTCGAGTTTGTTTGACTTCGATTCTCCCAAATTGCAGCAATGAGTTTCAGGGATGACATCGATGATCTGAGGCGGCCCCTCCGTCATACTGGTAGCTGGTACAAAATGGGTTCGAGGCAGTCCAGTATCATGGGCTCCTCTGTTCAGGCCTTACGGGACGGCTCAATCTCTGTTCTGTTCTGCGTGCTCATCGTCGCGCTGGGTCCTATTCAATTCGGTTTCACGGTATTACCCAATCTTTTTACTTCCATAGAGTCAATGATCATAAAAATCTTTCGTTGATTTTAGTTTGTTTTAATGCAATTACAGAGTGGGTATTCTTCTCCCACGCAAGGGAAATAATCCGTGATCTAAATCTCACGATTTCGGAGGTTTGAAATGTATTTCGGCGATGTCATTTCCTTTCATTTTTAATCATTATACTCACGTTTTGCTGAATATGTTATTGGGGACAGTTCTCTGTATTCGGATCCTTGTCCAATGTGGGGGCGATGGTGGGAGCTCTAGCCAGCGGTCAGATATCAGAATTTATGGGACGTAAAGGGGTATAATAATGTTTGTGTATGTTACTCTTTTAAGGCCAACTGTGAATGCGATGAGTGAACCTTTGTCATGTTCAATTGCAGTCACTAATGATTGCAGCAATCCCCAATATAATAGGATGGCTCGCTATTTCTTTTGCCAAAGTGAGTGACAGCACAAGTTTTTTTTTAATCAGTATTCCTATTATATCTATGTTGTCATTCCTGTGATATCTTACTTTCTTACTTTATAAGATGTATTGCTGCTTTTATAGGACTCATCTTTTCTATTTATGGGGAGATTGTTGGAAGGGCTGGGCGTTGGGATAATCTCTTATGTGGTAATCTTGAATTCTTGATAGACCTTTTATCTTTCATTTGTTGGAATAAGAAGAAAGCTTAGTGAAAGTAGTGTACTGGTCCTTTTTCTGTTTAGGTGCCTGTTTATATAGCTGAGATAGCACCTCAAAACATGAGAGGTAGCCTTGGATCTGTGAACCAGGTTTGGATCCTGCCTCTTAGTATGAGTCTCGTGTGACTTATTGTTCTATTTAGATATTGACATTCACGTCAGTGTTCCTTTTGTTTCAGCTCTCTGTTACATTGGAATAATGTTGGCTTATCTGTTCGGCCTTTTTGTCAACTGGAGAATGCTTGCAGTTCTTGGTAAATTCCCAATAATTCACTTGATTGGTCTTTTGTGAGTGGACAAATGAATATCTTTATGTTCTCAAGGCAACAAATCAATTGAATTAATTTTGAGTACTGGGAAAACAATTGTAAGAGGAATAAATACAAGGACCATGTTCATTTGAGTGTAAGTGTGCATGCAGAGTGGAGTCAATTTACAGGAAAAGGGTTGACCAGAGGGCTGGGGACTGAGGGAGTATATTTGATTGAGGGGAAAATTTTAGGAATAATTTGTATATTGTAAAGTTTAGTAGATGTTTATTATGTAAAGAAGTCTGTTGAAGGCAATGGAACTCCTGCCATCTTGTACCTCTACCCCAATGTAGTCAGTCCATAAATAGCAGGACTTGACTAAATAATTTTTTTATTTATTTTGTATGAAATTGAGTGTTGGGTAATAAAAAACTAACAAGAGAATAAGTTCAATATTGTAAAGATGATAATGTTACGTTAGATGAGTAAATATATCAAATAAGATAGAATTAGAAATAAATATATTAGAAAGAAAGTTAGGGTTACACTTATTACGTAGATGGTTGGACATGTGTTGAGAAGACCTATAGAAGCCCTAGTAAAGAGAGTAGATCAAATGGAGAGTAGTCCAATAATTAGAGGTAGATGGAGATTAAGAAAAATTATAGGTAAAACTATTAAATAAAATTTAAATTTAAATGATTTATCTAAAAATATGATTCATAATAAAATTTTATGGCATTGTTTGATCCATATAACTGACCCACCTAGTGTGAAAAAGCCTTTAAGCTTATCCATGGAGAGTTTGTGGCTTAGAAGCCAGAGAGAAAGAGAGAAAATGCTCAACTTTGATAAATGGGAACTTCTTATTCCATGATGCCAAAAAGTACATGAGGAAGCCCTATTTATATTAGACTGAATGGGTTATTTCCGTTCATATTTTCAAGCAAAACATTAAATCCAAATAAACAACTTATTATTGGGGGGTTATATGAGTTACAAAGAGTCATGAGTTTTTTTTTTGGGGGGGGGGGATGGGAGGGTTATGGAATTTGAATGCAGGGTTGAGAAGGTTATGGATGTTATAGAGAATTTGTTACATCCTTCCCCGATTGGATAGGACTTGCCCTCGAGTTAAGCTTGGCATCCTTGTCAATGTATGAGGATAAGTCCATGACATTGAAAATGACAGAAACTTCGTAGGCACCAAGAAACTCTACTTTGTAAGTATTGTTGTTGATCTTTTGCATAATCTTGAACAGATCGTTAGCTCTAAGTGACAACTTGGCGTTTGGTCGATTGGATAACTATTCTTTTCTTATATGTATCCAAACTAAGTCTCTTACTTTAAAAGTTTGCTATCTTCAATGTTTATCGCGTTGAGCTTTGTATCTCAAATTTTGCTTTTTGAATTTGCTCATGAACTTATTCATGCAGCATCTTGATTTCTTTTGCCCTTTAATCTGCATTAGTACTATGTTGTTGCTTATTAGACGAATTGGTCAAGTTTCGTACACAAAGAGGACGAGTGCTATAAACAACTTCAAATGGACATTTCCTGGTTGCTTGATTGACTGAGTTGTTATAGGCAAATTCAACTTGAGTAAGGATAAGGTCTTACTGCTTCAAATTCTTTCTGACAAAGTTTCGAAGAAGATTTTCAGAAATCCTGTTGACAACTTTAGTTTGTCCGTTTATTTGAAGATGACTAGTACTACTTAATTGGAACTTAGTTTTTATCTTTTTCCACAACGTTCTCCAAAAGTGGTTGAGAAACTTGACATCACGATCAAAGGTGATAGTCTTGAAATGCCATGGAGTCGAACAATCTCTTTATAGTACAAATCTGCAACTTGAATGGCATCACTAGTCTTTTGGCATGGGACGAAATATGCCATTTTTGAAAATTGATCCAAAAATAACCATAATGAAATCTGTGTCTCTATGTCTGAGGTAATCCAATAACAAAATCTATACTTACATCTTCCCAAGGTGTTTTATGAATTAGAAGAGACATGTACATCCCAGTGTTTTGGCTATTAGACTTAGCCAAATGATAGGTTCTGCACCTTTGTATGTGCTTGTTTACATCCTGTTCAAGCCTTGACCATAGAAATTTTCTTTTCCTAAGGTCACAGTTTTATCTCAACCAAAGTGGCCTGCTAATCCACCATTGTGGGCCTTCCAAATTATTACCTCTCGCAATAAGTATCAAGGGATGCATAAGGCTTTCTCCCAAAATAGAAACCCTTCATGCCTTTTAGTATTGTTAGGAATGTTGATCTTGGTGGCACTTCATGCTTCACGAAAATCAGGGTCATCCTAATACAACTCTTTGATGGTTTCAAAGTCAATAATTTTGGCTTGAATAAAAGATAGCAAAGTATAATGACGACTAAGTGAGTCGGCCATTGGATTCAAAGTTCCATCCTTGTGCTTAAGCAAGAATGAGTAAAACTTTAAGGTTTCGCTCCAAGTGCCATGTCTGCGATTAATCTTTTGTTGAGAATTCAAATACTTGAGGGCCTCATGATTAGAATAAAGGATGAATTCCTTATTCAGTAGATAGTGGTTCTAATGTTGTAAAGTTCAGACAATGGCATGGAATTCTTTGTTGTAGGTAGAGTATTTGAGCTTGGGTTTGTTGAGTTTTTCACTGAAGAAGGCAATTGGATGTCTTTGATTTAGAACAGCACCAATTTTGGTGTTGAAGGCATCATAACTAACCTCGAACACTTAATCAAAATTCGGAAGGGTTAATACAGGTGCTTCTGTCAAATGCTTCTTCAATTCTTAAAGCTTTTTTAAGCTTGCTTTGTTCATTGAAATTTGTCTCTTTTGATGCAGTCTATGAGCAACATAGCAATAGAGTTAAAGTTTCACATGAACCTCCTATAGAAGGAAGCTAATCCATACAAGCTTCTAACTTCATAGACAGATTTCGAAGTTGGCTAGTTGTTAATGGCTTCAATTTTGTTTAGGTCGACTTGAACACCCTCTGCAGTGATGATATAACCTAGAAAAATGACTTCATCAGCCAAGAAGGTGCACTTCTTCAAATTGGCATAGAGTTTCTTCTCTCACAGAGTCTACAATACTTGCCATAGGTGCTCTAAGTGTTCCTCTCAATTCTTGTTATAAATAAAAATGTCATCAAAATAAATAATAACAAATTTGCCGATGAAGAGTCGAAGTACTTGATTCATTGGACATATGAATGTGCTAGGGGCATTTGTCAACTCAAAAGGCATCCCAACCCATTCAGACAAATCATATCTTGTTTTAAATGCGGTCTTTATTCATCTCCGGGTTGAATTCTGATTTGATGGTATTCGTTGTGAAGGTCAATCTTGGAAAAGGTAGTGGCACCATGCATCTGGTCTAACATATTATCGAGCCGAGGAATTAAAAACTAATACTTGATGGTGATCTTGTTGATCGCTCAGCTATAAACACACATTTTTCAACTCCTATCTTTTTTGGGTACTAAAAGTACGAGCAGAGCATAGGGGCTGATAATTTTACAAAACAAACCTTTCTTTAGCAACTCTTCGACTTGCTATTGGATTTCAGCATGTTCTTGTGGACTCACCTTGTAGGCAAGCTTGTTGGGAATTACTACTCCTAGGATGAAGTCAATTGCATGTTGAATGTCTTGCATGGGCGACAATCTTGGCGTAATGTCATTTGGTATCACATCGGACAACTCAGCTAATAATTATTTGATTTTTGATGGAATAGTGGTACCGCTATTTGACTCAAGCAACAAAACAAAACTCATAAATTGGGCTTTTGCTTTTGTTACCTTGAATTGCTCCTTAGCAACTAAGGACACTGGGGGCCTGGCTTCCTTCTTGCCTTGAGTGCATTCATTAGATGGCAATAGTACTAGCTTAACAGTCGCTCCATCTTTCACGAAGGAGTAGGTGTTTGCATGGCCATCATATAGTGCACAACGATTATATTGCCAGGGTCTCCCTAAAAGGAGATTATAGGCATCCATGGGGAGTAACGTCACGCCAAACTTCATCTTGATACTTTTTACTAATTGAAAATGCAACAAGACAATGTTTGAAAACTTTCACCACACTTCCTTATAAAATTACTGTAGCTTGTAAGGATGTGGATGATTATGAGTTCGCAACTTTAACTTCTCCACCTTATAGTTGGACACTACACTCTCATAGCTTTTGTTGTCAACAATAACATCACAAACTTTCCCCCTGCGTAGTGCAGCGGGTATGAAAAATATTGTGACGTAGCCAGGGCTCCTTTTTTGCTTGCACAGTATGCAAGCTCCATCTAATCACTAGTGACTTTTCATGATTTGTGAAAACAAATTCTTCATCATACACTAATTCTTTTTCGTCAAATGTTGGCTCTTCTTCTTCTTCTTCGAATACTTCATAGGCTTCCCCTTCAATATTGGTGACAATCTTGCAGTTAGGACACTCTGAAGCTATGTGACCGAATCCTTGACATTTGAAGCACTTAGGTGCTTTAGAACTAGATTCCTTAGCGGCTTTTAGTGGAGGCTTGCTTGAAGAGTTGGGTTGCCGAACCTATGCCCTATGGCCACTAGAAAAATTCCTAGGTGAGGAAGAAGGTTAAAATGAGGACCTTTTGGTTGTCTGCTTCTCAACATGGATGGTTAGATGAATGATGTCATCTAGAGTCCAGTACTGCTAAAGCTTGGATAGGGTGGCTAATGTCAGGGGTATAACCCACCAAGATAGCAGGCTATAATTTGCTCCTTCTTTTCGTAGATATCACACTTCATCATGAACTTTTCAAATTCCTTGGTATACTCCTCCACGAACAGAGTCTTCTATTGAAGATTCTGCAGTTGAATGAAGTTATCTTGATAGTAATGTTCTGGTAAGAACTTCCAAGTGAGCTCGCGTTGCATCTTTTCCCACATTTGAATCTTGCTTTACCCTTATGTTCACGTTTCCGCTTAAGATTTTCCCACTATATGGAAGCATGCTTCTTAAACTTGATGGCCACAATCTTTACCCTTTGTTCCTCTAGCATCTCTTTGTAATCGAACACTCGTTCTATTGTATTTAAGCCGGTCTACGAACTCGTTTGGCTGGATTTTTCCTTCAAAGTCAAGAAATTTCCACTTTGATGTCAGTGTTTTGGAATACTTGTCTTTGAAAAACAGCGATTACCAGCTGTCGAAGAATTGCTACTATAAGAATTGTCTTCACTTGCTTTTCTCCGTTCCTCCAATTGAGCTCATTGGACATTTACCATCTCTTGTAATAGTGAACTTGGCATCTCAACTCTTCTATCTCAACTTCCCGCACAGTCTTTGTCTTTGAGGCATGTTATAGGCTAACGAAGACTAGGTGTATGGTTTGGAATTGGTTTTATTGTTAGAAAGGCTTTAGGGTTGAAATTAGAAATAAAGTTCAAAAGTATGGGTTAAAATGGAATTTTAAGAAAAATAGGGAATGGGTGCAATTTTACATAAGATAGGGGTCAATATATAATTTCAGAAAGTTAGGGGCTGAATTGCATTTTTGAAAAGTTCAGAAGATGTGTAATTTCAGAAAGTTTAGGGCTAAATTGAAAATTTGAAAAGTTCAAGGGCAAGTGTGTAATTTTGAAAAGTTAATGGGTTAAAATAATATTATGGTAAAGTTACCTTATTAGGTGCTGATGTGACAGAAATGACACATTGTAAGAGAATGTCAGTTGATGTGTCACTGATTGGACACCTCAGTGCTTATGTGGCAAATGACACCAAATGGTCTAGCTAACATGGCGAAGGTGAC
Source organism: Erythrophleum ivorense (assembly GCA_026724425.1). Classification (NCBI taxonomy): domain Eukaryota; kingdom Viridiplantae; phylum Streptophyta; class Magnoliopsida; order Fabales; family Fabaceae; genus Erythrophleum; species Erythrophleum ivorense. The sequence continues at coordinate 1,265,653 of JAIUCV010000219.1, forward strand.
ACGTGGCAGACGATGATTGGCTGACGTGGCACTGATGGGCTTACGCAAGATGACGTGGTCGTCGTCTTCTACCTCTTGCAAGCATGTGGCTTACATGTGGATCACAGGTGAATACTCATGGAATGGCAAATGGCAAAACTCTCCAGTCTGACCTCCTAAGCACGATGGTGGCACCTGTTGGGTTGAAAAGTGACTGGAAAAGGTAGTTTCGAGAGTAGCAGTAGTGAACCTTTTGGAAAACCACAACTCTCAAGCAATTTCCAGGCACTCCTGTCACCTCCCTCAGCACTTGGGATCTCAAATTGAGCTCTAATACCAAAAATGGCTCAAAAGCCAGAGAAAACTCTCAACTTTGATAAATGGGAACTTCTTATTCCTTGATGCCAAAAAAGTACATGAGGAAGGGATTCGGCTTCTCTCAATTCCGTAGTGTGAAATGACATCCATTCAACTCTTTCTGTCATCTCCAACCTTTCTTTTTCTTCTTATGTTATAACTCAAAAAATATAAAAATCTCCAAATAGCCTTGACTGCACCTCGCCACGACGCAGAGAAGCCTTTCTCATGAGGAAGCCCTATTTATACTAGGCTAAATGGGCTATTTCCATCCATATTTCAATCAAAACATTAAGTCTGAATAAACAACTTATTATTGGGGGGTTATATGAGTTACAAAGAGTCATGAGTTTTTTTTTTTGGGGGGTGGGGGGGGGTTTGGTTATGGAATTTGAATGCAGGGTTGAGGAGGTTATGGATGTTATAGAGAATCCGTTTCAGTTTGCCTTACCACAAAAAAGTTGGTCTTGAAACCAGCCAAACTGTTTTCAAGCTCTTTAGAGGGTACTAATATAACCTTAATTCTATTATAGTTTCCGAATAATTGACAGAATATTATGTACCGAATGGGTGATTCAAAACATTGAAGGGAGCATAGATCCAAAATGATAACAATAAAAATGTTCTGTTGCATTGCAGGAATTTTGCCTTGTACAATAATAATACCCGGATTATTTTTCATACCAGAATCACCCAGATGGTTGGTATGAATCATATGTTATGTATTATACTAATTGAATTTTTGTATCTTTGAATTTTTCTAATTTATACATTCTTTCCACAAGATGAGCAAAAGAAGCGAGTCTATGATAATTTACTTTTCTTTCTTTATTTTTCTCCGGTTTTTGGGGGCAATTGGGGAAATTTAGGCCAAGATGGGGATGACAGAAGACTTTGAGACTTCATTGCAAGTTTACGGGGAATTTGACACAGATATAGCTGTTGAAGTAAATGAAATTAAGGTATTTAACTCATTATTGTGTTCCATCTAATTAAGATGCCAAGCTGTACACATGACAGTAAGTATATACAAGGTGTGGTTTAAAGTACAGTTCTAGAATCTGCGTCTAAAAAACCATACACTGCTAACTGAGTTGCTTTTTATAGAGATCTGTGGCATCGACAGGCAAAAGAGTTACAGTCCGGTTAGCTGATCTCAAAAGAAAAAGATATTGGTTTCCTTTAATGGTGTGGTTGAGTTTCCTTTGATGCTACAGTTACTCCCCTTCTCTTCCCAAGCTTGTCCAATTGTTATTTATTGTGAAAGTTTGAAAACCTAAACTTTTGGGTAATTGATTGCCTGTAGGTAGGTATTGGATTACTTGTGCTCCAGCAACTGAGTGGTATTAATGGAATATTGTTCTATTCAAGTATCATCTTTGCAAATGCAGGTAAAATCTACCTATCAGTTGTTAATTTTTGAGTTATTTTTCATGAAATAGCTATTTTTATTTTGTTTTTTGATGAGATGGGAGGAGGGAAGATTGATGGTAATTGCTGAATAACCTTAGGGATGTAGATATTTTAAATTTTTAAAATGCCAATATTTGACCTGATACAAGAAGATTTTGAATATGAGATGCATGTTGGACACTGTACTGTCCAAGGGGGACATGATCTCCACTTATCTGTTCTGTTTCCAAGGCACACGTAGTTATTTTACTGTGATAATGATGCGTTTAAGATGCTTACTCCACGTTGGAACCTCTACTGTTTTTTAAGTGTAATGAATAGAAATGGCTAGTTCCACTTCTGTTTTTGGTATATTTTCTTGTTCGATCTGGTTCAACAAACAATAATGGAAAATAATTTAAGGTTTTGAAGTGACAGTTTTAGTAGCTCCAAGATTTTATTTTGCTTCTGTTTTGGTATTTGACTTACATGTTGAACAGGAATTTCATCCAGCAATGTTGCTACATTTGGGCTCGGAGCTATACAGGTTAGATACTACAGCCAAGAATTTTTTTTCTTTTGGTCATAGATAATATATCCTATATTAGACCCTTGTTTCTCTATTTAAATATCAATATAAAAAATTCAATTCTCATCATCAAAATTCTTTTCCAGGTCTTAGCGACTGGAATCACTACTTGGTTGGTGGACAGAAGTGGAAGGAGACTGCTTCTAATCGTGTGTATTAAGCAAAATTCAACCATTTGATAATATCTATCTTTAAAGACGCACGTGGACTTATATAGAAAGAAAACAAAATATGAAATCCGCTATTGCTTCTGCAGATATCCTCATCATCGATGACGGTTAGCCTCATTCTTGTTTCTATAGCATTCTATGTGAAGGTTGGTATTTGTTAATGATGCAGGCTTAATTCACTGTCGGGAGTTTGGCTCTGTTTGTAACTGGTTTTATACTGATACCAGGGAATTATATCAGAGGATTCTCAGCTATATAGCATTCTGGGAATACTATCTGTTGTTGGTCTTGTGGTATGTTATGTGGATGAGGTCTGGTATCTTTTTTCCCTATGCCTTAACGATTTCAGTACTTATCAGTTTGATTAACTGTTTCTGTCCAGACGATGGTGATTGGCTTCTCTCTAGGACTTGGACCAATCCCTTGGATTATAATGTCTGAGGTATGCCAAATTAATTATTTCTGCTATTTGGAACAAATAAGCTCAAGAAGGATCAAGTAGTTGCAGACCAATTAGCCAATGCCTATGAATTAATTTCCTATTGTATTATTGGTTCTTAAGGCTCAGTATCTGTTTTTAAGACAAAATATATTGCTCTTAGACTTATGGTAAGTTTGGATATGGGATAATGGAGGAAAGAAAAAGGGGAGAGAAGATTTTACAGAAAATTTTATCTTTTTTTGAAAATTATTAATAAAAAGGAGAAGATAATAAAGAATTATTAACTAATCTTCTAAAATTCTTCAAAATTCCTTACTCTTTGTGATTGTGGTGGGGAAGGAAAAGGAAGGGAGGTGATACATACATGATCATTTCTCTTGTATGGGAGTTCAAAATTTGTAGAGGAAAGGAAATTAAAGATTTTGGATTAATTTTACTTAACCTTCATTCTCCGGTTTTCTATTTCTCCCAAATTGAAAATTTTGGAGGAAAAACTAATGACAATGACCATTATACCCTCTAATATATTCTTACCATTGCACAACGCAAAGGCTCTGAGGGGCGGGATTTGATCCAAGAGCGAAATTCCATTCTCGGAAGGACTGGGTTTTGGAGACCTAACATTCACAAATTACACGTGACTAGCTAAAATTTTGTCTGGCAAATGATAAAGGAGAAATTAAAAAAAAAAAAGAAGAAAAGAAAAAAATTAGATGAAATTCTCCCTCCTTTGTTAAATAATTACTTCCCTGATTTTTTCCCATGTTTTTTTTTAGATGTTTTAGGAGTCTCATTGATTGTAACTGAAACAAAATTTTTTTCAGATTAATCAGAATTCAGAAATGAAGTGCAATTAATTAAATTGTTTAATCAATATATATGAACTTTCTTTGATAATGGATAAAATTATATACTACAGCAGCCATAAACCTTGCCCAGACGATTGACATAAAATGTTAATCCAGAGGAGGAAAATAATAAAGTTGAATAATAACTAATTATTTAATTTTTTATTTCTGTTCCTTATTGACTTTAAACGTGAGAAATTAACAATTAATCTATCTTTCCTTCTAAAGCTTAGACCATACCCTCTAATTTTAAAATTCTTCTAGCTTGGGAGATTTGATAAAGAAAATTTTTCTCAAACCGAGAGAAAGCAATTTATCACTTAACCATTTGTTTTCGTATCCCTGCCAACTCCCAAACATACCCACTTAAGATTAATACAGCATTATATGTAGGGAATCACTGACTTGTTGAATCATGCTTTTCAGATCCTTCCAATAAATATTAAGGGCCTTGCAGGCAGTGTAGCGACATTAGCAAATTGGCTGACTTCCTGGGTGATCACAATGACGGCGAACTTGCTTTTGACTTGGAGCAGTGGAGGTCTGTTTGGAGTCCGAATTGTCTTATTTTGTGAAAGAAAAATGAGTTATTTTGAATGGAATTCAGGCCATTCAGATGATCAAATCACAGACAATCAGATCTACTGTATGGTTGGAATGCTAGATGGCCAAGATTTGTTCAAAATGACTCATATTTTTTCCCCATGAATTGAGACAATTCGGATTCATCTACATTTGTGTGTATTGAGTACATTCTTGCACGCTTTTGCTTTCTTATACATGCGTGTGAATATAATTAATGTGGGTTTTTTAACAACAGGGACTTTCACAATCTATGCAGTAGTATCCGCCTTTACCGTTGCTTTTGCTGCAATTGGGTCCCTGAAACAAATGGGAAGAACTTTGGAGGAGATTCAGTCATCCTTTAGATAATTATTTTGTGTCAAATAAAATGAAGTGCCCAAGTTTTCTTATTTGTTTCGTATGCTATGTTTCTTGCAACGAAAAAAATGAAGGGGAAAATTTTTGCATTATTATTTTATTACTTTTTAAAATACTATACAGGCTAGAATGAATTCAATGAGAGATATAGAAGGAACATAATAGAGTTTATCTTCAAGTCAAAGTACGATAGCCGTTAGATCCAGGAATTGCCAAGTTGATTTCTGTGGTGTGATAAGAAAATGTACAATTTGTGAAGTGAGTTTTTGTACAAAGGGGTTATTATTGGTTAATCAGGCAAAACAGAGCATGTGGACCTGTGGGAAATTTGGGAATCGCTGAAAGACACTTAGATGGCAGAATTAGCTACTGAATTAACTTGTGAAATTAATGATATGTGAAGAATCTCTTAAATTATAAAATCATTTCTTTTCTTTTTTTTTAAACAACTAATATCTGCTGAAACTGTAAAAAATAAGGGACCAAATTGCCATCACTTGGGGGTAATTACACCTGTCGGACATGGAATTTGGAAAAGCACAAAACAGTGCATTCAGATTGCGTACTCATCCCGATACTTTTTTAAATTTAGACTATTTAAATTTGATTTATATGTTTAATTTGATATTATATTTTTTTCAGTTTTTTTAATTTAATAATTAAAAAAATTATTTTTATTCTATATCTTGTATTCTTTCAAACAAAAATATTAAATAAATTTAATTTGGACAGTTTAAATTAGGAGAAGCATCAAAATGAGTAGAAAAAAAGAGAGTAGGAAATCTAAATTCCCAAAATAATGCCTATTATGTTATTTATATATTCAAAATCAGAAATGAATTTATCCCACAAGATTTTATTTTTTTAACAAAATTATATTAAAATTATATATTTTATTGTTTACTTTTTATTTGTAAATGTAATTTATAAATGACTTTAGATACGTGGTAACAAATTGTTGCCGTCAACTTAATGGTGAGCCTCTACAATGCTGCACATCTTATGTGCATATTTTGGGGCCTCTTGGCAAGTCGGGGTCAAGTTTCTTGGCATTTCCCCAGTGTAGTACTCTTTTGCTGCTAAGCTATTTTCCGTGATCCACGTTGTTGCCTTGTCTTTTTTCATGAGTTTGTCACGTTCTAGTATCGCCAGCAGCGCCTTGTTTCCCTTGTCACATAATTATAGATATGTGTATGTGTCATAAAAACATCTTTGAAGCATCATAATTCCGTGGATATGGATTTGATAACAAAAAGCATTATAATAATACTGTTTCCATTGCCCTATCTTTCAATCTAATAAGGTTACCTTTAGTAAGGTAGAATTTTTTTTTAAAATAAGAATCAAAATAAGAATGAAATAAAATTTATGACTTAAAATACGTTTGGTATATAATACGAAAAAAAATGAAAATGCATTCAATTTTAATATTTAATAGAGTAAAAATAATATAGGAATGCAAATTAAATGTAAACAAACGGACAAAATGCATCTAGAGGAAAAAATTAAAATTAAAAACTAAACTTTTGTTAATTATCGCAAAACAAAAAGAAAAAATTATAGTTAGGGATCTTAAATTAAAATATTAACAATTTTATACTAAAAGATTTTAAATTTTAAAATTATTCTAAAGGGGCCAAATGACCAAATTGACCAAAAATTTTAATTGTGTAGCAAAATTATAGTGGAGGATCTTAAGGTAAAATATTTTGTCCTTAAAATTTTCAAACTAATTTTAAAATTTAAGATCTTTTCATGTAATACATTATTGGCATTTAGGCAAAATAATAATTTTTTCTTTCTTTTTCCATCTTCAACAGTAACTTTCCTTATCAATTTGGACATAATGAACAGTGTTACAAAACATGAGATAGAATCTATCAAGCATTTCTCTTCCAACCTAGCAAACACACTTTGATTTTTTCCATCTGCCTCCCTTTCCTCACCTTCTTCTTCTATTGTACCAAACACACTCTAAGGTCTATTTGTTTAGTAAGGAGAAAAAGAAAGGAAATGAGGAAAGGATTGGAGCTTTTCTTTGTTTAATTTGTATTTTTAGAAAAGAAAGGAAATGACTAGGAAGAAAGAATATTTATGGAACCCACATGTTTTTTTACACTCCTTCTTTTCCTTCCAAAGTTAGATGGAAGAGGAGAAAGAAATGTGAGAGATATGGGAGGAAGAATAAGAAAATTAACATAAATAAAAAAAATTAAGATCAATAAAATTAGAGTTAATATGTTTAATTAGATGAAGGATAATAAAATAATATAACATCTTATTATATTGATTCCTTTCCTTTCCTTTATAAAATCAAACAAAGGAAGAGAAATGTCTCTTCTTTTTTATCCTATCATACCGAACATAGTGAGGGATAACTTTTACTTTTTGTCTATTTTTTTCCTTTTCTTTCCTTCCAAATCCTTCCTATCAAACAAAGCAAATGCTTGGCCAAAAGCATCTATTTAAGAGGATGCCAAAACTAGGTTCAAAATGGGTTAGGATTACAATTATAATATCACAATAAGTTAGTATCTATTACTAATTATAATAAAACTTGAAGTTCTTTTAATGTGTTGGCCACCAACTTGAGTTACTTTTAGGTATAACTTGATGTAGGTGCAACCTTAGATGGGTGATGAGCTTGAGCTTTGTCTCCAAGTGCAGACTTCAATGATCTATAGTCATCTTGAACCTTTATGTGGTGCTTGTTGCGCCTAAGTTTTGGGACTTAATCTTTTTTAGGCTTAAGTGAAGTTGGGTTAATCTTTTTTAGGCTTAAGTGAAGTTAGGCTCCTTCATCTTTAGGTTTCACTTATCTTCATGTATTCTTCGACCTAACTTAAAAAAAGAAGAAGATAAATATAGTAAAAATTATTCCAAAGTATGTATTATAGTTTTCTTTTGCATAATAAAATATTCTTAATTATAACAAGCATGCTAATGGATCATTCATCAATGATAAAGTTAGAGCTATTTGTATAAGTGTTTTATATTCTATGGGAATAAGGTGCTAACTTCGTATTTTGTTGAAATGATTTATTCTTAAAATGATTTATTATTTTCTATTTGAATTGGCAGAAAAATATTGATATGTATTAGGTTGATTCTTCATCACAAGAAATTTCAAATGATAATTCATTGCAACTAGGGCTTCATAAGAAGTGAAAAGCATTATGGTTAAGTTTGAGGATCGGAATAAAGTGCCTACTAGTTTAAAGTGTTTAGATGTTACGCTAGTAGAAGTTCATCATATGGGCTTTCCTATATTGAGTTGCAAAATGAGATGGCATTACATAAAGTACAAATGGAGGAAAGAGATGTAGTTGAAGGAAGAAATGGCTATAATAAGATAACAACAAGCAGAGAAAGATATAGCTGCAAGACAATGACAAGCAGAGGAAGATATGGTTGCAAGATATTGACAAGAAGAGGCAGAAATGGCCAAAAGACAATGACAAGTAAAAGCAACTGTGGCTTTCCTTCTTTAAAACTTTCATGGTCAATTGCCACCTATGCTTGCCATCATACAGGTTTGAGGGATAATTTTTTAAACTTTCTATTATAGTTTAATCATAAGAATAAACATTCTTATATTTTAGTCTTTAATTTATTACAAATAACTAATTATTAATTTGCTAATCTACCATATCTTACTATTCTATATTATCTAATTACTAATAACCTTAATTCCTAGCCTAATTACCAAAATGTTAATTGATTAGTATCCTAAATTACCTAAAGGTCAATATTCTTGCTCTATTCTATCTAGTAGTTTAGGTTACTCTAAACACTAGAATAAAAAATTAAATTAATGTAGGAAAAGATGTAAGGATGAATGTAGACAAATATACAAATACTTTATGCATGCTAACTGACTAACTCAACTTAGTCTTAATTTTCAACTCATGAGTAAGATTTAGTACATACCAATCAAAATAATCAAACATGTGATAGTGAATTTCCTTAAATTCAATTATCTTTTAAAGTTTTTAACTAATACAATTTAAGCTCAATTAGCCCAAAAGTATCCCTATCAATTTCTACATCATACTAATTTATGCTAAGTTGAATTAAGATCTATGGAAGCTTCCATTCCAGTTTTGCCTTAAATAAGCTATACAATATTAACCCATTCTAATTTTTAACATTGCAATTTGTATTATTAAATTATGTTTAATCTCAATGAGTCCCATACAACAAGAAAATTGAAAATTAGTAAGGGAAAGCTTTTATCATTATTCCCTCACTAATTAGTGAGGGAGTATTGAGTGATAAAACGTCTCTCACTAATTAGTGGTTTGATTAGAAAAAAAGGCTATAAACATCGCCTGCAAATTGTGAGACCATTTAGCCATGAATCAACAAGACTTATGTTCTTCATCATTAGAATTCCCTTGTTATAAGTTTAACGAAGAAATTTTTCTTCACTAAATGACCATGATTTTAGTGAGCAAAATTGTTATCACTAATCCCTTATTCATTAGTAGGGTTTAGCAAGGGTTACGGAGTCCTTCATTGGTTGAAAATTGTAACATCTAGTTTATTTGTAAATGTATGAAACGCATCAGATATAAAAAGAAGTCCTTCAAATATAATGATTTGAGGCCAAATAAAATTGGGAGAAAATTTTAAATAATAAAAAATGAGGATCCAAAGCCCAAGGTACCTAGAAACTCAAGCCAGAGAAGCTAAGAAAATTGCGAAAATAAGTTGGGGCATTTTCATAATTTTTGAAAATTTTAAAAAACTTACAGGAGGACTTTTTAAACAAAAATTTTAACCTTTCTAGGGTTCTTAGAAGTCCTGAAAATCATGAAAACTCCTAGAACAGTTAAAACTCCTCCAATGAGCAATTTCGACAAAATGTTAACTGAAACTTTGATCAAACTATTTTGAATGGTTTCAAATCTAATTTGGATTAAACCAAAGGCATTTTATAAGTAAGAGGACCTAAATTTTATGATGGAAAAGATAATTTTTAAAAAGAAATTGAAATGAAGTTAAACGAACAAACTATGATTTATGGACCAAAATAAAAAGTGAAAAAGTTACAAAAGTGACCATTTGGCTCTCAATAAGTCACGTTCCACTCTTCTCTCCACCATAACCCATTTTATTTTTGCCTAAAATTAGAGAAGAGACCAGCTCCAAGAGGCGTCCAAGAAGAAAGCAAAAGGGGAGGGAAAGACTTATAGAAAGGTAAGGAATTAAGGCCTTTTCCATGCTTCTTCCTTTAGTAAAGTTGTTCTCCTCTTCATTTCCATAGTTTTAATGGCTCATATGGGACTGGTTTGTGGCTGGTCTAGAGGAGAAAGCTTAAAATCTCAAGGAGAGGTTTGAAGCAATGGAGAGAACTCTTGAAAAAGCATTGAAACAAGGTAAATCCCTTAGCCTTTCATGTTTCTTCTCTTGCCTTCCTCCATGTAAATTTCATTCAATCTAGAGCCCATCTAATGGAGTTGAATTTTGACCATGTCAAGGGAAGAACAAGTGATTTAGAGTGTGAGAATTTAAAATAAGTAAGTGGAATAAAAAAAAAGGTAAGAAATTTAAGTTGGTACAAGTTGGGGTTTTGAAACAAATGATAAAATCTAATTTTTCTTAAAGATATTCTACCTTATGTAAGACATGATATGAGTCCCTTAGACCCTTAGGAAACTTTATGTAAGCCATTCTCTTCAAGAAAATGAAGACAACTTCATGGGCCATAAAACGTGTGCTTGTCTAGGCCTAAGCAAGTCTGGCCACTTAGGGAGAGTTTCAATTTGTTCCAAACTTAGAATGGGACTAGATATGATGGAAGAATATCAAAGGAAACCTTAAAAAAAATTTAGAAGCCTTGGAATATGATATGGAGGTTTAGGCTCTATAATGAGACTTTAGAAAGTAACTTATAGCTAAACTTTTTAAAATAAATGTGTGATGACTCCAAAGAGCCTAAAGGGAGTTAAGAGACCTAGAATGAATAAGAAACAAGAGTCAAGATCATGAATTCTCATAGTTGCTTCATAAGGTCTTGTATGGAAGCATAACAGAGCTATAAAATAAAGTAGCTTTACATAAAGTGTGTATAATGCCAAAACTTATTTCCATGAGTGATTTCTATCTCTTTTGATATGTCTAGGCCAAGAGAACCAAGGGCTACCTAGTTACAAGGCTTGGCCGAGAAGAAAGAGAAGAATCCTAAGAGAAAAGTGTGTACATTTGCTCCAAGGTAGCTCTCTAACCTTTTTCTCATACATTCTTAGGTGTTTTCTTATATTTGGATGTGTGTATATATGTTTATGCCATGAGAAATGTTTCTAACTATTTCCTACATGTCATGGTACTATAATATTCTTGAAATGTGTTTTATGAATGTGTTTTAGCTTGAATAGGTATGGTAATGTCAAAAGTTCCTAAGATTGGGTAAGACAAAACCAAAAGTCTCAAGAAAAGTGAGGCTTAGTCAAAAGTTTCTTGAAAATGAGTGAGGCAAATCTAAAAATTTCAAAAAAAAAAATGGGTGAGGCTAAACCAATTCCTTTGAGAGCCTATGTATGTTATGTATAAGTTTCTTGAATATGAAAAATGCTATGTATATGTTCACTAGTAGCTTGAAAGTCATGCATGCATTCTTTAACTTATAAATGCATCTATTATGTATGTTTAAAAGGGTTTAGAGCTACTAAAAATTTTTGAATCTTACTCTTCCCTCTCCATACACTTATTCATGTCTAGGTGAGCTAAGAAGTTCAAGGAAAGGAGACCAAATGCCTTAGAGCATGATACTTTAACAAGGAAATAGTTAAATAGTTGTTTTAAGGACATATTGATGTCAAGAAATGTATACATATGGTGTATATGAGATGTAACCATTCGAATAAGTTTGAATGTATATATATTTGATGTATGTATGAATCTTGAAGCCAAATGTATGAAAATGTGAGAATTTGCCACCCTTGTGCTAGTATGTGTTTGTGTATGAATGTGAGTGGCATGGTAAAATTGAGATGCATGAACATTTGGACCACTTGGGCAACTCTTATAAGCTAATTTTAACTATTTACACATGCCTAATTGGTTATGGTTGGAGTAGGAGAACATATGGTGTCATTTTGACCCTATTTGATACAAAAAAGTGCCACTATGTGAAATTAACCCCAAACTAATCAAATGGGTGAATTTTTCTATGAAATTTGGCATGAATATAGGTTTCATTTAGAGCTTTTTTTGAGCTAAGAATCACATTATTTAGAGCTTTAGAAAATAAATTATGAATTTTCAAAGTTAAAAAAATTTTCAAATTTGGTATGCGCACTATTCATATGGTCAGTTTCTTCTCTTATGTCATCTGAGAGCCAAATAGTATTTAGTACTCATGAAATTTTACAAGAATAAATTAGGAATGATAAGCTTTCTGTAGCACTTGAGGGCACCTTATTTGGATTTATATTGAGGGAGATATGAATTTTTGAAATTAGTGGTCAGTACTAGTAAAGTAGACAGACCTCTGATACTGTTCTATAAATTTTAGTGGGTTAAATGCCATTTCCTTGATCTAGAACTACTTTTATCGAAAGTAGACACCCATAACTTTGTAAAACAGTATGGTTTGTTAGATTTTAATTTTTTCTAGAATTAATTATGATTTTTTAAAATTTATATCAGAAATCTTTGATAGTAAACTTGGGCAACTAGACCTTTGGGGCTATTTTGTTATCTTTCATAAACCAAGTGATGCTTTCATGGTCTGGAATGATTTTTAGCCCATATTTGACATTTAAGGATTTCCTAAAAGTTATTGTTTGCTTAATTTTGATTTTTCTACAATTAATTATGATTTTTCAAAGTTCATGAGAAAAAGTTGCCACTAAAATCCAAAATTTCCTCCTTGAAATTGTGATATATGGTTCCAAATCTGTGGCATATGAGATGAATTGAGATGTATATAACTTAAATGGATATCTTATAGATGGAAAACCATATTGGTAAGTTCAACGAGCCCCCAAAGCCTTGAATTATATATATGGCTCCTTCATTACATAATTATCTATATATAAAAGATATGTTTTCTTGTAAATGTGTTCCAATTTGCATGAAATATATTGAGATAGCCCATGTGACCATGTTTTTAATATATGAAGGGGTATATTATATATACAAAATGATATCCATGAGTTTATAGGATCCATGAAGTATAAAATGAATTAATTGGACCTTCCATTACACGATTTCCCTTCATTAATGTGTCTTTTCCATGTAATTGCATTTAACTAAGTTATGAAATGGAATGGGAATGTTAGAGAAGTAAGGTATTACAAAAATTAATAGGGACTTAGTAAGGGATTCATCCTTCACAAAATTGTATGTTTTATTTAGCAAAGGATTTTTCTAGCTAATAATCTTTTTCTAAAAAAAAGTGGACTTAATCCATCTTCCTTTTTTCTTATTTCACTTTTTGTCCTTTTCTCTCTATCTCTTTCTCCTTTCCCCCTTCTTTACTTTATTTTTTCCGTTGTTGTCCAAGGGCCTTTATGTTCAATTTATTTTTATTTTTATTTTTATTTTTGTTGAAGGTATAGAATTTTTTTAAGTAGAGCTATTCACTTTTTTAATTTCATGTTCGTTAACATAGGTAATAAACTTCACTTTATGTAAGTCACTTTTTGTTTTCAATCTATTCTCTATGTTGCCATGGTTCTTGGTGGGATTGCTAAGATTTATTTCATTCATCAAAGCTACACGTGACCGCCCTTTCTTGGCATTTGAGTTTGTTTGGATATTGAGGAATAAAATCTTAGAATAGACTTTTTTTTTAAAAATTTTATGGGTTGGAACTAGAAATCTATTAATGTATTGTATATATATATTTGCTTAAACTATTATATGCTGATAGTTTGAAAATTATGTTGTAAATTTTAGGAGAGTCTTATTTTTTAGGATAAATTCTATTAAAATTGCTAAAAAAAATCTTAGGTTTAAATTGAAGTAAAACCTTAGTTTCCTATTCAATATCTGATACAAGTGAGCGCATGTACCTTTCAAGGCATGTGTCATGATAAAACCTTAATTTCCCATTTAAAAGGACGTCTCATTCTCAATGTTGCAGTATTTTCCCTTTGTTCCAAGACTTTAGCATCTGTTGATGTCTAAGAACACCATATAATGGATGTGTTGGCATTCAATGGGAGTTTGTGAAAATGAATAAAGTGTCACTCATCCATTAGATGTAGAGGATGGAAGTATTTTGATGCTACCCATTCGATATTTTCTAGTAAGGTCCAAAATGTTTAACTTAGGCTTTTCACTAATGGGTTTAATCAATTCAGTAGCTTAGCAATACCATACTTGTGTTGGCCAATTTTTATAACACCAGACAATCTTTCACCCAACATGTGTATGAGAAGGGAAAACATATTTCTCGCCTTAGTGATTCCTGGTCCAAGTCACCTAGTAAGAGTCTAAATGTATTCCTAAGACCTTTGATCAATGACATAAGAATGTTGTGGGAGAATGGAGTTAACAAATATGATGTGGGAAAGAAATGGAACTTTAACATAAGGTCTGCATTGATATAAACCACCAATGACTTTCCTATTTATGGGATATTGTGTACTTGGAGCACAAATAAAAGGCTTGCTTGTGCCTACTACGTAGAGAAAATCAAATCATTCATGTTGAAGAATAGCTAGAAATATTGTTAGTTTGAATGCCATTGCTAATATCTACCCTTTAAACATCCATTATATTGTAATAGAAATTCATTTAGGAAATCCACATTGAAGAAGTCTGTATAGGGGATGACAACTAAAAGAAGTTATGTTTAGGATGCAACAGGTCCATAAAAGCTATATGGGTTTAGAAAGGATCACAATTGTGTGAAGAAGATCATATTTTAGGAAATGCCTTATGGGCGCACAAATCTAATATAACATAACCTTGACATCATGCACATATAGAAGAATGTATTTGATAATATATTTAACACTATCATGGATATAAAGGACAAGACAAAGGAAATGTCAATGCAAAGGAAGACAATGTGAAAATTTGAAGGCCATGTATGTCCTTAATGCCATTGAGAGGAAGGCAGTGTGTAAATGAATCAAACAACTTGAAAGGTTAATTCCATTGGTGTTTTATGATGTGTTTTTGAAACCTATATGGGAGTGTTAGATGAATCAACCTCTTTTTTGAATCAACCTCTTTTTTCATAAGTTATATATGTATGAGATTTATGCATCTGATCTAGAAAAGGCAAAAATGTTTATGGTTGAAATAATTTGTAAGTTGAAAAAAAAAATCCACTTGCATTCTTCAATATAGTGAAACATTTGGTTGTGCATCTGCCTTATGAGGTTAAGGTTACAGGTCTTGTATAGTATAAGTAGATGTGTCCATTTGAGAAGTATACATTATATATGAAGAAGAAGGTAAAAAGACTAGGTTAAGATTTGAGGGCTTCATTTGTGAGACATATATATTAGAACAGATATCTAACTTTACTTCCCTGTATTTTGGGCTACATCTTTAAAACTAGATGCAATCAAGTTCCTTGGAATGACGATGGTGAGGATGATAGTTCTGGTAAGTGCTTATCCATATTTGCACATCCTTGTCATCTCATAAAGAAAGGTCATACAAGGTTCCTTATAGACCAAGATCTTCCAATTGCAGAGACAAGTTTTAGTTAATTACAACAAGGTTGACCTTTATCCCCAGTAAGTGACATGTATCTCTCAATTAATTGGCATGACCTATTTATATCTACCTTTCATAATTCATAATTTTTTATCAGTAATTTCATTAATTAGGAAATTTGAAGACTCATTTAAGAAACAAACTACTAGCATCACTTATAAGGAAATGTTGACACATTAAGAATCAAAATTTGCTAAATGGCTAAAACAACTAGTAAGTTTAAATCTCTAGCATAATAATGTAGCATGTATATCGTATGACTAAATTGTTTAACCATTCCTAGGAAAATATAGTTGGGTTTAATAATCCAATGATTCAAAATTTAATCTTTGGTTTGTCAAAGGTGATAAAGTGTTATAATTGTGCAATAGTCAATGGATGTAAATTCCACACAAAAGAATACAACTAGAATAAGCAACCATGAATAATGTTATGTTTAGGTAAGAGGTAGTCTGGATGGGTCAAGTGGAACAACTAAAGCTAAGTCCTTTAGTTGTCTACCATCACTAGTCAACGAACTTGCCATAGGAATTTTAGTGTTGGGTTCACCACCTCTACTAGTAGTGACTAATCTAGACTTCTCCAAGACCTTCTTCAGAATTCCTATTAATTAAGATAAAATAGCATAAGTTCAAATTTGATACACAAAAAACATAGCTAAAGAAGCATAATAGATCATTTACAATTCAATCCATTCAGTCCATCAAAATTTGATGCATATAAAATTACATAGCTAAAGAAGTGTAACAATTAATCAAGACAAAATATCATAATTTCAAAATCTAAAAATCCATTTAATCCATCTAATATTCACAAGTATTTCAATGCATAGTGATCAAAGGCATGTGCATTTCTAAAACTAGGAAAATATCTATGTTCACACCACAAAAAGGTATTACGCTCATGTCATTCAACACACTATAAAACAAGCAAATATAGATATATCTTGTACAATAAGTTTATTATATTAAACCTCTCTATCGTCGTTTCAAATTAACATTTCAAAGTAAAGTTATATACTTTAGTCTATAGGATCAGGCTCTTAATCAAAATCTCCACTCCTAATTTCACCACAACAATCAAGGATTCTATTTTAAAGAAAAACAATAAACAAAAACATAAAATTCCATTACAGAATTAAAGAGCACAAGAGCAAAATATCCCCTCATTAGCAAACTTCACCTAACAGCAAATTTTTCCCTATTATTAAGCTCAACAACAAAACCAACAAGGTGATAATGTATAATATAAAGCCAAATTGAAAATCACAAACTAACTATGAAAAAAGATACAACTTGAATTTTGCTATTACACTCTTAATTATCAAAGTCCAGCATCAAAATGTGATAAACAAGTCTAGCATATATCAAAGTCAAACCAACTCTACCCAACCTTTTCATTTTCCTTCAATAATTCTATGCTTATGTATCCATCAATAACATTATATTCCTGTATGGTAAGCAATAATGGAATTCATTATAGGTGGGTTAGCTTTCATTTTGGGAAATTCATGATAAGAATTACATATTCTTTTAAACATATATAATCCTTTGAGATATTCATTGGTAAGAGCTTGAGTGTCAATTCAAAGTTTACAATAAGATGTTGACTTTATAGCACCAGTAAAGAAAGGATCAAAGAACTATAAGAATAAGCATGCTAGGTATTACTACTTTAGAACTTGAGCTTAAGAAGAGAAGGCCAAAAAAAAAATCAAAATTTTTGAAACTTACATTTCACAGCGTATGAATGGAGCAGCGTGACCCATCATGGTTGTGACCTGGCAATGACTGTTGGTGGCATAGCCTCTTAGCGAAAGACAATCAAGACGATGGGTAAAGGCTCACAGTGGATGACTGTGGCATTAAGCGACAACAAAAACAAACTGAACAATGCCACCTCACCACGATTATGACTTGTAGTGGCTGTTGGTGGGCAAAAGCATATGCTGATGGTGGAGGGCTGTGGGTAGGCTCGTGGTAGGGGGCACAACTGTGGTAGAAACAACATTTTTGAAAGGGGGCAACGGGGGTGGGGGAGCTTAAGATGGGGAAAAGAAGATGGGGTAAGGTTTCTTTGGTCGAGTGCCTAATGACGTTATTAGTATATTTGGCCTAACAATGATTAGACCATAAATGTTTTTAAACCTTAGTCTAACGTTAGTTATTTTTAACTGTCCTTAGAACAAGAGTGTTGTAACAATTATTTTTTAACTATCATTAGGCCTAGTGTCTTAACGATGATTAGTTTGACCATGGGCTTTACAACAATTTATTTAACCATCACTAAATAACTATAAAAAACCGTTTATTTGTTATCTTTTTACACTTTGTGTAATTATTTTATCTAATTTATTTTGATATCTGAGATTAATCTAAATAAATGAACTCTTTTTTTTTTTTGAATCAACAGTCATACTATGAATTACATTTATTACTTATTTTATTAGTACATACGCTTATCAATTATATTTATTAGAAAAAATTGCATCAGTATGGTAATGGCTTCCTAAAGGTTCTTAATCATTCTAATGGAAATTACTAGCTTGGCTTCGTTGATGTTAATGGTTCTGGGATAATGGTAAGGAGTTTCATTTCTTTTTCTCCTTCCATTCTTTTAATTAAAAATTGAATTTTAGTGCAATTTGTATTTTATCCAATAAACTAATTTTGTGTGAAAGAAGCGTATTAAAATTTAAAATAACAATAATTTATTAATATTTATTTATTAATTTAAAATTTTAAATTAAAATAGTTCTTGCAAAATATGAAAGGACAGTACAACATTTACTTCAACTAGTGAATAAAATTTTGACTGTTCAGATTAAACTTCACATAGCATTTGTTTAACATGCCAGGTACGTGACGAGCTTGACTTGGATTACCAATACTTTGAAAATGGAGTTTGAATGTGTGACTTGGATTATTTTTGAGCTTCCGTTGGTGGGAGCTGCAGAGAAGAAAGAAACTGATTGAGGCACCTATTGTACACACAGGGTCGTTCCAGGTGAACCAGGTGACCTGCCTTCTTTATGCCTTCTAATGTTACCTTATCCCCTAGTTGCCTGCCATCACACACACATGTATCTTAATTAATTAATTAATGTCAACATTGTCTTACTCTATGAGTAGCATAGCCACAATATATAATGCTTATTAAAAAAAATAGTGCGATTAATTATTATTATTATTGTTATCTAATAGTTAATATTATTATTGGTTACTTACTAATATATTATAAATATATATTTTTTCCTTCAAATAAGTATATACTTGCACATTTATAGATGGAATGGAATCAAGATCCTCTCCTATCCATGAGAGGATCTTGTGAAAAAGAAAGAGACTCTGTTTCTCTCTCTAAAAAATCCTTCCTTGGACAGATTCATTTGCGATGGAATGGTGTTACTGCTAGTAGTCAGAGGTTTTGGAATCATGTAGTATTTTTTTGGTCTATATATTATATATACATACTCTTTCATCTTCTGCGCAAGCTCTAGTTTGAAAATCTGATCATTCTCGCCCCATAAAAGATGTATTCTCTGCAAAGAGAAGTTAAGTTATATAAACAATTAAAGCCTACGCGAAGCGTGTGTATATACATAAATGGAAGTTCAGCACATAGAGTGTAGGTTCAGAATCAACCTGTGGAAAATTTGGATTGGCGATGTCGTTGTTGCTGATGACTAAGCCCTCCAAGAGCTCACCTCTCTCCTTCCTGTTTGTGAACATCACCTGCAATTGTTCATTGAAGTCGCGTACTTCTTAAAACTAACTACAAAATATTACACTTGAAATCGAGCATATATATATATATATATATATGTATGTATGATTTTGGGAAACTTGTATAGATATAATTATCGTTGTTAGATACAATAAGTATATCAAGTAGTTGCCAAAAGAGTAAATGACTTTTTATCCCTTGGGTTGAATGTACCTGGTTGTAGAGGTGAAGATTGGATTACGGATCATGAATATGCTCATCCTCAAATTTGTTAAATATCTACCCGTATTTTATGAATATTAAATTCAACAAGGTTAGGTATTGTTGGATGACCTAATCCCATAACTAAATGTCTTCTATTCCCCTATACCCCTCATGACCCAAATTTTGGTCATGTTTAACTTACTCGATTTTCCTTACTGCTCTGTGTTCTTATTCTCGAATCGCATGACACATAGGCACTATTATTGCCACACATTACAAATATAAAGTTAAAATTAAATAGGTAGACAAAAAAGGGGCAGAACATTAAGATGGTATACCAGTGACCTTATAGGGTGAATCTATATATATCATCTTATAACTCTATATAAAGTTTTATAGATATTTGAAACATTAATTGAAAGGTAGAAAACTATATCCCTGATCCCATTATTTGTTAGTTTGCAAAGATAGCATCAAAAGATAGAATATGAGCACATAAATTCCTTTAATTGTAAAAGAAATTGGATCGTTTTCATATACCCTTCTTTTTCCTTGACTGTGAGTCTATGACTAACTAGATATTCTTTATATAAATTCCTCCGCCACCCCTAAAAAAGGGAGGAACGCTCTTGGTTTCTTGATGAACATGCAATTGGCAGCAGTTAATAGATGGTAAGAAAAACAAAAGCAAAAACCTCAAGACATTAATATTAGAAGAAAAAAGAAATCACAAAGGAATTGAGAAAGAAAGTGGTAGAGTAATCACGCATCTATGATCCATCCTCTACACCCCAGTGTGCATTGAGTGTACGATCCACCTAGATAGCTAATGTTTTTCAATAATGTAAATTTGATGAATTTATATACTCCTCTTCCAGTTCAAAAGGCCAAAAAAAAAAAACTATAAATAGATTTTTAATTTAGTTCCTTATTAATAATTTTTAAAAAAATTTAGTTATTTATTTTTAAAATACTTATAATATTATTTTTATTTTATCTTTATTTAAAATTTAATGTTAAATTTAATAATTTATTGATATGACGTCAAATATAATCTGAGTTATGATATAGATAAATAGATTTGGCCTAAATCATCATATTGTTAAGTTTTATATTAAATTTCAGATGAAATGAAAGATAACATGGCAAATTTTTAATAAATAGAAAAGTAATTTAAAAGAAATAATCAGATGACCAAATTAAAAAAATTATTTATTAAAAATTACAAAACAAAACAAAAAAGTGCCGGGGTGCCAACCTCAAGAAAGTCTTTATGTAGGCGATCCGGGAACCAGAGCTTCTTGTAAGCAGCCACCGACAAAAGGGCCTTGAGCCCCATAACGGAAGTAGGCAACAATAGCTCCGAAGACGAAGAGAACCCAAGCTCTTGCAATGTGCTCCCACTAATCGAATCCGTCATAGCCAATATGGACCCAGATATCACCACGGCTCGCACCATCTCAGGATACTTCTCTGCCATCTTAAACGCCACCATCCCTCCGTAACTAAACCCAACCACTATACCCTCCTCCACCCCAAGCTTCCTTAGCCCTGTGCTCAAACACTCCGCTTGAAACGACGGAGACCGGTCCGGCTTATCGGTCCTTGAACCTCCGAAGAAGAGCAGGTCCGGCACGTAAACCGCATATTTTTTGGTTAACGCGCCGACCTGAAACTGCCACGTCACTATTCCCTCCGCCGCAAAACCGTGGACCAGAACTACCACGGGCTTGGTGGGCTTGGCGACGAGTTTGGGTATTTCGTCGGACTTTTTGGGCTTCGAAATGATGTTGGAGGGAACCCAGAAGGTCATGACCGTGCCGGGCTCTATCTCCACCGTGTGCGGTCTTATACCCGCCATCTTCATTAGCCCATGCAATAATGGCCTCTGTGCTGCCACGATGTTTACCATATTTTCCTCTTTGATGGATCCTTTAGCTATGTGTGTGAAGGGTCAAGACTCAAGAGCAAAATTGATGAAGATGAGGGGTAAGAGAGTTTGATTATATGTGTGTTTTTAAACTGAGAAGGAACGTGGGTTTGGTGTTGGGTTGTTATCGCTAGTCGTAGTGTGGAAAGTTATTTCAGGAGGCGTATTTCAAACAAGCCTCCGCTGTTGGCAAGCTAATTGACCTGTTGTTTTTAGCAAAATGATAGATTGTGCATTGGTAGTCCTCCACCTTAGATTTTATTGACTGAATCAACATTTTTCTGTTTTAAAGATATATTACTCCTATTCACCAAAAAAAGAAGAAGATATATTAGTCCTTATTTCTAATTATTTCATTTCAATTCTCCAAAATATATTATTCCTCCACATCATATTAAATTTATATACATACATATATATAAATATATATCACACAACACGTGGTAGTCTAATCAAGTAAATATGAAATCTGATCAAAGGATCACATACGAGAGATGAGGCTCACTGCACGTGGTACGGGGGCAGCCAAAGTTAACGAAATCTAATCAAAGGATTATACTGGTCTCTTGCACGGAATGTCATTCTCCAATCCATACAGGTTGGACCTCAAAATTTTTTTATTATTATTGTCGTAAATCTTACGTAGTTCCGTACAATGTTGTTTAGTTTTGATCAACCACTCCGTCTAACAATTCTCCAACGTTTTGCTGCCATATGGACCCTTGCTTCCACGAAGTTGACATTTAATACATATCTTTATGAATTTTAATATGGAGATCTCTTAAGTATTATATTATTTCAGCGCGACAACCCTTTACATTTTAGGTTTAGTGTTGCTTACGTAGATGGTTCAAATTTTTTTAAATTATTAATCTCAATTATTATTTTAATCTCAATTAAAATTAAATCTAAATAATCCAAATCATATGTTACTTTTTTTTATTGTTTTGCTGTTCTCATTATTTCAACATAATAAAAAAAATATTTAACATAAATCTCAAAAAAATCTAATGATAAGAAAATTAGCTTCCTATAAAGTTTAATTCTCTATAAAAGATCCCTATTCCTAGGAAGCACTTGGATAACTAACATATGGGACACTATCTAAAATGCATAAAATAGGCTAATAAATAGGGGGCATATATAGAGTCAATTTTGAATCAAAATTAAAACAAACCAAATAAGTTAATTCTCCAAAGAAACTCATACTACAACAATGTTATGGAATTCCGATAGAATGGTCCAACAAATTTTGACCAAAAAGAATTGTACTTTTTTTTACTTTTGTATGATTTCTCACTAAATAAATTTTTAAAAAAATTACCAATTTTCACCATAAAAAACAATGAGAAGCAATGAAGGTTGTGAGGGAGGTAGATGGCCAAGTGGCCAACTCAAAAATGGTTGGCCATAGGCCGACAAATTAAATAATAATAATTTTTTTCATTTTTAGCATGAACTTTCATGCATAATCTTTTTTTTAACTTTTAAACTTTTTCAAAATGTATTAAGTAATATAACCTTTTTTTTTTACTTTTTAAAGGTTAAAAAGTAGCCATTTAAAAATAGCCATAAAATGAACCATTGAATGAATGGATGGATATTTATATACATTACATTTTATTGTATTTTCTTTATTTCTTTTATTCTTTATTTCTCTTCTTCCTTATTTTCTTTTTCTCTTTGTTGTTTCTCTTTTCTCTTATACTCTTCTTCTCTTTAATATTCTCTTCCTTTTTCTCTCTCTATGTTTGCATGCTTTATTTTTTCTCTATTTTTTTTTTACTTCAGTTGCGAGTTATGTGATATCAAGTTATTGAGTTGCATACATTTGAAATTTTTACATTTGAACAATTTGTGTTGATTGGAGATTGAATTTTTTAAAAATTTATTTGATTGGAGATTCAAATTGTGTTTTTTAAGAGATAATATTTTTATGAAATATTATGTGGTATTTAGCATTGTTATTTATAGATTATTTAGAATTATAAATAATTGATTGACAATATTGATTATTTATTAATTTGTGATAATATAGTGGTGAAATACTTATTACTATAGGATTGAATATTTATTGATTTGTGATAATATTGTAGAGAAATATTGGATAATATTTAGAAATTAATTTATTGATTCATGAAATTTTTTTGTCATTTATTGTAGTGAAAAAATTGTTGATAACCGTTGTAAAATTTTTTTTTTGTTTATTAGAATTTGTAATATAATATTTAAATTGTTTATTATGACAAAAAAAAAAAAGAATTCCTAACAATTGAAACTGGATGTATAATAGATTGAATATTGGATGAAAAGGATATACTAATGAATTTGTGCAAAAGTAGAAGAGTTTATTACTTTTGCTTGTGAAAATATACCTAGTTCAAGAAATGAAAAATTTGATCTCCATGTTATAAACCCAAAAATAGAGCATATCTTAGTACTAATGATGTAAAAACTTATCTTCACAAAAGAAAGTTTTAACTTAGATATGTCATGGTAAAATTGAATTATCGTCAACTAACATATATGTTGGAACAACATCTACCTTAGGATTAGTAAATTATGACCATAATAATAACTATAAAAGAATGATTTTTGATGTAGCTAATCCTAATTTTACTGTTAATAGTTATGATGACAATATCAATAAGGTTGAAAAACCTCCAAATTTAAAAGTCTAAATTTTTTTTATTTATTAAATGTGTATCTACAATCACTATGGCCAAGATACTCTAATGAGTATGAGCTATCTATTACTATACAAATATTAAGTATTAAATTTGATAGTAATTAATCATATTGTATTTTAAATTTATTTACAAGTCTTATGAAAAATAGTTGCCCTCATGATAATGTCATACCTAATAATTAATACAAATCATAGAAACTAGTATCAAAACCTAGTTTATCTACTTAAATAATTGATATTTGCATTCATGGATGTATGCTATATTACAAAGATGATATAAACGAAATAATGTGTAAATTTTGTGAAGTATCTCGATATAAAACAGTTGACTTAGTACAAAACAAAGTTCTAAAGAGATTCCAATAATATATATATATATTATTTACCAATTACTCATAGATTGAAAAGGTTTTATGCCTCAATGAGTTCTGTTAAGCAAATATGATAACATTAGAATAATAGAAGACATAAAAGTATACTCTGTCATCTATCAAATAAAGAAACATGGAAATATTTTAATATGGTAGATTTAAAATTTGCCATAGAACACAAAATGTTAGACTAGGCTTTTGTACAAATGGGTTCACTCCTTATAATCAATCTATCTCACCATATTCATTTAGCATGTGATAATGACTCCTTACAATCTCCTTCCAAAATTATGCATAACTATTTATTTTATTTTTTATTGTAATTATTCTTGGATCGTAAAATCCCAAGACCAAGATTAATGTATTATTGTAGCTATTAATTGATGAATTAAAATTAGTATGGGAAGAAGGAGTAGAACATATGACATCTCAAGGAAAAAAAATTGTAGATAAGAGCAACATTAATATGGATCATAAATGACTTTCTAGCATATGAAATGTTATGAAGGTGGAGTATTGTTGAAAAGTTGACTTATCCTTATTGCATGTATAACTAAAAAACTTTTACCCCTGAAATATGGGAGAAAGAACTTATAGTTCAATGTCATCGACAATTTCTTCCTATAAATCATATTTTTAGAAGAATCAAAGATGTTTTCAAGAAAAAAAATTAAAAATGACCCCGTTCACTAAGATTAGATAAAGAAGAATTGTGGCAACATATGAGTATCTTTCTTGAAAAAATAAATCAAGAGGTTTCTAGATTTCCTGGCTATGAGCAACAACACAACTAGATGAAGTAAAGCATATTTTGGGAGCTTCCATATTAGAAACTGTTATTAGTTTGGTATAATCTAGATGTAATGCATATAGGGAAAAATGTGTTTGACAATATATTCAATACTATTATGGATGTCAAGACAAAGACCAAAGAGAACAGGAAAGTCATAATAGATTTGAAGGAATATTGTAGGTGAAAAGACTTAAAGATATAATAATTAAATAATAGAAAAGTGGTTAAGTCAAAAACTAAGTTCACTTGCACACTTGATCAAAGGAAGATTATCTATGAGTAGGTAAGAAAATTGAAAATGCTCAATGAGTATTTTTCAAATTTGTTAATGTGTATAAACTTAAAAGAAGGAAAATTATTTAGACTTAAAAATCATGACTATCACATCTTTATAGAATATTTGGTACTGATCACGTTTAGTGCACTTCTTAAGCAAATCTAGAAACTTATAATTAAGTTGAGTCAATTCTTTAGAGAACTATGCACAACAACATTGAAAGTGGATGATTTAATGTAAATGAAATGCAAAATTTTATCATTTTATGTAAGTTAAAAAGAATATTTTCACCTAAATTCTTTGATTTTATAAAACATTTACTAGTTCATTTGCTATTTGAGACTAGGGTTAGTGGCCCAATTCAATATAGATGGATGTATATATTTAAAATGTAATTGATAGTTAGGTGATATGCTACCCGTGTTTAATTAGTTCATCTTTTAACAATTTGTTATTGTCTCTAACTACTTGTTATTGGTTGTGTAGGTTTTTAAATAGATTAAAACAGGCAATTAAAAATAAAGCTCTTGTAAAAAGTTCCATCTACAAGGCATATTTATCACAAGAGATATCGCATTTTTACTCATACTACCTTAAGTCACATGTACCCTCTATACAATAAGAGTAAGTCGAAATGATTATGTGGAAGAAGCAAAAGCAAGTAAGTCAACTTTATCAATTTTTACTAAAGTTGGACATTTGTGTTCTACTTTTCAACAACAATTATCATTCTAACAATTATTAGAAGAAATAGATCTCTAGATGAAATTTGCTAAAGGAAAAAAGGCTAATAAGATAGTATATGGTCTCGGAAGTATATCACATCTAATAAATGGAAGTCAGACTTCTAGATTCAGATACAAAGATATTGAGTTTGATACTAAAAATCATTTAAGTATCTTGGAATCATTATTTCTTAGAGGAACATTACATCTAGATGTTCTAAATGTATTGCACTATCTTAACTTGCAATTCTAAGAAACTAAATTAAAGGAATGTTTTATCTAAAAAAAAAGAGCAATGTTAGCCAGAGAGACCAAATCAAGCTTGACATTTTAGAAAATTGGTTTCTCTACTGCTCGCATGATGCTGCCCCACAATGAAAAGATTTCAACCTTCCAAATAAAGAAGCTGTGGCCTTTTTTTGTTTGTTTGTTTTTTTAAAATATTAAAGGAGAATTTGTTTTCACCTGCAATTCTAAGAAACTAAGATAAATATTTCATGTCTATAAGGTCAAATTAATACTTATAAAAGTTATTTTGATCTTAAGAAATATGATTAAGATAACCAAGATAATAATAATAATAATAATAATAATAATAATAATAATAATAATAACAATTAGAATTAATAAATTTTTTAAGAAAATAATTTGTATTAAAATTTTAATTTGTAATAGGACTTTTTATTTTTTACTTCCTAACATAACCTAACTCTATGTAAATTGTGTAGTATTAATGGAATCAAGAGTCTAGTCTAAGCAAACAAAATTAAAGTTTGAAAAAAAATTAAATTTCAATATTTTATTTATATATTTTTTTATTTTTGTATATATAGCCTCCCATTCTACACTAAAAGCATCACACACATGAAAGCATTTTCATCTCTCATCACACATATGAAGCATTTTCATCTCTCTTAGGCTCTTAGACTCTCACTCTTTCTCCATCTCTCTTATTCTTTAATCAATCTCTTCTATCTACAAAAGTTAGTGTTCATTTATACTAATTTTGATTAATTTTTTTATATTTAAAAGAATTTTTATCAATATAATTTTTTATCTCTTAAATTATTTATTTATTTATTATTTAGATGTCTAGATGAGGAACATCATCAAGTAAAGATCCATCATGTCTTAATGCACGAAGAGAGTTAAGCTTTGGCATTAGGGTCAATCTAAAAACAATTTATTGTACCAAAAATCGATAAGTTACTATTTAATTTTTGTATATTATTTAAATTCATTATAACTTTTAATTATTTATAAATTTAATTGATACATATTTGTTTTATATAGATTTAGATCAAATGATGATATAGTTCATTCCTACACAATAAATATTTTTAAAAGTAAATATGAAGGACTTCAAATAGTTGGAAAGATGTTCCTTTAGAATACTAAAATTTATGGCTTTTAGAATTTCAGGTGATTTTTCCTAATCATTTATTATAATTGAAACCTCTATTTTTTTTATAGAACTATTACTATTGGAGTTACCAAGATCACAATCAAATTTATTTAAATTAGAAGAAAAAAATTAATCGACCATTTAAGAGTCTAATCAATGGTGCTAAAAGAATAAAAAAAGCTTAAAGAATCTATTTGGGATAAGCCATGTAGAAAGTGGGTTGGTGAAGAGTTCTAATCAAGGAGTGCACAAATGAAAAGAAAGAGTTTCCACATTTAAGTTCAGCTTATCTTAACATATAGGAGGTTCTAGATATTTCAATACTTGAACATGCAAGAAGATTGGTAACTAATTTAATTTTTTCAAATTCTTACTTATTATTTTAAATGTATGTTTAACTAATAAAATTTTATTTTATAGATACAAGAATTAGGGAAAGACCCAACATAATTTGAAATCTTTCTTAAAATTCATAAATCAAGTGGTGTTTAAGTGGATAAAATATCTAAAATTGTATATGTAAATGTATTTTTATATTTATTTTATATATGTTATTATAATTTTATAATTGTGACTTCTTTTATTCAATTCCAAATCAAGAAGAAAAAAATGTAGCAGAAAGTAGAGGAGAAAACATACCAAAACTAGGTTCATGGATGAAGGTTTTGGGAACAATGAAAAAAGGCTTTTTATGTATGGTTGAGGGAGTATATTACATAATATATATAGAAATCTAATGTCAAGATACTCTCACTCTCAAAACTAGCATATAATCACTTTGAATATATATAAAAAAGGATAAACAAAGAATTTTTGGCTTTTCAATACAGAGTCGTAATGCTAAGCATCAAGAACAAATAAGACAAATTGAAGCACTAATGCAACAATTAAATTTTTTCAAACAACATTGAAGTCAAGATGAAGCTAGTCCAAGTTCTAGATATAGGCTAGATATGTCTAATATTAACAAAGACAATGAAAAGCAAAAGGAGGGAAAGGAGGAAGAGGAAGAGGAGGAAGAAGAGTGATCGTTAATTTTTTAATATAATTTAATTTATGTAATTTTATTTGAAGGAATATTATCTCATATTCAAAATTTTTAATTCTTATTTTATTTATATTTAATATTTTTTACTTCATAAATTTATATATCATGTATGTTCAGATACTAAAGTTAATTATATATATATATTTATTAAAGTTAATAAGCTATATTTATTTATTGTGAGTTAAGGTAAACTATACCAAAAGAGTTAAAATGCGATAAATTAGAATGGCAAAAGAATAAAAGAAGCCACCTACCAAATCACCAAAATTTTTCCCTTCATTTCTATATAAACTTCTTCTTTCTCATTTCATTTTATCTGGTCATCTTTTTTCTTTCTCTTTTCTCTCATTTCTTCAATTATATGTTTTTGACTGGTTTAATCATCTTGTCATTTTTCTCTTTAAGTTTCAAGTCTCCTTCTTCATTCTCTTTTTTTCTCATTTCATATATGATAATCTCCCCTCTCTAGTTTATTTTTGGTTTTTCTGTTTCTAATTTCATTTTTTTTTGTAAGTAAAAATTTGTATATTTACTTGAATTTCTTTATTGAAATTTTGAATTGATATTAGAATCTATGGATGGACAGGAATTAGTTTTGATTATTACTATACTTAGTTATTTTTCCCCACATCTGCTAATCTTTTTGTAATGTAAATAAATCTTTTTATTGTTATTGTTTGGGATTTTTTTATCTATTATTTTTCTTATTTCGTTTCACGAATCATTTTGATTATTAATTTTTTATCTGGATAGGAAGAAGAAATTGAACATGAATAATCAAGAATTTGTCTTGATTATTATTATTTTTATCTGGTTTGCAGCAAGAAAAATGAAACTAAGATGAAAAGTATTTATCAGTGCCCAAAAAAACCTAGAAAATGCAAATGATGATGATGAATTTGATGTGAGAAAATGCATAATAATAATATATATAAAAAACTAAAATAAATACAATATAAATTATTATTAATTATAAACGAATTTATTACATCAACCATTATATTAAAAAAATTAAAAAGAAAAAAAGAACTTTAAAAAAAATTCCAATTTCGACAAAAGCCCTATTAGAAAGTTTTTCGATAGAACCTTGGTCTTCGTCGTGGAAAATATCTATAAAAAAATATTTATCTCTGACAGACTTGTAACATGTATAATTTTTTCTTTAAACCAAAATTTCTAATAAAAATTATAATTTAATTTTTTAAATAATTACATAATTATTAATGATTAATTATTTTGTTTTTTTAAAATTGTTTACTTATCATTTGTATTAATTTTTATTAACATTATTTATTTATTATATGTTAAATATAATTTATATCTGAAATTAAAAGACTGCCATTAATGTGACTGGAGAGAGAGAATGAGAAATCTACTATGTTTTGACTAAATTACAGATGAAATAAAATACTGATAATAAAAAATTGATGGATTGTTTGACTGAATTTTCATTCAAAATTCTTTTGATTTCTGACTAAAATTTTAAATTTATTGGCTAAAAGTTCAATCGAGAAACAAAGGTTTTGTTATAATATGGCTTATTCAATTTTGTATTCGGTCAGTTTAGTATAATTTGGTTTATGTTTATAATAATACTTTTTTCTTTAGTCCTTGTCTTCTTGCACTCCATCAATGGTGATTGTGTGCAGGTTTTTTTAAGGAGATTTGTTGGCTGACATGATAACTAAATGAAACTAACGGACCCAATACTGTTTTAGCAGTACAAAAAATAAAGACACTCTTTATATGGTCTTGATCTACAGTAATAAAATTCTAAACAAAAATGTGAGTTCAATTATTTGAAGCGTACGCACTATATAGGTTTGAAACAAAAATGAAACGAGCTTTGTCAATGTTTGGCTGACCAATATACACAAGAGTATGAAAGGATTCTCCAAAGTGGTTAATATCCTAAGAATTCTATTAAGAGCCAACAAAGAAACAGCCCTATACCACAACGTTTAACGTTTCCCTTTTAATTGATGTTATCCTAAATAAGTAGCCCATTATTTTCCTTTCAAACTT
The DNA here is from genome assembly GCA_026724425.1 of Erythrophleum ivorense. NCBI lineage: Eukaryota > Viridiplantae > Streptophyta > Magnoliopsida > Fabales > Fabaceae > Erythrophleum > Erythrophleum ivorense. The sequence continues at coordinate 1,296,251 of JAIUCV010000219.1, forward strand.
TAACAATGCCCATTGAATTAATTCCATCTGAAACTGGCAAATAAACAACCTTTTCTTCCAGAATACAAGCACCTAACTTGTGATAAAATAGTAATTGAAGATTTTAATTTAGACACAGGTGATTGTAATTGTAATTCTCAATCCACATGTCGGGAATTGTAATTCTCAATAATCAAGATTACATGTTGCTCTTAAGAGAGAGAGGGGGGGGGGGGGGGGGGGAGAACCTAAAAGCACTTTGGTTTGGTTTGGTAAACCCTTACAAACTGAAAATTCAACCAACTTAATTAGTTTTGACACGTGAATAAAACCGATTTTCTTTTGGTTTACTCAATTTTAAGTCAATTTAATTTGTTTTAGTTTGATTTAAATAGTTTGGTTCAGTTTTGAAACACCCCAATTGATAAGCCTTCTTTAAAGTTGGTGAGAAATGTTGGTGGTTTTGTAATGCCTAATAAAAGTTGCAAACATATCTTCAGAAAAAAATAATAAATAAAATAAATTGCAAACATGAAAGGCTAATTAGATAACTTTAGAATAGAAGAGCTGGTGCAATTACGAATTTTAACATGTCAATTGTATAAACTGATAACCTCCCTAAATTCATGCCTTTTCAGCACATTTTCCTTTAATTAGATTTATTTTTTGATATATTTTTGTATATAAAGTATACTCAAAATAGGAAAATGTGCATTTTTTGATACTTGAGCTTAACTGACTCAATTTGAGTTAAATTATGCAAACTTTGACCTTAGTTTAGGAATTTTTTTGGTATATTTACAATTTCATACTTTTTGCAGATATAGTTGGGATTCAAAGCTGGTAGCTGATGACTAAAGTTGCAGAGTTCGCCGCGGCCAATTGTTGCATGGAGGAAGGAGCAAGCAGAGAGCTAGTCGCCGCGGCCAATTATGTTGTTCGCCGCGGCCAAATGGTCATTCAGAAAAGCTATGCAAGCCGAGAGCATTTCGCCGCGGCGAATAATATGTTAGCCGCGGCGAACAAATGGTTTACTGAAACACTGCGTTTTGAGGTCTGAGGAACTCTAGGGTTGGTTATATTCACAATTTCGACCAGGAGAAGAGATCTTCAACTTCTGGGCAGTATTTGGGAGCTGGTGTGCTAGGGTTTGGAGGGTAAAGAGTGGTTAGAGCCAGGGATTGAAGTTTCAAGAAGATTTGAAGCCATTTCCATCGGTTTTTCTGATCCTCTCCCTCTCCTTTGCTTGTCTTCTGTTATGGGTTTGATCTCAGAGTTTTTTGTAAACTTGTAGCTGAATATGAGTAGCTAAATATTTGTTCTAGGATTATCTTAAACCCTTGTATGGAGTAACATCTGACTTTCTTCCACCTCCAGTGATTAATGATATATATGTGCTGATTTTACTTCATCTGTAATGCTTCTGGTTGATTGGCCAATAATCAGTTGTGTGTTTGCTTGAGTGATGCTTGAGAGAGCTAGCTTGAGTGCTGAACTGGAGTTAAATCATGCAGGAACTTGAAATTTAAGTATTGAATGGATGGTTTAGTTGGTGAGGTAGAAATACACTCATTAACCTTGTGTAGTCAAACTTGGGTCTGAACTTAGAATTAGAGCTTCTTTAGTTCTAAGAGAGTTTGAGAAACTAAGGGAATTAAACACTTGTTTAGGACTTGAGAGAGCTTTTACAAGTAGTAATTGATTCCCAGACTAGTGCATATAGTCGTTGATAATTGTTGGTGAGAAGAGATTATTCTTGTGCTACAAGATACAAAGGGGGAGAGATAATCCTAGATCCCTTACAAGCTTGGAGTCGAACAGGATTTCTTAACTTCATTTATACATTCATTTGAAAAGCTAACTCTTTTATTTACACTCATTTTCACTATACAATTGAAATGCTCAACCTAGTTTAAAACATAAATTTAATGATCAATCAAATTTAACTTCAGTCCTCGTGGGAACGATAATCTTTTTATACTACTTTGTCACGGCCCGTGCACTTGCGGAATAAGCTGTTTGGTGAACATAAACAAATAACTTTTACTAATTTAACTAGAAGTCCACATGTCATTACTTAAAAATAGACGAGCCTTTCTGAATAATTCAGTCTGTACTTATATTTTTTTAAAATAAAATATTTGTCAATAGATATCATTTTTTGTAGAATAACTCTCCTTTCAATTTATTCTTTTTAATCAAAATGATCTCCTATATTAGACAAAGTCATAATTACTTAACATACTAATTGATATAGCACATAAATAAGTGCCATGTGACCGTTAATTGATGATTTGGACAAATCCAAGTATCATTCTCAGTCAGCGTTGTTTTGCTTGATTTTTTTAGAGCCTATTTGGTCTAACATGATGATAAAAATCAAGCAAGACAATGCTACTTGGGAAAAATGATATTTGAGCGAGTTTAGACTATTAAATAATTATAGCTACGTGTGAACTCTCCTTTGTGTTCTGTCGGCCAGTTAACTTATTAAATCATTATGATTTTGCCTGACGTAATGGATAATTTTAATAGAAAAATGATTAAGGCACTATATCAAATAAATTTCATCTTTCAAAGACTAAATTATAAGAGAATAATTTTTCAAGAACTAAATTATTAATTTTATTTTTATATTAAAACTTTATCCAAGAGGAATTATGAAAAACGTATAACATAGCGAATCAAATTTTGAAAATTGAACTTTGGTGCCGAAAGGTAAACGCATTGTAGTATATATTATTCTTCGAAATCAAAATATTCCTTTCCAAGTTGATATGTAATTCGTGCTATAAGATGTCATCGGCTTTCAAGGTCCAAGTGTTGTTAAAACTTTTCTAAGAGATTGGACACATTCTTAATTTGCGTTGAAGCCAAACTATCATCGACCAGTGTCTGCTTTATATCCAAGTCTCAATATTCAACGTTAAAAGTTTCGAAGTACCGGGGTCGTTAAACAAATAAAAGTTGAACAAACAAAATATACGTTTGTGGTTCTGAGAACATTTCAATCAATTTGCTAAGCAATTTGCAAAGTCGTTGTCCCACCATCTCATCAACCGAACCGAAATCTTCATAATCCTATCATTAAAAAGCACAGCAGTAATCGTCAAATATATGCGCTGCTCATTTTTTTTTGTTACCATTAATATATAGAAAAGAAAATTAGTATTTAGAACTACCAAAAAAGAAAGAGCAGTAATCATGTTAGGTTTGATTATGAAAAAAGTTGCCTCAGTTCCCACTTCCCAGCCAGTGCATTGCTTGCTTAGTTGAACTGTTAGATTCGATGATGCAGTCCAAAAAGATAATTCAGTTTTTTACTGTTCTGAACCGCACAGTGTCCGGTCCAGACACTGCAGTGTGATCCCATCCAACATTGTCATTAACTCATTAATCGAGATAAGTATTTATTATATTTTTATAGAATTAAAAAAATAAATTAATGATCTAATTTTCAAAAGAGTTTTTTTTAATTTATTTTTTTAAAATATAAAAATTTTAAATTTAATCTCCTAAATATTTTTTTTGCTAGTTAAAATAGTTTCTCCCTTAAGCAAAATCCCATATACTTAATAGAGAGCTAACATGGTATAAACGAACCATGTCATCATTAATTGATAATTTGAACTTGACTAAATATGATGAAACACCAAAGGTCGCGGATTCGCCATTAAAGGTCCAAGTGTCAATATAGAGCTTCTTCTTCTTCTTCTTCTTGAGCTTTAGAAGACGCAAGCTTCAAAGTGACCACACGAGCTTCAATGAAAATGGAGGTAAGCTTCTTCAATTTTAGAGCTTTGACTAAAGGTTTTTATCTCTCCACTATCCACCTATCCTTCTCTCTACTGAAAGTCTAGCGCCGTTTTGTGTAATTTAGGGAAATGAATTACAACCACCACCAAGTTTCTGTTCCGCACTTATTATAGAGCGCTTAAACTTTCAGTTAGTTTTGTGAGTTGTTATGCCTTCGACTGAATAGATCAGAGTATTAGACGGTCCATATATGACCATGTTCACCAATGGTTTGCAATATAAATAAATACCGGGAACAGGAAAGGAAAGTTCACCAAACAGAAAGGTAGGTTTACAAATGCAACTGATTGACCAAAAAAAGAATTCAAAAGAAAAAGCAAACTAATAGCATAGAATTATCCCATTCTCACTCCATCTTATGTGCAAGATGGAGAAAAGAAGCAAACAAAAAAGTAAAGGGTCAAAAATCAAACAAAAGGAAAATAAAATAAAATAAAATTGAAGAGACCATAACCATCGCTATCAAAAACATCTTCGACATTCTACATCATCATCGTAAGACGTTGACGTATAACTGCGTGATTTTGACCGTCTATCTGGTAACGAGCCCCTTTTGTCATTTCTAGTATTATTAATGTTGCTACTATTATCATTAACTTTTAAATGTTCATCGTGTAAAGTCGTGGACAAGGCTTGGTCTGTCTGTTACGTTGAGTCTCCATGAGAGGAAAGGCATGCCGTTCTCGGAGTCTCCATTGCCGTCGTCCACCATGGCCGGCGAAAGGCACGGCATTCTCTGGCCCTGTGAGTAGGACTGCGCGTACCAATAATTGTCTTGGTCGCTGTACATCGCCTGCGACTCCATAACGCCGCTCGAGGCCGAAGCCGTAGCAGCGGCAGCGGCAGCGCTGGCTCTTCTCTCTTCCTTCTTGAATCTGATCCCACAGGCATTGCATAGTGACTGCAATTCAAAAAAGGCCATTAATTCTTTTAATGCTGGATATAAAAAGAATAATTTGATTCGAAGAAAAAGAAAGTGTAACACAAAAGAATAATTAATTAATTAATTAAGTACCTTTGGGCCTCTAGGGCCATTTCTCCAAAGGGGTGTGGAAGTGGTGTCGCAATTGGCACAGCGACGAGCGAGAAGAGCATCATTGGAGGAGGAGCTACTATTGGTACCTCGGCTGGACTTGTTACTGTGTGATTGATTGGATTGTGATAAATCCCAGCACATGTTGGAGACGGAGCGACGTCGTTCGTTGCGGCTATTACGCTTCTCTTCGTCTTGGGTTAAACGCGTGGATGGGGTTCCGAGGGAGAGCGTGCAGTCAACTGAAGAGGAAGAGGGCGTGAAGGAAGAATACATATCGGATTCGTCGTACTCATAGCCATAAGGATTTTGGTTGGGGTACAGCATAGGGAAGGAATTGGTTTGGCTGTGAAACATGCCACATGTGCACGCTCCCATCACGTGCCCATCGTAGCTGCTGCAACCAGACATCATTCGAATAGATCCCTCCCTCGAGATTCAAAGGCTTCTTAGTAGGAGAAACGGCTTCCTTCAAATGAAGATATCAAAAGGGGTTGTGGAGACTGAGAGGAGGAAGGAATATAGATTTCAGTGGATGAGAACAGAGAAGTACAATAATGAGAGCGAATTGCAATAATGAAATGTGAGGAACTTGGAAGAAAGAGGTGAATGGCAGTTCAAGAGTGGGAAGAGAAATGAGAAGGGGATGTTGTTGTCTCTTAGCTGAATAAGCTAATAAAAATGGCGGGGAATATATAACAGTCAGCAACTTTGCAGTCCACGTTGTCGTTAATCGCAAAATGGAGAGATGGCATATAAAGACATGGAGAGAGGGACCCAATATAATAGTTTTATACAGAAGAAAGAGAGTGGCTTCGTAAGTAAGAAATATAGAAGGGTAAGACCAAGGGATGCAGTCAGAGGGTTTGGTGGTAGGGTATGAGTTTATATGGACTTGCATATTTGAATTTATATAGGAAAGGGGGAGAGGAGTAGAGAGAGAAAGAACAGAGGGTTTGGTCATTGGGGTAGTCAAAAGAGGCCACGTGACTAAGGGGAACAGTGTTCCAAGGATCTGCCTTCTCCGATCACGAGGCTTTTTATAAGCCTCAAACCCAATTCATCAAAACCTCTGTCCCTGTACCTGTCCCTGTCCGTATCTCTGCCCAAACAAAATGGAATACTTCTCTCACTTGTTCTCACGCTTTCCACACCCTTTAATCTCAATAATGCCCCGCCATTAATAATGCCTCCCTAAATATAGTATCAGTTATCATCCTCATCCTCTGTAATCCAATTAAATTAAATACCTAAAATTGTGTTACTTTGAACCATTTTTTCAGAACCCTTCTCTCTCTCTCTCTCTCTCTCTCTCTCTCTCTCTCTCTCTCTCTCTCACACACACACACACATACACACAAATGTATATATAGCTGGTATCTGCTTTGAGTTAAATATTATTTGATTATACATATGAAGTTAATAGAAAGAAAACAAGGGAAGGGGCACGGTTTTGATTTGTGTGTCACGCACTTTTATGGTTGTGTGGGGTATATATATCCAACTGATGGGTGGTGGTCAATATAACAATGACTATAATATTCCTTCCTATGACATCCCCACTCTATTAGTGTTACAATGCATAGAATCTGAAGCAACCACAATCAGTCTTTTGGAGCTCAGAGTTGCATCTGTGGCTGGTCGTTCGTACCGTGGGGATCACGTGAACCATAACAAAGCCCAGTTGGTGATAAACTGATGAAACTAACCTCGTGCCCCGAATCCAAAACCCCATCACAAACACTACTGCTTTTTGGTCCCAGTTACTTGTTCCAATAGTATTAGTAGCAGAAGTATATATTACAAGATCCCTGATATTTTGATTTTTGTATCACAATAAGAAAAAGCTAGAGAGAGAGAGAGAGAGAGAGAGAGATAAAGGTATATGCAATCATCAAAGCAACTCCTGATTCTTCTGTTTGTGTCTTCCACCTCCAACATAGAGACTCCATTGAAATTCAAAATATATCTAAAATAAAATTTCGTTGTGTGACCCCACATTCATAATAGCCAAGCCCAAACAAAGTACCATGGAATATTGACCCCATTCGATCGAAAGATTCAAAAACAATGAGAGAGAGATTGAGAATCGGATCGTCTAGAGATTGATGAGGCACAACTGGACAAAACGGGACGACCACCGCTTTCCAAAAGATGCTCTATATTGGCTTTGTAAACTACGACCAAAAACTGCGATTACCCCAAGACACTTCGCGTTACATTGATCATTTACACACGCCACCTCTGACCTAACGGTGGTACGTGTGGCTCACACGCTTGGCGTGTGTGTGAAGCAAGTGAGAACGAATACGAATAAACTCATCCACTCATTATCAATCAGAATCTGATTATGCTGTTTTTGAGGTGCGAACTGGATTGGCTTAGTTATCCTCCTTCTTCACATCCACATTCCAAACCCCAAACGAGAGCGGGCGTGCGTTGTAATTAATGCAGTCTTACATGGAATGCTCTCGTTAATCATGTTGCTACGTGGCTTGCAAGTTGGATTTGGTGGGACCCACTAACCTCGTGTTCCACTTTCCCGATGTAAGGCATGAGGAATTTCTATGATAATTAACAAAATCGCATCTAACGCCTGAACCTCACAATTTTTTTTTTTTAATTTCAATGAAGATAGCCTCGAATTTTATTTTAATCATTTAAAAGTATATTCAATTATATTATGAATTTTCTATATTTATTAAGTAAATGCATCGTGTACATCTGAAGAATAATAAATAAATAAATAAAAAGAGAAGAAGTTAATTTCCTAATTTTCTTTCTTAGTGTAATACTGCACAAAATCGATAGCCTACTTGATAAATTTAAAACTTTATTTCTAGAGTACTCTTAAAAAATATTAAATTCAATTTATTAAGGAAAAATATTTTCTATTAATTAAATTATTTTTTTAGTTCACGAAAAATCCTTTAAATTAATTAATAACAAATAATGATAATATCATCAATCGAGATGCCGCTTGGGTGTCGTGGACCGATATGCTTCTATGCATGCATGCAAATGTGTCAAATACTCGGACCCATTCTTTAAAATATATTATGATTTGTTATATAGTAGTACAGAATAAAACAAATGGGACAATTATGAGTAAAATAAACTTTGGGAACACATAAAATTACATTCCTCAAAAGCAACAAGATACAACTGGAATGTCTGTCTTTCTCTCACTTTGGGGCTAGGGATATTTCCTTTTTTTTCCCTTTTAAATATAATTTGATCTATAGAAACTAGAGAGAGAGAGAGAGAGAGAGAGAGAGAGAGAGAGAATCCTTTGTCGTGTGTATAGTGATATTGTAAGGTTTCAAAGTACCAAAGAATGAGGAAGTGGAATAGGAAGAAGAGAAAAAAGAGTAATAGGAAAACGAGGGAGAGTGGCCAACCCATATAGAAAAGGGAACAAGGAGGGTATTGTAGGAGAAACACCTCATAAGCTAGCCGTCCTATACAAAAGAAAGTTGAGTTTGTTGTCAGTATCAATAACACATCTGAGACGACACACTGTAATCTCTAATTGTCTCCTCGAAGGAGGTCTAACCTTTTTGGTCAAAGACTCAAAGCTGGTCTTATACCACTGTGCATTATGTGTCCTTCTTAAAAGAATTCCCTTTTGCTTTTTCATTTATATCCTATTTTGTTTTTATTTATCCTTAAGCATAGGATTATGTTATAATGAGCATCACATACTTTGGGTCGCTGCAAAATGGATACCTTGCGTGCTATACACTTTTTCTTTCTATGTAATGTTTTTCACACCCAATGGAAGTAAAATTTAAACCTTTTCCTAGTGAATGTAATAAGTTAAGTGATCATGTAAATCACTGGGTGTAATTAAATAATAAAAATGTTTAATAATTTGTTGGAAGTTCTAGATATAATTGTTTATGCCCACCCATATATAAAAATTTAGTATGTTTTAGTAGGTGAACAAACCAAAATACATTTCAGATCCATTTGTTTTATGCAATGAGGATATGACAATTTTATGGACTGCATAATAATAAACCCAACTGCACTAACAGAAGTATTTTTATTCTTAATTTCAAATTGGAGCCATACTTATGAACTTCGTTGAGAGGATCAATAGCCTAAATTCTTTGAACGTTAGTATCATCATAGATAATTATACAACCTCTAACCATCGATATACACGCTCTTTATTATTCTTTTTAAATCTATATATATATATATATATATATATATATATATAATTTTTAGGTATAATTTGTATTTTTTTAAAGTACGTTTTGATATGGTTCTGCGTAAGTGTGAAAGGTTGAAGTGGGACAGAGGCGATGGCAACATAGTTTTGGATCCTGTATGCGTTATATGGCCTTTCCGTATTACATCTGCCTTTTCTTTTGTAGCCTCCCATTAAAAATTTTCAATTTTGCGGTTAAACAAAAGGAATCTTGGTTTGAACCCTTTTGTAGATGGTCCCAAAACTCATAATCTATTATTCTTTCTGTTTTTCTTTTTCCTAATATATGTTTAATACTAAACATTGCAGTATTTTCTCTTTTTTTTTTTGTCAGATCCCACCGATGCTTGCAAATTTGGACTCGAAACTTGATCATTAGCGAATACATTTGAGTAACATGCTGAACACTGTGTTCATTTCTTTAAATCTTGTTTATTAATTTCTTATGATACATACACTTAAATATTTTATTACAGGTGACTATTATCAATATGATTGTTAAAGTTTTAAATTACAGTTGTAATTGTAGTTGTGATTACAATTTAAGCATGAATTTTTTGATTGCGGGTGTTGCAAATGTTGCTAAGCTGGTTGTAGTTGGTTCGACTGTGATTCTTTTTTAAAGTTGCACAAAATATTTTAAAAAATATATATAATTGTTATAACTCTCAAATACATATAATATATCATATCTAATACCTATATTAATTCAATAAATATATACTTCATACAAAAAGCACAAATTTAATATAATTAATAAATATACACTTTGTATCTAATACTCACATTAATTTTACAAATACACGTTCTTCTCATAAATTTATTATTTCCTCTCCTAAAAATTTTTCTTCCCTCAAAATTTTTCAATTTTTTCTTCCCTTCAAATTTTCCCAAACTTTCCTTTTTATACTTAATTTCACTCTCCCTGCATTGGCCCCTCCACTCTTATTCTTTGTTAATTTAATTTAATCCTCAATCTCGACCGCCTTCTTCGTATAATCTATTCTTTTCACCATGACCAGTGACTTCCTTTTCTCTGTTAATAGCTGTGAGGAAGGGACTGATTGACCTCAGGTTTATTGGCATTTCCGATTTCCATTTCTACTATTTCTAGAAGAAATTCCACATTTGACCCAATGTTCTTGACTTCACTCCTAGAGGAAGGTTGTTTGGAATTATATCCACTCTATTTTCCATTTCTATCTGAAGCCGGTCAGCAGCGAACTCAACTGAGCCTCAATCCCCCTTCGAATATCTTCTGTATCATCTGTCATTGGTATTGCTGAGTTTGGGCTTCACTTCAGATCAGAAGACGTCCCTTCCATTCCCCGAATTTGTAGCCAATGTTGCCTAATTCGTGATTTACCATAACACGTGATACGGTGCGGAATAGGTTTTTTCATATAATTTGTTGTTTGGAGTATAGGATGTGTAATTGAATATAATTGGAAAAAAAGGTTTATTATTTTATTGTACAATAAAATGAGAAAAGATATTTTTTATTTATTTTGCCTAATGATTATATAATTATTACAGTTAAAATAGTATATTTTAAAATTATATATATATTAAAATAATACATAATTGTCGTAGATACTGATTTTCATCTCTTTTTTTATTTCTTCTATCAAAATTAAAAAATAAAATTTTAAATTAAATCAATACCTCCCATTTCTCCATATTCTCTTAGTCATATTCCCACGCTGTACTCTTGCTAACATTTTCTCAACCATTATTTCTGATATTAGAATCCCACAAATATGATAATTAAAAAAGATATATAATAAATAAATAATAAAATATATAATAATGTAAAAAACTATATCATAAGAATAAAAAATTGAGGACAACTTGCAAGCATACATTGCCTCCCATGATGTCATCTTTAATTCATCAAACTTTCTTTTCTATGCTGATGGTCTACTCATTAAATAATAAGCGCAAGTTGAGAGATATAAAGCAGAATCTAAGAACAATACTGATTCATTGATTTTGGTGTCCTAGTACACGAAGGTATTATGTTTGGAAATGGTGGATAGGAAACAGAGTTCCGAGGGGAGAAAATTGAATTAGGTAACACTGTTTGGTACTTGGTGCATGTTTAGAATTTTTTTTATTAAAGTAAAACAGCATTATAGGAAAATGATGTCCCCACCAAAATCTGGAAACACAGATTGGGGATGGATTTCATGATATTTCAAACTCACTCATCGTGCCATGGTATAAGACCTCCAAGAGGAAAAGCGCGCAAGGATGAGTAGAATATCTTGAATTAGAATATTCAAACCACACTCAATTTACCTTATAAGCCATCGAGTCAATATAATTATTGGGGCCAAAAATTCCTATCAACTAGAGCATTTAGCCGTGAGAAGAATCAATTAACACCTAATGACCCCTGTTTTATAAGTAGATTGTGAAGATGGAATATAATTCTCTTAAGACAAGTTCTCTCAAGTTCTAAATATAGTTAACCCTAAAAAATGAACGTTCCAAACGTGCGTATGAGCAATAGTAAGTAGGAACAACAAAACTGCAATTGTAAATATTGCTCTGAATTGATTTTAAACGTATATGCGAGCAACATTAATTGACAATAGAAAAGCAGCAAAAAGACCTTACTACAATTGCAGTAAATGGTTGATGATGAAAGTAAATTGTTGAAAAAAGAAATAGCATTAAATAAACAAAGCGAATGAAGTAAATAAATGCTCACAAGTAGAGGCGAACAATTTAAAATCAATTTTTTTAAGGTGTTTCTATGTGTCTTCTCCTATGTTGTTTCAACCTTTTATAATATTTCCAATGGCTGGTTGACCATTTCCATGTCTGCCCATCATCCTATTTCTTCATCCCCATTTGCCTTATGCCCCTTTCATGATGATTGTGCCACATTCCTACCTGCCAAAATCACTCTAGATATGCTATCCCATGATCCCTCATTTTTCGTTGGTTTGTTATTCATCGGCTTAAGATCTTCAACCAATTAATTTAGCCATACAGTCAGCTGGCTTATAAGTTTCTTGTCTATTAACCTAGTCATGACTTTGATTGAGCTTGGATATTTGTTATTGTTAAAGCTACAATTGAGGAGTCATTCTTCTACATTAGTTGCAACTGTTTCTTTTTCTTTTCTTTCATTTCTTGTCGTCTTCTTTGCTTGGTTTACCATGTCAAGTCCCCATTCTCTTGGTAATTCTTAGAACTTCCTTTCTTACTCTCCTATGCACTTTAGTTCTACTTCATTAGCTTATTCACCTTTAAGAGAAATGCTAAAATTCCCAATTCTTTCTCAACCTAGACTCCCACAAGTGCTGGATTGGCAGTGTTTGGTTAGACTTTTGTGGGTATTGATTTTCTTATAGGGGCTTACACTTTTGGCTGATGCAATGGCTACTAATCGACTTAATATAAAGTTATCTAGTATAGTAGCCACTCAATTAGTAAAGTGAACTCAAAGATTTAATGTCGACCCCATGATGATTGATGTACTTTTAGAGGGTTTTAAAGGAATTTATATATTTGTAGTCAAAGGTTATTAATGTGTAATTACAACGATGACTAAGATTATGCTAGTAGCCTAAGTTTTCTTAATCACTAGTCTAATGAATGTTTCAACAAACAAGTAAAATGTATGAAACACGACTAACAAAAGACTCAATGATCCAAAATAGGAAACAAACTCAAAGGTAGATTAAATAGATAACAACTAAATTGACAAGAAAGGTACATAGCTCAACACCATATTCTTATCTCTTGTAGTTAGCAAATTCTTTAATTATTAACTGTCTCTTAGAATTATTGACCCATTTTAATCTTACTTCCCTTAAGATATCCCTTAGAATCCACTTAAGTTTCATTATTCATAAAATGCATTACAAATAAGTGAATTCAAGCTCAATTAAGGTGATTAGACTCCCTTGGAATGACTTCACAAAAAATTAAGCTTAGTTTTTATGATACACTTATTAGGCACATGATATAATGGTATGTAGGTGATCATATAACATCTTAATACAATAACTCCCTCAAAATCATATCACACTAAGACTCAATTGCAAAATTACTCTCTCATCTAAATTGATATTGTATCTAATTACGTCTCTTAGAATTAAGCTTTATCACAATAATGAATTAAGATTCTACAATAATTACACAAAGGAAATAGGCTCAAAATGCATACATCCATAATAGAATTAGGAATAGAGGTATTTCGTCACAATAATAAGAGAATAATATAATCCAATCAAAATCCATCTTAGCCCTAAATTAAACAAAAAATAAAAAAAAGAAACATTAAAAAGAAAAAACAATGGAGGGTTAAATAGAAACATTGCTCTAGACTAAAATCTTAAGCACTAGATTGTAGAAGATCCCAATTTCAGCATTGAAGCTCAACTCCTAATGGCTTCCCACCATCTGGCACCCTCCCAAGCTTTAAACCCTAGGAATGTCAGAAGTGACATCTTCCTAATCCTCTATTGCAAAAATGGTTATTTATAGTCTCCAAATATCAAATCAACTAACAAGTTATTTGTTGTTCACGTTTTGAGAGACAATAATCTTTTGTTGGTGGCCCTTCCATTTTGGTCTTCAATCTGCAATACTTTTATATTCCCATTTGGCATGGCTATTCCTACTTTGCTTAATGTGGCTACATTGGTAAGTTTGTTGTCTAGTCAATATGGAGCCTGCTTTCATATCTTCTAAAGATCCGTCAGTCAAAGGCTTAGTAAATTTTAAAGAAGATTGCCTTCTATCTTAATTTTCTTATTACTAAAGATCAATTCAGTAATCTTGTTCCTTCTCACAAGGAACACATAGCATTTCAACTTTAATGGCTATAACGCTACTTCATTTGCATAAATTCTATCCAAATGGTGAAGGAGTTCCAATTGCTGGCCATTGCTTTAGCTAAGAATAAGTATGTAAATATGGGTTCCTACTTCCTCAGCCATTTGTATCATGGTTTGCAAATTCTGCTTGGTAAAGTAGTCGAGGTTCTTCCTTGGACACTATCCCTAGCCTTTTTTAGTTCCTTTAAATATGGCTTTAGGCCTATTTTCTTGACTTTGGTTACAACCGGCTGCCCAAAAATCACAATTCTTCCATTTTGAACCTTTTTGATGACTTGTACTACTTGATTCCACCCCACCTCATTGCTATCTTTTCTTTTATTTACTATGCTGCTTTCAGCAACTTGTTGAGTTTACTTCTTTCTTTGTCAAGTTAAATGGTTTGTTTAGGTTTTGAGCAAACCCATGAGATCGATCATCAAAGTATCAAAAATTAATTTGTAGAATTTGGACCAGTTATATAATCTCTCATAATTTAGTCATCAATAAGTCATTGTCTTTTAGGAACAATAAACCTCAAATTAAAGTTTATAATGTGCCAATTACTATGCTCAGCAATTTGAGCTAGTTAAAGCTATCCCTACTTTCCCCATCCAATTAAGGATTCTCGACAAGTTTTGCCATTGCTTCCTTTTCACAAAAGAACATGTTAATAAGGTAACAGGTTTTTCCCTTACAAGTTTGAGAACTTTTTAGTAATTAAATGACTTTGATTTTCACCCTAGCTCACTAGCCTCCTATGATTTATAGTGGTTGGTGATTATGGATTGGTTATTCATTCATGGTGCTTCCACTACTGTGAACAAGTTATTTTCCAATGTTAGATCTCTCATTACCTCAAGGAAGCATGTCTCAACTTGTTTGGCTTTGGTTAGGCTACAGCTGCTGATAACTCCCTAATTTATGATATAAAAGGATTATATTTGAGATAAAAATTAGGGAGTCAAATGCTTTCTTCTTGATTAATAGAGTTAAAATGGATTCAATCAAATAAAATAAAGAAAGTGTTTGATTATGTTTTCTTTAGCAATTTGAGCCTCACTTTTTGATTGATTTCAATTTCAGGAAAGATAGAAGAAGAAAGAAAGGATTGAGAAAAGAGAAGGAAGCTGAGAAGTGAGAAAGTACAAGTGGATCATGCACTCTCGCTACAGCGAGGATGGAATTCGCTATGGCGAAAACACACTTTCGCTATAGCGAGGGAGGTACTTCGCCACAGCGAAGTCGCGAATCATACAAATTCCAGGAAGAAACTCGCTATAGCGTAGCAGTAGCGAGAAAAGAAGAAATCTGGGAACTCTAAGAGATCTCGCTATAGCGAGAAGCACTCCTCGCCATAGCGAGATCGGACCCTGAAACGCACAGTTTTATTTATCAAGCTATAGAAGGCGGGGAGAATTAGGGTTTCGAATCATTAAGCAATGGGAGCGAGTTCTGGCCGACTAGGAGTGAAGAAAACACATCCAAGGTGTTGGAGAGCTTCAATTTGATCGGGGAATTCATCGATTCTAGTGATTTCTCTTCCGATTAGGTGTTTCTACTCCATCTCCTCTCTTAGTTGATGATATTAACATGTTTGCTGAACTTGTCTGTGGAATTCAAGCCATGAGCGGCTAGATTTTGTAATCCTTAGGAATTTTATGAACCTTTTATCTGTAGAGATTATTTTCCCTTGTTGATTCTGCAGTTTATTGAGAATAGTATTGTTTAATCTGAATTATATTTCATTCTATTAGGTGGCCTCCTTTAGTTTGATTGTGGATTGAGTAATTAACCTTTGATGGAAGGAAATTGCTTATAGACCATTGGTTAAACAACTTAGGATTGGATATAATCTGATTTGCACTTGAGATAGAAATATTCTCAAGGGCCCTAGGTAGTCAAAAGAAGGTCTGCACGTAATAAAGTATTAACCTCTCCTTGAGACATCAAGCGTGAGTGGATATAAGGGTTCAATTGGATCGAAAGACAATTGCACCTACTTTAACCTTGACTATAAAATTTGAATTAAGCTGTTTAATAAAAAGGGAAATAATTGACATTTGATAAAAAGGGGATTAAAATTCCTAAGGTGTTTTTGATTGCATAAATCCAATACAACCATCGTTTATTATTTGTTTTTGCATCATTCTCATAAATTCATTTATAATTTGATAGTTTAACTAAAATGAACATGAGAACTCTAATGCCTAATTGTAATTTGTATTGATTCTCTGAGGGAACGACCTTGATTCATCACGTACTACGATTGCGACCCGTACACTTGCGGTGTCATAATTTAGTGAGCATCAAGTTTTTTTGGCGCCGTTGCCGGGGAATTAAGGCAATTAGTGATTAGAATTAGAGGACTTTGAGTAGTTTTAGCTTAAACATTTTTTTTTTCTTCTTTTATTTACTTTTTCTTTGTTATTTACGCTTCAGTTGTTAGCTATTCAATTATTACTTTCTTAGTGATTACCTCTTGATTTTCTTGGCTTAGGGAGATTCTTGATCCACACTCCTTTGTTTTCGCAGGTACATAGTATATGCCACCTAAATCCAAATCTAACAGAACACCTAGAAAGACAAGGAGTTTAACGGACATTTTGGCTGAAGGGTCTACACTAACTCAAGCGGAGAGTGAGATAACTATTCCTACCACGGATATGGCGAACGAAGATAATCAGAATCGTACTATCAAAGACTTTGTGGGAAGAACTATGAGAACCACTCAGCCGAGCATTGTAGTCCCTGATTTTCAAGCTGCTAATTTTGAGTTAAAACCTGTGATGATCTCCATGCTGTAGCTTAATGGACAGTTTACTGGTGAAAGGTCTGATGAAGATCCCAACCGCCACATTCTATCATTCTTGGGAGTCTGTGATTCTTTCAAACAGAATGGGGTGCCAATGGATGTGCTAAGACTGAGACTATTCCCACTTTCTCTGCAAGGAAAGGCTAAGGAATGGTTGTTAAATTTACCAGAAGGTTCGATAGACACTTGGGACAAGTTAGAGACAAGGTTCAGAGCTCGCTTCATTCCAAATAACAGAATAGCAGACGCCCGTCGTGAGCTTATCAACTTCAAGCAAGTTTCAGATGAGCATTTATATGCTGCTTGGCAGAGATACAAAAATTTACTCCGCCAATGCCCGAGTCATGGAATGGATAACTGTGCCATTGTTCAGAATTTCTGCACACGCCTGACTCCACAAACAGACACTATGTTGGACGCTATCTTAAATGGGCGTTGGGATGACATGCCAGTTGATGATGTTATTCTGGCTTTAGACACACTATCTGAGAGTTATGTGCAAAGAGGAGGTGATAGAAGAGTTACTGCTAATGTTGCTAGCACTCAAGAAGATTCGTCTGTACCACTAGCAACTATCCTCTCTGCCCTGAACAAGAGGTTTGATATGTTAGAATCTCAAGTGCAACGAAGTCAACAATTGAATGTTTGCTCTACCCAAGTGACTCCTACTGCATGTGAGAATTGTGGAGATCTGCACTCAACTGAACATTGCCCCTTTGCATTACCAGAATCAGTAAACTATGTGGGGAATTTTTCAAAGAATCAGAATCCATACTCGAACACGTACAATCCTGCATGGCGAAACCATCCGAATTTCTCTTGGAAGAATGGTCCATCTCTTAATCAACCATCATCTTCGGGAGTTAGGCCAAATCAACCTCCTGGATTCTCTCAAGTAACAAGGCAGAATGTACCTGTTCAAGAGCCCAAAACGAATCTAGAAGATGTACTGGCAAAGTTCATGACCACTCAGATAAAAAATAATGAAGAGCAAGCCGGCATCAATGCAAGAGTGGATTCTTCCCTTAAGAACATTGAGGTACAGATGGGGCAATTAGCGTCTGCTGTGAATGCACTGCACCAAAGAGGTTTGCCAAGCGATACAATTCCCAATCCAAGAAGAGAGGGTAAAGAAGAATGCAAGGCTATCACCCTGAGAGGTGGCAAAGAACTTCCTGAAATACAAGTTCAAGTGGAGGAACCAACAGAGATGAATTCTAAGGGTCCATCAGGAAATATTCAGATAGAAAGTGAAGCGTTTCAACAGAAGAAAGAGAAAAAGGCTACCAGTTTGAGCAACAAAGAAGAGGACAAGGAAGGAGAGTCTAAAGTGGAAAAATCCGAAGAAAAGATAGTTCTACATCCTAAAGTGGTACCACTGCCTCCATTCCCACAGAGATTGCAGAAGAAAGTCCTTGATGATCAGTATAAGAAGTTCTTGAGCATGTTTAAACAACTTCACATCAATATCCCTTTTTCTGAAGCCTTGGAGCAAATGCCTAAATATGCTAAGTTCCTTAAGGACATGCTTAGCAAGAAAAAGTGGTTTACTGAATTTGCAACAGTGGCTTTGACAAAGGAGACTACAAATATCCTGAAATCCAATCTACCTACCAAGTGCAAGGACCTCGGCTCATTTTCAATCCCTTGTATGATTGGGGATAAATTTGAAGGTCGAGCACTCTGTGATTTGGGATCTGCTGTAAACCTTATGCCCTTATCCGTTTTTCGAAAGTTACAGATGGGAGAAGCTAATCCAACAACAGTCACCTTGCAGCTAGCTGATAGAAGTCTCTCCTATCCGCATGGAATCATCGAGGATGTGCTAGTGAAGGTTGGGCAGTTCATCTATCCCGCTGATTTTATTGTTCTTGACATTGAAGAGGATAGAGACATCCCATTGATAGTAGGGAGGCCATTTCTAGCTACCGGAAGAGCACTTGTAGATGTGGAAAAAGGGGAGATAATAATGCGATTGGGAGATGAGCAAGTCACTTTCAGTGTGGAGAAAGCCATGAAGCATCTGGGCAGTGTTGAAGAATGCTCACGAGTGTCCATTATTGACGAGATTATTCAAGAAGAAGTAAACTCTTATGCTTTCACTGATCCTCTTGAAGCAGTACTTGTTGGTAAGTCGAATATAGAGGAATTAAAGAAAGTAGAAGTTGAGCACAAGCTTAATGCATTTAGGCCTATGGCTAGGCATAATGGGCATTTTGAATCACTGGAGCTGACTTCATGAAAAACTCATGCTCTACCACCCTCCATCGAGCAGCCTCCATTGTTAGAACTAAAACCTCTTCCACCACATCTGAAATATGCCTATTTGGGGGATGGCGAAACTTTACCAGTCATAATCTCATCTGTATTAACATCCTCCCAAGAGAAGCAGTTGTTAAAGGTGTTAAAAGGGCATAAAAGAGCAATTGGTTGGACCATAGCAGATATAAAGGGAATCAGTCCGGCCATCTGTATGCACAAGATTCTCTTAGAAGATGACCACAAGAAATCAGTGGAAAGTCAACGAAGATTGAATCCGATAATGAAAGAAGTGGTCAAGAAAGAGATCATTAAGTGGCTTGACGCTGGAATTATCTACCCCATTTCAAATAGTGACTGGGTGAGTCTGGTGCAGTGTGTCCCTAAGAAAGGAGGTATGACAGTGGTGCATAATGAGAAGAATGAAATGATTGCCACAAGAACAGTCACAGGCTGGAAAGTTTGTATGGATTACAGGAAGTTAAATACAGCCACAAGAAAGGATCATTTCCCGCTTCCATTCATCGATCAGATGTTAGATAGATTAGCAGGAAAAGAATTCTTCTGTTTCTTGGATGGCTATTCTGGATACAATCAGATTGCTATTGCCCCAGAGGATCAAGAAAAGACCACTTTCACATGTCCATATGGGACTTTTGCATTCAGACGCATGCCGTTTGGACTATGCAACGCCCCTGCCACCTTTCAAAGACGTATGATGTCAATTTTTTCTGACATGATTGAGCATATTATGGAAGTCTTCATGGACGATTTCTCAGTGTTTGGCATCACATTTGAAGAGTGTCTGGCTAATTTGACACGAGTCTTGCAAAGGTGTGAAGACACTAATTTAGTCTTAAATTGGGAAAAATGCCACTACATGGTGTGTGAAGGAATAGTACTTGGGCATAAAGTGTCTAAAAGGGGGTTGGAAGTGGATCGGGTCAAAGTTTCAGTAATTGAGCAACTACCACCGCCAACTAATGTGAAGGCTATTAGAAGCTTCTTGGGGCATGCTGGGTTCTATCGGCGATTCATTAAGGATTTTTCACAAATAGCAAAGCCTCTTTCTCAATTGCTTGAAAAGGATACTCCTTTCAAGCTAGATGCAAGTTGTGTGAAAGCTTTTGAAGAACTCAAACAGAGACTCATCACCGCACCAATTATAGTGGCCCCTGATTGGTCACTACCCTTTGAGGTCATGCGTGACGCGAGCGATTATGCGGTTGGAGCTGTGCTTGGTCAGAGACATGGTAAGACTTTTCATCCTATTTACTATGCAAGCAAAACCTTAGCTGGAGCACAGGTAAATTATTCAACTACTGAAAAAGAAATGCTTGCTGTTGTGTTTGCTTTTGAGAAATTTAGAGTCTATCTGATGGGTACTAAAGTCATAGTTCATACTGATCATGCTGCTATTAGATATCTCTTATGTAAGAAAGAATCTAAACCTAGGCTAATTAGATGGGTTTTACTATTGCAAGAATTTGATGTGCAAATTGTTGATAGGAAAGGAACTGAAAATCAAGTAGCTGATCATTTATCGAGGCTTATGAATGACTCTGATTGTGCGGATAACCTCTTGATTAATGAGAGCTTTCCTGATGAATCTATATTTGCTGTGAATTGTATATCTGTGCCCTGGTATGCTGATTATGCCAATTACCTGGTCAGTGGCATTGTGCCTGATGAATTAAATTTTTATCAAAAGAAAAAGTTTTTGCACGATGTAAAATGGTTTGTGTGGGATGAACCATTTTTGTATAGGAAATGTGCTGACCAAATTTTGCGAAAATGTGTGCCTCAAACTGAACAGAATGATATTCTTCATGCTTGTCATTCTGCTCCGTATGGTGGTCATTTTAGCGGGCAACGCACTGCTTACAAAGTGTTGCAATCTGGGTTTTATTGGCCCTCACTATTTAAAGATGCCTATTTGTTTGTCAGTCATTGTGATGCATGTCAGAGAACAGGTAACATATCAAAGAGGCATGAAATGCCCCAATCAGGTATTTTTGAGGTAGAATTATTTGATGTGTGGGGCATTGATTTTATGGGACCATTTGTTTCATCTAGAACTCATCAATACATTTTAGTTGCAGTTGAATATGTGAGCAAATGGATTGAGGCTGTAGCTTGCCAATCTAATGATGCCAATACGGTGGTGCGATTTGTTAAAAAGAACATTTTTACTAGATTTGGCACACCGAGGGCAATCATTAGTGATGGGGGGACTCACTTTAACAATAGATTGTTTAAGGGTTTACTTGAAAAATATGGAGTCACCCATAGAATGACTTTGGCTTACCATCCTCAAACCAACGGCTTATGTGAAGTTTCTAACAGAGAAATAAAAAGGATTTTGGAAAAGACTGTAAATCCCACCAGAAAAGATTGGGCAGATAAGCTCGATGATGCTTTATGGGCATACAGAACAGCTTTTAAATCTCCAATAGGTATGTCTCCATACCAATTGGTTTTTGGCAAAGCTTGTCATCTGCCCATTGAGCTAGAGCATAAAGCCTTTTGGGCTGTTAAGAAACTAAACTATGATATGGCTAAGGTGAGCGAAAAAAGATTACTGCAACTTAATGAATTGGATGCGTTTAGATTGCAAGCCTTTGAAAACTCTAGAATTTACAAAGAAAGAACTAAAAGAGTTCATGATAGACACATCTTACCAAGGACATTTACACCTGGAGACCATGTGTTATTATATAACTCTCGTTTAAAGTTGTTTCCAGGTAAGTTGCGATCAAGATGGTCTGGCCCGTTCAAGGTAATTGATGTGATATCTTATGGAGCCATTGAAGTTCAGGATGAGAAATCAGGTGATCAGTTTAAAGTCAATGGTCAAAGGCTTAAGCACTACCTGGGTGGCGACATAGACCGGCAAACTACCATCCACACCTTGGCTCAGCCTCCTTAATCGGCTGACAAAGTCCGGCTGAGGACTATAAACCAAGCGCTCCTTGGGAGGCAACCCAAGTTTTCTTCTCTTGTTTTTACTTTAATTTACCGTTCTTGTGTTTTGTTTTAAGTTTGGTGTTTGTGTGTTTTATAGGTTGGGTGGGGTAATGGAATGCTGCTGCTGAGAACTAGGAGTCTGGTAGAGAAGACCGTTGTCCAACATGGTTTTCAGGGAGTTTCTAACTCTTCTTTGCATTATGCACTTTTATTCTAGTCATGTTGATCAACCTTGTTGGTTATGATTTGAGTAAAAGGAGTTCAATGAGAGCTAATAAAAAAAAAAAATTTCGCTATAGCGAGAGGACCATCTCGCTACAGCGAGGCTGCTTAATTTTCGTCAGGTATTGCAACCAGAGAGTCCCTCGCCATGGCCAAGCTGTAGCGAGCCCCATGAACATTCCCAAGTGTCCTCGCTATAGCGATACAACCTCTTCGCCATGGCGAGATTTCTGCAGCCAACGTGGTACAAGGTCCAGAGAGTCTGTCGCTGTAGCTAAGCTATAGCGAGTGACCTGTTTTGAAAAATTTCAAGTACTTTCGCTATTGCGAGTTACTCCATTCGCTATAGCGACTGCAGCATACTCTGAGCCACATACTAAAACCAGGGAATTCCTCGCTATAGCCACGCTACAGCGATGCGTTTCAGCGTCTAAATTTTTCCCAAGTCTTCTCGCCATAGCGAAGCATTCCTTTCGCTGTTGCGAAGACAGCAGCCCTGCTCATATTTTTTTCAGAGAGTAGCTCGCTATTGCGTAGCAATAGCGAGGTTGCTATTGTCTGACTCTTAATAGTGCATTCAGTCGTTGAAACGTTACCCCTTCTCATTCTCGCTACAGCGCCTCTGAACCCTCCTCCCTGAAATCTCGTCCTTCCACCAAATTTCCTGAAATCAAGGCTCCCATTCCCCTCGCAATCCATTTTTCGTGCATCAGGTAAGTCGATTTTTACTGTTTTCTCCTGAATCATGGTGAATCTAGGACTTTTCGTAAACCTAGGGTTGACGGACTCGTCCGCTTAAATTTGTGCAATCTAGGGTTAGTTTTTCGTTTTAAATGCATGCGCTGTGCTGGCTGTCCATTTCTGTGCAGGGGATTACTTTCAGTTTAGCGTTATTCCGCATAACATCGCAGTTTGTTAATCTCTGTTCGATCTCGCTATAGCGAGCATCAACTCGCTACAGCGAGTTCGACAATTTTTTCCAGAAATTTTTTGCACTGATTTCCTTTCATTTTTCTTTGTTTCTTTGTTCAGTGATGGCCCCCAAGAAGCAAGCTAAGACTGCTGGAGCATCTTCATCGAAGCAGAAGAAGCAAGCGTATGATAAAGATAGATTCGCTTCAGCCCAGGCAGAATTCCGCTTTGACCGTCTCTTCGCTGACCGCGGTGTGGTTGAAGACCGGTATTATGAACCTCATAGCCTAGATCTCATCCATCCGGACTTTCAGTGGCATGACCTTCAAGGGTTCACCAAAAAGCCGGTGCATCGAATCCCGCTAATGATCCAAGAGCTGTATGCCAACTTTGAAGACACTGAAGAGGGCGAGGATGAATATTATTGCCGGGGCGCTTGGGTACGCATTAACGAGAAAGTCTTCCAAAACTACTATGAGCTACCGGACGTCGAGCACTGCGCATTCCAACACCATTTGGAGAACCCTGAGTCCGTGCCATGGGAGGAGGTGGAGACCACTATCGCACTGGAGGGCCGAGCTTGGTTGGTAAACAAAGTATATCCAGTGAATCAGTTGAACAAACCGGCCCGCTATTGGCTACAGTTCATCACAAGCAACATACTGACGAGCTCCCATGGTTCAGACATGATCCAGGAGCGGGCGACCCTGACTTGGTGCTTCATGACCAGGTAGCGGGTGAACATTCCTCGCTTGATGTACCTTAACTTCAAGCAGATCGCGAGGTCTGATAGAGCGAGCTTGGCCTACCCCCACATGCTTACTGAGCTAGTCACCATGGGGGGAAGCCGCGTCTCCAAAAATGATGCACAGTTCAAGCCTAAAGGGCCCTTCAAGTATGATAACATGAAGGATGAGCCGGGACATCCTCGCAGACAACGGGCAGCTGCCCGAGCCCCTCCGGCAGCTTCTTCACCGCCTCCACCACAGCCCATGAGCACATTTGACCCGATGCAGCAGGACCCGCCACATTCAGCTGAATTTGAAGGTTGGGTGCGAGAGTCCATTGACCGGTTGGAAGGCCATGTCCTATCCATGAAGGACCAGCTTCAGATGCTGATGGACTACTTGATGCCTGCCCCTGCCCCTTCACCTCCAGCGGGTCCTACACCTTCAGTTATCGTTCTTCCCCAGAACCCCCTACAGGGTGACCAGCCTGGTCCTTCGGATTCACAGGATCCTTCTCTCCCTTGATTATTATTGCTTATACTGTTTTATTTTGTTTCTTGGGATTACTGTATATGGATGACTGTATATCTTTTTGTTTGTGTCACTGGTGCTGGCTGCTCTATTTTCTCTTCTAACCACTCACCAATTCCTGTAGCTATTGTCTCTAATGTTGGGCCATCAATTGAAGGAGTAGTTTGAGCACTTCTCTCTCGTCATCCTAAATGTGTCTTTTCTTATCAGGGGAGTACTGTCTCTTTCTTTTGCATACTGCACACTGTACTTCTCTTTTCTTATGTTTGCTAGTCTGTTTGAACATTGAGGACAATGTTAGTTTTAAGTGTGGGGGACTGTACACAAAGGCTAAATAGACATGAACACCCAAATTCAGTAATAAAGCAAATATCTACCACTCATAAAGAATCTATCATAACATCTCCAAGTCTAACAAGAATTAGCATCACTGCCTTAGAGGAACACTGATCAATGAATATGGGGTTGAAGCAAGCTTGAAATGAATAAAGTAGATAATGTAGTTATAGTATACACCCACATTAGGACCACTCTTCCACAATATAATTAAGAAAAGTATTCAAGTTTTCTACTTAACTAATTCTCCTCAAATATTTTTTTAGATTTTTCCAAATTACTTGCTCTAGTGGATATCTGATTGTCATTTGAGAGGGATCCACCCAAAAAAAAAAAAAAAACTACTCCAATGGTTGAAATCACTTAGTAACCGGGTGGCTTCATGACCAATGTCGTCATTCGCGTCAAACGGTGATAGAAACTAAGAGTATGCTAGTGAGCACTCCGAGACTTCCCTAATCTGAGTAACCGGGTGGCTTCATGACCAATGTCGTCATTCGTGTCAAAAGGATTAAGAGAACTAAGGAGAAATCTGAACCAAAAAAAAAAAAAAAGAGACTGGGCAAAAGCCAACTAAAAAAAAAAAAAACAAAGTGATCATGTTGAAAATTGATCTCTGGTGAACAATAGAAACCTCTTCTAATGAATGTTGAGGATTGAAGCTAGAGTGAATATATGGATTGGTCTTGAAAATATAATGAGGATATGTTAAGGGTTGCTTGACTGCTTTTTGAACATCTATCTGTGGAACACACACACACTTAGTCAGGGTGTGGCTATGATTGCATTGTTTGCGAAATTCAATTTGAGTTTTGCTAAAATTCTGTTTCTAGTATGAGTCTCATTCTAAGTGTGGGGGAGAGCTGACTTCTGTTTGATTGGGTGATGATTATACAAAAGAATAAATAAACGATTGCTGGTTGATAATTTTGAGAATTGCTTGAGTACAAGCAAGGATTTAAGTGTGGGGGAGTTTGATAACTCCCTAATTTATGATATAAAAGGATTATATTTGAGATAAAAATTAGGGAGTCAAATGCTTTCTTCTTGATTAATAGAGTTAAAATGGATTCAATCAAATAAAATAAAGAAAGTGTTTGATTATGTTTTCTTTAGCAGTTTGAGCCTCACTTTTTGATTAATTTCAATTTCAGGAAAGATAGAAGAAGAAAGAAAGGATTGAGAAAAGAGAAGGAAGCTGAGAAGTGAGAAAGTACAAGTGGATCATGCACTCTCGCTACAGCGAGGATGGAATTCGCTATGGCGAAAACACACTTTCGCTATAGCGAGGGAGGTACTTCGCCATAGCGAAGTCGCGAATCATACAAATTCCAAGAAGAAACTCGCTATAGCGTAGCAGTAGCGAGAAAAGAAGAAATCTGGGAACTCTAAGAGATCTCGCTATAGCGAGAAGCACTCCTCGCCATAGCGAGATCGGACCCTGAAACGCACAGTTTTATTTATCAAGCTATAGAAGGCGGGGAGAATTAGGGTTTCGAATCATTAAGCAATGGGAGCGAGTTCTGGCCGACTAGGAGTGAAGAAAACACATCCAAGGTGTTGGAGAGCTTCAATTTGATCGGGGAATTCATCGATTCTAGTGATTTCTCTTCCGATTAGGTGTTTCTACTCCATCTCCTCTCTTAGTTGATGATATTAACATGTTTGCTGAACTTGTCTGTGGAATTCAAGCCATGAGCGGCTAGATTTTGTAATCCTTAGGAATTTTATGAACCTTTTATCTGTAGAGATTATTTTCCCTTGTTGATTCTGCAGTTTATTGAGAATAGTATTGTTTAATCTGAATTATATTTCATTCTATTGGGTGGCCTCCTTTAGTTTGATTGTGGATTGAGTAATTAACCTTTGATGGAAGGAAATTGCTTATAGACCATTGGTTAAACAACTTAGGATTGGATATAATCTGATTTGCACTTGAGATAGAAATATTCTCAAGGGCCCTAGGTAGTCAAAAGAAGGTCTGCACGTAATAAAGTATTAACCTCTCCTTGAGACATCAAGCGTGAGTGGATATAAGGGTTCAATTGGATCGAAAGACAATTGCACCTACTTTAACCTTGACTATAAAATTTGAATTAAGTTGTTTAATAAAAAGGGAAATAATTGACATTTGATAAAAAGGGGATTAAAATTCCTAAGGTGTTTTTGATTGCATAAGTCCAATACAACCATCGTTTATTATTTGTTTTTGCATCATTCTCATAAATCCATTTATAATTTGATAGTTTAACTAAAATGAACATGAGAACTCTAATGCCTAATTGTAATTTGTATTGATTCTCTGAGGGAACGACCTTGATTCATCACGTACTACGATTGCGACCCGTACACTTGCGGTGTCATAATTTAGTGAGCATCAGCTGCTTAGACTCCTTTGGTACTCCATAGAAGAAGTGCAACATGTATGGCCCTATTCAAATCAACTCTCTCCATTTGTCATGTTTTTCCTTGACTAATATTATTTTCTATAACTATGACTGATATAAATGACTTGTTAGAAGCTAGGTCATCCAAGGATGATATCCTTATCTCTCAGGTGCTGGGTAGTAAAACTTTCTTAACCTAAGACTCATAACCTTTTACCTTTATTCTCATACTATTTCCTCATATATATTCATGCCATCTTAACCTATCTTTTCCTAGCAGTTCATCCTTTTAGAGAATCGTGAAATGAAGGGTACTTCAAAGGGCATTAGAATGGAATCCTCCAAGAAATCTAGGGTTACTGAATTAGATCCTATTTCTACCATGTTAAAGGAGCTTGCTTCTGAGAGATTGCCTTCTCATGGTAAAGTTACCAAAGCTATCTTCAACTCAGTCATTACTTCCTCTTCCCCAAGATTGCCAAAAGATGCTTTTATTCTTGAACTAATGAAGACTCTTGGTATAATTTTTAACAATCCTTTCCCCACTGATAGGAAATTTTCTAAGATGTGATCTATGGTATCCCAACTATAGGCCCCTAACACTTTATCCTCTCTTTCTTCCAAGCTAGGCTCATATCCTCCAAATATTCAAAGAACATTACCCTCACTCATTGGGTTCGAATAGATTTATTTATCTTGAAAATTATAGGTCGAGACCCAATTATGATAATTTGATGAGCTAATTGCTAAACACAACCTATCAAACTCTTTTCACCCTTTACGGCAACAGCATGAAGAGGCCACTAGCTAGACTGATGATTTAAAGGCAAAGTTGGAGGTTATACAGTGGCAAAGGACTCAACGTTAGGAAGATGCGAGAGCACAAATTGTAGAAAAGGATCAACATATGAAAGATCTCCACCATCAACAGGTTAATATACTTATTGTAAGAAAATATATCAAGGCTTGGATTGAGGATATATCCAGTCGAAAGCTGCCTCTGCTAGAAGATTTAGAGCTTGACAATTTTGGCTTGTTAATTACTAAGAATGAATGGGAGAAAATGGTCCTGGACATTGAATCAGTGAAATTGGAGTCATTCTCATCTAGTGTGATAGGGGCCAAAGGAAAAAACTCATAAGGATTCATTAGCCAAGGTTAGGGAACACCAAGGGAAGGTACTTGATAAAGAGCATTTACTAGCTAAAGCCATGACATTTTTGGTCTAGCCCAGCCCAAAACACAAATAGGAAGTGTACGCTAAGACTCTACCCCTGCTACTAAGTTAGCTAGTGACCTTGTTGAATTTATTGGCAAACTAAACTAAAATGGGGATTGTGAGACTTATGTTAGTGCTTTAGTACTTTAACCATTTAGACCATTTCATCTTCCAGATTATCGACTAGGATTTTATCTATTTGCTCTTTACTTTTCTATTCTTGAATTATTCAACAACTATGGGGGTTGGCCTGTGACTTTCTATTTTATTCATGATTTTCATTATTCGCATTTTGAACTTAAGAAATGGATGGGTGCAATACCTCTTTTAATATTTTTTATTTATGCATTTGGTTTCTTTGGTTCCTTTGATGTTGACTAGATGATAAACACATCCTTGGATAACTTGATTAACCGTGAATGGTCCTTCTCAGTTAGATGACCACTTGTAAACATCTTATCCTTTAATCCTACAAGTAAAGACGTCCTCCAAACTAAATCTCTAACTTATAAACATTATGGCGTCACCTTTTTGTTGTCCATGCACATTAATTGCATTTTATGTAATCAAAGTAATTTAGACTATCTTGTAACAAGTATACTAATAACTCAAGTAATACTTTAAAATCAAAATATGAGTGTCACTCTTATTAGATACTTATAATTCTAGAAGGTTTTTACTTGATGTTAGGGGTTAGATATTTATTACTTATAACTACAAAAATATTTACTATTAGCCTCATTTTCTTTAATTACTAGTCACTTGAACATTTTATTAGACAAAATAAATGCAAAAAATAAAAGAAATTAAAGATTTCATTGAAATACATATTAAAACTCAAGACAATAAATTAAAAACACATAAAGACTCAACACAACATTGATTTAAAATTAATTAATATCGGGGATGTTAGATAAATCTATGCTCTATGTCCTATCTAATCTAGCAACCCCTCAATTCATATAGCTTTATCTAAACAATCAGTAAGGTCTAAATTTCAATAAGCATAAACTCCCACCAAAATTGTAATGAACCTTCATCTAAATAATTTATCATTCTAAGCAATCTAAGCTTCATTTATACTAATTGCAAAAAAATTCACAACATAGAATTATGAATATGAAATAAACACAAATTTAATTACATAACACTAATATCAATGTAATCAAAAGTCAAGTACATAAAACCAAAACACAAATAACAAAATTACACACTAAAAAAAAAAATCAATCCCATTTATCACTAAACAAAATGAATAAAACAAAAAGAAAAAGAAAAGGGGAAAAAATAAAGGAAAAGTGATGAAGAACCTCACTCAAGAAAGTGTCTTGAGTGAGTTGCCAAAAGATCAATGTATGAAAGCCGTAATTAATCATTAATCTTCCTTATCATTCAAGAGCCTCCAATGAACCTTTAAAGGCACCTATTAGTTAGTTTAAATTTCTCCTCACTAAACTTCTATCCTAGAGTCCATTAAATAGCTTCTCAAATGCTAGGTTTTCAAAACTCAACGTTTAAAAAAAAAATTGAATAGCAAGTCTAGCATATAGGCCTTGAATTCTAGTGCCTAAGCATTATGCCTAGTGTGGTGTCTAATGCAACCAAAAAAATGTTGTTTGTGAAGGCTCTTTCAAGGTCTTGGCTCTAGTTTTTTGTAGGTTGATCTTAGGGCTTCAAAGCTTAATTTATTTATGATTTTCTACCTACAAACACATCAAATTTCAATTAACTACTATTTACAAAGATTAAGCCAACACTTAATACACAAAATTACTTAAAGACCCAACTAAATTAACATATTTACATAGCCTAACTAAGAATTATCTAAGAACTACCAACTTCTATTCACCAAATTAGGACTTGGCTAAACCTTATTAATAAAAACCATGTAATTTTAAGCTAAACAACTTATAAATAAACTTCAAGAACTTAAACTAGGTCAAAAAGCATCAAATTACACTAAAATTAACAATTATTACTAAAAGCTACCATACAAGTAAAATAAATATATAAATACAAACTTAACTAAAATTTTTCCAATTTTATATACAAAATCCTAAATCAAACTAGATTTCTACATGATAAGTCCCACAAAATGATGCAAAAACATAATAAAATTAGGACTTATCACTAATATACTTAATAGCTATTAGTTGATCTTTGTCCAATAAGTGGAGTTTCATGCACATGTCTATGTGTACTTATTGGTTGGCTACCCTCCAAAATTTCATAATAACCTTCAGTGGTAGAACTACATTGATTCTATGCGGTTAACATTTTTTTGTGGCTTAATGCTTTTATTACCAGACAAGTTTATTTTTAATTGAAAGAAATTATTCACATTTTGAGATGGAATCCAAATACTTACCTGGATACAGTAGAAAATAAATTTTGCCTAAATTCATTGCCCCATAGGGTTTTAATTTGAGTCACATATAGATATCTAATTCTCTTTCATAGAAAAAACACAAATGTTTCATAAAGTAAGAGTCTCTCATATTTTTGTTCATAGTTCTATGCCTTTATCCTTTTTCTATTTTTGAGATAAAAATAAGGAAGAGGGAGTAATTATGTCTCACAATTACGTGATCAGTGTTTCATTTAACAAAATAGCTTCCCTTTATTTTAAAATTAAAATTAACTTATTTAATTTTTGAATTTCAAATTTTAAAAAATAAAATTCAAAATAAATAAATAAATAATTATTAATTAACTAATTATTAATTAGTTAATTAAAGTAAGTTAATGGGTTAAGTTATGAGTCAACCTAGCATGAGCAACCCATTTTTCCAACATCTTTCACTTGTACATGATGGGAGGTACAACATAGAATTCTTTGCAACTTTTTAATTTTTATACTAAGTGCTTTGTCATGACCACTTAGGCATTATTATTGTGGGCTCTTACACTAGAAATCTTATTATAGAACTAACATAAGAGATACATCCCTTAAATATAGTTTAAACACTTGTTTATGTGCCTTGAATTCATACTCTACACTTATAGAAAATCTAATCCCTTTTAAGTTAAATTTTACTCAAATTTTCCTTTTGTCATATGCATAGTATCTACACTTATGAAGTAACCAAAACTTCATAATGAACATACTTCAAATACTAGCATAGTTTTGTATATCTCAAGTAATATTGTTCTCACCCACATATTATTTGAATCAAAATCAATTTCCTTCTTAGCATTTATCCTTGATCTCATACCATAAAGAAATAATACCTATTTTACATCATATCATGCTTACAACATTAATTATTTTATTTCTAGCACTTTTAGCAATGAAATAAACTAACATTAAAGGTCCAAATTCTTCATTTTAGTATAAATACATAATTTTAACTTACCAATCTCAAAATCCATCCTTAACATATTTGTTCAACTAGAGACATCATAAAAAGAATCATGAAATTTGGGTTTCAAGCCATATGGATCAAACTAGTAATTTTGCATAACTTTTTATAAGTTCTCATTTCAGCCACCAACTTTAAAATTCATATATTGAGTTAGCAAACTCCAATTTGTGCAAATTAGGACTCTATAGAAAGTTCATATGCTGTAAAAATTTTAGATGAAAACAAGTTTGTTTGGATCATGAAAATCTAATGGAACAATAACTGCATCAAAATTTCAAACCTAACCCAAACCTGAAACTTTGAGCCTACATATCTTGGGTTACACAACTTTGTTTTAAGAAAACTCAGTGGTTATAGAAAGTTTATAATGCCAACTATATGCTTGTAAAATTTCACAAGTATTGGAGTTCATTTGGTCCCTTAATACATTAAAAACCAGATCTAACTATATGAACAATACTTAAGCAATTCTACAATTTTTAGTCAATTTTAAAAAATTATAATAAATTCTAAATAACTCCAAAATTTGTGTTCTTTAGCTCTATAAAAAGCTCTAAATAAGATCTAAATATTTGCCAAATTTCATCTAAAAATTTATTCATTTGGTCTATTTTTGGTTTATGAGCAAAATATGGCTCAAAGTGGCACATAGATGATACCAAATGGTTCAAAATAAACTTTTTCATTGCATGTGACCATTTGAGCACGTCCCAAACATGAAATACAACATATATGACCATCTCATCAGGTCCCAAATATCATGCATCTCAAAATCACTCTTCCACTTGTCATCATACACACACTTTCTAAGGCACTCACATGGCCAACTTGCACATTCTTGCACATATACATCCAAAAATGGTATTTACATCATAATCTCATATTTTTACATATGTAAAAATGTTTACATTACAAAAATAACATGTACTATCTCTCATTTGCAATATATTACATAAAAACTTAATCTATTGTCAAAGTAGCATGATTCATACTTGTTGGTTCAAATCCTTGGCTTCTTGAAAGTTCCCTAGACATTGTTAGAAATAATATAGGGGAAAGTGAGATTTTATTAATCCTAATAGCTCATTCACCTTTCAAGTATACTTAAAAGGCATGTTATCATGTCAAAGAAAGCAAGCATGCATCGTACATATCCAAATATCAAACAATCATATTTATAAAATCATGTGGATTCATCAAAGTAAAAAATAAGCCTTAGGATATTTGATCTAATCTCACTTAATTATTTGAGACTTTTAGATTAGTCTCATTCATTTTTAAGGACTTTTGACTTAGTCTCACTCATTCTTGAGACTTTTGGCTTTGTCTCACCTCTTACTTAGAGATTTTTGACACAACCTCACCTATCAATAACCATTACACATTCCAAATCCATTCCAAGAAACATATTGGTATCAAATCATCAAACCAATAGCAATAAATATAATTTATAATCCATACACACATACAAGCACTCAATGATAATTAAGTAACTAAAATAAGCATACATGAATAGATGAAGAGCCACATTTTCTCAAGAAGCACCAAATTTCCTCTTTAGTTTCTTACTTCTCCTTCTTGACCTCACACACACACTTGGGATAAGCTTTATTTGCTTGGCCTAAACACATTAAACAAGACACAAATGTATCAATGGAATCATCTTTAGCCTCATCTAAACTTTATATAAACTAATTCTAACTTTAGGCTTCCATATATCTCCATTTAGTAGCATAATGAAGCAACTCATATAGTTCATTATCTTGGCTCTAATTTTTCACTCAATCTAAGTCATTTGACTCCATTTAAACTCATTAGGGTCATCATAAATTCAAATCAATGAACCTACCACCAAGTTGCTTTTTTATGCATAATGGAATCCTAAACTTTCACCTTTCAAAATAAAACTTTTAAATTAAAACCAATAATTCCTTTGGTATTTATAATTAATATCTAGAACATCTCTATTCTTAGAATTAAAGACAACTCTCCCGAGGTGCTTCAATCCACTGTTGGCCGAGACATGTATATTGAATGCTACTTGTGGAGTTTTGTTCATTCTTCTAGGGAATTTAGCACCTATATGAATTCCTTCATCTCTTCTTGGCTCAATCATACTCTCGCATGATATAAAATATCATTTTAAAACTTTATATTTCCTAAGGTGCGATTAAAACCATAATTTCTATAACTTGTTACCAAATGCTTCCTATTTGATTCTTTTAGTTCCATATAATTCTCCATACTTCAAAACCCCATTTCCTATCAAGTTTGGGCCAAAACCAAGCTCCTTCCATAGTACTCTTATTCTATTCAAATAGAAGAGTGCATGGAAGAACCAAGAAAAGCAAGTTTTACATGAAGAAACATGTCTTGTTTGTTTCCTTGTCAAATGGTGTTTCTTAAGCTTCTAAGGTTTTCTTCAAACTCTTCCTTCCTTCAACCTAACCAACCATAAAACACCACCATGCAAAGTTCCAAAACCATGAAAAGAGAAAGGAGAAAGAAGAGAAGAACATTTGTAAATGAAAAAGCATGAAAAGAGAGCATTTTCTTACCCTTTTTGCTTGGTTTTCTTCCTCCTTTCTCCTCCTTCTTGTGTGCCACAAATAGCTGCCCTTGGTTCTATTTTAAGATAGATTTAAGTTAGCTTAAATGATGGGAGGAGAGTGGCATGCTATAATAAGAAGGAAGAAGGCTAATTATAACATTTTTAAAATTCTAACTATGTCCCTTAAACTTTGATTTCTCCATTTGAGGTCATTTCAATTCCTTTTTAAGAACTTTATTTTCTATCATAAATTCTAACTCCTCTAATTCATTAAAAGCCTTTGGTTTTACATTAATTGAATTTAAAACCTTACCAAACTATCCAGTTAAAATTTTAGTTAACTGGTGACCTAATTCATATACTAAAAAGGTTTTAACCATTCTACTAGATCTTATAGTTTTCTAGGCCCTTGATAACCCTAGTGAGCTTAATTTTATTATTTAAAACTCCCTTCTTTGATTTTTAAAAAAAGTTACCCGTAATTATGATTTTGCCACTACGTTTATCGCTTAATTCGTTCAACTATTTTGACTCTGATTTTGGGCTATCCTTAGGCTCTTTACCACATTTTTAAATGTTCTAATTAACATCCTTTTCTCAATTAGGCTCAATTTGGTTTGCTTTAGAGTGTTCTTATATCATTTTATTGGTTTCAATTTAGTTTCTGAAAAATCGATTATTACACTTAAGGTTAAATCTAACATGGCCATAGAATATATAATAAAGTAACTAATCTCCTCATAATATTGTCAAAGTCATAAGGGCACTTATAAAAGGATTTGATCCTTCTTGGGACTCACATAGTAATGAAGTAAGAATATACTCACTTGCTTTCCAGTTGCAATTCTTAAGCACATGTATTATGAATAATATGCTATGATGTTTCTCTTATGTCATAAGAGTATATATCAATTTAATTTATTTATCAACATTGTATAGATCTTGATTTAGACACACAAAGTGTCTAACTCAAAATTTACCATTCTACTCACCTCTTATAGTGCAGATCTAGCTATAAGTATTACGGATAGTAGGAATCTATGATTCAATTCATGTATTTATTTAATTTTAGATATCATCTCAACCTTACTTTTTATCTTTTTTGTCAATATGACATATTTATATTTTATATTCTTTTCTATTTCATATTGGTGCTTTTGCTACCTCTTATGGTGAACACAAATGCCTCATCTATGCTTGCTTCTCAAAAGCGCCAAAGATGGTTGCCCATGTGAAAGAACCAATCACATCTACTTGTATGACTTATTATCATTGTGTATATACTACCTATGATTGTGGTATAACTTATCTATTTAGTTAATACTTGACTTTTACAAATGGTGTGATACTTTATGTTCTATGCTTACCAAAAGACTTTATATCTTCTTTATATATATATATATATATATATATATCTAGATATATGCCTTCCTAGAGGATTAATTAACATTCTATAAGTAGATATATTTTCAAGTAATACCTTTATGTGCTATTGATCTTTCTTATTCTTGTATTTATATATTTTCTCTTGTAACAATATTTAGGGACTTTATTGTATGCCATTGCTTCTCATTTATCATGATTGGTTAATGTGAGATGTTAAGTCCCACCAATGATTCCTAAGTTTTCTATTACTCTCTTTAGCCATATAGCCTCTTGCATTGTTGTAGAATTTGCAATAAACTTTGTTTCTTTAGTAAATAATACTATGCATGTCTGCTTCTTATTCTTTCAAGATATCACATCACTCTTCAGCAAGAAAGTGTATCTAAAAATTAATTTCACATATATAGATCTTCTCTTAATACAACACTTAGTTTTATGTGCCTCATAAGTATTTTAGCATTCTCTTGATAGCATTTTTATGCTATTGACTGGGATTTTACCATTACCAATACACAAGGTGAATTATTTATAAATGTCTAGCCTTATACACATCATTACATATAATATCCAACAATGTTAAAGTAGGGAACGTTCTATATAATTTTCAATCTAGACTCACTTTGAGGACATCTATCATGGTTTAGAATATCTTTTTTTGCTATAGGTGTAACACCTTAGCTTCTTAGCCTTCAAATTACATCACAAAGGCTCATTTTAATACATTTACATAAAAATCACACCTTTGGCAATGGTTTATACCGAGCCAAAATATTTTATATTTGGCTCAATAAATCATTTGAGCTTTCTTAATTTATTTTTCATCTATAATATACTCATTCATATAAGAAACATAATAATTCATTACACAAATCTCAAATTTTGGACCATACTTCATAAGTTCAAAAAATTCCTCTCAAGTTGAAAGGCTACTTTTTTGATATAAAATTTAAAAATTCATAACTAATTGTAGAAAAATTCAAATCATGTAAATGATAACTTTCTGGAAAGCCCTAAATGTCAACTAACGATTAAAAATAATTCTAGATCAAGAAAATAGCATTTAATGCATGAAAATCAATCGAACAATACATTGGGTCATGCTCTCAGACTATTATAGACCCTGATTTTCAAAAATTTATAACTCTCTTTATACTTATCCAAATTGAGTGTTCTCAGTGGCTATGGAACATTTATGATATCTACTTTGTGTCTATAAAATTTTATGAGCATTGGACTTCATTTGACCCCTAAGAGACATTGAAACTAAAACTGTCCAAATGAACAGTGACATTGAAATTTTTGCATAATTGGGCCAACTTTTTTAAATCATAATAAATTCTCTAGAGCTCTAAATATAACGAACGATTTGTCATAAAACGGTAGAATTGAGCTGTATAAAAGCAAGTCCCTTGAGATGAGTGATTTAAAGCAAAATAAAAATTTGATAAAATTTTAAATAATAAAAAATGATGATTTAAGTTTCGAGTTGCCCAAAAACTGGGGTTGAAGTGGTTCAAAAAATTTACTGAAAGTCTAGTGGCATTTTCATAAATATAGGTACTTTTTGAAAAACTTATAGATTTAAATAAAAAATTTGAGCTTTCTAGGATTCTCAGAGGTCCTAAAGACCATGGGAAGACTCGAGACAATTAAAACCCTTCCATTGTGCATTTTTGAACGTCGATTGACCCCAATTTTGACTGATTCATTTGAAAAAGTTTTAGCTCCAATTTGAGTGATTCCAAAGGCATTTTATAAGATTAGGAATCTAAATTTTATGATGAAAAAGATGGTTATCAAAAAGAAGCTAAAACGAAGCTAAAACAAAAAAAATGTCATATACGCAAGACATAAACGTCATTTTTGAAAAAAATTACTTCTTAAATTCTCCTTAAAAGTGGCGTCCAGGATTCTACCTTCTTCTAATCGAATTTCCTTCATCCAAAAATAAAAGAGAGAGTTGGAGAAAGAGGCACACAAGGAGGCCAAGAAAGAAGGGAGAAAATCAAGGAAAAAGGTAAGAAAATTTAAAAAAATCTATGGTTTCTCTTCTTGCAATTTCATTATCCTCCCTTTGCTCCATCTTCCTATGGTTTTGAAGGCTTAAATGGTTCTATTTTGGCCTTGAACTAGAGGGGCAGAGTTAGAGATTTAAAGAGGAGGCTAAGGCAAAGAGAAACACTCTTAAAGAAGCCTTAAATTCCAGGTAATTTTCTTCCATTTGGTTGCTTCTTCTTCCTTTGCTTCTTCTTGAGTGTTTTATTGAACTTAAGAACTAGGGAAGGGGGAAGTTTCTGACTTAGGGCAAGCATGAAACCATTGCTTTAGGTTATGGGAACTTGGAATATATAAAGAAATTGGAAGGAAAACTAATGGAAATTAAGATAGGAAAGTGTGAAGCTCTTGAACATAATGCAAAAACTGATTTGATATGTGAATTTTCTTGCAGGTGTGATTGTTTATTTGAGCTCCTAAGACCTCTAGGAAGCCTCCCAAATGTCTCTCCTATCAAGGAAAAATCAAAAAGTCCATAGGCTCCTTCCTCCCCTAATGCCTTAGCCAAGCTAGGATAAATAGGTTATGGAGTATTTTAATTTGTTATAGCTATAGTTTGGGACTTCATATGATGGTAGAAGGTGAGAGAAATCCTTTGGAAAAATTTAGGAGCTATAGATTGGGAGATGAGGCAATGGCTTCCATAATGTAGTCTTATGAAGCAAGATGTATCTAGGCTTTTGGAAGTGAGTGTGTGATGGTTCCAAGGACCTTAAATGAAGTCAAGAGACCTAGATATAGGAAGAAAATGGAGCTAAAAGCTTAAACTATGGTAGTTGCTTCATTAGGCCATTAATGGAACCAATATGAGACCAATGGAACAAAGTGTGTTCTTAAGAGTAAATTTAATGCTTTGGCTTGTTTCAAGAGTGTAACTGAGTGTTGTTCATTGTGTTTAGGCCAAGAAAGGCAAGCCCCATCTAGTTGTGGTTATGAAATTGAAAAAGGGAAGGAATAAACAAAGTAAAGCTTGGATTTCTATCAAGGTAGCTCTCCACCCTATTCTTGTTTGCATTCTTAGTTATGTATGTGTCATTATATGCTTGTGTGTGCATTTATAACTTAAGACATGCCACTTAATGCTATCTTGATGCATTGGTACTAATATGCTTTCTTGAATGCTACTTGTTTGTGAAATTGCTCATAAGGGTGAGGTGATGCCAAAAGTCCCTTGCTATGGGTGAAAAGATGCCAAAAGTCTCTAGGCATGAGTGAGACAAGACCAAAAGTCTTATGGATGGATAAGGCCAAGTCAAAAGTCCTTAGGCCAAGGGTGAGGATAATCGAAAAGTCCTAAAAATGGAGTAAGGCTAAACCAAAAGTCTCTATAGCTCATTTTTGACTTTGTTGTGACTTTGTGGCATGGAAATGTGATCTGAATGCTTTATGATTGTTTTAGAAAGCATACTTGCACTCTTTGACATATTGAATGCCTTGAATATGTACATGAATGGGTGTATGAGTTATTGAGATTCCATGAATCTCACCCCTTCCCTCTCCAATCTTATATTGTCTAGGTGGAGCTCAAGAGACAAATGGTGGAGGCCATGAGACATAAATGGCCATTTCTTGACACTTTTGCATGATTATATATATTTTTGATATATAAGAATGTCAAAGTTCTTATGTCAAAGTTCTTATGTATATATTTTTTTGAGTTGTAATCATTTGAGCAAATGTAAAAGCATGTATGGATGATGTAGAAACGATAATTAATACCAAATCAATGTAAATGTAAGATTTGGACCTTTGATGACTTGTAAATACTAGTGTATTCTTACATGTAGAATGGACAAATTAAGATACATGAAGGGTAGTGTAACACCATATATTTTTAGCTTATTTCATAACATTCTCATGCTTTACAACGTACATTTCATGAAGGAGCAAGAAAAAGGGTATTAAAATAATACATTTCTTAGCATTGTGTCGCGTATAATTTTTTTATTCGATGTCCCGCAGACTATGTAAGCTCATGTATCACATTATCATATTTATTTACATAGATACAACTCATTTCCATCATCAAAAATGACCTACAACTCGTGGAAAGCAAAGGAAAGTATAAAATACATAGTTGCATTTTCCACTAGAAATTCTCCTTTTCTGTCACAAATTTTGAAAAATCATAACTAATTCTAAAAAAATTAAAATCTGGGAAGCTACACATGTCTACTTTATGCTAAAAATATGTCCAAGCCATGAAACATAACACAGAAGATGTTTGACATTCTAAAAGATGCAGAGGTATGGTAGGTCACTGGTACTGTCACAGTTTTCTGCTACAAACTTAAAAAATATCTCATTAATTTCACAAAATTCCAATCCATGTAAATAATACCAATTTAGAAAACTACAGATGTTAACTATAGGAAAAAATAACTCTAGACCAGTTCAAGTACGTCCAGGCATCAAAAACTAATCAAACAGTATATGAGATCAATCTGAACACCTGATACTGGGTTAAATCTTCAAAAATTCATATCTTTTTCTCTAGACCTCGAAATGGAGTGCTTCCATTTGGCACAAGTCTCTATGAATGTCTAGTATTTTTTATAAAATTTCATGGCAATTAGACATCATTTGGCCTCTGAGTGACAGAATTTATTTTTAGACCAGTGTGAATAATAACCTAACCAATTTCAAAATTTTTCTCAACTTTAAAAATTCATCAAATATTTCCTAGACCTTTAAAAATTCTACACTTTAGCTTTTTAAAAAGCTTTCAACAAGCTCTAATTGCATGCCAAATCTTAAATCAAGGAGAGTTCATTTGGACAAAAAGTGGTATAGGTTTCCAATATGGTCAATTTTTGCTCCATATAAGATACCAAAGTGTCCAATGATTTTCTTTGATGTTCAGCACATCTTGGACAACTTTAAAAATATGATTATGACTTATATGAATTGCCCAAGTGGTTCCAAACTTCATGTATTTCAATTTGGCCATCCCACTTGCATGTATACATATACTTCCATAATGCAAAATTGCCATTACATAACCAAAATGTATATTTCCGTACATACAACCTTAGTTCTCATTTATTCATGATACATTAGCATAATTGATGACTCCCTAATTTTGGATGAGAAAGGGATGTATTTTATGATAATTAAGGAGGCAAAGTACTTTTCTCTTGACTAATATGGCTAAATTTGTATTCAATCAAACAAAATAAAGAAAATATTTCAATTGCAATATCTTTATCAGTTTGAGCCTCATTTTATGATTGATTTTTATCTCAGGAGAAAGTAGATGATTGTAGAAAGAAATGAGAAAAGAGAGGGAAGCTAAAAAGTAAAAAGACAAGTGGAACAAGTCCTCTCGCTACAGCTAGAACACAATTCGTTATAGCGAGGAAGTCACTTCGCCATAGTGAAGTCGCGATGCATACAAATTCTAAGGAGCTCTTAGATATAGCGTCAGCAATAGCGAGATCAGTAGAAATCTGGGTGCCTATGAGCTTTCACTATAATGAGTCACCCCTCACCATAGTGAGATCAGCCTTTGAAATGCACAGCTTTGATTTGTGAGCTAAAAAATGCTAGAGAAAGTTAGGGCTTCATAATTCAGCAGAGGGGAGCTGTTCTAGTCAACTGGGAGAGTGAGAAAATGCACAAGAGGTGTTGGAGAAGCTTTATATTAATTGGGAAATTGTTGATTCTATGCAAGATTCTTCTAATTAGGTGTTTCTACTCTATCTTCTGTTCAAGTTGATGTATTTGTTGATATGTTTACTGAGCTTGTCTGTAAATTTCAAGCCATGAGTGGCTAAATCTTGTAACCCTTAGGGATTCTATGAACCTTTGAGTTTTGGAAATTACTTCTCTTTTGATTATCTTGGATTATTGAAGATGTTAGTGCTTAATCTAAACTATGGTTTCATTCAATTAATTGGCCACCTCTAGTTTGATTATGGGTTTTGTAGTTAGCCTTTGAAAGAAAGGAATTACTTATAGACCATTGATTAAGCAGCTTAGGATTAGACATAATCTAATTTGCACTTGAGATAGAGATATGCTCAAGGGCCCTAAGTAGTCTAGATAAGGTCTGAGCTTAATTATATGTTAACTACTTATTTGAGACATCAAAGAGTTGAGTTGATATATAAGTTTGAATGAATCAAAAGACATTTTTACCTAATTGGCCTTTGACTTTAAAATTGATATTAAGCCAATTAATTAAAAAGGGAAATGATTGATATTGTGTAAAAAGGAGATTAGAATTCCTAGGGTGTCTTTAATTACTTATTTCCACTTAGAACCATTGTCATTACTATTAATTGCACTTGAATTAATTTTCACAAAAATTCAATCACAATTTGATCTGCTTAACTAAAATGAATATGAGAAATATAATGTCTACTCATTAATCGTATTGATTCTCTGAGGGAACAACTTTGACTCATCACTTACTATTCTTACAGCCTGTACACTTGTGGTGCCATTATTCTGGTGAGCATCAAGTTTTTAGCGCCGTTGCTGGGGAATCAAGGCAATTAGTGAATAGAATTAGAGGACTTTGAGTAGTTTTAGCTTAAGTACTTAGTTTCTTTTACTTTACTCTCTTGTTTAATTGTACTTTTATTTGTTAGTTGCAGTAATTTTATTAGTGATTTCTTGTTTATTACCTTTTGGTTTCTTTGGTTTAGTTAGATTCTTGATCTGTGTTCCTTCGTTTTCACAAGTGCATTAGTTTATGCCACTTAAATCCAGATCCAAGAGGACACCTAGAAAGACAAAGAATTTGAAGGATATTTTGGCTAAGGGGTCTGTGCTAATTCAACCTGAGAATGGGATAAACATTCCTACTACAAATATGGCACACGAAGATAATCAAAATCGAACTATCAAGGATTTTGTGGGAAGAACCATAAGAACTACTCAGCCTAGCATTGTAGTACTAGATTTTCAGGCTAACAACTTTGAGTTAAAGCTAGTGATGATTTCAATGCTTGAAATGAATGGGCAGTTTGGTGGTGAATCAACAAATGATGCTAATAGACACATATTATCTTTCTTGGAAGTATGTGACTCTTTCAAACAGAATGGAATGCCCAAAGATGTATTAAGGCTTAGATTATTTACTATCTCTGTCAAGGATGATGCAAAAGAATGGTTGCTAAATTTTTCGGAGGGATCTATCAATAATTGGGATGACTTAGAAGCAAAGTTTAGAGCTCGCTTCATTCCAAATAATAAATTTGATGATGCTAAACGTGATTTAATCAACTTCAAGAAATTATCGGATGAGCACCTTTATATGGCTTGGGAAAGATATAACATTTGATGAGACAATGTTTAAGTCATGGCATGAATGAGTGGGCCATTGTATAAAACTTTTGCACCAAACTCAATGCACAATCAGACATTATGCTAGCCTCGATTCTTAATGGTAGTTATGAACAACTCCTAGTAGATGAGGTGATAAAGGTACTGGATAATCTGTCTAAAAGTGATTCTCATAGAGGGGATGAAAGACTAATAATTCCCCAAACATCTAATACTAAAAAGGATTCTTCTGCTAAGCTAGTTGCTATTTTATCAGCGTTGAATAAACGTTTTGATTTGCTACAATCGCAAGTGCAAAAGAAGACTACTTTGAATGCCTGTTCTACACAAGTCACTCATATTGCATGTGAGCAGTGTGGTGAGATACATATACAAGACTCGTGCCCAATGTTTATGCAATCAGAATCAGTGAATTATGTGGGAAACTTTCAAAAGAGTCAAAACAACCCTTACTCAAACACCTACAACCTTGCATGGCATAATCTGTAAAGTCCCACATCTGGTAGGAGACCTTAGGGCTAAGGCCTTATAAGTGGGAACGAAGCTTTCTCCACCAGCGACACGTTTTCCCTTAGATTGGGGAGGAACAAAACCCCACCACGTGAGAAATGAGAGTACCACGGGGTGCCGTAACGGGGACAATATTGTTGGAGGCTCTGTGGGGAATTGGTATCAGAGTCGGCTTAGCTGTATGTACAACTCGAGGACAGGTTAGCCCCAAGGGGGGTGGAATGTAAAGTCCCACATCAGGTAGGAAACCCTGGGGCTAAGGCCTTATAAGTGG
The DNA here is from genome assembly GCA_026724425.1 of Erythrophleum ivorense. Lineage (NCBI taxonomy): Eukaryota > Viridiplantae > Streptophyta > Magnoliopsida > Fabales > Fabaceae > Erythrophleum > Erythrophleum ivorense. The sequence continues at coordinate 1,339,942 of JAIUCV010000219.1, forward strand.
GAGCGAAGCTCTCTCCATCAGTGACACATTTTCCCTTGGATTAGGGAGGAACAAAACCCTACCACGTGGGAAATGAGAGTACCACGGGGTGCCATAACGGGGACAATATTGCTGGAGGCTTTGTGGACAATATTCCCACATGGTGGGGTTTTGTTCCTCCCAAATCCAAGGGAAAACGCGTCACTAGTGGAGAGAGCTTCGCTCCCACTTATAAGGTCTTAGCCCCAAGGCCTCCTACCCGATGTAGGACTTTACATTCCACCCTCTTGGGGCCAACCCATCCTCGGGTTGCACATACGGCTAGGCTAGGTCTGATATCAATTCCCACAGAGCCTCTAGCAATATTGTCCCCGTTACGGCACCCCGTGGTACTCTCATTTCCCGCATGGTAGGGTTTTGTTCCTCCCCAATCCAAGGGAAAATGCATCGTTGGTGGAGAGAGCTTCGCTCCCACTTATAAGGCCTTAGCCCCAGGGTCTCCTACCTGATGTGGGACTTTACATTTCACCCCCCTTGGGGCCAACCTGTTCTCGGGTTGCACATACGACTAGGCCAACTCTGATACCGATTCCCCACAAAGCCTCCAGTAATATTGTCCCCATTACGGCACCCCGTGGTACTCTCATTTCTCACGTGGTGGGATTTTGTTCCTCCCAAATCCAAGAAAAAATGTGTCGCTGGTGGAGAGAGCTTCACTCTCACTTATAAGGCTTTAGCCCCAGGGTTTCCTACCCGATGTGGGACTTTACATTCCACCCCCCTTGGGGCCAACCCGTCCTCAGGTTGCACATACGGCTAGGCCGGCTCTGATACCAATTCCCCATAAAGCCTCCAGTAATATTGTCCCTGTCATGGCACCTCGTGGTACTCTCATTTCCCATGTGATGGGGTTTTGTTCCTCCCCAATCTAAGGGAAAACGCGTCGCTGGTGGAGAGAGTTTCGCTCCCACTTATAAGGCCTTAGCCCCAGGGTCTCCTACCCGATGTGAAACTTTACATAATCACCCGAATTTTTTCTGGAAGAATGGTCCATCACTTAATCAGCCATCATCTTCTGGAATAAGGCCAACTCAACCTCCTGGGTTCTCTCAAGTGACAAGGTAAAATGTGCCTATTCAAGAGCCGAAAACTAATTTAAAGGATATTTTGGGTAAGTTTATGACTACTCAAATCAAGAATAATGAAAAGCAAGATAGTATTAATTCAAGGGTAGACTCCTCTCTTAAGAATATAGAAGTACAATTGGACAGTTAGTTTTTACTGTGAATGCACTGCATCAAAGAGTCTTGCCAAGTGATACAATTCCTAACCCAAGGAGAGATGGCAAGGAAGAATGTAAAGTTATCACTTTGAGAAATGATAAAGAGCTCCCTGAAGTACAAGTTCAAGTGAAGGAGCCAAACAAGGTGAATTCTAAGGGTCCATCAGGTGTTATTCAGATTAAAGATGAAGAACTTCAACAAGAAAAAAAGAAAAAAACTACTAGTTTGAATGCAAAAGAAGAGGACAAGGAAAGGAAGTCTAAAGTGGAAAAGTCAGATACAACTAAAGAAAAGATAGTAGTGCATCCTAAAGTGGTGTCATTACCTCCATTTCCACAGAGATTGCAAAAGAAAGTCTTTGATGAGCAGTATAAGAAGTTTTTGGACATGTTTAAGCAACTCCACATCAATATCCCCATCTCTGAGGCTTTATAGCAAATGCCTAAATATGCTAAATTCCTTAAAGATATGCTTAGCAAGAAGAAGCGGTTCATCGAATTCGCAACAGTGGCCTTGACAAAGGAAACCACTAATATACTCAATTCCAATATTCCAACTAAATATAAAGATCTTGGTTCTTTTTCTATCCCTTGCATGATTGGGGATAAATTTGAGGGTTGAGCACTTTGTGAGTTAGGATCTACTGTAAACCTTATGCCATTATTTGTTCTTAGAAAGATACAATTGGGTGAGGCCAATCTAACAACTGCTACTTTGTAATTGGCTGATAGAAGCTTTTCTTATCCACATGGGATCATTGAAGATGTGTTAGTGAAGATTGGCCCCTTCATTTATCTTATTGATTTTATTGTGCTTGATATTGAAGAGGATAGAGATATCCCACTGATAGTGGGGAGGCAGTTTCTAGCTACTGGCAGAGCACTCGTTAATGTGGAAAAAGAGGAGATTATAATGAGGCTTGGAGATGAGCAAGTAACCTTTAGTGTGGGGAAAGCTATAAAGCATCTGAGTAGTGTAGAAAAATGCTCAAGGGTGTCTATTGTTGAAGAGGTAATTCAAGAAGAATTGAATTCTTTTGCTTTCACCGATCCTCTTGAAGCAGTACTTGTTGGTAAACCAAGTATAGGAGAGGTGATGAAAATGGAAGTTGAGTACAAACTTAATGCATTTAGACCTGTGGCTAAGCAGAATGGGGAATTTGAATCATTGGAGCTGGCTTCACAAAAAGCTCATGCTCTCCCACATCAATTGAGCAGCCTCTAATTTTGGAATTGAAACCTCTTCCACCACATCTTAAATATGCTTATTTGGGGGAAGGAGAGACTTTACCAGTCATAGTTTCGTCTGCATTAACACTTCTCCAAGAAAAATAACTACTAAAAGTGTTAAAAGAGCACAAAAGGGCCATTGGTTAGACCATAGCCGATATAAAAAGGATTAGTCCAGCTATTTGCATACACAAAATTCTCTTAGAAGATGACCAAAAGAAATTAGTAGAGAATCAAAGGCGATTGAATCTTATAATGAAAGAAGTGGTCAAGAAAGAGATTATCAAGTGACTTGATGTTGGTATTATCTATCCCATATCGGATAGTGACTCAGTAAGTCCAGTGTGATGTGTCCTTAAGAAAGGAGGAATGATAGTGGTGAACAATGAGAAGGATGAAATGATTGCCATAAGAACAGTTATAGGTTGGAGAGTTTGTATGGACTATAGGAAGTTAAACACAGTTACAAGAAAGGATCATTTCTCGCTTCCATTCATCGATCAGATGTTATATCAGTTAGCAAGAAAAGAATTCTTTTATTTCTTGGATGGTTATTCTAGTTACAATTAAATTGCAATTGCTCTTGAGGATCAAGAAAAAAACTACTTTCACATATCCATATGGAACTTTCGCATTTAGATAAATGCCTTTTGGATTATGTAATGCTCCTGCCACATTTCAAATATGTATGATGTCGATTTTCTCTGACATAATTGAACATATCGTGGAAGTCTTCATTTTTAGTATCACTTTTGAAGAATGTCTAGATAATTTGACACGGGTTTTGCAAAGATGTGAGGATACTAATTTGGTTCTCAATTAGGAAAAGTGTCACTACATGGTTTGTGAAGGTATAGTGCTTAGGCATAAGGTGTCAAAAAGAGGATTGGAGGAGGATCGGGATAAGGTTTCAGTTATTGAGCAATTACCACCACCTACTAATGTAAAAGCTGTTAAAAGTTTCTTGGGGCACGTTGGGTTTTATCGAAGATTCACTAAAGATGGCAAAGCCTCTATCTCAATTGCTTGAAAAGGATACCCCATTCAAGTTTGATGCAATTTGCTTGAAAGCTTTTGAAGAGCTTAAGCAAAGACTTATCACAACACCAATTATAATAGCTCCTGATTGGTCACTACCCTTTGAGGTCATGTGCAATACAAGCAATTATGCAGTTGGAGCTGTGCTTGGGCAGAGACATGGGAAGATCTTTCATCCTATTTATTATGCAAGTAAAATTCTAGTTAGAGCACAGGTAAATTACTCAACTACTGAAAAAGAAATGCTTGCTGTTGTCTTTGCTTTTAAGAAATTTAGAGTGTATTTGATGGGCACTAGAGTCATTGTTTATACTAATCATGCTGCTATAAGATATTTGTTGTATAAGAAAGAATCTAAACCTAGGTTGATTAGATGGGTTTTATTATTGCAAGAATTTGATGTGCAGATTGCTGATAAGAAAGGAACTGAAAACTAAGTTGTTGATCACTTATCTAGGCTTGTGAATAATTCTGAGTGTGTGGATGATTTTTTTATTAATGAGAGTTTTCCTGATGAGTTTGTATTTGCTATGAATAGTGTATTTGTGCCTTGGTATGCTGATTATACTAATTACTTGGTTAGTGATATTGTGCCTGATGAATTAAAGTCTTATCAAAAGAAAAAAAAATTTGCATGATGTGAAATGGTTTGTGTGGGATGAACCCTTTATGTACAAGAAGTGTGCTGACCAAATTTACGAAAGTGTGTGCCTCAAAATAAACAAAATGATATTTTATATACTTGTCATGCTACTCTTTATGGTGGTCATTTTAATGGCCAACGTACTGCATACAAAGTGTTACAATCTGGATATTATTGGCCTACATTATTTAAGGATGCTTACTTATTTATTTGTCATTGTAAAGCATGTCAGAGAACATGTAACATCTCAAAGAGGTATGAAATGCCCCAATCTCATATTCTTGAGGTAGAATTGTTTAATGTGTAGGGTATTGATTTTATAGGGCCTTTTGTTTCATCTAGGAGCCATCAATATATATTGGTCGCTGTTGAATATGTGAGTAAATGGGTTGAGGCTGTGGCTTGTCATTCTAATGATGCCAATATGGTGGTGCAATTTTTAGAAAAAATATTTTTACTCGATTTGGCACACCTAAGGCAATCATTAGTGATGAGGAAACTCATTTTAACAATAAGTTATTGAAAGGTTTGCTTGCAAAATATGGAGTCACCCATAAGATGGCATTGACGTATCACTCTCAAACCAACAAGTTGTGTGAAGTGTCCAATAAAGAAATAAAAAGAATTTTGGAAAAAATTATGAGTCCCACTAGAAAGGATTGAGCGGATAAGCTCGATGATACTTTATGGGCGTATAGGACAGCTTTTAAATCTCTAATAGGTATGTCTCCCTATCAATTAGTTCTTGGCAAGGCTTGTCATTTGCCCATTGAACTAGAGCATAAAGCATTTTGGGCTATAAAGAAGTTAAATTTTGATATGAATAAAGTGGGTGAGAAAAGACTAATACAACTAAATGAGTTAGAAGAATTTAGATTGCAAGCTTTTGAGAGTTCTAGAATTTACAAGGAAAGGACCAAAAGAATGCATGATAGGCATATCTTACCAAGAAAGTTTGAACCTGGAGATCTTGTATTGCTTTATAATTCTCGGTCAAAGTTGTTTCTAGGTAAGTTGAGATCCAGGTGGTCTGATCCGTTCAAAGTGATCTCTATGACATCTTATGGAGCTATCGAAGTTAAAGATGAGAAGTCAGGAGATCAATTTAAAGTAAATGGTCAAAGGTTTAAGCATTATTTAGGTGGCGAGATAGACCAGCAGACAACAGTCCATAGCTTCGCTCAACCTCCTTGATTGGCTAACAAAGTCCAGCTAAGGACTATAAACCAAGCGCTACTTGGGAGGCAACCTAATTTTTTTTCTTGTTCTTATGTTTGAGTTTGATATTCTTTTTGTCTTTAGTTTGATCTTTCTTTTTCTCTATGTATTTTGTAAGTTCGGTGTTAGTGTTGAAGTGTTGGATATTCGGGAACAAGTTGTTGGCAAGAAAGGACAAGGCCAGTCATGATTTTCAGGGAGTTTTTAACTATTGATTTGAATTGCATATCAGTATTCTAGTAATATTGATTATTTTATTATGTTTGGTTAAAGTTTGATGGCAATGGGTTGAGCAATTACATGATAGGAGGTGTAAATAGGGTTGGAAAGTACTTATTTGAATATTTAGGGGGGGTTAATCATTCAATAAAAAATAAAAATAAGAATTACAAAAAAAAATTTTGCTACAGCAAGGAATTGATCTCGCTATGGCGAGGTTGCTTGTTCTACGTCTAGTACATTAACCAGAGAGTTCCTCGCTATATCCTAGGTTGTGGCGAGCCAGAGTGTAAGCGATGACAAGTGTTATCGCTATAGCGAGCACACCATTTCACCATAGCAAACTCCCTGTGTTTCTAATCTGGTACAAAGTCCAGAGAGTATTTCGCTATAGCCGGGCTATGATGAGTGAAATGTGTTAGGAAAATTTTTCAAGTATCCTCGCTGTTGCGAGATGGCCAACTCGCTATAGCGAATGCAGTATGCTCATGGACCAGTACAAACACCAAAGAGTTTCTCGCTATAGCCTAGCTATAGCAAGATTCTTCAGAGACCAACAATTACCCAAGTATGCTCGCCATTGCGAGAGGCATTTTTGCCATTGCGAAACTAGTAGCTCTGCTTTTGGTACTTCTTCTAGAGATGCCCTCACTATTGCCTAGGCAATAACGAGGTCTCTAATTGTAAAAAAAAATTAACCTAATTTCAATTAACTTAATAACTAAATAATCAGATACACCCCCCATTCTTCATTCTCGCAATATCTCGCTACTGTGTGCTTGAACCCCTCATTTCTTTCCTCCTTTCTTCTACTAAATTTCTCGACTTCCACGCTCTATTCCCCTCGTGCATCACTTGCCTTGCATCAGGTATGTTGTTCGACCCTTTTATCTCCTCAATCGCTTCCTTTTTAGTTGTTTCTGTGGTCATTAGAGCTAAGACTTTTTCTTGCATTTATCTATGTAATTAGGGATCAATAAGTTAGTTTTTCTAGTTACATTCTATTGGTTGACTGTTTCTGTGTAGGAAGTTCGCATTAATTTGGTTTTCTTCGGCCTAAATCAGCATTTTTAGAAAATTGTTCGTTCTCGCTATAGTGAGTTCGAGCGTTTTCCAAAAATTACTATTTCTTTTCTGGGCACTTCTTGCTTTGTTTGATTCAATGTTTCTTTTCCCCTAACACCTTGTTTGCTCTTAGAGGTTCATTTCCATATTATAAGCATGTCACATTCATTTGATTTACAAATTTTTCTTTTTCATTATTGTGCCTACAAACATCACATTTGCCCCTACTTGTTCTATGGTTTGCTATAGCTGCTAACACTGGTTTCTTTCTAATTGTTAGCTAGATTTCAGAGTTTATGGCTCCCAAGAAGCAGACAAAGACCACTGAAGCATCTTCTTCGAAGTAAAAGAAGAAATCTTATGACAAGAACCGGTTTGCTTCTTCCAGAGCCAAATTCCATTTTGAGTGGCTTTTCTCTGACCGAGGGGTAGTTGAAGATCGATACTATGAGCCCCACATTTTAGATCTCACCTATAATGACTTTGAATGGCATGGACTGCAAGGTTTCACCAAAAAGCTAGTGCATTGGATTCCTATGATGATCCAAGAACTGTATGCAAATTTTGAAGACACAAAGGAGGACGAAGATGAATACTATTGCCGCTTTGGCTGGGTACGAATCAATGAGAAGGTCATTCAAGACTTTTATGAATTACCTGATACCGCAGAATGTGCCTTCCAATCTTACTTGGAGAATTCGCAGCCTATTCCATGGGAAGAGGTGGAGACAACCAATGCAAATGAAGGATGAGCAAGGCTGACTAATAAAGTATACTAGTCAACCAATTGAATAAGCCTGCTCGATATTGGCTGCAATTCATCACTAGCAACATTTTGACGAGCTCTTATGGGTTCAACATGATCCAAGAATGAGCTGTATTGACTTGGTGCTTTATGACCAGGCAGCGAGTGAATATTCCCCATATTATGTTCCTCAACTTCAAGCAAGTGGCAAGGTCAGATAGAGCATGTGACGACCCTGCCTTCTAAACATGGTAATTATAGTTAAATATGCAATTAATAATTAATGATCAAGGTTTGGAGTTGTTACAGTTTATTACATTATGAAAATATAGGGGAATTTGAACCTTAATGTTAGGGTCATCACTAAACAACCACACACAAAACAACAATGCATAAGAGAAATCATACTACCATGAAGGATTTATGATTAATCCATTCATCCGTTTTAATACACAAAAATCTCCCACAAGTATTCTTATATCATTTCCTAGCATCACCATTGAAGAAACTAGGGTTTCTAGGCTAAAGGAAGGAGTTTGGGGTTTTACGCCGTAGCCCATATCATTCCCGCCGTGGCTAAGTTAAGTACTGGAATCATTGGGCAACTTTCACGAATTTTGCCGAGGCAAGTTGGACCATTGCCGCGACCAGCCTACATGGCACCATGACGGAAATGCCTCTTGGAGCTACTATTTCAAATCCCACGATCCTCACCTCGGCGAAACACCCTTACGCCGCGGCGAGATTCTCTACTGTACACTCCTTATTTTGTTCCCTCGACTAACGTCGTGGTAGTACATGTTCTGCCGTAGTGAGGTTTCATTCTGTTACCCTCCTGGCCGATTTTTTCACTCTGAGCAGCGGCGAGATTCCGTGGTGTTTCTCGTCACTGTTACTCTCCAGAAAAATTTTATTCGCTTGCGTCACGGCGAGATTAATCATGCTGCGGCGCCCCTCGGTTCTGTCACTTTATTTGGCTGCGGTGAAGCCTTCTTGGCCACAGCGTGACTCCCTTCTGTAGCTACATCTCTTAAATTTTGTCCCTTACACTCCAATTCTCATCTTAGGAATACCCTAGGACCATTCCCACTTATTTTATGTGACTCTAATGGTATTTATCTACCCTATTCATCCAGCTATTCTACCATTACCAATTCAAAACTTAAATGTAAATTTTCACTCCTCCAACTACCCTATTCCAGCAAGTCCATAGAGTAATAACAACAAGAATTCATGCACTATTTGAAATTAACATTCGATATACATTCTGTTAGAGATGTCATACATCAATGGTTCATATCAATATCTAATGCATCACATAATTATATTTCCAATAGTATACCATATTATAAGTTCAGTAAAATTCATACGTCAAGTATTATGAGTTCATACATCCGATATCAAGCTAAGATGAGGTCTAACTCCTCAATGAATACATCCTAGGTAATTAAAATTATAAGAGCCTACACTTGGCAATATGAATACATGATGATGCTATACAATAAGGAATACAAAATTTAGCATCTATACTAAATAAGTCAGCCTATGTGTAGCCTTCTCCCCACATGATGAAACTCATGGATTTTCATCCACTTGCTTCCCCTTATCCTTACCCGAAAAACCTTCACTTGAAATATTAATCCCATAAAATGGGGTGAAATGTGAATCTCAGTAACCAAGGAAATTCCATCATATAATCCAGTTTAATTAGCATACATGCATAATTTCACATAAGCATCAAAAGAACACCAGTCATATTATTAAATGAAACAATTAGGCTATCATGATCACTATCCTATACTAACAATCATATTTTCATATGTTAAAAGCCATTAACACCAGGAGAGGCCCATCCACAACACTTACTCCCCTTTGAGCACAACCAAGGTTCAGTGCATCCGGGGTTTGATCATAACCTGGTGCCCGATCGAAGCACATGCACAGGTGACAACTGCACCACAGCTCCACCATGGACTCACAAGGTCCAATCACAATATAATGATAGCTAACCAATTCATTCAACATTTCAAATCATTCATGTACAGTAAAATATGAAATTAAAACAGATATATGCATGGAATTAATATAAACCCGATTACCTTACTTGTAGACATTTTGTAACAGCCACCAATGATACAAAAATATCCCTATAACAATAGCATCAGATAATTACTACTTTAATTCATCATCTACAGTAGCAACAAATACCCAAAGAATTTAAATGCTAATAACTACCTAAAGAACACTTACCCAACCTCCACAAATCCCCAAATTCGGATTGAGTATGTCCCCCACCAGAAACTTCAGTATATCACCCAAATTCCTAAGCAAATTCGTATATAATTAACACCCATACTATAATTAAGTCATTAGGGTCTCAAATCAATAGAAGTACCTCAAAAAGAAGAGTTTATACCTATCTAATGACAGCCCTAGCCTTAACCTACGAATTTCATCAAGAAAATCCCTAAATTTCCACATTTCAGATTTTGGGTATGGTGAAAATACTTCAAATGAAAAACTAATTAGACCAAAATGAAGAGAAAGATAAAAGGATTAAGTTATATAACTATTACCTTAGCTAAATCTTGCTCTAGAAGTGGGAAATATAGAATTATGCTAAGAACCCTAGAGCCTCATTTGGACCTCCGAATTTTGAGATGGGTGTTTGTGTTTCAATAAATGGGAAAGAGGCTAAAGCATTAGGTTTTAGTTGGGTCATGGGTTACTCCAAGGTCCAACTCCTAATGGGCTCAGATTTTTGCTTTATTGGGCCAGTTTTTAAGTGGTTGGGCTGTAGAATTCTATTGGGCCAGATCTAGTTTTAGAATCTCCATTGTTTTGGGTTTGCACAAGGTTTATTGGGCCTTCCTAAGAGCCTATACAAGGTGGATCTTGGGCCTCTATCACATTGGATCAAGTTGGGTCTGCACCTAGCTTATTAGGCCTCCATTAGCCTCTTATTCTTGGCCTACTTAATTTAATTTGGGCCTAGATGAAATTTCTCTCCCAATTAAATCTCAAACCCATATTAATAATTTATCTTTCCAAAATTACCACTTGCTTAACTTACCCGATTAGTCCATATTAATTATTCTTAATTAATCTAAAACCACGATTAATACCTTAATTAATTATGGGGTGTTACAAAGCAAGCTTGGCATACCCCCATATGCTTACTAAGTTACTTACAATGGGGGGAAGCCGTGTATTCAAAAATGATGCTCAGTTCAAACCGAAAGGGCCTTTTAAATATAATAACATAAAGGATGAACCGAGAAGACCCCGCAGACACTAGGCGCCAACACAAGCACAACCCGAAGCATCTCCACCTCCTTCATAGCAGCGAGTGGGTACTCCAGAGCTGATGATGCAAGATACACCACCTCAGACTCAGTTTGAAGGCTGGGTGAGGGACTTCATTGACAGGCTAGAGGGGCATGTCTTGTCAATGAAGGATCAGCTGCAAATGCTTATGGATTATCTTATGCCTGCCCCTCCATCTCCACCTCTAGAAGTTTCTCAATCCTTGGTTGTTGTTCTTCTACAAGACCCTGCTCCGCAGGATATGCTTGGGCCCTCTGACTCATAGAGTGTTTCTATTATTTGCATGATCCTTCCTATTTCTTTGCTTTAAATTTTGGATAACTGTATATGGATCACTATATGTCATTATGTTTTTGGATTCTGCACTAGCTAGTTTTATAATTGATGTCTTATATCTAACACTAACTTATTGTTTGTTGTGTGGTCTTTGTATATTTTTGGTCTCTCAGATACAGAAGTTGTTCGCGCACATCGCTCTCATCCTTAACTTTTCCTATCAGGGGGTCCCATTTCTTTCTTTCTGCTTACATCCCCTACCTCCGCCCCAGTTTACCTCTATTTTCTTGCTTCTTGTATCTTTTCTTTTACACATTGCAAACAATGTTATCTTTGAGTATGGGGGAAGGTAAATATAGGCTAGGTAGACATACAGATTTAAATAATAAGGAGAATTATATAAATAATAATCAGTCCACCATAATGCCCTCAATTTTAACTAGATTCAGTCCCCTTGCTTTATATTAATACTAAACAATGAATATGAGGATTAGGCAAACTTGAAATGAATAAAGCAAGTAATGTAGTTGTAGTATGCACCCATAATAGAAGCACTTCTCAGCAAGACGATTATTGAAGTAATTCAAGTTTTTTCTTTAGTTAGCCCTCATTTATTTTTTTTAGATCTCCCTAAATTATCTACTTCTGATGGATATCTGAGTGTCATTTGAGAAGAATATTTATTCCAAAAAAAAAGAGAACATATACAGATATACCTATACTCCAATGGTTGAAATCACTTAGTAACCAAGAGTTTGCACCAAAAAGTGTGAACTTTCGCGTCAAACAATGGTGAAACTAAGAGTATGCTAGTGAGCACTCTTAGGATTTCCTTAATATGAGTAACCGAGTGGCTTCATAATCAATATTGTCATTCGCATTAAAAGGATTAAGAGAATTAAGGAGAAAAATTTTTTTAAAAAAAAAGAGAAGAAGAAAAGAAAAGAATGAGAATGATTGTGCTAAGAGTAGTACTCTGATGAACTATGAAGACCTCTCTTAATGAATTTTGACGATTGAAGTTAGAATAAATAGTTAGATTGGGTCTTGAAAGTATATTGAGGGTTTTATTGAAGATTACTTGAATACTTCTAATAAAATCTATTTGTGATCAATTTTTGCTCCATATAGGATACCAAAGTGTCCAATGATTTTCCTTGATGTTTAGCACCTCTTGGACAACTTTAAAAGTATGATTATGACTTATATGAATTGCCCAAGTGGTTTCAAACCTCATGTATTTCAATTTGGCCATCCCACTTGCATTTATACATACACTTCCATAATGCAAAATTGCCATTACATAACCAAAATGTGTATTTCCATACATTCAACCTTAGTTCTCATTTATTCATAATACATTAGCATAATCACATATGTTTATGAGGTCATAGGTCATATACAACATTAGATTACAACATTTGCCACTTGTGTGGCCTTAAAGAAGCAAAAACCATGCACTTGGATGTCATACTCTCATCTTCAAAGTGGTTGGCTTCTATTACCTTACCCACTTAGTCCACCTAACATGTTAGAATATTAGAGATGGGGAAAAGAAATTCAAAGAATCCCAATAGCTCAAGTCCCTTTCAATCACACATAATATATGCAAAACAAGTCTTGAAAATGCATGTATGAGCATAATGGATGATATAAACATTCAAGAAGCAAGCTTGGCATATGAGTAAATCATATAAGGCATCCATAGGCTTACCATGTGAATGGATTAGCCTCACCCTTTCACTTATAGATATTGGACTTGCCTCACCCATTTCTTTAAGAGGTTTTTGACTCAACCTTGCTCTTAGGAGACTATTCACTTTGTCTCAACCAATTTTAAGAGTTCTTAGTTTATTCTTATCATAGTTAAGAGTTCTTGGCCTCTCTACACTTAAGCTAACCCAAGAAAGCATAACAAACATCATTTAAAAATATAATGCATCATCATGGCACCATGGCATATGAAAGTGTGTTAGAATACTTTTCATGGCTTAAAACACACATATATACATTCAAAGATAAGTCAAGCATACATCTTTGTATGAGAGAAGGAGAAGTAAGCTACCTTGGAAGCAAACATACACTTTTTCTCTTGAATTTCCTCTCCCTTCTTCGGCCTCACATACACAAAGGTGTGGAAATGATTTTTCTTGGCCTAAACACAAATTATGAAAGCCAATTAGGTTCATGGAATAAATTATAAGGCCACACATCTCCCTCACACACTAACTTTATCTATAAACCCTTTTATGGTTCCAAGAAAACACCTAATGAAGCAACACCCATCAAATAAATTCTAGGCTTCATTCTTTCCTTTCATATATGATTCTTGACTCCTTTTAAGCCTTTTGGAGTTATCACACAATTGAAATAAAGAGCCTAACTATATGTTGCTTCCTTAGGTCATATTGTGAAACATACAAGGCCATCTCACTTTCTATGGTTCTAAATTTTTTTTAAGGGTTTCTCTAACCTTCTACCATCATACAAGGTCTCAAACCAAGGCTAGAATAAATTAAAAACACTTCCTAACCTATTTAACTAGCCTAGGCTGAAACATAAGGGGAGGAAGGGTTTATAAACTTCTTGATTTTTTCTTGATGGGAGACACACTTAGGAGGCTTCCGAGAGGTCTTAGAAGCTCAAATAACACTGACACATGCAAGGAAGTTTATATATTAAATCAGTTTTTACATCCCATTCAAGAGCTTCACACTTTCCATTCTTGTAAATTAATAGTTCTTACTTGGTTTTTTTTACATATATTTAATTTCTACACCTTAAATCACATGATTTATCCCTTGGTTCTACCCAAATGTTACTCCTTCTTAGCTATCCATATATGAGGCAAAATGGAGAGGAAGGGAAACAAGAAAAAAGAAGCATGGAGTCTAGCTTTTTACCTTGGCTTCCTAACTTTCTTTGAATGCCTTTTCTTCTTCCTTAGCCCTTCTTTTAATTTTTGAACTCCCTCTCTCTGTTCTGCACTCAAAATAGAACCAAAGACTCCAATAATCCCATGGAAAGGAAATGGGGAAAAAGGAGAGAAGAGTTGCTAAAGAGGAAACTAGGAATTTTCATAAATTCTCACCTTTCTTAAGTTTTTCTTCCTTCTTTCTTAGCTCTCTTAATGTGCCACTTTTGGATGAACTCTCCTCTAGTTTTTTGGCAGAACTAGGTCGCTCTAAAATGAGGGAGAGTGGAACGTGAGCTTTAAAGAAGAATAAAGAAGCTTCTTTTTTTAAAATTATTTTCAATTTTGCCCTTCGTAATGGCATTTCCAGTTTGGCTTTGTTTTAGCTCCTTTTTTAAAATCGTTTCCAATTTAGTAAAATACCTTTGGAATTGCTCAAATCGGAGTTAAAACCTTTTCGAATGAATCGGTTAAAGTTCAGGTCAACCAGCGTTGGAAACATACACTAGATGGGTTTTAATTGTCCCGAGGCTTCTCATGGTTTTCAGGGCCTCTGAGAACCCTGGAGAACTCAAAACTTTCATTTAAAAAGCTCTTCTATGTATTTTTTCAAAATTGTACTTATTTATGGAAATGTCACTAGCCTTTTAGCAAATTTTTTGAATCACTACGGCTCCGGTTTCTAGGCAACTTAAGGCTCAAATTCTCATTTTTCATTATTTAGAATTTTATTCTAATTTTTGTTGGTCTTAAATAACTCATCTCAAGGGGCTTGCTTTGAAAACACATCTATTTCCGTCATTTAACAAAAATTGGGCATTTCAGGTGAGACCACTTGGGCAGTTCATATATGATGTAATTTTACTTTTAAACTTGTCCAAGAAGTGCTAGAACACAAAGAAGACCATTTGGACCAAAATGAACCTCTAGATGACACTAAAGTGACCATAATTGTGAGTTATGGCAAGATCTATCCAAATAAGCTCTTCTTAGTCTGAAATTTGGCATACATATAGGTCTTATTTAGAGCTTTTTGAAAAGCTAAAATGCATATTATTTGAAGTTTTATAGAACTTTTGGCGAATTTCCAAAGTTGGCTGAAATTTCACAATTTTACAGTGGCACTGTTTATATGATTCTAAACTTTGCCTCTATCATTCATAAGGCAAATGGTGTCTAATGGTTGTGAAATTTTACAAATGGAAACTAGACATTCACAGTGAACTATACCAACTAGAATCACCTCAATTGGAGGTCTATAGAGGGAGTTGTGAATTTTTAAAGTTTCAGGTCAACATTAGGGGTGCAGTCAGACCTCAGTCACTGTTCCATCAAGGTCTGAAGGCTTCTAAATTGGTTTGGACTTATTTTTTCCTTCTGGTTAACATCTTTAGCTTTCCAAATTGGTATAGTTTTCCTATATTATATTTTTGGGGAATTAGTTATGAATTTTTAAAATTTATATCAATAAGTTGTATTAAAAATGTTAGACAGCCTGACCTTTGTCCTTTTTCTGTTGTTAAGCATGGTCCAAATGATGTATTCATGGCTTGGAATTTTTAATATAATTTTAACATCCAGAGATTTTCAAAAAACTATGGGTTGCTTGATTTCAATTTTTCTAGAATTAGTTATAATTTTTCAAAATTGCTGGCAGAAAACTGAAATTCTAACCCGAGGCTAAAATGTGGAACTTTTGGTTTTTGGCTTCTAATCCGTGGTTTATGGAATGTTTTGGAATATTTGTGACTTGTTTAGATGGAAAATAAATAAAGAATGATATTGATGAGGTCACAGGGCCTATGAAATGCGAAATGAATTTTTATACCCTGACATAACGTAAAAAATACAATATTTTTATTTCCTTTTTCTTAGTTCTCCTTGAGTTACATGAGACCAACCTTTAATATGGGAATATGAAGCCAAATAACCTATGGTGTGACACCAAAAATGTTGTTCTTCAGCTCTATAAAAAACTTTAGGTGAGCTCTATAAGTATGCCAAATTTCATGCCAAGATTAGTCCATTTGGTTAGATTTTTGTTCAAGGTTAATTTATGATCAAATTTTGCTTCTAAATGGCCTAAAAGGATACTAAAAGACTTTCTTCATAACCTATGGCCCTTTGAGCACGTCCCATAGTACCAATGTAACATTTATAAGCATTTGAATAAGCCTAAATCATCATGGCACTCAATTTCACTCTTCCACATGAATTCATACACATTCACATCAATGCTCAAGAGTGTCAAAATTATGCATTCTTATTCATTTGAGCCCAAATATGATTCATATATCAGAAGTACATACATTTATACTTGAGACCTCATTTACATCTCATGTTCATCATATAATTATATGCTTTGTATCAAAATGCACATAAACCTATTCTAATGTCAAAGTGCCATCTCTTGCACTCTTTGGCTCTCATTCTTTGCTCTGAGGCTCACCTAGACATGGTTAATAATAAAATAGGAATGATGAAATTCAAAGAATCTCAATAGCTATCTACCTTTCATGCACACATAAATGACATATTTTCATATCAATGAATGCAAGTATGCTCTAGATACTCGTTGTAAATGTACATAAACATAATTTCATATCATCTAAACTCATTTCATTCAAGAATAGCCTCTAGGGACTTTTGGTAACCTCACCCAATTTCTAGGGACTTTTGGATTTGCTTCACCCATTTTTAAGGACTTTTAACTTAGCCTTATTCACTCTTAAGACTATTGGCTTTGTCTCACCCATTCTTAAGAACTCTTAGCTCTTCCTCACCCAATCTAAGGCACTTTTGGGATAACCTCACCCAATTTAAGTTATCTTGCATTTAAAACACATTTAATACACATAATGGTAATATAACATGTAATTGAAAGCTATAAGCATATCTTGTAACACCATATAGAATTGAGTTCATGAAAATATGTCATTTATGAGTTCATATCTTATAACAGCATATCATGTATAAAACACCATATTTTATACACGACGCAACGCAAGAAATTGAATTATTTTAACTCCTTTTCTTGTTCCTTCATGGAAATTATGAACGTGAGACATGAGAATATTATGAAATGAGCTAGAAATATAAAAGAGCTCATACAATACATGTTATGGTGTCACGTGGACCGTGTGAGCTCATACAATATATTCTAATATTTAATTACATGAATACAACTCATTTGGATTATAAAATGTGGCCCACAAATCATGGAACTCAAGGGAAAGCTCAAATAGTCATGTGCATTTTCTGCCAGATTTGGCTCCTTTTTTACCGAATTTTGAAAAATCATAACTAATTATAGCAAAATAGAATTCATACATTCTTGGTCATTATAGAAAGCTATGGATGTCTACTTTATACTAAAAATATGTCCAAGCCATAAAATTCATCACAAAGGACGTTTGACATCCGAAAACGTCTAAAGGTCAAACTGCCACTAATGCTGTCATAGATTTCTACAACAAAATTTGAAAATGTCCAATTAATTTCACAAAAATATAATCCATGTAAATGATACCAATCTAGAAAGCTGTGGATGTTAACTAGAGGAAAAAAATAACTTTAAACTAGTTTAGGCAACCCAGATATCAGAATTCAATAGAACAGTAACTAAAGTTGGATAAGGCTCCTAATACTAGATAGAATCTTTAAAAATTCATATCTCCCTCTCTATACCTCCAAATGAGGTGCTTCTAGTTGGTAAAAATCACTGTGAATGTCTAGTTTCTCTGTATAAAATTTTGTGGCAATTAGACATCATTTGAGCCCTGTGTGATAGATTGTATTTTCGGACCAAATGAATAGTGTAGCAGACCAAAACCAAAAAATTTGCCAACTTTAAAAATTCATCAAATAGTCTATAGACCTCTGAAAATTATGTTCTTTAGCTTTCCAAAAATCTCTCAACAAGCTCTAAATGCATGCCAAATCTCATATCAATAAGAGGTCATTTGGCTAAAAATTAATATAGGGTTCCATTATGGTCAATTTCAGCTTTATATGAGGTACCAAAGTAACCAAATGGCTTTGCCTAGGGTTTGGCACCTTTTGGACAAGTCTAAAAGCATGATTAAGACTTGTGTAAGCTGCCCAAATGGTCCCAAACCTCATGCATCTCATTTTGGCCATTCCATCCACACATATGCATATTTCCATAAAGTCATTCATGAGACTATAATGCCATAACATACTCAAATTACATTCCATCATTTACATAACACATTCTTTCATTCCTACATCATATAATATCATACTTTCATATGTCCCAAGGGTCATAGACCATATATATCATTGGATTATATCATTTAACACAATTATGGCCTTAAGAACCAAAAACTTGGCATTTTGTTGTCAAACTCTTTCCTTCAAAGTGATTGGCTTCCATTATCTTGTCCATTTGGTCCACCTAGCATATTAGATCATTGAAAAGGAGGGAATGAGATTCAAAGAATCCTAATAGCTCATCTCTTATTCAATCATACATAATGGATGCAAACAAGTCTCATAAATGCATGTATAGTCATGTTGACATGTGCAAACATTCAAGAAGCATTTTCATCACTTGAGAATATCATATATAGCACACAAAGGCTTGCCAAATATGTTAAAAATAAATTAATTTTATGCTCTAAACTACACAAGTTGGTGCTTAAACATGGACACAACATGTAACATTCAGTTCCTCCGTAACGAGAAACATAATGTCCGGTTTCTCTATAAACATACGAAACGCACCCGATATAAAAGGAAGTACCTCAAATATAATGATTTAAGATCCAATAAAATTAGAACAATAATCTAGACCTCAAATAACAGAGATCTAAGGCCAAAGGTGCCCCGAAAACAAAGTAAGAATAATCAGACGAAATTTAACAAAGATGTAATAGTATTTTTATAATTTTGGGTACTTTTTAGAAAATTCAAATGAGGATTTTTTAAATAGAAAAAATGAGTTTCCCGAGGTTTTCAAAGGTTCTAAAAACCATAGGAACCCCTAAAATGACTTAAACCCCTCTGGTTTATATTTTAGAGTATCGATTGACCTAAACTTTGACCGGTTCATTCGAGGAGGTTTTTAATCCAATTTGGATGAAACCAAAGTCATTTTATGAATTAGAGGACCTAAATTTTATGATGAAAAATATGGTTCTAAAAAAAAAGATTGAAATGAGCCTAAACGGAGTAAACAAGCACATAGGGGCAAAATGGTCATTTTAAAAAATTGTAAAAGAGGCTTCTTAAGTAATATTACACCTCATCACCTTCTCCAAGCTTTCATTTTTAAAATTTTGAGTAGCCATGGCATGACAATAAGCGAAGGGAGAAAGAAGAAGTTTAAGCTCCCGTTTAGGTAAGTAAACGGCCCTGTTTCATCTTGCGTCAATTAAAAATGTTGTTCCTCTCTCTAAGAGCTCTCTAATGGTAGTTTTTTTTCTTGAAAACTTGAAGATTCAAGTCTAACCCAAGTCAAAAAAGAATTATTTTTAAGAAACTAATTGGTGAAAATTAATCTATGTGAAGAGAGCTTCATTTTAAGGTAAGACTTTACTTGAAACAATTGTAAAATCTTATGTTTCTAAGCTAGTTAAGCTTTGGCCTAGTGAGAGAAAGTGAGGAGGAGAGTTTTTCTTCATGTGTTCTTAATGGAACCAAGGGTTATGGAGTGTGAGGATTAAGAAGATGCCATTGAAATTGAATAAGAAGCATTAGATTGTAAGTTAGCAAACCTATAGATTTAATTGCACTTAGGCTAAGATAAAACTTTCAAGTAGTAATTTAAGTTGTCTAAGGGTATATATGAGTTATCAAGACATTTAAGAAGCCTTCACAAATGCCAACTCCCTAAGAGAAAGTAAGCAAACTCCATAGATGCTATATACTTGTATAGTTTCAGCCAAGAGCTCTTCATGCACTTAGGGAGAGTTTTAAATTTTTCTAAGGCTAAAAAGGATTAAATATGATGGAAGAACATCAAAGGAAGCCTTAGAAAAAATTTAGAAGTCTTGATTTATGAGATAGAGGTGTAGGCTCCATAATGAGACTTAGAGAAGTAACTTGTGTCTAGGCTCTTGGGAATAATTTTATGATGACTCCAAGGATTCAAAATAGAGTCAAGAGACTTAGATTGAGAGAGAAAATGGAGCCAAGATCATAAATTCCTATAGTTGCTTATTAGATGTTATATGGAACTATAATGAAGCCATATGAGAAAGTAAGCCTCCATAGTAAGTTCACAAGACTAGAACTTGTTCTCATGAGTGATACATGTCTCTTTTGATTCATCTAGGCCAAGAGAACCAAGGGCCACCTAATAGCAAGGCTTGGCTGAGAAAGGGGAAGAAGAATTTTCAAAAGGAAAGTGTTGTGTTCATGCTTCAAGGTAGCTCTCTAACATTTCTCACATGCATAGCTTAGATGTTTTCTTGTTATTAAGTGTTTATATGTATGTTTAAGTCATAAGAAATGCTTCTAGCCTATGCTTACATATTATGGTACCATTATGTTTCTTGAAATGTATTCATGATGGCTTTATCGCTTACTTGGGTTTGATTATGCTAAAGTCCCTTAGCATGGGTGAGAATGAGCCAAAAGTTCTAGGAATAGGTGAGACAAAGCCAAAAATCTCAAAAAAAAAATGAAGCTAAGTCAAAAGTCCTTGAAAGTGGGTAAGGCAAATCCAAAATTCCTAAGAAAGATAGGTGAGACTAAACCAATGCCCTTGAGAGCTTATAGTTGTTATGTATGAGTTAATGTGCCCAAGAAAATGATTTATACATGATCACTAACTAATGGCTTGAATATCATGCACACATTCCTTGACTTGTATATGTATCCATTATGTATGTTTGAAAGGTTTAAAAGCTATTAAGATTCTTTGAATCTCAACACATGTCTAATCATATCTAGGTGAGAGCCAAGTGGACAAAAAAATGGAGGCCAACGAACCTTGAGAAATAAGACTTTGACAAAGGCATTGAGAAACAGCCTTTTAGTTTGTATTTGATGTCAAGAATTGTAACCATGAGATGTATATATAATGTAAACCCTTGAGCATGTTCTAATGTATATAAATTATGGGTGTATCAGATGTGGGAGCTAGATGAATGAGAATGTGAGATTTTGCCACTTGTTTGCTCTTATGTGACATGATGTACTTCTGTATGTATGCATGTGGCAAGGTGAGATTGAGCTCCATGAGGAATTTGGATCATTTGGCATACTTTTATATATGGAATTTATTCTTTTATACTTGCCCAAGTAGTTGTGGAAATTCAAAACAAGCTTGTGGTGCCTTAAAAGCTCTTTTGAGACTTTAAATTTGACCCATTTTGTGTGCTAAACCAAAATGTGACCAAATGAATGATTTTTTCATGAAATTTGGCTATCAAGTAGCTCTCATCTAGAACTTTCCACAAAGCTAAAGAGCACTCAATTTAGAACTTCAAAGAAATTATTATGATTTTTCAAAGTTGGCCAAATTACGCAGAAATGGTATAGTTACTATTCATTTGGTCAGTTTGCTTCTTTTGTGTCACACATGGGCCAAAATAAAATCCAATACTAACAAAATTTTACAAACATAAATTAGACATCATAAGCTTTCCATAACTATTAGATCATCTCATTTGAAGCTCTGTCGAGGGAGAAATGAATTTTTTAAAATTGCATGATAATACTGATAACCCAACCTGACTTGAGTTATTGTTCATCAAATTTTGTGGGTAGTTTGGAATTATTTTTACTCTTAGTAGACAGCCAAAGCTATCCAAAATGGTATGATTTGTTAGATTTTGTTTTTTCTAGAATTAGAAAATTAGAACATGGAACCTGAGGCAAAATTCTAATTCTTGTATGATATGTTTTCAAATTCGAAACTCTTGGAATGTTTTATGATGTGTATGACTTGTACAAAATTTTTTATGGATGGAAAATGACATAAATAGTTCATATAATCCATGAAGCATTGAAAATGAAATTTTTTGGGCCTTACGTAACGTAATTTAATTCCATTATTTATGCACTATTTTCATGAAAGTGATGAAAGCCAGGCCTTGAATAAAATAAGTAGGCTAAATGGTTAAGGTATTACATAATATATAGATATGTGTGCATAGAAAACTTGGAAGGGGGTTTATGTGATGATTCTAACACTTCTTCTTTTGCCTAGAAAAGCAAAAGTAGAATGTCTATATTGTAATTTAAGATTTGGTTATAAAGTTTTCCCCTCAACACAATCTCCTCTTTAGTATTTTGGTGCTATAAAATTCATTGACCAACATTGAAATTAGGTATTTGGTTTTCTTTCCTTTTATTTCCTTTGTAGTTGTGGTTGCTTGCCCCATACCAAATATAGAATCCTCATTGAGGTATCTTATATGTTTATGCTTATGTGACTCATAAATCCTATTTGACTACTACATTAAGTTTCTTGGACTCTACATCTTTTAGAGTTTTTATACACTGGATTTTCCAATTGCATTTTGGTGATATACTAGTAACTTATATGGCAAGTGTTTAGTTCATGCCAAATTGCTACCAATATAAGTTGTTTTCATTCCAAGAAGTGGTTGGTTGGCATTTCCTTGTTGTTGGAGATTTTCTCCAAGTTTCATAGAGATAAGTTTATCTTAAAAATTATAGGTCGAGACCCAATTACAACAATTTGATGAGCTAGTGGCTAAAGACACTTACTTATCAAACACTTTTCACCTTTTACAGCAACAACATGATAAGGCCACTAGTGAGGTTAATGATTAAAGGCCACGATTGGAGGTTATACAAAAGCAAATGACCCAGCTTTAAGAAGATGTGATCATTACTCGACAACCACAAATTTTCAAAAGGATCAACATGTAAAAGATCTCCACCATCAATAGGTTATATACTTAGTGTGAAGAAATAGATCAAGGCTTGGATAAATGATATGTCTAGTTACAAGTGATTTTTAATAGAAGATTTAGAGCTTGACAAATCCTAGTTTATCAATTACCCAAGAATGAATGGGAGAAAATAGTCCTAAACTTTGAATTAGTGAAATTGGAGTCACTTTTACCTAATGTTGTGGTGGCCAAAGAAAAAAACTCATAAGGATTTGTTAGCCAAGGTCAAGTAACACTGAGGGGAGCTACTTAGTGAAGAGAATTTACTAGCCAAAGCCACAATGTTTTCAATCTAGTCTAGCCTAAAACACATAACAAGAAGTGTGCGCTAAGACTCTACCACTACTTGCTAAGTCAGCTAGTGACCTTGTTGAATTTGCTAACAAACTGAACTAAAGAGGGAATTGTGAGACTTATGTTGTTGCTTTAGAACATTAACCATTTAGACCATTTCATCTTCTAGATTATCAACTAGGACTTTATCTATTTTCTTTTTCTTTTCTATCTTGAATTATTCAACAACTATGAGAGTTGGCCTATGGCTTTTGTTTTCTTCACTATTTTTGTTATTGCATTTTGATCTTCAAAAAAGGATGGATAGTACCTCTTTAAATATTTTTCATTTATGCATTTGGTTCCTTTCATTTCTTTAATGTTGACTAAATGATAAGTACATCCTTAGATAACTTGGTTAATTGTGGAATGCTCCTTCCCAATTGGTTGACCACTTGTAAACACCTTATCCTTTAATCTTATGAGTGAACAGTCCTCCAAAACTAAATCTCGAACTTCAAAACATTGTGGCTTCAACTTTTTGTTGTACATGTTCATTAATTGCATTTTTTGCAATCTAAGTGATTTAAATTATTTTGTGACAAGTGCACTAGTCACTCAAGTAATACAATGAAATTGGAGTATGATTATTAGTCTCATGAAAATTGTGTACTTATAATTTTAGAGGATTTTTACTTAATGTTAGGACTTTGGTGTTTATTACTTATAACTATAAACATATTTATTGGTAATTTGAATTTCCATAGTTGTTAGTCACTCGAACATTTTATTGGAAACTATAAATATGTAAAATAAAAGAAATTAAAGACTCCATTAAAATACATAGTAAGACTCAAGATGATAAATTGAAAGCACATAAAAACTAAACACAACATTGATTCAAGTTATTAATATTGCGAAAGTTAGATAAATCTATGTTCTATTTCTTATCTAATCAAGCAACCCCTAGTTCATATAGCTTTATCTAAACAATCACTAGGGTCTAGATTTCAATGAGCATAAATTTCAATTAAATTGCAATGAAACTTCACTTAAATAGTCTAACATTCCAAGTCATCTAAGCTTCATTTCTATTGTTTGTAAAAGAATTCACAATATATAATCATGAATAGGAAATAAACACAATTCAATTACATAATATCGATATCAATGTAATCCAAAATCAAGTATACAAATACAAAACACAAAGAACAAAATTACAACACTAAAAAATAGTCAATCCCATATATTCCTCAACAAAATTAGCAAAACTATAAAAGAAAAAGAGAAAAATGGAGGGAAAATGATGAAAAACTTCACTCAAGACAAGTGTCTTGAGTGAGTTACCCAAAGATCAATCCATGAAAGCCCCAATTAATCCTTCATCTTCTTTACCATTCAAGAGCCTCCAAGAACCTCCCAAGGCTAAATTTCTCCTTGCTAAACCTCTGTCCAAAAGTCCCTTAAATAGCTTCACAAATGCTAAGTTTTAAAAACTCAATGTTTAAGGGAAAATAAAAATTAAGTAGGACTACAAGTCTAGCGACTAGACCTTGAATTCTGGTGTTTGGGCATTGTGCTTGCTATAATGTCTAGTACAACCAAAAAATGTTGTTTGTGAAGGCTTTTTCAAGTTTTGGCTCCAGTTTTTTGTGAGCTAGTCTTGAGGCTTCAAAGCTTGATTTATTGGAATTTTCTATCTACAAACACATCAAATTTCAATTCACTATTATTTAGAAAGATTAAACCAAAACTTAATACATAAACTACTTAAAGACCCAATTAAATTCACATAGCTTAACTAGGAATTAGCTAAGAACAACCGACTTTTATCATCAAATTAGGACTTGGCTAAACCTTATTAATAAAAACCATGTAATTCTAAGCTAAACAACCTATAAATAACTTCAAAAACTTAAACTAGGTCAAAAAGTATCAAATTATACTAAAACTAACAATTATTTACTAAAAACTTCTAAATAACTAAATAAATATATAAACCCCTACTTGACTAAAATTTATCCAATTTTATATAGAAAAGCCTAAACTAAACTAGATTTCTACAAAATAAGTCCCAAAAAATGATGTGAAAACATGATAAAATTATGACTTATCACTGATATACTTAAAAGCTATTAGTTGATCTTCATCAATAAGTGGAGTTCCATGTACATGCCTGTGTATACCCATTGGCTGCTACTCCCTAAAATTTCATAGTTACTTTCAATGGCATAATTACATTGATTCCATCCAATGAACATTTTTCATAGCTTAATGCTTTCATTATCAAACGAGGTCTATCTTTAATATTTGGTTTTTGAATAATTGAGTTCTTGATATAAATTGTAAAAAAACCTAAATTTTAAAAAAAATGGAAATAATAATGATAAATAACAAGATATGACAACATTAATATAAGGGTAACTTAAATTTTTGAGTTGGAAACATTTCTTTTATTTTTGGTTTACTTAGATTATTTTTTCTATATCTTAATAATAAAAATTAGTAAGTAGAAGTAACTAAAAGTAAGGCTTAGGTCTAGTGGCAACCAAGAGAATTTTCTCCTCTATTATCCTGTGTTCGAACCTCAACAAGACCGTTAACCTAATTTTTTCTTCTTCCCTTGTCAATTTTCTATTATACTAAAATTAACCTTACTTACATTAATAAAAGGGTTGGCTTTTGGTCATTTCCCTCACCAATCTTCTGCTGCATGCCTTTTCCATCAAAATCAATCTTTTTAGATAGTAGAAATAGGGCAAAGAACAACGAGAACTGTCTACCCATTAGCTCTATTTTTGCTACAACTCTATTCCCTTTCTTGCTTTGGTTTCTACATGTTCTTATGTTGCTACAACCATGCTCTATTGCTACATCTTGGCAACCAAATTTCATAGAGATTCATTTTCTCCAATTTTGAAATCTCAACTTCTTTGTTGTTAGGAAAATGTCCTTATTTTTCTTCAAGTTTCCTTGCTTTTTTTGATGCATGGTTTCATTCTCCAATTGGCTCTAAAATTTGTTTTGCATGCTCTTCCTCTCTTGTCATGGTTCTCGGCTAAAACAAAGCAAAATAGGGTGTTGTGTGGTGTACATCCGATATGTTGTAAAAGCACTGAAACGGGCAAGTTTGAAAAGCAAGTCCCCTGAGATGAGTGATTCAAGGCCAAATAAATTTGGATAAAATTTTAAATAATATAAAATGAGGATTTGAGCCTTGAGTTGCCCAGAAATTGGGGTTGGAGTGATTCAAAAAAATTGTCGAAAGGTCAGTGACATTTTCGTAAATAAGTGCACTTTTGGAAAAACACCCAAGAAGGCTTTTAAACAGAATTTTGAGTTATCCAGGATTCTTAGAGGCCCCGGAAAACCATAGGAAGCCCCGGGACCTTTAAATCCCCTCCGGTGTACATTTTCCAATGTTGGTTGACCCAAACTTTGGACCAGTTCGTTCGGGAAGGTTTTAGCTCCAATTTGAGTTATTCTAAAGGCATTTTATAAATTGGAAACCTAATTTTATGATGAAAAATGTGATTCTCAAAAAGGATCTAAAAGGACGCTAAAACAAAAATACCAATTATAAGGGACATAAATGGAATTTTTAGAATAAGTAATTCAAGAATCTTCTTCTATCTACACGTCCCACTTCCCCTTCTCTCCTTAACCGACTTTCCTTCTACCCAATTTTAGAGAAAAAAAACAGCTCCTTAGGTGCACAAAAGAGAGGGAATTTTGGAGGAAGAAAGTAAGGCAAGAGGTGAGAAAAGTTAAGAATTCCATACTTCTCCTTCTTCAAACCTTATTCCTCTCTCCTTGCCCTCTCTTTCCATGATTTAGGGTGCTTATTATGGTTCTGTTTTGGGCTGAAATCAAAGAGTAAAATTGGAGTTTCAAAGAGGAAGCTAAAGCAAGGAGAAAGACTCTTGAAAGGGAGATTGAATTCAAGGTAGTTTCTCCTCCTTTGTTACTTCTTTTTCTTCT